>CM029609.1:26551733-28951733 GCA_017311315.1 Dendrocalamus latiflorus | reverse complement strand
TATGGCGAGGCTTTGACCGAATTAAGGACGGTTTGAGCTTCCAGGAGGTGAGGGGAGTCTGGCGGCAGCGATAGCTTAGCTTGGAATGGCCGAAGGAGTTCTAGTGATGGTGGCCGCAGGTGGTGGAGCATTGGTGCACAACAACGGCAAGCTAGGGCGGTGAGGTTTGATGGGAAGCTAGGGATAGCTTTGTGGTGCTGATGTTCTACTAAGGGTGCAGCCAATTGGGATACAGAGGAGGCAGCATTGAGGAATTGAGTTTGGCTCATCAGCGAGAAATTGGGTGTCGGTGGCATGGCTTGGCTAGAGAAGGGGTAGAAAGTTGTGGTGGTTGTGGGTGGTGCAAAAGGTGGTGAAGGCATTATCGAGCTTGGCTTTATAGCTAACAAAGATGGTGGCACCAGGAGCGGTGTGATGGTGTGTTCAGTGCATGGACGACAGCATGGATGGATGAGTGACTTTGGCGCTACAATAGCGGAGCTAGCAGTTGTGTTAGCGATGGGAGGAGCACAGTCCCTCATTGGCATGAGCACACGAGCTGGCGCGGTGAGCAACAACATGTTGTGCGAGTTGAGTAGCTAGCGACTGGAGATGGTAGCAGTGCAGATCGATGGTGGAATGGCACGGTGTGTGGTCAGCAGCGATGTTAAGGCGAGGTACAGCCGGTCGGCAAGGTGGTAAGGATGATGTTCAACTTTTGATGCAGGTGCGGACGATGAGCGAGCGAGGCAGCATTGGTGAGCACAAACAACACCTCATCGTGCGGTAGCAATAGCAGGGCGTGGTGTAGTGGCTTGCAGACGCTTTAGGCAAGTGGAAAATAGATTTCCCGAAAGGGACGGTGGAAAGTTGAATGAAGTTTCCAAATTTGGCAAAACTTTCAAATTCAAGGAAAATTCAAATAAACTCAAAAATTTTGAAATGTTGGGTTGTTTCAGCCTACACCTCTTAAAAAATCTCAACCCTGATATTCACCTAAACTGGGGAAGAGGTTGGAAAAATCTCACTACAAATCTGACTCTTTTCCTGTAATATCCCGGAAGAGATTCGGCAAATAATTGATTAATCAGAGAAAAGGATCTTAAAGGGAAGAATTAAAATAGTGTTTTCAGGGGGATTTTCTGAATTTTTTTTGGACAACCTGGGCCTGGGCCAAGGCCCAGGAGGGAAACCAGCCATAGAGGGGGGGGAGAGGCGCCCACCCCCTCCAAACCCTAGCCGCCCCTCCCCCTCTCCCCCCTTGCGCCTCCCCCTCTTCCCCCTTGCGCCTCCCCCTCTCCCCCTTGCACGCCCCAGCAGCCCCTCCCTCCCCTCTCCTCCATTGCCGGAGTTCAAGACTTCCATTCGCTGCCGGACGAGCGGGGGAAGGAAATTAATCGCAGCAAGGTGATTGAATCCGGAGGAAGGGAAGAAGAAGGGAAAAAGAGAGGAAAAGGAGAAGAGATGGAACTCATGGGGTGTTCGTCGTTTTCTTCAGTGAGTCATCAAGGGTAATCCCTGTTTTGCCCCAAGTAGATGTATATTTTATTTGTGCTACCTATGTCGGTATTCTGGACTGCTAGGACAGATTATGTTAGACGGCTGTTTCGGGGTAGATCCGTGGGGATTTAGGTCTGGACTTCTCCTAGAGAGTTGTAGAGGACGTAATTATATTTCCATGAAGTGCTAGAACGCATCATTCAGACCTTTGTAGCAAAAGTTATGATTTTTCTAGTAGGACTGTCCTGCAGATCGGGGGAATTCCTGTCAGGTTTCGGTAGATTGGTTCGGGAGATTAGAAAACGGAGGAATTAAAGGATCTTCATATTATTAAAGTTGCAGATAATTTTCTTATATTTCCAGAAAGGTCAAGACATTCTGATTCCGACTCTCGGGGTGAAAGTTATGACAATTTTAGTGCGCTGTCCAGAGAGCCCGTTATGAAACTGATGTATTAGAAAAATTGGATGGTGCAGGTAGAAGATTGCCGAATCAGAAAGACTCACCAACTAGGTGTAATTAGATAATTTAGTTATGTTTCCAGAAAGTCTGAGAACGCCCTATTTAGACTTCTGTACCAATAGATATGAATTTGTGAAGTTGACTGTCCGTAGAGGGGGACAGGATGGCCGAAAGGATTTGGGGTTTTGAATCAAGCTAAACATGTTGGGTTAGTTTGGGGGTGTTTTTATTTAATCTAAAGACTCGCTACTGTTTTCTTAGCAATCATTATAATTATTATTCAGGAGGAGGACGGATCCCAGGGGCCGCACCTTCTGCTCATCCCCCGTTTTCTCGTGGTTAAGGCAAGTATAATGATGGTTTAAACTTTATAGTGTGGATTGTTGATGATTGTTGGTTAGTGGATGTTTGATCTATATTATGAGTATATGTGATCTTGAATATGTTAATGATATGTGGATATTGTTTATGGTCAATTGCAATTGAAAGTGTTCAAGAGAATTTATGATGCATAGATGTTGTGAATGCAAGTTTTATTTGTTGCGACATTCACGTTTGTGCATCATGCCGATTTATTGAAGTCTTGGTCACGAGATGACCAAGCATCGAGGTCCCCGTCATGTTGATGACATGACGGGCTAAAGGTCCCCATACTTGAGGAGTATGGGCAATTGGTCCCTGTACCAGATGGTATAGGCATGGGTGTGCATTGACGGATGGACACTCCACATTACCGGTAAAATGCGAAAGAGATGAGATAAAGAGATTTTTGATCATATTGCATAGCATGGTTTATTTTTATGATTGATGGATGAACTTGTGAATTGATGTTCACTTTTATTCTTATTACCACTTATTATATTTGCCGAGTCGTTGAACTCACTCTTGTTGTTGTTTGTTGTTGTGGTTGCTGTTTGTTTTAGGTACCTACATGAGACCGGCATGGATGGGGATAAAGAAGGATTAGTTTTGTTGCACTTGCACGGTCTATTCACCATGGAAGAAAGAACATTAAACACTATTGGCTGAATAATTTAAGTGGTATTTGATTAATGTCTATTAGGTTCAAAATGTAATAAAAGAATAGAACTCTTTTACATTGATTCTGTTCTTTATTTAAGTAGTATTGTTATGAGTGCGATGATGAACATAATCCAGTTTTGCTTATAAATGAATATATTGCTTACCGTTATTCATATCATTTGATTATGCTTGTTGGAACCTCTGATTTACTCAATAAACAAAGGAGGTTCTGCCGAAATTTTGTAAGATGAATATTAGTTTTTTCTTATTATGTTATTAGTTTGGTAGCATTCCAGGTCACAGTTTGGCTGGGGTGTTACAGTTGGTATCAGAGCGGGCTGTAGGTCCGTGGTTAACGAAATATTAATCTTGACACACTAAGCACTGTAGGTGGGAATGGGGTTTGCATTGCATCTACGTTTCCGTCGGTTATCATAGTTGAATGCATGCTTAATGTTTGACTTTGTACGTGTTATGAGATGATCTTTTGTGCCTACGATTTGATTATATGATTGTTATGTGGTGATAGTTGATGTCGAGAAATAGAGATCGTGATGTAGCCATTGGCATGGCCAGGTTATATCACTATTTGTGGTATTGAAATGGTGAAGGATTTTTCCTTAAGCAACTTAGTTTCAGAGGTTAGGAATGAGTCCTTTAGAAAAATTTCTCTTCCTTGAGTTGAATTTGGTCAATTCTTATCCTGTGGTGGTGGACGAATTTATCTTGGGTTTGTGGTTCATTGCAGTTGAGGGTTTTCAATTTGTCTCTATCTGTTCTTTGAAGCAATTATTGTTTTTTTCGGACTATTGAGACTCTTTTGCTACTTGTGAGCATTGTGGATTTGCAAGGTTGATCCCTTCGTGGGAGTTTTGTCTTGTTGTGAAACATGCCTCATTTGTTCGCTTGGTATTTTTGTTAATGAAAGTTTTATGTTGCAAATTCTTTAACATGTGAAAGCTTTGGCTTTATGTAATTCTTTTGGATTATTCTAAGTGTTGAAGTTTAATACCTCTCTTTTCTGAAGGGAGGTGTTAAAATCCTTTAGTGATGTCTTGTTATGGTTAAGTCAGAGTTTGTAATCAAATAAATTGTTATGGTATGAGTATCCTTGGAAGTGAAACCGAATAAGTTGATGTTGTCTTCTTGTAGTTGTTCATGAATTGTGTTTATGAATAGGGCTATTCCTAATGGAATCAATAGAGTTACTAAGAGGCGTGGAACTTTGATGAACTGGTTGATCAATAAGAGAGACCAAATTAGTAAATTTTTTGGAATAAATTGGATCAACAGGTCTCAATGAATTAATCTAACTGTTTAGGATAGTTAAATTCAGAAGGTGTTGGATTACTATATTAGTGGATATTAGTCTTGGAGTTATCTTTGTGGATATTTAGTGTTCGTATGTGATTGCTAAGTGCAACTGTTGTGTAATGAAGTTTGGTGTTGCGCATCAATAAGAGAGCAATGGATGGGGTTTAAAATGTGATCTATATTTACATGATGGTGGGATTGTCAGATGATATTATGTCTTTGATGGAAGAGTTTTGGTAGAATCATTAAAATTGTGTAGTAGATCTCCTCTAATTTAAAGCGGTTGTTGTAGTGAGGTCGTAAGGTTTTGAAATACTTTCAATTTGATGATGGGATGATAAAGTAGCATGGAACTATTTGATGAGATGTTGGAGGGCTTTTATAATGGAAGGGTAGACGATAACGATTCTTGTTAAGAGTGTATTATTCTTGATGTTAGTAAGATTGTTGCAATCTTGTTGGAAAAAAAGACACTTTGAAATAAGTTATTGTGTTCTTTTGGAAAGGTTTATGATGCGCTGGTAGGCTATGATGATTCATGCTAAGAATATATAATGATGAGGTTAGTAAAACTGAGTATGAGATGATGAGGGTAATGTTGATTCTTTTAGAAGTAAAGGAATTTATTCGTCTTCTGTGATGTTAGTTAAATGAAATGTTTGGAGTTGTGCATTCATAATCCTATGGGAGTTCATGAATTATTGTGGTATCTGAAATTAGTTGTGCAGAGTGATGTATTGGAAGGTTCAATCGGTTCTTAAGTGATTCATGTGATTTGAGCTTAAAGAATCGTTTGCGTGAAGTTGGTAAAGTGATGTTTCCATTAAAGAAGATTATGTCCTTTGTTAAATTGAAGGGTGTAGTAAAGGTATTCGCAGTTGGATTCAAGTTTTGTACCTTGCAGCTTATTGAAGCATGCTTAACCTTGTTGGTTTGCCACAAAGGAATCCCTCAAGTTTCCAAAAGCAGTGCTTTATTTATTTATTTATTTATTTTCGGCTGAAGTTTGATACTCTCTTCTTGTGGGACGTGTGCACCGAACTGTGGTCTCGTCTTCTATTTTTCAAGATCTTGGCTATTTGATTTTTTTTCCTTGGTCTCGTGTCTACGGTGAGTGGTAAATGTTTTTCTATGCGCTGAAAATTGTTTCTATCTATATCTTCTTCTGAGGAAGGATTAACCAATCCGTGTTGCAAAGCCTTTTAGGTTGTATAATGGCAACGTGATAATGATGGTCAAGTAGATGATTTTGGTGAGATTGTAGGTGTCAAGTTGTTTGAGAGTCATTGAGTGATAAATTGATTTCTTGGAATAATTCTCGGTGAGAATTTGATTTAAATAGAATGCTTGCCTTTGGAGCTAACTGATTTCATGGTTGCAATTAGTAGTAGTAGATTGTGGTTCAAGAATGTTTCGATCATTTTGATGGAACATTAGAATTATCAAAAGTATGAGAATCTTGATCAATCTTATTAGATATCATGATTGGGCACTTTGCAAGGTTTAGTAGGAGGATTATGGTGGTGTAGTTAATGAGATTATAATTGTGAAGAAGTCTAACCGTTATGGGAATCAATGGGATAGTAGGGATTGTTGAATTATTGTCATGCATGACTTGGCTTCAGTGAGTAACCCTCCAGGAGTTAGAATCTTCCTAAAGATAATTAGGTTGAGAATATATTTTCATGTGGTCGTTAATGATTGAGCATGTTTGATTGTGGGAATTTTAGTCACCGAATTCGAGTCTTCGCATCAATTATATCGAAGTGCATATATAGGAGCCTTGGAGTTGGAAAATTTTGGTTTGGTGTTCTATGCTAGAACCTTGGAGGCTAATGATGTTGTGTGGGAATATTGGAACAAGTGGATTCTAAATAGTGTGATGCTCCTTGATAGTGTCCTTTGGGTGTGGGAATTGAGTGTGTGTGCTGAGAATTTCAAGTTGATTATCCTTAAAGAATTGTGGTGAAGTGATTGTGGGTGAAAACAATGATGAGGTGCATTGGAAATTATTTATCAAAGTAAACCCTGTGGTAGAGGAGTTGGCTAGAGTATGTTATTATGAGGTCAGTAGAGTCTCTCCACAAAAGGGGTGGTTGATGCACTCGGTTTGAGCATAGTGTTGATGTTGCCAATTTAAGAGAAATGCGTTAGTGTGGTGTGTGATGATTTGGAGTCTTGCGAATCAAGAGAAAGTTATTCCTAGAAGAAAAAAAAATAGTTTCTCGGGTAGTAAAATGCTCTTTGATTCTTGTTTGAGCTATGTGATGATAGAAAAAGTCTTTTGTGGTTTGAGTTGACTTTATGTTGGCATATGTGGTTTTTTCCGGTTTAGGAAAAATAATGGACGGGTTTGATATTTGAGTGATTCTCCTTTGACTTATGTGTTGTTTATTGGCAAACTACCTACTTAGAATGTGGAAATGTTCTCGTGTTGAATCCTCGTTTTTTTCTCTTTTAATTTGACCCTTCTGATGGGGAGTTGGTGATGTGTGGTTGCGATGAGAATCCCTTATTTTCAGTTGAATTCTATTTGTAAAGGAGTTGGTTTACATTGAGCACTGTTGTGCGTCCGTAGTTAAAGGAGGTACTCCTTGTTAAGGTAAAAAGATCGATTGAGAGTTGGAACAAGAGTTACATGTGTTGTGCAGGTTGTGTGGGTTGATACCAAAGGGAATGATAACCCAAGGTATATTCAGTCGCTTCTATTAGTTGCAAGGATTCGGAGGTTGGTGTATCACTAGGACCACCTTGGATCCTAGAGTGGGGTACACACGTTTGGTACGACCCGGTATCGAGGGAGTGCTTCAAAGATCTGGAGTGTGGGTTTCCATTAAAGCCATTGACCAACGAGTAGGATCAACTACCTTTAGCGGAGTTCGCTTATAATAACATCTACCATTCCAGAAATTAAAGCTGCACCATTCGAAGTGTTGTATGGGCGTAGATGCTGGTCACCCTTTTGCTGGGAAGTGGTGGGTGAAAAGGCAGTCTTGGGCCCGGATTTGGTCCAGAAGATAGTTGAACGAGTGGCCCTGGTATGCTAATGTGAGAAGAAGGGATCTGGAATTTGAGGTGGGGGAATTAGGTGCTCTTGAGAGTATCTCCCACCAAGGGTGTGGTGAGGTTCGGTACCAAAGAGAAGCTTAGCCCGAGGTACGTTGGGTCTTTCGCGATCATGGCTCAGATCGGGAAGTTGGCATACCGCTCGGATCTTCAAGCATCTGTGCGCGAGGTGCAAGCTTGGAGGAATAAAAAAAATATTTAAAGTATGTCAAGGTGCTTTGGTCGCAGCAGACAGAGAGAGGCCACATGAGAATTGGAGTCTTGCATGCGTGAACAATATCCAGAGTTATTCATATCAGCTGCGTGTCTTATGATTAAGTTTAATTGTAATTAATCCTTAGTGAGTGTACGGTTAGAATTCGGGGTCGAATTCTGTTTAAGGGGGGTAGAATGTAATATCCCGGAAGAGATTCGGCAAATAATTGATTAATTGGAGAAAAGGATCTTAAAGGGAATAATTAAAATAGTGTTTTCAGGGGGGTTTTCTGAATTTTTTTTGACAACCTGGGCCTGGGCCTAGACCCAGGAGGGAAACCAGCCATAGAGGGGGGAGAGGCGCCCACCCCCTCCAAACCCTAGCCGCCCCTCCCCCTCTTCCCCCTTGCGCCTCCCCCTCTCCCCCTTGCACGCCCCAGCAGCCCCTCCCTCCCCTCTCCTCCATTGCCGGAGATCAAGACTTCCATTCGCTGCCGGACGAGCGGGGGAAGGAAATTAATCGCAGCAAGGTGATTGAATCCGGAGGAAGGGAAGAAGAAGGGAAAAAGAGAGCAAAAGGAGAAGAGATGGAACACATGGGGTGTTCGTCGTGTTCTTCAGCGAGTCGTCAAGGGTAATCCCTGTTTTGCCCCAAGTAGATGTATATTTTATTTGTGCTAGCTATGTCGGTATTCTGGACTGCTAGGACAGATTATGTTAGACGGCTGTTTCGGGGTAGATCCGTGGGGATTTAGGTCTGGACTTCTCCTAGAGAGTTGTAGAGAACGTAATTATATTTCCATGAAGTTCTAGAACGCGTCATTCGGACCTTTGTATCAAAAGTTATGATTTTTCTAGTAGGACTGTCCTGCAGATCGGGGGAATTCCTGTCAGGTTTCGGTAGATTGGTTTGGGAGATTAGCAAACGGAGGAATTAAAGGATCTTCATATTATGAAAGTTGCAGATTATTTCCTTAGATTTCCATAAAGGTCAAGAAATCCTGATTCCGACTCTCGGGGTGAAAGTTATGACAATTTTAGTGCGCTGTCCAGAGAGCCCGTTATGAAACTGATGTTTTAGAAAAATTGGATGGTGCGGGTAGAAGATTGCCGAATCAGAAAGACTCACCAACTAAATTTAATTAGATAATTTAGTTATGTTTCCATAAAGTCTGAGAACGCCCTATTTAGACTTCGGTACCAATAGATATGAATTTTTGAAGTTGACTGTCCGTAGAGGGGGACAGGATGGCCGAAAGGATTTGGGGTTTTGAATCAAGCTAAACATGTTGGGTTAGTTTGGGGGTGTTTTTATTTAATCTAAAGACTCGCTACTGTTTTCTTAGCAATCATTATAATTATTATTCAGGAGGAGGATGGATCCCAGGGGCCGCACCTTCTGCTCATCCCCCGTTTTCTCGTGGTTAAGGCAAGTATAATGATGGTTTAAACTTTATAGTGTGGATTGTTGATGATTGTTGGTTAGTGGATGTTTGATCTATATTATGAGTATATGTGATCTTGAATATGTTAATGATATGTGGATATTGTTTATGGTCAATTGCAATTGAAAGTGTTCAAGAGAATTTATGATGCATAGATGTTGTGAATGCAAGTTTTATTTGTTGCGACATTCACGTTTGTGCATCATGCCGATTTATTGAAGTCTTGGTCACGAGATGACCAAGCATCGAGGTCCCCGTCATGTTGATGACATGACGGGCTAAAGGTCCCCATACTTGAGGAGTATGGGCAATTGGTCCCTGTACCAGATGGTATAGGCATGGGTGTGCATTGACGGATGGACACTCCACATTACCGGTAAAATGCGAAAGAGATGAGATAAAGAGATTTTTGATCATATTGCATAGCATGGTTTATTTTTATGATTGATGGATGAACTTGTGAATTGATGTTCACTTTTATTCTTATTACCACTTATTATATTTGCCGAGTCGTTGAACTCACTCTTGTTGTTGTTTGTTGTTGTGGTTGCTGTTTGTTTTAGGTACCTACATGAGACCGGCATGGATGGGGATAAAGAAGGATTAGTTTTGTTGCACTTGCACGGTCTATTTACCATGGAAGAAAGAACATTAAACACTATTGGCTGAATAATTTAAGTGGTATTTGATTAATGTCTATTAGGTTCAAAATGTAATAAAAGAATAGAACTCTTTTACATTGATTCTGTTCTTTATTTAAGTAGTATTGTTATGAGTGCGATGATGAACATAATCCAGTTTTGCTTATAAATGAATATATTGCTTACCGTTATTCATATCATTTGATTATGCTTGTTGGAACCTCTGATTTACTCAATAAACAAAGGAGGTTCTGCCGAAATTTTGTAAGATGAATATTAGTTTTTCCTTATTTTGTTATTAGTTTGGTAGCATTCCAGGTCACTATTTGGCTGGGGTGTTACATTTCCCAAGTTGTTTCTACTATAGTATAACTTCTCCAAAGAACTCTGCAAAACCTAATATGTCTATTTCTTAACTATCTCTCCGTGATTTCAAGTATTTGTATAGGCTCTTTTGAATATGACAAGTCATTATTTAGATCTATATCTTCAAGAGGCACTTGTTCAGTTGGTTGTTGAAGATACTTTCGAAGTTGTGACACACGAAATACATCATGTATTCTAGTTAAGCCTGATGTCAATTGCAACTTGTATACCACTTCTCCTACTCTCTTCAAAATCTTGTAAGGACCAACATATCTTGATGCTAGTTTTCCTTTCATTTGAAATCTTTGTATTGCTTTGAATAGGGTGACCTTAAGATATACATAATCTCCAAGTTCAATATGTAAGTCTTTCCTATGATTGTCAACATAGTTCTTCTATCAATTTTGGTCAATTTTTAGATTATATCTAATAATCTTTACGTGGGCTTTAGCTAGGGTTCAGTTGGAGCAGATATGGATGGATATTACTTATCTTGTATCCTATTCTATATTTTTTCCTCGAAATCAGAGTTAGACACAGATAATGCTGGATATCCATTTCTCCATTCCATAATCTTTCGGACGGTCGGTCGGACGAAAATTATCCGCTTCTTTGCACAGGATATTGGATAGTATGGTACAATAAGAGCGCACATGGAAAGACTAATTACTGAGATGTTGAAGTAAGAACACTCAGTACTTCAGCCTATTTAGATATGACAATCTGCCTATATGTTATCTTTTTCCTAGATGAAGTCACAACAGACTTTCTCATATCACTTGACATATGGATATATACGGACGGATATCACTTATCCCGTATCTTATTCCATATTTTTTTTCTTAGAGTCGAAGTCAGACACGGATAGTGCTGGATACCCATCTACCCCTTCCGTATTCGTTCCGCAAGCCTTCGACCGGTCAAATGGACAGAAATTATCCGCTCTATTTGCACCCCTAGCTTTAGCATCGTGAGTAATTTGTGGTCTGAGAAGTTGTCGCTCTACAGTTTTTATCCAATTTAGTAGTGTTATGCATTCTCTTCCATATAAAGCTTCAAATGGTGCCATTCCAATACTGGCCTAGTAACTGTTATTGTGAAAAAATTATGCAAATGATAAACATGTATTCCACACTGCTCCATAAATCAGTGCACATGCTCTTAATATATCTTCTAAGATTTGATTACTCTCTCTATTTGTTCTCTGGTCTGTGGATGGTATGTAGTGCTAAATGCAAAATTTGTCCCCATTGCATCATTTAGTTTCTCCTAAAACTTGTATGTTATCTTAGACAATTTTCTTAGGAACTCCATACAATACTACAACTTTGTCAAATATAATTCTACGAACTTATTCTTCCCATATGTTTGATTGATTGGTAAAAAATGTGCCACCTTAGTTAGTCGATCCATGATTACCCATATGGCATCATATCCTTCCTGTGTCTTTGGTAGTCTGGTGATAAAATCCATACCAATTTCTTCCTATTTCCATTCTAGAGAGAAGCCTAGTCCACACACATGCACCACCAGGAGAGGAGCCAACTTGGCTATTTGGCCAAGTCTCTTTGACTCAGCTAAGGCGGATGGCAGCTTGGGCCAAAGGCGATGGAGATGTGGGCTGGCCGACCTAGTAGACTTGGCCGGCCGGTGGGCCCTCCTGGCCCATGTCGTCGTGTTGCCGGCTAGTTGGCCGACAGACTTAGGGTTGGGCAGGCCCACCCACTGGTGGGATTCGATGCTCTTTTTAGTGATGTTTTGGTGTTTTCCCTCTTTTATGTATTTTTTGGCAAAATGTATTAATGTGCAAAATATATGAAAATAATAGCATAAATGAGCATGATCAAAGTTTAACTCATCACTTTACCATACCTTTTGCCGGGTTTTAGGGTAAAATATGTGTAAATATCGTGCCAACACTCTTTCCCCCTCATAGTAAGTGAGTTCCAACCTTCACAACACATCAGGCTTTCTCACAAGCTTCTTGAGAAGATCACTGTGCCACGATGCCTCCAACACTGTCTAGGATTCAACAACATCCAAGAGTAATAAATCAAACCCCTTGCTTGACTCTCACCAAATGCGACACATGAACAAGCAGATAATTAATACATCTCTAGAAGTAACACATGTAACTGGAGGCTTCTCTCCTTGCTCACAAGGTGCAACACATGCACAATTGAGATGGAAAGCTTATACTGGCTCAAGAGAATGGAATAGGATACGACAAACTTGCCCCAATCGGCTATGGTGGGTATTTATAGCCCCCACATATAAAACTAGCCGTTAGAACAAGATTTCAGCAAAAATAGCTAGGACCTATACAACCGCCAACTAATGGCTTGTTGTACTACTCTCCTTTGCAACGACTAGAAAAATAGATGTTACAGCTGTTGTTGGTTCGATCACCCACATAGGGTCTGACCAGACTGCACTACCCAGCCAAACCACTACATAGACTGGTCATACCACACGACCAAGAATCAGACAAATAGCTATCTGGCAAAAAGCAATTGATGACCAAGCCTGGATGGACCGCACAATCAGTCCGACAGCTCACACAGAGTCAGTCATACCACCCAGTCATACTGCCACACAAATGGTAGTCATACCACATGGCTGGTCTGGCCACTCACATAGAGCTAGTCGTACTACCCTAAATATTCTAGCAAAGACAGAGTGCACATACTTCAACAAATTTCCAAAATATATTCGCAAATTGTAGTACCATGCACACAAAGATTAAGGCATGATCACAGTAAGATGCAAAGCACATTCACACACTTTAGAATCTTAACACCAGGTTTGTGGACTCAAATTATTTGCAAAACTCATTCACAAACATAAGTCACATGCTATAAGGATTATGCATTAACTATTTACAAAATACATTTGCAAACCTAAGTCATATACTACAAGGAGTATGCCTCTGATCATTCCCCTCTCTTGTCTCTGTGACAACCGAGTCCAGGGTGTCGGTCACCCACTTAAACTCTAGATGTGATCTCCTTATCACTTACATGCGGGCCCCATCTAGCAAATCAAACCAGTCTGCCACCGCAGCCTTTGCCACATCCTTTGACCAATCATCATACACGTAGGCATCCATGTCAGCCCTAGTGCACACGTGTCATCCTAGTCGCCATGCCACCTTAGCCAAATGTCATGTCATCACATTCATAGACCAAATTTACCGTGAACCAAAGCCATGGTCCATGCACCTGATCTACCACACAATAAGTCCTTGCATACTAGCTTTTTTCATTTTTCATGAATATCCCAGCCAACCCATCTTTTAAGAATCTGTTCTCCTTCATATGAACTCCGATTGACTCGATTCTTATTCCTAAATTCATTTACAATTAAGCTCTACTTTTTGGTTCTATTTTTGTTATTTTATATTTTATTTGGATTTTTCTAAGTTTATTTGTGTTTTATTCGCTTTCTCTCTCATTAGATAATATTTTCGAAGTAACAGAAGTAGAATTTGAAGATCAAGAAGTGGTAACTAAGTAGAGCCAAGGCAAGTCATGATATTTGATCGTGTTAGACTTATTATTTTAAATCTAAGTATTTATTATTTTGTTTTAAATTATTATGCATTGATAATTTATTAGAAACCATTGTACTGGTAGTTATCAACCAATTTTGGTTAAATTGCTCCTTTGATAATTTGAATGGCATGATTCTATTGTTACCATAGTATAATTAATTATCTAGTGATGCAATATTAGTATCCATTTGGGTTGTACATCTAGTATGCTTAGCCATGCTTATTGTTACATTGGGCTCATCGTCACATTGATCAATTAATTAATTTTGACTTAATAAGATATTAAATAATGGTGGCAGCCACAATTATATTGGTATTGGTTAAACAAAATGATTTTCACTTGGATGAGTGATCATGCAGTAAAGGGGTGCAATTAGCACATTGGGATGTGGATACCTCACCTAGATAATAATTAAGGACTTAACTTCGTGTGAATGAAATAAGCCTTATTATGCAACCACATGTCTAGTATGAGATGAATCTGGTTGATTAATTTGTGATGTTTCAACTTTGGTTTTACCTTTGGGATGAATATAGGTTGTGGTCATAGCCATTGGCTCACATTAGCGCAAGAGGGGACTTTACGATTACGTGGTTAGCTTACTCGGCAGTGAAACCTTAGCAGACGGAATTAGGTTGCAATTGAGCATTATAAAGGCCTTGTCATAATTTCTCCTTCATACACCAAAGGAAGTGTGTTAATCTATAAAGTATAAAACTATTCGAATAATCGTATCACAGTTATAGATAGTGCTCGGTGATTTCACATGAGGGTTTGCTTTTCATAAAAAGGTGTTTTGGTTTGGAGGTTAAAGGTTAGTTCACTTGTGATTTATTCAATTCCTATAACTTATTTATTTATTTACTCATTTTCAAATTGCACTTTCAATCTATTTATTGTATTTACCCTAAATTATTGCTTTCTGCAAATTAACCATTCATCTATACTTTGATAAGCCTTACATCATTATATATTACATCTTGTTATAAACGAGTTGCTAAGTACTATATATACTTACATCTATATCTTTTGTTGCTCAGTTGCTAAAGGAGAATCACCACATACAAAGGTACTTGAGGAGGTGGATTAGGACTTTGCTTCTCAATCGATTGTCTGTAGGCATGTCGAATGGCCACTATGTTTACCTTTATTTTTTATTACTAGTTTTTTAGTTAGACCCTTCAGGTTATTATTTGTAAGATTGACCATAAGGTCGTTACTCTAATAATTAATAATATTTGTCACTTTCATAGTTATTCATGATTATGGGTGATATGTCATCTATGTTTTCACTGTGTGCACTAGCGTGATCCTGGACTAATGCAGAATACACAAAGAGCCTGGATTTGCATATTCGGATCTCGACAAGTAGTTGCTTGGTTAGTTCTCCAACTGTAGCAATCGTATAGATCAATCACTAAAAATGAGGGAAGAAAAAGAGGTTAGTAAACAGCAAGAGAAATGAAGAAATACTAGTATAAGTGTTCATAAATACTTATTGAGATCACTTGACAAGTGATTTGCCCATATAGGTGATAAGGTTTGCTCCATTTCTAGAGATCTGTGATCCTACCCCATCAAAGGTCTTCGAGCCTTTCATCATAAAAAAATGTGGGCTTGGGCAAGGATGTTCTTTGGGTGAGGAGTTCGATCTATAATTTTGTTTCTTTAGTTGGGTTACTTTTTACAACTCTAACTAAAAAGAGTTTCTTGACAATGTTCACTATGATCAAATGGTAGCCTGGTCGAAAATAACTCCTTTGACCAGTATTTCCCATTTTTCTAAAGTAAGCCATATTTCACTTCAAGTTGGGGGCCTAGCTGACAAGGATCAAACAACCCATAATTAGTATCCTAATACTAATTATAGCCATCATAAATAGCTCCAACTAAATGTCCTCCGAGTATACCCCTGGTCGAAGAATAAATGTGCTCGACTAGTATCAAGCTCCTGAAGATCTACGGGTAGGCTATGCAAGCATAATTTCAAAAATTCTACCGCTTAAAAGGGGATCTCCTCTAGTAATAGATCACGGGATTACCACTAGACGCGCAGACTCGTAGCGGAAGTAGAGTCGATGTAGCGCGTTGATGCAGTTGTAGTCGTACTAGCAGAACGTCTCCTCCTTCAGTTCCTTGTAATCGTCACAAGTTGCGGATCGTCCTAGTGTTGAAGCTTCGTATCAACACCTCCAAGGTATCCACACGTATGAGGCAGGAACACCACGCGCCGGAGTGCTAGCGCCGGCTGCGCGGTATTAGATGAGGAAGGTGTGGCAACTAGGGTTTCAGGAATTCCGAAATTCTCACACTCCACCCTATGCCACCTCCCCTCTATTTATAGGCATCCATCATAATGGGTCTCGAACTGGAGGCCCATTAGGAACTCATGGCCCATAAGAATTCGGATCACTATCCGAATTAAATCCCAGCCCTTTAAGTGTGCGACCCTATAGGTTCACATACACTTAGACATGGCACGAGTACTCCTACTCGTCCACTAATCGGCAGCGGCCCCTAGCAAGACATACCGACTCCTAAGTATATGCAAAAAATCATATCGGACGAACCTCAACAAAACTCATGCATTTCCCTTTGCCTCACGATATCGGTTAAACTCAAGGCGATTACGTGTCATCCTTGTTTGGTTAGCTCAACCACTCTTTCTCGATTGCGTGACTTGAATTCCCGACTACGGTTAACTCTTTAACCGTGAATAGCATGGCCATGCATTTCTGGAATCCAATCACTCGAGAGGCCTAGAGATATCTCTCCTGTTGCATGGAGGGGCAAATCCTATCTTGATCGACCATGCCTCAAAGCATACATCATGACAAAACCCGAAAGCTACCTTTATGACTACCCAGTCACGGAGTAGTGTTTGGCAACCCCTAAGTCAGTCATTATGCATCTTGAGTACGTGCGACGATCTCAAGTCTTAAGGACATAGCATACGCTTTGTAAATGAAACCAACTGATGACAGTACGAATGCAACATTCTCACAGTGTTTCATGGTGGGTCGATCCAACCCCATGTTCTCTAACATGTGTCCATATTATTGGTTCAATATCTTTATATTTATGACCCGTGAAACATGGTCATCTACCAATACATATGCTAGTCTATTCATATGTGTCCTCATATGTTTGACTAGGGAGCATTTAAGAATAATCATCGCAGAAATATAGAGTTTCACAATCAAGTCACACACTTGATAATAAATATTGACAATGTCATTCAAGGAACAAGATAATAAATTATCCAATAAATCATGAACATAAGGAAACAAAATCATCTCCATGAATGTCTCTAGGGCATATTTCCAACAGTCTCCCACTTGCACTAGAGTCAATCATTTAGGTATCTAATACCAATAGCTCTTGTGTGCATCTCGTGCTTTTGCTGTGTGAGAGGTTTTGTCAATGGATCAGCAACATTTAAATCCGTGTGAACCTTGCATATCTTTACATCTCCTCTATCCACAATATCGCGAATAAGGTGATAGCGCCTGAGTATATGCTTGGACTTTTGATGGGATCTAGGCTCCTTAGCCTGCGCAATGGCTCCATTATTATCACAATAGAGATCCATTGGGCTCAAGGCACTCGAGACCATACCCAACTCAGAAATAAAATTCCTTATCCAAACACCTTCCTTCGCAGCTTCAGAAGCCGCAATGTACTTGGCCTCCGTTGTAGAATCAGCAACCGTCTCTTGCTTGGAACTTTTCCAGCTCACCGCTCCTCCATTTAAAATGAAAACAAAACCAGATTGCGAACGATAATCATCTTTGTCGGTTTGGAAGCTTGCATCGGTGTAACCATTTACAACGAGCTCTTCATCACCGCCATAAACTAGGAACACATCCTTAGTTCTTCTTAAGTACTTAAGAATGCTTTTCACAGCTGTCCAGTGACCTTCACCGGGATCAGCTTGGTATCTGCTTGTAACACTTAGAGCATACGATACATCAGGTCGAGTACATATCATGGCGTACATAATAGATCCAATAGCTGAAGCATATGGAATACCATTCATACGGTCTCGCTCTTCAGATGTCGAAGGACACTGATTCTTGCTAAGACTTTTGCCATGTGACATAGGCAAGAACCCTTTCTTGGCATCCTACATGTTGAACCGTTTCAACACTTTGTCAATATAAGTACTTTGGCTTAATCCAATCAGCCTTCTTGAACCGTTTCAATTATTACAAATGAGGTTTCAAGACCTCGCACACACAAAAACAGCGGAAGCAAAAATAAATTCAGCGGAGACCCATCAATACGCCACAGGCAATTGACTGGGGAAGCGCGACCTAGTACCCCGGAAATCCTTCGTTGAATCCACCCGAGAAGTAGTCGTAGTCTCCCTCTTGAGCTTCGTATTCCTCTGAGTATTATTTTTGAGTGCAGCATGTGAGTACATAAAGTACTCCGCAAGTCTTGGGGAAAATGCAATAGATGCACAGCTGAACAAAGGAGAGTTATATGGTTCTTTTGCACAAAGCAATATTTTATTTCAAATACCATTAAGTAATTTCTAAGGCATCATTTTGACCAATTAATTGTTTTAACTGAAACTAATAAGCATTGTATAGTGAAGGTTCTATCCACCAACACTAGTTTACCAACTTTAACCGATAAAGTTTGAAACTGCGGGTTACATCCACCCTCTCTAGCTTTGACCGCCAGAATACCCTTCCGAGAGTTCCCTCCACTCTCGGAGTACAAAACTTTGCTTTTAAAATGAAAACCAAGGGTCTACCATGTGAATGCATTCCTTGCCCGCCCTTGACCGTGGGCACGGCTATTCGAATAGTTTGACACTCTGCAGAGGTTGTACAACTTTACCCCCCAAGAGATAAATTATCTTAATAGTCACCACGTTTCCTTTGGCATGAGACACGGATAAAATATCACAAAGCCTTTACCTCACTCTAGTCTAGCCTGACACCACCCGCTGAGGTTTCACCGCAGAAGGGTTCCATCCACCCAGTCCGAACCCCCCTCTTGCGCCATATGAGTACAGTACATCCCTGTCCCTCACTGTGAATAACCAGTAAATCCCTGGCACCCACGTTCCATTGGTGGCACCTAAACTAGACTATCGTAAGGTAATCAGCTAGGTCGTACCCATATAGACTCGGGGTTGTACGGTAATGCTCAGTCTGGACAATCACAAGCGCCGGTCCTTAATCGACTAGGGTGGAACATACACTTTACAAGATCTCGTGCTTTCCGCACCAATCCCAACCAACCATCCACCCGAGTCTAAACCAACTATCACATTTTATTTTATTTCTAAAAGAACAGTGACAATTCCATTTGCCACAAACTTCTAAAAGAACAGTGGCAACACCAGTCACCACTTATTTCTAAATACAATTACCAGTTGAATGAAATATGATTTCCCATAGAACAAAAGATTTAAATATCATGACTAAGCATTTTACTACCGTCTAATATTACTAAAGGATTACGAAATTCTCATTATTGAGACAAAGGTAATACTAGGGTTACAAGGGTACATGGCATTTAAGTTCAATGGAGGGCATAACAAGGTTGGATTAACTAATGCCTTAATACCAGAATTAGAGTTCTAATTAAATAGCGATGCACATAAATTTAAAATAATTAAAAACATTTATCAAACATAGGTTCAAAATGATCAAAGGAGACTTGCCTTCTTGCACGCACTCTGGGTCTTCTTGCTGCGGAGTGGAGAGATCTTCGACAACAGTGGAATCTACGCGCGAAAATGACAAAGCAAACAAAGCAAATAAATACAAAAAAATTCAAACAAAATTCAAATAGAGGGCATATTTGGATAGATTATGATTTTAGAAGAATTTAGAAATTTGAACGGCTCAATTTGGAGTTGAAATGAACAAGTTATGCTCATTTAAAAATCTCAATTTGAATAAATCCAGAAATTATTAAATTTCTGATAGGTGGGACCCACTGGCAGCATTTACATTTTAAACCTTTTCTTTTATTGTTTTCTCTGAGTCTATGACAGGTGGGACCCACTTGACAGTGAGCCCACTGGCTCAGCCTCTGACACGTGGGACCCATTGGGCTCTGGGCCCATATGTCAGTGGCCAGCGCAGACGGGTGGGGCCCAGGCGCCAGTCGGCCCACAGACTGACAGCGGCTGGCGAGTGGGGCGCATCTATCAGCGCGGAAAAATAAAGGAAAGGCTCAACCTCAGCGTGCGGAGCCGGGGGCTCGAACGCGCGCCGAGGGAACCGGGGGAAGGGAGAGATAGCTCTGCTAGCCAGTCGGTCGCTCGGGTGTTTCTTACCCCTATAGGGTAAGTATACCCTTTGAGGTACCTGCTGGAGAGGATCGGGCAGAGGCGGACGGAGGCGACGGCGAGGGTGGCCGGAGGGGTTCGGGTGCTCCGGTGCGGTGACGTTCCGGTGGCAGGGAGGCTCGGCCGAGGGATCAGGGATGGTCGCCGACGCACGGGGAAGACGATGGTGGTGGCGGTGGGGCGAAGCGTTGCCCGAGGCGGCGGTGATTGCTCGCCGGAGTGTGGCGGAGCTCGGAGAGGGGGAGAGCACGGTGGCGGGCTGCTAGGGTGCTCGGGGATGGAGGGGGAGAGCGGCGGGAGGTTGGGCGGAGTGAGGCGAAGCCGAGGGGGGGCTTTTATAGGGTGGAGAGGGGGCACGGGCGCGCAATTGCTCGCCGGAGATGGCGGCTGGAAAAAGGAAGGGGAGGGGAAGAAAGGAAAGAGGGGGGCGCAGAAGGAAAGAGGGGCGCGGGAGCTTGGGGATTTGGTCGCGGGTTTCCAAAGCCGGAGAGGAGGCGGAGGGAAAGGCCGAATTCGGCTCGGGTATGGTCGGTCGGCAAGAGAAAAGAAAGGGGAGGAGAAAAAGGAAAGAAGCGCGCGGCGGGAAAGACGCATCTGACAGGTGGGGCCCACGTGCAGTGAGAGAACAGAGGGAGAGAACGGGCGGCACGGATGGGCGAGCGGGGAGGGGAAGGCGGGGGTGGCTGACAGGCCGGGCCCGCTTGGCGGAGGGAGGGGAGTGCGGCCTGGATTGGGCCGGGCGGCGACGTGGGCGGATCTGGGCCGTCCACGCGTCGGCCGGAGGGGGAAGGGATGGATTTTTTATTTTAGAATTTGATTTTTATTTTCAGAAAAGGCTAGGAAATTATTTAAGCCTCAGAAAAATATGAAAATACCTCCAAAAATTCCAGAAAATTCACAAAAGCTCCTGGAGATATTTTGGACTTAATAAAATTATTTTCAACTAATGTTGCTATTTAATTTTTATACTTTAAAATACTTTTTAAATTTTAAAAATAGGTTTTAAACTCCAGAAAAATTCAGAAAACCAAACAAAAGCCAAATAAAATCCAAATACTTTAAGATAATTAATTTGAAATTAAATTTTTCCAGAAAGCAAATTTTGGGATGTTACAGGTTTGATATGTGCAGTTATGCCTCCGCCATAACCCCATGTTTTCTCCCATGACACTTATAAGAATTGCATGATAGTTTGTACGGGAAGAATGTCTCTTTGACAACAACTGCTTGGAGGGGTATGATATGTGTAGTTATGCCTGCACCGTAACCCCACGTTTTCTCCCATGACACTTATAAGAATTGCATGATAGTTCATATGGGAAAATGTCTCTTTGACAACAACCTCTTGATGGTTCCTACATGAAGAATATCTCACTGACAACAACCAACGGCACGTGCAAACTCCAGGAATCAACAAGGTATCCCTCGGTTCACTCTTGGAAGCAAGGAGATGTCTCTTGGCGAGCAGCAACTGCCACCCCCTTCGAAGTCATTTAAGGCAAGGCCGAAGGTGACAAAGATAATCCAATGTGAGTTCAATCCAACATTGACATCCGATTTCATTTCTTCTATAATCAAGGCTCATTGAGCACCCCTGTAAACATACTTTTAGCAATAAAGAAGCCCTTGTCTCCTTTCACATAGTTTCAAGAGTGATCTCCCCTCATTCATATTCATAATACCAACTTCCAAATCATCGACAGAACCCTTGGTCCCCTTCGCTAACATCTTCACACTACCACATATGGGGTCATCATAGATGGTTCGTAACCCTCATCAGAGATGTCTTCTAAACCGTCTGATTTATTATGTCTGCGATAATAGGTGGTTATCATAGACGGCTCTCAAACCGTCTGTGATAAGCCACAACACAGACAATTTTTAAAAAGAACCATATGTGATACATCACAACACAGACAATTTTTAAAAAGAACCATATGTGATACATCACAACACAGACAGTTTTTAAAAAGAACCGTCTATGATATGTCAGATATCATAGACGATTTTGAAAAATAACCATCTGTGTTGTGAATTATCACAGACGGCTAATACAAAAAATCGCATGTGATGGTTACTTGTATAGCTAAAAAAATTCTCTTTTTGGCTAGCCTCAGGAAATACTAGGCATGCCCTCTGAAAATAAGCAAGTAGATTATAGATAATTGTAGATCTTATAGCACATAACAATCATTACACATATCTCACAAATGAATTACAAATGAATGAGTTACAATTGAATCAAATGTTTAAATATCTATTGATTGTTGTCACGGGAGTTGAACACTTCCTTCGGATCAATGACCTTCTTCATCAAGAAGGTGAAGAACCGTCCTCGAATGTTAGAGTGTTCCTTAAGATTGAATGTACTTGAGTTGATTATCATGCCGTATTGCTAGGAGGAGTACAATCATAAACTAGACAACATAAAGTCATAACTCACAACTTGTTCTTGATTTACATAAATGATGCCCACATATTTTTTGGTAACACTATTGCAGTTTTGCACACCTCATAATTTAAATGAGATAGAGATAAAGCTAGATCTTATATCACACTTGATAGCTAAAACTATGTCAGTCGGAGTTGTTTTTAAAACATCCTTCCAATGAGATCTTGTAGCAATAATATATGCCAAGATGAGAAAATGAGAACCAATTGTCCATAAATTCTTCTAGAAAGTAGTCAGCTGCTCATGTTGGTATTTCTCAACAACTACAAGATGAACATTAAAGCATTGCGCTCTTGGGCTTCAAAGGCATGAAGCAAATCACACACTCTAGTATGTCGTGTTCTATGAAGTAGGTCATGACTGCTATCTCTTCCTTCTTATCATGCTATGTGTTGGGCTTAGTTGCTATCTCAGGTGTACTTGTGGCCTTCTTCGCAACTACCCATCAGCTTCTTCGCACTCCTTTTCTTCATCTCTGGTCCTAAGAAGCCGATGGATATTCGCAAAGAAGGCGGTGAATTATGCCTAAGACAGTAATTAAGCCCAACACGCAATATGATAAAGAGAAAGAGACAGCAGCCATGACCTACTTCATAAAACCTGACATACTGGAGTGTGTGATTTGCTTCACACCCTTTGAAGCCCAAGTGTACAGTGCTTTAATGTTCCTCATTTAGTTGTTGATAAATACCAATATGAGCAGTTTGACTACTTTCCAAAAGAATTTGTGAATAATCGATTCTCTTTTTCTCATCTTGGCATATATTATTGCTATAAGATCTCATTGAAAGGGTGTTTTAAAACAACTACTACTCCGACTGACATAGTTTTAGTTGTCTAGTGTGATATGAGATCTGACTGTCTCTAGCTCATTTAAATTGTGGGGTGTAAAGACTATGTTAGTGTTACCATAAAATATATGTGCATCATTCATCTAAATCAAGAACAAGTAAGTTGTGAGTTGTGACTTTATGTTGTGTAGTTTATTACCTCGGTGTCAAAAGAGAAGCCATTCTCTGATCTCGAATGACCTCTATGATGGTCATTCGGCTCCTAGGCATTTTCAATATGCCTTGGCCCTCTCACTTAGTTGCTCCTTTGGTCTGGTCATTGGACTCATTCAGCGAAGACTGTTTGGATGCCATCTCAGGTATCGGTTGCACTTCATTTTCAATGAACATCATTTTGTAAAGAAACTATAATGCATATATGCATGCATGCACATACATTTGCATGAACTGAAACACAACACTAGAGATGGCAATGGGCACAAACCCGTTGGGTTTTGCTATCCCAAACCCGTGCCCATGAAAGTTGGACGTGCCCGCTAAAAAACCCATGTCTTTGACGGGTGCAGATTTTTGCCCAGACCCATGCCCACTGGGTTAACGGGTACCCACGGGTCGCCCGTGGGGTTAGTAATGTGAGCTGCAACAATGGTTAATGGAGAGGAGGAAGAAGTTCACCGGCCATCTTCGTTGCAGCCGGAGGACAGCGCCATGGCCAAGGGCCTACTGTTGCGATGCGCGTTGGCTGCGGCGGGCTGAACTGGAAGGCGAGGCGACGGCGAAGGCGTGCGGGAGGACGAGCGTGCGGCAAGAGTGGCGGGAGCAGGAGCGGGAGCTGCGGGACGGGAGGGCGAGCGTGGAGATTGCCAGAGACCGAGCGCGGAGCGCCAGATGCGCCGCCGCTGCGGCGGCTGTTGAATCGGGGTGGGGACTGGGGAGGAGTGAGTAGTGACCGTGACCGAGTGCTAGCTAGGGTTAGCCGTATGGATAATGGGGCATTGCCGCATTGGATTTGGGGGCTTGAGGCTAAATGGCTAATGGGCTATGGACTGGGCTGGTTTGCTTGGGAGGCTGGGAGCCAGGGTTTATAATCCTATGGATCGGGTTTATATTACTCATGGGTTTACGGGTTTGGGTACTATAGGAACGTACCCGAACCCGGTAGACCCGATGGGTTGGGCTTTTTGCCCATTAAGAGACCCATGGGTTAGGAAATTGACTCAGACCCATGCCCTAATAGAGTAAAAACCCACCGGGTATCGGGTTCCGGGTACCCATTGCCATCTCTACACAACACTAGTACTACAATCTAAGCATAGCAAATAGAATCACACTAGTATGCTTCTATATTTAGAATTGATTAATCAATTAAGTTTACAGAACATTGATCATAGAGTGATAATCATGTAGGATTATATTCAAGTGGATATTAGAAATGTCATAACTTCAAATACATACTTAACATAAATTAAGAAAATCTATTCATACTAATGTTTGGCTCAATCTTATAATTCCAGTTTATGAACAGTAGTAACATTTATGTAGCATTTTATTTTTCAAGTTGTATTTTGTATGCATGTCAAACATTCCATTTTTTACTTACCTTTTATTAGCAAACAAATCCCAAATAAATTACCACATAGTAGTTTATTAAATTGGATCACCTATGAAAATGTCACGTCACACTCATGTACATATCAACCATTCATACATGTCATGACACTCACATAAGTATGTAAATGCATTAGAAATCAATATGGTCATGCACATGATGTACACCTTGAGCTTGGTCGATTGGTAAAAGTTAAACTTGGGTATCCTTGCTTTGTAATATTATTTCCAATCAACTCTTTCAAACTATAGCAATATTCTTAAGTGAGAAACTGCAATAGGAATAGAGAAGGATGGCAAATGTATTAGTGTCGGCTGCAGATCCTAAACGCATACAACAAGCTCTACAGATTACCATGCAACAGGGAGCCAAGGAGGAGGCGACAGCGACAAGGAGCTGGGAGGAGGAGCCATGCGACGGGGGGCCAAGGAGGAGGCAGTGGCACTGGAGGTGGAGAAGGGGGAGTTGAGAAGGCATGCAGGTGTGTTGGAAAACCTAAATGCATGCAAAAATATAGTGAGTTAGGTTTTTGCCCCTATATATATAGAAGAAATATTATCACATACGTTTTTAAAAATAATCATCTATGATATGTTAGTCATCACAAATGATTTTTTTTATAGAAACCATATGTGATGTATCACTACCGCCTTTTCATAAAAACCATTTGTGATGGGTCCATACGTTAGAGACGGTTTTTATTACGAACCGTCTGTGATGTATCACACAGATGATTTGTGTAAAATTGCTATGATAAGTAGGTCATCACAGAAGTTTCTTACCATCGGTTGCAACATAAACGGTCATACTAGTAAAACCGTCTGAGATAACTATGCTGCAGTTTAATATTGACAGAGTCTGTAGAACAGTCTGTGAAATATATAACCTTCTCTATAGTAGTGTCAATCTCCCGGCCCCTACTACGGCCAAGGGAGCGGGCAATGCCGAGATGCCACCCGCACGACTTTGTCAACAAGGTCACGTGCGGGCTCTGGGGTTTGTTGGGGCAGCACCTATTCAACTTCGATATGATCCGGAGGGAACTCAGAGGCCGGTACTTCCTCATCGACATCGACTACTTCCCAGGTTACACCAAGATGTTGGGTTACGAGACTTCCCTAAGGGATTTCTTCTCCAAGATGCTTCATACTAAACATGTTCACGTGTATCTCAGGCCAAGCTCAAGCCAAGATATCGAGGCCTGCAAGCTCAAGCTTAGAACTCGACGTTGGGCGTCTCGGGCTCGGCCAGCCGGACCTAGGGTTTGAAGTCCACGTTAGTGTACGAGCTCTTGAATAATACGTTATTCCGTCCCTTAAATAAAATATCATTTATATGGATTGATAAGTATATGATTGTTTGTGGAATTCTTTATCCATAGTAAATTACAGTTTTTATCACCTAATTTGACTTCCGTTGCGCAAAACTCCAGGGGTAGAATTGCTTTGCACATAACACCAAGGCCCTGTTTGGCACAGCTCAGCTTCACTAGTGAAGCTGTTTTTTTTGGTTTCAGCTTCACGAGCAGCTTCACCGGTGAAGCTAAAGCTGTTTTGGAAAACTGTTTGGCAAAACAGCTTCACCAACAGCTTCATGCATGGCTGAGAGAGGGCAATTGTCCAAGATGCCCCTGTCTACCTGACTTGTTCTAACATTTGGAGTTGTATGTTTGTATATGGTCATATGAATTAAAAAATAATATATTTGAATAAGTATGAATTAAAAAATTAAAAAAAATTAAAAAAAATTAAAATCAGTGCGAACGGTAGAGAAGTGTGAACGGGGGGAGAGGAAACAGGCGTGGGGACCCAGTGGCAAAGTGCTGTAATTTCTGTCAACTACAAGGGCAGTGGGTTCCTAGAACTGCGAGTCTGAGGGAGAGAGCTGTGAAAAGCTACTATTTTCAGCTTCACCCCACCCCATTCCCTTGTGAGAGTATGATTTAAGGAGCTTCATCTATGAAGCTGTTTGCAAAAAGGGTGTTTGGCAAAAAACAACTCACAACAGCTCATGAAGCTGTTGATGAAGTTGTACCAAATAGGGCCCAAGTAATATGAAATTGCGTTGCACGTTGCACCAGGACTTGACTCCGATCGGATTTGACCCACGATCCTGATTGGTCGGCCCGTCTGCAAATGCCACGCACGCGGATGAGGTGGTTGTCCACGCTGGTTGGGGGAAGGCGAGCAGCTTCTTTGGTCCAGGTCATATAACAGATTGAGAAGATTGATCAGGAAAATTGTTCGACGTCTTCCTCTCGTTCTCTCATTCTCTCCCACATATCCTTCTTCTCTTCGCCGTAAGCAGCGTAACCCTCTCCTTGCCAACACCAGCCGCGGCGGTAGCAAGAAACTAGCCAGAGACGGCGGCGGGCATCCACATCTCTTTCCTGTGCCTCGTTCTGTTTGCTAGGGGCATTGATCAGTCGCACGGACGACCTCTTCGTGCGCAACTCGGCTCAGGCTCGGGCTTAGATATCGAGGCCCACAAGCTCGAGCTGGTGCTAGCAAAAAAGCTCATTAAGACTTGAATTAAAATTATTTTGATAACAGTAGTTAATATATTTAAAATTAAAGTAAATCTATTTCAAATAAAAAATATTAATGGGGCTCGGCTCGATAGTGACTCATTAGCTCAAATTTAAAATAATCACTCAAATAATAAGTAAAATGATTTTATATCAACTACATCTATTTTAAAAGAAACTCAATAATAACTTATTAATCTCGGTAGCCAGCCCTATCAAGGCTCGGCCGAGCCCAGCTCCATGAAATAATTCATGTGGAAAGTAAGCAAATGCTGAACACAGGCAATATGGATCAAGTAAGCTATAATTAGATCAAGCAGTAGCGGTAATACGGTGGTAAGAAGGTTCCGAATGTAAGCATGCTTAGGACCAATCATGCACCTCCAGGGAAAAATGAAGTACGGATGATGGCAACACCCAGCCTTTCCTCTTGAGAAAATTGGATATTTGCCACCGCTAACAGTGGGCTTCGCAAAATTGCCATCGCTATCGTCCACTTTGCAAAATAGCCACTCAGTACGTGTGTCTCTCGTATTCCCTGCCATTGCACCCCTTTTCCTCATTTTCTTTTCTATTTACCTTATTTTTTTCTCTCTCCTAAAAACTGGCACCTCGAGGGACCAAAATGCCCCTAGGGCATTTTACGTACGGGACTAGAGCCGCGACTCGAAAGGTCGCGTCTCTTCCTCTCCGCGCGACGCTTCCTCTTCGCTGCGGCCTGCGCGAGACGCGCCGCCGCCACCGGCTCCGTACGCGACGATGGCGCCAGACGTACTGCCGTGGCCGGAAGCGGCGCCACCGCCCGAAGCGCCGCCGCCGCCCGACGCGATCGCCCTCGTGAGAACCATGCTGCCCCACGCGACCCCAACGGCGCTGCTGCACGATGCGACGGGGATTCTGCATGATTCGCCAGGTCCTGCTCCGGCCATGCTGCACGACTTGAACAGGTAGCTTGCTGTTCCTCATGGGCAGTTTAGTCATCTTAGGTGGCTGACTTGGAGAGAGAGAAAAGAAAATGAAGAAAAGGGGTGCAATGGTAGGGAATACGAGAGACACACGTATTGAGTGGCTATTTTGCGAAGTCAACGATAGCGATGGCAATTTTGCGAAGCCCACTGTTAGCGGTGGCAAATATCCAATTTTCTCTCCTCCTTGACCATGTCGAACCTTTTGGTCTTTTTTCGGCTTTTAAAAACCACTTTTCTATGGTAACTAATTTTCAAATAGGATATTTTTTTAATATGATGTCTACAAATCAATTGTAGTAGACACTACAACAACTTTATTTATATTAGCCAAAATTACACACGAGTCTCTCTCCGTACTCTCTTTCACGAATAGCCAAAAGTCATAAGCCGCAACTCAAAAGAACATGCCCATAAGTTATAATGATCATCCTCCTAGCTAGTATCAAATAAAAGCCTTCCATCTTGAGCATCTTGGCATCTTTCTTTTATATACCAAGATTATAATGGGTTCTTTTTAGCTGTGGCCTATGATTTATGACTGTGGTTTAAGATTTTTGTCCCTAGTGCGAGCGCTTGTGTGAACGAACCGAATGCTGATAAGCTATTTCAAAAAACTGTTCCGATAAGCCGCTTCAAAACAGTAACAAAAAACCATCCTATTTATTTATTTAAGAAAAATCATAAGTAAAAAAGAATTAGCATCTCTAAAAGAGTGTAAAGTGGCTTTTGTATCATTATGCCAGTCGATATACATGTGCAAAATTTGTGTTCTATTTTCTAGATCAACGTTCTGCTCAGCTGCCAGCGATGTGCTCTTAGGTAGTTTGTCATTGGGGATCTTTAGCTCCAATTGAACTGACACATTAATTTTGTAGCATGGGTACAATAATGGGTACAAGATATCCTTCTTTATAGGTAGGGGTGCAATTGGGTCGGATTCGAACGGATATTGCTCATACCGTATACTAACCCATATTTTTCTCGAATTCAGGGTCGAATACGGTTAAACCAGATACGAACACGAATTCAGAGTATTCGAAATTTTGAATACGGTGCCGCCGGAACGGATACTTGATGATTTCGGATCGAAAACAAATAATGTAGACGGATAGTACGTGTATACACAAAGGAACATATGCTAAACGATACCACCATCACTTCAAATCTTAAACTGTTAGACATAAGTACATAATAGTGATTATAATTCATTAGCTGAAGATGGTGTGGCATTTCCCCTAAAATTGCCCATTGAGGTGTGGCATTTCAAGATGAATCTTAATTCTTGACGGACAGCATTTTCTTTTTCTAGGCTAAAGAAATTTTACTAAATTAAGGTAGAGACAGTAGACAATTGGGGATAATAGACTTTTGACAAATTTACCTGTTCATTTACTGAAGCATGCCAAAGTTCATCGTTTAATAATACTCTGATTACATGCTTTTCATTCCATTACCTAGGAAGAGTGATCTTAATAAGCAAATTTAGGATTCCAATTGCACAAGCAGCAGAATTAGAAATAAAACACTATTTTAGTATTTGTATAATTATAGTTGCTACAACTGAATGTCATGTTCCTTTTAGAGAACTTAAGCTTGCATGATCCAGGAAAACTTTCTATACACTGCACACCTCAACCAACCAACATGACAAAAAAACAAATACTAGCAAAATAAAAGGTGAATTCTTAGCTCTTACCGGATATCCGACCGGATAATTATCCGGTATCCGAATAACGATACTATTCGGTCGGATAACAACTCTCCCGATTTCGTTACCGAATCCGAATCCAAATCCGACCGGATACCAAATTCCCTTCCCGAATCTGGTACCGACCGGATTCGGTACCAGATCGGTCGGGATTAACCCAACCCATTTGCACCCCTATTTATAGGAGATATAGTCAAGAGAATTAGAGAGAGCTGAAGATCAAAATAAGTGGATCTCCCTCCCTCATGCCCCTCTTAGGGGTTTATATATATATATATATATATATATATATATATATATATATATATATATATATATATATATATATATATATATATATATATATATATATATATATATATATATATATATAAGTGGGGTGATATGGGAAATCCCATCCTACCTCTTAATAATTACCAAAGGTAGAGGTACATTGGTATATTTCTCTATACATATTGGGCCAGTTGCAAGGCCCAGTCATGGGGAGTTGGGCCACCCTTACAATAGAACCCCTCAACAGCAAACGCGGAGGTCCTAATGGGCAAGCTGACGTGACCAACTATCCCAGCCCTCCGTCCCTCGACAGCAAGTGCGAGGGTGCCGACTAATGAGCCAATGCAACTGGTAGCTTGCAGGCCTGGTAGAGTGTTCTTCTTCTACTGATCCTAATGCAACTGCAGAGTCCAACAAATCATGGAAATGGAGGAGGGGTGGTGCCGTCCCTCCGAGGCGACGCCTACGAGAAGGTCAACGGCAAAGTTATGCCACCCCGCCGAGGTGATGCCTCCAAGGTGGCCAGCAAAGTCTGTACTGCGAGTCGATCGGTCGAAACGTCTACGACTATAAGGTGGCCGGACGAAGTCACGACCGTAAGGCGGTTGGACGAGGTCCCGACCATGATGTCGATCGACGAAGCTGGCATGAGGACAAAGTATTGAAGTGCACGCTCAATACCCCACCCTTCGGGCTAGCGTCAACGAAGATGGCGGCGAGACGAAGCTACGACGCGTGTGGCTCGTCCCCATCCTTTGGGCTAGTGTTGACGAAGCCGGTAGCTGGACGAAGTCACAAAGCGCATGCTCCATCCCCTACCCTTCGAACTGGCATCGATGAAGTTGGTGGCGAGACGAAGCCTTGACACGCGCGGTCCATCCCATACTGTTCGGACTAGCGTCGACGAAGTCAACAGTGGGACAAAGCCTTGAGGTGTGCACTCCGTGGTGGGACAAAGTCTTGAAATGCGCGCTCCCCACGACCACGAGGCAGTCGGACGAGGTCTCAAGCACGATGTGGGCAGAAGAAGTCGTGATCGCGAGACGATCAGATGAGGTCTCGACCACAAGGCGGTGACTGCGAGATAGTGGGACGAGGTCTCGACCACAATGTAGTCGGTTGAAGTCGCGATCGCAAGATGGTCGGAGATTGCGCGCAGCCCAGAGAAGACAACGCGAGGTCCAGCGTGGACTCACCGAGGCCACGCGAGGTTTGGCGGTGGCAAAGTCCACGCGGAGTTCAGCGGAGTTTGCACGAATTCTGTCAAAGACCGGGCAAAGTCCTGCAAGGGCTAGCGGAGGTTAGATGAAGTTCAGCATAGGCGACACCCACGTGGGGTCCGACGGAGATCGTGTGAAGTCGCTTGAAGGTCATGCATAGTCTTTGTGTGGACATCATGCGAAGACCTTGGAGAAGACCTCTTTGATGTGGGGTAGCCCTCACACCACATGGCCCAAAAGCCATGGACACCTTAGTGAAGACCTCTCCCTCGTGGGTAGCCTTCACGCAGCCTTCGCGTGACACAGACTGCATCAGAGATAGCCAGCGGCTAACGAGTGTGGCGCCAAGGCCCAGAGACTTCGTCAAATGGCCAATCTAAAGCAAAGGCAGGACTTCGGCGAGGCCGCCGACATGTCCACGTAGAGGCCTGCAAGGGCTCACATAGACGCAGACGGGGAGAGCGAAGTCTTCGACGAGGTCGTCGGCATGTCCGTGCGGAGGCTTGGGGCGTGCCAGCTAGCGAGGTCCTTATGGAGTCAAGCGAAGGCCATCGGAGGTGTGCGTAGAGCCCGAGGTGGTCAAGTGAGGCGCCTATGACCACAATGTGGTCGGACGAAGCGACAACCACAGGCAGTCGGACAAGGTAATGACCGCTAGGCAGTCGAACAAACTGTTGACGATCATGAGGTGGTCAGGCGACGCATCTACAACCACGATGTGGTCAAACGAAATCTCAACCGCAGGGCGATTAGACTAAGCATCAATGACCACAAGGTGGTCGGACGAAGTGTCGATCATGGGGCAGTTAGACAAAGCATCATCGACCATAAGGTGGTCAAACGAAACGTTGATGACCGCTATATGGTCGGAAAAAGTCTCGATCGCGAGGTGATCAGATGAAGTGTCTACGACCACTATGTGGTTGAGCGATGTCATGACCATGTGGCGGTTGGACGAAGCCTCTACAACCACTGTGTGGTCGGACGATGAGTCGACCGTGAGGTGGTCAGACGAATTATCTATGACCACTATGTGGTCAGACGAAGAGTCGAGCACGAGGTGGTCGAACGAATTGGCTACGGCCACAACGTGGTCGGATGAAGTAGCACGGCGGACTCCCTGGTGTGATGCCTAGCAGGGACTCCCTGGTGGGATGCATGGCAGGGACTCCATGTGGTATTTTATACTCTGTAGAGTTGGTTGGGATGGCTAAGTTCCTGGCGTTTTACACTCCGCAGAGTATGATGGGGCCACAGCCGCACTGTGTGATTTTTTTATACTCTGTAGAGTTGCCCAGGACACCCATGGTTCCCAGTGCTTTATACACTATAGAGTATGCCGAGGCTGCAGCCGCACCATGTGATTTTTTATACTCCATAGAGTTACCCAGGGATGGCCGTGGTTCCCAATATTTTATACTCTGCAGAGTACGCTAGGGCCGCAACCGCACCGTGTGATTTTTTTATATTCCGTAGAGTTGCCTGGGACGCCCATAGTTCCCAGCGCTTTATACTTCACAGAGTACGTCAGGGCCGCAGCCGCACCATGTGATTTTTTTTATACTCTATAGAGTGCCTCGGACACCCGTGGCTCCCGGCACTTTATACTCCGCAGAATACGCTAAGGCCGCAACCACACCATGCAATTTTTCACAAAATTAAGACCCCGAGGAGGTTGGATGAAGTCTTGACCATATGGCGGTCGGACGAAGCGTCTATAACCACGAGGCGATCGGACGAAGTGTCTGCGACCATGAGGTCAAACAAAGTCTCAATGTGAGGCAACCGAATGAAGTCATGACCGCGAGGCAGTCTTATGAGGTTAGGACCATGCAGCAGTTGGACGAAATCACGACCGCGATGTGAGCGGATGATGTCTGGACCACGAGGTCGGAAGAACGTCTAGACAAATGTGTACGACTACGAGTCGCTTACCCGGAGGTGAGGAGGCATGGCGCCGAGACCGATGGAGGCTGGAGGGCACGAAGGTCAGCGGCAGCAATGCAGGGTCCAGCGAAGACGCCGTCTGCACAGGGCTCAGCAGAGACTGTGCGAAGTCTTTGGCGAAGACCGTGCGAAGACCTTGGTGGAGATCGTGCGACGTCTGCGCGAGGATGGTGCAAAGACCTCAGTGGAGATTGTGTGAAGTCTGGCAAAGATCGGGTGGAGTCTGACGGAGGTCGGCGTCGATGGGGACACGACCACGAGGAGTCGGTCGAGGGCCAACAAAGTCACGACCACGAGGAATCGAATGAGCGTTGGTGAAGGTTCGACCCCGAGGGGTCAGGCATTATCGCCGAATGTGAAATAAGTGTTGACGAAGTTGGCAATGGGGCGAAGTCTTCGAAACACGTGCGCTTCGTCCTGACGCTTTGGACTGGCGTCAATGAAGTCTCAACCACAAGGTCATAGCTATCGGCAAAGAGCTTGCCACGACGTGGTCGTAGATGAAGTCTTAAGTGTCTATGATCACAGATGAAACGTCTATGACCACGATGTGGTCAGACGAATCACGACCGCGAGGCGATCGGACGCAACGTCTACGACCACGAGGTGGTCGGATAAGCTCGCAAGGTACACTCCCTAGTGCGTGTGTGGGCCATCCTCCACCCTTCGGACTAGCGATCGGATGAGGTCCTGACCACGATGTTGGTCGACGAAGCCGGCAGCGGGAGAAAGTGTTGAAGTGCGCGCTCAATCCCCCACCCTTCGGATTGGCGTTGATGAAGGCAGCAATGAGACGAAGCTACAGCGTGCGCGGCCAGTCCCCGCCCTTCGGACTAGCGTCAACAAAGCCAGCAGCAGGACAAAGTCACGAAGCACGTGCTCTGTCCCCCACCCTTTGGACTGGCATCAACGAAGCCGACGGCGGGACGACGTCTTGAGGTGCGCGCTCCATGGCCGGATGAAGTCTTGAGGCACGTGCTCCCACGTGGGAGGGTCGGAGATGAAACTGGTGTACATCGCACATGGAGGCCGACTCCCTGGTGTCGTGATGGCGACAACGAGAGGCCCCCCACCTATGGTGGTGCGATGGGCAGTTGTCGATAGCATCCATCATGGTAGACCGCCGCCGATGGTAGCATCACTTTTGAAAACTAGCAGAAGCTGGGTGATCCCAAGTGCTCGCTGTAACACCCCAGTCAAACAATGACCTGGAATGCTACTAAACTAACAACATATTAGGGAAGAACCTATATTCACCTTACAAAATTTCGGCAGAACCTTCTTTGTTTAATGAGTAAATCAAAGGTTTCAACATGCATAAACAATTGATCTGAATAATAGTAAACAATAAATATCCAATTCTAAACAAACTGAATTATGTTTGCCATCACAATCTTAACCACAATACTTAAATAAAGAACGTAAGCAATGTAAAAGTTCTAAACCTTTATTACATTCTAAACATGGTGATCTTTAATCAGTTACCACTTAAGCTATTCAACAAATAATGTTTAAGGTTCTTTATTTCTTCCAAGGTGAATGGACCGTGCAAGTGCAACAAAGCTAATTTATCTTTATCCCCATGCATGCCGGTCTCATGTAGGTACCTAAAAACAAACAGCAACCACAACAACAAACAAGTGTGAGTCCAACGATTCAGCAAATATAAATAGTGGCAACAAGAGTAAAAAGGAACATCACTCCTCATGTTCATCCATCAATCAAATAAATAAATCATGCTATGCAGTATGTTCAAAAGAATCTCTTTATCTCTTCTCTTTCGCATTTTACCGGTAATGCGGAATGTGCATCCGTCAATGCACACCCATGCCTGTACCATCTGGTACAGGGACCATTTGCCCATACTCCACATGTATGGGGACCTTTAGCCCGTCATGACATCAACATGACGGGGACCTCAACGCTTGGTCGTCTCGTGACCAAGACCTCAATAATCAACATGATGCACAAACGTGAATATCTCAATAAATAAATTGCATTCACGATAACTATGCACCAGAAATTCTCTCATTCGTTTGCAATCAGCGATAACCAAATTCAACATAGCATTAACATGATCAAAATCAAATATTCTCACAAGATAGATCAAAACATCTACAAACCATCAATCATCCGTAATCCATACTATGAAGTTTAGACCACATTATACTTGCCTTAACCGCGAGAAAACGAGGGACATGCAGAAGGTGCGGCCTCTGGGATCCGTCCTCCTCCTGAATAATAATTATAACGCATACTAAGATAACAGTAGAGGACCAAAACCATAATAAAGGAACAATCACGAACTCGCAAAAACGTCCAACTCGGCTTCAATCCCAAATCCTAAGGGTCTGTCTGTCCCCTCTGCGAACAGTCAACTTCAAAAATCCATATCTATTGGCACAGGGGTCCGAATGAGGCTTTCTTAGACTTTCTGGAAAGACAATTAAATTCTCCATCTAAAACTAGTTGGTGAACCCTCCTGAATCGGCCAAATTATACCCGCACCAACCAGTTTTTCTAAAACATCAAATTCTCGTCAGGTTCTCTGGACAGAGTACTAAAAATACCATAACTTCCAGTACGAGTGTCCGAATCACGAGTTCTTGGACTCTATGGAAAACTAAGACAATTTCCTACAACTTTAATTATACTGAGGTTCTCTGATTATCCCATTTTCTAATCGCAAAACTCGATCTACCAAAACCTGACGGAAAACCCACCGATCTGCAGAACAGTCCCGCTAATAAAATCATAACGTCTGCTACAGAGGTCGAAATGATGCGTTCTAGTACTTCATGGAAAGATGGAGACGTCCTCTACAAAACTCTAGAAGACGTCCAGAACTGAATCCCCACGAAACTACATCAAAACGGCCGTCTAACACAAACTGTCCTGAGCAGATCCGAAAACCGACAAAGCTATAACAATTAATTATGCATCTAGCGGGGAAAATTAGAGCTTACCCTTAACGAATCGCTGAAGAACACGGAGAACCCCCCACGATCTCTTCCTCCCTTCCTTTTCCCGTCTAATCCTCCACCTTCCGGATCCAAAACGTTTCCCGGCGAACGATCGCTCTCCTCCCCTCGATCGACAACAACCGGGAAACCTTCACCAATCGCAGCGGGTGTCCATGGAGGCGAAGGCAACGCCGCTGGCCAAAGGATGCGCAAGGGGGAAGGGGAGGTGCAGCTCTAGGGGTGGGAGGGGCGGTTGGGGAGAGGGGCGGCTAGGGTTTGGGGGAGGGGCGCCTCCCCCCTTTTTCCCTTGGCCGGCCACCCCCTGGGCCTTGGCCCAAGCCCAGGTTGCCTCTGTTTTGCAGAATTCCCCCCCCCCCCTAAAATCTCTATTAAACCTTTTCCAATTGCCCCCCTTTTCCCCGATTAATCTATTCTCTCTCAAAAAATATTCTGGGTATTACACTCGCAACATGAGCGCTCCGATGGTAGCCCTCTCTAGCGCATTCCCTTGTGCAGCTTCTTGCGTGAGTCCCCACAGACGGCCCAGGGTACAAGGTACCCTTCTCTATAGGTGACATAGTCAAGAGAACTAATAAGAGAGAACTGGCGATCAAAATGAGTGGTTCTCCCTCCCTCATGCCCCTCTTGAGGGTTTATATACATAAGTATGGTAGGATGGGAAATTCTGATAATAACCCTTAATAATTACAAAAGATAGAGGTACATTGTTACATTCTATATTATTGGGTCTATTACATATTGAACTAGTTACAAGGCTCAGTCATAGAGGTTAGGCCACCTATACAATAGGGATCTTTAGCTCCAATTGAACTGACACATTAACTTGTAACTACTTACGTACCCGTGCGTTGCAACGGAACTCATTGAATCTATAGAGAATCGTGCTATAGAAGAGAGTTGCTATGATCTATTGGAAAGTGGAGAATGGTGAGAAGTTGAGAGAATAGAGCGGTTAGAGGAGAATAGACGTACAACCACCAACTCATTCTTTATAATAGTAATGAGATATTTTGGCTACAGGTGCAACCAAACCCATTGCTCCCAGATAAAGGTGTTTTCCTCATCTCTACGTATTACCGTTGTCCTACATGGAACTTTCCGGTTTGTTTCTGCAATGGTGCTACATCTCTCTCTGTTTCCCGAGTGGCTACTGCACACGTCCAGCACAGTTCGCTTTCAGTGTTTCCTAAATCGTCCAGAAATGTGAAATCCCATTGACATTATGTGATAAAGACAAGGGACAGCCCTGATGACTGCCTGCAGGTACGGCAGCTTGTGGATATTGGACTCGGTGTTGGGCTTGTCGTCGCCGAGCACGTCCTTGATCTCGCTGCGGACCTTGCGCTGCACGGCCGGGTGGTTCACGACCTCGGCGAGCGCCCACTCGATGGACCAGAGCGTCGTCTCGATGACCGCGACGTTGATGTTTTCGACGATGTAGATGACGTTCTCCGGCGTGATCTCGCCGTTCTTCTCGGCTTCAAGGATGTGGTCGATCACGCACCGCAGCTTGTTCCTGTCTCCCGGCGTGTCCATCACCTTCCTTCTCTTCTCGATGTAGCCGTTGTTGAAGGATGTGAGCCTCCTGCTCTGTGGGTCCCTACACTTGTTGAGGTAGCCACGCAAGAAGGGCCTCAGGATGGGATGAAGTCGCCGTAGTTGTACTCGAAGCTCTGCACGACAGGGGCGATCCACCATAGTTCAAAAGTATTCAGCTGAATATCTAAAATTGATAAAAAAAATTACTATACATAAAGTATAATACACATATATACTAGTAGTTGGACCAAATTCATTCTGTCCATACCCAGTCAGCCTAAATTGACGTTGGATCTTTTTAGCCTATTTTCCTCTCCCAGGCCCAAATTGGCGCCAAATACTAACCCAGGCATACTGGCCCACTGTTGTTATTCACACGACACACGGTAAAAAAACCCTAGGTCTCAATCAGTCTCTCCTCTCTGGCTCTCTCTCCATCTGGTGGCTCAGGAGGCTTCTGATCTTCTGGACTCTGGATTCTAGAGACAGAACTCAGGAGGCTGCGCAGGAGCACTGGAGCAGTCGTCTTGCAAGTAGCAAGTCGTCTCGCCATCGTCGATCACTGGCGTGGTGTAGCCACGCGGGTTTGTGCTCTCCGATCCAACCACCCAATGGTGGCATAGCCCCATATCCCTAATCTAGTAATCCCTCTATCTCCTCCTCTTCTTGCGATCTTCGATTTGAAAATAAATTATATGTCCAAATAAATATGTGAGTTGTATTTTGTTTAAAGAAGTGAAGCATCTATACTGATTCTAATGTTTTAGCTTAGTAGTTAGTTATATTCTGATGATTGATGTATCAATTATTTTGAAATTATGCAAGTGTTGTTAAGTCTTTTCTAACTTGCTGTGTTGGACACTTGGATAATCTGATCCCCTTTAGTGTCTGGCTATTCGATCCATGTTTTGTTTAGCAGTTTAAGTAACACTACTTAAGTTGCTTAGCTAGAAACCGTTCAACAAAGTATGTTCATGATAAAAACACTTTTGAAGTTGTGCTTGCTAAACAAAAAAATATGACAAAGAGACTTGTCTTTTTACTTGATTAAAATATCTTATTGTGATTGTACAACTGTATTATAGAATTATTTAGGTTTGAACTTTGACTCAGGTTAGTAGTTTTAGGAAAACAGTTCATGTCTAATTTCAGCTGTCATGGTTAAAACTATTAGTTTTTTAGTTCTGTTCTTCACTTATTACTAAAGTTGCTTCCTTTTTGTGTGCTTATATGCATGACAATTCAGATCATAATCATGTAGTAGTTCTAAAAGTTTAGTTCCATGTGTGAAAATAGGATACGATTCAATACTTGTTACTTAGAATCTTATGCTACGTTAATTTTTAATTATTTTGTAAATTCTTTATATTAGTTTAGATGTTGTCTTTAGTATAAACAATCGTTCTTTAATTTTCGCTATTATGAATCTTTATATTTCTATTAAATAATATTTATGTAACTTTAAATACCTATTCTAAAATTAGTTGCGTGAGGCGGCTGCGCTCGGAGTTGAACCTGGTGGCCTCGATGAACATGGGGTCGTCCACGGACTCAAAGCACGCGTCGAACATCATCCGGTATTCCGGTACATGATGTTGTAGAGCATGAGCTGTAGCCTGCGGTGCACGACGAAGCCGGCTCCCTGGGCCATCGAGTCTCCACGCAGGTCGGACACGACAGCATCCATTTCGGCCTCCCGCGCGGCCTTGTACTGCTGCACGACCCGCACCGTGAAGAAGGGCAGCGTCACGACGCGGCGCATGCTCATGGCCTTGTTCTTGAAGTACGTCATTTTTAATTTTGGTTTTTTAATTTTTTTTTTGTGTTTTTTGCTTTATCCCTTTTTTTTGTTTGCATTATCCATAGAGATAAAACGATATTTTCATTTTTCTCTTATTATTCTTTATTTTTCTTTAATTGAATAATTAAATAAATTAATAATCATTATAGTGTAATTTTAGCCAACAGTTAGAACAACTTGAAACCAGTCGAAGTGGCACTTAAACTACCCTACTTTTTGGGATGCTCCGGTGAACCGAACACTTCGGTTTGGTCTGTTTCGAACTCAAGATTTTTGTATAGAAATTTCATATGAAATAGGCCCTTGTTATTTTTCCTAAGAAGATTTGATCCTTTTGGTGGGTTAATATTTTGTTTTCAGAACTTGCGTACCAAAATTTGAGGTTAGTTCCATTTCAAGTTCACCTGGCAGGAGTCACCATCAATATGTTTGTTCTCCTATTGGATCGTTCGAACATCGGGTTTCAAGCGTCAGCTGATAATGTCCAACAAGTACGTGAGTGCTTTGCCAATAATTCCACGCATCATGTGTTATAAAACACAAGTCAAAATAAATGATCAAAAAATAAGAGACACAGATTTAATATAAAAAATCTTTATAAAAAAAACTATAGACGTACAAAGGCAAAGTCATCGTATAAGAAGATATTTACAATAAGACTCTTGCTCTTCCTATGAACCACAGTGGTATATTTATAGTCTAGAAATCAAAGTCTCGAACGGAGAAGGAAACCGAATTAAATCGAATGCGCCAGTTGTTGATTCGTCCGACACGGCTTTGCTTATGCAACACTTGGTACCACATCTGACGTAATGTCCGATATAGACACGATGAAGAATTCAGATCATACTTCAACATCATATAAGAAGATAGATTAGGCCAATCAAGCACATGTTGCATACCAGTTGTCGGGATGAATACTTCGTCCTTCGCCACTCTCCGAGTGCACTGAATCTTCGAGTTAAAGCCACTTTTGGCACTATTTCGTATCGTATTTATAAAAATAGCCATATACGAACAGTATTAACAAAAATATCGTTTCTGTTGTCTGGTGGGCGGGTGGCAACACCCACGAGGTGACACGTAGCGCTGCCGGCGGCGGCAGGCGCCTGCCGCCCCCTCACTGGACGACGAGTAGCCTGCCGCCCGGTGGGGGGATGGCAGGCTTGCCTGCCGTCCAGTGAGAAAGCGGTAGGAAATTAAGCCGGCTTAATTACCTGTCCTAATTTTTTATTTATTATTTGTTTAAATTTTTAAATATATCAAATAAGATTAAAAAATTACGAAGATTTATATATAGCCTCCCGACACAACTTATCTCGCAATGTCATTTTTAGGTAATTTTATCCATTGTGAATGTTGCTAAAAAATTCACATAATTTTGATATTTTTATGAGTTTTTACATATAGCAAACGAGCTCCAAAAATTATGAAATTTTATGTAAAGCCTCCCAATATAATAATAGTTATTGTGTAATTTTTTAGAAATTTTATGTGGTCCGAATCTACCACGTTTATTTGGGTTAACTTAATCATGAATTTAATGATCGTCACATATTTTTTGAAGTGGCATGTGTCGACCAATCGTGCTATATATTATTTGATGCTATTTGGTTCACACAATTGCCACTCCGTATGTATGTATGGCCTTCACGTGCTCTCTCGTTCGCACTAATGTCATTATTTCCGTATCATCCCCCCTCGTCCGCTTCTCGTTTGCACATTTGTCAGTGTTACGACGCCATCCCCCCTCACCCGAAGCACTACTCATGATAATGGATCCTCAATGTACGAGGAGAGTGCACCGAGTTCACCTTTCGCTCGGCCATAAATATAAACCTCTCGTAGTTCGTCGTTGCTCATCCCAGTCGCTCATCGCAGATGGTGAATGTCGCAGTCGTTGCTGAAAATTGGGAGTGCGTAGCTCATTAGTTCGTGAAGGCAGTACGTAGCTCAAAATTAGCAGTGCTGATTTCTTGTTCGAAAAGGTAGGTAATTTTCGATCGTATGCTTTCGACGTTGCTCTTATAATCGTAGTCAATTAGTGTTACTTACTTAGTCCTGATTAATATAGTTTATATTACGAAGTATGTCATAGTAATTTAGACATAATTTGTACTATTTTTATGTACATACGGTACCCATAATTTGTTAGTTTGGGGTAAGTAATGAGTTAGTGCCAAGGACAACGGTAATGAATGGCTCGTCACTTTTTCCGGATAAGTAATCAAATTTTCCATAAGTAGTGAAGTATTCCTATGTAGTTACACGAACGCATGTAATCACTGACTTGTAGTATGTTGATGTCATTATCAATCTTTGCACTAATATTTCGTCTGTCCCATTTGTTGTAAGGTACTCTCAAAATTAATAGTGCGCAGCTAATTATTTGGATAAGGCAGTGCATAAGTCATTAAGGATGCGGCAGTGCTGATTAGTTATTTCGAAAGATAGGTATTTTTTATAGCATGCTTTCAACGTTATTCCTGTAGTTGTAGTCATAATTACTATTATTTAGTTAGTCATAATTAATTTAGTTCATATTATAAAGTAAGTTTTACTGTCATTATTAATCTTCGCACTAATATTTTATCTGTCCTATGTATTGGTAGGTATAGCTTTACAGTGCTTCTAGAACACTCGTACGATGAGAAACACCATTGCCACGCATGAATGATGGGTGACACGGCTGGCCCTTCGCCGTTCAAGCTGGGGGGAGGGATCCGTGAGCGCTGCACATTCGGGAGGTATGAGATTTGCATTGTACATCCGGAATATTTGTTGTGAGTAATATTGTTTTATCTTGCAGCCTCCAATTCAACATGGGGTGATAACGGGTCCACTGACGACGACATTGGCCTCCCAAATGCTTGCAAAGTGCAGTACACGACGCTAGGGTTTGCAGCGTACGTAGGGTAGAGCTTAGCGTTCTCAGCATAACCAGGGTTTGGACACTTCGGTAGGCAGAGCTCCCCCGACTTCGTTACCACGTCGTAGGTCAGGGCAAGAGCTCCTTTGCACCATGAGGGGGATTTCTAGAGTCCTTCATACACAATATAATTATGGGCGGCTCACAGTTCGGCATGTCTCAACTAGATAACTTTGACCCTAACCGAACCCAACCTACTGTACCTCAGCCAATTGGACCACCGCCGGCCACTGAGTAGACAGAACAGTCTCCATACCTCTTCCTACTCGAGACGCAACCTCCAGATCGACTAACGTACCCAACGGGACATGCTCGTGCATGACGGAAGACAAGGCCACGTACGAGGACGCAAGCGCGGCGATAAGATAGTAGTGGCTCAGATGAGTGAGTCATATCGTATCCAGTGTGATGTATTTTTTTGTATTACTATAATTACTTTTAATTGTACAAATTCTTAATGTATAAAATTGTAAAAAAATGTAAAATATTCGTAAATTCATGATTAAGTTAACATCAATAAATGTGGTAAATTTAGACCACATAAAATTCTTAAAAAATTACACAATAACTACTACTATATTAGAAGGCTTCACATAAAGTTTTGTAATTTTTGAAGCTTGTTTGCTATATGTAAAAACTCATAACAATATCACAATTGTATAAATGTTTGAGCAATATTCGCAATGGATAAAATTACCCAAAAATTAAACTATGAGGTACATTGTGTCAGAAGGTTGCACATAAATTTTTGTAATTTGTTGAGTATATTTGTTATATTTAACAATTCAAACAAACACTAAATAAAACAAATTAGTGCAGGTAATTAAGCCAGCTAATTAGCTGGCTTAATTACCTGCCGCCTCCTCACTGGACGGCAGGCAAGCCTGCCGTCCCCCATTGGGCGGCGGGCTGCCTGCCATCCAGTAAGGGGCGGTAGGCACCTGCCGCCGCCGGCAGCACCGTGTGTCGTCTCGCGAGCGCTGCCGCCCACTCACCGTACGGCAGAAATGATATTTTTGTCAATACCGTCTGCATACGACTATTTTTATAAATACGATACGAAACAGTGTCAAAAGTGGCTTTAACTCTAAATCTTCAAGCTACTATGTATTGCAGTGAGGTATAACGCTTTCAAATTTCATGGATCCATTCTGAAGCAATTATGCATTAGAGTGGGAGTTCTGGACAGCTGCTTCAGCTAATGTAATACTCTCTTTCACGAAGCTACAATTTGAAGCCACATTGAAGATGCTATTACAAGAACTTTTTAGTTATAGATGATTATCCACCCTTCCTCAATTAACATTTTCATATTTCTCCTTGCCCAAATTGTAGTTGTAGGATGAGTTTTGGAAGATGGAAAAGTGCATGAATGAAAATAGTTTGTACGGGAGATATTTCATATGAAAGTACTCATTTGGCAATAAATCTAGTAATATCTCACTATCAAAACTCTGTTAATTTATGAAACACTAATTGTTTTTCAAGCACTATTTATTTTGGGAATAGAGGAAGTATTACTAGTGAAGGATTATGTGAGAAGGCCCATGATATTATTGTGATGAACCATTGTAATGTTTGTCGTGTGGACAATTGGTTTTGCAAACATTACATTTAATTCAAACTATTTTCTGGAAGTGTTAGGAAAATCGGAAATACCGCAGGTATTAGTGCGGTAGCACCACTCGACGGAAGTACCAGGTTGAGTTATGGTACGTTTTTTTCAGAGAGGTCCAGGTGAGGTTTTCAACGTGTGAAAGTACCGCTTTGGGGAACGGTAGTGCTGCAAAACGGAAGTATTGGTATGGTAAGCATGGTACTTTCGATCTTCTGAGAAAAACAGAATTTTGGAGAATTGAATCATGTATTAAATTGGTTTGTCCTGGTTCATTGGATTAAGGGTGCATGATGCATGCCTTGGCTAATGTAGGATAAGTTATGAAAAACTTGTATCTGAAAATGATTTCTTTATATTTGGTTGTACAAAGTCGCTTGGAGTCAACCGTGGTCAATGGCGATGATTGGGTTAGGCTCATGGAGGAGTTGAGGCTCAGAACGATCGAGGATGTCGAGTGAGACGGTGAGCTCAAGCATGGCACGAGAAAGACAGGAGTATTGAAGGCGAGTTCGAACGGTGGAATGGCGCCATGTAGCTTGCACGGGCCAAGTGAGCCGTGGTTTGGTGGAACTGGGATAGGAAAGATTTGGCGACATGTGGCAGGCTAATAGTGCACCTACACGTGGTAAGCATGTTAATTGGTTGCAATGGTTGGTGATGACCGGGTTAAGAAAGGGTATTTTGGTAGTTTGACCAAAATACCGGAAACCATCTTGGATCAAAACCACAGTACCTGGGCGATGCGTTGGAGAGCGGTTTAGGTTAAGGTGGAGCTGGTTGGATCAAGATTAGGGGTTTAGCGGATGCACACTTATGTGTGTTTGAAAATCATGTATATGTGAACTTGTGAGAGTAAAACCTGCGTGTGTGGGGTTAACGGGCTTCCCATTGTAATAGTGGATAGGATCCATTAAGGGGTGTAGGTGGCTGGTTGCCCACCTATAAAAGGGGTTGGGATTGAGACATATAGGGTTAATCATCCAACCCATCTCTTATGCTCTCATCTCTAGAGTTAGGTTTGAGAGCGAGTCCCTTGTGTGTTTTTTGTCCTTCAAGGTGGAGTGCCCGTAAAACATACCTTCTTAAGTAAACAATACATCAATCGTTTTGCATCTCTTGTGTCTATCTTGTTTTTTATTGATGTGCTTGGCTTTTTTTGGCTTTGATGTCACTTCTTTCTCTCTTGTGATATTGTTGTGTTAAGAACGTGTAAGATATGAAGATAATCCTTAGGAATACATCTCCACCCATCTAGATACTTTGATAGCAAGATTAACAAGAAAATCCGATTTTGCTTGATTTTGACCACTTTGGTGTATCTCTTGATTCGAGGGATTTTAGCTGGGATTATTCGGTGTTCTAATTTGCTGTGACATGTGAGAATACATCTAGAGCTATCTTGGCTATCATTTACCCACGAGCAAGTTGTATTCACCATTTAGGGTTTTGGCTCGGTTTTGGTGCAACCTTCCAACAAACTGAAAAAGTCTCAACTTTGACCATAATTTTCATAATCATTTGTTGAAATAGGTTCCTGACATCCTAGAGTAGATCTCTACAAATTTTTATGTCATTTGGATCTACAGATCAAAAGTTCTCTCAATTTTGGATTTTGCAATGTGCTTAAAACAATGTTCTTCCTGATTTTACTGTAGCAGCGGAAGTACCGCAGTTACTATAGCGAGTAGTACCGCAATTATTGTAGCAGCATTACTACCACCAATTTAACTGCGGTAGTTTCATTTTCGCTGATTTTCTTGGGTTTTCAGTGTTTCTAATCAGTGGTTTTTGTGATGGCATTCTATTCTAATCTTTATAGCTTTGTAGCTATTGAAGTGAAGGATTTGTGAATATTTAGGAAAAAAATTCAAGACACCATTTATCCTGCTCTGTTGCCATCTTCGATCTTTCAATCAGAATGATACTCTGGATTAGCATAGTTGAAGTTTCACGTTGAAGGTCATGGCAACTGTTAAAGAGTATTTCATTTATGGACCACATCAGAGGCGGAGCTGGCCCTTGGGCCGCCAGGGCAATAGCCCGAAATCTAGATCAAAATTACTCAGTAATTTACACTATAGCTAATAAGGAATTGGGCTAAGCTCTATGCTCTTCAGGGGCTAGGTCCGAGGCTTGGGCCTCAGCTGGCAATGCCCCTGGACTACACAACATGCACTACCCACGGGCCACGGTTGGTGAAATGCAAGTCCTCGAGGTGGAGGAAAGCGAAGAATACGACGGGTGCGCGGTTGGTGACTATCGGCCAACGTGTGGATTAAACGGGGTCTGCATATTCAAAACTCGAAGGTGCTTTTGGAAGTTCAGAGTAGATGAGATATGACCAACTCTTGGCCTCTTGCCACACCACCAGCAGTACAACAGATCGACAAACTAGCACAGTCGTTCATGAATTTGTCTTGCTTTTGGAGAGAAATTACGCAGGTGTGAATCAAAAACTCCGCGCACAATATGGAAGTAAGAAATGTACGTTGACTTGTAACAACGGTATGCATCGACCAGCATGCAGGACTGGAATTTCTGCGGCGTCAACAACTGACTTTCCGAAAAGCAGAGCTCAACTTAGGTAAATTTGAACTCACCGAAAAACATTTTGACAAAAAAAAAATCAACGGCAACAGTGGAGCTATCCTTGTCCTGTAGCTCCGGAGCTAGCAGTGGCGGATCCAGGAAATTTTTTTGGAGGGGCTGAAGTACCTTCAGCTCGACCTCAGCCCTTTCTACATTATACATCCATGGCTAAAAATTTAGGGGGGGCTCCAAGGGTCCAGTAGCGGTAGGGGGGCTCAAGCCCCCGCCCCACCGCTGGATCCGCCGCTGGGAGCTAGCAATAACTTTCTTGTTGTGTGTGTAGGGGGGATTTTGTCGATTAATTCAGCATTCCTGTGTTGAGCTTATGTAGATAGTGGCAGAGGTAGACACTTCTAGAGCAATTGTGCTCCATACACAAGTTATATTACTGGGCCTTTTTTTTTGCTGCGGCTTGTGGCTTTCGGCTACGGCTTGTAACTTTTGGGCTGTTTGTACAAGAGATTACAGAATAACAGAAACTCACGTGCGGTTTTTGCCGATATAAATGATGTCAGTAAAGTATGTACTATAATTAACTAGTATATCCTACTTTGAAAAAATACTCTGTTTAAAAGTTAGTTACTGTAGAAAAGTCGAAAAGCAGGTTTTAGAAACTGAAAAGAACAGGGCCAATATTGTTGGCCAACTCATGTTTCTATATCGATAGCACTCAGATTTGTTTGTCATCGCTAGTTCACTGCTGAATGAATCATCTTTCTGACACTTCTGCACACTTCACTAATTCCTTTCTGGGAAGGACTATAAATGTGCTAGTATATTTCTTTTTGGCAAAAAAAATTACAAAGTTTCACTTGTCATATTCGAATCACTCAGAGATCGCACCGCATACTGCAGAGGTGTTAGAGATCTACAAAAGCGGTGACCTAGCGATGAATGGTGCTGCAGGCGATGGTGCAGTTTCAACAAGAGAGAAGGGGGACAAGGCAAAGATGAAGTAGAGAGATGGTATTGCTGATTGACAATGAAGCTGTGGAGGGCAACCACATGCTACATAGGTATCATCGTGCACTTCTATTGTAGTTCTACTGCAATAGTGACCTAGCGATGAATGGTAGTGCAGGTGACGATGCAGTTGCAACAAGGGAGAAGGCAAAGATGAAGTAGAGAGATGGTGGTGCTGCTTGATAGCGGAGGGCAATAAGTCAAGACGAAGTATGTGGGAGTGGCCAATGAACCTTGCCTGTCACTTCACCATTGGTGTGGCAAATGAACCTTGCCAAATCATCATAGGTGGTGTGGTTTATTTTTAAATATTGTAAGAAAAGGCTAAATAATTAAAAAGTAATTATTCAACTGGTGTTAATTAGGTTTTGGACGGATCAATGTTTAGATTGGAAAACCAAGTGCCCCATCTGCGGAATCTCCCAAGGCAGTGGCCAAGAAACTCGACACTCGGAACGCACAATGAGAAATGTGGGAGCGTACAGGCAGGCCATCGTGCCCATTTCCAAGCTCATGGGCCTCCGCCCCCACCAACCCCAACGCACGTCTTCCAAAAAAACCCAGCGTACCAAACCCCCATCTCTACCGTCCGCGCGCCCTCAAGATCCACAAACCGCATCGCACCCACCCACTCGGCCGCAGCGTGACCAGGTCAGAGCCGTCAGACGAACTGCCCACCAACCAACTTGCGTCTCTCAACTCTGACCAGACGAGCTCGATGCAACGCGCGACGCATCCACGTCTCCCCCTCCCGGCGACTCCACTCGCGCGCGCCTACCCAGTTTCCCTCCCCGGCACACGGGTTTCCTGCCAAAACCATCGAATCTTGCCCGTCCTCCTCGTGCCGAGCCCATTCCCACGAGGCCACGACCCACCTACCGATCCACGGCGTTATATAAGCACACCACGGACCATGCCACCGAAACCCAGCGACCAGCACATCACCCACTCGAAACTCACACGACAAGCAGTCGAGCAGGGCGCAGCATGGCAGCCTCCGCGGCCAGGGTGGCCTTCGCCACGGCTGCCTCGTTAGCCGTGCATTGGCTCGTCAAGTCGTCCTTCCAGGCACAGAACCCCGCGGTGAGCTTGCTGCTGCCGGCGGCTGTCTTTGTTGGCGTTGTTCTCACCGGGAAGGGCAATGGTGGTGGCGACTCGCCGCCCGGGCCGGCGGCCGTGCCGGTGTTCGGCAACTGGCTGCAGGTGGGAAACGACCTGAACCACCGGTTCCTGGCGCGGCTGTCGGCGCGGTACGGCCCCGTGTTCCGGCTGCGGCTCGGCGTGCGCAACCTGATGGTGGTGTCGGACCCACGGCTGGCCACGGAGGTGCTGCACACGCAGGGGGTGGAGTTCGGGTCGCGCCCACGGAACGTGGTGTTCGACATCTTCACCGCCAACGGCACGGACATGGTGTTCACCGAGTACGGCGAGCACTGGCGCCGCATGCGCCGCGTCATGACGCTGCCCTTCTTCACGGCGCGCGTCGTGCAGCAGTACAAGGCCATGTGGGAGGCCGAGATGGACGCCGTCGTGTCCGACCTGCGTGGCGACTCGGTGGCCCAGGGCGCCGGCTTCGTCGTGCGCCGCAGGCTGCAGCTCATGCTCTACAACATCATGTATCGGATGATGTTCGACGCGCGCTTCGAGTCCGTGGACGACCCCATGTTCATCGAGGCCACCAGGTTCAACTCCGAGCGCAGCCGCCTCGCGCAGAGCTTCGAGTACAACTACGGCGACTTCATCCCCATCCTGAGGCCCTTCTTGCGCGGCTACCTCAACAAGTGCAGGGACCTTCAGAGCAGGAGGCTCGCATTCTTCAACAACAACTACGTCGAGAAGAGAAGGAAGGTGATGGACACACCGGGAGACAGGAACAAGCTGCGGTGCGCGATCGACCACATCCTTGAAGCAGAGAAGAACGGCGAGATCACGCCGGAGAACGTCATCTACATCGTCGAGAACATCAACGTCGCGGCCATCGAGACGACGCTCTGGTCCATCGAGTGGGCGCTCGCCGAGGTCGTGAACCACCCGGCCGTGCAGCGCAAGGTCCGTAGCGAGATCAAGGACGTGCTCGGCGACGACGAGCCCATCACCGAGTCCAACATCCACAAGCTGTCATACCTGCAGGCAGTCATCAAGGAGACGTTGCGCCTGCACTCCCCCATTCCGCTCCTCGTGCCCCACATGAACCTCGAGGAGGCCAAGCTCGGCGGATACACCATCCCCAAGGGCTCCAAGGTGGTCGTCAACGCGTGGTGGCTGGCCAACAACCCGGAGCTGTGGGAGAAGCCGGAGGAGTTCCGGCCGGAGCGGTTCTTGGACGAGGAGAGCATCGTGGACGCCACCGTCGGCGGCAAGGTGGACTTCCGGTTCCTGCCGTTTGGCGTGGGCCGGCGCAGCTGCCCCGGTATCATCCTGGCCCTGCCGATCCTCGCGCTCATCGTCGGGAAGCTCGTCAGGAGCTTCGAGATGGTGCCGCCGCCCGGCGTGGCCAAGCTTGACGTGAGCGAGAAAGGCGGCCAGTTTAGCCTGCACATAGCCAAGCACTCCGTCATTGCCTTCCACCCCATCTCCGCATGAATTGAGAGTTCCGAATTCTGATCGTTTCAGCTGATGATGGTCACTCTATACAACTATGTTCGTTTTGGTTCACAGATTACAGGAGAATATGTTTATTTAAGTGATTTTACAGTATATGAAGTTTACTAGAAATGTAATTTGAAAATTGAAATGTTATCGTATAATTGTCATCAAACAAATGTGGGATAGTGCTCTGCTCTGTCTTCTATCAACACCCCCTTGCCATTTTCTGTTTAGCATGTTAACCATTTCGCTAATTTGCGGATGTCCACGGAAAGAGGAGCAACGGTCATCTTGTTGTCTTCTTCACCACCGCTACATCAGTGTACCTGTCGCCTGCAGCCGCCAATGATTACTCACCGCCGTCGTCCAGTGCTCTCCCTGGACCTGCGATCCTAGATTCTTGGACGGACAATCTAAACTTTTTTTAACGTTAATGGTCAGGTTGGATAATATTAAAATTGTGTGTTTTATAGCACAATATAAATTTAACTAAATTGCACCTTACACCAGGCAATTTGTTGTTTATTTCACTTTGCACAAGGTTAACTTATACTTTTACTTTATATTAGGGTGGATCGCATAAAAATTCACTTTACACTAGTCAATCAATTTCAATCCTAAATAAAGCAATCAAATTAAAAGAACAGAACAATCAAAATTGTGTATACCGACTTGTCATTATGTAAAGCCGGCTTGAGCAAACAAGGTTAGATTAGTACAAAATGAAATTTTATTTGGTTTTTCCGGTACAAAGTGAAAGTATGGATTAACTTGATGCAAACTGAAATAAGTAACAAGTTACCTGGTGCAAAGTACAATTTACTCTGTATATTTTAAGAAAAGTCTATTTCTTAACCTTCAAAAACACTTGGCATCCAAATTTCAACTAGCAACTCTAAAACCATCTCAAATACAACTCTTAACTATTAAAATCATTTACAACACAACACTCAGACCCATTCGATAGCGTTTTTGCTCCGACTAGATGTCCATGTGGACCCCTTTCTGCTGATGTGGCATCCACATGGACCCATTCTTCTAACATGGTGTCATAGTTAGCTAATAAATAAGAAAATTGTAACACTTCTGCTTAATAAAAGCCCAGAATGTCACCTCATAATTACAAACGTTACCAATTCAAACAATTAATTAAACATAATCCGCAGCTAGGCTTCAAGAATGATCAAACAACATAATCATAAATAGAAATTTCCGGAACATAGTAACCAATCAATAGAACTTAAGATGGACCAATTAATCACTAAGGTGTATCAACTACAGAGCTAAACCAAGGAACACATCAAGTAGCAACATTATGAACCATAAAGAGCTAAGGAAATCAATTAATCATCTAATTATTGCATAGATAGCACTAAGTTGACTATGACAATAAGTTATTGATTGCTAGGTGGAGTGAAAAACTACAAAAGTGCAAGATCTCATGTTCTACTTCCACCTACGTATGTCGCCTTTAACATTCACCTAAAAACAACAGTAGTGTAACGCCCCCGTTTCCAGGGGCGCGTACGGACACGGCATTCCGTAACTATTCAAGCATGAACAGTTATGGAGTGTCGCGCAAGAGTATACCATTGCATGCTTACAACAAAAGTCCAGCATATATATTTGACATAAGGATTAACATCCAGGTTTTTACAGCGGGGCGTGCAAGCCCAAAGCATATTTACATTACAAAAAGTCTTCCAGAATCCGCCTGAGCGCGGCCGAGACCTACAGCCAAGGGTCCTCGTCGAAGAAAAGGTCCTCCGGGACTTCTTCAACGGGGAGACCTTCTCCTTCGTCTTGATCCTCTAAAGATTAGATTTAGCAAGCCGTGAGCCAACCAACCGGCTCAGCAAATCCCAAAGGGATCTTAACTTACTACATGCACGGAACTTCAAGGAAGGGAATATATTTGGTTTATTATCTTTGAGTGGATGCAGTTTTATTTGCAATCATTTTAATAAGACGGACTCAAAACTTACTTCTTAAGATCTCAGGGTTTTCCACAAGAGTTCATTAACCAACCTAAACAAGTTAAACGTTTACAAAACTACTTAAGCTTTGCTGCTGGAATCACCCAAGTGACACAGCTCCAATAACCGGGACCACGGCGTATTCGAATACCATTTATTTGACTCTGCAGAGTTTGCTCAGCTTTACCCACACGATCCCTTAACTCCCGCTAAAGAGTTAAGAAAGCCAGGTCGTTTCACTGCTCAACTCTTTATATAGGCTCTACCCGGTAGAATTCACTCGGGTCTGGCTCTCACACGCACACACACACACACACACACTCACACAAGAAAAGACGGTGTCCGCTTCGAGTGAACTCTACCGTTGTTAGGCACCCAAACACGGCTTGCCTAACCTCACTGCTAAACCTCCTGTAGAGTTTCAATCGAGTTGAGCAGCTACTAGACAAGTGTTGACAAGTCAACTCCTGTGGTTTGAGCGAGTTCTATGACATTTGCTCAGCATAAGGGTTTCAGTCCTTATATTTTCACATGGTCCACAACCTCGCCAGGCCCGCGACCCAACCTAAGGTAAGCGGTGGGCGTAGACCGTCTCGCGATTTCCCACTCACCCTTACCCTACTCCAAACCCTAGGGTAAAGATGGGCGAAGGCCGTCTCGCGGCTCCCCACTCCTTACCCTACCTTGTGCACGCCGGCACTCTCCGCTCTAAGATACGGTGTCCCATACCACCCTACCTTAGAGTCGGGTTTTCCAAATTCTATTGGCCCACAGCCACAACCTTATCAGTGCAAGACTTTGCATGATGATAATAGTCTACAGTTATCTAGATTAACAGATAATTAATTCTAGGGTTTCAAGGGCATGGCTACAAATTAAACATGGCATTTAACGGTGGTAGGATTAACTACATAACAAGTCATTCTAAACATTTTATTTTATTTCAAACTAACATTTCACAACTAGCTCAATGCAAATAGCATATTAACATATATAAACAGCATGGGTTTCAATATGATCAAAGGATTTGGGACTTGCCGTCAATCCGAATGATTTCCGCTAGCTCGAACGAAGAACCTCCTGGCTCCTGGGTCTGCAACTGAACTTCCGGAGACTCCGACACTAGCGCAAACATACAAAACAGAATTAAATCCAGCTTGAGACTAATCAAGCGAGGGAAAATAAACTATTTAAAAAGGAGTAAATTGCATAAACACCCCAAATGGATTTTTAGGAATTTATTTGGGGAGAATCTGTGGAAATGGAGTTCACCAATGGGTCTGGAATACTATTTGGAGCAAAGTGGTGAAGTTTGGGAATTTTTGGGATCTTCTGTGATTTTCTAGGATTTATTTGGATTTTCTGGGATTTTAGAAATCAATAAATCACTGAAAAATGGGTATGAACAGTGCGGCCCGGCCGCTTTGCTACAGTGCGGCCCGGCACTGTGCGGCCCGCGCGGCCGAAGGCCAGCGCGGCCCAACGCGCGGCGTCGCGCGCGCTCGGCGACGGGGCAGGCCGGCTTGGCCCACGCCCGCGCGCGCTCACGCGGCTCGGATGAGCGACGCGTGGCTCAAGCGGGTGGCGGAGATGCGGCGGGGTGAGGGGTACGGGGAGGAGATCTGACGGAGGGGAGGGCGGTGTTTAAGATGATCCGACGGCGGCGATAAAACGGAGGGGCGAAGCGGTACGCGGAGGATCGGACGGCCGACGTTAAATGGCGCGGGACGAGATCGACGGAGGGAAAGAGGCCACGTCGTCGTCGTCAACCTCCAGCCGGGCGGGGCGACAGAAAAACGGGGGTGGCGGAGCTGCGGTGCTCCGGCGACGTCGAAGGTCCCCAGGGGCCGGGGAGGGATCCACTGGGTGCTCCTTGACACGGGGAACCCATTTTGGGCACTGGGGAGGCGAGAGGAACAACGGAGAAGGCGGGGAGCAGAAGGGGAAGATTCGGGGCCCAAGCGGCGAGGGAGGCCGCCGGCGGCGAGATAGCCCAAACGGCTGCAGTTACACAGAGAGGGGGTCATGGAGCTCACATTGGGAGTGGCGGCAGAAGCTGGGAGGCGGCGAGGAGAGCTGGCCACGGGGAGCTGGTTCGGTCGGCGGAGGAGCTGCGGTGACGGCGCTCCACGGGCGAGCACCTGGCCAAACAAAGTTACCAGCGTGATCAGCACACTGAGGAGGAGCTCAGGGCGAAAGCAATTGGAGAATGGGGGAGGGGAGCGGAAGATCCGCTTTACGGGGTCGCCGGCGTAGGGGGAGACGACGGCGGAGCTTCGGGCGATGCGGCTCCGATTGGCAGCTCATGGAGAGACGGGGGAGCGGTGGGAGGTGAATGGGGGTGCTGGGGGTGTTCGGGAAGCAAAGGAGGGAGGGGAAACCGAGGTGGGGTATTTGTACCCGGGCGGAGAGAGGGGCTCCTTCGGGGTGAAGGCAACGGCGAGCTCCGGGGTCAACAGGGCATGATGGGAGCAGGTCGGGGAGCGTCTCCTCCGCGAGACGGGCGGTGACCGGGCGCTGCGCGGCGTTTATGGCGACGGGACAGCACGGGCGGGGGTGGAGCTGCGGCATGGGAGGGGAGCGCGTCCGCGCGCGGGGAAGTGACGGGCGGGGACTGCCAGGTGGGGTCGGCCGCAGGAGCTGGGCGACGCGTGGCGCGGAAACTCTGCGGCGGTCGGGACAGCGCGGCGGAGGCGGGAGCGGGGAGCTGCGGGCGGAGGGCGTCCGCGCACGCGAGCGGGAGAGAGAGCGGCGCTGCCAGGCGGGGCCAAGCGCAGAGGAGTGGCGACGCGTGGCGTGGGGGCGCCCACGGTTTCGGACCGTGGTGGTCGGGGTGGCGCGGGCGCGAGGGGGAAATCCGGGGCGGTGCTGTCCGTGCGCGCGAGGAGGCGGGCGCGAGGCGCAGCGCGCAGCGCTCCGCGCGTGCGCGAGGTGAAGGCGGAAAGGGAGCGGGCGCCAGCGGAGGGAGGAGGAAGCGTCCGCGCGGGAGAGGCCAGGGAACGGAGAAAGCGGAAAAGAGCGGGGGCGCCGGAGAGAAGAGGAAGCGCCCAGCCGAAAAGGGAAAGCGGAAAAAGGGAGACTTTCCCGAAAAGGAAAGTTTCCAAAATTCACCCAAAAACCGGCAAAAATTCACAAATTTTTGGATTTTGAAATTTTGGGGCTTTTCAACCTACCCCCCTTAAAAGAATCTCGACCCCGAGATTAACTTGGTCCAGGGAGTAAGTTGGGGAAATCCCGCTGCAAGTCTGATTCTCGTTCCCAAGTGGACTCATCCGCTGTGTGATTCTTCCGCTGCACTCTGCAAAATCTGATATTCTTGTTTCTGAGCTGCCTCTCCGATGTTTCAAGTATTTGTAGTGGTTCTTCAGCATACGTGCAGTCATCCTGTAATTCAATATCTGACAATGGCACTTCATCTGTTGGTTGACGTAGACACTTTCAAAGCTGAGATACGTGGAACACATTGTGCATTCTTGACAAGTTGGGTGGGAGCTACACTTGATAAGCTACTTCCCCAACTCTTCCGATAATCTGAAACGGTTCCACATATCTTGGTGCTAATTTGCCTTTAACTTGAAATCTCTTAATTATTTTGAATGGAGTGACTTTGATGTAGACGAAATCTCCAACTTCAAAACTCAAATCCTTCCTGCGGTTATCTGCATAGCTCTTCTGTCGGTCTTGTGCCATTTTGAGTCTGTCTCTGACAATTCTAACATGTTCTTCTGTGTCTTGAACAATCTGAGGACCAATAAGTTGTCGCTCTCCTGTTTCTGTCCAATTCAGAGGGGTTCTGCATTTTCTGCCATAAAGTGCTTCAAAGGGGGCCATTTGGATACTAGCTTGGTAGCTATTGTTGTATGAGAATTGAGCGAATGGTAAGCAAGTATTTCAGGCTGCACCATACACAATAGCACAAGCTCTCAACATATCTTCCAAGATCTGATTCGTTCTTTCTGTCTGTCCATCCGTCTGGGGGTGATAGGCTAAACTGAAATTCAAATCAGTGCCCATTGCTTCATGTAATTTCTCCCAGAATTTAGATGTAAATTGTGCTCCTCTATCCGACACAATTTTCTTTGGAACTCCATGTAGAGTCACAATTCTTGTCAAGTATAACTCAGCAAGTTTATCTTTCCCATACGTTTGCTTGATCGGGAGGAAATGAGCCACTTTGGTCAATCTATCGACAATGACCCAAATAGCATCATATCCCTCACGAGTCTTGGGAAGTCCCGTAATAAAATCCATGCCGATACTGTCCCATTTCCATTCGGGTATTGGCAAAGGTTGCAACAATCCCGATGGTTTCTGGTGGTCTATCTTGATCTGCTGGCAGACATCACATTTAGCTACATATTCTGCCACTTCCTTTTTCATCTGGTTCCACCAATATTTCTTCTTTAAGTCTTGGTACATCTTAGTACCTCCTGGGTGAATTGAGAATTGGGACGATGGGCTTCAGACAATATTAATTCCCTTAACTCTTTCTTGTCGGGTATGCAATAGCGACCACGGAAGGTAAGGATTCCATGCTCGTCTATCGTATACTCTGAGGAGTCTCTTTCTTCAATATCCTTTTTCAGTTTTTGAATCTCTTCATCTTCATCTTGTGCTGCTTTAATCTGATCTGTCAGTAATGGTTGAATTTCTAATGATGTTTCTTCACCCTGTTCTGTGATCACCAAGTTCAGTCGTATTATGTCCCTTTGCAATTCTGGCGGATACTCTGATTTGCTAGTTTTGCTTGGACGAGCCTTGCGGCTAAGGGCGTCGGCAACTACATTGGCCTTGCCCGGGTGATACTGAAGATCAACATCATAATCCTTTATCAGTTCCAGCCATCTGCGCTGTCTCATGTTTAATTCTGGCTGTGTGAATAGGTACTTTAGGCTCTTGTGATCAGAAAATATCTCACATCGATTCCCCAGCAGGTAGTGCCGCCAAATTTTTAGTGCATGCACTACAGCTACTAGTTCTAAATCGTGTGTGGGATAATTCTCCTCATGCAGCTTCAACTGTCTTGAGGCATAAGCGACAACCTTTCCGTCTTGCATAAGTACACATCCCAAACCTTGCTTTGAAGCATCACAATAAACCTGGAATTCCTTTTCTGGATTAGGCAAAATCAAGACGGGCGTGGTTGTCAATTTGGTCTTTAACATCTGAAAACCTTCTTCACATGCATCTGTCCATGTGAATGGCTTGTCCTTCTTCAATAGCTGAGTGAGTGGTCGAGAAATTTTCGAGAAGCCTTCAATGAATCGGCGATAATAGCCCGCCAATCCAAGGAAACTCCTTACTTCAGTCACGGTCTTGGGTTGTTTCCATTCCATAACTGCAGATATCTTTTCTGGGTCGACCTTCACTCCATCTTCAGATATAATGTGACCCAAGAAAGCCACTTCTTTTAGCCAAAAACTGCACTTGTCAAACTTTGCATATAGCCGATGTTCCCTCAGTCTTGACAATACCATGTGCAAATGTTGTCTGTGCTCTTCTTCACTCTTGGAATATATCAGGATATCATCAATGAAGACAATCACAAATCGATCCAATTGGTCCATATGCACCAGGTTCATAAGATTCATGAAATATGCTGGCGCATTGGTTAGACCAAATGGCACGACCGTGAATTCAAATAATCCATATCTGGTGATGAAAGCCGTCTTCTCTCGATCTTGCTCTCGGATTTTAAGCTGATGATAACCCGAGCGCAGATCGATCTTGGAAAACACTTTGGCACCCTTGAGTTGGTCAAACAGGTCATCAATTCTGGGGAGAGGATACTTGTTCTTGATGGTGACAGCATTCAAGCCTCGGTAATCAACACACATCCTTAATTCTCCATTCTTCTTTTTCACAAATAAGACTGGGGCTGACCAAGGTGAGACACTTGGTCGAATGAATTCTTTTTCCAACAGTTCATCCAACTGCTTCTTCAACTCTTTCAATTCACTAGCTGACATTCTATACTGATGTTTGGCAATTGGCTTGGTACCAGATACCAATTCAATAGCAAGTTCCACTTGTCTGTCAGGAGGTCTTCCGGGTAATTCTTCCGGAAAGACATCTGGATACTCTTGTACCACTGGTACTTGATTAGGTGTGGCTGCTATCATGTTGATCATACGCTTCTTGGCATCTTTTAATACTTCTCGATCTGTCTCTACTATCACTTTCTGACCTTCAGAATTGACCAATGACACTGTCTTGATCTCACAGTCTACCTTGCCTTTGTTCTTGGCCAACCAGTTCATGCCCAAAATGGCATCTAATCCTGTCATATCTAGTTGCAACAAATCTGCTCTAAAATCTACCCCTTGGATTTTTATACTGAGTCCCGCACACCCATTGTGGGACTCCATTCTAACCCCAGGGGTCTCAACCACATATGGTCTCGGTAAAGCAACAGAAGGTAATTGATTTCTTGAAGCAAAACCCTTCGAAACAAATGAATGTGTTGCACCAGGATCAAACAAAATCAATGCAGGTATGGAGTTGATTGGAAACATACCAGCAATGATGTCGCTAGCTCCTGCAGCGTCCTCTGCCGACACGTGGTTCACCCTCGCATAGAAGGTGGGTTTGGTACGGCCTCTGCCTCGGCCGACTGACGTGAAATTGGCGGTGCCGGCTGGAGATTGGGGGCTGGCTGCCTTAATCTGCAAGTAGCCTCCCTTGGGAGTACTAGGACTTGATTGTGTATTTGTCTCTTGCTGTTGCTGGTTTAGGACTTGTAGCTTGGCTGCATCTGATGGTAAGCTTTTCCGGGGACATTGATCTCTGTAGTGTCCAATTTCTCCGCAGTGAAAACAAGCATTGGATCTCTTTGGGCAGTTACTAGCAAGATGATTCCCACCACAGGTGGGGCATTTGAGCGCTAGAGGCAAAGGAGAGTTGTATTGCTGTGACTGGCCAGACTGAGTTCTCGGTAACCTCACAAACTGGCGGGAGGATTGGGATCGATATGAGGGCGATCCCGATGTCCTGATTCGTTGAGCATTATGTGAAGCAGATTGAGATTTGTGTACTGCCTTACGCTTTCTGTAGTCCTCCATTTCTCCTCTAGCTTCTTCTGAGTTGATTAAGCTGTTCACCATGTCATGTAAATCCTGAAACTTCAGAGCTGAAATATGAAACTTCAGAGACTACTGTAATCCAGCCCTGAATCTATTCATCTTCTTGTCTTCGCTGTCAACATCTTCTGGGGCAAACCTGGACAAATGGTTGAACTGATGTAAGTACTCCATAACAGTGCGTCCTCCTTGCTTAAGCGCAAGAAACTCCCGACGCTTAGCCTCCATGACGCTATCTGGTATGTGTGCCTTGCGGAAGGCCTTTGAAAAGTCCTCCCAACTAATTTCTCTGTTCTGTAGGGTGCGTTGGTAGTTGATCCACCACGTAGCTGCAGCACCCTGCAACTGGTGGGATGCGTACAACACCTTCTCTTGGTCATCGCATCGTGCTGTTTGAAGCTTTCTCTCCACGTCCACAAGCCAATCCTCAGCTACCGTAGGGTCAGCGGAGGCGGAGAAGACCGGTGGACATGTTTTCAGAAAATCTGCCCATCGGGTGGAAATTTGAGAACCATCCCGAGGAGCATTACTCCCACTAGGAACACTGGGGGATCGGGTTGCAATCTGTTCGAGAAGCTGAGCTTGCTGATCTAACACTTTCAAGATATTTTGCTCTCCTTGATATCGATTCTTTTCTAACATTTCAATAACCTTGGCAAGTGTGTTCTGGTCGGTGGCAGGTGCACCCTGCCCGCTGGTCTGACCCGTCTGCCCTGCTGGCTCCATCTGTTTATTGGGAACTTGAGGTTAGATTTGCAGCGGCTTTGACAATTAAGAGCAGGTAAGTAAGACTTCGAATTTTCAAGGTACGTATAGGGCGAAACAAAGATACGAATAAGAACGAAAGGGGACAGGAGAAAGCTTTGAATACACAGAGGGAAATACTGATAATTTAGACAAGCAACATAAAGGATTAATTAACATAAGTTCCACAATAAGGCAAGCGGCACGCAGACCACTTAGGGTTCGAGTTTGCACTTGCATTACAATCCAAAAGTACCACTATTACAAAAGGTCGGGCTACGCTAGCGGTCAGCGTCTACTCCTCGTCGTCCCCTGGTGCTGGGAGGGCAAGCGGGGCTGCCGGGCGGAACCGGGCACGGTACTCTACCGTGGTCATCAGCCGGCGCCTGCGCCTAGACTGCACCGTGGAGCACGAGGACTGGACGCTCGGCTCCTCAACGTGATCCAAGGCCTCGATCTCCTCAAAACGACGGAGAGAGGCTCTGAGCTGCTGAACCTGCTCACGAGCCCTCCAGAGCTGTCGCTGAAGCCTCCTGGACTCCTCGACCGTGCTGTCGTAACGAACGACTTGCTGTGCCCAAAGGACGGCGATGCCCGCGAGGCGGGGATCGTCATCCTCACCGAACTGAGGCACGGCCAGGCCCTCGCGGCGCTGCTGCGGCACCAGGTCGAAGGGAGTGTAGGAGAGCTCGAGGCTGTAGTAGTCTCGCAAGTAGAACGCAGCCTTTTGGGCCGCATCCTGAACTGCGTCGTCTTTGTCCATTCTTCTGGCGATGAACTTGCGCTCCTGGTCGGGGCGGACAGGCAGGGGCGTAAGGACCACCCATGCCTTCCACTCGTAGAGCTGCTCTCCACGGGTGCGGCTCACTGCATGGAACACTGGGCTGCAGTGCTCCCTCGAACCAAGGTACCTCCTCATCTCCCAAAGCTTGTATGGCCATCCATCCATACGGTCAGGGAGGGAGAGAACGTAGTGCACCATCTGCCGGAAACGAAATTTTGAAGTTAGACAAGCGAGACAATAACTTTTGCAAATGTAAATCTTAAGCAGAAATAAATTTAAGACAGATAAGGTAGCAACAAGAGAGGAAAAAGACAGCAATAAACCTTATATTTTTCGTAAACCGTTTTTATGGCTTAAATTAAGTTTTGCGATAAAATCGCTTCCTAGTTTGCCTTAGGTCTCAACCTACGGTCAAGTGCCTGCTCTGATACCACTTCTTGTAACGCCCCCGTTTCCAGGGGCGCGTACGGACACGGCATTCCGTAACTATTCAAGCATGAACAGTTATGGAGTGTCGCGCAAGAGTATACCATTGCATGCTTACAACAAAAGTCCAGCATATATATTTGACATAAGGATTAACATCCAGGTTTTTACAGCGGGGCGTGCAAGCCCAAAGCATATTTACATTACAAAAAGTCTTCCAGAATCCGCCTGAGCGCGGCCGAGACCTACAGCCAAGGGTCCTCGTCGAAGAAAAGGTCCTCCGGGACTTCTTCAACGGGGAGACCTTCTCCTTCGTCTTGATCCTCTAAAGATTAGATTTAGCAAGCCGTGAGCCAACCAACCGGCTCAGCAAATCCCAAAGGGATCTTAACTTACTACATGCACGGAACTTCAAGGAAGGGAATATATTTGGTTTATTATCTTTGAGTGGATGCAGTTTTATTTGCAATCATTTTAATAAGACGGACTCAAAACTTACTTCTTAAGATCTCAGGGTTTTCCACAAGAGTTCATTAACCAACCTAAACAAGTTAAACGTTTACAAAACTACTTAAGCTTTGCTGCTGGAATCACCCAAGTGACACAGCTCCAATAACCGGGACCACGGCGTATTCGAATACCATTTATTTGACTCTGCAGAGTTTGCTCAGCTTTACCCACACGATCCCTTAACTCCCGCTAAAGAGTTAAGAAAGCCAGGTCGTTTCACTGCTCAACTCTTTATATAGGCTCTACCCGGTAGAATTCACTCGGGTCTGGCTCTCACACGCACACACACACACACACACTCACACAAGAAAAGACGGTGTCCGCTTCGAGTGAACTCTACCGTTGTTAGGCACCCAAACACGGCTTGCCTAACCTCACTGCTAAACCTCCTGTAGAGTTTCAATCGAGTTGAGCAGCTACTAGACAAGTGTTGACAAGTCAACTCCTGTGGTTTGAGCGAGTTCTATGACATTTGCTCAGCATAAGGGTTTCAGTCCTTATATTTTCACATGGTCCACAACCTCGCCAGGCCCGCGACCCAACCTAAGGTAAGCGGTGGGCGTAGACCGTCTCGCGGTTTCCCACTCACCCTTACCCTACTCCAAACCCTAGGGTAAAGATGGGCGAAGGCCGTCTCGCGGCTCCCCACTCCTTACCCTACCTTGTGCACGCCGGCACTCTCCGCTCTAAGATACGGTGTCCCATACCACCCTACCTTAGAGTCGGGTTTTCCAAATTCTATTGGCCCACAGCCACAACCTTATCAGTGCAAGACTTTGCATGATGATAATAGTCTACAGTTATCTAGATTAACAGATAATTAATTCTAGGGTTTCAAGGGCATGGCTACAAATTAAACATGGCATTTAACGGTGGTAGGATTAACTACATAACAAGTCATTCTAAACATTTTATTTTATTTCAAACTAACATTTCACAACTAGCTCAATGCAAATAGCATATTAACATATATAAACAGCATGGGTTTCAATATGATCAAAGGATTTGGGACTTGCCGTCAATCCGAATGATTTCCGCTAGCTCGAACGAAGAACCTCCTGGCTCCTGGGTCTGCAACTGAACTTCCGGAGACTCCGACACTAGCGCAAACATACAAAACAGAATTAAATCCAGCTTGAGACTAATCAAGCGAGGGAAAATAAACTATTTAAAAAGGAGTAAATTGCATAAACACCCCAAATGGATTTTTAGGAATTTATTTGGGGAGAATCTGTGGAAATGGAGTTCACCAATGGGTCTGGAATACTATTTGGAGCAAAGTGGTGAAGTTTGGGAATTTTTGGGATCTTCTGTGATTTTCTAGGATTTATTTGGATTTTCTGGGATTTTAGAAATCAATAAATCACTGAAAAATGGGTATGAACAGTGCGGCCCGGCCGCTTTGCTACAGTGCGGCCCGGCACTGTGCGGCCCGCGCGGCCGAAGGCCAGCGCGGCCCAACGCGCGGCGTCGCGCGCGCTCGGCGACGGGGCAGGCCGGCTTGGCCCACGCCCGCGCGCGCTCACGCGGCTCGGATGAGCGACGCGTGGCTCAAGCGGGTGGCGGAGATGCGGCGGGGTGAGGGGTACGGGGAGGAGATCTGACGGAGGGGAGGGCGGTGTTTAAGATGATCCGACGGCGGCGATAAAACGGAGGGGCGAAGCGGTACGCGGAGGATCGGACGGCCGACGTTAAATGGCGCGGGACGAGATCGACGGAGGGAAAGAGGCCACGTCGTCGTCGTCAACCTCCAGCCGGGCGGGGCGACAGAAAAACGGGGGTGGCGGAGCTGCGGTGCTCCGGCGACGTCGAAGGTCCCCAGGGGCCGGGGAGGGATCCACTGGGTGCTCCTTGACACGGGGAACCCATTTTGGGCACTGGGGAGGCGAGAGGAACAACGGAGAAGGCGGGGAGCAGAAGGGGAAGATTCGGGGCCCAAGCGGCGAGGGAGGCCGCCGGCGGCGAGATAGCCCAAACGGCTGCGGTTACACAGAGAGGGGGTCATGGAGCTCACATTGGGAGTGGCGGCAGAAGCTGGGAGGCGGCGAGGAGAGCTGGCCACGGGGAGCTGGTTCGGTCGGCGGAGGAGCTGCGGTGACGGCGCTCCACGGGCGAGCACCTGGCCAAACAAAGTTACCAGCGTGATCAGCACACTGAGGAGGAGCTCAGGGCGAAAGCAATTGGAGAATGGGGGAGGGGAGCGGAAGATCCGCTTTACGGGGTCGCCGGCGTAGGGGGAGACGACGGCGGAGCTTCGGGCGATGCGGCTCCGATTGGCAGCTCAGGGAGAGGCGGGGGAGCGGTGGGAGGTGAATGGGGGTGCTGGGGGTGTTCGGGAAGCAAAGGAGGGAGGGGAAACCGAGGTGGGGTATTTGTACCCGGGAGGAGGGAGGGGCTCCTTCGGGGTGAAGGCAACGGCGAGCTCCGGGGTCAACAGGGCATGATGGGAGCAGGTCGGGGAGCGTCTCCTCCGCGAGACGGGCGGTGACCGGGCGCTGCGCGGCGTTTATGGCGACGGGACAGCACGGGCGGGGGTGGAGCTGCGGCATGGGAGGGGAGCGCGTCCGCGCGCGGGGAAGTGACGGGCGGGGACTGCCAGGTGGGGTCGGCCGCAGGAGCTGGGCGACGCGTGGCGCGGAAACTCTGCGGCGGTCGGGACAGCGCGGCGGAGGCGGGAGCGGGGAGCTGCGGGCGGAGGGCGTCCGCGCACGCGAGCGGGAGAGAGAGCGGCGCTGCCAGGCGGGGCCAAGCGCAGAGGAGTGGCGACGCGTGGCGTGGGGGCGCCCACGGTTTCGGACCGTGGTGGTCGGGGTGGCGCGGGCGCGAGGGGGAAATCCGGGGCGGCGCTGTCCGTGCGCGCGAGGAGGCGGGTGCGAGGCGCAGCGCGCAGCGCTCCGCGCGTGCGCGAGGTGAAGGCGGAAAGGGAGCGGGCGCCAGCGGAGGGAGGAGGAAGCGTCCGCGCGGGAGAGGCCAGGGAACGGAGAAAGCGGAAAAGAGCGGGGGCGCCGGAGAGAAGAGGAAGCGCCCAGCCGAAAAGGGAAAGCGGAAAAAGGGAGACTTTCCCGAAAAGGAAAGTTTCCAAAATTCACCCAAAAACCGGCAAAAATTCACAAATTTTTGGATTTTGAAATTTTGGGGCTTTTCAAGTAGAGCAAGGGTAGGTCTAAGACTCAGCAAGTACATGATAAAACAATAGCTTCAACATATATAGCACTCCACGTTTTACCACAATACCATCTTTTCTCTTCTCTTATCATCAATAAACCACATTTACCACAATACCTTCTTTTCTCTTTTCTTATCATCAGCAAACCATAATGCAATGCTCATGTGCTTATCTCTTTCTCTTTCTGTAGCTCATACCGGTATAGTGGAGAGAACACTCGTCGATGTTCACCCTCTATCTCCATCCCGTGGAGGTGCTTGCCGAAGTAGGTATTTCCTTCCATCCCGTGGAGGTGCCTACTGAAGTAGATCTTTTTTCTCCATCCCGTGGAGGTGCCTACCGAAATATGTCTTTTCCTCCATCTCTTGGAGGTCTCTACCTTTGTAGGTCTTACTCAAAAGCACGACAGAATAGTCAAATAGCTTTACTTATAGCTATTTGACTTACTCACCAACCTGACTCGCATGCATATGTCATGTTATGAGTGCAATCTTTCATCATTTTACCATATATCACATTTATCATTGAATTATATCATATTGAACCAAAGGGGAATCGACTATTAAATGACATGTGACGAGGATATAAAATCATCAATTTATTATTTACCTACAAATAGTATTATTACGTCATTTTACTCCTTAAGTATACCCCTTATATTCATAAGGGAAAGACTTAACTAGATGGTCGTAAGTCTTTCCACGACCACTCCATAGTCGTAAGCTTTTCCACGACCGTTTCATGATCATAAATCTTTCTACAAACGTGACCTAGTCGTAAGCCGTTCTACGAACACCCTGTGGTCGTGAACTCTTCTACGACTAGTCTGACTTCGACCAGCTTGTCTACGACAACCTATTACATTGCGGGTCTGTCTAACAAGGTGGTTAACGTACGTAGTTGTTCTCCTGAATGACCGCACGTAACTTCTCCCTGTCCTTTGTGATAACCGCCTGGCGACGAGGAGGTATTACGTCTCTAACAGTAACCTCCGTTAGAAGGTTTGTCATCTGAAACATTAAGGCATCTCTTAGCATGGAGCAACTGCCACCACTTCGTACGCTATATAAAGGCTAACATCACGGAGAGGCTGGGGGACAAGCAATAGAGAATCAAGAGGTGCAAAACATCAAGCACTAGTCTTTCTCTTGATTGTAATCAGTACACGCAATATAGCCACACAGGAGTAAGATTATTATTCTCTCCAGAGGAGGCCTAAACCTGCCTAAAATTCCTGTGTCTTTCTATCTGTGATCCGCGGTAGGAAATCCCCTGAGCCAAATAATCATATGTAAGATTGGTATTAGAACATCGACAATTGGCACCATATGTGGGGATATATCCAGTAACTCCTCATCGACAAATACTCTTCTTCCTGATGTTTTCATGGCAGGAGAGTGGAATGAGAAGAATTGGTTTGACCTGGCCGACTGCACGAATCTTGACACGGATGCTTGCTACGACTACGAGTAGAGTATGCTTTCATCTGATGGTGAGGCTGTCTCTAGAGATCCTTCACAAGATCCCAGAGATCACACCACGGATAAGGTTGAGGAGGGATCCTTATCTCATACAACGTTATGCTCAACGGAGTAACCAAGTTCCCAAGAGGGCAAGGGTCAATCCGACCATAAACAGGAATGCACTAAAGCACATCCAAAACATGATGAGGGATTTACCTCCAAATGTTTGAGTCTCTCAGCAACCATCTAATCTGGTTCAACAAGTCAGGGAATTCATCATTCTGGGGCTCCATCGACATCTGGTGATCATTACCCTTCGGTAGTCCCTGCAGAGAATGTTGTTGGGTTTTAGTCAGACCATACTCTCACAAGGTTTGACTCCGATCGAAGACAGTTATAACCCGGAGTTGCCCTTTTTGGAGGGGCTTGCTCTAGATTGTGAGGCACTGCTGTTCGACTACTCCTCAAGCCAGGAGGCATCAGATGCAAATCGAGATCATATCTAGGAGGTCTTTGCCCTCCCTTCAGATCCTGCTTGCTCTCCCAGAAGAAGGTCCGAGGATGCTCTCAGCCACTCACACACATGACCCCTCGTGGTGATGGCGAGGAGGCCTCCAGTGATGGACGAGTTTAGTACTCTGATGAGCGTAGGAGAAATCCTTAAAACAATTGCTCACCATTAAGGCAGACTCAAGCAATCACAAACGTAGAAGATTCTGAGACCATTCGAAGGAGAAGGTTGGCAGCCCAGAGGGCCTTACTTGGGCAAGCTCGTCAAGAGCTGTGGTCCTTCCTCGCCACCTTGCTTACCGTCCTACTTCGCCGATCGTGCCCTTGCCACCTCTCCCCTCCACACGCGAGCGCCACCCAACTCGAGTTCCTGCTCCCACTACCATAGTTAGCTTTAAGAGCCTGCTTAGCCGGCTGTAGCACCTCATGCGAACCTCAAGCGTCCAATTGAATCACTCAATTGGCCCCTTCTACCCCCTCATCGCCGCCAACCGCTTCCCTTGCGCCGGTGAGACCTATCAACCAATATCATGCCTCGGTCCATAGAATATTGATTCCTTTAAGCCAGAGCATCCTTGAACCATCTCATTTATACATCCATGCCTATCGGGTCATTTCCTAAACCTAGCCACACTAGCACTATGAGCCACTGCTGGTCATGACCCCCTCTTCATGGACAGCCCAAGTGAGATAGCTACAGCTTAATTTGTTGCCACCATAGCAATTCCCTTGCGCCGTAGATGGTGAAAGTGACCCTGTCCTCACCGGAAGACCGCAAGAATGGCCCTATGACATGGTAGAACCTGTAGAGCTTTCCCTCACTATCGAAGACCACCACCCTTTCCCGAGCCCCATCAAGCCATAAAATAGAACCACTGTAGTTGGTGGAACCCTTCTGTACTATTTACCATCGCCAGCGAGCTTCATTTGGTACCTTTTCGCGAAGGCCACCACATACCTGTTTCTGCGTCGAGGGCTGTCTAGAGGTTAAAGAAGGGGGGAAGGAGTTGGGCCGCTCGGGCTGTAGGCGTGCACGCAAAGTTGCAATCAGGCTGGGTGGCCACGCGTAGCTAGGCCAAAAATGGTCGGCCCAAGAGGCCTTTTCTTGAAACCGAGTCAAGCCAAGAAAATATTATTCATTCCAAGCGGCCCCATCACTGTTATCCACTGTAGGAATTCACTGTTCACTAGAAAAACTTATTAGCAAAAATGTACACCCTTTTTATCGTCTGGAACCCATTTTAAACCATTCTGACCTCCGTTCCGCCAACCCAGATCCTGGTAAAACCCAAATCCACACTATTCCAAAACCAATCCTCCATTGTATATTAGCATGTTACTATTCATTCCAAAATCCGTCCAATATATTTATAGCCATTTCAACCGTCTCAAACCCATCTAGCTCATTTCCAACTCCGTTCAGCCAATCCAAACACTACTTAAACTCCAACCATCAAAACCCATTTATGTTTATGTTTTTTCTCATTATTTTATTGTATTTTATTCCTAGCTTGCATTTTGGAAAGTAGAAACTTATTTGAATTCATTCTTTTGCACTAGCATCTGGATTGGGCTAGCTAATCAATGGAAGAGCTACAGGAGCCATCAAGCAGTTAGCGTAAGCCTGGAGACTATAGTAAAATAATCAGAGACTATGGATAAAGAGGCAAGTCACATATTTTGGATCATGTTGAAGCTACATCCTTTAATTATTTAATTATTAGTACTTTCATTATTATCTGTTTATGCAATGTTATTTATTTAAAAATAATTGATTAGAATGACATGATAACTAGTAATATCCTAACACCGAAAAACCCTATTTTACTTGATGGCCATATTCACCTTGACAAACCTTAGTAGTAGTAATTATTATGAAACTTGTCGAACCTGGTCTAGTAACTACTCAAATTAATTAATATCTACATGATGGTGGGATTCCCGGCGTGGGAATGGCCCAAGGGGAGTGGTATGGGAATGGTAAAATCATACTTGACAACAATAGATCCACTTGGAATCGAACGGTAGTGTTCCGTATTGGCCAGTGGATACCTGATAATGTGTGATCCATAACCTACTGGGTAGAGACTAAAAAGAGGAGAGTAGTGAAAGAGCTTGTTTTCTCAACTTATTCGCATGTTACCTGTTACGTGTCTGGACATAGAGAGTTTGAGAAATCTTGTGGGTAAAGCTGAGCAACTCTGCAGAGTATAACAAATGATATTCGAATACGTCGTGCTTTCAGTTAATGGAGCTGTGTTTTATAGGTGATTCCAATAGCAAAGCAAAAGTAAATTTTGAGGATTTTGGTAATGAAAAGTATGAATAACAAACCCTTTTTGTTAATTAAATACTATTTTACAGTTTTAAAAATATAAAGTTCTTTACTAGAAAATTGACATCCACAAATATAATAATAATGAACCCAACAAATTCCATCTCTTGAAATACTGACAATTAGTTAAATAACATTTCCCCATATAGTTTGTTGAGTACCTAGTGTACTCAACCTTGCTTAATTCCATCAGAACAGATACCAGAAGAGGAAATGATACTTCAAGTTTTTGTGTTAGGGTTATGATCGCACTCAAGTGTTCCTGCAGAGATTTCTTAAATTCTTCTGAATGTAAATTAAGTTTTGGATTTGAACATCTGTATTGTTGCTAAAGTTGACCGTTAGGTCTTATTTTAATCAAACTAACCCCTCTTAAATGGTCATGAGCAGATATGATACTTTTTTTGTCTGTAACTGAACTCCTGAAGTGTTGCGGGATGTACGACGGCCCTGTTTCTTAAAACGGGGCTGTTACACCAACCAAACTAGTATATATGATCCATGCTATATAACATAAATAAGAGATATAAGTTGTCTGTATCGGGAGGTTTATACATCTTTATCCAAATGAAGATAGCGAGATGCAATGTAATTTTGTCCACACCAAGGCAGACCAGCATTTGGGGCCATTTTGATAGTGGCTCGTGAGGGGTGGAATAAGACTGAAATATAAGGTGGAATAAATATATTCCTCAATTTTTCGAACCAACGACTAAATATATCCTGTCTTACACCCACTGTCCAAACGGACCAAGGGTTCGGCACTTCAATTTCACTTGTCGAAAACCACACGCGGGTTATCAAGACGTACGGCTAGGATTTTCCAGTCCATTGTTCATCTAAAAGAAGAATTCTTGGTGTAAATTTTTTGGAACTCACCAAATTTAATCTGGGCCATTACATGGATCCCAGAAAAGAAATCGATTTCTTACCAGTAAACACTGCTCCTCACAAAAATGTGAACATTATCCCAGCACAGCTGCCCACCTCCCCCTTTTCCCAATTTTCTCCGATCCTTCCCCCTTTTTTTCCATCTTTCCTCGCTTTCTCCCCTATCACGAAAGGAACAAGCCCACAAGCCAACAAACCCGGGGGCGAGCGGGTCGCTCGTGGAACACAACACAACGCGACGCCGACGCGGACCGAGTCGCCATGCCGCCGCCGGTGACCCTCCTCGGCGCCGCCGAGCTATGGCGCCCCACCACCCGCGGCGGCGGCTGGGCCACCGCTGCCGCCCTCCTCCTGCTCCTCGTCTCCCACGTCTCCGTCCTCCTCCTCCGCCGCTGCCGCCGCGGCCGCCTCGTCCGACCCGAGACCGCAACCGCCGAGCCCGCCTCCACCGCTACCTCCACCGTCTCCGGCTCCGGCACAGGGTTGGTTGCATACCCCCTCGGCGTGGTTTTCTGATCGAAAATTTGTGCGCTTTGATTTGATCGGTGGGGGGCTGACTGGTTGTGCTGTGTTTGCCTTTGGTGGGATCGCAGGGTAGAGAGGATTGTGACGGAGGACGATCTGAGGCAGCTGGTGAGCAGCCTGGGGGTGGGTGGCCGTGAGCCGGAGAGGGAGGGGTGGGAGCACGTGATCGCCAAGGTGAACGACGCCGTCTCGTACAGGGCGTGGTGCAACAAGACCACGGTAGTGCTGTCTCCTCTCCCTCTTCCTTGTTGAGTCCATTGATGTTATCTTGTACTGTGTGCATCTGCAATCGTCAGTTTGACTAGTAGTGTAGGGTTGGGTTTCATGTAGACTAGAGTGGCAGTGCGTTAAGAATTTGTATCTTATCATAAGGCGATTGTGAATTTACTCTGGACCGACTTGTGTCTCTGCGATTAATTACGTGTGGCAGCCACTACTAATGAAATTTCTCATTAGATTTCTGAATATCGGTTGTGCGCATCGGAGGCTAGAATCTGATTAGTATCTTTTTTTTCTTTTTGGCTTGAGAACTTAGATGTGAAATTAAGGCTCCCCACTTGTGTAGAACTCAGAATGGTTCCAAAAGTAATCACTAACCGTCTATTGTAGTGTGCTTGAAATTGCCTAGGGCCTAGGGTATGTTGCTAGACTCTGAATGAGGGTTCGCCACAATTGAATTTCAATGTCTTGTGTTATGCTATTGCTATAATGTCTGGTGAACCTTTCTAGTTGTCATAAAAGCCTGAGTGAATGCATGTGCAGAGTTGAGTTTAAATGTTTTATTTATTTATTTATGGAACAATTCTGTTCTGAAATGCAGGATGGCCCACCTAAATATCTTAGTGTGACAACATTTGAGGGATGCTCAACAGAGCTGTTGAGGGACTTTTACATGGATAATGAGTATAGAATGGAGTGGGATAACACTGTGATGAAACATGAGCAGCTGCAGTGTGATGAAAATAGCGGAATAGAGATAGGACGTACAATTAAGAAGTTTCCGCTTTTAACACCAAGAGAGTACATATTGGCATGGCGAGTTTGGGAAGGAAATGAGAAGTCATTCTATTGTTTGGTCAAGGTTAGTCGCATCTCCCTCTCCCTCCCTCCTTCCTGCATTTAACTCTTCGGACTACTGTGCATCAGTGATATGATATCTTTACATCAGATATGAATTATCTGCTTCAATGTTATTCTTGGTTTCTTCACTGATACAATAATGTACTCATTATACATATATTCATCTACAGCATTCCTAATCTCCACTTGCTCAAATGTTTTTCTGATGAATAAAATAATCTAATTGAATATTTGTTAGAAGGTTTTAGCAATGTTCCTGGAGTCAATATCAGAATGAAGTTGATGACACCACAGCTGTTGTTTTAGACCCCCATCTAGAATCTTCACTGCTAATTTGAAATAAAAGTTTAAACTGATTTACATCCTATACATGAAAATTTTAAAACAACTAAAATATCAATGATATTACTGTGTATACACATATTCTAGCAATGCTAGATGCCCATTTTCAGAAAATATATAATCACTTGAAATGAAATTGAACTATTATTCTTAAAAAACTTGTCAATTTCACACTTAGTTGCCCTATATGCAGTCTGCATGACATTGTTCATGGCTTATTTTCTTTTGACACGTCTTCCTATTTTACATTGTTTTGAAATTACAACAATACCTAATTTGCCTTGTATTATTTGTTAATCCTGACAGGAATGTGAACATCCTCTTGCACCAAGACAGAGAAAATTTGTTCGAGTGCGACTTTTGAGATCAGGATGGTGTATTAGGAAAAGTAAGTCAACTCTAAAATTTATGCAATTGTTTTGATATTTGTTGAGCTTAGAATAAGCTATCTTGTTTTGGTGGCATGTTTGGTGTTGATGTTAGTTTTTTAAAAAAATTGGCACACATAATGACTTTGGATCATTTACCTGTTTGGTATCCTGTGACTAATTTGTGTTACAACATGGAATATCAAAGTCTCTACAGTTCCACAATTTTTTTACATCTACAGTTCCACAATTGATTTTTTTACATATTTTTATGATTGAAATTCAATTAGGCAATTACCATAGCACGACTCTACCAATCTGAGTGTTGGGTGGACTTGTAGACCCATAAGAATGTAAGGCTTTCTGAATTGTGATTTTCTTTGAACCCATGAGCTGTACTGTTCGGTTGACTTATTGGCCAATGAGAATGTGAGGCTTTGTGGGTTCTCTGTACTCATGAGTTGTACTGGACTACCTGCTATGTGTAGGTTCTATATCAATACAAAATAAGAGATTTCTTTTGTCTGGATTCTATTTTTGTTGACTTTTAAGAACAACATACCATGATCAAGCATGACAAAACATTTCTTCTTGCCACCCCTTTCTATTGCAGTTAATTTCCTTTATGACCAGGTATGCACCACTGTGATGGAAGTTGGAACTTGAACCAATAGGAAATGCCATATTATAGCTAGCTATTCTTGCCTCTCTTTTTTTTGTTGAAATTATCCTATATCATATATGTTTACTTTTTTATGAATTTTAAATTTAATGTTGCTTTGTTATTTTACTGTTACAGTTCCTGGAAGGGATGCATGCCAAATCACAGTGCTGCATCATGAGGACAACGGCATGAACATAGAGATGGCAAAGCTGGCCTTTTCCAAGGGCATCTGGAGTTACATTTGTAAAATGAACAATGCTCTACGTCGGTATCCTCAGCGTCATAGTTCATCGATATCAATTCTGACCATGCAAAGACTTATCAAGAAGGTTAGTGCTCTTTACTAGTTTTATCAGTTTATGGTTGATTTGTCAAAACAAGAAATTATGTGTGTTGGCCTGCTGAAGCTTGTTATTGATTGTAGTTTGTATATCTTGTTCTCTTCTGAGCTCAAATTACAATTGCATTAGTGCAGGCAATGCTAATGCTTTTGTAGATTGAATATGTTTGTAAATCGCCTAAGCCTATTTTTAAAATTTTGAATTATGCACCCGCATAATTTGTGAATGGTTGACTGTTCTATTATCGTAACATGGTTATTTAGTTTGTGTTCTGATGAAGCTCTCTTTGCGCATCAGTTTCCTCAGTCCTTAGAGACTACCATGGATGGAAGTCACCAACCTCCTGGGAATACAGCTGCAGCTGTTGTTCCTTCTACACATCCTGCCAGAACTTCACCACGCAAGCAGCCTGGGAAGAAGTCTTCTCGGGAAATGATTGCAAGTGGACTTCTGCTGATTGGAAGCATTGTTTGTCTATCTCGAGGCCGATCTAACCTTGGGGCTCAGCTCGCGATGGCATTCTTCCTGAGGAAGGCTTTTAAGCAAGATAAAGAATCAGGCTCACAGAGGGGAAGAACTGATGTGACTGTATCCAGGCACTAGCAATAGGATGGGTTATTAAGATGCAGAGACCACCTTTCTACCTTTTAACTTCCTTTTTTGGTTTCTTTGAGAAAAGTGAGTACTGTTTACTTGATAAAGGCACGATTGTACAGCGTTTTTCAGCATGAATTATGTAAATAATAAGTTTTGAAATAGCCTGGCTTCCCCATCAAGTACTTACCTAAGTTTTGCTATTTCCTCGGCTCCTGGTACGCTTTCCTTGAGGTACTTATTAGCATTTTTTTTCTGGTGCTAATACCAGACCTAGAAAGATACGCTTCGTTTTTTCGTAGTCCAGTAAGACTGCGATGTTGTTTATGTCGAGAAACCGTCTCCGGTAAGTTTAGTTCGATCAATTTTTTTACTATGTAAAAGATATATCAATCATAAAGTAATGCCAATATTAGATTGGAAACACAGAGATAGGAGAGAGAACGCTTGATTTTTTTTATTGCTTTCTCTTTCATATGTATGTATAAATAGCCAAGGTACTTTCTATTTATAGCCTAGTGGTGAGGTACTCATCATGGACCAAGGCTTCAAGTCCTGCCTCAGGTTTCCTAACAAAACTCCATAAAAACCTAGTGAGAAAACTTGAAGAAAGAGTACATGATATATGTTATATTGTGTTGCACGAATTACCTCATTAAAAACCTAGGCCGACAAACTTCAGGAAAACTCGTCAAGGAAAAAATAGTACAATCCACCTAATTTCATTTAATCTTCAGAATTTATTCTTTGGGTACTCGATCTTCATGATCAAGTTTTAATAACGAGCTTGAGAAAAATGTCCCCCTGAATTCTGCACTTCTCTAAGTCTCATCATTCCAATTCCTCGTACGCATCTTTCAAAACTAGATGCTAGAAGTGACTTAGTGAATAAATCTACAAGATTTTCACATGACTTAGTATGCAGTACCTTAATTTCTGCAGGACGCTGGAGAAGGCAAGAGGTCGTACTCAATCGAGCACTGGCGAGCCTCCTTCTCCGGCCATGGTATGCTGCGGCGGTCGTCGGACTCCTCGCGGTCGGCGCCGAGTCATCAGGAGAAGGGGATGGAGTCATGCCCGGGACGAGAAGGTGAGGCTACTGGGTTCGGTCAGTGTAGACGTTAATCTCTACTCCTTAAAAGTTTGAGTTGGTGGTAGTAGGTCCATTCTCCCTTAACTCTTAATAGTCTTCTGTTTTTCCTCGACCCTCCATAGCCGTGGATCAAACGATCTCCCTTTCCACACGTACACGACTCCCCAACTACCCACTACGACCAGAGAACCTCTCCCGTCTCAACTCCCCCCTCTTAGACGCGCTCCTCTTTCCCCCAAAATCCCAATCACCCCCCCCTCTCTCTCTCTCTCTGACGCGACCACTCCCCGCCGAGTGATGTTTCCACGATGGCGCCGCGTCACTGCAAGAAGCGCAACCATGTTGAGTCGCCGCTGGAGCCCTCCTCTCGACACGACGGCCTCTATGGCTCCACCCTTCCATTCCTCGCACGGCGCGACCATGGTGAGTCGCCGCTAGAGTCGTGGGCTCGGCTCACTCCCAGCCCTTGCTACCGTCGTCTTCTTCCTCACCGCCGCCGCAGCGGCCGCCGCTTGTGCTCCTACTCACGCTCTCCTCCCCCAATGCCAGCCCGACTTGCCTCGGCCCGGCGCGGGATCAGCGACGATGCCCGCCCTAATGCCCGCATGCGCCTCCATGATGATATCCTCACCAACGGGTTGGTACAGCTCAACCCCCCTCTTGTTTTGTTGATCTATTGGATCTGAGGCGGGGAAGTTTGTATTTGTTGTCATGTTGGTTAGGTATTACATGATGAGGCTGTACATCAGGACGCCACCGCAGGAGTTCGCACTGATCGTGGACTCTAGGAGCACCCTCACCTACGTGCCCTGTGCCACCTACAACCAGTGTGGCAACCACAAGGTGGGGCTTGATTCCTATGCTTGTTTGTTTAGGTACCAATTTGAAACACTGTATGATGATTAGATTAATTAGGACGGTCGTAAGCATAGATATGTGATGCCCATAGGTGAATCTATAGCCGGACCATTCAATTTAGGATGGTCGTAGCCTGTGGTCGTAGCCAGTGGTTGTAGATGGTGGTCGTAGCCCATGGTCATAGTCTGTAGTCATAGCCTGTGGTGGTAGCCCATGGTTGTAACCTGTCGTCGAACACCGTGGTTGTAGCTCATGGTCGTAGCCTATGGTCGAAGACGGTGGTCATAGCCAGTGATCAAATACTGTAGTCGTAGACCGTGGTCATAGCCCGTGGTCGTAGTCTGTGGTCGAACACCATGGTCGTAGCTTGTGGTCATAGCCTGTGGTCGAAGACGGTGGTCGTAACCCGTGGTGTCGTAGCCTGTGGTCGTAGCCAGTAGTCGAACACTGTGGTCGTAGCCAGTGGTCGCAGCCCGTGGTTGTAGTCTATGGTCGAAGTCTGTGGTTGTAGCCCACGATCGTAGCCTATGGTAGTAACCCGTGGTCATAGCTAGTGGTCGAAGACGATTGTCGTAGCCAGTAGTCGAAGACTGTGGTCGTAGCGAGTGGTCAAAGACAGTGGTCGTAGTCAGTGGTCGAAGACAATGGTCGTAGCATGTGGTCGTAGATGGTGGTCGTAGCCTGTGGTCATAGCCCGTGGTCGTAGCCAGTAGTCGTAACTCGTGGTCGTAGCCTATGATCATAGCCAGTGGTCATAGACGGTGATCGTAGCCAGTGGTTGTAGCCTGTAGTCGTAGCCAGTGATCGAACATTGTGGTCATATCCAGTGGTTGTATCTCGTTGTCATAGCCTATGGTAGAAACCAATGGTCGTAGCTACAGTTGTCGACGGTCGATTGTCGTAGCTATAGTTGACCTCGGTACTAGAAGACCTGTGTGATCGGAGATGCAATCGAGGTGTTGTGGCCGTAGTGAGTGGTCGAAGACTATGGTTGTAGCGAGTGGTCGAAGACTGTGGTCGTAGCGAGTGGTCGAAGACTATGGTCGTAGCCAGTGGTTGAAGACTGTGGTCATAGCGAGTGGTCGAAGACTGTGGTCGTTTCCAGTGGTTGAAGACAGTGGTCATAGCCTGTGGCCGTAGCCAGTGGTCATAGATGTTGGTTGTGGCCAGTGGTCGAACACTGCGGCCCATGGTCGTAGCCAGCGGTCGTAGCCCATAGTCGTAGCCTGTGGTCGAAGACGGTGGTTGTAGCCCAGGTCATAGCCAGTGGTCGAACGCTGTGGTCGTAGCCAGTGGTCGTACGTTGTGGTCGTAGCCAGCGGTCGTACGCTATGGTCGTAGCTGCAGTGGTTGATGGTCGATTGTCGTAGCTACAATCGACCTCGGTGCTAGAAGACCTGTGTGGTTGAAGATGCAGTCGAGGTGCTGTGGTCGTAGCCAGTGGTCGAAGACTGTGATCGTAGGCAGTGGTCGAAGACGGTTGTCGTAGCCAGTGGTCAAAAACTGTTGTCGTAGCCAGTAGTTGAAAACAGTGGTCATAGCCTGTGGTCGTAGCCAATGATCGTAGCCTATGGTCGTAGATGGTGGTCGTAGCCAGTGATCGAACACTGCGGTCGTAGTTCGTGGTCATAGCTTGTGGTCGAACACCATGGTCGTAGCTAACGGTCGTGATTCAACCAAATCACCCAAAATTCATCCTCTCTTCGTGATTCAACCAAATCACCCAAAATTGATATCATGAATTGTTTATGATAATTCAACTTCTTAATCTTTTAATCTCTTCCTTTACTTGATCAATCTCTTAATACTAATTTTCTGACGATTACAAATAATCCCTTTAACAAAATCTTGTTTTACATCTAATTGCTCCTTTCAATCCTAGATAATAAATCCAGGGCAAAGTTTAGACTCTTTCTATGATCTAATTAACTCCCCCCAAGTTCAACTTTGTATTTATTCTCTAGTCAATCCGCAAAGATGACACCTTTTAGATTTATTTATAATCAATTGGTATCCACAAGTATACCTTTTATCTCAATCCTCTCGAATATTATTCAATCTTGTCAATTATAAATCCAAAATATACCACTCTAGCAACAGTTCTCCAAATTACCTAACTTGACATGCACTGATTATGACGGCTTTCCTGACAACAGTACTTTCCATAAATTTGTTGTCTTCCATATACTCTAGATCTCCAAGGATTCTCCAAACTTGGACTGCGGTGAAAGAATTGGAGCTTGCACTATTGCGGTAACTGGGGTTAGCAAAACATAAGAGGGAAGTAGCACAGATAAGAGATCAGGGGAATGACTAAACACCATCCCAACAAACAACAACTTGGAGAAGCTTAGCTTGAAATCAAAATAGTTTTTAAGGATGACTGTACTACAAGTATTCAAAGACTTGGTACAGTCCACCTAATACACAAGCAAGTAATATATAAGTGCTCTAAAATCGTAAGACTTTACTTGGGTATTACAACTAAAGAGCTAGTCCTCGCTCCTTCATGATGACGAGCTTCTCCAAGTGCTTCTTAGACGCAACCTTACTGAGCCATCTATAGAAATTACAAAGGGAAGGGGGGGTACAATTACCATTCCAAAATGGAAATAAGCAGATAGATAAGGGAGAATGTCTTGACGAAGGTAAGGATAGAAATACAAGAAAAGAGAAGGATAGCACATTATTAAATTTTTATTTAATAAAATAAATTTTGAAGCTCTTCTTTTAACGACCATTCTAACTAGGTCACGTCCTACAGTCAAATTGGCTCTGATACCATCTCTGTCGGGACCCTGGATTTCCGAATCCAGACCCTCTGTGTATTACAGCACTAGTCCTAGATCAAAGCTAGTGCACACAGTCAAACAGAAATGATTACATAACCAACAACGTTTAATACAATAGTAAAGAGTACAGACCGGAAGGTCTCTTTATTACAAGTGAGGTTTCAAGACCTCACACACTCACAAAACACAGCGGAAGTAGAAGATAAATCCAGCGAAGACCCATCAATACGTCATAGGCAATTGACTAGGGAAGCGCAACCTAGTACTCCGGGAAACCTTCGTCGAATCCACATGCGAAGTAGTCGTAGTCTCCTTCTTGAGCTTCATATTCCTCTGAGTTGATTAGAGTGCAGCATGTGAGTACATAAAGTACTCCGCAAGTCTTGGGAAAGAAATGCAGTAGATGCAAGGCTTAACAAAGGAAGGCTATATGATTCTTTTGCACAAAACAATGTTTTGTTTTAAATAACAGTAAATATTTTCGAAGGCATTAATTTGAACAAAGTAATTGTTTTAGCTGAAACTAGTAAACATTTTATAGTGAAGGTTCTATCCACCAACACTACATAATCAGCTCTAACCGATGAAGTTTAAAACTACGGGTTCCAACCACCCGCACTGGCTCCAGCCGCCAGTACAACCTTCCGAGAGTTCCCTCCACTCTCGGAATACCAAAACTTTATTTAAAAAAACGAAAGACCAAAGTTCTACCATGTGAATGCATTCCTTGCCCGCCCTTGACCGTGGGCACGGCTATTCGAATAGTTTAATACTCTGCAGAGGTTGTACAACTTTACCCCCAAGAGATAAATTATCCTAACAGTCACCATGCTTCCTTTGGCATGAGACCCAGATAAAATATCACAAAGCCTTTACCTCACTCTGATCTAACTAGACAGCACCCGCTGAGGTTTCACCGCTGAAGGGTTAAATCCACCCAGTCAGAAGCCCCCTCTTGCGCCATATGAGTACAGTAAATCCCTGTCCCTCACTGTGAATAACCAGTAAATTCCTGGCACTCACTTTCCATTGGTGGCACCTAAACTAGACTATCGTAAGTTAATCAGCTAGGTCGTACCCATATAGACTTGGGGTTGTACGGTAGTGCTCAGTCTGGACAATCACAAGCGTCGGTCCTTAATTGACTAGGGCGGAACATACACTTTACAAGATCTCGTGCTTACCGCACCAATCCAAACCAACCATCCGCCCCGGTCTAAAACAATTTTTACATTTTAATTTATTTTAAAAGAACAGCGGCAACACCAATCGCCACTAAATTTCTGAATACAAAAGAATAGTTTAAAGAATTATAATTTCCCATTCCAAGGTTACAAAGGTTAAATAGCATGACTAAGCATTATACTACCGTTCTAATATTTATCAAAGATTTAATAATAATCTCATTATTGAGACAAAGAAAATCCTAAGGTTACAAAGGTACATGGCATTCAAGTTCAATTGAGGGTATAACAAGGTTGGATTAACTAATACCTTAAGACAGAAACTAATGTTTTTATGTAATTAGCAATGCACTTAAATTTAAAATAATAAAAAGCATTCTCAAACATAGGTACAAAATTTTCAAAGGAGACTTGCCTTCTAGCACGCTGTCTGGATCTTCTTGCTGCGGAGCGGAGAAGTCTTCGGCGACGACGGGTTCTATGCGCAAAACGACAGAACAAACAAAATAAACTCAAATAAAATCCAAATAAAATCTAAAAATTATAAAATATACACTGGCAGATAGATTATGATTTTAGATGAATTCAGGAAAAAGAATTAATGGATTCAGAGTTTGTATGAGCGAAAATTTGTGGAGGCTTTTTGGGGAAAAGGAAGGAAGCACGGCGTAGAACGCGACAAGCCAAGTCTAAGAAAAATTACGGAATGGGCTAAAGCTTACTGGAGGCGACAAATCGACGTCGGGAAGTCAACACGGACATTTTCGCAGAAAGCTCAATTCCTGACAATTGGCTACATGAAAAATTAAACAAAATGGTAGAAAAATTTCTTAGAGGCTATGACACGATATGACGTGAACAAAAATCAAGGCGCTCACCGAAAAAGGGTGTACGCGCGAATGCACGATTTTTGTGTCTGACTCGACAAGGTCGATGAGGACTCGGGGAATCTTCTAGCGATGGCGATGAGAGCACGATGTAGAACGCGTCGAGGCAAACTCAACGGTGCAAACGGCTCAGCCAAAGGATGTCGGATGGTGGCGAAATACGGCGGAGAAGATTTTTGGTGACCATCGGGTTGACATCGGTGTTCCGGGCAAACGGAGAGGAGTTAGCGGGTGAGGTTTGCGGTGAAACGAAGAGGAGAATGTGGGGAACACTATGCTCACCTCGGTTATGGTGGAACATGCACGGTCGGCTCGCAGCGAGGAGAGAAGCGACGACGTGGTTTGGCCACGGTGCTCCGGCGATGCTCCGGCGAAGGCGAGTGAAGCACCGCGTAGAACGCGCAAAGACGAAGCCGGTGGTGTGGTCAAAAGTGGCGGAACTCTACTGTAGAAGGTGCAAACGGCCGAGGAACATCGCTCGGTTGACAAAAGAAAAACACGATTGCGAAGAGGAGGAAGGGAGAGAGGACGTGAAATTTTCGGGGGTGACTAAGGATGAGGAGGGGCACCTGGTGCTCCCTTTTATAGGGGTGGAGGTGGACAGAAGAGGGAGATCAACCGATGAAGGAGAAGAGGAACAGCTGGGAATGGAGGAGTCTTGAGAAGAGGAAGTGAATGCACTTGATTGCACAAAAAATCGTCAAGAAATTCATGAGGATTCAAAGCTCAAAGAAACGGCCATGGCGGCACCATCGCTCTGGACGAAACGCATGCACTGGAGAAGATGAATTGAGGAGAGAGAAAACAGAAATAAAATAATCTATTTTTTCCCAAAAAATAAAATAAATAAAATAAATTCAAAAAAATTCAGGACAATTCTAAAAAATACTTGAAACCCGAAAATACTAAATAAAATAATTTCGGATTTATTTGAGGTTTATTTTAACCATTTAAAATATTTGTACTTTCTAAGCTTTAATTTAGTCCAAATAAATTCAAAAACTCTAAAAATTTGAAAAGAGGATAGAAATGAATAGATTGGAGTTTTTGATGTATTTAAAAATTTGAATAGGCTCATTCGGAGTTAAAATGAAGAAATACAAGCGTTTGGAAGTTTGAGAGGAGAGAAAAAGAATAAACTGATTTTCTGAAATTATTTTTGAACTGAAAATCAGATTATGATGTCACCAAGGGAAATGATTTTCAGATGAATTATTTTTCTATGGGAAAAGGGATTTTTATGTCAGGGTGATGTCAGCAAGGATTTCGATTTTCTGGCCGAATTATTTTTCAACAGAAAAAGGGTTTTATTCACTGACAGGTGGGACCGGCTTTTGTGGACTAGGTCCATAAACCGGGGAGAATGCTGAGGTGGCACGCAGTTGGCGTAGCGCTTGTGTAGCTCACGGCTGTTGAGGTGGCACACGGGGACTGAGGGTATCAGCGGATGGCGACGCTGCTGGGGTCGGCGAGGGGTGCGTGAGAGGGAGGAGGACACGGGAAGTTAAGTGCACCTTGGCACGACACTCAGGAATGCTCAGTGGTAGCCGACGACGAGGATGCAGGGGTGGCGAAGTGAGGGCGTTGGCGGCAGGGCTCTTCGGCGGTGGATTCACTCGGTGGAGAGGCGGGGATGCGCGCACGAGTCTGGCGAAGGTGGAGGGGGTAACGGCCGAGCATGGTCGGCTGGCGTTAAAGGCCAAGGCGGGGTGTAATGCGGCGGTTACCAGGGATTAAAGGAGGGAAAATGGGTGGCGATAAGTGGGGAGTAAATAGTGGCACTCGGGGGTCATTAATGGCGAGAAGAAACGGAAGGGAGGCGAAGAAACGGAGCTCGGGTGCTGCGGCAATGGTGGTGGAGCAAGGAGGAAGAAAGAGAGGTACGAGGAAGAGTAGACATGCGGGCCCCGCATGTCGGCGAGAGGAGAGAGGAGATGAAAGGGGGTGGACGGCCGGATTTGTGACAAGTGGCAGGGAAAAAGATCTCGGCCGTTAGATTTGAATGAAGGGGTAAGTGCCTATGGATGGCTAGGATTAGATCAAGAGAAGAGGTGGATTAAATCTGAGAGCGCCATGTGGCAGCCTGGAATTAAATTGGTTTTTAATTTTCGGATTAGTTTTTCAGAAAATACTAGAAACATTGTAATTGCTTAGAAAATAGTGTCTAAAAATTCCAGAAAATTCATATAATACTCCTGGAGCTATTTTAGAAAAATATTTTTAAATTCAAATCTGCCTTTAATAATTTTATAAAATACTTTTTAAATTTTTAAATTTATTTTTAATTACAGAAAATTCTCAAAAATTATTTACAATTTCAGGGAAGGTTGGGAAAAATAAAATGAATTTTGTTGGTTTTAATAAAATATTTAAAATACATTTTCTTGATTTTGATTTTGAAATAAAATTCAGATAAATCCAAATAAAGTTCAAATACTTTAAATTAATTAATTTGAAATTAAATTTTTTAGAGAGCGAAATTTTGGGATGTTACAAACACTGTGGTCGTATCCAGTGGTCATATCCCGTGGTCGTAGCCTGTGGTCGAAGCCAGTGGTCGTAGCTACAGTGGTCGACGGTCGATTGTTGTAGCTACAGTCGACCTCGGTGCTAGAAGACCTGTGTTGTCGGAAATGCAGTCGAGGTGCTGTGGTCGTAGCCAGTGGTCGTAGCCCATGGTCATACGCTGTGGCCGTAGCCCGTGGTCATACTCTATGGTCGTAGCTACAGTGGTTGATGGTCGATTGTCGTAGATACAATCGACCTCGGTGCTAGAAAACCTGTATGGTCGGAGATGCAGTCGAGGTGCTGTGGTCGTAGCCAGTGGTCGAAGACTGTGGTCATAGGTAGTGGTTGAAGATGGTTGTCGTAGCCAGTGGTGGAAGACTGTGGTCGTAGCTAGTGGTTGAAAACAGTGGTCATAGCCTGTGGTTGTAGCCTGTTGTCGTAGCCAGTGGTTGAACACTGTGGTCGTAGCCAGTGGTCATATCTCGTGGTCGTAGCTTGTGGATGAAGCTAGTGGTCATAGCTACAGTGGTCGATGGTCGATTGTCGTAGCTACAGTCGAGCTCGGTGCTAGAAGTCCTGTTTGGTCGGAGATGTAGTCGAGGTGCTGTGGTCGTAGCGAGTGGTCGAAGATTGTGGTCGTAGCGAGTGGTTGAAGATTGTGGTCGTACCCAGTGGTTGAAGACAGTGGTTGTAGCCTAGGCTACAACAATGTTTTTTTGTTTCTTGATACGATTCCCACCGGTCTGCTAGGAAACAGTACGTCTATTCATACGTTCATATGTGCACACACAGGAATTGGAGGCTGCTGTGATGATTCTACCAAATCTGAGTACTTTTACAAGGATTGCCTCTCTCTCTCCATTGGTTTATGTGGGAGGCAATATACTGCTCTCACACATGCATGCATGTAAACATACACTCAAGTACTCAGAATCTCACTATTGGCAATGACAGCTTCATATTAAGCGAATATTGCTACGTATGATGATGATATGATGTTTATTTGTATCATAATATGCTGAGCACCTCCAGTCCATTCACTATTTTGCTGCTACTGTTATTGCTATCTATATTTGTTTTGTTTCCTTTGGAGTATGCTGTGAACTGGTATTTTCAGAGCAAGGCATACATGTTAAAAGAGTTGGGATGAGCATACTGAAGTAATGACTTACTCTATCTTCTTTTAATAAAAAAAATTGGGAGGCTACAACAATATTTTTTCGTTTCTTAAAAATTGGTCTATCATCAAATGTTTTACTTTGTTAATATTTCATGAACTGTCAGACATGTGTTTCTCCTACATATCCATGTCTATTGAATATTTTTTTTCCGTGGCAACGCACGGGCACTCAACTAGTAAATTTCTAAATCCAAGTTTTCATAAAGGTATGCTGTTACCACATCCATCAATTTCATTTCTATGTTCAGGTTAACTGCCATTGAGATTAACTATCTAAAGGTGATTCCACTCATAACTGGGTACTAGGTTTTTTTCATAATCAACTCCTAGACGTTGAGTGAAACCTTGTGCAACAAGTCTTACTTTATATCTTACAACTTCATTTTTTTAATTTCTCTTTCGAACAAATACCCACTTATGCTTTATAGGGTGCACATGGAGAAGTGTGCGGCTTACAGGCCCAAACACCTCTCCTTTGTTCAGAGATAATAATTTAGTTTCTATTGTCTTTTTCTAATCTTCCCAATATGATCTTTTCTTATATTCAACGAGCGATGCCGGCTCTGGATCAAGATCGAGGGAAGATATTTCTAATGCGAATTATCTGTGAGATCAGCTTTGCGAAAGCATGGTTTCTTGTAGATAATAAACATACGTGCGACCATTTCAAGGAAGCATCAATGAGAACCATGAAATATTTGAATGGTCCTGATAGTGGCTGTATGGGACCGCAAATATCTCCATGGATGCGCTCCAGGAATGTAGGGACTTCATCTTTCACTTTCAGAATAGAAGGCCTAGTAATTAATTTCCCGGTGGCACATGCGGGGCACATAAAATCTTCGTGGTTCGAAAAATCTTTACATTAATATTATGTAACTGTGAATTGTTAATTATATTTCTCATCATCCTAAGACCTGGGTGGCCTAATCTGTCATGCCAGAGACAGAAGAGTTCAGAACTTCTAAATAATATTTTTAGGGTAGTATAGGCTGCAAGTGCCTTGATATTAGTATAGTATAGCGCAGTTTCTAATGAAATATTTTTTCTAATACCCTTTTCCATTTGCTTCATGCTTCGTAATAAATAGGTATTCCTTACCATACTCTTCTTCAGTCTTAACATGAAAACCATTAACGCAAATATCCTTGAAACTTAGGAGAGTTCTAGTCAATTCTAGGTACAATAAAACTTCTTGGATGACCAAAGTTATGCCCATTGGGAGTATAATTATGACTCTTCCTGAACCTATTATACAAGCATCGATATCAGCGATTGTTTTAAGGCTGCCAGCATTTTTACTAATCGACTGAAAGAATTTTGTCTCTCTTAAGATGGTATTCGTTGTACTGCTGTCGGCTAAGCACACTTCCTTCATAGGGCGCCACATGTGTTCTAATATAAAGTATTTCTGGGCTTATCATCCAACCATCACGAGAAAATAAATTGTTTGAGTACCACCATGCAAATTCTAACTTATTCTTTCTGCACATAAAATGAATGACAATTAAAGTCTAAATGCATTCTGTGCATTAGACTTAATCTGCTAAGAAGTCAAAGACTTCGGCTGCTATCTTCTGAGAAGTGATACGCTCTTCCAGAGAAATCAAAGCGGCAGCGGATGCAATGTCAAGAGGGCAGTGGTGGGCGTGGGCAACCGGTGGCCCGTGCGGGGGCGCGAAGAGAGCGGCGGTCGACGGTGGCGGCGCATGCGGGCGCTCGGTGGTGGCAGCGCATGCGCGACTTCGAAAACCGGTGACCAGAGCCAGCGACGCTCCGTGGTGGCGGCGTGCGAGCTGGCGGCACATTTGCAGCTTTGAGCGTCGGTGGCTAGAGCCGGCGACGCTCGGTGGTGGCAACGTGCGGGCCAGCGACGCATGCGTAGCTTCGGGAGCGACGGCTGACGGACTCCGGGCGGAGGCACAGGGGTGTAGCTTCGGGTGATGGCAAGTCCTAGTGACCGACGTGCGACTTCGGGGTGATGACGTGGCCGAGGCTAGGTTGCGGCTGTGTGGCGATGGCACCCGAGCGGCTGGCTCGGGAGCCGGCGACGTGCGGGCCGGTGGTGGCGGCATCGACAGGAAACCCATGTGCAGGCCGACGGCGCCTTTGGGCCAGTGCGTGTGGGGAGCCTAGCGGCCAATGGCGGCTTCGGGCTAGCACGGTGTTGATGTGCGAAGGCCGTACGGGGCCGGCAGCGTGTTCGGCCGTGTTGGCTTGATTTAGAATAGTAAGGGGGCATGACAGCTTACCGTGGAATGGCGCAGCGAGAGAGATCGAGGTCGATGACGTCAATGGCACACAGTGAGCTCCTTGAGAATCAGTGCACCAATGGGCAAATGGGCATGAGAGTGAGAATGGGGTAGGCGAGGATGAGGCAAGCTTAAAAAGCATGATGGAAAGATTGAAGACTCACTAGATAGAAGGAATTCAGTGATGGATGCCGGCAGCCAGACTTGAAGAACTTGGTTCGATTTGCTTCAACCAAATGCGAAAAAGAACAGGGAAAGTGGGGAAGGAGAAGAGTGAAGTGAGGTGCGTCTCATGACACGGGTAGCTTCGGATATTATAGCGGGAAAGGGAGAGATTGGGCTCAAGCGCCATTAGGGTCTAGTGGACCGAGCCTGAGAGAGAGAGAGAGAGCAAGAGAGTAAGTAAGAGACTTCAATGGTCGATGGGACAAACTTGCGGCAATGGGACGAAGCCGTGGCGTTCTTGGCTTGAGGTGGAATGCTTTCTTTGCTTGGCGCGTGAAAACAGGAAAGGGGATAAGGTCAATGCTGGTGTGAGGAAGAAGAAGATAAGGAAGACGATCAACAGTACACGCTGACAGGTGGGACCAGGCCCACATGTCAATGACATGCAAGAAAGGGGAGCGGCGAGCTAGGCTGGCTCGCGTGGTGCGCAAGCGTAGGCCACGTTGCTAGCCAGCGAAGCAAGGAAGAGAAATTGTGACTCTATCAACTTGAACTCCCTGCATATTAGTTATATAGATTTCCTATGTGGCTTGTTGAGTACTTAGTGTACCCAATCTTGCTTATTTTATTCAGAACAGACACAAGAAGAAGAAATGATGCTTCAATATTTGTGTTAGGGTTACTACCGCACTTGAGCATTCATGTGGAGTTTTTCTTCGGATCTTCTAATATAAGTTAAGTTTTGGGCTTGGGTGCCTGTAAAACTATTGTGGTTTAACCGTTACATCATATTTTAATCAAGCTAATTCTTTTTAAATACTTGTGAGTAGACATGATACTCTTTCTGTCTACAACTGAACTCCTAGTCTGATGCGGAAAACATCTTGAGCTTATTCTGTTATAGATGCATTGGGGTTTCTTAGAAATTCTGCAATATACTCCAAGATTTACACCCTAAACTATACTTGATTAAGTCATAATAGCACAAGCGTAATTTATCAGTTCTATGAATTGATGTTCATGGTACGGTTTTGGATCACGTTTGGTAATATATATCACCCTCTTTAAGTACTCCGTTGCAATGCATGAGCACCTTACTAGCCATCAATAAAACAAATGGTCAATTAGATTAATTGTGAATGGAAGTAACTGAATTGATAGATACTCCATCCATTCTTTTTTACTTGATGCTTTTTACTTTTTATGGTCTTCGAGATGCGACTTTGACTGCAACTTTTTATAACTTTACACTAAGATATATTAATAAAATTGTAATATCATGAAAGTATTTTAACGATAAATCTAATGATATAATTTTTGTATAGTCAATCTAGACAGTTTTAAATCTATTTGTAGTCATACTTTAGAAAGTTTGATAGCATGGATTCTAAAAAGTCAAGTAAAAAAGATCGGAGGGAGTAAATTACACTGAAATTCAAAAGAAATGAATCTTCTCTTTTCAGACGGTTACACAATTTTGATTACACAAAACTCATTGCAACCATGCAAGGGAAAGGAGATTTAGAAGGGACAGCCAGCGATCAAGAGAAATGAAGTACTGGCAAGGGAAATGGTCCTATAGCAATGTTTTTTAGTTTTAACCTTTTAACATCTATTGTTATAAAAAATAGATTCTTTTCTCAAATTCGAAAGGCGTGACAGATAATGTATATCATCTGTTGCGTCGTCGTAACTCGGCAAGTCGGATGACATGTGGCAAGAGGCGAGCGCCCGTCAGGGCGATGGATGCGCATGTTGGTATGGGGAGGAGCGGTAGACGCGCGTGGGTACAGGCCAGGGAATCTCACGGGGAGTGTTGCTTGTGGTTTGCCTCCGGAAATCCCATGGTTAATTACACGACGCGACGCAGCAACACGAAGCGATACATTCTTTGTTCAACTAGTTGAGTGCCTGTGCGTTGCTACGGAACGAAAATATTCAACAGACATGGATATGTAGGAGAAACATATGTCTGACAGTTCATGAAATATTAACAAAGGAAAACATTTGATGATGGACCGATTTTTAAGAAATGACAAAAATATTTTGTAGCCTCCCAATTTTTTATTAAAAGAAGATAGAGTAAGTCATCACTTCAGTATGTTCATCCCATCTCTTTTAACATGTATGCCTTACTCTGCAAATACCAGTTCACATCATACTCCAAAGGAAACAAAACAAATATAGATAGTAACAACAGTAGCAGCAAAAGAGTGAATGGACTGGAGGTGCTCAGCATATTATGATACAAATAAACATCATATCATCATCATACGTAGCAATATTCGCTTAACATGAAGCTGTCATTGCCAATAGTGAGATTTTGAGTACTTGAGTGTATGTTTACATGCATGCATGTGTGAGAGCAGTATATTGCCTCTCACATAAACCAATGGAGAGAGAGAGAGAGGCAATCCTTGTAAAAGTACTCAGATTTGATAGAATCATCACATCAGCCTTCAATTCCTCTGTGTGTGCACATATGAACATATGAATAGACATACTGTTTCCTAGCAGACCAGTGGGAATCGTATCAAGAAACAAAAAAACTTTGTTGTACCCTAGGCTACGACCACTGTCTTCAACCACTAGGTACGACCACAATCTTCAACCACTCGCTACGACCACAGTCTTCGACCATTCGCTACGACCACAACACCTCGACTGCATCTCCGACCACACAGGTCTTGTAGCACCGAGGTCGACTGTAGCTACGACAATCGACCGTCGACCACTGTAGCTACGACCACAGGCTACGACTATGGGATATGACCACTGGCTACGACAACGGGCTACAACCACTGGCTACGACCACCGTCTTTGACCATAGGCTACAATCACGAGCTACGACCGCTGGCTACGACCACGGTGTTCGACCACAAGCTACGACCACAAACTATGACCGAAGTGTTCGACCACTGGCTATGACCACCATTTACGACCATAGGCTAGATCACTGGCTACGACCACAGGCTATGACCTCTGTTTCCAACCACTGGCTACGACCACAGTCTTCGACCACTCGCTACGACCGCAGTCTTCGACCACTGGCTACGACCACAGCACCTCGACTACATCTCCGACCACACATGTTTTCTAGCACCGAAGTCGATTGTAGCTACGACAATCGACCATCAACCATTGTAGCTACGACCATAGCGTATGACCACTGGCTACGACCACAGCGTACGACCACGGGCTACGACCATAGCATTTTACCATTGGCTATGACCATGGGCTACAACCACCGTCTTCAACCACAGGCTACGACCACGGGCTATGACCGCAGTGTTCGACCACTGGCCACGACCAACATCTATGACCACTGGCTACAACCACAGGCTATGACCACTGTTTTCGACCACTGGCTACGACCACTGTTTTCGACCACAGGCTACGACCACAGTCTTCGACCACTCGCTACGACCACAGTCTTCGACCACTGGCTACGACCATAGTCTTCGACCACTCACTACGATCACAGCACCTCGACTGCATCTCCAACCACACAGGTCTTCTAGCACCGAGGTCAACTATAGCTACGACAATCGACCGTCGACCACTGTAGCTACGACCACTGGTTTCTACCACAAGCTACGACCACGGGATACAACCACTGGCTACGACCACAGTGTTCAATCACTGGCTACGACTACGGACTACAACCATAGGCTACAACCACGCGCTACGACCACTGGCTATGATCACCGTCTATGACCACTGGCTACGATCATAGGCTACGACCACGAGCTACAACCACTGGCTACGACCACGGGCTATAACCACAGGCTATAACCACCATTTACAACCATATGCTACAACCATTGTCTTCGACAACTGACTACGACCACAGCCTTCAACTACTCGCTATGACCACAGTCTTCGACTACTGACTACGACAATCGTCTTCGACCACTGGCTACGACCACGAGTTACTACCATAGGCTACGATCGTGGGCTACAACCATAGGCTACGACCACTAACTTCGACCTTAGACTACAACCACGGGCTACGACCACTGTGTTCGACTACTGGCTATGACCACGGGCTACCACCACAGGCTACGACCACGGGCTACGACCGCCGTCTTCGACCACAGGCTATGACCACGAGCTACGACCACAGTGTTCGACCATAGATTACGACCATGGGCTACGACCACGGTCTACGACCGCAGTGTTCGACCACTGGCTATGACCATCGTCTTCGACCACAGGCTACAACTATGAGCTACGACCACGGTGTTCGACGACAGGCTACGACCATGAGCTACGACCACAGGCTATGACTACGGGCTACGACCACCATCTACGATCACTGGCCATGACCACAGGCTACGACCATCCTAAATTGAATGGTTCGGCTATAGATTCACCTATGGGCATCACATATCTATGCTTACGACCATCCTAATTAATCTAATCATCATACATGGTTTCAAATTGGTACCTAAACAAAGAAGCACAGGAATCAAGCCCCACCTGGTGGTTGCCACACTGGTTGCAGGTGGCGCAGGGCACGTAGGTGAGGGTGCTCCTAGAGTCCACGATCAGTGCCTGCGGTGGCGTCCTAATGTACAGCCTCATCATGTAATACCTAACCAACACGACAGCAAGTACAAACTTCCCCGCCTCAGATCCAATAGATCAACAAAACAACGAGAGGGGGGGTTGAGCTGTACCGACCCGTTGGTGAGGAGATCACCATGGAGGCGCATGCGGGCGTTAGGGCGGGCGCCGTCGCCGATCCCGCGCCGGGCCAAGGCGAGTCGGCTGGCATTGGGGGAGGAGAGCGTGAGTGGGAGCACCAGCAGCGGCGGCGAGGAGAAAGACGATGGTAGCAAGGGCTGGGAGTGAGCCGAGCCCACGACTCCAGTGGCGACTCACCATGGTCGCACCGCGCGAGGAATGGAAGGGTGGAGCCATGGAGGCCGTCGTGCCGAGGGGAGGGCTCCAGCGGCGACTCGCCATGGTTGCGCTTCTTGCGGTGACGCGGCGCCATCGTGGAAACATCACTTGGCAGGGAGTGGTCGCGTTAGAGAGAGAGTGAGAGGGTGATTGGGATTTTGGGGGAAAGAGGAGCATGTCTAAGAGGGAGGAGAGTTGAGACGGGGGAGGTTCTCTAGTCGTGGGGAGTAGTTGGGGAGTCGCGTACGTGTGGAACGGGGGATTATTTGATCCAACGGCTATGAAGGGTTGAGGAAAAATGAACGGCTATTAAGAGTTAAAAGGGAGAATGGATGTACGCGGCTACACCGACCGAACCCGAGAAAATTGATACTATGCCACTTCTTTAGAGTGGCTTCGATAAAATGCCACTCTCTAGGTGGCAATTGTTAAAATGTCATCTAATACATGATTAGCTCTATGATTTGCCCTTTTAGGGGTTTTAATTATTTCTTTTTCGTTTTTTATTTTTTTTCCCACCGAAATTATATGAGAAATGACCTTAATACCCTTCTGAATTCCCCTGCTTTGCTCAATTATCCCCGCGGCGGCCGTGCACATCTCTCATTCTCTCTATTGTCTCTCTTCGTTCCAGAGAAGGCACCGCCGGCAGGCGCCGCCGAGAGCATGATGAATCCGTCTAGGGGAATATCTGATGTTGATCTCTGTTCATTTTCCTTGCTCTTCTTTCTTTCTTTCTTTCTTGCATTGTGTGCCCTTTTATCTTTTCCTTTCGTGTTCTTGCCTTCTTAATGATTTTTCAAGGTGCCTGTGATGGTGTTAAATGTGCTTTGAGCAATGAGCAATCCGCCATGAAAAGCATTTGATCTGTGGCGCTCCGTTTCTTTGTGGACTTTCTTGATGATTGTGAGGCCAAGGATCAATTATCTAGTATAGATGCATAATTTCTTCGAAAATGTTTTAGTGTTCTAGTCTCATTTTCTTTCATGGCCTCGTGGGGGTATCCTGATCTGCCGGCCTGATGATTAGCACTGTTTGCACCAAGAACGGAGATCTGAATGCGCTTCTCCGTCGAATTGGCCGCTTCGGTGGATCATGTAGTAGTAGACTAGTAGGACTCCCTCCGTTCCGCTACTACTTCCCCTGTTTCGCAATATTTGTCCATTTTCACATGCCCCTGAATGTCTTCCACCTAGCAGGCTAAGCAGGCTCCGGGGGAACGAATGTGTAGATGCAAAGGGTATTAGGGTCATTTTCTATGCAATTTTGATGGGAAAAAAATAAAAAACGAAAAGGAAATAGCTAAAACCTCTAAAAGGGCAAATTATAGAGTTAATCATGTATTAAGTGGCATTTTAACAATTACCACCTAGAGAGTGGCATTTTATCGAAGCCACTCCAAAAAAGTGGTATAGTATCAATTTTCTCGACCGAACCCAGTACCCTCGCTTTCTCGTCCCGGGCACGACTCCATCCCCTTCTCCTGGCGACTCGGCGCCGACCGCGAGGAGTCCGACGACCGCCGCAGCATACCGTGGCCGGAGCAGGAGGCTCGCCAGGGCCCGGTTGAGTGCGACCTCCTGCCTTCTCCGGCGTCCTTGGGCGAGCTGTACGCGAGGAGGCCCCTCCACGTTTTTGAGACTACTAGGTGCCGCCGCTGTTTCTTTCACACCTAGAATTGAGTTGGGTCAAAATCTTGCAACAATCTTTATTTATCCTTTGTTTCTTTCACCATGGAGCTTGTTTTCTTTGGGATACGAAGAACCCTAGAAAATCAGGGCGATTTTTTCATGGAATTTTTTTCGAGATAATCCGTACGATTTCAAAGTTTCCAGATTGGATAATTCCATGGATTTTGCGCCGCCCTCTCCCCCGCGTTAGCTTCTTGAGCTCGAAACATCATTCCTTCCCTAGTGGTAATCCCCTCGACATCATACTAAGCAGCTTGCGGTAATGAGACATCGTATATATGAGAGGGAGATCGATTTCCCTGGATTAGCGAATGACACTATTATTATGTGATGTTCCGGTGAACTGCTTTTTTTTCCCTCGCGGAATTGTTTTACTTTTAGGGTAAAGTCGGCATGTATTAGGTCAACTAGTAGCAAGTGTTGTTAATCTCATAATGAACTGTTTTGGTTTATTCTGGGGAATGTAGCCTTGTTTGCATCAGTAGGTGTTTCATACGATCTATCTGTTGTGTTGGAAGCGGTAGTTGTGTTTTTCGTACTCATCCTGTCATCCATATGATATTCTGCACCATCTATTGCAATTTGAGGAAGGAAAGAGGGCAATGGAACACCTAGAACTTTTTTTCTCTAGGAAGATTTACACTATTTTCCGTTTTTTCCTAGGAAGATTTGGGTATGGTAATGATGCATCATGTGGCTTATTCGCAGTGGCAAATGTATAGCTGTAGGGTTGCTTCACCCCACAAGTTTCGTGCCAAGGAACAAAGATCCTGGCTTCAATTAAGGCAATGTCCAATTCATTGACCCCACAGCTTAGCCTGCCATACTCAGCTCAACTAGTCTTCCGGCTCCTTGGCTCAGCCAAGGTTCTAGCTGAAATTAACCCAACTGCTTTCCCAGAATTGTCAATTTTGGTCAGTTGAATTTCGTTAGGACTAAAACTATTGTTTAGGAGATGGTGAATTAGGTTACTTAATTTGAAATATATTCTGCTTTACCGATCAGAATCCAAGTGAGGGTCATTATTAACATAGATCCGTGATTTTGTACTGAGAAAACATTCCAGTGGCTTAAAAAAAGGCAAGCATTCGCCTACCAATCAACATTTAAAATAAATGTTACATCGGTGGTCATGCAGCCCTGTAATATTAGTTTGTGTAATTTGTTCTTTTGTCTAGATCCTGGCTCCACCACCTCTTATCTTTTAACTTCCATCCGGAACACCTCACTCTCTGTTGCTTTTTCCCCCATGCGCATCGAAGTTATTTCTGTGTTTATTTGTTGAAAAGAAATGAAAAAGCACAGTGGAACATCTTTAACTTCATTATTATTGGTATATAAAGGGAAATATGTGTCTACTGTCTAGTTAATATCAGAAACCGGTGGCAAGGAACACCTATAGCTATTGTGGTTACTTTTAGAAATATATTGAATTAGCCAATTGGTAGCGACGCATCGAATAGCTTATCAGTATTTAATTAATTAAAGAGGAAGTAGAATTACGCTCTTCATTAAAATATCTTAGTGTAAGATCTTTAGAGTTAGTACAGGGGTAACCACCTAACCGGTTAAGCCTGTCAGGAAATTTTGATTGTGCTCTAGTTTGGCTTGTGCAGATGTTGAGCTGAGCATTGTCCGATTTATTTTGAGTTGATTTAAATGCAGTCATTTGCTCACCTAGTTATATTTAGTTTCTTTGTCTGCATATTGGCATATTGCTCATCGGATGTCGAGTAAATTCAAAGTCTGGTGTAACTCTTAATCTATGAACACAATTCTTGCTAATGATTTCATGATTTTTAACAAACTAACATAATAGGAAGTTTTAAAATGTAGATACATGTGAATGAAAAGAAACATCATGCTACAGGATTCACTTGTCTCTAAAAGCACTGTAGCTTTTTGTTGGAGTGCACATGGTCTGTTGTGCAAAGAGTTCCTGGAGCTGTCGCAGCCATGATTTGCATTGCATTCCTGGGCTGAATTGAAAAATTGTCTTTGAACTTTGAACGCCTATTAGCACTTTGGTTACAGATTTCCAGGGTAATACATATCTTGTGGTAGGCTGCCCTCCTATGGATTACATAAGCACGACCCACCTTTTCTTGCCTTATAAGAGTGACTGAACAAGCAGAATAGTAATTGTGGCATGTGGTGTGTGCCTATTGAAAGATTTCAATATCTCAATAAAAATTGAAGTATGAGAATTTTGCCTAATTTTGAGGAGCGATGACACCAATTATGTCTGAAAGTTTTACTTGACGAGTTAGTTTTGAGGTGCTCTCAAGGTGCCAACTTGCAACTCAGGCTATGCTGAGTTGCTAAGCCTAATGCGAGCTAGGCCTGCCAGAGCACCTGAGCTCAGCTCACTGCCTTGTGCAAATAATCAATTACAAAGCAACTGTGACTTATGGCTGCTGAGAAGCTATTTGTAGAACTGTTGCTTAGCTCACTAGTTCGCTCTTTTGTCTTTGCACTAGATAAATATGACAACATTTTTCCTAGCTTCTTTTTTTTCCTAGCTTCTTTTTTTTCCTAGCTTCTTTTCTTTACTTTGTATTACACACACGCACACGGTAGCGCTATTCTGCACCTGCGTGTTCTGTGCGCGCAGTTTTATGCCCTGGAAAGTTATCACCGGTTGTGAGGAAAGTTACCACCGGCTGTGTACTGTAAACGTTCGGCAGTAACTTCATTCGCTACCGATGGTAACTTCATTAAAAAACCTCAGTAACTTTCCGGTTGTGAAGATTTAACAATAACTTCATTTAGAACCGATAGTAACTTCATTCAGAAACGTCAGTAATTTCCCCGTGTATTTTACACCTACGCGCTGGTTAGTAATATATATATTTTTTTACCTGATTACCTGGGTCTCACATCTGTATGTGTTGCATTAACTCCAGCTCAGAAAAATTGCCTGATATCAAGCCTTATGATCCAATTTCCCCTTTGCATCTTATTTGCAGGTATTGCAGGCCACTTCCTCATTAAAGTGCTACTAAGTGGTATGCATGACCATGACTTCTGAGGATGGAGACATCTCAGCTCTGCTCTCTGAACCAAGTCTGACTGAAGAACAACTTGAGTCTTCTGAATCCGATGATGTCTTTCCTGCTATTTTGGAATCAATTAAATCAAATGAGAAGGCAGTTGAAGTTTCACCCGAGGAGGCTGCCTGGGCTGATTCTTGTTTATTGCAGACTTCTGAACTGTCAGATAATGACTGGGGAGCAATGAGGAAAGCGTTGCTTGATGCCCTTGAAAAGCCAATGGAAAGTCCCTATGATGCTTCTGAAGTTGTGCATGACCAAGGCATCCATGCAACTTCAGAGGCAGAACCTCATTCTCTCCATGTTGAAGAAGTTTCTCAGCGTGATGATGTGCACATGGAGCAAAGAGACGATAGTGATGATGACAAGGATAGTACTGAAGCTTGTGAAGTTGTTGGTGTAATTAGAGGTGCAGATGAACATGGTAAGCAAATGGATGGATACGCAGCAAAACCTGAAGATGGTGATGAGCTGGCTTCACTCGAAGGTCTCAAGCAGGCAGAATCGAGAGATTCTATCTTTAAGGTTTGGGATCTGGAGGTGTCATTTTCTGATGGTGAGGGTGAGCTTGAACTCATCAAGGATCTGAAGAAACTCCTCAAGGACAATCCCCTGGGTGCTGCATATCCACATCCCAGTGACACAGCCAAGGCTTTGAGCCAGGTAAACATTGATGAACTTGTGGCAGGCTTGAGTGACTTATCACTGCAGCAAACAAATAACAATTGTGCCTCCAGTTGATTCTCTGTGTATCTTGACCATCGAACAGTGATGTTGTGCTTCGCTCTCTGAAAGTGTAAATCACTTCTATTAGAGGTGGTTCTAGGCTTCAGACTTAGATTGACTGTTTTGCAATTTGTTTGGTATGTCTAAGACACCCTTTTTCCAGACTCGTGTGAACACCATGTTAATTGTCGCTCATACTTGAATTCAGGCAGACTGAACATGCTAGGTGTCATTTTTTGTTTCTGTGTGTTCGTGTGCGTGTGCGTTTGTTAACTGAAAGATAGTTGGAAAATGCCAGATTGCGAATTTAGATTTCAAGACTGGGTATATTGAGTTCAGATGTTACTTGTCTCGGATGATCTAGTTAGTTTTTGCTAGTTTGGAATGCTGGGTATTTAAAGGGTCAGGCATCGTGATTTTCATTCCTAGATGTTTTCCTGCTGATTTTCCTTCACTGAAGTTAAGTATTCAGAAGTAACAGCAGGCAGGCCCCACAATACGTTGGCCAGGCTCCCTATGATACGGGAAAAGCAAAAGCTTCGTCGATGTTGATGGTGCCATTTCAGTTTACAAAAAAAAAAGTGCACACTGGAGTTTCGTATGAATCGGTTAGTTCAAAGTCTCCTCAAACTTGTGTGGTGGATTTCTTGTGATAACTGTGATCTCGAAACGTGGTGAATGAGTAGTTAAGGGCGTGTACTGGACTTGCACGCGAGCGGTGTGTTCGTCCTCTTAAACACGTCCTCTTGACTTGCAAAAGGACTTTCCCCTTCGTATCCACCATTTACCATGGACCAACGGATCATGGCTCCAGCATCCATCTCCTCGCTTCTTCCCTAGAACTCTCCTTCTCCAGCCCCTTGCGCGAGCCGGCCTAGGGGCACACGGAGCCACCGACCATCGCAGCAAGTTGTACGCTGCCGCGCCGACATGTCGCTGCTGATTTCCTACTCAAGTTCCCTCCCTCGCTCGCGCACACGCATATGCTCCGTTGTCCATTTGGCCATTGCTGTCTCTATCCTGGTCTCGCCGATGAGCTCGCTCCTCATACCTCCACGGGCTTTCCCAGCATGTATTTGCGCATCGTCAGCAAGCATTGCCTCCATTCCAAAGTCCTCACATTTTCATGTTGCCATTGGATTTCACTGCCACCGCCATCGATCTTCGCCGGCGAGCTCCGCCTTGACAACTTCAAGCTCGAGCCTCCTCTCCTCCATCGCTGGTGGTCGTCCCAGACCTGCCAACTCCTCCTCCTCAGTCCTGGTTACCCCGGTGCCACTTGCTGTACATCTTTTTCATTGAGGAAGAAGACACGAGTTATATGGGAACGTGCAAAGAGATGGATGGTAGAAGGATCGTCAAACGATGGTGAACGGTGGTGGATTAGAGGGGAAAGTCATGCGGCGACTTGCCTCTTGCAAGTCAGAGCATCCTCCTTGTAGTCTCTTTAAAAAGTACCTTACCTATCATTTGATGGCGATAAGGGCTAGTTTGGTTTTGGTGCGGTATGGCGTGGAATCTAGTTAGTTATGAGTTCATTTTCAATAATGATAACATTTTGTTACAATGGCTTAAGAAATAATAAAAATTGCAAACCCCGGACTTATCACTCTTAAGTTTGAAAACATAAGCGCAACCAGAAGCGGACCTACCGGTGGGTCAGGGGCTGACGCCCACCCTACCTGCGATGTGAGAGTAGGTACCCCCTTAGCCCCCCTACCTCTAGCAGGGGTGCCACTGACCACCGCCAATCCATCATGTGCCACCGAAACTGATGAAGGAATGAAGCCATGGCGCTGCAACTGGGCCAATAGCTTGCAGGCTTGCAATAAAGAACCAGAGGGCAAACTAGCAAAAGGCCGAAGCGGCAAAACCCACCAAAATGGCAAAGCATCAACCCAGATGACCACATGGCAAATCCAATTTGGCATCGCAGCAACATCAAGCATTCAAGCCTAATTCCAACAAATCAACTAACCACAATCTATTCGAATTCATCCCCTTCTCCTACCCAGTCGCATTCAGCCAGAAACCACAATCGCAGTCAACGGTCGGGCGGTCAGGCAGTGTGGTGGGTCCATGGGCTGGCGTCGGTGCCTGCCCAGTGGCCGACGGTAGGGGCACCTAGCACTAAATCTGGAGCCACCTAAGGAAAGGAAGGGAGACTGGAGCCGCATGCCTGCCGTAGGGCACCAGGCGTCCCGTTAGTGCCAAGCCCCCGAGGTCAGAGCGGCCAAGGCACCGAGCCGCCGATAGTACCGACCGCCGAGCCGATGAGACTGTGAGAGGCACCGTGAGTTGGCTGGGAGGGGAAGGATCCATCATCCGTGGATTTGTGGTAGCATGGTGGCGGTCTGGTCGATGCTGGAGCCCAGAGCGCGGAGCCACTGAGGTGAGGACTGAGGAGGAACAGGCGGCAAAAACGGAAGATCTGGTGACTTGTGAAGTGGGAGAGGAGTAGAGGAGATTAGGAGAATCAGGAAGACAGCCAGACAGGAAGTGTGCTACGCTGCTGCAGTCTACAGAGGAAAATTTGGCCAATTGACCGACGACTGTATAGTGAATCAATGATATATTATATGTGGAGTACCCGAGTAGGGTGAGTGGAATACTTGCTTTGTCATTTAGCGATTCCGATTCATAGAGTTCTAAGAAATGGAGAAATGAACATTGCATAAATATTTTTTAAGCAATACAAGTAGTACTTCTCATACTAATGAGAGTTAAGCAAAGAAGGCTCGGGTGGATTTTAGTCTCGATGAAATCATCATTGATCCGACGAATCGCATACCTGTTAGTGAACATGACAATGAAGTTAGAGATTAAATGCGGAGGGTGTATTTGTTGAGAGGTCCAACCCAACCAAAAAGGCCATAATTTTCCTCACAAAATGCAAAATGATTATTCAAGGGCATTTCAACAATCTTAGTATAATAAATATGATTAGTTGGAATATGGTATGGAAAAGAATGCGACCTTTTATTTCTTTTGTTTTCTTTTCAAGAAGCCCGGAAAGCTTGAAAATTTTGGTAGTAATGTATTTACAACAACAGGATATTCCAACTGGAAGAAAGCTTTAGGAACATTCGATAAACATGTCGGTGGACCTAGTAGTTATCATAACATTCCAAGGGGGGATTACGCGGATTTTAGAAATCAAAGGGCAAATGTAACTCCAAAGACTTTCTAATCATGGATAAGAGTCGGAAATTGCATATAAAATTCATTTGACAACTTTAGATTGTGCAAGATTTCTGCTAATGCAAGGTGAAGCTTTCTAATGACACGATGAATCTTCAACTTCCATCAACAAGGGAAATTTTAGAGAATTAGTTGAATAGTACAAAGATAAAAATGAGGAAGTGAAGAAAACATTCGACCAATCTCCTTTACATTGTATGATGATTTCTCCAAAAATTTAAAAGGATCTTATAAAGATTGTGTGGAAGAGGTCACGAATGTGATTGTGGAGGAGATTGGAGATAGGAATTTCTTTGTGCTTATTGATGAGTCACGATATATATCAATAAAGGAGCAAATGGTCATGATTTTGAGGTAGTTTATTTTATGTTTTTACATTGCACTATTTATTTGTGTAATCATATAGTTGTGTTTTAACCTAGTATAGTCTATGGCACGCAGGTTTGTGAATGATCAAGGGAAGATTCTTGAAAGATTTCTTGGTATTAAGCATGTGACAAATTGTACATCTGTTGCATTGAAGGAAGCTTTATTTGCTTTGCTTGAAGAGCACCAATTATCAATTTCTAGGCTACGAGGGCAGGATTATGATGAAGCTTCAAATATATGAGAGAATTTAATGGCTTGCAAAAGCAGATCCAAGATAGAATCTATATGTTTTCTATGTCTATTGCTTTGCCCATCAGTTGCAGTTAGTGGTTGCGACTGTTGTAAGTTGTAGTAGAGCTATTACTGATTTTTTTAATTACATTCGCTTGATAGTGACCACCGTTAGTGCATCTTGTAAGAGAATAAATTGCATTACTTGCAAAGTAAAGAATGGATGCATTGCTTGCAAAGTAACAAGATGTTTTGTTAGAGAATATAGAGACTGGTAAGGCTGTCACTAGCATAGGGTTGCATCAAGAAATGAGCGCTCTCATCTAAAAATTTTACTGCGTATTTACCAAATGTGGGAGGCAGTGTTAGAGGTACTAGAGATTGTGAATAAAGATGTATGTCAACCATCAACTCATGGTGGAGTATCAGGTTTGATACAGAAAATAAAAAGTTTTGAATTTATTTTATCTTGCATTTATTGATAGACTTGCTAAGCATTACAAATGAGTTGTCACTTGCTTTGCAAAAGAAATGATCAAGATATTGTTGAAGCTATGAATTTGCTTTTATATGTGAAAGTACGCTTGCAAAACATGAGGGACAATGGGTGGGAGCCATTATTCCAACAAGTGAAAAGTTTTTGTAAAGCAAATGAGATTCATGTGCTAAATATGAAAGAACACATTCTAGTTAGAGGTATGTCTGCACATAGAAAGCATATGTTAACTTACCTTCACTATTACCATGTTGAGATTGTCATTACTGCTATTGATGTCATTACATCAAAGATGAACCATCAGTTTAATGAAATTTCTTTAGAGTTACTGGTATGTATGTCTTGTCTTGATCTAAGAGACTCTTTCTCCAAGTTTGATGTAAAGCTTGTTCAACTTGCTGAGATTTCTACTGATGATTTCAACATAGCTGACCATTTGTTGTTAAGAAATCAGCTTCATACCTTTGTTCTCAATATCAGGAGAAGTGTAGAATTTCATAGATGTGGTGATATTGCAAAGCTAACTCAAAAGATGATTGAAACAGAAAAAAAATAGAACATTCCTATTAGTTTATCACCTTATTGAGCTAACACTGATCCTTCCAGTGACAACGGCATCGGTTGAAATCTCTCTCACTTTCCTCTCTCCCATCTGCAATCTCGAACATGGCATTACTGACACGTATCCATTACTCTGTAGCAGGAATAATACCAGGCAATCTCGTTCCTTAGCTTTTCAATACGATGGCTCATATGAAGGGAATGGTTGGACATTGTGCTCGTTTGCCACTGTGGTCGTAATGGCTATAGGGCAAAATCACATTACTATGGACACTATTTTTCCATGAGAAATGTTACAAAAACGGTATACCGTTGAATCCCATCTTAACAGTATACCATCTAGTTGTCGTACACACTTGTTTCTCTCTCTTTTAGAAACCTCGCCATAGGTAGCACCTTCTTCAACTTCGATGACGACTCACCATTGATGTCTCTCTCTCCACCGCCGTCGACAAGTTCATCCTGTGCACCTAATGTAGAGGGAGGTCAGGGAGGCGGTGGTCCTGTGGTGGACGACGACAAAGCAAAGTGGTAGGTAATGGTGAAGGGTGGCATAGTGAGGCAACGACGTTGTGAATATTAGGTTGACAGGGTGGGGCGACAGTGGAAGGGGAGACAGCAGTGCGACGAGATCGCCGCGAGCCACTGGTGAGGAAGGAGGAGCGGGAGAGACTGAGGAGGAACGCGGAGATGCGTCGGTGTCGAAGAAGAAGGTAAGGAGGGTGGTAGGCACGAAGAAGAGAGAAGGGAAGTGAATAGGCGAGGGGAGCTACCTATCTCATTAGATGGGATTGTAACTGTGTGGCAGCTAAATCCTTTTCTGTGCTTGAAGTATAATTTTTTTACAATCTTTATTGTCAGCATTGACTTCCAATCGAAGGGTACATGGGAAAACACATGGCCATAACTTCTTTTTAGCTTCTAAAAGCTACTTTTAACTTTTTTACAATAACTAGTTTTCAAATTAATTACTTTTTTAAAACGTGGTTTATAAATTAATTATAGTACATACGATAATAACTTTATTTATATCGATCAAAATTATATATAAATTTATATTACTCCATACTATCTATTATAGATAATCCAAAAGTTATAAACTACGTGCCGCAAGCTGAACACGCCCGATACCCGATCAAGCAATAGCCGAGCGACAGTACCGAACGACGAAGAACCGATCCGGAATTCGAAAACCCTGGTGTACGGTCTCCTCCTCAAACCCCGCCCCCCCTGCTGCTGCTGCTGTTCGCCCCCACCACCGACGCCGCGCCGCGGTACCACGGCCGGCGAGATGAACCCCTTCCGGCGGCGCCCTATCCCCCTATTCCTGCTGCTTCTCCATAGCCACTGCAACGAAAGTTTCCTTTTTCCTTTTGGATGTCGCTGCAACTGCGTGATAATGCAATTTAAAGCTGTTGGTTCGTGCCGATATACTTTTACGCATCGGTCTCTCGCAATTCTTTCTGCCAGAGTCTGATATAATCATGTAGACTACTAGTATATCAGTACTTATTAGTACTTGCTGACTCGATCCTGTATGTCATATGTACCTTGTGACTCTTTCCAGCATTTTTTTCGTTTTTAGTTAGGAGGATGCTAATGTGAAATTTCAAGGAAGTTTGAGTTATAGCAAGTAGGCATGGAATTGCCTGGGTGACCAAATGAAGAGAAGTAGGTGTTGGGTGTCCCTATATACTAGTTAATGCTGGAGCAGAAGAACTAACAAACTGCATGTGAAGTTTCGGTAGCCAAGAATTAGTTAGCAGGATATATGAGAAGTGCAACTTCACTGTCGACAAACAGCTCACATCTATATTTTCCAGACGATGCTATTGCAGTGGGGGCAGTGGGCCCTTTGTCTGGAAACCATAATTTGTAGTACTGCTTCATGGCAAGGACTGTATTTTGGATGATTGGTTTGATTTGTGTTTGGAGAGGAGATTTTAGTCAAGACCACATACTTATGTATGTGCGTCTGAAACAATCGGTTGTACATGAAATGTGGATGGTCCATAAGTAATGATTGTGTGCTCATCTATCTAAGAAAGAAGAGATCTCTTTACTACTAAACTTCTCCCCCTTTTCTTATTGTTCTGTTTTATCCAGGTAATATTTCAAACTATATGAGTCTTTGATGATTCGATATATCTTTCAATCCCTATGAACTTCATCTTTATAGGATTTGATGGAAAAGGAGGCCACGGTAAATTATCTGTATGCAATCATACTAATGTCATTATCTGTTTGTTCATTCTAAGTATCAACAGTTTCTCTCTCTCTCTTTTTTTTTGTAGAATTTAAGTTGGGACCTGAAGAACTGGAACACTGGTTTACAGAAATAGATCACATATTTGACCACACAAGAATCCCTCCAGTTGGCGAAGTTCTTACTCGGTTTTGTAAGACTAGCGTTAAGAAACTAAAGCAATATGATCTTAATTTGGAAGCTTTGGGATGGGCGCTGCGTATCCGGTGGCTTTGGCATCAAAAAACTGACCCCTCTAAGCCTTGGGTGGGATTGCCAATTCAAATTCCACAGATCGCTCAGGCTATGTTTGATGTTGCTGTTGAGTCTACGGTTGGCAATGGAAAAGGCACCAATTTTTGGACTGACCGGTGGCTTCAAGGAAAATCTATTCCGGAATTGGCTCCTAACTTGATCAAGTTGGTTCCTAAGAGAATTTCCAAGAAGAGAACAGTAAAGGAGGCACTGAATAATAGAAGATGGGTATGTGATATCAAAGGAGCCTTAACGGTCGAGGTGATTCTTGAATATTTGACCATTTGGGGTCAGGTGGATGATATGGTTTTGGATCCTGTAATTTCTGATCAGCACTCCTGGCGCCTCTCTAAGAATGGCAGCTACAGCAGCAAATCTGCCTATGAGGCCTTCTTCATTGGTACTATCAGGTTTGCTCCTTGGAAGCGAATTTGGAATAGTTGGGCTCCCTTGAAATGCAAGTTCTTCATCTGGCTTGCTCTCAACAACAGATGTTGGACGGCCGACCGTCTTGCAAAGCGTGGCTTGCCTCATCCCGCTGCGTGCCCTCTTTGTGATCAGGTTGGGGAGACTGTCCAACATATTCTGTTGTCCTGTGTCTTCTCTAGGCAAGTTTGGACAGTCATTCTCCTGAAGCTGGGGCTGGTTTCCATGTCTCCTCAACCGTCTGATACTCGTTTTTCTAGCTGGTGGAGTAAGACAATAAAAGGCTTGCCTAAAGATCCCAAGAAGGGCCTAAATAGCCTGATAATTCTGGTGGCCTGGGAACTTTGGAAGCATAGAAATTTCTGTGTTTTTGAGGGTGGCTCCCCAAGTATTCAGCTGGTTCTCCAAAATTTGAAAGAGGAGTGTGGATTATGGTGTTCGGCTGGTGCTCGAAGCCTCTCAAAGTTGGTCCCCTCAGGTTGCTAGACAGTACCTTGTTGTTCTTGTTTAGGTGTGTGCGTGTGTGTGGTGGGCTGGGTTGTTGGATGGGTCTCTTGACCTCTCCTGTGTAGCCCTTTTGCTGTTGTTGGGGGTTTTTTTTTGACCTTTCCTTGTAACCCGTTTTTCTTCTTCTTAATGAAATGACACGCAGCTCTCCTGCGTCGTTCGAGAAAAAGGCCGTGGTATGCTTCCACGAGGATTAATTTCAATTACTCCACCTCTTTTTTTTGTGGTGCAGTTTTTCTGTGCGTGCGATACACATGGGAGAAGATGTCATGTCTGTTTTTCAACATGCTATAAAAGTTCTATCCTGTAGAGAAGATTTTGTGGATTCCAGGTCAGATGGCTTGAAACACACACATTGTTGCAATTCTGCTCATCCAGCAGTGATAAGCACTGTATGACATAAAAAGTAGAAGTGCGTTCATACCACAAAAATAATCTTAGTCCAATTATGATAATATATATATTATGATTGTGCATTCAAAAGAACCTTACTATGGTTTTGCTGTTACTGGCAATGGAAGGTAATGCTTTAAAAGAATAGAAAGTTTACAAGAATAAAAAGCTTCCCTTTTTTAGCATTAGCAGATTTTTGGCATGTTTATTATCTGTGGAAATTCTGCATTGGTGTAATCAGATGAACTCATATATACCCTATATCAATGTTTTCATAATTTGTTTCTAACTTTCTCTGGATATAGCTTCTAGACTTTTTTTGCCACACCTGCACGGTAAACCAGATAACTGCTTACCATACAGCTACTGGGAACACCCTTTGCAGTGGCTTTTGTAATTACTTCTATGATGCTACCTTGCATTTCCCTTCATTTTCGCAACTGGTGATTGCTATGAATATTGTGCAAATATTCATGAGGCCCAAAGGACAATATATATAGAGGTACAAGGGGGATGTACAGAAGGAATACAAAGCATATTAGGAAACAAATAACATTCCTAATCTATTTCCTATTTTATCCTTAACACCTCTCCTTAAACTCATGGTGGATCACACACACTGAGTTTGGAGAGAAAATACAAATGTTGTGCACTAGTCTGTGGCTTCGTGAAGAAGTCAGCAATCTGTAACACTGAGGACACAAACTGAAGAGCATGTACATCCTCCTACACCTGGGAGCGAGTGTATGAAGCATCCACACCAATGTGCTTGGTGAGCTCATGTTTCACTGGATCACGGGCAATACTGATAGCTCCTGTACTGTCAGTCATAAGAGTTGTAGGTCCCCTCACAGGTACACCAAAATCTGCAAGTAGCCATCTCAACCAAGTAATCTCTGCTGTCACAGCTGCCATAGCTCTCAACTCAGCCTCTGCACTCGAACGGGAAACTGCAGTCTGCTTCTTTGTCTTCCAGGCAATCAGGGAGGAGCCAAGAAAAACACAGTAAGCAGAAAGAGAACGACGATCAGAAGGATCACTAGCCCAGGTCGCATCAGAGTACGCCTGAAGCTGGAGTGAGGTGGAGCTAGGAAAAAACAAGCGACGAGAGATGGTCCCACGCAAGTAGCGAAGAACACAAAGAAGATGACTGTAGTGAAGATGAGTAGGATAAGCCATGAACTAACTCAAGATATGGACAGCATGAGCAATATCAGGACGAGTGCTCACAAGATATACCAAACTGCCAACAAGATGGCGATACCGAGTAGGATCCTCAAGGGGATCACCATCAGTAGCACGAAGCTGAAGAGAGAGCTCCATAGGAGTCTCAGCAGTGCGAGTATCAGTCAGACCAGACCAATCAAGAAGATCCTGGACATACTTCTGTTGGGAGAGGTAGTAACCCTCAGGCGTGACAGAAATCTCAATCCCAAGGAAGTATGTAAGCAAGTCAAGATCAGTCATCAGAAATTGCTCACTGAGATGCTTCTTCACATATGCAATGAACGAGGGATCATCACCAGTAATGAGCATATCATCCACATATAGAAGCAGTGTCCTACCTCGAGGTGAAACATGGATAAATAGAGTAGGATCATGGGCACTGACAGTGAAACCGACAGCGGTGATCACTGAGGTAAAACGCGCAAACCAGGCACGAGGGGCCTGTTTGAGACCATAAAGAGCACGATGAAGACGACAGACATGACCAGTTGGAACAGAATACCCGGGTGGTGGTTGCATGTAAACCTCCTCATGCAAGACGCCATTAAAAAAGACATTCTTAACATCTAGCTGGGAGATAGACCACCGGCGAACAGAAGCAACCGCAACAAGAGTGCGAACAGTGGTCATATGAGCAACAGGGGCAAATGTCTCATCGTAATCGCGACCATACTCCTGCTGAAAACCACGAGCCACAAGACGAGCCTTGTAGCGCTCAATAGTACCGTCAGACCTGGTCTTAATCTTGTACACCCACTTGCACGTGATAGGACGAGCGTGCACAGGTGTAGGTACAATATCCCAAGTCGCCGTACGACGAAGCGCATCAAGCTCCTCTGCCATAGCGAGCTGCCATTCAGAATGAGAAGCAGCCTCACGATAAGAACTAGGCTCAGTGGCGAACGGGCCTCTAGCCTAGCGGTAGAGCGCTCTAGTAGCACCCCCCAGGTCCTGGGTTCGACTCCCAGTGGGAGAGAATTTCAGGTTGGGGGAAAAAAATCCCCTCGCTTGCCCCATAAGCCAAAGCACAGGTCTAAAGGCTGGCCTAGGTCGTTGGTCGCGGGTTGAGCGTTGGGCTCCCATTGGTCGCTCTCACATAGGCTGATGCCGCTGTGTCAGGGTGGGGCAAGGGTTCGGGGATTTTCTCGATCTGCGTGAGAGGATCTTCTTCTTAAGCATAATGCCCGGGGGGGTTTCTTCCCCCCGCAGGTCGAGTTTTTTTTAGAACTAGGCTCAGTGACACAGAGAGCATGAGCTGTCAAGTAAAACCAAGTCGATCAGGAGGCCGAATGGTTGCCCGGTCACGAAGGACGTAACGAGGAGCACCATCAGATGAATCAGACGTCGGTGTCGGCAAGAGACCAGGAGAGGGATCTGGTGAAATACGAGGACGTCTGGAGTAGTGCATCCCAGAGAAACGAGATGGTGGTGCCATAGGAGCAAGAGGCTGTGCTGCAGGAGGCAACACAGAAGGTGAAGGTACAGAAGGCTGGGAAAGGGGGAAATGGGTGAGGAGTCAGCGAGAGACAACCAGGAGATCGTCTCGATGGTGGAAGTAGTGTGAGGAGCCGAATCTCGATAGAAGAAAGGTCGAGATTCGTCAAAGACAACATCTCGTGAGATCCTAATCCGTCGAGTTGAAGGATCATAGCAACGATAACCCTTATGCTCAGAACTGTACCAAAAAACACACACTTGACTGACTGGGCTATCAGTTTAGTGCGCTCACGAGGTGGTAGCAGGACAAAACAAGTGCAGCCAAAAACACGAAGATGGCCGTACTGGGGGGCTCTAGAGTAGAGACGCTCTATAGGACTGACATCCTTAAGAGCAGTGGAAGGCTGCATATTAATGAGATGTGCAGCCGTAGAAACAGCCTCAGCCCAGAACTGTGGTGGAACGTGAGAAGCAAGAAGAAGGGTGCGAGTAGTCTCAATCAGATGACGATGCTTGCGTTCAGCAACCCCATTCTGAGCATGGGCACCAGGACAAGAAGACTGGTAAAGAGCGCCCTGCTCAGAAAGAAATTATCTGAATGCACTAGAACAATACTCGCCAGCAGAATCACAGCGAAAAGTACGAATAGAGGACTCAAACTGAGTACGAACCATCATGGCAAAGCTACGATAGATCGCAAGAAACCGACCACGATTAGACATAGGGAAAAGCCAAGTAAAATGGGAATAGTCATCAATGAAAATAACATAGAATTTATGCCTGCCTTTGGAGATAATACGCGCAGGTCCCCATACATCTGAGTGAACTAAATCAAAAGGACGAGAAGACAAGGACTCACTAGAATGATAAGAAAGTTGTAGCTGCTTGCCTAGCTTACAACCTCGACAAAACATGGACGTGTCAACAGTAACACGTCCAAGGACACCCTAACGAACTAATGATGAAAGACGAGACCCACATAGGTGGCCTAAACGGTGATGCCACTTCGTAAAAACTCCAGAGGTGGTGGCAGCAGTGGCAGTGGAGGTAGACGTGGCAGGAGACGTGGTAGGAGCAGCTGAAGCAGACGGAAGATGAAGACGGTCGAGAATGTAGAGACCCTGACGATCTCTACGGCGCCGGCCAGTCCCAAGTATCATCCCTGTCTGTCGATCTTGAACGAAACAAGTGTGAGAGTCAAAACCAACCCTACAACCAAGGTCAGTGAGCTGTCCTACTGAAAGAAGTTGCATGGTTAGTTGGGGAACATGAGAAACAACTGGAACAGAAAAATCAGTGGACAAAAGAGTGCCCTGACAGCTAACAAATAAGGAAGTACCATCAGCAGTTTGTACAGACATAGGGAGGGCAGGAGGTCCTACTGAAGTGAGAGATGTGGAATCCGGTGTCATGTGGAAAGAGGCACCAGAATCTAGAACCCATGAGGTACCTAGGGGAGACGTCTAAGCTAGACTGGCAGAACCCGCTAAGCTGTGAGAGAGCTGCTGAAGAAGAGCCTGGCAGAGCTGCTGAACAGAGTCACCTCGCTGAGATCCGGATGAGCTGGTCTGTCCTCCTGTGAAGGAAGGGACTCCCTGCCCCCCCTTGGATCGTCCAGCCCCACGCGCCTTATTCCGCTTTTTCCGCACCGCACAACTCTGGTAGTCATGCCCGAAGTTCTTGCAGTAGTTGCATTGAACTCCAGTTGGTGCAAAAGCAGGAGCGGAAACCGGCACCTGGGAAGGAACCGTAGTCGTAGCAGGAACCGTCGATGTAGTTGAAGAAGGGGTAGCAAGCACAGTCGGAGCGGACTGTGCAGCTAACCCGAGGCGAAGCTCCTCAGCCCGAAGTGTCGAAAGAGCCTCGGTGACAGTCGGTCGTGGCGAGCGATTCAGTAGTTGAGCTCTGACAGGCTCAAACTCTGGGCGAAGATGGCAGACGAAATCATAAAGACGAAGGCGATCATGATCGCCTTCTGAACTTTGTGGCACTCCTGGCACAGTGGAGAAGCTAGCTCATCTAGCTGTCGCCAGAGACTAGCCAGAGCTCGGAAGAAGTCGTCGACGGAAGAATCTCCCTGGCGAAGTGTCTCCAACTCACGCTGAAGTGAAAAGAACTGAGCATCACTGCTCTGCTGGTATCGCTCAAGCAAGTACTCCCAGATCTGTCGAGTAGACCGCAGACCAACAATATCTGGTTGAATGGAGTCATCGACGCTGACCACAAGGATGGCACGAACACGGGCCTCATCAGCACACCAGCGCTCGAAAGCGTCAATGGCATACTGAAAAGCCTCATCAACAGCGTCAGCAGCAGCAACATAAGCCTCTGCCTGCTTCTTAGCTGCTTCATCTGCTCCAGGAGGTGCAGAAATAGACTGCCTAGGCGGAGGCTGAACCGGCGGTGGCATGTCCCCAAAGGCAGAGACCATCAAGCGTGATCTCCATGAGGGAAGACCATAACCTGTAGTTCGTTCCATGGAGCTTTATTCCCGAGAATGGGATCGCACCAGAAGGAACGGAAGCCATCGGTAGGCGGCGCTGGATGGCGCGACGACCAAGGCAACGAAGTCTAACAGGCGGCGCTGGACGGCGCGGCGGTTAGAACAATGTTTTTTTTTAAAAAAAATTCTCTCTTTTTTTGTAACCTTACAAGCTTAAAAACAGGGAACCGAACTCAGCCGAATGGATCGGTCCACCCACTCAGACTCAGCCCGAAGTGTCGAACGGCCCACTCGGGCGTCGCCGAGGGTGGACGGTCAGAGCACCGCCGACCGGCGGTCCGGCGGCAAGCGGAGCAACGGCGATGCGGTGGCCTGCGGGGCGGAGGAGCGGCGGCCTGCAGAAGCGGTAGCCGACGGCGGCGGCTTTGAGAAGCGATGGCCGGTGGCAGCTTTGAGAAGCAACGGCCGGCAGCGGCGGCAGACTCGGGCCGTTCACCGAGGGTGGATGGCAGAGCGGCCGACTGGTGATGCGGCGGCGGCTCGGCGACAACAGGAAGCGCCAACGGCGGCGGCAGATCTGGCGATGGTGGCCCAGGCGTCGGCGGCAGATCTGGCGATGCAGAACGGCAGCGGCTCTTGCAGCGTTGGCGGCAGAGTAGAGGAACGACGCGGGCGACAGCGGCTCGTGCGACAGTGGCCCGGGCGGCGGCGGCGGATCGAGCAGAGGTGGCCCAAGCGTCGGCGGTGGCTGCACGGGCAGAGGTGGCCCGAGCGGCGGCGGCCAGAGCGGAAGTAGATGGAGGTTAGGGTTTTAACCTAAGCTCTGATACCATGTTATGATATTGTGCAAATATTCATGAGACTCAAAGGGCAATATATATAGAGGTACAAGGGGGATGTACAGAAGGAATACAAGGCATATTAGGAAACAAATAACAGTCCTAATCTATTTCCTATTCTATCCTTAACAGTGATAACAAATATTTATTTTTGTTTATGTTATACAGAGAAAATGAGGTGGCATTTTGGCAAGTGGACAGTGGTCAAATGGAACATATATTTTCAGCAGATGTTGATCACCTTCAGATGCAAGAAGCATACAACATCTTCATTCTTAACCCCAAGCCTATTGCCAAGAGTATTCACTATGGTTATCGGTGAGTCTGCGGACACTTTTATTACAATGCATCATATATGATTGATGTAATTGGATTCTGAAAAAAGGCGCACTCGTTCAGATTTAGCATGACAGGATTCTGGTAAAACAATTGTGTCATTTTCTGGTAACTTTTGGTAGTATGAGCATGTTGAGTCTTCTTTTCTGCTCTGCCACGAATTCCGAATATATTCGAGATTTCAATCTACATGGCCTGTAGTTTTACTTAAATGTCAGAACACACGAGTTTGCTTAAATATTCCTAAAGAATTGGTTTGAGATATGAACGGTGAGCTAGAATCTGCAAGACTATGTTGCTTATTCGCTAAAGAATAGATGTATAGATGGACATGTAAAAAAAAATATTATTCAAAGAGCTGTAGCTGATATTTCCAGTATGAATCAATATTTGTACTGCATCGACCACATTTGTCCATTGTGTAAGATAGTCATTTTTAAACCAAGCGGCAATCACAATACCACTATCTATTCAGTCACTATCCTTTGTATATGAGTTTGAGAATTTGAACTTGGAAATTGTGCATATGACCTTCTGACTTAATACCTTAATCTTGATAATATGGAAATTTAGTAATTAAGTGGCACCAGTGCATATGTTAGTCCTAAATTGTTTTGCTATTAGTCTTAAGTTTTTTACATTAGTAAGTCATCCTGATTCCTGACTAAGTACTTACACTTTTTTGTCTATAGATTGTTGTATCTCATGTAGACACAATTTGTTCTCCTGTGAGACATGTTGATCAAACAAATAAAGAGATATTCTTTTTTTTTTTGCCATATCTTAAGATATTCAGATCTATCTAGAAGCTTTCTTTACTACGAGAATAAAAAAGGGGTCAGTTTATAAAAAAGGGATCAATTTCTGATTTTGGCATATTGCTATATCATGTCAAACACCTCTTTTTGTTTGATCTCATTTTCTGAAATGTTTGAACTTGGAACAATTGCCATAAACATAATAGTCCATAAATGAATTTGAACGTTATTTCTATAACTATTACAAACAAATTGAAATGCTGCCTCCCTAACTTATGAGCAATTATATACAGTGTACTTTCCTCCATTCTCAAATAAGTGATTTTATGAAAAGCATGTGGTCAAACTTCTGTCGCTTTGATCACTAGTACATGAAAAATTATTAGCAATGGCTGCATGGAAATGACAATAATAAATTTCTCTGTCAAATGTTCTTTCATAATATTATCAATTTTTACTAACATGTTGTCATTAAAATTATGTTGTACCTTGGAGACTGTAAACAACAACAAATCCTTTTGTCATAAATAAGTTAGGGTAAATTACGAATGAAACAAAACCTGCAATGCTAAAACCCTAAGTCGTACATCCTGCTATCTAAGCCGAGAGTATAAAACATTGTCCCTAACTTTCTTATGGTTCCAGTATGTGGATCGCTAACTTCCATACGATTCTATTCAAAACTAATTCTTCGGATACATTTCAATCCCTTAAGTCTCTTTTAACTGCTTCCTCCCAGGGCAATCTTGGTCGACCTTTGCCTCTTTTTACGTTTTCAATATGTCTTAAAATGTCACTATGTATCGGTGCCTCAGGAGGTCTCCGTTGGTGATGTTCAAACCATCTCAAACTATGTTAGATAAGCTTCTCTTTAATTAGTGCTACACCCACCCTATCACGTATATCATCACCGCGGATGCGATCCTGCCTTATATGATCACAGATCTACCATAACATCCTCATCTTCATTTTATTTTTTTTGTATATGTTGTGTTTAGTCGTCCAACATACTGCTCTATATAGCATCGCGGGTCTAATCGCTGTCCACTCGTCTCGCCCCGCCATTCCCCGCTTCTCTCCTCCGGCGAGGTAAAGAAACCATCTGTTTCTCACCTCTCCCCCTCCCAGGCTTGTTGGTGGCACCGGCATTTCTTGTGCAGCTAGATTTGTGCGCATTTGGCATTTCTTAATGTTACTTTCTTCACTTATGCGTCGATTCATACGTAACCGATGCAGCATTTGTCCCACCAAGTTCCATGGATTTGTTCGTATCTTGTTTGTGCGGATTGAAAGGTGTAGATCACTAGATTTTCAATTCTATTGTTGTGAACATTGAGCTTAGCCTTATAGAAGATCCAAAATATAGTGGCGTTCTTCAGGATTTGTCACTGTATGTCAATAACACTAGTGAAGCTGAAGGTGGAGGTATATAATATATTTCCTGTTGTTGCATTCCCTGATCTATTGTTTCTGTTCTTGTGATACAATATAATTGCTGTGTTTAGCCTGTTAATTTAGTTAATTTTCTCTCCTGAAATCTAGCTAAACGCAGAAACAAGCATTGTGGAGTATCTGTACTGGCAAGATCTCTTTTGTAGTGAACGACACCATCGAATTCTTGTATCTATGTGTGCCTTCTATTAAGTTGATTCATTCTGTCTATCTCAGTCATTTGCATAAGCAGATATGTAGTTATCTCAGTCATAAGTAATTGGGGACCTTTCTGGTTTAGTTTTTTCATTCTACTTATGAGTTATGAACATGGCATGCTTGTTTGCATCACTGTAGAAAAATGGAAACTGGTAATGGGTATTATGGAGTGCTATGAAAATGATTTTGAAGGTTTCTTGCTCAAGGATACTGCAGAGTGCAGAGTCTGCAGACTACTACTGTATCAAGGCCCAAACCTGGATTCTGGAGGACTCTTGTCCAGATTACACGTTAAAGGTATCTTTGAGAAGGTTTAATGAACATTTCTAGCTTTAGTTACTAAAGCTAGAAATTTGTTTAGTTAAGCATAAGATTAGCTTTCTAATGGATGTTTATTTCATTAGGCTGAGGAGTGTTTGAAAAGGGAGAAACAGCAAGTTGCTCATTATTTGCACTTTAGTAGTGAACAAAAGTTGTTGCCTTGTTGCAGGATGGAGGTTAGTGGAAAGTCTGCTGTTGCTTTCTATTCTAACTTTGAAAGAGTATTTCTTGATGTTTAATTATCTATATTTGCTACATGTACACCAGATGCATAATTTGGAATTGTAATGTTCAGAATGCTGTTGGATTCCTGATAGTCGTAGAGCATAATTTGGAATTGTAATGTTCAGAATGCTGTTGGATTAATGATAGTCATAGATCATTCCCATATTATCCATATAAGAATTTGTTTTGTATGCGTTTGATACTTAATGTATCTTTGGGCTTACATTTTTATCCACTTATCTGCAATCAACATTAGCATAGAATGTGCTCTGACTTCTGCATCCAAAAAAAGAGGGAAAAGGGGGTGCTATCTGCTTTGGGCGCAGTCATTTTCCATGTGTAGGTTCAATGCATTATTTGTAATTATTCAACATTAGAAAAACTCATCTTAGGAGGCCCTAGGATGAACTATTCATGGGGGCTCAAGTGCAAGTTAATTGATGGGCCCCGAGATTTGTGCAAAGCGTATTGTGTGCCTCCACCTGAGAAACATCATTTTGCTTCTATTGTACTTTGTGCAATAACTCTACACACGTAAAGACAAAGTCAATGTTTTTGTGGATAAGACCCCCGACAAAAAGGCACTCTGATGGCCAATTATGAAGTCTGATCTTATGGCAGCCATTTCAGCAGTTTGGAGTAGAAATTTTGGCAATCTTGGTTTGCTCAACTCAGCCTACATCACTTTAATTCCAAAGAAAGTTGAGGCTTTGCACGTCAAGGATTTCCGGCCCATTAGCTTGGTGCATAGCTTTGCCAAATTAGTCACCAAAATCCTTGCCAACAGACTCGCTGTCCGGCTCCATCAGATGGTCTCTCCAAATCAGAGCGCCTTCATTAAAGGAAGGTTTATTCAGGACAATTTCATGTTGGTGCAGCAGATGGCAAGGTTTCTTCATCATCAAAGGTAGCCTCGTATCCTTCTCAAGCTAGACATCACAAAAGCTTTTGATTCAGTTTCCTGGTCGTTCATCCTTGAGGTTATGAGAAACATGGGTTTCGGCTCCATTTGGTGCGACATGGTCTGTGGGCTGCTGGGCACTTCCTCTTCGCAAGTCCTTCTCAATGGGATTCCCGGGGAGGTCATCCCTCATAAAGCGTGGACTGAGGCAAGGAGATCCCCTCTCCCCAATGCTTTTCATTCTTGTTATGGATATCTTAAACCACCTATTTTCTAAAGCCTCAAGAGAAGGTTTCCTTCAGCCCCTCTCTACTCGAGCCTTGCAACACCGGATCTCCCTCTGTGCCGATGATGTGGTCATCTTTCTTAGGCCAGACACCATGGATTTGGAGGTCACTATGGGTATTCTTCGTTTGTTTGGTGAAGCTTCCGGCCTCAAAACCAATATGCAAAAGAGTAACATATTCCCCATCCATTGTTCTGAGACAGAGATTGCTATAGTCAATGAGCATCTTCCCTGCGAAGTGATGAATTTTCCTTGCAAATATCTTGGTGTGCCCCTCTCCCTACGGAAGCTAACAAGGGCTGAAGTGCAGCCTATTATTGATAAGATTGCCGATCGTCTTCCAGGTTGGAAAGCAGAGCTGCTAACAAGGGTGGGCAGGAAAACTTTGATACAATTTGTGTTAACCTCTATGGTGGTCTACTTGGCCATGGCAGTCGACCTCCCCCAGTGGGCTATTAAAGAAATAGACAAAATCCGTAGAAGTTTTCTGTGGAGAGGCAGAAAAGAAACTAAGGGAGGATATTGTCTTGTGGCGTGGGACAAAACTTGCCGGCCTTTTCATCTCGGGGGTCTTGGTATCTCTGACCTCCAGCGGATGGGATGGGCCCTTAGAATGAGATGGCTTTGGCTTCAGAAGGTTGATCCTGACAGGTCTTGGGCCCCCTTTCTGATCCAGGTTCACCACTGTGTTCGGTCCTTCTTCGCTATTGCAACGTACACTGAGATCGGTAATGGCGTTCGCACCCTCTTCTGGACAGATAGATGGATCCATGGGAAAAGGATTGCTGATCTGGCATCCCGTCCTTTTGCTTTGGTTCCCAAGAGACATGCCAATAAGCGCACGGTGAGGGAGGCTCTCACGGGTCACAACTGGACTGCGGATTTGATAGGAGCAATGACGGTCGGAGCCATTGCTGATTTTTTGGACCTTTGGGATCTCCTCTCCCAGGTGGTGCTGCAGCCCGCATTAGAAGATAAATACATTTGGCGCTTCACTGCCAATGGAAATTATTCAGCAAAATCAGCTTATGAAGGCTTTTTTCAGGGAGGCATTGAATTTAGCCCCTGGGAGCGAATATGGAGAACTTGGGCCCCAAATAAATGCCGTTTCTTTATGTGGCTGGCTGCACATGATAAATGCTAGACTGCGGATCGTCTGGCACGCCGAGGGTTACAACACCCCCCGCTGCCTGCTTTGTGACCAAGAGGAGGAAACCATTAACCACCTCTTGATCTCATGTGTGTTTGCCCGACAGTTTTGGTTTGAATTGCTTCGAAAGGTCAGATTACAAAACCTTTCCCCTCAGCTGGATGAGCTCTCCTTTGAAGATTGGTGGTCCAGATCGCACAACGCAGTTCATGGTCAGGTCCGGCAAGGCCTTAACTCCATCATCATTTTGGGGGCTTGGTCTCTTTGGAATCTTCGCAATCACTGCGTCTTTGATGGGGCTGTGCCGGACGTTAGGACCCTCTTGTCTTTTGTCAATGAGGAGATGAGGATTTAGGGTCTGGCCGGAGCAAAAGGTATCTCATACCTTTCTGCCCCGCCACAGGTCTTGATTTAGATCCCCTCTGGTCGAGGTCGATCTTATCTCTGTACCGTAGGCTAGTTCCCTAGACCTTTTGTGGTGTTTGTTTTTTGGGTGCATTCTGTAAAGTTTTGCTGTTTGTAAGGTGTTTTTCCCCTTCTTAATATAAAGATACGCAGCTCTCCTGCGTGTTTGAGAGAAAAAAATTAGTTCTCTTAGTTTTTCATTGTAGCAATATGTCATTCTTTTGTGATACTTAACTATGACATGCAGTAGTCGCTTTGTTTTTTTCATCATTGTACTTGTATGCATATCTGATTCTCTGTATTGATCAGATATTGAAAAGGGCTAAACCGAAGGCCCTTATATGAAACTCATCCTTTATCATCATTTTCGTGGACCACAACTAACAATTTGGATATGGTAAGTTTTTTATTATATTGTTCTCTATGAAATTATTTGTACCTGCAAAATACAACTTTTTTTTTTGTTTCAGTTCATTCGACTTTGCCATTGCAGCATTTCCATTTTGTGTTCAACCTTGTTCTTGCTTAAGTTCATACTTTGTTCTTTTTCTATTTTTTTGGGAACCGATACTAACTTTGGGTTGATTAACCTAGTGAAGCATAAACTAGTCAAAGTTTGACCTGCTAGCTCTTAGGTAATCCAACAAGGATATCACCCATGACAGTATTATGTACAATGTAATGGAATTCTTTATTCATCTCTTGTACAGGGGGGATGGTCAAAGAAATGCAAGGAAGCGTTAAGTCAAAGAAATGCAAGGAAGCGTTAAGTAATATTGAGCTGCTGAAGGAAGTAAAGAGTAAAGATGACATTGTTTATGACAAAGCCGTTCAGGTTCCACACTTATGTCGGTACACGAAATTAAATATCTTTTTATATATGTACCTAATATGCATGTTCGTGTTAGATATTGCACAGCACAAAGGATGAGCTGCATGATATTTTAGAGAGTGCACTCATGTCTAGTGATTTGAAGGGTCTGCATGCTGAATGCCTTACGGATATATGGATTGGCAGAGACAGGTCTGCTATGATTTTGCTTCGCTAATATTTGTGAAAACTGAGGTTAGATTGGTTCCGTTTCTTCTAATTATAACTTTATTTTCAGGTTTGCTTTTATTGATCTGAGTGCCGGGCCATTTGCCTGGGGGCTGGGGCCCTGCTGTTGGTGGGATGGTGTTCGTACAGAACTTAGTCTGCCAAATGTGGCAGTCCTCCTGGTAAAGCTTGGATTAATGGTGGCTTGATGCGAGTTCCGAGGCTTCAGGCTTCAAACAACCATAGAGACACAGAATACTGAAGTGCGCTGAAACCCAGCAAATAAACTTAGGGAAATCATGGCATGCAGTTTCTTTTTTTTGTGGCAGCACTAGCTTCTTTCAATTAAAGTATGCCGTTTTTATCCATCTAGCATTGCAATCATTTTGCATTCTATCAGTTTGAAAATTTGCTACATACGCACTTGTGATACAAATTCCTGGAAGAACAAAAAAAAGCATTTAGTACGTGGAGCTAAAAATTTTAATGGGTTGTGTCGTGTCATGTCAATGGTTTAAACATGTAAACCCAAACCCAACCAGTCATGTTATCGTGTTGACCTGTTGTGCCTAAACTCATTTACATCAATCTAAATCCCATATTGATTCTGTCATTTGGTTTCTTATAGGATTGTTGATAGCAATCAGAGGGAGGTGAATGATTGCAACACACAGCGAAAACATTTTTTTATATTTTCTACCTTTTAACGTGCAAAAAAACAGGGAAAAAGAAATTAAAAAAACCAGTCTTTTGTGATTTTGTACTGTAGTAAAATACTGTAGCAATACTGTAGCGACTAGATAATTTCCGATCGATCAGTGAAAAATCACATTTTTGCTCAATCTTCCAATTAATTTTTAATTAAAACTAATTTATGTATGTAAGAAATAAAAATACCTAAACATAGACCAATACATGAAGAATATATAGGAATCAAAAAACCAAGAAAAAGAAAAATAGATACGAATTAAAAAACTCATAAACTTTATTTAAAAACTGAGGGAACTATTCATCCATCAGCCAACTTGATCTCGTATCATGCATGCAGCGCCGGATTTTTCCTTCTATTTCCCGATCGCTCCGTGCTTCCTCGCCGCAAAAACGCTTCTCCCTTTTTTTTCAATACTATCCCCACCAGGTGGCTGCATATATATATATATATATATATATATATATATATATATATATATATATATATATATATATATATATATATATATATATATATATATATATGTATACATATATATATATACACACACATACATATATATATATATATACATACATATATGCAGCCCCCTAAAACACCTCTTCAAACTCTAATTAAAATCCTAATTCAACTCCAACTAAGCCTTAGAATTCTAATCCAACTCCAACTAGGCCTTAAAATCCTAGTCCAACTAGGCCTGGGCTTTTTTACCTCAACTAGACTTTTGGCCCACTAATTTTCAAGGGACCCGAAACCCTTCCTAACACGGGTTTTTCACACTCACGACTTTTCTAACACAGCACGTGTCGAAGCCTCCAGGACCGCACCTCCTGTATCTTCTCCACGCATCATCCATTTTTAATCTCCATGTGCTCCAGCATGAGCTCGACCACCTCATCACATCCTCGACCGCCTGGACCTCAGATTTCCCCCTCCTAGTCCCGGGCTTCCTCGTCACCGACCATGACCGTCTCCACGCACAACCTGCACATGCAAAGACCAAAGAACGTTTTTCCCAGCGCAAGTTCTCACCAACTTGACCGATATTAGTCCACGCACACACGCACACGCCTCGAATAACAATAGTAAGCAATGTTGTCAATTATTCATCATCATAAAAATTCTAGATCTAGTCACATGGTCTAACAATCTCCCCCTTGATGAATACATTGACAACACCTCAAGATAGCATGATGAATTAGCTTCAAATAGATATAAGCGAAAAACTGAAGCCGAAAAAGCATTTCAAGCCACAAGTCAAAATCTCTCCCCCTCAACATAAGAGATATAGTTTTAGCAAATTTCTCCAATATCTCACAAATCACACCAAATCTCTCCCCTTTTGGCAATGTAATCATAAAAAATTTCAAAGAAGAATTATTCTAAAAAGAAGCAATGAGAATAAAAATCTAGAAGCTTTGTAGATTATCCAAGTCACTTTGAATTGATTTAATGATTTAACCAAGCCATATTTTTTAGTAGAGCTATCTAGATCATATAAAGTCGTATATCATATAGCAATATCAAAACAAAGTTTTTAATATGATTAGGCGATTTATATTAATGACAGGCATCTCAACAATGACTAGACCAATTATAAAGAGCACAATGAGATATAACAACAAAAGGTCAAAGCCTAAAAGTGAAGCAAATCTTTAATCTAGACGAGCTAGCAGTCTCATATAACAACCTATTGCTCCTCATTCAATTCTTACGCATGTGGCATGCTTGTAGCATACTTCTTTTCATAATAGCTTACTTCTTGTAAATGGTGGCATACTTGAAGCATACTTCTTTTCATTCTATGCATTTTTTGTGCTTTTTTTGTTTACCATGGCATGCTTGGAGCATACATCTTTTCAAATGTCTCTTTCTATTTTTTTTCATATAATATGCCAAATTGAATGATCATAAAAAGATTGCAATATGAAACATGTGAGCCTCATAGCTGAGATTTAAAATAAGACTCACAATCAAGCTAATCCTTTTTGATGAACATCACAAAGTACTATTTATAATCAATCTAGTCAAAATATTCTGCCATGTCATAGTTTAGTTCAAGTGTAACAAATAAATAATAACTAGTCATGATCAAAGCTACACATCATATGAATAAATATGATAAAGATAGCTCCACAACTCATTTAAATTTGATGGCTTGGACTTGTTGATTTAATTGATAAGTATAATAAACAAAGTTTCCTAAATTCTTAAACATCAAGGCTTCCCCTCAAAATAATCCCATAGGATGCAACACGCCCAACTCACTTCGCAAAAGAGCAAAACAAGAGGAATCAAGTGGTTTTGAAAGAATATCATCAACATGAGAATCCAACTCAATAGGGTGTAAGACTACATCACCTTTTCCACATGGTCTTCCAAAAAGTGAAGCCACCAAAGGAGTGAAGAATCATCAAGTATTCCAATCAAGCGATGATGAAAAAGACTGGAACACAATCGAGCTCATGTTCTCTATCCTTGTCAGCTGTTCTTACATTACAGGAAACATCGGTCTCACAGTACTAGGGTTAGTGAAATAAGATTTAGGAATCCAGTACTGTGATACACGACGTGGAGAAACAGCAACAAATCTCGAACCAAAATCATGTGCATGTGGGTGATTAAAATGCCAAAAAGAACGCGACTTATTTGAATTATATCTCAAAGTAGCATGTGAAGCAGATTTAAAATCATCATAAAAGTTCTCTAAAAAATTAGCTTTCACATTAGGTCTAGGAATAAAAGAGATTGCTCGTTTTTGTTTTAAAGCATTCAATCTTTCCATCTTCTCTTTCTTAGCACGCCTAAAACAAAATTCATGCAAGTGTCCATCTCTTTCACAGTAGGTGCAATGAAATTTAACAAAACCAGAATTCTTTTGAGATGATGAACTAGCACCTACATTATTATTCGATGAACTTTGCACAAAACCAACAGATTTAAACACAGTTTGTTTTGGTTCAGATTTTACTTCAATCTTCCCAAGTTAAAGAAACTTAACAACCTTAGGAGGATTATTCTTGGCATGCTCAATAAAATTAAATCTTAGACCACGATTTTTCACACTTGTTTTTGACTTGTCTAGAATCATATTCAGATTTTTCTTACCAAAAGAGAATCTCTCTAAAGTGTCCTTAAGATACTCATTTTCCTTAACCAAAGTGGAACAAACAGTGCATTTAACAGGTTCATTCACAAAATTCTTGGAAGCACTAGATTGAGCAAATCTTTCTTTTTCAGCGAAATCATTCAATTGCCTAGTCAAAGCATCAATTTCAATATTTAACTTTGGACAATTTGAGCAAGACATGTTTTCATGATAAAGCATTTTTTGAATAGATTCCTGAGATGAATTACGTCTAACTTCTAGCAATTCACAATTAGAGCAAGTTTTAGATTGAGCATTTGAAATACTTGACTCTAAACATGTAGAAGAACTAGATTTGAGCTTTTCAATTTCATTATTTGCAAATTTTAATTTTTCATCACAAGAGTCATGTGTCAATTTTAATCCATCAAATGTATCAGTTACATCTCTAAGTTGAACTAGATTTGATGCACTAATAGATCTAACAGTCTCCAACTCAGAATGTAAAACTTGGCAAGACTCACATGATTCATCATCAGGAATTAAAGCTCTAAGTCTATTAATTTCAGAATTTAAGCTTTCAACAACACAATTATTTTCTTTCAATTTCTGTTTTATCTTTTTTAATTCAATAGCATGTTTAATCAAACCATCCTCAAGCTCATCGTATGATGGTCTTACCTCATCGGGATCACTATAGCCATCATCACTGTTGTTGCCTGCCATAAAGTACATGCCCGTGAAGTCATCGTTCTTCTTCTTCTTGCCTTTAGCATCATCATCATTGGGGTCATCGTCGTCGCAACTCTCATATTCCACATCGCTCAAATCAAGACGCTCAATAGCCGATATGATATTTTCAGCAAGCTTGCGACGGAAATTGCCACCTTTGGTGTTGTTGTTTTTGGATGGCCGACGACGATAATTCTTCTCTTCCTTCACTACCTTCCCCTTGAGCTTGGGACAATCCATCTTAATGTGGCCTGGCTCGCCACACTCAAAGCATCTAATCGGACCTGACACGCCACCTTGCTTCCTCATCCTCACATTGTTGAGTGCTTTGTATGCTCGTGAGAAGATCAATACCAAGTCCTCTTCAGGAAGCTGCTCGAACTGTTCCTCTGAAAAAGAAGACAAGGCAGACAAAGCACTCGACGAAGTCGCCTGCACGGGGTTAGTCACAAGTGCTAAAGATGAAGATTTATCAATCTTAGATGGTAAAGCTTCCATCTCATAGGTTTTCAATCTAGAATAAAGATCATCCATGGTTAAAGTATCTAAATCAACAGTTTGATTAATAGTTATAACAACCATCAACCACTCAGAACCTAAATATCTCAAAATTTTAGTTGCATTATCTTCATCAGCAGGAATAACACCAACACCGCGCAGATCACTCAATATTTTCTCAAACCGAGCAAAGAGATCATCAATAGATTCATTAGGTTTCATAGCAAAATCAGAATATTCTTTTTGATAAAGATTTTTACGCACCTTCTTGATTTTAGTGGTTCCTTCATGATAATCGCAAAGAGTTTTCCAAATTAAATGGGCAGAATTAATATGAGCTACAAGATCAAATTCTTTACGAGAAATTCCTTGAAACAACAAATTACGAGCTTGAGCATTTAAATTAACATCTGCTTTATTTAAATCAGTAACAACAGCAGGAACCTCATATGGTGTAGAAACTTTATTCCAAACATCACTACCTTGAGCCTCAATATAAGCTTGCATCCGACACTTCCAAAAAGCAAAATCAGTACCATCTAGCATGGGTGGATGATTCACATACCTCTCTGACGCCATAGCAACCCGCTCTGATACCACTTGTAGGATCGTTGATAGCAATCAGAGGGGGGTGAATGATTGCAACACACAGCAGAAACCTTTTTTTATATTTTCTAGCTTTTAACGTGCAAAAAAAACAGGGAAAAAGAAATAAAAAACAGTTTTTTGTGATTTTTACTGTAGCAAATCACTGTAGTTTACTGTAGCACGTATTGTAGCGATACTGTAGCAATACTGCAGCGACTAGATAATTTCCGATCGATCAGTGAAAAACCACATTTTTGCTCAATCTTCCAATTAATTTTTAATTAAAACTAATTCATGTATGTAAGAAATAAAAATACCTAAATATAGACCAATGCATGAAGAATATATAGGAATCAAAAAACCAAGAAAAAGGAAAATAGATACGAATTAAAAAACTCATAAACTTTATTTAAAAACTGAGGGAACTATTCATCCATCAGCCAACTTGATCTCGTGTCATGCATGCAGCGCCGGATTTTTCCTTCTATTTCCCGATCGCTCCGTGCTTCCTCGCCGCAAAAACGCTTCTCCCTTTTTTTCAATACTATCCCTACCCGGTGGCTGCATACACACACACACACACACACACACACACACACACACACATATGCAGCCCCCCAAAACACCTCTTCAAACTCTAATTAAAATCCTAATCCAACTCCAACTAGGCCTTAAAATCCTAGTTCAACTCCAACTAGGCCTGTGCCTTTTTACCTCAACTAGACTTTTGGCCCACTAATTTTCAAGGGACCCGAAACCCTTCCTAACACGGGTTTTTCACACTCACGACTTTTCTAACGCAGCACGTGTCGAAGCCTCCAGGACCGCACCTCCTGTATCTTCTCCACGCATCATCCATCTTTAATCTCCATGTGCTCCAGCGTGAGCCCGACCACCTCGTCACATCCTCGACTGCCTGGACCTCAGATTTCCCCCTCCTAGTCCCGGTCTTCCTCGTCACCGACCATGACCGTCTCCACGCACAACCTGCACATGCAAAGACCAAAGAACGTTTTTCTCAGTGCAAGTTCTCACCAACTTGACCGATATTAGTCCACGCACACACGCACATGCCTCGAATAACAATAGTAAGCAATGTTGTCAATTATTCATCATCATAAAAATTCTAGATCTAGTCACATGGTCTAACAATATTATATTAAATGTTCTCACTCTGCTTGTTCTCAAGGTCATAGATTGTTTGATTCAATACAATTGTAATCATTTTTTATTAAAACTTGTCAGTTTTAGTTACTTATAGTTATTAATTATTTGTATTAACATTAAGTGATCTGTTAATCATGTCAAATGGGTTAATCATGTCAACCTGTTTATGTCCCAAACCCATTTATAGTAGACCTAAACTTCCATAAGCTGTGTTGTGTTCATTTTATCATGTCTCAAATTTTGATAACTTTATATAGAGTAGATCAGTTATAGGCATATTTGAACAATTAAAGGGTAAAACATCTTAACACAAGTTAGGGAAGGTATCAGACTGACTGTTCATAATTGAGCTAAAGGAAAGACATTGAGAACAAAAGTCTTGCAGAAATAAAAAATATTGGGGTGTGTTTTATCACACAAATAAAATAGATGGCATACTCGAAATTTATAGAGCATGCTTGTTATAACATATTGGGAATTGCTTGATTTAGGGTTTTTGTAATACCACTAAATTGCTAAATTGCAAAAGAGAAGTAATGCTAATAATGGAAACAATCCAAGGGAGGATAAAAGAGATGAAGAAGAGTTTTGCCGTCAGACCCATCGGCTTTTAGAATGCCGAATAAGTAACGCTCGCAGAGGTTCCCAGACCATCCAGGGACGGTCGGCACCGTCTAGAAAGCTGAATAAAAGTAGCGCTCTCAGAGGTTCCCAGACCGTCCAGGGCGGTCGGCACCGTCTCGCGTTATGGGTTTTCGTCATTCGGTAGGAAATTCTATTCTTACCTTTTACCGATTTACCTGCCGCAGTAGAAAAGCCCCAAACAGATTGCCTTTGGACCAAAAGGTCCATGATGCCCATACCCAGCCAAGGCTAAATGGGAAGGGCAAAAGTGGCATTTCACAGAGAGAGTAATGGCCATGCCCTCTTAAGTAGACAAGCCAACAAAAGCCGAGCAAGCACCATTTATTTTTCCCTAGCCGAGAGCACAAGCCAGAAAGAGTCTCTCTCTATTGCTTGGCCAAACCAATAGAGGAGCACCCTAGCGCAACGCACGCCAGCCGCCGCCTGGAGGAGCGCCTGCGAGAAAGAGAGGGGCATGAGAGGATAAGGCCGTTCGGCCGAGAGAAAAAAACGAGAAGAGAGAGACCAGGTAAGAAAGAAAGAAAAATAAAGAAAAAGGAAAAAAAGAGAAGAGAAAAAATAGAAGGGAAAGAAAAAAGAAAAGAGGAGAAAAAGAAAAGAAAAATGGGCTTGGTACCTGCGCAACGGGTCCTTAATCCCGGGCATTTTATGCCAGAGTCGGGTTATGCGTGTGGAGTTGTCATCGCTCGCTTAGGCACTGGTTTCATTTTGATGTATTAAATCGGATTAATTACTTGTTTAGGTGGAGGTTCTGAGTCGACGCCGTCTGCACGTCGCTTCGCTCCGCTTGGTTAACAGGCAAGTGCATGGTAGAGCGGTAGACTGTATAGTTTATGAAATATGCGATGTTTACATGATATGATGATGCTTATATGGAATTGCAATGTTTACATGATGTAAAGGTGGTTATTTAATGATGACGATGGTAATGGAACGGGGTGAGCAGCGATGCCACCCTACCAATGATAATGCTGATGAGGATGACAATGATAATGAGTATATGCATTCGCATCATATGCATTCATGAAATGAGAACTGGGATCCGCCTGGGTGGATCCCGCAAGTCCTACTTCGGTAGGCCTCCACGGGAGTGGAGACCCCGTGCTGAAAGCATCTAGGCCCCCAAAAATGGTTTTGGTAATTAATGAAATTATGTGAATATGGGACTAACGTGTCTTATGAGCATGCGAAGTGTTAGTCCACATATGTGCAACAAGATGCAAGCCAAAGGATATATATGAAGACTCAAATTGGCTCAAGACAAAAGTTTACTTAGCATAGGATCCTCTTTTTATTTTTACCGGTCTTTAGGTGAATGGTGGAAGACCGGATTATAGGGTAGATAATCGTACCATCAAGAGGGATCGTGGCTAGTAGCTTGAATACAAATTTTGTGCCATTTGGATCAACATTAGATACTTGCATTCATCAAAACTCCGTTTTAAAACTAAGTCTGTGCTCTGTCTGGAAGGGCGGTAGTACCGCGGTTTTGAACGCTGGAACTACCGGAGAGCGGTAGTTCAGCGCCTAGATGCAGTAGTACCGGCGAGCGGAAGATCCATTTTTTGAGCGGATCCTTTTTTCCAGAGAGCAACCGCGGATGCACTTGAGCTCTTGCGGGAACGGAAGTACCGGCCACTTGAACGCCGGAACTACCGCACCGAGCGGTAGTATCGTATTATGGAGCGGTACTTCCGGAGCCCGGAAGATCCGGAGGATGAGTGGAATGTTTTTCCCCGAGAGCAACCTTTGGATGTAGTCTGGATTTTCTTGGAGCGGAAGTACCGGCGATTTCAACGCCGGAACTACCGCTGTGTGCGGTAGTTCCGCTACTCAGAGCGGTACTTCCAGAGTCCGGAAGATCCAGTTTCAGAGCAGATGTCTTTTACCAGAGTGCGCCAAATTTTTGGGACCTTTCGGATTTGGGCCAGAGCGGTAGCACCGCGCTGACTTTGCAGAACTACCGGAGAGCGGTAGTACCGCAAGTTACAACGGCGGTAGTACCGCGCCGCCAAATCCAACGGTCACTGCAGAGCTCTAACATAGCCGTTCTGGCGCGAAGATTTGGTAGCGGTAGTACCGGCCCCTGGGGGCGGTAGTACCGCTCATCCTGAATTTTTCAGGAATTTGTGCCAAACGGCTAGTTTTGGTTGGTGGAGGCTATAAATACCCCCACCACTGCACAAGGGCTAAGGTTAGAGACTTATTGCATATTTGTTGAGCCCTAGAGCATTCATTCCACCCTCTTTATCTCATTGAGCATTAAATTGGGGTGGTATTGCAATTAGTGCAAGAAATTCATTTGTTGATCCACTTAGCACAAGAATTGCATTCAAGTGAAGCCCGGGATTCATTACTCTTAGTGCTTGCCGGCACTTGGACGATTGGGCGGAGATTGGCTCGGTGATCTTCTCAAGAAGGTTGTGAGAAGGCCCGGCAAATTGTGAAGGCTTGGAGCTCGCCTACCCGGAGAGGGAAAGGGATACCAATAGTGATCGAGGTGATTAGGCTCAATTCGTGGAGCCGGTTCGATTCGTTCGAGCTTACCTCAACGTGGACTAGGGAAACCGGTAAGTTTCCGAACACCACGGTAAAACATTGGTTGTGTTCACTTGTTCTTAGCTCTTACTTATTTATATCATTGTGATCATTTGCTTGTTTAGAGCTAGGCTTGTTATTTTGATAACTAGAATTGCATAGGCTTATTTGCTCTTCATTCTTGCTTAGTTAAAATTGTGAAGAATTAATCAAGTGAACAAGAAAAGTTTAAAAACCTCCTATTCACCCCCCTCTTGTCGGTATCCTTGATCCTACAAGTGGTATCAGAGCTTGGTCTCTCACATTTAGACTTAACCGTCTAGAGAGAAAAGGATGGCTAGTGAGGGGATTGCGGTAGGCAAGGCACCACTATTTCATGGCACTAATTATTCTTATTGGAAAATTAGGATGTCAATTTATTTAAAGGCCATGAGTCCTCATATTTGGAAGGTCGTAAATGAGGGTTACGTTATGACTCTTGATCCGGAACACCCAACGGAACAAGACGGGCGTAACGCTCATTTAGACGCCCAAGCTATGAATGCTTTATTTGGAGCCTTGAACGCGGATGAATTCAATAGGGTGAGCAATCTCGAAACGGCTCACGCTATTTGGACCACGCTTTCGAAAATACACGAAGGGACATCCATGGTCAAGGAGGCCAAATTGCATCGGCTAAGGATCAAATATGAGACATTTACGATGTTGCCCCATGAGGATATCAATGAGATGTACTCAAGGCTAAACAACATCGTAAATGAACTCAAAGGTCTTGGTACTAATCTTTCCGATGTTGACATTGTAAGGAAAATGCTTCGGGCGTTGCCGCAGAAGTATGAAATGTTGGTAACTCTATTTCTCAACTCTCTCGAGTTGCCAAGGATGACTCCAACACAGCTCTTAGGTAATCTAATTACCAATGAGTTGTATAAGAAGGATAAGGAGGAGATGTTGGAACAATCAACCTCCAAAGGAAAGAAGATTACCGCTTTCAAGGCCAAAGCGGTATCAAGTGAAGAATCCGAAGATGAAGAGGAAGATTCCGAAGAAGAACTTGCCCTTTTAGTTAGGAGGATGAACAAGTTCATGAGAAGGCGCTCAAATCGAAGCGCAAGCAATGAAAAGACCAAGAAGTGACGATACTCTTCCAACAAGAAGTATAGCAACATCCGTTGCTATGAGTGTGACGAGAAGGGGCATATTGCCTCCCAATGTCCCACAAAGAAGGATGACAAGGAGAAGTCATCCAAGAAGAAGAGCTATCAAGGCAAGAAGAAGCTTTTCAAGAAGCTTCACAAAGACGGTAAGAATGAAGCCCACATTGGTGAGTGGGATTCCGAAGCGGAGTACTCCAACTCCGACTCAAGTGAGGATGAATCGCCTAAGAAGAAGGGACTTGTCGGCATTGCTATCAAAGAGGCTCCATCGCTATTCTCCACTCCCACATGTCTTATGGCAAAAGGGGAGAAGGTAAAAATTCTTGATGACGATGATCCCTCTTATGATGATTTAATGGATATGTTAGTAGAATTGAATGAATTTCTTGAAAGGAGAAGTCAAAATTTAAAATCTTGAAGAAAGAACATTTATCTCTCCAAGAATCCTATAATGAGCTCAAAGAATCTCATGATATGCTTATCCATGAAAATCAAAGAAAAATTAGTACTAGCATTGGTATATCATGTAATATTTTGAATGAGATGACTAGTAGAGAAAAATCAACATCTAGCATGTCAACCTCTTGTGATGATTTACTTTCTATGCCATGCTCATCTAATGTTGATTCAAATGATGCTTTATCTCATGTTCATGATAATGTGCTAGTAAATGAAAACAAGAATTTAAAAGACCAAGTGCTAAAATTGAACAAAACCTTAGAGAGAGCTTACAAGGGAAAGGATACCCTTGATAAGTTGCTAAGTGGGCAAAGGTGCTCATTTAACAAGGAAGGACTTGGGTATGTTCCCAAGAAAGGTAAGAAGCCAGCATACAAACCTCCAAGAAAAGTTTAAAAACCTCCTATTCACCCCCCTCTAGTCGGTATCCTTGATCCTACGCGTGCCGATATGGGCGGGCCCAAGATTTTGGGTGAACATGACAGGTGTTCATTCGGCAATACTGGTATATGCAATGAGATGAGCAAATGAGCATGTAGAGTAGTGCTGCATCGCACTGATGATATGACAATGAACGAACATGAAATGAAAATATGAACCGGATAATGTATGAGGAGAATGTTATGGCGGGTAAAAATTGCTATATGATTGGACAGTGTTTATCATTCTATTATGTGCTTGCTGAGTCGTTGGACTCACCCTTGCTCTGTTGTTGTTTTTAGGTGACCGTTGAGGACGTCATGCTCGGGCGGGAGTAGCACATGAATAACTTCACGTACTTGCAGCACCTCACATATCAGCTTTTGTTAGTATGTTTAACTACTCTAATAAGCTAGAATAGCTGCTTAAAAATGGTATGGTGTAAGAGGTCGCTGCTTCATGAATAAAGTAGAGTTTGCTTAAAATGATTAGCAGTTGTTTTAAGAAAAAAGGTATTATGCAATGATGGTAGCACTCTAGGCCCAGAGGATGGGCGAGGTGTTACAGTTGGTATCAGAGCGGACGTTAGGTCCGTGGTAAAGAAATTTGACAACTTAGGTTAATTATTCAACTAAAATTTGACTTAGGCATAATGATAAAATTTGACACACTGGTGCACCATAGGATGAGGAATGGGTCTTTCAATGTATTTACGCTTTCTCTAGCTTTACCGATGATTTGTACTGTTGAAATGGATGTTTGTAGGCTAGTCGTGTGATTGGCTATCTGTCATGAAGAGTGATACCAAGAGGTAGAGGACACGGACGTGGCCAAGGCCGTAGAGGTCGCAGCTAGGGCCGTGGCCGTGCCCAAGCAGAGCCACCACTTGAGGTTCAGTAGGAAGCACCTGGCACAGAGGTTGCTTCTGCTAAGCAGTCCGTAGCTAGAGATCTGGCAAGGCCCTTGGCGCTATTGTGAGAGTTTGTAGAGGAGGTCTGTGCGCTTCATGCGCTGGCAGCTGCTGCTGCGGTTGTATCTGTTGCTGCCCATATTGCCATTCCGGTTGTACCGGAGGCAAGGATGGGTCTTCGTGAGTGGTTGGCTTTGCGATCTGCTGCCTTTGACAAGTCAGTTACACCTGTCCAAGCAGCGGATTGGTTACGCTATATGGAAGCTACTGCACCACAAGACTTTAAGTCTGTGGCAGACCAGGCCAGAGGGATGGGGATGGAGATGCAGCTCATTGAAGGGCTGCAACTCTCCAGTGGTCCGAGTGCTTTTGGTGGTGACCAGAAGAGGAGTTTCACTGAAGGGGTGGGTCATCTCAGCAACCTACACCTAAGAAGTCCAAGTGGGGCCAGCGTCCCCCACAATCATCTAAGACTAAGTCGTTGAAGTCTTCTACACCACTAGCCTTGCGTCCTCTCCTAGGGCAGGGCATGATCTGTTTCAAGTGCGGTGATGGACATCATGCTGCTGAGTGTTCCTGGACGGGGAAATGTCGGCATTGTGGCCGAGCGGGGCACAAAATGATGGTTTGTCGACAGAATCCTACTAGCATCATCAAGTGGGAGCCAATATCTTCATCTTCATCTGATGGATCGAAATCGGCGACAGAGGGGGGGGGGGGTGAATGTCGCCCTTTTAAATTTCCCCCAAAAGTACCCACTTAAAGCTTTCTCCGATAGCAACTAATGCTATGAATAAGAAGTTATGCTACCTACTGGAACCTTCAACTTGCAAAGAAAACACAGAGGCAAATAAATCAACAACAGCAACTACAAGAAAATTGCTCAAGAGGAAAACACCTGGCCAGTCAGACTGCTCTGGCTGGGCTGGTCTGACCGCCTGGCCTGAGCCGGTCTGACCGCTCGGGGGTGGTCTAACTGACGGCCTTTAACCGGTCTGACCGCCCTCTATTAGCCGGTCTGACCGCCTGTCGAATTCAGAGCGCAGTAAGACTGAAAAATTCAAATAGCAAGATCAAGTCTCCACACAGCAAGAGAATTAGAGGTTTCTCTCTGGATTTCTCAGCCCAGAACAGAGAGATAACATCCTAAATAACCAAAGGAGCTTAGGGAACCAAGATAATCCATCTCAAAGCAAAGAATTAAGGAATTTCCCTAAAATCTGAAAATAGGATGGTGTGAGAGGAAAAATCCAGATTGCTCATGATTCATCCATCCTCTGGTCAAGATCCTTTGCAAACAGATTAGCAATGAACTCAGGACTCACAAGCAAAAGTCTCAAACCATTTCCCAAACGAAATTAAAAGATTCCAACAACCCCTGCTTGAAAACCCTAGAACTCAGGAAGCAGAGGAGCACATGACGAAGATTCTAGAAATCACAAAGGACATTGAATCCATCATTTGCTCTAGGAAATGGAATGACCAAGTGGTCTAGAGTCTTTTCCCTTCACAGAGCATCTCATTTATGCATTCTTGAGAATAAATCAACACTCACATCAAAAAGAAAAGAGGAAGAACAGAGAGTGCAAACTCTAAAAAAGACACCACAGAGAGACAAAACACTGGCCAAATCGATTCATCCCCATGAAAGATTGAATACAGAGGAATGATTACATGGAGTATCAACTCATCCCCTCTCTCTCTCTCTCTCACAATCTCAGAGCTCTCAAGAACAACCCAAGCCAAAAACCACACGGGAGAACATGGTCAACAGCCAAAACCACCTCTCCTGCTCTTACCCACTCTCAACAACTAAAGCACAAAGCAAAACAAACTCAAACCCTCTCTCCAAGCCATACTACATGCAGGAGACACCCCTCCTTTATATAGTCTTCCACTAAAGGGTTTGCAATTTGCTTTACCCATTAAGCCTCAACAACTCCAATGCTTTATCCATAACTAGTAGTGTGCCCGTGCTAACGCTACGGTAAAATACAAAACAAGATAAAATTTGTAAAAAATAAAACGAACAATCAGATTCATTAAGATTCACGTCTCATATATTGTATAACCAAATATTTTTGTCACATAATGAATGTCACATAACGACTGATCCTTTGAGGAGGCGACAACATCATTGGACTCACCCACCGACGACTTTCTCCATCCCCACATTGTTTAAACTTGAGGCTACAAAGAAAACAAACATTTTTGTCACATAAAGAAATATGAAACACAGTAAGAAAATAGGTGTTTGTGGACTATTTACTTACCACATCACCATGCTAGGACGTCTTTATACACAATAGTTTTGGTGCTCCTGGCCTTCGAGATTGTTCCGTGACGCCCGAGATGGAAAGAAAAACAAAACGGAAGAGTAATTTTTTCCTTTCGACCTTGTCTACAGTAGATTTGCCATGGTCGTAAATCTACTGTAGCTTTGCCGTGGTCATAAGACATCCCGACCACGTTTGTCGTGGTCATAAGTCGACTTCGCCCACGCCTACGAGATTGTACAGAACGCACAGGGATTGCTTTTCACTTCTTCTTTTCTCATAATTGCTTGGTACTTTTCGGCACACCTTGGTTACAAGACTCCACCACTTTTTATACCCAGTTTCTACAACTCCTACTCGGTTTTGACTACAAGTTACAACTCCGACTCCGACTCCGTTTCCGATACGACTTCTACTCCGTTTCCGATACGACTTCTAATTCCGTCTCCGTCTCAACTTCGATCACTTCCAAACTTTGTAAATGACTTCTAAAACAAGATTATTTCCAACAGAGCGGGCGGGAGGGCGGTGGCGGAGACGCACGCCTGGCCGCTGCACGCCCTTACTGTCCTTTCTTCCACGGGTATAATACAGATGCACTGACAGGGAAAGCATGTGTAAGAAAAACAAGGCTCAATGAAATACCTCCCTAACTCCTGCCCTAGTATGCAAAGATACCCAATGGGACATTCTGTGGAGCAGCTATGCAAATGATTGAGGATACATACTGTTTGAACTTTGAAGATGCAGAAACAGAGAATAGCTGTGAGGTCACCTTTACCATTGAAGAGATCTGATACACCAACCACCAAGTATTATTAAGTTACAAAGAGAAGACACATAGTACAACACATTAGAGCAACTCCAGCAGTAGCCCTCAAAACAGGGCCCCTACTTTTCATTTGAGGGCTCCCTCTACTTTTGAGGGCCCTGTTTTCTGGGCTGCACTCCAGCAGGAACCCTCAAAACAGGGCCCCTACTTCTCAATTCCCTCTATTTCCTCACACACTATATGCATATGTATGAGACAAAAGCACAATACACAATAAAATATTTATGATTTCACAATGAGGGACAATATTTAAATTTATAAATTCAAATACGAATATTCAAATTTGTTCCGAATTTAAATTGAAACTGACAAATAACTGAAAGCCTTGATTGCGGTATGTATGGTGCATCAATCTCAGAATGTCATGGGAAGCCTTAAGAGGAAGTGGCCGCATGGTGTAGGTCTTTCCACTACCTAAGTGGACAATATGAGTTAGAAATAGTCATAAGTATGCTACGTATAGTCATATATCTGGAGAAGATTAGACCTATACCTGTTTGTCCATAAGCAAAACAAGTTGCCTTTGTACGATTAAAAATAGCAGGAACCACAGGTTCCACTGTTTCGCGATAAACCTGCAAACAAAATGAACCCAGGTTGTTGAGAATGGATGTACAATACTTAATAATATTAATTATAAAGAGTATGCGGTTTATAATCACCTCGTCATTTGAAACGTCCTCATCTAAAACAGCATCGAATACAAATGCATGCTTTTCAACATATTCAGTGAGGTCAACCTGCAGAATAATGTGCCAGACATTGAGAAATATGAGTATAGACTGCCAGTAGGAAACTAAGATCCAAAGGAACATTGGCCACAAATAACGTATATAGATGGAAATAAGTAGCTTGGAATGAACCTTAAGTTTAGTCTCATACCACCACTTTGATTTTGGCAACGGGGGCTGCCTTCTCTTTCTCAGGGAAGGCCTTGAGGTAGTTACTTTCAGCAAAAACAATGGACTTGCTCATCTGTTTATTGTTAGCGAAGCTCAGAGCTGAATCATCAAAGCCTCCTCCATTGGCATAGCCAAACTTTTGAGCACCATCATACATCCCTGGTACTTGAAACTGTATATGAATTTGAGCTCCAGTTAATATAGAACTTTCAGTGTGCAAAAGATTATATATCCTTTACTGAAACATCTCATGTTCACATGGTCTGGGCAAACATTTAGGTTTAAAATCGGATCATTCATCAACAAGATCAAGTACGTCGTGTCATCTAAACTAAAGAACCAAACTTAAACAAATCGATAGCTTGGACCATACAATCAGTAGTTCTGTAATGATGCGGTGCCACATCTCAACAACCACCTACGATTCCACCAAACTATTATTTGTTTAACACACTTCGACATTCTAATCCCTCAAAGCAATTGCACATCCAACCTAGCACGCCTAAAAGAAGACCAAAGCCAAAAAAAACTATACAATTCTCCATTTGCTTTTCAAGCCGCCGATCAATTCAAAAAACTCAAACAAGCAATACATTGGACGACCATGCCTCCGAACTCGGATTCAGAACATCAGATCCACCACATCGGCAACAATCTAGAACATTTTGATCCAACCCAACCACGCGAGATCATCGAAACAGACGCACTAACTAAAAATGCAGCTCTCATCTTACATCCGGGATAAGCTCAGTGTCGAAGGCGTGGAGATCGAGCAGCCCGGGGCTGAGCTGCTGCCTCTGCCCCGGCGACTCCGCCGCCGCCGCGTCCCCTCTGCGCATGCGCGCCGGCGTCGTCGGCTCCATCGACACGAAGATCTCCCTGTCTCCGCGCTGAACCCCACCGCGTTGCACGCACGAAAGAGGCCCGAATGAGCTAAGTCGGAAAGCAGCTGGAGATCCCGCACTCCACGCAGATCACGACGAATCGGTGGCCGTACCTGGGCCCACCTGCCGGCGTTGGGGGGAACGTCGAAGAGGAGCTGCTCGGAGGAGTATCGCCGGATCCCGCCGGATCCCGCAAATCTCTGGTAAAACTCCAAACAATCTCACAAATAATACAGCTCGGACACTTCACGCTAGCCAAAACGCACGCTTCCGCGGCCTGCTCCTAGTCAACAACGCATCGTCCTCGCATTTAAACAGAACACTGAACAGAGCGTAATTATGGAAGCAACAGGACAGGCAGCCCCCTCACCGTTCCTGGATCCTTGGGCCGCGGCGGCAACGACAAGCTTGGGCCTCTTGGCTTCCCTCCGCCCGGCAGCAGCGGCCACGGGCTGCGGGGCCGGAAGGAGCTGCGACGAGGGGCGGCGGCCGCGGGCGGCGGAGAGGAGGAGGCGGGGAGAGGCGGAGCAGGAGGCGAGGACCAGGCTCTCCATGCCGCGCCGCGCCAAACCTAGCTCTGCCGTCCGTATGTGAGGCCTCTCTCTCACCCTCGCTCGTGCTAGGGTTTTTGGCTCGCGTGTGTCGCCGTAGCGGCGAGGCCTCAGGCTTTTTACTCGGTGCAGTTGTGTGGTGAGATATGATGGATGATGTGCATGATCCAGATGATTTTAGCCTTAGGATCTTCAATGAGTAAAAGAAGAAGGCTTTTACTCGGTGCAGTTGTGTGGTGAGATATGATGGATGATGTGCATGATCCAGATGATTTTAGCCTTAGGATCTTCAATGAGTAAAAGAAGAAGGCTTGAGGAGAGATCCAGGCCATTCATTTGTATGAAGTTGGATTACTTTTGTACACAAATCTGGGTGGACTTAGATTAAGCATGACTATGGGGGTGGTTGAGGGGGTGGATTTAGTAAAGAAAATTTTAGTGTATTATAGAGGGGTAGAGATTCCCAAATAAGTAAAGAAGATACAATTGAAGACCACTCACCTTGAGGCAGGACTTTTGCATTGTTTGACTTCTTAGGTTTATTATGTCGGGATGATGCCTTCATCTGTGTGTTCAAGACTATCGACTTCACATCCTCGTCAGCACGCTTCCTGTAGTCGTCTTGTTCTAGGTCAACTATTTGTCCGGCATCGTCTTCGATCGGCACTTCTGCTACATCCATGTTGATCTGCAATATATAATATCAGCAAGTGGGTGCCAGCATCATCCAGGGGAGTAACAATACTGTGGAGAATGTTACTGGGAAATGGAAGACATGAGACATCATTTGCATATAGAGGTGAGCCTGTGCAAAGCGATAAGATTGCATTCTTACATTTCTATGAGTATTGCATAATTATTAATGCCGTTAGTTTTTGATATAGGTTGGAGCCATGGTCAGTAGCAGAAGTCAAGGTTTCTGGTTATTTGGAGCTCCTGTCAGTCTTGGCGAATGGATTGCCAGTTTCAGAAGAAGTATATGTGGCTAGTGTTGAGCTTCTGAAGGCCCCATGTCTTGCAAAGAAGCGAATTTTTCTGCTGGCTGGTGTTTTCTCTATTGGAAACAACTTCAAGCGTCGGAGGCTTTGAGGTGATCATGGATGCAATATGAGGCTGTCCGCTCAGGTGAAATAGCAGTGCGGTTTTTCACTGGTCTTGTAAGTTTATTCACCTTGAGTACAATTACAATGTTTCTAGCTCTTTCTTTTGCAGCAATATCTTGTTCAGTTGTGACTGCATGTTTTGGATTGAAAAAGTGCCACTTGCTTTCATCTTCGTAGTCCTAATTACTTCTCCAGTTTCCTGTTGTGGCATTATACTATTATTGGTACAAAGACTATCTTCTATGTTGTAGGACATAAACATAAACTCCATTAAATAGGGCACCTCGTGTTTCTTCATGATAGAATATTAGATAACGCAACATCACAACATGTTGGGTACCTTAATAAATTCTGTTTTTGGATTCAGGAGTAATTAGTTACTACAGTCCTGCATTTTGCAGTAGGGTTATAATTTGTAACTTAATTTCTTACGTAATAACTGATTATAATAGAAAAAAGATGAAGGGAAGGAGGAGAGGGATATAGGATAAATTGGGCGATACAGATTTCATTGTTTTGCTGCTTTTTCCATCTTGAGTAGGCTTATATAGCCTTTACACCCCACTGGCCCGTTGGTCAGCAATTACATAGAAAATTCAGAATGCCTAAAGAGAACTGAACATCCAAGGCTATGTCCCGCATTTTGCAGTAGGGTTATAATTTGTAACTTAATTTCTTACGTAAGAACTGATTATAATAGAAAAAAGATGAAGGGAAGGAGGAGAGGGATAGGATAAATTGGGCGATTCAGATTTCATTGTTTTGCTGCTTTTTCCATCTTGAGTAGGCTTATATAGCCTTTACACCCCACTGGCCCGTTGGTCAGCAATTACATAGAAAATTCAGAATGCCTAAAGAGAATTGAACATCCAAGGCTATGTCCCAACATCATAGCTCTTCTTTTTCCTTGGTTTTGCCTTGATTTATGACAGTCAATTAGCTTGAATTTGTAACACAGGCAACTAAGATGACATTTGTACAAAGAATAACCTATCAAGGATAAACTAAGGAAGAGATATTTTAAGCTCCGTTTTTCATCCATCACAAACTTGTGTCTCCAGTATTCCCTCTAATGAATTACCTAAGTATGTTAGCCCACTTACCTGCATTACCTAAGTATGTTAGCCCACTTACCTGCATTACAAATGCTCATGTGCATGATTGTAGCACTCTTTCATTTATATTGCCGAATTACTGCTATTATTATCTTCATCTGTAACAACCTTGTGCAAGTGTGGGGATTGTTTTGTTTATTGATTCAACCATACTGCTTAGATTGGACGATTATAGTTGGTGCATCAGTTCCCTTAAAATGTAACTCCTCTCTCCTTACATACAATCAGAACTTTTTTGTCTAATACACTTTCCATATTCAACTGTTTTAGATGTGATTTATTCTTGTTTCATTCTGACATCATAATCATATTTTATGCCCAAAAGGCCGCATAAGAATGAACAAGTCAATATGGAATTATGGAGAGAAGCTCAGATGTATGGTGATATCCAATTTATGCCATTTGTCAACTACTATACCACCACCACCATCAAAATGGATGCTTCTCTTTCCCAATGAAATGATCAGAAAATTGATTAACAAACTGAGATTAAACACGGCACATTTAGCAACTGATGATTAATTGTTACCGTCATTTGTGTGCGCTTGTTCTGGAACAAGAACTTCACTTGGAACGGCTCGAGCCCGAGTTCCCGGCTCAGCTCCTTGCGCTGCTTGTCGTCTGGGTGCGGGCATTCCTTGAAGAAACTGACCACAAATTTCCAAGAAGAAAAAAAAGTATTTCGTGAGTGATCAATTAATTGTACCCAAAAATTGATAAGAAAAAAAAGGAAAGTTCAGTGCGAACACAACAATCTTAGTTCTTGAATGCCTTGTCTTCCGTTTGTTTGAAGTGGAAAGAACAAAAACGGTTTGGGTCATCCTGAACGGATATGGACGAGCAAGAACTCAATTCGACTTCTACGTAAGCTTACCTCACCGCGTGTGAAAGACTGAAAGTTAGTAACCGACTGTTTTTTGCTCTGAAATTTCTGGTCTCCTTGTCTTGTTCCAGGTGTTAATTTGCTACCCCAAATTGTTTCGTTGTAGTAGTTACACTGTAGTACTATTTCTTATGGTTCGCATTTTGTTAAGAGGATGACATGTTCGGAATTAGCTATGTAGAGTGCCTCCTCATTAGAGTTTGGTGAGGAGAAATTAATGGTTTTGGGGGCATTTCACATTGATCCTTTGTCTGTGATATGATATGTAAGTTCATGATTATATAGAGAGTATTTGTATACTGCAACTGAACCAGCGACATCCCCAGTCGTTGGAGCAAAATGTGCAAATTATAGGAATGAAGTTACTGTGGTTGTTACCAGATAATAAATGACAATATGTGGCTGATGATATCTTCGTAGTTCTTATCGTTTTATTAAACAAGAACATAAGGAGTATATGAGAGTTACGCTTCCATCTCCTGGATCTGGTGCTGGGTGTGGCGGTGGTAGCGCTTCTTGTGCGGCCGCTGGTTGGGGTCCTGGTCGTCCATGGAGACGCCATCCACGTTCTCGCTGCCGGACTTGCTCTCGAACTCATCCCCAAGCGGGTCCAACACCCGGCCGCGGATCATGTTGTCGCCGCTCTCCGCCGTCATCAACGGGATCTGGCCCACCTCGCTTGGCGCGCGTCGGCGAAAACCGAGGTCGAGCAGTGGCAGCCTCGCCTGACGCGAGTGACGGTGGCCTCGCTAGGCGCGCGCGGCGGCGGCGGCACCTCCAGGAACCCTAGATGGGTTTTGGGAGGAGAGAGAGAACTCTTACCTTTTGGAAAGAATTTGTGAAAATGTTTATGATTTCTTTGCACGCCCTTACGATGCCGATCTTCCACGGGTGGCGATGATTGCGTATTGTGATGTGATTGTTTCTGTTTTTGGAAAGGGGAAATCAGGAGGAGAGGGGGCGTCCAGGTGATCTTTTTTGGAAAGGGGATTGGGCGCGGAGGACGCGCTCGGGTGGAGACGGGTATCGCGGGGTGGTGGCACCGCGAAGGGGCTGGGGTTCGGTGGGAGCGGGGTGGAGGAGGCGGCGGCGGGTGGGGGAGGGGAGAGCTCGGGCTGCTGGGGGAGCACGCGGAAGGAGGAGATCGCGGCGCGGAGGAGGCGGCGGCGGCTAGGGGCGGGGGGGGGGGGGGTTGCGGTGACAGCGAAGAAGGCGCGAGGTGGCGGCGGCCGCCGCCGCAGCCATGGTGGCGTGGCGAAGCGAGGGGAGGGGAGGTTTGGGTTAGGGTTTTAATGTGGTGGGAGGAGTGGCGGCGGAGGGGATGACGGGGGGAGCGAAGGCGCGGGGGAGAGGTGGAGATGGGGGAGCGGCGGTGCGGTGGAGGACGGGGGAAGCGGAGGGAGTGGCGGAGGAGGAGGCAGCAGCGGCGCGGGATGGGGAGGAGGAGGCGAGGGCGGCGCGGCGGCGGGGAGGGGAGGAGGCGAGGGCGGAGCGCTGGAGGAGAAAGGGGAGGAGGCGAGGGTGGCGCGGCGGCGGAGGAGGAAGGGGAGGAGCGATGGCTCCGTGCGAGGGAGGCGAAAAATGAGGTGGGGGAGGCAGCCGCACGGATTCACCGGGGGGGGGGGGGCCCGCACGGATTCGGGGGGCATCTCAATGATGTGCATGATCCAAATAATTTTGGCCTTACGATCTTCAATGAGTAAGAGAAAAAAACTTGAGGAGAGATCCAGGCCATTCATTTGTATGAAGTTGGATTATTTGGTACACAAATCTGGGTGGACTTAGATTAGACATGACTGTGGGGGCGGTTGAGGGGGTGGATTTAGCAAAGAAAATTTTGGTGTATTATAGAGTAGGGTAGATCCACTTCCTTTAGTGCAGCTTTGCGTATTCACCAAAACGCCCCTCATGCACCTTCCGGGAAGCTTCCTCATTCCTTGCCTTCCAAGCCTCGCAAACACCTTGAGTCCTCGCCGTCTTCGACACACCTCGACCGTTCTGACCTCGGCACTGCCTGCGCCTAGTCCGGTCATCCCGTGCCTCGCCACGACTCTGCCTCGACGTCCTGCAGCCATCACAGACAAGAAACACATCACATAACACCGCTCGAAACATGTAATCATGATTAGCATCAATGGATCTTACTCAAGCATAAAATGGCCCAAAAGCCCAAACGGGAAGAAGAATACGCCTCAAGTCCAACTAACCAAACCCGACTGAGCCAAATGCCATCATGGCACGAAACGCACGAACCAAACTCAAACTTTCCAGAAAACTTGTCAATTACTCATCACAAGCATGGGGTCGCATCCACATGGTCTCTCAATCTCCCCCTTGATGAGTATGTTGACAAACCCAAAAAAGCGTAAAGTTGAGTTTGAAAATGAAAGAGAGTCAAACACGATCCAAAAGAAATCAAAGAAGCTTATGACCATGTCGACAACTGGAGCAAAAATAGAAAGACCAAGTTTTCCTTAAAAGCTCCAAGAACTCCAAGATTTCCTTGAAAAAGGCTTTTTCTCCACGATTCTCTCCCTTTTGGCAATAAAATCATCAAGGTGCAAGGAAGAGAATAAACTAAGATGTGGGATAAAATGTCTGAAGTTGGTTTATTTTAAGCATTTAGAGCCATAAAGATTATCCAAAATGACCATATGAGAATTACATCAAGCCATAACATATACGAGTGCTATCAATATCATGACAAGACATGTATAATCAAGTTAAGCCAAATAAGTCATAATCTGAAAATTAGTCGAATTTCGTAGCATGTCAAGTCAACCATGAGTCTAGTCTAGCTAAAGGTATCCAAAGATGATGCAGGCCATGTCAATAATCTAAGTGGAACCAAGAAGCTAGTATTGAGTCAATTTAGAGTGCTACACGTTCAAGAATGAGACATTTGTTTAAGTACTTATTTTTTGTGGAATTAAGCAAATTGAGCACAATTGACACGTTTTTTGTTTATAAATCTCATGATTGTTTCTAACCAGATTTTTGTGTAGTCATGTGTTAGATCTCAAGCCTTATGCGACCACTCCAAGCGAGAAGCTTAAGGAAGTGATCTTGGTAAACCAAAACTCCCCCTGAGTTCATGCCTAGTGCAATGGCAAGCTGTCTCATGAGAAAGAATTGGTGAGATCAATTCTTTCGCACAAAAGAGATCGTTTTGCTTTCTTAAAAGGTTGTACTAACTCATGCTTCATCAAGAAACTAGTATAGCTCAATCTAAAGCTCAACAAAGATTCAAGATTCAACTCAGCCTATTTGACATGGTATGAATCATAAAAGGATAACTAAAGAGAGACTAGTCTCAAGAGCTAACATGACATGAATTAAGTTGTGCATTTTTAATCAACCTATCATGACAAAGACTAGACTACACGTATAAAGTCATGATAAATCTAGCAAGTAAGCACAGATCATGGCAAGATGTAATGCATTGTAAACATGTCATAATAGGATAATAATGAAGGCTCCATGTAGTTATATTACAAAGTAAAATGCTAAAATGCAAGAAAATCTAGCTCCCCCTCAACATGAGATGCAACTTCAATTCAAGTTGAGTTATGACAATATTAAGATCTAGAAGCTCCCAAATGAAGTCCCCCTGAACCAAAGCTATAAAATGAGAAGCTGGCAAGAAAATCAGAAAAGGCAGTCCTTAAAGCATAGACAAGATATAGAGAATACTATGGCTCAGACTGACTCTCATCTACCCCATATGACTCTAGGACTATTAGCTGATCATCTAACGCACTAAGGAGCAAACACGTACCCTGTCTACCCGAGGGTGGCCCAACCCTCGCTAGAACCTATAAGAAGTGAGTGAGCTCAACCTAATGAGAAGTGAAGCAGTTAACAAGCAGCATCCTAGAATCACAAGATGAGAGGAAGAAGTCTAAACAACTAGACAAAAGAAACACTCTAATCTATGCTAGAAGGACTAACCCCAATGCACACATATGCAATGCAACAGAAAGGAGTAAGAGCATAACAAACAAGATAAAACATGAAGCGCAAAACTCCCCCTCACAACAGTCCATAAGGACAGACCACCCCTAGCTCTCCCCGCAGAGCTGAAAACCTAGAGATATCTAAAGGCTTGGTAAAGATATCAGCCAACTGGTGGTCACTCTCCACAAACTGGAGCACTATGTCACCCTTCTCCACATGGTCTCGAAGGAAGTGATATCTAATATCAATATGATTGGTCCGAGAATGCTGCACTGGGTTCTTGGCAATGTTAATGGCAGAAGTGTTATCACAGATGAGTGGAACACTGTCTACGGCTAACCCAAAGTCCCGCAGGGTCGAGACCATCCAAAGTACCTGGCTGCAACAACTGGCGGCAGCAACGTACTCGGCCTCTGCGGTGGACTGAGCAACACTAGACTGCTTCCTAGAAGACCATGAAACAAGAGAAGTGCCAATGAATTGGCAGGTGTCAGAAGTGCTCTTCCTATCTATCCTACAGCCAGCAACGTCTGCATCCGAGCAGGCTCTCAAAGAAAGACAGGACGAAGAAGAGTACCAGATACCATAGTCAATGGTAGCTCGAAGGTACCGAAGGATGCGTTTCACCGCTTGGCGGTGAGATACGCGAGGAGAAGCCTGAAAGCGAGCACATAGACACACGGAGAAGTGTATGTCCGGTCTCGAGGCAGTGAGGTATAAGAGGGAGCCAATCATGCTGCGATACTCCATCTGATCAACTGGTTCGCCGTCCTCATCTGGGTCAAGAGAAGCTGTGGACACCATAGGAGTTGACACGGGCTTACCATCACTCATGTCAAAGCGTCTCAGGAGGTCACCAGTGTACTTGCCCTGATGCAAGAAAGTACCCTCCCGAGTCTGCTTGATCTGGAAGCCAAGGAAGAAGGTCAACTCACCCATCATACTCATCTCAAACTCGGTGCTCATGACATCTGAGAACTGTGAAACAAGAGTATGAGAAGAGCCGCCAAAGATGATGTCATCCACATAAATCTGGACGAGTAGTAGATCAGTGCCATGCCTACGGATGAACAAGGTCTTATCTACCTTACCCATCTCAAAACCATGACTCAACAGATAGGATTTAAGCCTCTCATACCAACCTTAGGGGCCTGCTTAAGTCCATACAAGGCTTTGGAAAGCTTGTAGACATGGTTTGGGTATTTGGAGTTCTCAAAACCTGGAGGCTGTCTCACATAGACTTCTTCCTCAATGAACCCAATGAGGAAGGCACTTTTGACATCCATCTGGTAAAGTTTGAAACCCTTAGAAGCTGTGAAAGCAAGCAGGATTCTAATGGCCTCAAGTCTAGCTACAGGGGCAAAGGTCTCCTCAAAATCTAGACCCTCAACCTGGGAGAAGCCCTGAGCTACCAGTCTAGTCTTGTTCCGAACGACAACCCCATCTTCACTCTGCTTGTTCTTGAACACCCACTTAGTCCCAATGATATTGTGACCTCGAGGGGGCTCAACAAGCGACCAGACCTTGTTTCTCTCAAAATTTTCTAACTCATGCATAGCATTGACCTAAGACTCATCAGAAAGAGCATGACAAACGTCCTTGGACTCGAATGAGGCAACAAAGGCAGAATGGAGACAAAAATGTGACATGTCAGACTTTGAGCGTGTGACTCGCTCAAAAAGGTCTCCAATCATCTGCTCGGAAGGATGGTCTTTCTGGATATGTCGGGGAGGTCCTGGATGAGAAGAAGTGGCCTCTACCCCATGAGCTGATGAGGTAGGAACAGAGCCACTAGCTCCAGAGGAAGCAGAAGACATGGGCTGATCACCTGGAGGTGCCGTGGCAAAAGGCACCTCAAGTGGAGGATGAGGAACTGGATCGGGTAGACAACCCTCATCTCCATCCTCCTCATCGTCCACAAAGATGGGCTCGGACTGTTCTAAAGAACCTGAGATATCGGGCCTAGTCCCTGGACTAGCCTCGTCGAATGTCACCTCACAGGTCTCTACCAACTTACTAGACTCGCAGTTCCAGACCCTATACGCCTGCGAAGAAGTCGAGTAACCTAGAAAGATACCATCACAAGAACGTGACTCGAACTTGTCTAGGTTCCCAGACTTCAGAATGAAACACTTGCAACCAAACACACGAAAATGAGACACTGGGCTTTCGCCCGTATCTCAACTCATAGGAATTGCGATGCAAGTGTGCCCGAAGAAAACTCTGTTCGAAACATGGCACGCGGTCGCTATAGCCTCAGCCCAAAACTTCCTAGGTGTAGAATACTCATCAAGCATCGTCCTGGCCATCTCAACCAAGGTACGGTTCTTCCTCTCCACGACGCCATTCTGCTGTGGGACGTGCGGAGAAGAGAACTGGTGCTCTACACCTGTCTCATCGCAGAACCTCTCAAAGTAGGAGTTCTTGAACTATGTGCCATTGTCTCTACGGATCGCTCGTAAGGCACCCGAGAGCTCAATAGAAAGCCTACTGAAAAGACCTCGAAAATGTGTAAAAGTCTCATCCTTCGAGGCTAAGAAAAACACCCAAGAGAACCTCGAGAAGTCATCGACCACGACAAGAAAAACACCCGCGGCAATATCTTTTACATAAATAGGCTCCAGTCACCCAACGGGAGAGTGACTGGAGCCAGTCGCCGAACCGGGAAGCGACAAGCGGCCAATATGGTAACGGTTGGGTGAATAATTGCTGTCACTGGAGCATTGGGCGAATGGAGCTCCAATCGCCTAACGGTTGGGCGACTGGAGCTCCAGTCGCCCAACGCCCGGACGACAAGGGGGTTAAAAAAGGGTCGTGCGCTCGGCCGCCGCCGCCCCCACCAAGCAAATCCATTTGCTCGCTCGGCCGAGAGAAGAAAAGAGAGGAGCAGAGGAGAGGAAGGAGGGGGAGAAGAGAAGAGGAGAGGAAGGAGGGGAAGAAGAGGTGGGGGAGAAGAGGAGAGGGAGAGGAGGAGAGAAGTGGGAGGAACGAGTGGGAGGAGAGAAGAGGAAGAATCAGAGCCAGGTAAATTTTTATTGGTATATTATATTTGCAGTATATTTTTTATGAAATGTTAGTATTAGAAAAAATTGTAGATGTAGAAAATTTAGTATATAGAAAATTTTTAGTATAGAAAATTTTTAGTATAGAATACTAAAAATTTTAGTATAGAAAATTTAGTTAACGTAGTTACAGGAAATTAGCAAGCGTAGAAACGGAGAGGAGAGGAAGAAGCAACCGTAGGTGTAGATGTAGATAGAAATAGTTACATTTCTGATATACAAAATTTAGTTAAAATGTAGTTTTAGAAAATTAGCAGCCGTAGAAGTGTGTAGTTGTGTATAAATTAGGGAACATAGTTTTACAAAATTAGCATCAGTACGAAATTTGCATGCGTACGAAATTGTAGTTGTAGAAAATTCAGTCACCGTAACGTACACATTAATCGTCCGCTAAATTTGTACGTATTAAAAAATGCAGTAATGCTAGAATTTAATTAATTCGTATGTAGAAACGTTAGGAAAATGTTGGAAAAACCGATAGGAAGTTCATAGTACACGTTTATTGTAGTGGGTTACGACATGCGAACGATCGGCAAAATGTGAATTACAGTACGTCGGTACTTTCGTATTGTGCGATGCGATTTGACATGTTCGAAAATTAAAAATTATATGTAGACCGACATCAGCAATGCCAATAGCCACTACATTGAGAGTGCATTACGGTGTTGGAACCGTTCGTGAAGGTCCGAATGGTGTGGATTTGAGCGATTTTCCGCAAGTCACTCTAGTACATCCGGATGGCGAGAATGCTCGGATCTCAGATGTGATGCATTGGCTGACCCGGAGTTTCTCGTTGGACCCCGAGGTGTGCAGCGTCGTCGTGCAAGGGCTTTGGAGCCGGTCTCCCACGGACGTCAGATGGGAGTTGAGGACATTGCTGCGCACAGCTGCGTGGAAGGGCTTTGTGCAAGGGTGCCAGTTTTCCTCAGTGACATAACATGACGCAACTTTTCGCAGAGATATGATAGCACGACCCAGCTTTGCACAGTGAGAAGACCGAATGTGCCAGCTTTCCTTAGTGACATGACGACGTAGCTTTTCGTAGTGACATGACAGCACAGACCAGCTTTCCGCGGTGAGAAGATCACACAGGCCAACTTTCCACAACGACATGACCGCATGAGCCAGCTTTTCGCAGTGACATGACAGCACGGCCCAGCTTTGCGCAGCGACGACCGAACGTGCCAGCTTTCCTCAGTGACATGACATGGCGACGCAGGTTTTCGTAGTAACATGACAGCACGGCCCAGCTTTGCGCAGTTAGAAGACCGAATGTGCCAGTTTTACTTGGTGATATGACATGATGATGCAGCTTTTCATAGTGACATTACAGCATGGCCCAGCTTTGCCCAGTGACAAAACCGAACGTGCCATCTTTGCGTAGCGACATGATCGCATGTTCCAGCTTTCCGCAGTGACAAGACCTCACGGTCCAGCTTTACCAGCTTTGCACACTATAAAATGAGTTTGAGATTTCTCAGCGAACGCTGCGCAACCAAACCGCACACTACACCACGCTTCCTTCACCACACCAGGATGGACAAAAGGCAGAAGAAGCAATGGGACAAGATGATGAAGCAATGGGAGGAGACCCGCGACCTAGCACGGTTAGCTGCCGCCCGCGATGAGAAAATAAGGGCTATTACAGCACGGGCAGAACAAGCCCAGCATGCTACGAGGTTAGCTCCCCGCAATGACGGGCCCCGTAGTAACAACCCCATCCTGAACGTTCCCATCGAGCGTTCGCTGCAACTCCCACCCGAGAGGGAGACACCCCCCTTTGTTGGTGCGGGGACACTTGCAAGTTCTTCAAGTCTAAACACCGCATCATCCTAGGTATGTGTTACTGGGGTTGTGCAAACTACTCCAGTGACTACCCTGACCGTCGTCTAGACACTGCAACCTATCGGTAGCCGGTAAGGACCAGATGCACCATTTTCCACCTACCTTTTCTCGTTCACAGCACGCACTAACAACCTCTCCCCTATATTTACAGTCCCTGGAACCCCTATGTGGCTACTGCAAATGGATCAAACTTGAGATCCACCCTGAGGACCAATGGACCCTCGACTTCGAGGAGTGGAATGTCCCAAAGTCATCGGAAATCCAGGAGGAGTGCCGCAAGAACGAGCAAACCCTACATATACAACGCGAGACGAAAACTTATCTTGAGGCGTGCACGCGTAGGGAGCGGGAGGCTCACGAGAGGGAGCACGAGAGAAAGAGGAAAATAGCGACTAAGGCAAAAGAGGCCACTAAGGAGTTCAACGCCGAGCGGGCAAGGAAGGGAAAATGACCCCGTTCGACATAGTAGGTCGTACGAGCAGTTGGGTGGGTTAGTCGCACATGATGCTATATGTTATGCATGTAATAAAAAAGTACGCGACATATTACTCCCAACTGTATTATGAAGTCTATTTAAATTCAGACAAGCTTATTATCTCGTCTTTTCGTATTCTATGATTCACATAGCAAGTCATCTAACAATATTAACATACTGGTTTTCTCTGTATACGAATTCGTAGTAACATCACAATATCACTTACCATCATATGCACTGATCGTTCTAAGGTCAATCGTTCTTAAAAAAATTCTCAAATTTTGTTATGCACCTACAACATACAATGAACATAAACTTTTATTACAAATCTAGCAGATTATTTTCCAGTTATAAACTACAAAATTGATAAAATGTACAAAATTCACGGGGCACTGAAACCAGTCGCCCACCCAGAGGGCGACTGCACATCAAGTCGCCCAATAGGGGGGCGACTGGTTCCTGTCGACCAAAGGTCGAGCGACTAGATCTCTATCGCCTGGAGACTGGGCAATTGGCTCCAGTCGCCCCCCATTGGGCGACTGAAGCCTATTTGTGTAAAACAAAATGTTGCTGCAGGTATATTTCTATAATTTCGAATAAAAAATAGATTATTCGTACAAAAAAATTCAAAGAATATCTACCACTCGTTACTGATACTGACCACCCTTTTAAAGGAGTAGCCACCCTTTTCAAATTGGATTTCACTGAGCTACAGGTACTTTGGCATAACATTCCAATAAACCCTGCATCCTTTAATTCCCGTTGAATGCCATATAATTTGAGAAGTGGGACCCACCAACCATGTAGTTTGTGGCATGTCTGCCAATGTGACAAAATCGTAGTTATGTAAAAAATATGTAGTTTTTTTATAGTTTTGTCAAAAATATATACAATTTATTCTTTTTATAAAATCTCGTCACATTGCTAATAACATTAGTGATTGCGAATTACTTCTAGTATTATTTATAGTTACATCTACGTGCCCGGGCATTTGATGCTTTATCGTACCTTCTTCCCCTTTACTTCTACTATTATTCATAGTTACATCTATGTACTAAATTTTATTTGTTTTGGTTTCTGTGTAGAGCCTTGAAGTGTAGAATTTAGGGTCGAATTCCGTTAAGAGAGGTAGAATGTAATATTCCGTAACCAAAACCTCTCATAAGCATCTACTCGCGAATATGAAAAAGGTTAAAAGGATATAAGGAAAACGGAATAAAGGAAATGGGGGGTGTTGTGGGGGTGGCCCAACCCCCCGCGACTAGGCCGTGCAACTAGTTCAACATGTAATAGGCCCAATAGTGTAGAAGAATATACCAGTGTAAATATACCAATGTACCCTCATCCTCTGTAAGTATTAAGGGGTAGAATGGGAATTTCCCATTCTACCCCACTCATGTGTATAAACCCTCAGGAGGGGTAGGAGGAGGGGGGATCCTCTCATTCTCACCAACTCTCCCATAGATCTGGCTCTTCTCTTCCTCTTCTACTAGTTCCCTTCTCTACTGTTTGGCCTGTAGCCACGACAGATGGCGCCGTCCATGGGGACGACTAGAAGTTGCGTATGGAAGAGGTTTCTTCAGCGTTTAACGAAAGATAAGTAGTTCGTCCGCTAAAATTTTGGTCTTTCTACTGTAGAGGCATACGGGTTTTGTCTGCACACTTCTCTCTGTTTTGAATATGCAGTATTGAATAGATCTCAGTATTCAATAGATCTAGTTGAATCGCGTGCCCAAGTGCGGTATTGTATAGATCCAATCCAGTCGCTTAGTTCTATGTTACTGCTATCTCCGCTCTGCAAGGCGGTGTCTTGAATGACTCGGTGGCGTAATCCCTCTGGCCAGGGTGGTCTCCGCGCGACCGTGGACTCCGCGTCGAAGCCGGGCAGCGCCTTCGGCGAGCCAAACTCCGCAGCACCGACCGCGCGCGAGGACGTCCATGCATGCATTCACGCATCTGTTCGCAAACCCCATGCACGCGCGATGGGCGAGCGCTGTCCGTTGAGCGGCGGGCAGGGCACATCGCAGGCTCCGTATTAACCGCCAGCAGCATCATCTCTGCATCACACGTCCTCGGCGAAGCCTACTCCACGCAGTGCCTCGCCTCCGCGCCGAGCGCCACCGAGATCTTCGCCTCCTCTTCGCCGAGTCTAAGCTGGATGCAGCGACTTCGCTGGCCATTGGGAGCACGTCTCTGCGCGGGATGCCGTGGCGCTCGGGGTCGATGGCGCACGAAGTCTCCGGCTCGCTCGAAGCGCCACTCCGCTCCTGCAAGCAGCTCCGACAGCTGGGGCGTGACTCGCGGGTGGAGCCGGAAAGAGGGCATGGGTGCGTGGTTCTTCGTCGGCAGCAGCTCCTTCAGCGCTGCCGGCCTACGGAGTATATCCGTGCGCGAGCCCGTAACATCCATCATGCATACACAGATTTCTTTCTTCTCTCCACACTCCATGCATTTTTCCGTAGTAGTCATGCATGCGTTTTCAATGGCCATGCACGTATGAACAGCAGCCAGCGACGGCATCTTCACCCAGGCACAGCGTCGATCCTCGCATGTAAGGCCTCCGCATCGTCGTCTTCGCGCGGAGCCGTCCCTGCCCTCGCCACGCCGGCTTTGTGGCTTTGTCGCCTCCACGCCGCGGCCCCCGATGCGGGCTCGTCGACGCGAAGTCCTACTTCGTCGAGGTCTCCACCGCGCCGGACCTCACATGCACGACCTCGGCCTTCGCTCGGACCCTGCATGCGCAACACTGGACTCTGTGGGCTGTTATTCCAGGCATGGGTGACTTGGAGAGTGCAAGACTGGGTCGCCCGGAAGACACGGCACTGCATTTTCAGAAGCTATTCAGTATTTCATTTTCTGCAGATTTTGTTTTCTGTAATCTGTGCAGTAAGCGCAGAATCATGTATTTCCGTTTTTGTGGATCGTGAGTTAGCACGTTTCCCAGTTTGTTAGTCATATATTCAGAATGTCTAGCACCTTTTGAAGTTAACAGAATACAGAGAAAATTGCCCCATTGCTGTCTCTCGGAAGAACTCTGAACTTCCGTTGCATTCTCTGTTTTTTTACTGTTCACGATCCGAAATCTTCAGTCTTGCGTGATCTCTGAGAGATCACTGCTCCACGTCAAGAAATGGCGGCACAGCAAGCGGCGAGAGAGGGCGGCGCGATGTCGTTCCAGCCGCCGATACTTTCCCCCTCAAATTATCCGGTCTGGGCGATCCGGATGGAGGCGATCCTCGACGCACATGGAGTGTGGGAGGCAGTGGAACCGGCAGAGGGAGCACAAGTTAACGCAAGGAAGGATAAGATGGCATGAGCCTACATTCTGCAAAGCGTTCCAGAGGATGTCTTGCTGCAGATCGCCAAGAAGAAGACGTCCAAGGAAATCTGGGATGCCCTCAAGCTGAGGTACTTGGGAGCAGAAAGAGTGAAGCAAGCCTGTCTGCAAACATTGAAAAGTGAGCTCGATGTGCTTCGGATGAAGGAGAACGAATCAATCGACGAGTTTGCCGGTAAGCTCAGTGCAATCGCTAGTAAATACACTCTTCTTGGTACTGCTCTTGAAGATGCAACCCTTGTCAAAAAATTGTTGGACTCTGTCCCTGAGAGATTCATCAATGTCGTTGCCGGCATTGAACAATTTTATGACTTGGCGACTATGCCGTTTGAGGAGGCAATCGGAAGGTTGAAGGCATATGAAGAGAGATCGGCGAGATTGCAGAGCAATGCCGTGAGCACTGATGGCCAGTTGCTGTTAACACATGCCGAGTGGCAGGCACGGCAGAAAGGAACCGGTGGCAACTCATCATCTGGAGGCAAAGGGTACCGGTCTAGCAGTCCAGATCGATCCAATTGGCGTGGTCGAGGCCGCGGTAGAGGCAAACGCGGCCGAGGGACAGCAAATCATGAGAAGTCAGTGAATACCAGTGGTGGAGGCCGGGGAACTCGAGACAAGAGTTCAATCAAGTGTTACAGTTGTGGCAATATGGGTCACTATGCATCTGAGTGTAGGAGCAAGAAGCAAGATGAAGAAGCTAATTTGTGTGCTGTCGAGGAGGAGCCAGCACTCATGTTTGCTGTGTCCCAGGAGGGTGCATGCAGTGAGCAAGACAAGCAGGTAGCAGTTTTGCTCAATGAAGAGAGATTGAAACCGGAGATGTACCATGGAGACAAATGTGAAGGGAGTGAAGATATTTGGTACCTGGATAATGGCGCCAGTAACCATATGACTGGCTGCTGGGAGAAGTTCCAGGAGTTAGATGAGAAGATCACTGGAAAAGTGAGGTTTGGCGATGGTTCCACCGTCCAAATCATGGGAAAGGGGTCAATTGTCTTTACCTGCAAAAATGGGGACCAGAAACTGCTTCAAGATGTATATTATATCCCAAGACTGTGGAGTAATATCATAAGCGTGGGGCAGTTGACGGAAGAAGGCAATGAAGTTCATATGGTGGGAGACCTTATGAAGGTGTATGGCAGAAACAGCAAGCTATTGATGCAGGTGAAAAGGACCAAGAACCGGCTGTACAAGATCTGTCTGAAATCTGAAAAACCAGTCTGCCTGCTGACAAATCTCGAAGATCCATCTTGGCTGTGGCATGCAAGACTTGGCCATGTAAACTTCCATGATTTGAAGCTTATGGGGGAGAAGCAGATGGTAGTTGGAGTTCCACAAGTTGAACAGCCAAACAAGCTCTGCCAAGCCTGTGTAATTGCCAAACAGACAAGACTACCATTTCCCAAACTGACAAAATTCAGAGCAGAGCGACCACTTGAATTGCTTCATGCGGACATATGTGGTCCAATTACTCCCTGGACACTCAGTGGTAACAAGTATTTTCTTCTCATTATTGATGATCACACACGGTGGATGTGGGTGTATACACTTGCTGCAAAGAGTGAAGCACTTCAAGCGTTTCAGAGATTCAGAAAAGTGACTGAAAACAAGACCGGCTACAAGATTCAGACACTTCGGACAGACCGAGGAGGTGAATTCCTGTCCACTAATTTCACTCGGTATTGTGAAGAAGCTGGGATTGAGAGGCACCTTACAGCTCCTTACACTCCTCAGCAGAACGGAGTGGCCGAGCGTCGTAACCGCACAGTGATGGCAATGGCCAGATCTTTGCTTAAAAGCATGCGGGTACCGGCAAAGTTCTGGGGGAGGCAGTCAGACATGTTGTGTACTTGTTAAATCGTTTGCCGACAAAAGTGCTTGAAGACCGCACACCTTTTGAAGCTTGGGAAGGTAGGAAGCCACACCTTGCTCATTTGAGAGTATTTGGATGCACTGCATATGTGAAGAATACCACCCCACATCTCAAGAAGCTGGAAGACCGGAGTACTCCCATGGTGTATTTGGGAGTGGAAGAAAACTGCAAGGCCCATTGGCTGTACAATCCTCAGAGTGGGAAACTGCATGTTAGCAGGGACGTTGTTTTCCAGGAGGACCTCGAGTGGAAGTGGACTGCAGATAGTGGTAAAGAGGAAGAGCAACTAGTTATTCCTGATACCTTGTTTTCGGACATATTGCATACTGCAACCGAAAATACAGCTACGGCAACAGAAGGTGTCCCAGTCACATGTGAATATCAAGGAGATACTTCACCTACTGCAGCAGGAGTCGGATCAGCAGAACCGTCCTCCACTGCTGAAATGCCGAGCCCCTCCACACCTCAGCTGAGTACAGGGTCTGCAAACTCCACTCAGGTACTGTCATCACCTGAGTCAATTGCCGGACCAGTGAGGTATCGTTCACTTGCAGATGTCTATGCCAACTCTGAAGTGGTAGCAGTACCAGAAGAGGAAGAAGAGGAGGAATTGATGTTGGCATTGTCTGAGGAACCTGCAAGTTTCCAAGAGGCATCTACAGAGAACTGCTGGCTTGAAGCAATGAAGAGTGAATTGGAGTCAATTGAGAAGAATGGGACATGGACTTTGACTGAACTCCCTGCAGGACACAGACCAATAGGTCTAAAGTGGGTGTTTAAGTTGAAAAAAGACTCAAGTGGTGAGGTGGTCAAGCACAAGGCAAGATTGGTTGCCAAAGGATATGTGCAAAAGCAAGGCATTGACTTTGAGGAGGTTTTTGCACCGGTGGCAAGGCTTGATACAATTCGGGTAATCCTTGCTCTTGTTGCAAATTACAGTTGGGAAGTGCATCATCTAGATGTTAAATCAGCATTCCTTAATGGAGAATTAGAGGAAGAGGTTTATGTCACTCAACCAGAAGGTTTTGAGGTGAAGAACCAGCTACATAAGGTGTATAAGCTGTCAAAAGCCCTTTATGGCTTAAGGCAAGCTCCCCGAGCTTGGAACATTCGGTTGGATAAGAGCTTGAAGAGGTTAGGCTTCAGGAAATGTGCACAGGAGCAAGCTGTTTATACCAAAGGAGTAGGTGTATCAAGGATCATCATTGGTGTGTATGTAGATGATCTAATAGTGACAGGAGGTAGCACTGCTGAAATTCAGAAGTTCAAGACACAGATGATGAATGAGTTTGAAATGAGTGATCTGGGACTTCTCTCCTACTATTTGGGTATTGAGGTGAGACAGCAGGATGGCAAGATTGAGCTCAAACAATCTGCTTATGCCAAGAAAATCTTGCAGCAATTTGGAATGGCTGACTGCAATCCAGCAAAATTTCCAATGGAGCCCAAGTCAAAGCTGCACAAAGATCCTGAAGGTACTCCTACTGATGCCAGGGAGTATAGAAGGTTGATTGGGTGCCTCAGATACCTATTACATACCAGGCCGGATCTTTCATATGCAGTCGGAATGGCTAGCAGGTACATGGAAGGTCCTACCATTTTACATTTCAAAGCAGTGAAGCAGATTTTAAGATACCTCAAAGGGACAGTTCAGTTCGGGTTGTCCTATGTGAAGGGGAGCTGTGAAGAAAGCATTTTCGGTTACTCTGACAGTGACTTGTCGGGTGACTTGGATGGAAGGAAAAGTACAAGTGGAATGGCATTCTACTTGGGAGAGAATTTGGTAACATGGAACTCCCAGAAGCAAAAGACAGTGGCTTTATCCACTTGTGAGGCTGAGTTCATGGCAGCCACTACTGCAGCCTGTCAGGCGTTATGGCTGCGGAGTATTATCAGTGAACTGATGGGAACCGAAGCAAAGCAAGTGACGTTGTTTGTAGACAACAAATCAGCGATAGCACTTATGAAGAACAGCGATAGCCAGTGTTTCATGGCCGCAGTAAGCATATTGATACCAGGTTCCATTTCATTACGGACTGTGTGGAGAACAAGTTGATTCAAGTAGCTTTTGTCAGTTCCGGCGAGCAGCGAGCAGACTGCTTGACAAAGGCGCTATCAGGTGTGCAGCTGGGAGAAATGCGTCATTTGATTGGTGTTCATGAGCTGCATACATGCTAGGACTAAGGGGGAGAATGTGGGCTGTTATTCCAGGCATGGGTGACTTGGAGAGTGCAAGACTGGGTCGCCCGGAAGACACGACACTGCATTTTCAGAAGCTATTCAGTATTTCCTTTTCTGCAGATTTTGTTTTCTGTAATCTGTGCAGTAAGCGCAGAATCATGTATTTCCATTTTTGTGGATCGTGAGTTAGCACGTTTCCCAGTTTGTTAGTCATATATTCAGAGCACCTTTTGAAGTTAACAGAATACAGAGAAAATTGCCCCATTGCTGTCTCTCGGAAGAACTCTGAACTTCCGTTGCATTCTCTGTTTTTTTACTATTCACGATCCGAAATCTTCAGTCTTGCGTGATCTCTGAATTCTGGGCTGAAACCAACAGACTCCGCGTGTGAAGCATCGACCTCCGCTTCGCACTCTGCGAGAATACGTCAGGTGATCATCCATCCATCTGAGAGTGTACTGTATTTGAAGTCCTGCGGCGAGGCAACCGTCCATGGATATTTCATGTGAGGGACGAGCCGAGCCTCTTCCACCATGGCGCCGCTGCTGCCGCGAAAGTCGACGGCGGCACAGTACATGCAGTGCGCGTCACACGCTGGGGATGAGCTCCGCAGCTCCCACGCCTGCCTCCGCTGGATATGCGTTGACCACTCCGACGCGGCGCGCTCGGCGGGGTCGTGGGCAATCTTCCTCGCCGTCGCGGCACCCTCGGGTGTCCGCCCTGCGGCACCGGACTCCGCGCCACGCCCTTCGACTTGCAGGACCAGGTCTCCCTCACCCCGGCATGGCGGGCTCCGCCGACTCCTCTACCTCAACTGCCTCCGCCACACCTCTCAGGGCATGCGCGCGGGGTATGCCGGGCACCTCGCCCGCTCCTTTCGCCTCCTCGCCTGCTTCGTCACGCCCTGCTCCCTGGTGGCGGTGCGTCGAGAAGGCGCTGCAGACGGGGCTATGGCGCGCCTGCCCGAAGAAGTCGAGCACGCAGTGCCGTGCCTCCTCGGCTGACGGCAGGCATGCCAACGTGGAGTCTGACTCCTTCGCCCGAACCTTGCATGCGCGTCAATGGCAGACCCAGAGCTGTGCAGGGAAGGGGGCGTCATCTTCACCGAGGGCCTATGGGATCATACGGCACACGAGCTGCTCATATCAAGCCATGGCTCTCACCGCCCGCATGGTGGAGCTCATGAAGAAGTACGGCAAGATGGCTCTGAAGTAAGCCACGCTCCTCGGCGAGGTCCCCGGCGATGTCCCGGCGAGGTCTTCTCTGAAGCAGTCCAGGCCCCCGCGCCACGCTCCAAGTTGGCGAGGTCCCGGCGAGGGCTTCTCCGAAGCAGTCCAGGCCTCCGCGCCACGCTCCGAGTTGGCGAGGTCCCGGCGAGGGCTTCTTCGAAGTAGTCCAGGCCTCCGCGCCACGCTCCGAGTTGGCAAAGTCCCGGCGAGGTCTCTGAGGTAGGCCACACTCCTCGGCGTTCAATCCATCCGTGCACGCACCGGAAGCTCGACGCCCGCCTTCGCGTCAATTGTCTTCGATTCGCTCACGCGGGACGTCGGACTGCGCCTCTGACTTCGCTCTGGAGGACTCCGCAACATCGGCCTTCGTTAGGCCTCACCATACCAACAACCGGATATTGCGTGCCCTGCCGGAGTTGCTCGATAGCGAGCTCGCCGCCAAGATGAACGCCATGAGCAGCGCCAACAACAACGCCATCGAGCATTCTGCGCGCCAAATCCTTCCGCGCATGCACCATCTACAACCACCAGCGCCAGGCCAAGATCACCGGGGAGACCCTCAAGATTGTCGCCGGCGCTGATGCCCACAACCAAGGCGTTTAAATCTTTCCTGCTCCTCATGGGCTGAGCTCCACTCACATATCCATCCACAGAAACTTCACGTTTCATGTATAGATGTCAATCCAGGCAAGCTTCACCCATGCATGCATCTCCATTCATGTTCATGCATGTGTCTCCGTACATACATGTACCAAAAATATCTACTCATGCATGTATATGGGAGTTATCCATCCATGCATGGTACAAAGTATCCGGCCAGGTATATGTTCACGCATGCATCGCCCAGAACCATTCGTCCACGCATGCCCAGGTCTCTCTCTCGCCTGCCGCACGCGTCGTAGGTCTCTCCGACTCCGGCGAGGTCGCCCGTTGCTCCGCTCGCCTCCGTGCGCTCGGCGTCTACGCCAGGTCTTCACTGGCCTTCGACTCGGCGGCTTCAGCCTCGGCCTTCGCGCTGCACAGGCCCGCTCCCCGCCCGTCAGAGACGGCTCCGGTGGCTTCGCCCGGTGCTCCGCTCGCCTCCGTGCGCCCGGTGTCTACGCCAGGTCTACGCCCGCTTGCCCAGCTCTGTGCAGGACTACACCTTCGCGGCAAAGGTCCAGGCTCCGCATTGCCCCTGCGCCCGCTCGTCGGATCTCGCCGCCTCCGCGGCGAAGGCCTCGCCCCCACGTCGCCCCTGCGCCTCTACGTCGAGCCATCGCTTCTGAGCCGCTCGGACCTGGGATGCCGTTGCCGGCCTTCGCCTCAACTGCGTTGACTTCACCGCGTGCATGCACGCATGCCAGGAGAGGACGTCCAGCACTCCGCCATCCATGCATGCAGACTAGGAGACGACGTCGAACGCTTCGCCACCCATGCGTGCATGCCAACAAAGCCTTTGCGCGTCTGGGGAGATTCCGCCGCCCTTCATACAATCCTCGGCGAGACTCTGCTGGCTCCATGCATGCATTGCGCTCGGGGCCTTCACACGTCCTCAGTGGCCTCCGCTTAGCCCCGCGCGACGAAAGATCACTTCGGCTGTGGGCTTCGCTTCATTGAAGACCTCAGTCACGGACCCTGTGCAGATGAAGTCTGCGTCGACGAGGTCCGCCCAGTTGGTTGCCTCCACTTCCGCACCGACCAAGTCTGTCCAGGTGGGCAGGAGAGGTATTGTACCTTGAAACCAGTTCATGATGGCACACGTCCTGTCAAGATTCGCTTTTGCAATTTTTACTTGACTGGCTTGTCCCCTGTTTTCTTTGCCATCATCGCGTGTTTACTGGCCTGGCCTCGGACTCTTTTATTGCTGTTGCCTCCCCTTTCGTGCAGCGGTGTTTGGTCAGCTTCTGGCTTAAAACCGCACGATGGCCTCGTGCCTCGGCGTACTCTCCGGAGTATAAATAAGACGCGGATGCTCTCCCTGCGCACTCTACTAAGTATAAACAAGACGCGGATGATCCGCGCATGCGTGGACGTTGTCCCTACGCGTACTCTCCGGAGTATAAACAAGACATGGATGATATTCCCACGCACTCTACAGAGTATAAATAAGACATAGCGTCGAGGTCCGCCTCCGCACGCACCCTCACCGCCCGCAACGCGCGGAGGCTTGCCTCCGCGCGCAGTCTACGGACTCTAAATAAGACGTAGCGTCGAGGTCTGCCTCCGCACACACTCTACGGAGTATAAATAAGACGCAGCGGGGGGACGCCTCCGCGCGCACTCTACGGAGTATAAATAAGACGTAGCGTCGAGGTCCGCCTCCGCACGCACCTTCACCGCCCGCAAGCGCGGAGGCTTGCCTCCACGCGCAGTCTACGGACTCTAAATAAGACGTAGCGTCGAGGTCCGCCTCTGCACGCACCTTCACCGCCCGCAACGCGCGGAGGCTTGCCTCCGCGCGCAGTCTACGGACTCTAAATAAGACGCGGATGCTGTCCCTGCGCACTCTACGGAGCATAAACAAGACACGGATCCCGCGCATGCATGGATGTTGTCCATATGCGTACTCTCCGGAGTATAAATAAGATGTGGATGTTGATCCCACGCACTCTACGGAGTACAAATAAGACGCGGATGTTGTCCCTGCGCACTCTACTGAGTATAAACAAGACGCGGATCCCGCGCACGCATGGATGTTGTCCATATACGTACTCTCCGGAGTATAAATAAGACGTGGATGTTGATCCCACGCACTCTACGGAGTATAAAAATTGCGACATGGCCGAGACACCAGGGAGTGCCTCGCTTTAGGCGGCGCACCACTTGGATATCACGCCCTCGCGCGCGTTGCACCAGGGAGTGCATCGCCAAGTTTTTGAAGGTAGGGCAACGGCGGCCCCGCCTCCCTACCTCGGCGTGCGTAGTGCCCTCGGCCTACGCCGCAAGCGCCCGCTCTCCGCGGGCACTGTTTTTGAAGTTAGGGGAACAACGGCCCTGCCTCTCTGCCTCGGCGTGCGTAGTGCCCTCGGCCTACGTCGCAAGCGCCCGCTCTCCGTGGGCACTATTTGCGAAAATAGGGGAACGGCGGCTCTGCCTCCCTGCCGCCGAGCTTGCCGTTCACCGTCTGCCTCGTAGGCATCGCCTCGGCAGGACGGCACGTCGTCAGCGCCCGACTCCGCCGTCCACCTCGTAGGCATGGCCTCGGCGGGACGGCACGTCGTCAGCGCTCGACTTCGCCGTCCGCCTCGTAGGCATCGCCTCGGTGGGACGGCACGTCCTCGGCGACCGACTGCGCCGTCCGCCTCGTAGGCATCACCTCGGTGGGACGGCACGTCCTCGGCGCTCGACTTCGCCGTCCGTCTCGTAGGCATCGCCTCGGCGGGACGGCACGTCCTCGGCGCTCGACTTCGCCGGCCGCCTCGTAGGCATCGCCTCGGCGGGACGGCACGCCCTCGGCACTCGACTCCGCCGTCCGACTCGTAGGCATCTGTCGGAACCCGGAGTAACGACTCCTGGATCCTCTGTGTAAATCGCACTAGTCCAGGATCAGCTACTCCACACAGTACAACAAAGATAAATACCAAGCTCAAATGACTGATTATATTAAATAAAAGGGTATGGCATATTGGCCAAGTCTTACATCAACGCCCATTGGCAAATATAAATAAAGAAAAGAACTGCGGAAGCAAACTGATAAACAGTGAAGCCCAAGCCTGCCCACAGGCAAACGACAGTAAGACGCGGCCTATTCGTCCTGATCTTCACCGTAGTTGACGTCTTCCTTCTCTGTGTAGAAAAAGCAACGTGAGTACAAACTTGTACTCCGCAAGTCACACGGGAAAATGCACCATAATGATAAAGGCTTCAGTGGAAGGCTTATAAGGTTAGTTTGCATAAAACAGCATTTAAGAAATACAATAAGTAGATTGAAATTGCTGAATTTAATACAGTAGGTAAAAACAATACTGGTAGTAGAAAGTAATACCGTCAGTGTCGGCTCCGACCAAACACCAACCTATCCACGGGCATCCCACCCGGACCATCTTTTCCAAAAGCTCACGTATGGATTCCATCCATCCACACGCTTTCACTGCGCAACTCTGATGATTCCATCCATTCACCAGATTTCAATCTCTCACGGATTCCATCCATCCGCAAGGTTTTCATCTCTCGTGGATTCCATCCATCCACAAGGTTTTCGAAAATATTTTGAAAAACAAAGTCTAATCCATGAAAAACTTTTACTCAGCATGCCCATGACCGTGGGCACGGCTATCCAGGATAGATTATACACTCTGCAGAGGTTGTACAACTTTACCCATAAGACACGATCATCCCGTTGTACCACTAGATTACACACTTCCTTAGGTGTGCGGTGGGGAGTCGTGACAAGGCCTTTACAATGCAAAGCCTTCAACCTGGTCGAGCCAACTCTAATGTTTCACCCCAGTAAGGAATCCACCAGACCGGGACCCCCTCTTGAGCCTAGACGAGACTTCTCATGGCTTAACCACGCTCGCCCAAGTGAGACTTCACATGGCACCAACCATGCTCACTTTCAACCTACGACTTGACTCAGGTTGGGACTTCACAAATTATTCAGCCAGGGCTGTCCCATACCAGCCATGTGATAGTACGATTAGGGCTTTGCAACAGTAGCTCACAGACCGGTCCTTAATCTGACTCAGGCCCAACCACATACCCCCGTGCACGACAATCGACCACCGCGGCTCCAACCAACAGGGCATGCCTGCACCCACCAATCTAACCAATTGCCTAAGTCTAAACCAGGTTTTATATTTGTTTTCAAAATAATTTCATAAACCTCCTTGACTCACCAAAGTCAAGAGTACATATCATTTTATGTAAAAAGGGTCATCATTTTATGTAAAAGATATCCCAAAACAAATATTATATCTAAGCAGTCTAAGCATTTGATATAAATTCCTCTAGCCAACACTAATGTATTAACTAGAGTTTGAATCTAGGGTGACAAGGTGCTGAGGAATTCAAATTCAATGGAGGAATTAACAAGTAGGTATTAACTATATTTAAAACTGAAGTGAAATACGTTGAATAAACATATGCATGCAATATAATTTAAATCAACATAATTTTATTTTGAAAACTGGGATCAACATGATCAAGGAGTGTGACTTGCCTTGCTCTTCAAATTTGTTTGAATCTTCGTCGAAGAATTCTCCCGAATCGTCGAAGTCTACACGTGAAATTAACCCACCAAATTCAAATAAATTCAAAATAAATTCAAATTGACTTCAATTATTTGAATTGAGGCTGGAAATGGATATAGGGGAATTTTTGATGAATTTAGAAATTTGAATGGGCTAAATCGGAGCTAGATGAAGGAGAACGGGCTCCGGGAAGTTTGAAAAGAGAGAAAATGAAAAAGGAGGATTTTTGGAATTATTTTTCTAAAGGAAATTGGATTTATTGCGTCAGCAGGAAATTTAATTTCGGCTTATTTATTTTTCAGCGGAAAAAGAGACTTATGACGCCAGCATGACATCAGCCCGAGGGGGACGACTGACAGGTGGGCCTGGTCCATGGACCGGGTCCAACGAGGGAGGAGGCGGCCGAGGTGGCACGCGGGAGGGCGGGTGCGCACGTGGCGCTGACGGGGCAAGAGGGAGCCGACGCGGCGGGAATGTAGCTCCACGCCAGCTGCCACGCAGGCGCGGCCATGCTGACATGTCCGCCCTCCTTATGAAACAGCATGCCTCGAAAATTCACCTGGATCCCTAGGAATATCGACTCGAACCATGTCTGCTCGTAGTCGATGGGACACAAGCGTAATCCTGCAAACAATCTCAAAGATATGGCAAGTAGGTGTGATCGGGTTGACACCCTCTAAGTCATCAATAGAATATCCAATCACGTAGGCATATCGATAAAGTACATCATGAGGACCATAAGTGAGATGAGCACAATCAGTAATAGAGTATGTCTCATCAAAACCAAGGAAATCAGACCTGAGGTGATCGAGGAAGAATTTCCATACTACCTGAGGTGTAGGTGAAGGAGAATGTATGGTAGTAGAAACCTCCAGAGGGGCGATGTCGACGAAGAAAGTAGCTGGTGGTGGATCAATAAAAATATGCTCCTCCTCAACATCAGAAGCAGCCCCCTCATCAAGATGTGGAACCTCAGAACTCAAAAGCATATCCATAGTGAAACAATCATCATCAGGAGGTAGGTCCCCATCATCTAGCTCAGTGTCAACATAAGGATCATCAGAGTGGAGCGCTAAGTCTGGCAAAACAGTATCTATGCAACTGACCATATGCTCAATAGGAATTGTATCCTTATCATCGAAGATAATCCGCTTGAGTTCAGCCTGGTCACTCGTCGAATATAGCTCAAAGATGTGTGTGTCAGCGGCACACCAAGATGTCTCTAGCACAAGCTCATGAACCTCATCTACCTTGTAGCACTAACTAGGAGGCTGAGTAGATGGCTTCTTATGGTGATGACATGGAGGATGTCTAGAAGCTGTAGGCTGGCTCTGCTGAAGCACTAGTGGAGTAGGTGGAGTAGGCCCAACCAAAGTTATACCGCTCTCCGTGGTGACAGACTGGTAGTGAGCTAGAGAACTTGGGTAAGACTGTGAGGATGCCAAACTGTCACAACGGGAGGTCAAAGTGCGCATAGCCTCTCTAAGATCATGCAATTGGGCCATCAAAGTCTTCACACCACATAACTGTGACTCCAGATGAGATGTATGCAAAACAGACAGCTCAGGACTATAAATCTGATCATGATGAAGAGTAAGTAACTGCTGCTGAGGTGCAGGAGTATAATGAAAACTATGCTGGTGTGATGACAGAGAAGGCTGTGGTTGACTAGAGCTCAAACTATACTGATCCATCTGAGGAGAAGGTGCATCAACTCTAGCTACCAAAGAATCTGAACCGGGCTTTTCATTGTACCACTGGGACTGATGGAAAACCATGTTTTCAATAAGAGTGCATGCGTCATCAAGTGTCTTGTTTGTGATTGCTCCACCAGCTGCTGCATCAACTAAAGATCGTGTGGCACATGTCAAGCCTCTGTAGAAGATCTGCAGGACAAGCCATCTCTCAAGACCATGGTGTGGACATCTCCTGAGCAAAGCCTTGTATCGCTCCCAAGAATCATATAAACTCTCTCCATCAAGCTGAGCAAAACTGAAGATCTGATCACGGATCTCAAACTGCCTGGATAGCGGAAAGTATCTCTCCACGAAAGCACATAACAGCTGATCCAAAGTGAATGACCTCGATGGCAAAGAATAAAACCAGGTACGAGCACCATCTCGAAGAGAGAATATAAATAATCTGCATATGATAGTGTCCTGAGAAACCCCATGGTACTTAATAGTATCAGAGTACTCCAAGAATGTGTGAATGTGCTCATAAGGGTCCTCACTGGGTAATCCTCCAAAACGGGTCTCCTGAACCAAGGCAATCAAACCAGGTCTTAACTCAAAGTCATCGGCCTCAACTACTGGCAAACCTGGCCCTAACATAGCACTCTGACTACTCGGAGCCCAAAGATCATGAACTAATGCCATATCCTCAATAAATACCTCTATAAATCAACCTGCGGGACAAGATGAGAAAAACCACAAAAAAAAGTAGAAATAGCTAGGAAAATGGTTAGGGGTTAACGATATATCACAAATATGAACAAAAACACAAAACAAGCTAAAGAAAACAAACAACCTAGTCTACAGCCTAACACTGTCGCTCTAAGCTAGTCCCCGGCAACGGTGCCAAAATACTTGATCGTGCAAAAATAGCACACCCGCAAGTGCACGGGTTGCCACTGAAATAGCGGCGAGTGTCGTGTTCTCCACATGGACTAGACTGAGGCTATCGGTGCTCAGCTAAAGCTAGGTCAATCGAAACGAGGGAGAAAACTAAACCTAAAATGACTACCAAAGCAGTCGAACGAATGAACGAACTACTAAATGAACTCTACGACGACTGACTATATGAATGACGCACGAATGACACTGACGACTACATGAACGAACACGACTACCGATTGACGACCTAACCAGCTACCGACCGCTAGACAGAAGGAGAAAGTCGAGAAGCACTGGGGAAGTCTAGAAGCATGGAGGGAGTCGAGAGAGAAAGAGGGGGAAGACGGTCGACGACTAACTAGACGACGGCGATAGGACAACACAGAACAACGAACACACGCACGACTTAACTACTGACTGACCGCGGAAAGGAGAAAAGTGGGAGTCGAGAAGCACTAGGTGGGTCAAGACAGCAAGGGTAGGAAAATGGTCGCCGGCTAGCTAATCCGCACAACACAACCAACACAGATACAAATTTAACAAAGACAACTACACTAAACACAGGGCAAAGACTACACGAGAACTGATCACAGACACGCACATAGTCACTAACCTAACATCACATAATGCTAATCAATCTAACACATATAACCACTTAACAAAGCTAAACAAAATCACAATCGACAAGTACTAACACAGAAGACTAACAACCACTAAATGACTAACACAGAGATTGCAAAATTACATGAGCTGAACCAGTATCCAAATCCATCATGATCCACAAATCAAAATCACAGTTCACATCTGCATATATCACAATAACAGAACAGGGCACAATATCATCTCAGTGAGTACATGCGCAATCACAGATCTCAGAAAATAATCCACAATTCATCATCACAGTGCACAATTAAGAGGAAGCAGAGGAAGAATTAAACCTAGATGGAGAGGAAGCAGGGGTCGGCAATGTGGAAGAAGACGGGGTCACGGTCGCCGGTGTGTTGGATCGGAAACGGCAACAGAGGGGGTGAATGGTGCCTTTAAAAGTCGCCCACAAGGTGTCCACAAAATTCTCTACTCTCCAGTAGATATTGAAGCTATGAAGACAGAGAACAAAAATTGATTGGAAACCCAAAAACAAATTTGACGAGAAACTGCTATGACTTGGGCTACAAGACTATGAGCAAAGAACCAACAAAGTCATGAAAAGCTATGAAGAAGGAAGATGTTTGCTCACTGGCAAGGAAACTGCAAAAGATCAGCTCAACACATTTCTACGGCAAGAAACTGCAGACATATGCTGCCACGGCAGAGAAATAGCAGCAATATGCTGCCACGGTAGAGAAAAGACAAGAAATTTTAGCCAGCCGAAAACTTGATTTCTGCAGCAAATAGCCGGCCAAACCAGCAGCAGAAAGTAGACAAAAACAGCAGCAAAATAAAATAAAATCTGCTGCCAGCCGAACAGCACAAAAGAAAGGAAAATCTGTTGCCAACCGAACACTCAAAACAGCACAAAAGATGAAGTACGCTGCCAGCCGAAAAGCAGTAAGAAGGACTGCACTTCACTGCAGAGACTGCTGCCACGGCAAAAGAAGCTGCTGAAACTACTGCCACAGCAAAAGCAAATAAAAGCTAGCTGCAGCTGCCGAAAGGAGTTTTTGCTGCCAAGACCAAAGATTGACAAAGCACAAACAGTAGCAAAAACTGGTACTTGGCTGAAATGGCTGCTCTCCAAAAACTGAAAACTGCAAGTAAATCCATAGAGCACCAAAAACAATCCTAAAAGCTAAAAACAAGAACCTTGCCAACAGCTGGTTTTTGGGAGAATTAGTAGCAAGAACTGAACATGCACTGCATGAGCCGACAGGAGAAATGGAGCTAAAGATTAAAAGATTGAGGAAGACCAAATCACAGCATGAGCATCACTTAACAGAAGAAAAACTGAGCAAATAAAAGAGGGCTGCAGTTAAGTGTTACTTCTTGGAAAAATGTTGCTCAGAAGGACCATGAAAAGAGACCCAACCATCACCAACAGAGATAGTCCTCCATATCCAATCAAAAAGGAAAACAGAGACATGAAACAGAAGAAAAATCCAAAACATAAGGTTTCTCCTATTGAAATTGATACTGAGACAAGAATGCTTATACAAGATTGCTCTCAGCTCATCTCTCTCTCTCAATCTCACACTAACTAAGTCCTCATACATGCTTGAAAGATCAAGAACTCTACATATTCTCCTCACAACTCACATGGAGAGTAACTCAAAACATAGCACACTCAAAACCCACTCTCTCAAGCCATCTCTCTCTAAAAATCTGCATCTAGCACTAGAGAGCACCTCTCTATTTATAGCCCTCCTAATGGGTTTACATTTCCTTTGCCCATTAAGCTTTTTCGCTTTACCCACTAACTCCAACCATATCCACTTCCTTTAGTGCAGCTTTGCGTATTCACCAAAACGCCCCTCGTGCACCTTCCAGGAAGCTTCCTCATTCCTTGCCCTCCAAGCCACACAGCCACCTCGAGTCCTCACCGTCTTCGGCACACCCCGACCGCTCTGACCTCAGCACCACCTGTGCCTAGTCCGGTCATCCCGTGCCTCGCCACGACTCCACCTCGACGTCCTACAGCTATCACAGACAAGAAACAAATCACATAGCACCGCTCAAAATATTGTAACCATACATTAGCATCAGAAGACATACTCAAAGTCTAAACCAATCGAAACGAAAAATAAACGACTTAAGCACGTTCGACCTAGTTCGACAAGGTCCGACCGAAGCCGACTACACCACGCAACGACATGGCTCGAATCACTCAAACCAAACTCGACTTTCCTGAAACCGATGTCAATTACTCATCACACACACGGGGTCACCTCCACATGGTCTATCAATCTCCCCCTTGATGAGTATATTGACAAACCCAGAAAAAGCATAAAGTTGAGTTTGAAAATAAAAGAAAGTCAAACATGGTCTAAAGAAAATCAAAGAAGCTTATGACCATGTCGACGAACGGAGCAGAAACAGAAAGAGCAAATTGTTCTCCAAAGCTCCAGAAAGTCCCAAAAAGGCTTTTTCTCCGCTATTCTCCCCCTTTTGGCAATAAAATCATCAAGATGCAAGGAAGAGAACCAATCATGAGATTGGATAGAATGGCTGAATTTTATTCATTTTAAGCATGATGAGCCATGAAGATTATTCAGAATGACCATATGAGAATTACATCAAGCCATAACACATAAGTATGCTATCAAGATCATGATAACACATGTATAATCAAGCTAAGCCAAATAAGTCATAATCTGAAAATTGTCGAATGCCTTAACATATCAAGTCAACCATGATTCAAGTCTAGCTAGAGGTATCCAAAAATGAAGCAAGCCATGTAAATAATCTAAACGGAACCAAGAAGCTAGTATTGAGTTCAAGAATGAGACATTTGGTCAAGTACTTGTAAGTTGTGTAATTATAGCAAATTGAGCACAATTCACATGTTTTTCTTTATAAATCTCATGATTGTTTCCAACCACATTTTTATTTAGACATGTGCTAGATCTCAAGCCTTATGCGACCACTCCAAGCAAGAAGCTTAAGAAGATGATCTTGGTCATCCAAAACTCCCCCTGAGTTCATGCCTAGTGCAATGGCAAGCCGTCTCATGAGAAAGAATTGGTGAGATCAGTTTTTTCGCACAAAAGATATCTTTTTGCTTACTTAAAAATTGTATCAACTCATGCTTCATCAAGAAACTAGCATAGCTCAATCTAAAGCTCAACAAAGATTCAAGACTCAACTCAACCTATTTGACATGGCATGAATCATAAGAGGATAACTAAAGAGAGACTAGTCTCAAGAACTAACATGTCATGATTTTAATTCAAGTTGAGCATTTTAATCAACCTATCATGGCAAAGACTTGACTACACATATAAAGTCATGATATATCTAGCAAATAAGCACAGATCATGGCAAGATGTAATGCATTGAAAACATGTCAAAAAGGATAATAATCAAGGCTCCATGTAGTCATATTACAATGCAGAATGACATGAAATGCAAGAAAATCCAGCTCCCCCTCAACATGTGATGCAACTTTTAGTTCAAGTTGAGTTATGGCAATATTAAGATCTAGAAGCTCCTAAATGAACTCCCCCTGAACCAAAGCAATAAAACGAGAAGCTAGCAAGAAAAACAGAAAAGGCAGTCCTTAAAGTATAGACAAGATATAGAGGATATTATGGCTCAGACTGACTCTCATCTACCCCATATGACTCTAGGACTATCAGCTGGTCAACTAACATACTAAGGAGCAAACACGTACTCTGTCTACCCAAGGGTGGCCCAACCCTTGCTAGAACCTATAAGTAGTGAGTGAGCTCAACCTAGTAAGAAGAGAAACAGTTAATAAGCAGCATTCTAGAATCAAAAGACGAGAGAAAGAAGTCCAAACAACTAGAAGAGAGAACCACTCTAATCTATGCTAGAAGGACTAACCCAGATGCACCCATATGCAATGCAACAGAAAGGAGTAAGAGCATAATAAACATGATAAAGCATGAAGCACAAAACTCCCCCTCACAACAGTCCATAAGGACAAACCACCCCAAGCTCTCCTCGCAGAGCTGAGAACCTAGAGCTATCCAAAGGCTTGATAAAGATATCGGCTAACTGGTGGTCACTCATCACAAACTGGAGCACTATGTCACCCTTCTCCACATGGTCTCGAAGGAAGTGATATCTGGTATCAATATGCTTGGTCCGAGAATGCTGCACTGGGTTCTTAGCAATGTTAATCGTAGAAGTGTTATCACAAAAGAGTGGAACACTGTCGATAACCAACCCAAAGTCCCGCAGGGTCGAGACCATCCAAAGTACCTGGCTATAGCAACTGGATGCAGCAACGTATTCGACCTCTGCGGTGGACTGCGCAACACCGGACTGCTTCCTTGAAGACCAGGAAACAAGAAAAATGCCAATGAATTGGCAGGTGCCAGAAGTACTCTTCCTATCTATCCTGCAGCCAGCAAAGTCTGCATCCGAGTAGGCTCTCAAGGAAAGACCGGACGAGGAAGAGTACCAGATACCATAGTCAATGGTAGCTCGAAGGTACCAAAGGATGCGCTTCATCGCCTGGCGGTGAGATACGCGAGGAGAAGCCTGAAACTGAGCACAAAGACACACGGAGAAGTGTATGTCTGGTCTCGAGGCGGTGAGATACAAGAGGGAGCCAATCATGATGCGATACTCCTTCTGATCAACTGGCTCGCCGTCCTCATCTGGGTCAAGAGAAGCTGTGCATGCCATGGGAGTCGACACAGGCTTACCATCACTCATGTCAAAGCGTCTCAAGAGGTCACGAGTGTATTTACCCTGATGCAAGAAAGTACCCTTTCGAGTCTGCTTGATCTGGAAGCCAAGGAAGAAGGTCAACTCGCCCATCATGCTCATCTCAAACTCGGTGCTCATGACATCCGAGAACTGTGAAACGAGAGCATGGAAAGAGCCGCCAAAGATGATGTCATCCACACAAATCTGGACGAGCAGAAGGTCAGTCCCATGCCGGCGAATGAACAAGGTCTTATCTACCTTACCCATCTCGAAACCATGACTCATCAAATAGGACTTAAGCCTCTCATACCAAGCTCTAGGGGCCTGCTTAAGTCCATACAGAGCTTTGGAAAGCTTGTAGACATGGTTCGGGTATTTGGGGTTCTCGAAACCCGAACGCTATCTCACATAGACTTCTTCCTCAATAAACCCATTGAGGAAGGCACTCTTGACATCCATCTGGTAAAGCTTGAAACCCTTAGAAGCTGCAAAAGCAAGCAGGATTCTAATGGCGTCAAGTCTAACTACAGGGGCAAACGTCTCCTCAAAATCTAGACCCTCAACCTGGGAGAATCCCTGAGCTAACAGTCTAGCCTTGTTCCGAATGACAACCCCATTCTCACTCTGCTTATTCTTGAACACCCACTTAGTCCCAATGATATTGTGACCTCAAGGGGGCTCAACAAGCGACCAGACCTTGTTTCTCTCGAAATTTTCTAATTCCTCATGCATGGCATTGACCCAAGACTTATCAGATAGACCATGACTAACATCTTTGGGCTCAAAGGTGGCAACAAAGGCAGAATGGAGACAAAAATGTGACATGCCAGACTTTGAGCGAGTGACGCGCTCAAAGAGATCTCCAATCATCTGCTCGGAAGGATGGTCTTTCTGGATATGTCGAGGTGGTCCTGGGTGAGATGAAGAAGTGGCATCTACCTCATGAGCTGACGAGGTAGGAACAGAGCCACTAGCTCCAGAGGAAGCAAAAGGCATGGGCTGATCACCTGGAGGTGCAGTGGAAGAAGGCACCTCAAGAGGGAGAATAAGAAACTGGATCGGGTAGACAGCCCTCATCTCCATCCTCCTCATCATCCACAAAGATGGGCTCGGACTGCTCTAAAGAACCTGAGATATCGGGCCTAGTCCCCGGACTGGCCTCGTCAAAGGTCACCACGCAGGTCTCTACCATTTTACTAGACTCGCAGTTCCAGACTCTATATGCCCGCGAAGAAGTCGAGTAGCTTAGAAAGATACCATCACAAGATCGTGACTCAAACTTGTCTAGGTTCCCGGACCTCAGAATAAAACACTTGCAACCAAACACACGAAAATGCGACACTGGGCTTTCGCCCGTATCTCAACTCATAGGAAGTGTGATGCAAGTGTGCCCGAAGAAAAACTCTGTTCGAAACATGGCACGCGGTCGCAATAGCCTCAACCCAAAACTTCCTCGGTGTAGAGTACTCATCGAGCATCATCCTGGCCATCTCGACCAAGGTACGGTTCTTCCTCTCCACGACGCCATTCTGCTGTGGGACGTGCGGAGAAGAGAACTGGTGCTCTACACCTGTCTCATCACAAAACCTCTCAAAGGAGGAATTCTTGAACTCTATGCCATTGTCACTGCGGATCGCTCGTAAGGCACCCGGAAGCTCAACAGAAAGTCTACTGAAAAGACCTCGGAAATGTGTAAACGTCTCATCCTTCGAGGCTAAGAAAAACACCCAAGAAAACCTCGAGAAGTCATCGACCACGGCAAGGACATACCACTTCCCTCCTGTTGACTGCACTCGAGCTGGTCCAACGGTGTCCATGTGGAGCAACTGTCCTAGTGCATCGGTCATAGTCACTGTGACTGGAGGATGAGAAGCGGCAACCATCTTTCCGTGCCGGTATGGAGCGCAAACAAGATCTTTGACCATCTTGAGTTTAGGCAGACCACGAATGAGATCATGGCCGCTAACTCGGGTCAAATGGTCAAATCCAATATGACCAAGTCTCCTATGCCAGAAAGTAAGGCCACGGGACTCAGAAGCAACTAAACACCGGAGAGGATCACCAGAAGACTCAGAAAAATCCGCACGAAAGATCCTCCCATGACGAGAAATTCCGCAAACCAGACTATCTGAAGAATCCAGAATTTTGCAAGCATTTTTCTTAAAGCTCACCTCATAACCGCCATCGGTAAGCTGAGAGACTGAAAGCAAATTATATCGCAGCTTACTAACCAAGGCAACATCTTTTAAAATAAAAGACTCATTAACGCGCACTGTACCTTTGGCGATGACGTGCCCAGACGAAGCGTCTCCGAAGGTGATCGTCTCATCACCTGGAGCACGAGCCAGGGAAGAGAACCAACGAGAGTCTCCAGTCATGTGTCGAGAACACCCGGAGTCTACGAGCCACACCTCTCCCTTCCCTGCCTGGCGAACCTGAGTCAAACAGAGAGTAAAGTCTCAGTACTGGGGTAAATCAAGAGTGATTGTGGCACCCAATACTGAGTAACACGTCGAGTAGAAGAAGTAACCACACACGACTGACCTGTATCTACCCTACGCTCTCTGTCACTCAAAGAAGCAGAAGGTCTTTGTACAGACCTGAAGCTGTTGCTGGGTCTGACTGCTACGGGAGAGCGAGTCGGAGCACCGGCAACATGCTTATCACGCCGCGGATAGCTATCTCGACGGGGGAAACGAGATCTACCCTCAGGACGGCGGAAGTCACGACCAAAGGGAGCATAAGGACGAAAACCAGAAAACTCGAAAAAGCCAAGTCCTCGATGCTGCCCAAACCCATCAGAAACACCTGAAGCAAACCTAGTCCTCGTGTTGGTCTTAGGTGCATTCAAGGTCTGGGGCTGACCCTGAATACGCCTAAGATCACGAACACGGTCTCTCCGCGCGATCTTGGCATGCCTGAAGCATCGCTCGATCAAGTGTCCATCCTTCTGACAGAAGGTGCAATGATACTTCACCTTCTGAGAGGTAGAAGTAGCATGATAAGGTTTTGCCTTCTGAGAGGCCGAAGCAGCAGGTGGAATCACCTTGCTGTCAGAAATTCCTTGGACAAAGCCCGCTGACTTGAATTGAACTTTCTCAGTTCTGGGCACAATCTCGATCACACCTGCTGCTATGGGTCTAAGAACAGCAGGTGGATGCTTCCTCATGTCCTCATAGAAATCATATCCTAGACCTTGATTAAATCTGCAAATCTTAGATTGGTCTAGAATAAGATTTAGCTTCTTCTTGCCTCCTACAAATCTCTCGAGAGTATTCATAAGATACTGACACTCCCGAAAGAGAGAGTGCAAGAAGAGCAGGGGAAGAAGGAACAGCAGAAGGTAAGGGAGTAGAAGAAGAACCAATAGCAGAGGAACGATTGGCTTGTGCACGCACTGCCGACTCAGAAGGGACAGTCCTACAGCTAGCCAATTGGTTCACGTCGCTAGGTGTCTCTACCAAACCCTCATGCTTCTTCCCAACAGCACACACATTACAATCATGAAGTGGCTTCTCTAGAAGGTCCTTAGTTAGCTTCACACACTTTTCATCCAATGCAATCAAGTCAGATTTTAGTTTGTTACAATTATTACATGGTGAGCTAACAGGGTCCTTAGAAGCAAATTGAGTCAATTTGTTATTGTCATCGACTAATTCTTGAAACTGCTTAGAAACAGATTCAAGCTCAGCAGTAAGCTTGGGACAATTCACACATGAAGCAATATACTCAAGTAGAAAAGCTTGTAATTCAGCAATTTTATGATCTGCCCGTTTTAGGTTCATCTTCAAATTATTACAACTTTCACAAGTCTCGGGCAGATCGAGCAACATGGTATAAAGACCTCTAAATGCATTATCGTTATCCTCACATGAGGTACAAGGTGTAGTCTCAACAACAGATGAAAGGGGTGCAACCCTACTCATTTCTAGTTCAGCAAGAAGACTAACATTCTCCACCTTAATCATATCTAGCTCAGAGGACACACTATCATGCAAGGTCCTTAGTTTCTCCATGTCGCCAAGCAGAGCAGTACATACATCACAGTCGTCACGGGAGGGAGCAGATCTAAGTGAAGTAAGCTCCCATGATAAGCTCTCTACTTCCTTCTCCAACTCGCTAACCCTAGCTCTAGATCTAGCATGGAATTTTCCTAGCTTAAGAAAAGCATCATTAAGCTGGTCGTAGGAAGGGTATACCTCGTCGGAGTCGGAGTACAGCTCGATGTCGCTCACTTCGCCCTCAAGGCCATGAAGCACATGCTGGAGAAGTCGTCGCCGCCTTTGGGGTCTTGCTCGTCCGTCCCATCGTCGTCGCTCCACCCCTCCACCTCGCTGAGGTCAAGGTCGTTGAAGGCGGTGAGGACGCGGTGAAAGAGCTTCTTGGCTTTGTCAAGGTCGCGGAACTTCTTCTTGCCTTGGACATGAGCTGGGGGCTTCTTGTTGCAGTTCTTGTCGATGCAGTCGTTCTTGCTCACGCCGCCGTTGTCGCCCTTGCCCTTCCCCAGCTTGGGGCAGTTCGCTCGAATGTGGTTAGGACCACCACACTCGAAGCAGATCACAGGTCCTCCTCTCTTTCTGTCCCTCCTCTTGTAAGCATGGGAAAATTTTCTGGCTAGGAGGGCTAACTGGTCGTCTGCAAGCTCCTCTAACTGATCATCAGTTACGTCACAGAGAGCAGCAAGAGAGAATCCACAGAGTGACTCGGAAGAAGATCCAGGAGCTGAAGTGGGATCGGTGACTAAGGCCATCAACTGCGACTTCGACCTACAAGAGACTATGTCAATCTCGTGAGTCTTGAGGCGTGAGTACAACACGTCAAGAGTCAAGGTCGAGAGATCGGTGGTGTCCTTGATGGTAGTCACCTTCATCTCCCAAACACGCAAATCAAGAGCCGCGAGCATCTGATGAGCATTATCCGAGTCGGGGTATGTGAGACCGACCGCTCGGAGGTTGCTCAAAATCTTGTGAAAACACGTAAAGCACTCATCGAAGGACTCACCAGCGAGCATTTTAAACTTGTTGTAATCTCGCTTGAACTGGTCCTGTCGAACCGTCTTGATCTGGGTGGTGCCCTCATGGTAAGCATCGAGGGTCACCCAGATGTCATAGGCCGACGACAGATGAGAGATGCGATCGAACTCGCTTCGGCTCAAACCCTGGATAATGATGTTCCTTGCCTTTGCATTCGCCTCAACATCGGGCATGTTTGCCACATTGATGTTCTCATCGGCAAGAACAGCATATCGCACTTTGACCTTACGCCAGATGGCGTAGCCCTGAGCTTGAATGTAGGTCTCCATCCGACTCTTCCAGAAGGGATAGTCGATCCCATCGAAGATCGGGGGCTTGGTCGAGTACTTGTCTGTCGCCATTGCTCTAGAGACCGGTTAAGATCTATCGAGAAGAGCTAACCGGCTTTGATACCAATTGTTGGATCGAAAACGGCAACAGAGGGGGGTGAATGGTGCCTTTAAAAGTCGCCCACAAGGTGTCCACAAAATTCTCTACTCTCCAGTAGCTATTGAAGCTATGAAGACGGAGAACAAAAATCGACTGGAAACCCAAAAACAAATTTGACAAGAAACTGCTACGACTTGGGCTACAAGACTATGAGCAAAGAACCAACAAAGTCATGAAAAGCTATGAAGAAGGAAGATGTTTGCTCACTAGCAAGGAAACTACAAAAGATCAGCTCAACACATTTCCACGCCAAGAAACTGCAGACATATGCTGCCACGGCAGAGAAATAGCAGCAATGTGCTGCCACGGCAAAGAACAGACAACAAATTTCAGCCGGCCGAAAACTTGATTTCTGCAGCAAATAGCAGGCCAAACCAGCAGTAGAAAGTAGACAAAAACAGCAGCAAAATAAAATAAAATCTGCTGCCAGCCGAACAGCAAAAAAGAAAGGAAAATCTGCTGCCAACCGAACACTCAAAACAGGACAAAAGATGAAGTATGCTACCAGCCGAAAAGCAGTAAGAAGGACTGCACTTCACTGCAGAAAGTGCTACCACGGCAAAGGAAGCTGCTGAAACTGCTGCCACAGCAAAAGGAAATGAAAGCTAGCTGCAGCTGCCGAAAGGAGTTTTTGCTGCCAAGACCAAAGATTGACAAAGCACAAACAGTAGCAAAAACTGGTACTTGGCTGAAATGGCTGCTCTCCAAAAACTAAAAACTGCAAGTTAATCCATAGAGCACCAAAAACAATCCTAAAAGCTAAAAACAAGAATCTTGCCGGCAGCTGGTTTTTGGGAGGAATTAGTAGCAAGAACTGAACATGCACTGCATGAGCCGACAGGAGAAATGGAGCTAAAGATTAGAAGATTGAGGAAGACCAAATCACAGCATGAGCACCACTTAACAGAAGAAAAACTGAGCAAATAAAAGAGGGTTGCAGTTAAGTGATACTTCTTGGAAAAATGCTGCTCAGAAGGACCATGAAAAGAGACCCAAAACCATCACCAACAGATATAGTCCTCCATATCCAATCAAAAAGGAAAACAGAGACAGGAAACAGAAGAACAATCCAAAGCATAAGGTTTCTCCTATTGAAATTGATACTGAGACAAGAATGCTTATACAAGATTGCTCTCAGCTCATCTCTCTCTCTCAATCTCACACTAACTAAGTCCCCATACATGCTTGAAAGATCAAGAACTCTACATATTCTCCTCGCAACTCACATGGAGAGTAACTCAAAACATAGCACACTCAAAACCCACTCTCTCAAGCCATCTCTCTCTAAAAATATGCATCTAGCACTAGAGAGCACCTCTCTATTTATAGCCCTCCTAATGGGTTTACATTTCCTTTGCCCATTAAGCTTTTTCGCTTTACCCACTAACTCCAACCATATCCACTTCCTTTAGTGCAGCTTTGCGTATTCACCAAAACGCCCCTCGTGCACCTTCCAGGAAGCTTCCTCATTCCTTGCCCTCCAAGACACGCAGCCACCTCGAGTCCTCGCCGTCTTCAGCACACGCCGACCGCTCCGACCTCAGCACCACCTGTGCCTAGTCCGGTCATCCCGTGCCTCGCCACGACTCCACCTCGACGTCCTACAGCTATCACAGACAAGAAACAAATCACATAGCACCGCTCGAAATATTGTAACCATACATTAGCATCAGAAGACATACTCAAAGTCCAAATCGATCGAAACAAAAAATAAACGACTTAAGCACGTTCGACCTAGTTCGACAAGGTCCGACCGAAGCCGACTACACCACGCAACGACATGGCTCGAATCACTCAAACCAATCTCGACTTTCCTGAAACTAATGTCAATTACTCATCACACACACGGGGTCACCTCCACATGGTCTATCACGGTGACGTCGATGAAGTGGTGGCGGCTGGCGACGGCACTGAAGGGGAAGCAGTGGAGAGGTCGTCGTCGGTGTCGGCGGTGCTTCGATCGCGGCAGAGGTGAGGCGAATGGAGCGGCGGCGCACGGTATTTGGATGGCAGCCATGGATCTGAAGAGAGGCGGCGATTCGATTGAACGGCATAGGAGAGGAGAAGGACGGGTAGGAGAAGCAAAAGGGAGGCAAGGGAAGAAGAGAAGGTGAATGGCGCGCCGATGAGATGGGGATCGGAAAGGGAGCTCGGGTTGGTGGCATAGATGAGGTAGGAGGCCAAGGGAGAAGAGGGAAGAGCAGTTGAGGTCGGCGGCTGGAGGTGGAAGAGACGGAGGTGCGGCGGTGCACGGGAAGTGGCGAGCCCGGCATTCTGTCTCCCCCTCGCCTTCTTCTCCTCCCCTCCACCAGATCCGCCGGCGCGAGAATTAGCACATGATCAATCTTGTATCGTCAGTGTTTTACTTATCATCTAGCATTTATTCATTCATTGTTGAAATAAATAATATTAGTCGTGTAAACCTTTGCTTTGAATAATGGTTCCTCTTAGAACATAATAATATTACCATGTTGCTACTTGTCAATTGTAGGTGGTTCTCGACAACTAGGGGTGGTAAAAAAGCTCGAGGCTCGTGAGCTAGCTCGGCTCGGCTCGTGGCACAAATAAGCCGAGCCAAGCCAGGGTTTTAGCTCGGTCCGTTAATGAGCCGAGCCGGCTCGCAAGCTACTCGGTAGGCTCAGTCGGCCCAGCTCGGCAGCGTCTCCGGCCCATCACGACGTGAACAACTCAGTACAGTAGTAGTAGTAGTAGTAGTAGTAGTAGTAGTAGGCAGCAGCAGCATGTATGCATGCCAATTTTCGCACCTCTTTTGTCACTGAGAGGTATTATTAGAGTACACGTTATGTACTCGTTTCTCTGTTAATTTCACCTATGGAAAGGAAACCATAGAACTTATCATTCAGAAAAACAAATCTAAAACATAAAACAAAGGTTAAAGACACTCAAAAGTCAAAATGAGCCTAACGAGCTGAGCTTGAGTTTTTTAGAAAAGTCAATTTGCATATTCCACCTAATGAGCCTAACGAGTCGAGCTCGAGCTTTTCAGAAAAGTCAATTTGTATATTCCACCTAACGAGCTGAGCTCGAGCTTTTCAACGAGCCGAGCCGAGCTTCTCTTTTAGCTCGTTAGTTTAACAAGCTGAGCAGAGCCGAGCCTCCTCCCTAACGAGCCTTGCCGAGCCGAGCTGAGCCGGCTTGATATCCACCCCCATCGGCAACACATTTCCCTTTGGAAGCATATCCGCTAGGAGACCTAACAATGTTGTGAACTCTTGTCAGACCAACCATTGTTTGCCTTCAATTTCAGTAGTTCTAGAACTGATGACAACCTCATGTATTGCGGCTTGCAGCTCAGGAACAAAGGTTTCTCTGAGTTCTCCATCAAGCCCTCAAATTTACCAAACTCTCTCACTATAGTTCCTTTCTGCATCACGTAGCATCTGATCCAGATTGTCATCCTGCGATCTATCCTCATGATCGCAATCACAATCCACAACCGGCATATCGTTGTCTCCCTCGACGATGTCATAACTACCTTCTAATGTAATCTTCTCTTCACCGTGATTGGTCTAACATTTGTACCCGTTTCTGAAACCCCTTCGAATCAAGTGAGCTTCGATCTGCGCTGAGTTGCTAAACATATTTAGATTATCACAATCAATGCATGGACAGTACATATATTTCATCCCCTTCTTCAACATATCCAACTCGGCTGCTCTTCTAAAAGCAGGCACGCCATTAATGTACTCTTCACTCACGGTTCTCAACGTACATCCAGTTTCGGTCCATCTACGCTACACATGTAACAAATGAGTGTCAAAAACGATTATTAGCGCTACTATAGCAAATCAAACTAGCTATACTTAATTACACATGACATTTATATTAGGTAGCTAACTAGCTAGCCACGTATTCATGACACAATAATATTAACCAAGAATATATTGAAGTAAACTAGAAGTACTTACCAATTCTAAAATTGAGCAAAATACCATTATCTTTCTAAACCTAGTTAGCTAGCTAGATCTAAATAAAAACCTAGCTATCATCTCTTTCAATTACAAGGCATGTAAGTTATTAGAAGCAATTGAGTACTAACCTCTGATCACTAAGAAGACGTATATAGACCTCTACAAGCGATATGTTTTCACCAAACTCTCTAAAGCCGGCCGCCTCGCTCCACCAATGCAGCGCAATGAAAACAGATCTGTGTCGAGACTACGTACGCCCGGTATTTAATAGCGTGGATTATCCCAGACAGTTCCAACTACAAACGATCTATGATACGAACATTATTACAGACCGTTCGTATTAATAGCTGTCTGTGATAATTCATAGATGGTTATTCATACAAACTGTCTGTGATGTCCGCGATATCATAGACGATTGTTATAAAAACTATCTGTGATGTCCACAATATCAGAGACGGTTTTTTATATGAACCGCCTATGATGTCCGCAACTTTCATAGATGGTTATTAACACGAACCGTCTATGATGTCTCGATTATCACAGATGGTTCGTGTTAATAACCGTCTGTGAAAGTTCACAGACGGTTATTAACATGAACCGTCTGTGATGTTTTAATTATTATCACGAACTGTCGTGTTAATAACCATCTGTGAAAATATCACAGACAGCTGCTAGTATAAACCGTCTGTGATAGTTTAAACACAGACGGTTCCGTATGAACCGTCTGTGATGTAGCCGTCCAGTATAGGATCTTTTGTAGTAGTGCAAAGTTTCTTTTAATTAAACTTATAATTGGTTCGTCTCATTTAATATCATTTGTTGATTCTTTTATTGTGGTCATATCTATGTTCATGATTATATTGTGGAATTGTAATGGAAGTCTAGTTGATGGTAATTCATATTTGATTGTTAAAATTTGTAGCAATTGTGGTTGTAGATGATATTATGAGCTTTTGTTAATTAATATTTGATGATCCAAAGTAAAACATAGGATCACCGTCATTTGTTTTTACAGAGAAACAGTAGGGAAGTGCCCTTATTGAAGATTATAAATGAAGTGTCAATATGGCTTATAAATGTGTATCTCATACCTGAGGTTACTAACATGTTAAATTGCTGCATAGATGATGGTGGCGGGATGGACCCAGATAAAATGCGGCATACAAATACCATTGGACAGTGTAAGTTTGGAAGGAGTGGTTTTTAGCCACATGAATATAGTTGCTCTGAAAATCTACATTTTTTGGTCTGTTCATCAAAACGCAAGAGATTCAATTTTCTTAATTTGCTCTTTCGCAGATGGAAATGGTTTCAAGACAAGTACGATGAGACTTGGTGCCTAAAGAATTTTCTGTTAGCTTCACACTGGACTGATGTATCAGAGAATTTGCCAATGGTAGAAAACACAACCTTCAGAAAAGGGCAGCACTGTAACATTCCTCCCATGGGATGTCAATAAGGCAACCAAAACTAAGAAAACACAAAATAGATTAGTTAAGTACACAGGAAATTAAATTACGGGCAAGCACATCCAATGAGATAGGAATGCTTGCCTCGTTTACTTGACTAATGCATTAGTGTGTTTTGATTTAAAATTTGTGGAGGTGATTATGGTTGTACCAGAATATACCGATGTATGATTGTTTGGAATTTGCAAATTGTTTTGGTTTGTCCTTATGAAGATACTTATTTGTCCATTCATCCGCTGTCTGCTTTCCAGGAAGGAAATGTAACAAGTAACGGAGATGAACGAACTATTGATGACACTGAGACTATTATCAAACACTTGAAGGATGAAAATTCATCATTGAAGGAAAGGAACATATTAGCATTGCTTCATTCACTTTTTCGTCGACATTTTACTGACAGCTGACTGGACAATAATCCGTTGTAATCAATCAAAATCTGGTCGAACCTTCACTGATGTTAAGAGGTCTAAAGTTGGTTGAATTCCGTAAACATATGCAGGGGCGTAGCCAGCCGCTGGCTGAGCCTCGGGCCCAGTCCACTGGAGAGTGCAGAAGATCAGCATTTAACATGTTGGCTACAATGTTATACAGTGAGAAATTTTAACCTGGGCCTCGGGCCGGCCCAGCTCCGCATCTGAACATATGGGTGTTTTATGCCAGGACTTACAATCTGCCATATGTTTATTTTAATTTGCTTCATTTATTAAAATTGGTATCTGGTGACTGACAAGGGATTAGGATATCATAATTTCGGAACAGGCCCCAAAACCGGATGGTGGCCGGGCCGGTTCCAGTTTCCCCTGAAAACCAGCAGGATTTCCCGGGAAAAATTCCTGCCTTTTTATTTTCAAAATTTTGACATTTTTTCTTTTGCAAGTTTGAAGTTTTGGGCACAAATCAGATGCAGTTATAAGCCTTTTGGTATATAAGTTTGTTATGGTAGCTGATAACAAGCCAGGATGGCACGAGATTGCCCTCTCTCAGGAGGCTCGAACCTCTGTCCAACCAGTTAGGAACTTCTAGCTTTTTTTGTTGAATTCAATGAAACAGCGGCCATATATATAGGCGGCTGAGTTACAAAAGGGAATGTATCATATTTAGGACAAAGAAACACAAGCTAACAATAATATCCGTATCATATTTAGGAAAAGGAAACACAAGCTAACAATAATATCCTAACAAAAGCAAGGTAAACTGATCACGGTTGGTCTTGCTTACCGTATCCGAGTTGGTCGCTGCAGCCTGGACAGAGTCCAACCCGACGTGGCCTGTAGCCGATCCGACAATTTCTCTGGATGACGTTGCAGCCCCAGGAGACGGATGGCGACGCCGCTGGTAAGTCCTTTCCGCAAATGCATCCATAACAGTGCCGCTATCTCCGCGAAACAGCTCATCCTCCAGCTGGAAATCTGGATGATTGTGCTTGAACTCATCCAACATGTCCAAGTATTATTGGTGGCCGAAGAGCTGACCCATTGCACCAATAACTCCCAATGCCCCCAATTGAGGCGAGCACGTAGAATCTTGTCAGGAGTAGGAATAACTCGACCATGATGAAGAATTGGAAGAGGAGGTATGTCGGTTGGCAGCGTGCCAACAAACTTCTTCAAAAAGACCACATGGAATACATTGTGAATACGGGCCTTGGGCAGCAATTGCAGTTGATAAGAAACATCACCAATACGAGCTAAGATCTGGAAAGGGCCATAATAACAAGGTGCCAACTTGGACGGAACACGATCAGTGATAGAAGAAGCCGTGCGGTAATGCAAACTCAGCCACACCCAATCGCCTACCTCAAAAACAAGCTCATGGTGATTTTTATCATACTATAGCTTCATAGTTGTCTGGGCATGCAGAAGACGCTTGTGGATTTCTGAGAGGAACACATAACGCTCAAGCAATTGCTTGTCGACGGCAGTGACACGAGCAAGACCCAATTGATAAGTAATCAGGGTGGCAGGTTCTCTGCCGTAAACCACAGTAAAGGGCGATGTGCGCAACACCGTTTGATATGAAGTGTTATAGCAGAATTCTATCCACGATAACCAACGAAGCCATTGTTTAGGACTGTCCTCCGAAAGACAACGAAGATAAATAGTGATAATGTGGTTAGTGACCTCCGACTGACCATCGGTTTGACGATAAAATACCGAACTCAATTGAAGTTTGATGCCAGCCAAGTGGAATAACTCAGTTCAAAAGTTGCTAGTAAAGACAGGGTCACGATTGTGGACAATTGAACATCGCAATCCATGAAGCCAAACAATGTTATCAAAGAAAATACGGGCGACAATAGTGGCGTTGTAAGGATGACCCAAGGTAATAAAATGAGCATACTTCAAAGCGATCCACAACTGTTAATATCACGGACTTGCCGCCCACCTTGCAAAAACCCTCGACGAAATCCATCTCAATGTTTGCCCAAACAGTCTAGGAACTGGGAGAGGTTGTAGCACACCGGCCGAGTGGAGATGGTTAGTTTTGTTGCGCTGACAAATAGCGTAGGCTTGAATATAGTCTCGAACCAGTTGATTAGCATTAGCATTGTAAAACGAAGCTCGCAAACGATGTAGCATCTTCTAAACACCTTCGTGGCTAGCACCATGGGCCACGGCCAAGATCTGAGGCCAAGTAGCACACTACGTAGGAACAAATATTAGCCTTTTGTGCAGAATGAAGCCATCCACTAAAGGCCAATCAGGTCTATCTGAGTTGGTAAAAATTAGCGCCTGCTTGGTACGCCATTCAGCCAAGGAGCTCAATTCCTGACACAACACCGTAAAGAACTAAAAATCCGGGCAGGAAAGAGCACAAACAGACAGAGCATCCTCATCCCGGCGAGACAAAGCATCAGCGGCAGTGTTCTGACGACTGGGCCGAAATTCCACCACGAAATAGCCAAATAGTTTGCTCACCTAGGTACGCTGCGGTATAGTTGAGAGACGCTGATCCAGTAGGTACTTAAGACTATAATGTTCCGTGTGAATAAGAAAAGGCTGGCCCCAAAGATAAGATCGCCAATGTCGAACCGCCTTGATAAGCACGATGAGTTCTTGTTCATATGCCACTAATTTGGCGTGATGTGGCACCACGGCACGGCTAAAGAAAGCTATTGGGCCGGCTCCCTGATGTAGAACAGCACCAAAGCCTGTGCCCGACGTCTCGCAATCCTCCATAAATCGCTTACTGAAATATGGCAATTGGAGAATAGGACCCGACACTAGGGCGGCTTTGAATAAACAGAAAGTAGCGTCAATGTCCGATGACCAAACAAAAGCCGCCTCCTTGAGCATTTTGGTAAGTGGAGCCGCGACCTCACCATATGCTTTGATAAACTTACAATAATAACCAGTGTGGCCCAAGAACCACCGTAGAGTGCACACCAAGCGAGGTGTTGGCCACGCCTCAACAGCGACGAGTTTTTTGCTATTATGGTACCCTCTAAATTGGGCTTCGCTGAAACGGTACTTATACCGTGGGCTTCTCCTAAATAGTACCCTTGTTGTTAACACCTCTCCAAAATAGTATTATCAGGGATTTAAACTAATTTTCATTTGATTTTTGAATTTTAACTCCTTCATATGACTAAACTGCCCCTGCTCATTTTGTTTCTTCCAGTTCCAATAGCACGAACGAACTCTTCCATTTCTTATGATCAAGTAATAATAAAGCAGAAAATTTTGATAGTGAAGACAGGGTCTTGCCCTTGGCGTGTGGTCCGATCACACCTGCCGCGTACATGGTCCGGTTGCCCCTGCCGACGTGCGACCGTCCCTGGCTGGCGTACGATCGTCCGTGGCCTGGGGTGCGCGCACTCCCGTGCGATCCTTGCCGCGCTCTCGCATGGCGTTGACGGCGCCGCGCCGAGTATTCCGATCGGCTAGTCGGCGTGCCGCCGTCGCCAATGAAACCCAAACGATGTGAAAATAAGAAAATAAAAGTGATTAGGGTTAAACAAAATGAGCAGGGGCAATTCAGTCAATTGGGGGAGTACAAATTCGAAAATCAAATTATTTGAGTTAAAATCCCTGAGAATACTATTTGAGAGAAGCCCACGGTATAAGTACCGTTTCAGCGAAGCCCAACTTAGAGGGTACCATAATAGCAAAAAACTCAACAGCATCTACTTTACTTGAATCCACGGCGACCCCTTGGCGAGAGATTATGTGGCCAAGGTACGCCATGGATTCCTCGCCGAAACGGCACTTGGAGCGACACAATCCCAGCTTGTGCTGCCGCAAGGTTTGGAGGACCATCCGAACATGCCACAAGTGCGCAGTCCAAGAATGACTATAAATCAAGATATCATCAAAGAAAACAAAGATGAACCGATGAAGGAAAGGCTTCAATATATCATTCATAAGAGCTTGAAATGTCGCTGTGGCATTAGTGAGACCGAAGGGTATAACCAAGAACTCAAAGTGATCCCAATGCGTATGGAAAGCTATCTTCTCCACGTCCGCGGGATGCATACAAACTTGATGGTACCCGCTACGGAGATCCAGTTTGGTGAAGAAACGGGCCCCTTTCAATTCATCCAATAATTCATCGACCACCGGTATTGAAAACTTATCTTTCACGGTCTGCACATTGAGGGCACAATAGTCGACACAAAATCACCACGATTGATCTTGTTTCTTAACAAGGAGCACCAGAGAGGAAAATGCCAATGTACTATGCTGAATAATACCCAGTTGAAGCATATCATCGCATTGTCGCTCAATCACATCTTTGAGAAGCTAGGGGTAATGATAAGGGTACACCGCAACTGAAGCAGAGCCGAGCAAGAGATGAATATGATGGTCAAAGCGATGTGCCAGCGGTAAGCCCCGAGGGTCCTCAAAAACATCCAGAAATTCGTCCAACAAGGCTGACAGGAGATCACAGCCGGTCAATGCACAAGCGCAAGGTACCCCTCAGACCATGATTAGTTTACATTCATTTTGTTAGGATATTATTGTTAGCTTTTGTTTCCTTTCATCGAGCACTTGCCAGCATGGTCACGAGTGAACTTCTCGGGCCAATTGAAACATAGGCCCTTTAAGGGATGATCAGCCATCTCCTCTGAAGTCATGCAATGAAAAAGGGATGTCGGGTTCTTGCCGGACGCTGCAATGGAAGGGGGCTGAGGCATGGGCGGTGATGCGGTCTTGAGCAGTGTCGCTACAGGCTGCATTGCATACCTCACAGAAGTGCGGCTAGGAGCTATCTGTGCGCCACCCATTGGTCTGGAGAACGACTGGGTGTCCTCGGTGTCCACCAGCAAGTGCTTGGCATATGCGTGAGCCAAACTCATGGCTGCCTCTAGGGTGGCTGGGTGTTGACATTCGACATCGGTTTGTAGAGGATTGCACAACCCAATCGTAAAAATCCGAACCTGCTGTTTATCGGTCATGTCATCACAACGACAAAGGAGAGCAAGGAATTTATCTTGGTACTCTTCCACAGATCCAGTGCACCGCAACTAGATTAGCTTGTCGAGTGGATTAGTCCGGATTGGAGGCCCAAAGCGCAAATTAACATGTTTGACAAAGCGAGGCCAAGTCAGAACTCCGTTACTGCACTCCAAGCGATAATACTACTATTGTGTCGTGCTTGTCATATGATAAGACGCCAGCCAGACCTTCTCTTCTTCCATTATACGTTGCCCCCCCCCCCCCCCCAAAAAAAAAAAACTGGTCACAGTGGTTAAGCCACAGCAGAGGATCCTCCTTCCCATCGAACATAGGAAAGGACAATTTGTGGAACCATGGAACGCCACGACTGCCATCACCATGCGGCTCGCCGGTGATACCCTTGGGCGCGTCATCATCGGGAGGAGCCTTCGGCAACTGACAGATAGGGCCAGGATCAAGACGCTTCTCCAAATTTGTGAGTTGTTTTTGCTGACCGCTCATCACGGTGAAGAGTTGTGCAATCTGCTTGCTGAGATCGGCGAGAAATGGAGCTTCCTCCATGGAGTTGGCAGGATCATAGTCTCTAATACCAAGATGTTATGGTAACTGATAACAAGCCAGGATGGCACGAGATCGCCCTCTCTCAGGAGGCTTTGACCTCTGTCCAGCTGGTTAGGAGCTTCTAGCATTTTTGATTGATTTCAACGAAACAACCTTTAGCCATATATATAGGCAGCTGAGTTACAAAAGGGAACATATCATATTTTTTTTAGATAAAGGATATAAAATCCGGCCTCTATATCCACTTGGGATATATACAGCCAAAAGTTACACGAGCTCTTAGGCTCAAAACCTCAACACTGAGGAGTACACAACCGCAAGAAAGAGAGCTTAAGGACTAAGAAAAAACTAGAAAGACTAAGCTTCAGGATTTCTTCTCCGTCCTTACTTTCAACCAATCCCTAAACTCCTCCAACTGAGCCACCCCAACTCCGGTCTATTTTGCGTGAAGATGAACCTCCAAGGCAGCGCCTCCAAGAGGCGACGAGGGTCGCCGACGCCGCCCGCCTCACCGAGACAAGGCTTTCACCTGGAGAACAGAGTACATGAGGGCTATGAAGTGCCATGACAACCCTTCAGGAAGGAAAATGGCGTCCAAAGGCGTCATAGTTGTCGAGACCGGTAGGAACACCGGCAAGGCTTTCGCCAGCACATCCACAGCAACCCACGCACTAGCCACACACAAAAAAGACCGCCACCAGCACACCGGGTTCCACACGCCTCAAGGCCATGGCATAGCCATCCTTGAACTCCACGACGAACCGCTTCCCGCCCGAGCACCGCCGCGCCATGGATACCTCGACGCCTTGGCCGCATGAGCCAGTATTCCCGTCGGCATCTCTCCATTCTTCTTTCTGCAGAAGCTGCAGTTGCAGATGCCCCTGCACTTGGGGCAAGTCTAGGCCTCCTGCTGCGCCACCTCCTCAGCAATCTCGCCATACCTGTTAAGCAGGCACTTCTGGCAATACTTGACTGGGCACGGCCCCTTCTTCTTGAGCTGCTTGCAAGCAACCGCGAAATCTCTGGTTTTTGCGGCACTGGTGGCAGGTCTTCCCGTTCTCCGGATCATAGATCCGGCAGCCGACAGAACAGACTCTGGGAGACGAGTTGCGCTTCTTGGGCTTCGCCGCCTTGACATCCTCACCGCCGGCGCCGTTCCTCTCCAGGGAGCCAGCCATCGCGGTTTTCGTGGAAGCTGTCGCCGGGGGGAGAAGCCGACGCAGGCGGGCGCGGCACGGCGGGCGAAGCCGGGAGACGTCGGCGCGGGCGGGTGAAGCCGACTGAAGGCGACCCGCCGCAGCCAAACTCATGCCCGCCGCCGCCCGGTCTTCCCCACCGGCGACGCCGCAACGGCACCAGCGGGGCCGCCCGAAACCACCGCCGACCACTCGGCACCACCCGCCGGCAACGGCCACCGAGCCCGCTCCTTGCCGTCGAGGCGACCCGAATCCATCCGACCTTCCAAATCCCTCGGCGCCGACGCGCCCGATGCCGCACACCGGCCGCCTCCGTTCGGCCTAACCCTCCATGGGCGCCAACAAACACGCACGAAGCCACCGCAAACGCGCCCAGGCCGCCTCCGCGCGCTCGCGCCCTAGGCGCGCGCCTCCAGCCTCCACAGCGACGACACGCCCCAGGTCGCCCGCCGCCTCTCCACCCCACAGATCTGGGCTGAGAGGCGCCAGATCCGGCCACCAGGCCACCGGATCCGCCGCCGGCGAGGGGATCCGCTGCCAGGGATCGCTCCGGCGACGGCGAGGATGCGGGAGCCGGGTAGGGGGGAGAGCTGCCCACTGCCGACTGAGGGGAGAGGACCGAGAGGAGGAAAAACGCCCCGCCGCCGCCCTCCTTGCGGCCACCGGCAACCGGTGGCGCGCTCCGGCGACGGCGAAAAGGGAAGATTCAGGCAGGGAGGTGAGAAGGCGAGAAGGCGATCTAGATGAGAAGGGGAGAAGGCGAGAAGGCCAGATTTCTCTTGCCGTATCCTAGTTAGTCTCTGCAGCCTGGACAGAGTCCAACCCGACGTGGCCTGTAGCTGATCCGACAATGTCTCCGGATGACGCTGCAGCCCCAGGAGCCGGACGGCGATGCTGCTGGTACGTCTTTCCCACAAATGCGTCCACAACAAAGTTCAATAAAAGGGATTTAGGGGGCTGAATCAAAACCGGGGTTCCAAAAACTGGTTTGAATGATTTTCCGTGAAAACTTTTCGCCAGTTTTTTTTTTTGAACCCGATGAGTGCCCAACAGAAACTTGTCACTGTAATCCACGCTTGGCCTAAACTCACCTAACATTGCTCAAAATCAAACCCAAGATTGTCCAAATGTGACCTAGTTCTTTAGTCTCTTTGGTTTTATGCATTTAATGGTCACCCGGTTTGGCCATGGTTTGCTGGTTCCAGGTTTTCTTGGAAGCATGAGGATTAGTGCTTCACGGTTTACGTGAAATCAGAATCACAACATATAACGTGACGTATCTTCTTAGTTCTTGTTTTTGCTTCTGTGATAGTATCCTGAAGGTTGGGGAATCATTATCAAGGGAATTGCAGATTGAGCGGGACAAGAATTAGTCTCTGATTGAGAGAGTAGGCAGTACTAAGATTTACTAGTTGGGCTCTTGGTACTATACCTGTTTGCTTGTTTCCATTTCTTATGTTCATTACTGGTTACCTTGAGTTTATTCAAATTGTAGTATTACAGTAATCTGTTGAAGGCAATATTTTTTCTCAATAGATTGCTAAAAATAATTGGAGTAGTGCTTTTATGCTTTCTACTCTAATAAGTAAGAATGACACTAATCTCAAAATATACGAAGGGATAAATAATCACCATTCACCATTCAATTCTGCTTTAAAAATTGTACAAATCACTTTAAGAAAAGTATAGCAGCATCTCCCAAATAATTTATATTAAGCCTTGAAGGTGCCACAAAATATATGGATGGAACATCGGTATATGGTTTGTAGCAGCCAATAACAAACTAAAACTTAAAAACATAGATTCAGGGTTCGAAAAACCGACGGTTACCGGCTAGTAACCACCGGTTATCGAAAAAACCGGTCAGTACCGAGATAAAAAAGGTCGGGATTACTTAAATATAAATTTAGATTTAAGACTACATAATACACTTCCTAGATTGGTTTAGCCATTTGTTGTGCTAGATTATCTATTATATGAAGTAAATCTGCATCGATTATTTTTCTCTCATGTTTTCTTTGCTTTTTCCGTTTTTCTAGCGGTTTTGCTAGTTTTTCCGGTTATTGATTGGTTACCGGAACATTTTAGTTGCTAACTCTGTATGTTACTTACTACATTAGTTACTAGCAACTCTACATATTACTTGCTAGTGTTTTTCTATTACTTGATAATAATTACCAATGATTTTGTATAATCAACTACTAGTAGCGGTTCTATGTTAGTCGCTAGCAACTCTACATTAGTTGCTAGCTCTACATATTACTTGATACATTAGTTATAGGTGCTTGCTAGCAAGGTGTTGGTAAGTACCAAATCTTCTCTACTAGAAATTATAGTTGTTTTAATCTAGGTGCTGGCAACTAGCAACTTTAGATCCTAGTAACTATCAACTCAAGGTGGTGTTGATTGCCAACTCTAGGGTGTTGTTTCCCTAAAAAGCTCTAAGGTGCTATCAACTAACAAATTTTCACTACTAGCAACTAGCAAATTTTGGTATTGATACTTGTCAACTCTATGTGTTAGCAACTAGCAATCTTATGTGCTATTATCTAGCAACTCTAAGGTGCTAACAACTAGCAAATCTCATCTAGGTGCTACCATCTAGCAACTCTACGTCCTAAGAGCATCTCCAGCAGAGCCCCTACTTGAGCCCTCAAAACCAAATTTGAGAGTCAGAGCCAAAAAAACAAACTCCAACAGGGCCCCTACTAGGGCCCTCAAATTTGAGAGGCCCCTCAAATCACCCTCCCAGGGCCCTCAAATTTGAGAGGCCCCTCAAATCACCCTCCCACCCCTCATTGCTGGGGGCTCTCCACCCAGCCCCTACTTGGCCGTTAAGCGGTTTTCTACCCGCGCGCCTCCTCTCCCGGGCGATCTCCCTCGGCCCGGCGCGGCTCCTCTTCTCCCGGTGAGGTCCCCGGTGGCTCTTCTTTTCCCGGCGAGGTCCCCGACGGCTCCTCCCGGTTCCCGGCGTTCCCGGTGGTTCCTCTCGGCGACCCTGCCCGACGCAGGTGATTCCGTCCCTGCGAGATCCGAGATCTCGACGCGCTCCTCGCGGGGACGTCCCGGCGTGGCTCCTCCCTGGCTCTCGGCGTTCCCGACCCCGCCCAATGCGGCTTTCACGTTGCACGAGATCCCGGCCCGACGCTTCCTCTCCTCGCGGGGAGATCCGGCGCGGCTCCCCCTCCTGTAAGATCCGGCGCAGCTCCTCCCCTCCGGCGACGTCCCGACGGCTCCTCTCTGCTCCCGACGTTCCCCCGCCCGACACGTCTCTTCTTGTCCCCGCGAGATCCGACGAGGCTCCTTTCCTTCGAGCCCGCATAGCTCAGTAGGTAAGAGCGAGGAGGAGGGGATGACGGGTGGGTCGTATGTGTCATTGTCTGTTGGGATGGATTTGAGAGCCCTGATTTGAGGGCTGCTGTTGGAGTGGATGCAAAAAATTTGAACCCTCAAAAATAGGAGGAGCCCTCAAATCAAAAGTAGGGGCCCTGATTTGAGGGCTCCTGCTGGAGATGCTCTAACAACTAGCAACTCTAAGGTGTTGGTAATTAATAATTTAGTTGTTATTATGTCACTGAAACATATGTAATGTGGATCTTGTTTTGTTCAATTTATGGTATCGAACACGATGATTTAAATAGAATACAAAGCAAATAGTTGGTTGAAGAGATATATCCATTTAAAGATCAAATGACAAATAATTACGAACTATGATTTGTATTGTGTTGTCCCTACGTCCGTTTGCTTACAATTTGACTACCAAGTGGGTCCACCACAAAGTGATAGCGCCTATCTCTCCCCTTAAACTAGATGTCACATCTCTCCTCCCTCTCCTCACATTAGACAGAGCACGCGTGTGATCGTACGATTGCTGTAACGCAAAACTAGTGTAGATGAAGCATTATCGTTTCATTTTTCCCTTTACGACTTTACCTACTGCATGTCCTACGAAGATTTTGGAATTATATTTTGTTCTTCCTATTAGCTATGTTGCTTTGGGTATGAGGCTACTATTTTACAGGCTTGAAGGCTGGAGTGTCAGCTTGCATTCTTTGTAATGTACAGAGGCAACTTGAAACTGCAAATAAGGAGCAAGAAGCATTGAGAGAAATCTTTTTAGAAGAAAGAATGCGTCGAGACGAAGAGGAGGGGAATTTAAGAAAGAAGCTAAAGGTTAGTAGGAACTCTGTAATCATAATAAAGGTTAGTACAAACTTTGCAATCATAGTGCTTTATATGCATATGCTCCACAACGCTCTGGTTTTGAATGACAGCATCCCCCTAAATACTCCCTCCAGTTTTGATTACTAGGCATTTTTGATCGAACACACATATTTAGACAATCATTTTTTATTCATATTATGACAAAAATAACCCTAGCAACTAACTACTGTGATGAACAGTAACGGTACGAAGTAGTAAAGCTATGTACTTTTTGCTATCTGTGTAAGCACACGAGCAAAAATTTGTATTGGTCAAAAATGCCAAGTATTCGTGGAAGAAAATTTTGGTCAAAAATGCCAAGTAAACGGAAACGGAGGGAGTATGCCATTTTGGCCTCTCTCTCCTGTTGCAGGAGACGTATTCCACCATACAGGACCTGTTGGAGCAGCTAAATGCTACCAGGAACTATAGCAAGAGTTGAAGGAGCAAAGGAAATGTTGACTTTGCCCTATGAGAAAACTCACATATCGCAAATAAACAAAGAGAACACAGGAGAATTACCCTGGCCGCAACTGTGTAGCCGAGTTTTCTGAATTTCTCTATTCCTTTTCTTTTCTTCTTACAAAATTGGTTGCAAGCCTCCTCATTATATAAGCTAATACTCTCCTACTAACTGCCATACTAAAACTTCAAGTTGGTCACGACTTCAGCTTGAGTAACATATGGAGACAGACTCTACTGCATCTCGGACTGAATTTAAACTCTAAGTTGAGATTATGTCCAACATTCTCCCTCCTAATCTTGACTCAACATACTCCTAGTTTAGTCTCAATACATTATGAACTACCAGCTACGCCTCCATATGAAGCGTTCCACATGAGAACTAAACACATAGTTACATGTAGGACCTCAACTCAACTGGCATAGGTTCATCTAGATGCAAAGACTCTAACTCAATGAGGCAGTCAGTCTCATCTACAACATACCCAACTTATAGTCGACACAGGACGACGAACACATCTTCTCAACATCCCGGACTCAACTCTACTTACTTGACTTAGGATGACAAACACATATTCTCAACGTCTTAGACTCATCTCACCATCAGAGCAGTGTTGGTTCATCATCACTGGGAGCTTTAGCAAGAAGCGCTTTCTCCTTCTTCGGCTTGCAACATTCTAAAGTAAAGTGTCAATAATCGTTATAATTATAGCACCTCACTTTTACCTTATCAAGCTTCCAATTCTAGCAAACTCGGTCATCACTGCTAGAAGTGTTCTCGCCTTCATGCTTCGATGATTGGATATCCCACTCATCTTAAGCCCTCATGTACACCTTCATTTTGATTGCTCAGACTGCATAATTGCCCTCATGTGCGCTAGATAATTGCTTATCATGAGAATCGGATAATGCAGTGAGATGAGCAATTATGCAATATGAGCAATCAAAATAAAGGTGTACATGAGGGCTTAAGACAAGTGGGAGATCCAATCATTGAAGCGTGAATACAAGAACACTTCTAACGGTGGTGGCGGAGGTTGCCAGAATTAGAAGCTTGATAAGTCAAAAGTGAGGTGCTATAATTGTAACGATTATGTGCACTTTGCTTTAGAATGTCGCAAGCCAAAGAAAGAGAAAGCACTTCTTACTAAAACTCTTATCAATGATAAAACAACACTACATGTGACAGGAGCAAAAGGAGTGGGGTTCATGATGCACCCATAACCCCTTGCCTTATCTCTTAAGTGAGACGGTAGCGAGAGAAGTGAAGAAACCACTTCGAGAAGTCATGTATTTGTATTGGCTTTTGGTTTTTCTAAGTAGAAACCAATATGAACAGAATCGTATATGTATGGTATGTACCCCGATACTATTGAGTGCTAACAAATAAAGGCCTCCTTTTTGGCTTATGGCTTATGACTTCTTTCAAACAAACAAACAAGATGGCTTCTCCACCACTGTTTTGAAGCAATTTATTAGGATAGCCTTTTTAAAACGGCTTATCGGTATTTGGTTTATTCACATAAGCGCTCGTACTAGGACAAAAAATCATAAGCTTGTAGGATCGAGGAGGCCGACTAGAGGGGGATGAAAAGTTGTTTCTAAAATTCTCTCTTTTAAAATCTATTTGAGCTATTTGGCTAAACACAAGTATACAATACGGAAGCTCAACTCAAATTGGTTTAGCACAAATAAAGCCTAAATCAACTAGTTCACCTAAGAGCACCAACGATATGACTCTGTCAAAGTTTGCAAATCTAGAAAGACAAGTAATCAATTTAATTCTACGAATGTAAATTGCTTGAATGTAAATTGAGCACAAGAAAACAAACCACAAATGTGTAACATCCCAAAAATTCCCTTTCTTTAAAAATTTAATTTCAAATTAATTATTTTAAAGTATTTGAATTTTATTTGGATTTATCTGAATTTTATTTCAAAATATAAAGGAATAAAATGTTATTTAAATATTTTATTAAAGCCAAAAAGAGTTCATTTTATTTTTCCCAACCTTCCCTGAATTTTATATAATTTTCGAGAATTTTCTAGAATTAAAAATCAATTTTAAAGGTTAAAAAGTATTTTATAAAATTATTAAAGGCAAATTTGAAATTAAAAATATTTTTCATAAGTCTAAAATGGCTTCATAAATATTCTATGAATTTGTTGGTATTTTTAGATATTATTTACTTTTTTCTAAGCAATTATAATGTTTCTAGTATTTTCTGAAAAAGTAATCCAAAAAATCAATTTAATTCCAGGCTGCCACGTGGCGCTCTCAGATTGAATCCATCTCTTTCCTTGATCTAATCTAATCCGTCCATAGCCACTTACCCCTTCATTTAAATCCAACAGCCTTGATTCTTTCTCTTGCCACATGTCCTCTATCCAACCGCCCATACCCCTTCATTTCTCTTTCTCTCACCGACGCGCGGGCCCCACCCATCATCTCCTTATTCCTCCCTTTCTTCTTCCTCTGGCTCTCTCTCTCCACCTTCATTAAAGCCGCACCAAAGCTTTTAATCCAGCCGTTTCTTCCTCATTTAACTCCCGAACGAGTGCGCAATCAATTCCCCTCTTCACTCCCCACTCACGCCGGCCGTTTCCCCTCTTTAATCCCCTCTAAAACCACCGGCCATTACCTCTCCCCCTCCGCCTATAAATCCCCTCCCCATGCATCGGCTCCCCTCCTTCAGCATTCCCTCTACCCGCCGCCACTCCTCCACCCCTCGGCCGAAGGTCCCGAACACCGGAGCCGCTGCCCGATCACCGGAGCCGCTGCACTCTCTCCACAAGGCGCCGCCGTTTCTCTTCCCGCCGCCGCCAGCCTCCGGCCGTCCCAAGCCCACCACAGGGCGCCCGTGCGCCGGCGAGTGCGCCGCCCCGCGCTGCCCCGTGCGTCGCCGTCCGGCCTGGGCCATGTCGGTCGGCCCATGCTCGCGTGGCCTCCGCGTGGCGCCACGTCGGCCGTGAGCACCACGTCGGCCTCCACCCCGATGTGTGGACTCGGTCCACGGTAGCCGGGCCCGCATGTCCGAAATTTGAAATTCAAAATATCGCTGACGTCATAAATATTGTTTTTCAGTATAAAAATAAATCAGCAAAATAATTGTTTTCTTCTTTTCTTCTAATTAAACTTTCGGAAGCCATAACTTTCTCATTTTAACTCCACATTGAGCCGTTCAAATTTCTAAATTTTTCTAAAATCATAAAGTACTCAAATGTACACTCTTTTTGAATTTTTGAATTTTATTTGAATTTATGTGTATTTATTTATTTTGTTTGCTCTATCTTTTCGCGCGTAGAACCCGTCGTTGCCGAAGACTTTCCCGACCCGCAGCAAGAAGGTCAAGACAGCGTGCAAGAAGGCAAGTCGCATTTGAACATTTTGTACCTATGTGTTACGAAATGATTTTTATTATTTTAAATATTATTTGCATTGCTATTTACATAGAACACTAATTTCTATTTTAAGTATTAGTTAAACCAATTATTGTTATGCCCTCGATTGAAGTTGAATGCCATGTACCCTTGTAACCTTAGGATTTCCTTTGTCTCGGTAATGAGAATAATATAATACTTTGTTAATATTAGAAAGGTAGTAAAATGCTTAGTCATGCTATTTAACTTTTGTAACCTTGGAATGGGAAATTATATTTCATTATTCTAATCTGTTATTCAGAAATCTAGTGGCGATTGGTGTTGCCATTGTTCTGTTAAAATAAAATACAAAGGTGCAAAAATTGTTTTAGACCAGGGCGGATGGTTAGATTGGATTGGTGCAGTTTAGCACGAGACTTTGTAAAGTGTATGTTCTGCCTTAGTCGATTTAGGATCGACTCTTGTGATTGTCCAGACTGAGCATAACCGTGCAACCCCAGGTCTATATGGATATGACCTAGCTGACTAACTTACGATATTGTAGTTTAGGTACCACCAGTGGAAAGTGGGTACCAGGGATTTACTAGTTTATTCACAGTGAGGGACAGGGTTTTACTGTACTCATATGGCGCAAGAGAGGGCTTCTGACTGGGTGGATTTAACCCTTCAGCGGTGAAACATCAGCGGGTGGTGTCTAGCTAGATTAGAGTGAGGTAAAAGCTTTGTGATATGTTATCTGGGTCTCATGCCAAAGGAAGCATGGTGACTGTTAGGATAATTTCTCTTGGGGGTAAAGTTGTACATCCTCTGCAGAGTGTTAAACTATTCGAATAGCCGTGCCCACGGTCAAGGGCGGGAAAGGAATGCATTCACATGGTAGATTTTTGGTTTTGGTTTTAATAACAAAGTTTTGGACCTCGAGAGTGGAGGGAACTCTCGGAAGTGGATCCTGGCGGTTGTAGCCAGTGTGGGTGGATGGAACCCGTAGTTTTGAACCTTGGTGGATAGAGCTGGTTAACTCGTGTTGGTGGATAGAACCTTCACTATAAAAAGCTTAATAGTTTCAGTTAAAATAATTACTTTGGTAAATTAATGCCTTCGAAAATATTTAATGATATTTGAAATAAAATATTGCTTTGTGCAAAAGAACCATATAACCCTCCTTTGTTAAGCCCTACATCTACTGCATTTTTCCCAAGACTTGCGGAGTACTTTATGTACTCACATGCTGCACTCAAAATAAAACTCAGAGGAATATGAAGCTCAAGATGGAGACTACGACTACTTCGCGTGTGGATTCGACGAAGGCTTTCCGGAGTTCTAGGCTGCGTTTCCCCCAGTCAATTGCCTGTGGCGTATTGATGGGTCTTCACCGGATTTACTTTTGCTTCCGCTGTGTTCTGTGAGTGTGTGAGGTCTTGAAACCTCAGTTGTAATAAAGAGACCTTTCGGTCTGTACTCTTTACTATTGTAATAAAGTGTTGTTGGTTATGTATCACACTGTTTGACTGTGTGCGCTAGCTTTGATCTGGGACTAGTGTTGTAATACACAGAGGGTCCGGATTCGGAAATCTGGGGTCCCGACAGAGATGATATCGGAGCCAATTTGACTGTAGGACGTGACCTAGATTAGAAAGGCAAAACCTTAAGGATTCATATTTATTAAAAAGTGTATATTAAAAAAAGTTTCCTTGCTTCTACTCTTTTCTTAGTGTCTTGTTCTCATCCTTATATTCATTTGACAATTTTCTTTACTAATCTTTTCTATTATTTCAACTCTGTAGATGGCCGGATCATCCTCCGCAGATTTGTGGGACTACTTTTCTCATGGCGAGAATGTTGGAGCATTTGTTGGCCTTCTTCGTCAGCTCATGCAGTATTTGGAGTATCGCCAGCTTCCCATCTTCAGGGGGCGGAAGGAAATATCCATCACAAGAGAAATCACCAGCTATACAACCCATCTATTTGCATAATCTCAAACACATTAGATCAATACAAAAATCACAAGACATCCAAAGAGTCACTACCATTGTCTAATTTCAAAGAAAATAGCAACAAATAATCTTAGACCATGCCAAGTGATAATGCATGATCTCCAACTTTTACGAAACACATTTATAAACTTAGATCATGCTACAAGGATTAGGTACGTGGATTTCAACCTTTTGCAAAACACATTTGCAAAGTATAGTCACATGTTACAAGGATTAGATGCATGAGCCTCAACTATTTGCAAAACACATTCGCAAATAATGACATCATATCACAGAGAGCTAGAGAAAGCGAAATTGAGCTATCAACACATGATGAGATTCAAGCTACTAGACAACACACTTAATAGTATGGCAAACCTATACTACCAATTCAGTCTTCCAACCAAACACCAAGACCGGTAAAAGACTAGAAACGCATTCTTAGCCCAAGCTACTTATACCTTTGCCTTGAGCATCCTCTTGAAGTTTGATGACGCACATCTTCACTTCAAGTTCGGGTCATTTCTTCTCTTGACTTGATGATCAACTCATGATCATCTTCTCTTCGGAATCTTGTTGTGCATCAACACATGATGCATCCTCTTCTTGATGACCTTCAACTCATGAAGTCATCTAAAGTAATCATTATTATGGAACCTAACCTATTCATCCAACTCATAAAAAATATTAATCCCATAAATCGATTGTCATTAATTACCAAAACTCACCATTAACTCATAATGGAGGGACTAGATTCTCAATCTTTCCGTTTTGGTAATTGATGACAATCTCAACAAATAATGAGATAATAAATTGAATATAAAATCATTTGAACTTAAAGTGCGGTACAACCGCCATCTAAGGTCCGGTAGTTCTGCTCTCCAATAGTTTTGATTTCTGACACGGTACTTTCGTTTGTCTCGAGGGCCAAATCTTGGCGCTCTCTGAAAAAAAAGGTTTCGCTTAGTTTTGTCGAAGCTTCTGGGAAGCGGAAGTACCACGGTTTGCACGCCAGTACTCCGGTTGTACGAATAAAGCACGGATCGGTTCCAAGGGTGCTCTCTGGAAAAAAAAGGTACCGCCCCATAAATCCAAAACTTCCGGGGTCCGGTAATACCACTCAGGAGTTGCGATCATACCACGCTGCGGTAGTTCCACCGTTCATACTCCGGTACTACCGATTATCCTGACGATGCATAGTTGGATTTAGAGTTTAAATTAAAATGCATGCATGACCTTTGTCTCAAGCCATGTCAATCTTAGCATGCATTTTCAAGTCATCAAGCAAAATCCGGGACTAAACCTTTCAAATACGTGATAATCATGTTAGTCCCATACATAGATAATTGAGTATAAAGCAATATGAGTCAATGTGAGTATATATAGACTACACCAGTTTTATATGCTTAAAGGATATGTTTCAAAGTAGAGATCCCAATATATGTATAAAAGGAAGCATGGATTAATACTAATAAAACCACAAAACATAGAGTGAACTCCCCCTAAATGTGTGCATATAAGTGTATGTATTGAAGACATATGCACATATTCATTTTAGAACATTGATGGAGTTCATTCTATATTTTGGATCCAATGAATGCACTAATATATAAGAATGTGATTTCGAATGCATACCTTTTTTATTTCACCTTTTCATTCGAATGAGACTAAGCAATATCATAATCAATAAATAAGGTTAGTCTCACCATTGTATTTGTCATCATCACCAAGATATCATAATTGTATCATTTATCACCAAAACTAACTTAATGGAACTTGATCTTTCAATGCTGCAGCTAAAACTCATAAGCTATAGTAAAAAAAGAACCTACCTAAAGATGATGCTCCTTTTTGTAGATACCGGCGAGTCGTCTTCTCAACTCGGTATTCTAAATTTCTCGGTGCATATGTGGTTGGTGCTAACTTGGCTCCCTTGTTAATCGAGTACTCAAGAAATTTATTTATGTATCTTTCTTCATGGGTACCTTTTCACTTTATGTCGTTCTATTTCTCTGTGGTGGATTGTAACAGCCCAAGTTTTTATCTAAATAAAATAAATTAACTAATTAATTAAAATAAAATTTTAAATTCAATAAGTATTTTTTTGCCTAAATTTTATTTTGGTTTTTGCTCTGGAATTTTCTGTTTTTGAAAAAGCCTAATTTGAAAAGTAAATTAAGTGAAAACCTAAAACTAATTATCAAATAAAATGATAATTTGATTTTCTACAAAAAATCCTACTTTAAATTAATTATTTGGATTTTATTTGGTTTTCTGAGTTTTCTGGAGTTTAAAATCTATTTATGAAATTAAAAAGTATTTTAGGTTTGAAAATTAAAATACCAACTTGAGTTGGAAATATTTTATTTAAGTCCAAAATATCTCCAGAAGCTTCTGTGAATTGTTCTGGAATTTTTGGAGTTAATTTCATATTTTTCTGGGGCATAATGAATTTTCTAGGGTTTTCTGAAAATCAAAAACTAAAATTAGAAAAATAAAAATCCCTCCCTTTCCCCTCCGGCCGCAGCGTGGACGGCCATGATTAGCCCACGCCACCCGCCCGGATCCGCCTTCCCCTCCTCCCCCCACGACACGTGTGCGGCCTAGATGGCCGTACCCCGCTACCCGGTCCATCCACCCTGTTGTGGTTACTGACCAAACAGAGAAAGAGATGGTAGTGGAGAGGTGGGAGTGTTCTGCCTCACCCTCCCCCTCATCCTGATGTATATATTCACATGGAGTATGCTTTTACAGTTATGCCCATACATCCGTACATCCCCATTAGGGGCACTTATGTCATTACACATGTTACTCTGGTTCTTATAACCTTCCAACAGGCCTGCTGGGCTTAGGTGGGGGCCACCCCTACGACAGGAGCCTCTCATGGTGAAGGGCTTCACAGGGCCGAAGCCATGTCGCCGAGTCCTTTGGCCCCCTCCGTCCCCTGCGGCCTGTGAATTTCTCCAAGCTTGCGGTTGGGGAGCCCGAGGTCTGGGATGGAAGGTGCCTTGTTGAAGCAGACATACACGCGCTCCGTCCCCTACCCTTCGCACGGGTGGCAGCGGAGGCTGGCGCCTGGTTTGAAGTAGACGCGCGCGCTCTCCGTCCCCTACCCTTCGAACGGATGGCAGCGGAGGCTGGCGCCTTGTCAAAGTAGACGCGCGCGCGCTCCGTCCCCTACCCGTCGAACGGGCGACAGCAGAAGCTGGCGCCTAAGTCGAAGCCGAGGCGCGCGCGCTCCGTCCCCTACCCTTCGAACGGGTGGCAGCGGAGGCTGGTGCCTAAGTCGAAGCCGAGGCGCGCGCGCTCCGTCCCCTACCCTTCGAACGGGTGGCAGCGGAGGCTGGCGCCGAAGTCGAAGCCGAGGCGCGCGCGCTCCGTCCCCTACCCTTCGAACGGGTGGCAGCAGAGGCTGGCGCCTAGTGGAAGTAGACGTGCGCGCGCTCCATCCCCTACCCGTCGAACGGGCGGCAGCGGAGGCTGGCGCCTAAGTCGAAGCCGAGGCGCGCGCGCTCCGTCCCCTACCCTTCGAACGGGTGGCAGCGGAGGCTGGTGCCTAAGTCGAAGCCGAGGCGCGCGCGCTTCGTCCTTTACCCTTCGAACGGGTGGCAGCGGAGGCTGGCGCCGAAGTCGAAGCCGAGGCACGCGCGCTCCGTCCCCTACCCTTCGAACGTGAGGCAGCGAAGGCTGGCGCCTAGTGGAAGTAGACGCGCGCGTGCTCCGTCCCCTACCCGTCGAACGGGCGGCGGCGGAGGCTGGCGCCTAAGTCGAAGCCGAGGCGCGCGCGCTCCGTCCCCTACCCTTCGAACGGGTGGCAGCGGAGGCTGGTGCCTAAGTCGAAGCCGAGGCGCGCACGCTCCGTCCCCTACCCTTCGAATGGGTGGCAGCGGAGGCTGGCGCCGAAGTCGAAACTGAGGCGCGTGCGCTCCGTCCCCTACCCTTCGAACGGGTGGCAGCGGAGGCTGGCGCCGAAGTCAAAGCCGAGGCACGCGCGCTCCGTCCCCTACCCTTCGAACGGGTGGCAGCGGATGCTGGCGCCTAGTGGAAGTAGACGCGTGCCCGCTCCGTCCCCTACCCGTCGAACGGGCGGCAGCGGAGGCTGGCGCCTAAGTCGAAGCCAAGGCGCGCGCGCTCCGTCCCCTACCCTTCGAACGGGTGGCAGCGGAGGCTGGTGCCTAAGTCGAAGCCGAGGCGCGCGCGCTCCGTCCCCTACCCTTCGAACGGGTGGCAGCGGAGGCTGGCGCCGAGTCGAAGCCGAGGCACGCGCGCTCCGTCCCCTACCCTTCGAACGGGTGGCAGCGGAGGTTGGCGCCTAGTCGAAGTAGACGCGCGCGCGCTCCGTCCCCTACCCGTCGAACGGGCGGCAGCGGAGGCTGGTGCCTAAGTCGAAGCCGAGGCGCGCGCGCTCCGTCCCCTATCCTTCGAACGGGTGGCAGCGGAGGCTGGTGCCTAAGTCGAAGTCGAGAAGCGCGCGCTCGGTCCCCTACCCTTCGAACGGATGGCAGCGGAGGCTGGCGCCTAGGTCCAAGCCGAGGCGCGCACGCTCCGTCCCCTACCCTTCGAAGGGGTGGTAGCGGAGGCTGGCGCCTAGGTCGAAGCCGAGGCGCGCGCGCTCCGTTCCCTACCCTTCGAACGGGTGGCAGCGGAGGCTGGCGCCTAGTCGAAGTAGACGCGCGCGCGCTCCGTCCCCTACCTGTCGAACGGGCGGCAGCGGAGGCTGGCGCCTAAGTCGAAGCCGAGGCGCGCGCGCTCCGTCCTCTACCCTTCGAACGGATGGCAGCGGAGGCTGGCGCCTAGGTCGAAGCCGAGGCGCGCGCGCTCCGTCCCCTACCCTTCGAACGGGTGGCAGCGGAGGCTGGCGCCTAGTCGAAGTAGACGCGCGCGCGCTCCGTCGCCTACCCGTCGAACGGGTGGCAGCGGAGGCTGGGGCCTAGGTCGAAGCCGAGGCGCGCGCGCTCCGTCCCCTACCCTTCGATCGGGTGGCAGCGGAGGCTGGCGCCTAGTCGAAGTAGACGCGCGCGCGCTCTGTCCTCTACCCGTCGAACGGGCGGCAGCGGAGGCTGGCGCCTAAGTCGATGCCGAAGCGCGCGCGCTCCGTCCCCGCGCTAAGATCGGAGCTTGGCGCTGATATTGTTGCGCTTCGGGGCTGTTGTGACCTTGCAGTGTGGTTGTGCGCTTTTAATGGCGGCTGGAATCACGCCGACGCCTGGCCTGGCAGAGGTCAGGCTGTCGCGTCGTGCAGTCTGCCATCCTGCGGGTGGGACACACGGCGACTCACGACTGGTGCGTCGTGGGATGTGAGCGGTTGCGTGACCGCGGCCGTTCGCCTCTTCCCCAGGGAAGTTGGACACGTGTTGAAGGCGTGGAGGCGTTGTGCGCTGTTTGGTCGCCCACCGGGCACGGCCCTCTAAGCCCCGGCGGTTCTTCTTTCCAAATCGTGGGCAACCGAATCGCTGCAAGTTTGATCTGTCTGCGCTTCGAGCCACATGAGAGGCGAGCGTCCTTTATAAGGTGCCAGTGTTGAGGTGGAGGCACCCTTTCTTGTTGTTTTTCTTTTTTTTTATTCTGCCGCTTTGCTTCCGCCCGTGCTAATTGTAACGCCAGTTGCTCCTTTCCCTGCTTCTTTCTCCCTGGTCGCGAAGAGCGATGGCTAGCCATGACGACGCCACCCACCATCCCCGCAGCGGTTCCTTGCCTAGCCAGGGCGAGGTGTCCCATCCTTCCAGGGAGTACGAGCTGGTGCCGCGGGGGAGCTCGCGCGCCAACAAGTGGTGGGACGCCATGGAGCACTCTGGAGGCTGCTGTTCCCGTGTGTTGGGGAGGAGCCGCGTGACCGAAGGGACGCTGCAGCGACTCGTGGAGGAGAGGAAGATCGCGGATCGCGATGGGGCTCGCTTACCCCGTCGGGACGAGACGGAGCTGAAGCCCCGGGCAATGGAGGCGATTGTTTTTGTCGCGTTCTTCGACGCCGGCCTCCGAATGCCCTCCACGTTGTTCGTGGGCGAAGTCCTACGGGCCTACAAGTTGGAGCTAGCCCAACTGACGCCCCACGCAATACTCCGCCTAGCTGTCTTCACGTGGGCGATGCGGACAGAGGGGGGTGTCCCAGCGCGAGCTTATTCGCCACACTGCACGACGCACGCTGTTGACCCAGAAAAGTTGACGGGGCGGTGTCCAACTTTGGCGGTGTGGACTTCGTGCTTCGGGCGTCGTGCGCGACGTTGTTCCCCGCACCGGCCTCGCCGAGGCAATGGGAGTCCGGCTGGACTCGGCAATGGTTCTACTACACCGTGACCGACAAGAGCAGAATGCAATGCCGAGGTGGGCCGGTCTCGTTTAACAGTACGCCGAGTCTGAAGGCGGAGATTGACGACACGCGAAAGCTACAGAGTCTTGTCGGTGTCGCCCGTCGAATGAGCCTGCGCGACCTAGCCGAGGAGTTCACGATGTATGGGGTGGCGCCACTCTCCTCCCGGGGGAAGTATGTTGGACAGAACGGCCCCCGCGAGGACGGGTTCAGCCCATCCGTATCTCGCCTGCTTCCGCCTTCCGCTCCTTGTAAGTCGCCCAGCACGTTTTACGCGCACCATTGTATCTGTTTGGTCTCCGCCTGACTGACGTGATCTTCTGCGCAGTGGCTCGGCTAGAAGACGCGGAGCGCGCGGTTGCGGCGCTCCTCGGCCCGTACACGCCTAAGGAGCACCAGGCTCACGAGGCCGCAGTGAAGGCGGCTAAGCAAGGGCGGGTAAACCGCACATGCGAGGCTCTGGGCATTACTGTGCCCGAGCACGCGGTGCCGGGGGAGCTTCCCGCCGGGACTCCGAGCGCTCAGGACGGTGATAGCCCTGCGGGGCTGTTATCTTCGCGACGCTGGGCCCGCTCCCCGGCTGCCGTATGCGACCCAGCAGGCCCCTCGGTGGCTAGCACAGCTGAGACGGGGCGTGCGACCGGCGGTAGGCCCGGCCACACTGCTTCGGAGGAGCGCGCCGCCTCGGATCCCCCGGCACCCTCTGCCGACGCCAACGAACCCGTGCTCGCGGCCATCGTTGAGCTGGAACTTGCCGACCCGGGGGGAGCACCGTTCTCGGCGAGGAAACCACGGTTGATGGTGCGTTATCGACCGCAGCGGCCGGCGAGGACGCGCCCCCTACGGAGGAAACCGTGGGGGCGACGGGAACCGTAGCTGGTGCTGCCCCGGAAGAATCGCTTGTGCCGCCGCAGGCGAAACGCCCTCGGACGCAGTCCCCGCCGCCAGCGAGGGGTTGATACGCCGTTGCGGGGCCTTGTCGCGGGATTACGGCGTCTGGCGCGACCGAGAAGACCTCCTCGCCGACCACCGAGGCGCCCGCTTCCCCCTTGGCAGTCGAAACGGCGCCACTTCCTACTGCGACGAGAGGCGCAGGAGGTAGGCGTGAGTCCCTTTCCTCTCGTGACTTCGCGAGACTCTCTCCGATCTGCTCGCTCATTCTGCCAACATCAGGCGAGACGGGGTCTCCCGGGCGTGGCGAAGGATCGAGCAACGGAGGTATGCGCGAAGTCCAAAGCCTTGTGCAGGGTGCCCCGCAGGTGTCCGTTGCTGCTGACGTGACCGCGGCCTCGGTAAATCCTGGCGCGTTGGGGCCGGGGCTCGCTCGCTCGGACTTCCTCCCTCGCCTGGAGATACTTCGCGTCCTCACCGCAGCCGTAGAGCGTGCCGACAACGGCCTTGACCGAGAGATGTTGTCGTCATGCGAGGGGGAACTCCTAGCGCTCGCGCTGCAGGCCTCCGAGATGAGGGTAAATATGTGCGCTTCAGCTTGTAAGGTACTGCTGGGCGCCTGCTGACTTGTTGTTTTTGCCAGACGCTTGCCCTCAGCCGGTCCTTTGACGAGGCCTGTGTTCGGGAGCGGAGGGCTCTGGAAGCCAGCCTTCGTGAAGCAAACAATGCTCTCGCAGCGAAGGATGAAGAACTTCGCGCGCTGGAGGGTGCCATGGCGGCCGCTCAACTCGAGGCCACGGAAGCCAAGTGCGTCGCGGCTGAGGAGCGCGCCGCCTTCCTGCAGCAGATCGTCGTCCTAGAAGGGGAGAACGCCCAGCTGGCGGAGTCTGCTGCAGGGAATAGTCTCGTCTTGGAAAATGCGTCCATGTCGGCGTGGCGGGCCATGGAGTCTCTGAACCAGGCCCTCCGAGATCTGTGCGTCAGAGTGCCGGACACTACGCACGGGCCGGAGGCCCTGTCGGAGACGCTTGGGTTGATCGAGGAGGGGGCAGGCGTTGCTCTTCGTGGCGCCAGAACGTTTGGCGAGCACTGCGGCTATCTTGGTGCGTGCTTCGCCCTCGCCCTGCTTCACACTCGTGGGTGTAGACATACCCATGAGCTGGCGAATCCTCAACTGGATCCTCTCGGCCGACCTGAGGTTATGTCGGACGCCATTCGCTCCATCGGGCCTAGCCTGCAGAACTTCCATCAACGGATCTGGAGCCACTTCGGGGAAGATGCAGCGAGGGTCGCCGTGCAGCAGACGCTGCATGGGGAGGGGGACCTCCTCCGCTGGCTCGAAGGAGTCCTTCAGCGTCACGGCGACAATGGCACGGGTTCGTCCGCACCGCGCCAAGGCTGAGCGGTTGGTCGGGTAGGGCGGGGGAATGATGTACTGGTTCTTATGCTTGTAACCATGTAACCCCTTTGCTTTTACATTGAAACCAAGTAGTACCTTATTCTTGGTGTTACCTGCCGCCGAATGCGAAGGGAAGACCTCCGCATCTTGTTTATACTCCGTAGAGTGCGCAGGGAGAACATCCTGAAGGAATGCGCGTAGGCTACGATAGCAGAAAATAAAAAATTTCTACCGCGCACACCAGGACATCATGCTAAGGAGGGATCATAGATCGTTACCACTAGACGCGCAGCGCAGCGGAAGAAGAGTTGGAGAAGCCGATCCAACCACGCGCGTCGAGGTAGTAGTGGAAGTAGCCGATCGTCCCGAACAGATCGTCTCCTCCACGCAATCAACCACACCACGAGCAGATCCAATCTGTAGATTGTTGATGCCGATCAACGCCGCAACGAGCAGCGCCTCTACCGGTATCCACACGTCCGGGGCTGGAACGCCGATCGTGAGTGTACCAGCACTCGCGAGCGGCTAGGGTTTGGCTCGGGAGGTGGCGGCTAGGGTTTTGCTCGGGAGGTGGCGGCTAGGGTTTTGCTCGGGAGGAACAGAAGCATGTATCCCTCAGCCCCCCGCCTCCATATATATAGACCTCCTCACTTGGGCCTCGTGGACCGAGGCCCAATAGGAGTCTATCCAGATCTCTATCTGAATTGAGCCCACATCCGAATCACATTCGAATTAGTGTTCCAACCTGTTAAGTGTGCGACCCTGTAGGTTCACGTGTACTTGGTCGCGACCCGGAAACGCCTTTCCGGTCACCCTGTTAATAGCGGCCTCTAGCAAGACATATTAACCCCAAAGTATACGTAAAGATCATATCGGCTGAACCTGTAATGTTCTCATGTACGAATCCCTTTGCCTCACGATATAGATTAAGCTCAAGGCGAGACCTGTGTCATCCTCTTAATAGCTCAATCACTCTCTCGATTCCGTGATGGATTATAAACTCGTGATTGACTCCTCAATCACCTTGGCATGGTCATGCACTTTCATAATCCATTACATCGAGGGGCCCAGAGATATCTCTCCCATAAGGAGGGGCAAATTCTATCTTGATCATTCACATCCCACTACATGTTTCATAGCAAACCCGAAGACTACTTTTATGACTACCCAGTTACGGAGTAGTGTTTAGTAGTCCCAAAATAAGCTACTACGCATGTTGGGAACCATGATGATCTCAAGTCTAAGGATTCCACATAAACACTACTTGAGACCAACTGATGACACATGGAATCTCTGCAGTGTCTCATGGCGGGTCTATCCAACATATGTTCACTAACACATGTCCATATTATTGATTTGGTATCTCCATACCATGATCCATGAGACATGATCATCAATCAATACATATGATGATCTTTGAATCATATTTGTTCCTCATATGATATATAATCAGGGATCATTTAGAAATAGCAGCATTTTGGCATTAAGAGTCTCATGAATAAGTCACATACTCATTGATCAATAATGATAATGTCTATTTCAAGGAACAAACTAATGCATCATAAACATAGTATGTGATATATATAACATCTCCATGTTGCCTCTATGGCATATCACTAACACATCCGCGTCTTATTTAGAGTCCGTGGACTGGCGCGTGCGGAGGCGAACCTCGACGCTACGACTTTCTTTATAGTCCGGAGACTCGCGCGTGCGGAGGCGGACCTCGACGCTACGTCTTATTTAGAGTCCGTGGACTGGCGCGTGCGGAGGCGAACCTCAACGCTACGACTTTCTTTATAGTCCAATGACTCGCGCGTGCAGAGGCGGACCTCGACGCTACGTCTTATTTAAAGTCCGTGGACTGGCGCGTGCGGAGGCGAACCTCGACGCTACGACTTTCTTTATAGTCCGGAGACTCGCGCGTGCGGAGGTGGACCTCGACGCTACGTCTTATTTAGAGTCCGTGGACTGGCGCGTGCGGAGGCGGACCTCGACGCTACGACTTCATTTAGAGTCCGTAGACTGGTGCGCGCGAGGGCGTCCCCCCGTTGCGTCTTATTTAGAGTCCGTAGACTGGTGCGTGCGGAGGCGGACCTCGACGCTACGTCTTATTTAAAGTCCGTAGACTGGTGCGTGCGGAGGCGGACCTCGACGCTACGTCTTATTTAAAGTCCGTAGACTGGTGCGTGCGGAGGCGGACCTCGACGCTACGTCTTATTTAAAGTCCGTAGACTGGTGCGTGCGGAGGCGGACCTCGACGCTATGACTTTCTTTATAGTCCGGAGACTCGCGCGTGCGGAGGCGGACCTCGACGCTACGTCTTATTTAGAGTCCGTGGACTGGCGCGTGCGGAGGCGAACCTCGACGCTACGACTTCCTTTATAGTCCGGAGACTCGCACGTGCGGAGGCGGACCTCGACGCTACGACTTTCTTTATAGTCCGGAGACTCGCGCGTGCGGAGGCGGACCTCGACGCTACGTCTTATTTAGAGTTCGTGGACTTTGTTCTGCTCAGCGCGGACAGACAATGCTCTGGGAACAGCAATCTTTATTGAACTCCCATTTGCGCAGGCGAGCATCGTATAACAAAGGGCTAGTGGCTCTACGCTCGTCGTCCTACTTCTAGGCGTAGTATCGCCGCAACCTGTCCGTATTCCATGTGTGCCGGAGGGTTTGTCCTTCGAGCGTGGCGAGGCGGTACGCCCCCTTCGACAATGCCTCCCTCACGATGTACGGGCCTTCCCACTTGGACTCCAACTTGCCAGCGGTCTCCGCCTGGAGCGCCACTCTGAGAACGAGATCCCCAGGCTTGAATCCCCGCGGGCATATAGAGCGGTCCCGAGTACGCATTGTCTGCCGCGCATACTTCTCGACATGGTGGGCTGCATCTGCCCGTAGCCCGTCGAGGAGGTCCAAGGACACACGGCGCTCCTCTTCGGGTGCTTGGACGAGGACCCTCCGCGAGCCGACCTTGATTTCCTCGGGCGTCACTGCTTCGTCGCCGAAAAGGAGCTTGAACGGTGTGAATCCCGTCGGACGCGTTACCGTTGTGCGAAGCGACCAAAGAACGCTGTGAAGCTCGCTTGGCCACTTGCCCTTCGGCAACCCGACCAGGCGCTTTTTGATGGCAGCGGAGTTGGCGCCATTCGCCCGTTCGACCGCCCCGTTGGACTGGGGATGCCCTACCAAGGCGAATCGGAGGGTGATGCCCATGCTGTCACAATAGTCTTTGAAGAGGGTGGTGTCGAACTGCAGGCCATTGTCAACCGTGAGCTCCCGGGGCACGCCGAAGCGACATATGATGTTTTGCCAGAGGAAGCGTTGTATGGCCGCAGAAGTTACTTTAGCCAGGGCGACCGCTTCCGGCCACCTGGAGAAATACTCCAACGCGACTACCACGAACCGGAGGTCCCCTGGAGCTCGGGCAAGTGGTCCTACTATGTCGACGCCCCAGCGTGCCAATGGCCGCACCGGAGGAATGGGGTTGAGGCTCGTCGGGGGCCTGCGGATGATGCGCGCCATCCACTGGCACCCTTGGCACCGACGGACAAGGTCCTGGGCGTCGGTGATGGCAGTTGGCCAGTAGAAGCCTTGCATGAACGCCTTGCCAACTAATGACCTCGGTGCCAGGTAGGATCCGCACGCGCCCGCGTGGATCTTCGCAAGGAGCTCCTTTCCCCCCTCAGTCGAGAGGCAGCGCAGGAGCGGTGCGCAAACCCCTCTCTTGTAGAGTATCCCTTCGAACACCTGAAAGGACCTTGCGCGGTGCTGCAAACGCCGAAGCTCGGCGGGGTCCTCCGGCTCGGCGATGCCTTGCAAGAAGTTGAAGATGGGCTCTCGCCAATCACCTGGCCGGTCAATGTGGTGGACAAGTGCCGCGTCCCGGGTGTCCTGCGCGATGGCCGCCTGCACTAATACCTCGTAAAACGCCCCATCAGGGGGGGGCAATTGCTGGCTGGCCGCCTTAGCGAGGGCGTCGGCCTGCTCGTTCTCCGCGCGGGGGATGGCCTTGACGGTGACGCCCAAAAAGTGCCTTTCCCTTGCCCTCACAGCCACAAGGTACTTGGTCAACTTAGGGTCCTTGGCTTGATATGACTTGTCCACATGACCAGCCACCAAGCGCGAGTCGGTGCGGACTAGCACCCGTCTTGCGCCGACTGCCTTGAGATTCACCAGGCCAAAGAGCAGCGCCTCGTATTCAGCCGTGTTGTTGGTGGCGGGGAAGGCAAGGCGTGCCGAGTATAGCAAACGCTGTCCCTCGGGCGTGACGATCACCGCACCTACTCCCGCACCCGCGACGCCGTAAGCTCCGTCAATGGTGAGCGTCCAGACGGGGTCATCGTGCGTCTGGACGGGTTGGGCCGGCGGGGTCCATTCGGCGAGGAAATCCGCAAGGACTTGGGATTTGATTGCCGTTCGTGAAGCATACGTCAAGGAGAAGGGAGCGAGCTCGGCGGCCCATTTGTCGATGCGCCCTGTGGACTCCTTGTTGTGTAACATCTCTGCCAGGGGGAATGAGGAAGGCACTGTGATTGGGTGGGCCAGAAAATAATGCCGAAGTTTCCTGGAGGCCATGACCAGCGCGTAGGCGAGCTTCTCAAGCTCCGTGTATCTTGTCTTGGCGCCTTGGAGGGCTTCAGAGACAAAGTATACGGGCCGCTGCATGGCGCCTTCCTCTAAGACGAGGACGGCGCTGACCGCAGTGGCTGACGCGGCCAGATAGAGCAGGAGGGGAGCCTCTGGTGCTGGGGCGACCAGAGTGGGGAGGCTTGCCAGGTGCTCCTTGAGCTCGTTGAAGGCCTTCGCGCAATCTCCGTCCCAACGAAATCCATCGCACCCGCAGAGTGTCTTGAAAAATGGCAGGCCCCGCTCCGCCGCCCTGGATAGGAAGCGGCTTAGTGCTGCCATGCGGCCCGCCAGCCTCTGGACCTCCCTCGTTGTCTTGGGCGGCTCCATACCCAGGATGGCGTCTACTTTGTTGGGGTTCGCCTGGATGCCCCGTCCGGACACGAGGAAACCTAGGAGTTTGCCCGCCTGCACCCCGAAGACACATTTGTCGGGGTTGAGCTTGATGCCCGCCTTCCGGAGGTTGTCGAAGGTCTCCTGGAGGTCCCGGCCATGCAGAGCAAGCTGCCGGGTTTTGACCACCACGTCATCGACGTAAGATTCGACGTTCCTCCCGAGCTGGGCGGCCAGGGCAATAGCGACGAGGCGGGTAAAGGTAGCGCCTGCGTTCTTCAAGCCAAAGGGCATTCTGACGAAGCAGAACGTCCCAAGTGGTGTGATGAAACTGGTCTTCTCCTCGTCGTCTTCGGCCATGTATACCTGGTGATAGCCGGAATAGGCGTCCAGGAAGCTCATGAGTTCGCACCCAGCGGTGGCGTCGACCAGCTGATCGATACGCGGCAAGGGGTAATTGTCCTTTGGGCACGCCTTGTTGAGTGCCGTGAAGTCGATGCACATACGCCAGGCCCCGCTGACCTTTTTGACTAGTACCGGGTTAGCGAGCCACTGTGGATGGTGGACCTCGCAGATGACCCCGGCCCGAAGAAGCTTCGCCACCTCTGTTTTGGCCGCCTGCTGCCGATCCATCGACATACGTCGAAGCCTTTGCTTGACCGGCTTGGCGTCGGGGCGGACCGCCAAGCGATGCTCGATTACTGCTCGGTCTACACCCTTGATGTCCTCCGGGGACCATGCGAAAATATCAACGTTGTTCTGAAGCACTTGGAGCAGATCCCGTTCGGCCCCCGGGTGGACGCCCAAGCCTCGGCCCGAGGGCGGAGTCAAGAAGGTGCCGCTCCAGGCGGAGGGGCAGTTTGTGTCCACACCCCTGGCGTCGTTCAAGTTGAAGGTGATGTTGCGGGGCGGCATCCACAATTGCGGCTGCTCCCCGGGGGCCCTTGAGGAGGAGCCTCCGGTGATGATGTTGACGGTGCGATGCTGCGCGCCCTCCGTTGCGGTGGCTCGTATGGGGCTACCCCCTGGGTGCCCCACGTGGGCTCCGGCGAGGGGCCGAGGAGGCAGAGCCCGAGACCCGGCCGTCACCCTCCGCAGCTCCATAACTGCGGTGCATGCCCTTGTGTAATGATCACCGTAGCCGTGTACCTCGAACCACTTGCCATAGTGTAGGAGCTCTTGTTCTGCGTGGGGTTGGCCGCCGCACCCAAGTCCGCCTTCCGATCCCCGGTTTCCCCTCCATGAGGCGGGGTCGGGTCCTTGGCGGGCGCTCTCGGTATCGAGGACATGATGGGCCGCCTGTGACCTGCGCTGACGGCGCCGAGGTTTATGCCTGCTCCTTGAAGAGCCTTCCTGTACCCCGGTATCGCTGCCTCGGGGAGGACCTCCTCGGAGCTCTCGGCTGCGGCCCTGCTTCGAGGAGGGACCACCCGCCCCCACTTCGCGCGGGGGGCGCTCCTCATGGGCGAGGTCGAGGGCGGTAATGCTGCGTCTTCGCGCATCCTCCTCCGCCCGCGCGTACTCGTCCATTTTGTCGAAGAGCTTGGCGACTGTCTTGATTGGCCTCTGCGCGTTGTACTCGGTCATCGGGCCCGGACGAAGGCCCTGTATGGCTGCATTAACGACGGTGGTTTCATTAACGTCTTTCACTTGACATCGAATCTTGGCGAAGCGCTTGAAGTAGTCCCGGAGCTTCTCCGAGGGTCGTTGCTTTACAGCGAAGAGTTGGTCCGTATCGACTCGCTCGACATAGTTTCCTTGGAAGTTGTTGTGAAGGCGGTCGCGGAGCTGCTCCCACGCGTAGATGGAGACCGGCTCTATGGTAAAGAACTAAGAGAGCGCCACTCCTTGCAGCGCGAGGGGGAGTCCCTTCGCCTTCGTGATGTCGTCTCCACCCGCGGCCTCGATCGCGGTTTCGTACACGCGCACGAACTCGCGGGGGTCCGTGTTGCCTTTGTATGGGTCGATGACGCTAGGAAACTTGAAGTCTCCGGGCCATGCCGCCTGCTGCAGCCCCGCCGAAAGCGGGGACTCCAGATCTACGCGCCGCAGCGGCACGCGGCTAGACGTGGGGGCTTCGCAAGGCTCGGGCGCAATTACTGGCGCGGCCTGCTGGCTCCGAGCCTCTTGCATATCTCGGACAGCTCTGCGAAGGTCCCCTAGTTCCCGTTGGAACGCGTCGAGGGCTGCTAGTAGGGCGCTTTCCACCGCAGGTGCTGTCGGGGCCGCCGAAACACCCAGCGGACGGGTCGGTGCGGGGACCATCGCCTCAAGATTTCCAGATCCGCCGGATGCTTCATTGCGGCTACCCCCAGCCGCCTGATCCGCGCTGCCGGCGAGGGTGGCGGGGGCTGTCATTGCAGTGCCAGCGACGGGGTTGGATGTCGTTGTAGCGGCGCTGGCAAGGTCGGTCGTTGTAGTGCGAGTGTCGAGGTTGGGTGTCGTTGTAGCGGCGCTGGCGGGGTCGGTTGTTGTAGCGCGAGCGTCGACGCCCGCGACCACTGCGCCTACGCCGCCGCCAGCTCCTTCGGCAGCCGATGCCGAAGCCCTGGTATTCACGCGCCGCTCCGACCCAGCCGTCTTCTTTCCCTTCGCCGCCGCTGATGAAGCTTTTTTCAGTGCCATCCTTCTTCTTCGGTCTTCAGGCTTGTCCTTGTCCTCCCCACGGACGGCGCCAACTGTTGTGGTTACTGACCAAACAGAGAGAGAGAGAGAGATGGTAGTGGAGAGGTGGGAGTGTTCTGCCTCACCCTCCCCCTCATCCTGATGTATATATTCACATGGAGTATGCTTTTACAGTTATGCCCTTACATCCGTACATCCCCATTAGGGGCACTTATGTCATTACACATGTTACTCTGGTTCTTATAATCTCCCAACAGGCCTGCTGGGCTTAGGTGGGGGCCACCCCTACGACACACCCCATCCACGTCTCCCTCCTCCCTAGGCCACCTGATCCCCGCCCTGGCCGCGTGGCGCAATCGCCACCGCCCGCCCCTCCCTCTTCCGCTGACAAGCCAGGCCCGCCTGTCAGGGCCTTCTCCTACCTCCGGCCGTCCCCCTTCTTCTCTCCCCGGCGCAACCACCTCCCCGCCGTTCCCGGCCTCCCCCACTCCCCGAGCACACCACTCCCTGTCCCATCGTGCGCCGCAAGACCCACGCCCCGCGCCCCACGTCCCCCACCTCGGCGCCCACCTCCTCCACCATTTCCGCGCCAGCCACCCGCAACCGCCGCCCTCCGGTGAGAAATTTCCGCCGACCCGTTGCTCCCCGACCCCAATAAAAGCCCCTCCCGGCTCCGCCCCATCTCGCTCCACCACCCTCCGTCCTCGCCCGCTCCTCCCGAGCTCCCCCTCGCCCTCGCGTCGTGCGCCCTTGCCGCCGCCGCCGCCCCTTCCTCCGGTGAGGAATTCCGGTCGCCCCCGAGCCCAGCTGATGCCACCTCGAGCCTCGCCACGCCGTGCCTCCCCCGCCCCTTTTCCGGCCCCGAGCACCACCGGGCAGCCGCCGCGCCGTTGGACCCGAGAAGCGCCGCCGCCGGCCCATTCCCGGCCTTCCCCAGTAAACCCCGAGCCACCCCCGAGATCCCCGCGCGTTCCTCTTGCCCCTCGCCGCTGCCCGTCGGAGCGCCGGCGAGCTCCCGGGCCCGAGCTCCTCCCCGGCCGGTCAGCCACGCCGCGCGTCGTGCCCACGTGGCAGCCTGGTGGCTGCCACCTCAGCGCCATCCCACCCCGTCGATGCCACGCGAGCCATGCCCCGCCACCCGTGCCACCTCAACCACCTCCTCCGCCCGTGGACCTGGTCCATGGACCAGGGGCCCACATGTCAGCATGATCACCCCATGGCTGATGTCATGCTGACGCCTTAAATCCGATTTTCCAGTAGAAAATTAATTCGGCCAAAATAAAAAATCCCAGGGCTGACGCAATGCTGAGGTCATAAATCAATTTCCTTTAGAAAAATAATTCCCAAAAATCCAGATTTTCCTTTTTCTCTGATTTTAAACTTCCCGGAGTCCGTTCTTCTTCGTCCTAACTCCGATTGAGCCCATTCAAATTTCTAAATTCATTAAAAATTTCCCTCTATCCATTTCTGGCCTCAATTCAAATTTTTGAAGTCAATTTGAATTTATTTGAATTTGGTGGGTTATTTTCACGTGTAGACTTCGACAATTCGGGAAAATTCTTCGACGAAGATTCACACCAGGTTGAAGAGCAAGGCAAGTCACACTCTTTGATCATGTTGATCCCAGAATTTCAAAATAAAATTATGTTGTTTTAAATTATTCTACATGCATATTTTTATTCAACATATTTCAATTCAGTTTTAAATATAGTTAATGCCTACTTGTTAAATTCCTCCTTTGATATTGAATTCCTTACCTTGTCACCCTAGAATCAAACTCTAGTTAATATATTAGTGTTGGTTAGAGAGTTTAAATCAAATGCTTAGCCCTGCTTAGACTTATTAATTGGGTTGGGATATCTTTCACATAACATGATGACCTTTTCACATAAAATGATAAGCTTTTCAAAGCTACTCTTGACTTTGGTGAATCAAGGAGGATTAAAAAACTATTTGAAAACAAAATATAAAAACTAGTTTAGACTTAGGCAATTGGTTAGTTGGTGGGTGCAGGCATGCCCTGTTGGTCGGAGCCGCAGGGTTGACTGTCGTGCACAAGGGTATGTGGTTGAGTCTAAGTCAATTAAGGACCGGTCTATGAGCTATTGTTGTAAAGCCCTATCGTACTACCGCATGGCTGGTATGGGACAGCCCTGGCTAAATAATTTGTGAAGTCCCAACCTGAGTCAAGTTGTAGGTTGAAAGTGAGCGTGGTTGGTGCCGTGAGAAGTCTCACTTGGGCGAGCGTGGTTAAGCCGTGTGAAGTCTCGCTCAGGCTCAAGAGGGGGTCCCGATCTGGTGGATTCCTTACTGGGGTGAAACATTAGAGTTGGCTTAGCCAAATTGAAGGCTTTACATTGTAAAGGCCTTGTCACGACCCCTCGCCGCACACCTAAGGAAGTGTGTAATCGCGTGGCAATATGGGATGATCGTGTCTTGTAGGTAAAGTTGTACAACCTCTGCAGAGTGTATAATCTATCCTGGATAGCCGTGCCCACGGTCATGGGCATGCTGAGTAAAAGTTTTTCATGGATTAGATTTTGTTTTTCAAAAATGCTTTTGAAAACCTTATGGATGGATGGAATCCATGAGAGAATAAAAACCTTATGGGTGGATGGAACCCATGAGAGAGATTGAAAGCTTGTGGATGGATGGAATCCACGAGTGTTTGGAAGCGTGTGGATGGATGGAATCCATACGTGATCTTTTGGAAAAGATGGTCCAGGTGGGATGCCCGTGAATAGGTTGGTGTATGGTCGGAGCCTGCACTGACGGTAATATTTTTAACTACAAGTATCGTTTTTACTTACTGTATTAAATTCAGCAATTTCAATCTATTTACTGTATTTCCTTAAATGATGTTTTATGCAAACTAACCCTATAAGCCTTCCATTGAAGTCTTTATCGTTATGTTGCATTTCTCCGTGTGATTTGCGGAGTACAAATTTGTACTCACCTTGCAATCTCCATACAGAGGAAGATGTCATCGACTACGGTGAAGATCTGGACGAATAGGCCGCGTCTTACTGTCGTTTGCCTGTGGGCACGCTTGGGCTTCGCTATTTATCAGTTTGCTTCCGCGGTTATTTGCTTTATTAATCTTTGCCAATGGGCGTTGATGTAAGACTTGGCCATAAGGCCGTACTCTTTTATTTAATATAGTTGGTCATTTGTGCTTGATAAGTATCTTTGTTGTACTGTGTGCACTAGTTGATCCTGGACTAGTGCAATTTACACAGAGGATCCAGGAGTCGTTACTCCGGGTTCCGACATGGATGAAACATTCTACACAACAAGAGATTAGCTGATGAGGATATAGAGAGCATACACACGTATTTGGGCAGAGAGGGAGCTTATAGAGATCGTCTCAAGGGGAGTACACAAGATCAATCTAGTTTTGGTGCTCGTAGTTCCATCTAGAAAGTTCATAAAGTTGTTGGCACCAATTCTGAGTTTTCTAGTGCAAACAAAGTAGATATTTGGATATATTATGAAGTCTACTTTCTAATGGATCAAACTTCATATGATTTGGAGTCTTCTACAAAAAAAATTATGACACTTGTAAGGCATGCTGCGCAGGTAGTCCTGAGGGACGCACAAGAATTGATGACATGAAGATATTGTGGTTTGTACCACATGTTTGCGTGATATCCAACTATTCCATGACTTTTAAAAGGTTAGAATGCTTTCTTTTGATGTTAATCATAGAATTCAAGTCGTTCTAAACAAAAAAAATTGAAGATAAGAAGATTTGGATCAAACTCATATTCAGTTCGGGATATCTAGCATGATCTAATTTTAAAAGTCCATATCTTTTGCAAATAGAGTTCGATTTAGACAATCTTAGACTCATTGGAAAGCTTATTCTATGGAGCACATCATAGATAGGGTTCAAAACACATATTTTCTCTGTGTGTGCTGCCATATCCCAAACAATCTAATGACAGAAATTTTAGGATTTTTTGTTAGTTTAAATTATGTAAAGAGTTTGTTTCTTATTTTAGGAGTCTTAGGAGAGCTATACAAGCTATTGTAAATGTCCATGTAACTTAGACTCGACATTGTGAATTACAATACACATCTGTATTTTAGCTTTTAGCTACTCCCATGTTGAGTCTCACTATTATGTAGGTCGCGTGCCTGTTCTTCCTAATTGATTGGCGCTGCCACAACTAGAGGGAGGATTGGGAATTCTCCTCCACTTGGTGGTTGGTGGATTATCATCAAGCATGTGGTTAGGTGAGTTCATACATTGCATGTCGTTTCACAGGCAGCGGTTGGCCACACTAGACTTTCAAGTTGCATGAGTTATGACGATCCTTCATCAAGAAGATCGGGCATTCCTTGTATCATCTTGGTATTAGAGCGCCAGGTTGACTTGGTAGGGTTTTGTATCCTACAAACTTCTTTCGCATATTAGGTGTCAATTCCATATTTATGTTGGTCATACACCAGTGATTTTGGGGTAGGGTTGGGCGAAGTTGTTGTTGCATGTCATTGCAATGGCAATGGTTGGCTTTAGGTGCTCGTCAAGTTCTATCGATTATTGTTGTTGGTATGCATTAGATAGAGTTGTATTTGAAATGTGAATCGAGTTTGTAGTTATCTGTTAGTGTCATCAAGTCTGAATTTTGTTTAGCTTCTATTTGTGTGCGTTTATTATTGTTATCCTCGTCGTCGCCATCATCTTCGCCATCGACCGCATCTTCAACAACCGGCACGAGTCAACGATGACACCTATTTGGGCTAGAGAGGGAGGTGAGCGAGATTAGCTCAAGAGTAGACAAGATCGATCAAGTTTTGATGCTTATAGTTCTATCCATTAAGTTAAAGTTTTTGGCACCAATTCTAAGTTTTCTAGTATGAAAAAAGTAGATATTTGGAAATATTATGAAAATTACTTTACAACAGATCAAACCTCACATAATTTGGAGTCTTTTATAAAAAGTTACGATACTTAGAAGGCATGCTGCGCAGGTAGTCCCAAGGATACGCGATAATTGATGATATAAAGAGTTTGTGGTTTATATGACATGTTTATGTGATATCTGGCCATTTTACAACTTTTTTACAATTTTTCAAAGGTTTTGAAGACTTACTTTTGATGTTAATTACGGAATTCAAGTCGTGCTAAAAAAGAAAATCGAAGATAAGAAGATTAGACCAAGTCTTGGCCATCCACTCGCTCAGTCCTACTCACCGGCCACCACTCACCACGCTCGAGCCCAATGCAACCCCGACCGTTCGCCACCACCACCTCCTCCTCGCCTCCGCCTCCCACCCCCGCCGTCTCTGCACATGCCTTCCCTCCGACGAACCCCAAACCCCACCACGTCCGCCCCTCCGCCGCGTCCACCTCCAGATGGGTCAACCCGCGGGCCCCGCCCCGGCGCGGGGCGGCCAACCAGCGGCTCCACCGCCTCATCCGCCTCGGTGACCTCGACTCCGCGCTCCGCCTTGTCGGCTCCATGTCCGAGCCCCCGGCCGTCGTCCCCTGCACCCTCCTCATCAAGAAGCTCTGCGCCGCCGGCCGCCTCGCCGACGCCGAGCGCGTGCTCCAGGCGTCGGAGGCCGCCGGCACCGCCGACGCCGTTGCCCACAACACCCTCGTCGATGGATACTGCCGCGCGGGTCGGCTCGCCGACGCCGAGCGCATGCTCGGGTCCCTCGCGTCCTCCGGCGAAGCCGACGTAGTCACCTACAACACCCTCATCGCTGGGTACTGCCGCAACGGCCGGCTCGACGACGCACGCCGCCTCGTTGCCGCCATGCCCCTCGCGCCCAACTCATATACCTATAGCACCGTGCTGAAGGGCTTGTGCAGCGCTAAGCAGTGGTACGATGTCGACAAGCTCGTGGCGGAGATGATCCAGAATGGATCCCCTCCAAATGACTTCACATTCGGCATGGTGATCCATTCCTTCTGCCAAAGTAGATTAGTTGACCGTGCAATGGGAGTTCTTGATCAAATGTCAAATTGCGGGTGTAAGCCGGACGTCGTCATATACAATGAACTTATCAGCAGCTTTGCAGAGCTGGGGCGTGTGAAGGAGGCCCTTGAGCTATTTAACTGCATGCCGTGCAAGCCTGATATCTTTAGCTACAACGCTGCGTTGAAAGGTTTGTGTCGAGCTGAGCGTTGGGAGGATGCGGGGGAGCTTATAGCTGAGATGGTTACAAAGGATTGCCCTCCAGACGAAGTGACATTCAACACAGTGATCAGTTACTTGTGCCAGAAAGGGTTGGTTGAGTGTGCAATAGAATTTGTCGAGCAAATGCCAAAGTACGGATGTAAGCCTGATAATTTCACTTACAGTGCCCTTGTTAATGCCTTTTCTGAACATGGGCGTCTAGACGATGCCCTTGAGTTACTAAGCAGCATGCCGTGCAGGCCTAACACCATTTGCTATAGATCTATATTGAAGGGACTGTGCAGAGCTGGTCGATGGGAGGATATTGGGGAGCTTATAGCTGAGATGGTTAGAAACAACTGCACCCCTGATGAAGTGACATTTGGATTAATCATCGATTGTTTGTGCCAAAAAGGGCTAGTTGACTATGGACTTGAAGTTTTTGAGGAAATGTCAAATTATGGATGCTCACCTGATATTGTCATGTACAATTCTCTTCTTAATGGGTTTGCCGAATATGGGCGTGTGGACGAGGCCCTCATGTTATTGAAAAGCATGTCGTGCAAACCTAATATTGTTACCTATAATTATGTGTTGAAGGGTTTGTGTAGAGTTGAGCGATGGGAGGATGCTGGGAAGCTTATAGCTGAGATGGTTAGGGAGGAGTGTCCCCCAAACGAAGTGACATTTAGTATCCTGATCAGCTCCTTGTGCCAAAAAGGGTTGGTTAAATGTGCAATTCATGTATTTGAGCAAATGCCGAAGTATGAGTGCACACCTAATATCATCATTTATAGCACTCTAATCAATGGTCTTTCTGAACAAAACTGTGTTCACGACGCCCTCAAGTTACTAAACAACATGCCGTGCAAGGCTGACACCATTTGTTATAGTGCTGCTTTGAAGGGCTTATGTAGGGCTGAGCTATGGGAGGATGCTGGGGAACTTATAGTGGAGATGGTTAGAAAGAATTGTCCCCCAGATGATGTCACATTTAGTATACTAATCAGCAACTTGTGCCAAAAAGGGTTTGTTGAGTATGCAACTGAAGTTTCAGAGCTAATGCTACAGTATGAATGTACGCCTAATATTGTCATTTACAGTTCTCTTATCAATGGTTTTTCTGAACAAGACCGTGTGGAAGATGCTCTCAAATTGCTAAGAAGCATGCCATGTGTGCCTGATACTATTTGTTACAGCGCTGCACTGAAAGGTTTGTGTAGAGCAAAGCGATGGGAGGATGCCAGGGAGCTTATAGCTGAGATGTTTAGAGAGGAGTGCCCACCAGATGAAGCAATATTCAACATACTCATTGATGCATTGTGCCAGAATGGACTGGTTGACTTGGCAACTGAAGTTTTTCAGCAAATGCCGAAGTACGGATGTACTCCTAATATTGTGATATACAATTCCCTTGTTAATGGCTTTTCTGAGCAAGGACGTGTGGATGAAGCCCTCAAGTTATTAAACAACATGTCATGAAAGCCTAACACCATTTGCTGTCATTCTGCATTGAAGAGCTTAGAGTTGAGAGAATGCTACGGAGCTAAGATGGTTAGGAAGGAGTGCATCCCTGATGAGATGAAGTTGCCTCTAGCATACTCATTAATTGCTTGTGCCAAAAAAGTTCGACTGTGAGGTTGCAGTTCTTGAGTAATGCTGTGGATCATATCTTCTTTATGGTGTGATCATCATTTGCTTTCTGAGCTAGGCTGGGTGGATGATACCCCAACCTCAAGTTACTGTCCTGTGAGTGCTCATCAATGGCTTTTCTGATTAACAGTAGAATGTCTAGGGGTGAAAAGTGGATACGAATTATCCGTATTATCCTGTTATTGTATTCGACATGATGCAAATATGGTATAGATTTTCCTACCCAATTAACAATTTCTCGTATTCGTATAGAAAATATGGATATGAATATGGTACGAACTTTTACCATTTGAAATGTTATTTTATCCGGACTATCCGTATCCGTATTCGACAAAGCAATATGTATATTTTATTGCAATATGACTAATTAGTTGGACAATTTTTTTAAATTTAACGTGAATTCGTGTTTCTTTAGTTGAAGTAAATGAATTAGAATGATTAAGCGTGATTGTATGAGGATAAAATGCCATTAATGTTTTCATATTATATAAGTTATGAGGATATCTAGATCCAGCCGAATTGAGTAGATATTCGATTCAAATTCGTATGTCGTATCCGATATTTGTTCAGTCCGTATTCGTATCCAACGTTTGTTTGATTTATATTCGAATCCGAGAAAAAAAAATATGGATGCAAATATGGTTTGATCACTATCCGATCCGTATTCGATCCATTTTCATCCCTAAGAATGTCTATCATGGAAATTGATTGATAAATGAAATTTGAACAAAAAACAAAACAGAGCAGCGAAGTACTGCACACAAATGAAATTAAGGTCCTGCTAATGGTGCCGAGACTAGAATATTTGCTTTTATACACAATAATAGTCCTGCTTGATCTAAAAATTAAGTTAATGACAGCTGCACTCAGCATGTGCAGATGGATCCTTATTTACCATGTCCTTGTGGTTAATTCTTGACTTATTATTAGGAGAGCTAATCATTTACTCATCTGTTCAGTGCTGGCTACCTGACTATTTTACAGGAATGAAATATATCAAGTGATGGAAATGGGTGAGCTATTGATGACTCTCTGTATGTTATCAAAGTATCGAAGGATGAAAATTCAATCATCAAAGAAGAGGTACATATTAGCAAGGTTCAGTTACAAGGGGAGTAGCTGTTTATGGACAATAACCGCTGAGTACCAGTAAAAAATAGGTCAAACCTTCACAATTGAGAGGCTAGAACATGGTTGTGTTCTTTCAATATATGGTGCGCAGGGTGCCTTAAGAGCCAACCACTTACTGCCCATTCTTATTACTTCCTTTTGAATAAGTTCGTTGAAATTTGTATGTGATGCATGACCAACTTCAAATTTGTCCGGAGGGCACTCCCAATAGTGCAAACCACTTGTTACTAAGCCCACGCCATATCAGAATTTGGGAGATGTGGAAGAGAGAGAGAGAGAGAGAGAGAGAGAGAGAGAGAGAGAGGAGAGAACTTGTTACTTGCAAGAGTAGCAAGCTATATACCAAGAAAATGGTAGCGGGGGTGGGGAACTGAGACAGAGGAAAAGAACTTGTCACATGCATGTGTTTCTGGAATCATTGATGTCAGTGATTAGTTGATTCAACAAATTAATCATCAGTTACTTTCAGGGGTTGTTGTCAAAAAGTGAGGTTGAGATTATCATCTCGAGATCCCAAATTCTTACTGGGAACAGCTCCTGCAGCTGCTCCCAGACAAAAACGGAGGAGGGGGGGGGGGGGGGGGGTTCTGTAGCAGCTATTCGGAGAGATGATTGCTGGAGAGTATAGTTCAGATGTTTTTGTTTCTTAGAAAATCAAAATGGATAGGACGGTTTCTTGAAACGGATTGTTTGTTGTGCCTAATACCTTTTGCATCATTTACGTCAGTATCTCTGTCATCCGCTATAGTCTCAAAAAGTATAACTAAAAGATATCAGCTATAACTAAAAGCTATTAACTGTAGATTAAAAGAGCAGGGCCATATGTGACAGTGGAGCTGCTGTCCTGAAGTGCACCCTCGGAGTTGAGAATGGGAGATGAAAATGAGACATGCCCTGGCCACGGGTGACAATGGAACTGCTGTCCTCTTCTGAAGGTGGTGAGGCCGTCCAGCAGAAAGGTCGCGGTGGCAGGAGCGGCCGCGCAGATCGGTCAGTCATCTGATTTCAGTAGAATTTGGTGAGTGCTGTTTCTTCTATGTTTCGTGCCATTGCTTCACGGTTTGAGCCATGGTTTCAAGTGAGATATTGAAATACTGAGTGATGTATTGTGCAGGGCGTCCATTGTGCTTATACAAGAAAAGAAGCCAAGAACACGCCGGGTGAATAGCTGCATAGCGTGTTGGGCTGATGGTTGATGGAGTAATAAATTTCTTTGATAGCAAGCTGCAGGATAGGGTCTGCGAGTGATCTCAGAGCCGATGTCATAGTTTTTGGGAATTGCTATTGTTAAGAGTTTAGAATTGCCCGGCTTTTTGCGAGCATGGAAAGTGGACTTTGTACGACGCAGCGGACTCAGGAAATCGCTATGTTCTTTAACATATGTTCAATAATCATCAGTTAATATATGTATGAATTTATAAATCATAATTATTACACATAATAACATAAGATCAAGAATAGTTTAGAATAATATCAAAATATGAATAAAGAGTTCTACGAACAAATGACATACATGTTAATTAATAAGAAAGATATTTATTTAAGAGACAAAATAATATAATATTCAAAAGATCATAAACACAGAAGTGATATAATCGTCTCTATAATTGTCTCTAAATCATATCACTAACAAATGCTTAATGGGGTAATAAAGTTTTGTGATAGCAAGAGTGATCTCAGTAACAATGTCACAGTTTTTGGCAATTGCTAGTTTTAGAATGGGAAAATTTGTTCAGTAGCACTAAAAGTTCACTACTTTCGGAAAATACCATCAAAAGAACCGAGATCCGGAAATTACCACCAAAAAATTCATCTCGCTTCGGGATTTAGCATTCTGGACAAAAATACCCTTACCCCTCCGCTCCTCCTCCTCCGCCGCCGCCTCCCTGCCCCTCTCCGGCTCTCCCTCCCCTCCCTCACCTTCCTCTCCTCTTGCGCCGCCCCGTCCACCTCCCACTTCCCCCACCTCTTCGCCGCCGGCCTCCCCGCCTCCTCACGCCTCACGCCACTCACCTCCTCCCTCTCCGCGCACTCCATCCCCGCCGCCGTTGCCTACCTCCGCCTCCTCCTCACCCCCGCCTCCCCGCTCTTCTCCCTCTTCTCCCCGCTCCCCTGCACGCTCTGCACCTCGCCCCCCGTCCCGCACCTCCACGGCGTGCTCCGCTTCGGCAACTCCCTCCCCGACGAGTGGCTCGCCGTCTCCCTCCTCTTCGCCCTAACCCGCGCCTTCCCGGACCTCGCGGCCCGCGCGTGGGACTCCGACGGTGACTTCCTCCTCATCGAGGCCGCCTTCGCGCTCCCCCGCTGGCTCGACCCGGACACCGCCCCCAACCGCGTCTTCATCTTCCACGGCGAGCTCCACATCCTGCCGCCCCCCCTCTTCCCGGAGACGCCATCCCTCGAGGCTGCGCTCGCCGCCGTCTACGACGACTCCATCGACACCCGTGCCTCCAACGCGGTCCAGGCCGCCATACAACGCCGCATCGCCGGGATGCTCGAGAGCACCGTCTTCGCCCCCGAGAGCAGCACCGGGAGAGGAAGGGGAGCGGGGAGAAGAGGGAGAGGAGCGGGGAGGCGGGGGCGAGGAGGAGACGGAGGTAGGCAACAGCGGCGGGGATGGGGTGCGCAGAGAGGGAGGAGGCGAGCGGCGTGAGGCGTGAGGACTGAGGAGGCGGGGAGGCCGGCGGCGAAGAGGTGGGGGAAGAGGGAGGCGGACGGGGCGGCGCAGGAGGAGAGGAAGGTGAGGGAGGGGAGGGAGAGTCGGAGAGGGGCAGGGAGGCGGCGGCGGAGGAGGAGGAGCGGAGGGGTAAGGGTATTTTTGTCCAGAGTGCTAAATTCCGAAACGAGATGAATTTTTTGGTGGTAATTTTCGGACCCCGGTTCTTTGGTGGTATTTTCCGAAAGTAGTGAACTTTCAGTGCTGCTGAACAAATTTTCCCTTTTAGAATTCGTCGGCTTTTTGTGGAGCATAGAAAGTGGACTTTGTATGACACGAGAGGACTCCTAGGAAAACACCGTACTCTCTTAATATATATTCACATTCTTGATTTAATATATTTATATCTATGATACGTAAAACATAATCATCAGTCAATATATGTTCTGATCTATAAATCATAATTATTGCACATAATGATATAAGATCAAGATTAATTTAGAATGACATCAAAACATGAATAAAGAGTTCTATGAATAAGTTACATACTTGTTGATCAATACGAAATATATTTATTTAAGAGATAAGAAATATATTATTTAAAAGATCATAACCACAGAAGTGGTATAGTTATCTCTACGATTATCTATAGGCATATTAACCACAGAAGTGATATAGTTATCTCTACGATTATCTATAGGCATATTAACCACAGAAGTGATATAGTTATCTCTACGATTATCTATAGGCATATTACTAATAGATGTTTGATGGAGTAATAATTTTCTGTGATAGCAAAGCTGCAAGGTAGGGCCTGGGGAGTGATCTCGGTGCCGATGTCACAGTTTTTAGTAGTGTTAAGAGTTTAGAATTGGCCGGCTTTTTACAGGGAAAGTGGACTTTGTACCATATAGGGGACTTCTAGGAAAAACACCGTATTTTCTAATATATGTTTACATTACTGATTTAATATCTTAATATCTGTGATTTATGAAACATAATCATTAATGAATACATGTATGATTTATATATCATAATTATCCCACATAATGATATAAATCATAGATACTTTATATTAGCATCAAAATATGAATAAAGAGTTTTACAAACAAGTCAAATATTTATTGATCAATATGAAAGATATTTATTTAAGATATAAAATAATATATTATTTAAAAAATTATAAATATAATAATGATATAAACATCTCTATAATTATAATTACCTGTAGAGTATACACTAACTGACGCTCGATGGAGTGATAAATTTCTGCGACAGCAAGTTGCAAGATAGGGACTGGGGAGTGATCTCAGTGGCGATGTCAGTTTTTCGTAGTGCTAACCTACCTGCCAGAGTATAATTGGCCGGCCTTTGGCGGTGCATGGAAAGTGGACTTTTGCACGAGGCAGGCAGGGGACTCGTAGGAAAACCCTTGCTCCAACGCGACACGGACGGCAGCAGGTCAATTTGCTGGCTTAGAAAACTAAGCGGATGCAGATATTTCCAACACGAGATGTTGAAACGTGTCGATTTCCGCTTTGACGTCGTGGTAACCCCTCCCACCGACCAAGCCGGGAGAGCGCTCCCCCGCTCCTGCACGCCTTCTCTTCTCGTATTAGACTAGCCACGTAGGCGTGGCGCCACGCCACGCCAGCCACCATGTGGATCGAAGCAAAAGAGACGACAATTCGCAATTCGCAGGTAGTTTCATAAAAAAAATCGAGAAAAAAATCGAGGACCCGTGTGCAATTTCGGGGAAAAAGGACTTTTTTGGAAAAAATTGAGGACTTGTAAGGACCTGTACGTAAGTAAATAAGGACCTATACGCAATTTCGGAAACCCGCTGGGCGCAATCAAAAAAGTTTTCCAAAGAAAAAAACTTGCAGGGACCTTTTCGCGAGAAAAAAGGACCTCTACGTAATTTTCAGAAAGTACAGGGAATTTCCCTCCCCCGGCCGTACAGGAATCCCCGCGCCACGCGCCGGCCGGGGCGCGCGCGCGGGCGACGTGGCGGGGCGGAGGGCGCGGCGTGCCCCCCGGCTTTGTTTAGGGTATTATTCGAACGTTTTCGCACCGGTACATCTGGTCAGTCTCAGACAGCAGACGGACCCCACCTGTCAGCGACATGGGTTTCAACCGGGACGGGTAAGGCTCCGTTCTATGCTATCCTTGTGGGTGACTTTTGACTTTTACTTAGTATCTAATTTTTAAGCAGATTATTTTTTAAAATAAAATTTACAAATTAATTATAATATATATTTAAAACTCATCACTTATATCAGCTAAAATTGTATGTAAGTATCTATTTTTTTAGTAATCTCTATCGCGAAAACCAAAATTCAAAATTTTTAGCTAAATACTAAAATCCACAGTCAGAAAGAACACGACCTAAGTTTGATGCGACGTCTAGCTGTGTAGTATTTGATACAGCACGTCAACATTTTTTTCTTAATGCCAAAAGAGACGACACGGGGATTTTCTCGGATACGTCCTTCGGCGATTGCACAATCACGTAAGAGTCCTTTTTAACTTATGTTTTAAAGCCTATGGCTTCTTCCGAACAAACAAATAGAACGATTTCTCTATAGTCTTTTTAAAGTGTGTTTATCATGATAGCCTTTTCGAAGCTATTTATTGGTATTCAGTTTGTTCACACAAACATCCACGCAAAAAACAAAAATCATTACGCTCACACTAAAGATAACAATCATTAGACGCAGCTAAAAAGAATCCACCCAAAACATTCAATGTGTGACTTATGTAAAGACAAAAATTATTAGCCGCAGCTAAAAAAATCTACTTAAAATATTTTATGTGTAACTTGTATAAAAACAAAAATCATTAGTCACAACTTAAAAAAGAAGCATTTTATGTCCGATTTATGGCTCTACTATTCGTATTGCTCCATATTTTCTAATGGCTCCATGTTTGTGTACACCGTGTAACCCATTGCAAGCCGGCTCCATGGCTATTGTTTTAAAGTGTCATCTTTTTTCTTAATTATGCTTTAAGCCTTCTTGAGGTGCCACATGGGTACCCTGATCCGAATTTTTTGTATTTAAGCCCTTTTTTGAAAAATATTCACATTTAGACCCCTGGTGGTTTTAATTCCGTTTTTGGACCCAGGGGGTCGGAGCCGTGGATCACGGCGCCGAGGTAACACGTCTCGGCGCCGTGATCGATGGCTCCGAGGCCCCAGGCCGGCACCAGCGTGGCGACCCGCGTGGTGCCGACGTGGCAGAAGCTCGGCGCCGTGATCCATGGCTCCGAGCTCGGCGCCGTGACTCGTGGCTCCGACCTCGGAGCCGTGGATCTTGGCGCCGAGCTAGCGGCATTTACCCAGGCCAGGCCGAGCCATTTCGCGTCGCGTCTGCCCTCAGCCCCCAGCCCCCGACTCCTGCCCCGCCGCCTCCCCGGCCGCCACCGCCTCCCCGGCTCGCGCCGCCAGCGCCTCCCCGGCCCGGCCGCCTCCCCGCCGCCTTCCCGGCCCCCGCCGCCTCCCCGGCCGCCACCGCCTCCCCGGCCCGGCCGCCTCCCCGGCCCGGCCGTCTCCCCGCCGCCTTCCCGGCCCCGGCCGCCTCCCCGCCGCCTCCCCGGGCCGGCAGCGCCTCCCCGCCGCCTCCCCGCGCCCGGCCGCCTCCCCGCCGCCTCCCCGCGCCCGGCCGCCTCCCTGCCGCCTCCTCGGGCCGGCAGCGCCTCCCCGGCCGCCACCGCCTCCCCGCCCGCCACCGCCTCCCCGGCCCCCGCAAGCGTTCAAGGTGAATCATTGCGGATATCGTGAATTTTTTTCCACATATGTTACACACTGTCGCTTAATGTTCACTCCATATCTATGGTACCTACGAGAAGGCATAATGATTTTAGACTTTTGGTGTGATTAATACAATATCTAGATAAATATTGGTGGTTCTGTTTGACTCCAAAAAAGACATTGTAGGCTGCATATTATAACTGAAAATCTCATGTGACTATATCTGGATCGTATTAGATATATAGATGTTTGAATGGGAAAGGGTTCATTTAGATATTTTATTGCTTAAACAAGTATGCATGTGATTTATCCAAAATTTCGCTTAAAGGTATTGAGTTTGGTTTTGTGTATGAACTAGATGGACAACGTAGTAACCCTATATCATGGAGGGAGTGTGACAAGTGATGATTATGGAAATGTTCAATTTGTTGAAATGCAAAGGGTGCCTCTGATGTTCAGTGATCGGCCGTCGTTTAGTGAGTTGGTTGCTAGGGCCCGGGAGAAGCTACATTGTCATGGAAACGAGGAGAACATCACAGTTGAGGGGTTACTTCACTTCGGTTCGAAAGACACAATTCTCAGGCGGTTGATCTTAATTGGTTGTGAGGATGAGTGGGACAAATATGTCAAAGTGGTTATGAGGAATGAGTTAAAATGTTTGGACCTTGTTGTGCGGAAGGTGTCCATTGAACCAACCCCTCACGGTTATTCACCAGAACTAGGTGATCAGGCACCCTTTGACCCTCCGTTACTGGATCTTGCGGTGGATGTGGAAGAAGTGCCTGAGGTGCCCGATGCTCTATCTGCCCCGAACGAGGTTCAGATTTCTCAACCAGTTCAAGTTGACTGTCGGACTGATGATGTCGTGGCGGCCCCTCAGGAGATGGGATTGACCCAGAATCATCCCAGTAAGTGTCGAGCAACACTTTAGCCTTTTGTCGTCATTGCTTTTTTTTTGTCTCAATCCCATCGTTTTCGTGCTTATGATGCAGGAGACATTCCTGATAATATTGGTGTTCCTCCCGTTGCTCCATCTAGCAACGTTGAAGAAGTCTGCAGGGACTCCAATAGTGTGGATGTTCAAATTGTGGATGATCTGCAGCCTTACGAGATCGCAAGGGCCGTTGAATCTGACGATGACCGCCCTTTTGGAGAGCTGACCGAAAGTGATATTGAGCTGATCAGGCGTTATTGCCCTGGCCGAGATCCATCAGTTCATGAATTCAGCGATCTTAGGCATTCTCATGGGGCTTATGCAGAAGGAAGGGATGACGAGCTGCTAGATGCTCCTGAGGCCGGTTCAAGCATGACAATTGAGAAGGGCATGATGTTTGAGGACTTGTCTGCATTGAGAAGGTGGCTGCAGGAGTATTCAGTGATTCGTAAAAGGCCATTCAAGGTGAGGCATTCTTATATGGAGCGGAGGTACACAGTTGTGTGCGAGAAGGAAACTTGTGAATGGAGGGTTTCTGACATGTAGTCCTCTTTTTTGTATCATGTAGGTGGAGGCCGGAGACTCACAGCTTCCACCTCCCTTTCGGTGAGATGACTATTACGCTCCAGGACACTCAGAAGATACTTGGTGTCGCCATTCACGGTCGTCCAGTGATCGGACCGTGCGTGCCTGCTGGTTGGAGAGCCCGAGTACCAAAAAATGACAACAAAACCAAGTACTACAGCCATCAACACACCAACGAACACAACAACTAAAACACAACACAACCATACACCTTCTTACCTACATGCCAAACGAGCCTCGTGGCACCCACATGGAGAAATGCTGAGGGGGTCGCCTCGGACGTGGTTGTCCATCGTGGTAGTGGCATGCACATATGCAACTCGGGTTCGCGCAGCAACATGTGGGATCATAAGAGCTTCCTATATTCACGACCTCCTCGTTGCCCCTCTCGCGTTGCATCTGTTCGCGGAGGTCGTTGTTCTCCTCAGTGAGATTCTCCATTCGGTACTCCAAGTCCCATATTCGAGCCCATAATGTACCCACATAACGATCAACATACCGTTCGTGAGGAGGGTCGATCCAGTGGGAGAAGTCGCATTTGGCCATCTGCACAAAAAATGACGGTAAACTTCGAGGGTCCATAAGCAATACAAAATGTAACATTACTAATTTGTACCCCGGAGCGTGAGCATCGGAAGAAACGTCGCCCGCCATCGTTCGGGGAATCCAAGATCTGGACGACCGCGTACTCATTGTGTCTGCATTTCGGCCACGGTGGTTGAGCACGCCGGCTTGGTATCAATCGGTACTGCGGACCGAACATATCCCTCGTTTCTAAGGGAATGTCGTCCTTCGGTGACCCAAATCCCACTGGCCCCTCGACTTCAGACATGGTATGTTTCACCACGAAAGAGAGGGTACTACTTTGTTCGATTCACAATGTCATGAGACCCCAACCCTGCTACTTATAGCCAACAGGGCAGCTTAATGCAGTGACCACCAAAAAAAGAGGCTTTTGCTCAGGGACATGACAACACGCCCCTGCTTTGCTCAGGGACATGACACAAGAGGTCAGCTTTTCCTCAGTGAGAAGACAAAACAGGGCAGCTTTGCTCAGTGACATGACAAAAGAGTTCAGATTTTGCTCAGTGACATGACAAAACGAGGCAGCATATGCCAGCTTTGCGCAGTGACGGAGTAGGCCTTTAGCCTGTACACATATAGGGCGTAGGTCTTTAGCCTTTACAGGAGTAGGCCTGTAGGCCTGTACACATATAGGGGCGTAGGTCTTTAGCCTTTACAGGAGTAGGCCTGTAGGCCTGTACACATATAGGGGCGTAGGTCTTTAGCCTTTACAGGAGTAGGCCTGTAGGCCTGTACACATATAGGGGCGTAGATCTTTAGCTTTCTAGGCTTTGAATGGTCCAATCTCTGAAAAGGCTACACTGGAATTAGGAGACTATAGTCTCTGAAAAGCCTACATAGGGTCATTTATTGCTACACTGGAATCCAGGAAAAGCGAAAATATCCTCTCCATGGACTATGCCCACTGCACCAGATAACCTGCCTACATAAAGGCCTCCCTACTATGTCTTCCATACCACATCTCCTCCTCAAGGCATCACAATACTACTATACAACAATGTCTTCCTGGAGGTCCGACCCATTTGGAGTGTCGGAGTGGCATGAGCGCCCGAAGTGCCATTGCGGCTTTAGGACGATGTTGGGAGTCTGGACTGATCGAGTACAACGAGCCAAATACGGCCGTAGGTTCTTCAAATGTCCTGACCTGGATGACGACTTCGTGGTAACGACCACAACTAAATCATTTGTTTCTCGTTATCTTTTTTCAACTTGATCGATGACATCTACCACGCCACACATAGGCTTGCAGGTTCATCGAATGGGTGGATCGGGTGTCGCCGGCATGGCCAAATAACCGGGCAGAGGAGGTGGAAAACAAAGCACAATACTTTGTCAAGATGACTCAGGCTCGCGAGGTGGAACGACAGATGCGGCTTGACCAAGAGCGTCGCGTAAGGGTGGACCAAATCCGTCTGAAGGGCAAGGAGGATGAGCTGCAAAGGAGGCGGGAGCAGTTAAGTCTGCGTGAAGCTGCCATCAAGCGTCAGGAGGAGGAGCTCCAAGCTCGGGAGGCAGCTCTCAAGACCAAGAGTGACAGGAAAAAGGATGCAGCGGAGCCATCTTCAGGGCGTGACAAAAAGGGGAAACAACCACGCTACACCCAATAGACAAAATGTAATAGACCCAGCAAGTTATTTTCCCTAAGGCATGCATGTTAGGACTAGTGGTGGAATTCTGAACATTATAAGTACAGAGTTGCACACATGCCACATGCCTGCCATGTCAAAATATCACTCACCTTCGAAATATCACTTACCACTATATGCATCGATATTTCTACGCTCAATCCTTCGGCAAAAAAATTTAGCTTAATTTGGTTTGCATGTCCAACCTGCAATGAACATAAATTTTTATTACGACTTCATCAGATTCGTTCCCATATTACAACTACAAAATAACAAACCTTGCAAAAACCACAGGAATCAAACCTTAAAAGACACTTACCATTTTATATATCGACCGTTCTATGCACAATCGTTCCTAAAAAAAATTACCATATTTTTTTATGCATCTACAACGAGCCAATCAACATAAACTTGTTTTACAATTTTTTCAAATTGTTTTGTAATTCACAACTACAAAATTAACAAAACTTATAATCATTACAGTTCAAATTAACAAAATACAACTAGTAATTTTTTTTGCGACAACGTTAAAGCCTGATCCGTGCAAACCCTAGACGCCGAGTGTCTGCAGACGTGGCAGGGAGCTCGGCGCCACGTGGCAGGGAGCTCGGCGCCAAGATCCACGGCTCCGAGGTCGGAGCCACGAGTCACGGCGCCGAGCTCGGAGCCGTGGATCACGGCGCCGAGCTTCTGCCACGTCGGCACCACGCGGGTCGCCACGCTGGTGCCGGCCTGGGGCCTCGGAGCCATTGATCACGGCGCCGAGACGTGTTACCTCGGCGCCGTGATCCACGGCTCCGACCCCCTGGGTCCAAAAACGGAATTAAAACCACCAGGGGTCTAAATGTGAATATTTTTCAAAAAAAGGGCTTAAATACAAAAAATTCGGTACCCTGATACTGTAGACACTGTAGAGAAAATATATTTGGATAATCCTTCCAAATTACCAATCAGTTGAGGGCTTGTTTGCAAATATCTCCTTTAACAACTTCCTATAAAGCTGCTACCACTGAGTTTTTTGCTATTATAGTACTCCTCAAATGCGGTTTCGACGAAATGGTATCTACATCGTGGGCTTCTCTAAAATAGTATCTATTTCGTGTACTCCTCTCTATAATAGTATTTTCAGAGATTTAATTTGATTTTCGAATTTAATCTTCCTCATATGACTAAACTGCTCTTGCTTATTTTGTTTAACCCTAATAACTCTTATTTCTTCCTTTCACGTCGTTTCGGTGTCCTTGGCAACGGCGGCACGGCGACTGGCCGGATCGCAGGACTCGACGGCCGTCGCGCCAGGCGAGCGCGCGGCAAGGTGATCGCACACGCCACGAGCGACTCAGCGCCAGTGAGAGCGCGCGCCACGCACGTCAGGGGCGAGCGAACTTCGCGTCAGGGGCGAGCGGACGACGCACGCCAGGGGCGAGCGAACTTCGCGTCAGGGGCGAGCGGACAACGCGCACAGGGCAAGAACCTTAGCAAAGATTCGCCTTTTGAATGCTGCAGGTGATGAACTTCTTTGCTGGTCTCTTACTTTTATTGATGCCAGAGGAGAACGCTTTTTGGTACGCCCCCATGATAATTTGTTATACAGTTAGTTTGGGTTCCATTGCTCTAAGGGCAGTTTAGTCATATGAGGAAGATTAAATTCGAAAATCAAATTAAATCTCTGAAAATACTATTATAGAGAGGAGTACACGAAAATAGATACTATTTTAGAGAAGCCCACGACGTAGATACCGTTTCGTCGAAGCCACATTTGAGGAGTACTATAATAGCAAAAAACTCGCTACCACTGGGGAGAGCCAAGAAAACCAAGCAACCACCCAACCCAAACTAGCACAATGGAACATCGCCTCCTAATCCTTGCCGTCGTCCTCCTCTCAACGGCGGCGGCGACGGCGGCCGCTGCCGACGAGGAGCCCCTGATCCGGCAGGTCGTCGGCGGCGCCGACGCCGGCGACAACGACCTGGAGCTGAACGCGGAGTCCCACTTCGCTAGCTTCGTGCAGCGCTTCGGGAAGGCGTACAAGGATGCCGACGAGCACGCGTACCGGCTGTCCGTGTTCAAGGCGAACCTGCGCCGCGCGCGCCGGCACCAGCTAATGGACCCCTCCGCCGAGCACGGCGTCACCAAGTTCTCCGACCTCACCCCCGCCGAGTTCCGCCGGACCTTCCTCGGCCTCCGCAGGTCGCGGCGCGCGTTCCTGAGGGAGATCGCTGGGTCGGCCGACGCGGCGCCGGTGCTGCCCACCGACGGCCTCCCCGACGACTTCGACTGGAGGGACCATGGCGCCGTTGGGCCCGTCAAGAACCAGGTCCGTCCGGCTCCCATGGATTTGCCAATCAAGAATCGATTCTTGATTTCTTTTTTTTATTCGTTTTGGTTTGTTGATGTGTAGGGTTCGTGTGGGTCGTGCTGGTCGTTCAGCACGTCGGGGGCGCTGGAGGGGGCGCACTACCTGGCGACCGGCAAGATGGAGGTGCTCTCCGAGCAGCAACTCGTCGACTGCGACCATGAGGTGAGGTTCTTCGTCCTTTCTTTTTTTCCCCCTTGCAATACAAGTATTATTATCTCGTTATTTTATTTTCTTTTTTGTGATTGATTTATGGTTGCTGCGAGAAAGGTTAGATCTTTCTGACCTATTGCCCATGTTTTGTCTGCTGGTGTGGTGTCCTTTTCCTATTTTCTTGGTTTCTGATTGGGCAGCGCACCAAATAAAGGGGAAAGGGGAAATTGGGTGGGAAATGAGTGGCAAGTTTGAGATATCGGTACTTAAGAGTCAAACCAAAGTGATCTACCTAGCAAGCAAGGATGGAAAACCAGTGATTGGTTAGTAATCAAGGATAGCTTAGAGAACCAGTTGATGGTGGTGGAGTAGGTAGGTCAAACAAAGAGGAAGATAAGAAATGTGTTATGGCCAAGATTGGAAAGACGGAGGTTGTACGAATGTGTAATCGGTGGTCGTGGCTTGAAGAGACGCATGCGGCGTGGAGGCGCCAGCCAGCAGCTGCCGTGCTCCTGGAGGGCGCACAGGACGCTGAGGGGGAGGAAGGAAATATCTTGCTTCTTGATTCCTCACAAAAGCTGCGGTCTCCCCATATATGGGTTAACCCCTAACAATCAATCTCTAGTATCAAGTCTGACCTGAATAGGAAGTCTATCTCTAATATCATATCTAGTACTAAGAAAGCAAACTACTTTATTTGGAAAGCTTCTATTGATTCAGCTCGGTGTGGCTGGCGGCACCCACATCTGATTGTAGTCCATCCGGCATGGACGCTGCTGCCGCGCTCACTGCTGTGTCTGCCTGGTCACCTGTGATCTCCGGATTGCTGTGTTGCCGCTCGTAATGCCTGCCAATCATAACAAAATGTTAGGTCAGATGGCAATCACCAGTGAAGCTAACATGGGGGGTGAGGGAAATCGAATTTCACAAATCTCAACCATACAAAAACTGTGGGGCATGGGCTTTATGAGTACTATTAAAGTTTATTATTGATTAGCTGGCTTGGCGAGTCTTTCCTCTGGGGCAAGGAGCCGCAGATGAGTCCTATCTTGGTAATCACCAGCATCATTGATGCTGAATGGGCAAATTCTGGTATGATCCTTCTGGGAAACTATGTTGCTGCAATGGTGTCATCTAGAGCAACCACTTATCTCAGTGCTTTGACTGCTATGTTGCAATGAAATCGTTGTATGCATGAATTGTTTGTAACAGTTTTTATAATATCGGTGCTTACCATTCCAACCTGAATCACTACTAATAAGGTCAGTACAGCTTAAGAAATAAAAATTCTCATTCACTTTGAAATAACCAGGTTTGCTATTTTCCTTTCAGAGTATGCAGTTGCAATGTTATTTTGTTTCTGCTTGTAGGATGAATATAATGTTCGTTTAAAAAATATGCAAGTGCTCTGTAGGATCTGTTTGGGTAAGTAAGGTAGGAATGCCCTCCATGCCTCTAGAATATGCATTTGGACTTCTGGATTTTTTTTCTTCTGATTTGTCTGAACTCTGAAGGTTTATGGAATGGTTGGTACATAAAGTGGTGAAACTATGGTGTAGAAAAGTAGTAGGTTAGTTGTGTTGTACTGTTGTTTGTACCTTTTTATTAAATTAATTTGTACATTAGCAAATGTAGGAAACATTCATCTAGCAAAAATAATTTTACCTTACATATGTCAAAGATAACCAATTGTCATTCCAATACAGTGATATATCCAAGTGGCACCGGGAACAATTTCTCTCACAAGTGACTAGTGGTTTTGATAGTGCTTCTCACCATTGTACACATGTGAAGCTAACCCTTTTGTTTGTAGATTTTTTTTCTGTTCTGTATTATTGCTGGCTTCATGTTGCTTTACCTCAATGGGTTACTTTTGTGCTACATTCTTGTTATAATTTTTGCAGTGTGATGCATCAGAACCTGATTCATGTGATTCTGGATGCAATGGTGGGTTGATGACCACAGCCTTCAGCTATCTTTTGAAATCTGGTGGCCTTGAGAGTGAGAAGGATTACCCTTACACTGGGAGGGATGGTACCTGCAAATTTGACAAGTCCAAGATTGTTGCTTCAGTTCAAAACTTCAGTGTCGTCTCTGTTGATGAAGATCAAATTGCTGCTAACCTTGTCAAACATGGTCCACTGGCAAGTAAGTAAAACTATTCCCCGCCTTTGTAGGTCTGACCAGTATTTGAGTAAATTTCGTAAAACCACACTACCTTTGTTAAAACTATCACCAAACCATATTTTTAAACATTAGTTTCATAAAACCACACTTCTGCATAACGTTTCACAAAACCGCACATTTAAGCAATTCTGTCATATGTGAGAAGCTTGACATGTTGAGCCCACTCGTCAAGACTCAAGACTAACAAGGCCACCCCATTTTGTGCTACTTTTGTGCATTGCATCCTGCTTCGTGTCACTTCTACGCGCCCAACCTCCCGCCTCTATCCCTGCAGGCGCCTCCCAAACTTGACCTTTGGGTTCCAGAGAATGAGCTCAAGTCCTTTGGTTGGCCCCAGGGTTCAAAATCCCGGCGGTTACTGGACGGCGGCCGGTAACCGCCGGTTACCGTTTTTATCGGTGGAGACCGGTAACTGAAAAAACCGGCCGGTATCAATTTTTGATTTTCGAATTTTGGCCGGTTTTTTCCGGGTTTTCTGGTTACCGATTTCAAAACATCTCAAAATTTAAATTTTGATTTTCAAATTGTGACCAGTTTTTTATCGGTTTTTCCGGTAACCGCCTAGTTACCGTTACCGGCCGCCGACCGGGATTTCTTCCGCTTCCGGTTTTTGGAACCTTGGTCGGCCCCACGATGACACGTAGTCATGCTAATGAGTCAGCTGATATCCACCATGTCAATTACCTCGACGCTAACAAATGGAAATGTGGATAACATCTTTAGTCTAACAAGTGGGCCTGGGATGTCAGGCCCGTCGCATATGACGACATTGCTTAAAAATGCGGCTTTGTGAAACTGATGGTTAACAGTGTGGACGTATGGTTTTGTGATAGCTTTGTCAAAGGTAGTGTGGTTTTGCAAAATTTACTCCCAGTATTTCTAAGGGCATCTGTAGTGTATATAACCCAAAGGGTCTTAAGGTGGGTCCCATCTAAACCTTAAGAACAACTCCATAGTGTATATAACCCAAGGGGCCTTAAGACGGTCCCACTTGGCAGATAAAGAAAAATTGTATTTTAATACTTATGGCCAGGTCTTTAGCTTGAGAACCAGCCTTAAGCTTTTTTTGCTTAGGGTCTGCTTAAGGTCACTCCTGTAATGTATAAGGTTGACCTTAAGGTGGCTTAAGACCTCCTCTTTTCATACACTACAGATGCCCTAAATACATGGAACAATCAATTCATAATGGATAATGAAATAGCTGATGCATGATTTTTTTTCTTTCATGCAGTTGGTATCAATGCCGCGTACATGCAGACGTACATTGGTGGTGTGTCGTGCCCATACATCTGTGGCAGGCACCTTGATCACGGTGTTCTTCTTGTTGGCTATGGGTCAGCTGGTCTTGCACCCATCCGCCTGAAGGAGAAGCCCTACTGGATCATCAAGAACTCCTGGGGTGAAAACTGGGGAGAGAAGGGGTACTACAAGATCTGCAGGGGCTCGAACGTCCGCAACAAATGTGGTGTTGATTCCATGGTCTCCACGGTGACTGCCATCCATACCTCGAAGGAGTAGACTCTGATCAGTCGTCCTCCTGACAATACTCGTGGTTTCTATATATGCTAGAACTTTAATACATAGTAGCTAGGCTCCATCTGTGCTGTTATAACACCGGTATAAGCAGCGAAGATGTGAAGCTGCAACAGAATGCTTGCTGTGTAACTTATATATGCTTTGCTCTGCCATGCTACACGCTATTTGGAGGTAGCTAAATTATTATCGCCTGCTACGCTTTTGCTCTACTGAACTTTTGAATAATTTGTACATAAATATGGTGTGCTTCCATCGAAATGATGTTTCTGTTTGTTGTGATTTTGGAGTTAGTTTTTGTCTTCCCTCGATTTGATTTGGAGATTCACACCCCCCAAGTTGCAACTTGCACACCCTTGTATCTGATTTGATTCGGTCAATGTATTACAATGTTTATGAGCTGAATTTTGGCCTCGTTAATATGCCATGCCTGTTCTTTATGTAGAGACAGCGATCGTCCTCTTAATTTGGGCATCCTACTACTGTCCTTCAAGCTCTCGTGATGGTCACATGAAAAAAAAAGAAGATAGGTCGACTTCGATTTGTTGGCTGAACCTGAGGCTCGAAGCACCTCGGAGGCGAAATACCTCGTATGTTGCAAACTTGCAACGCACAACATAGTGAACAAGAACCTAGAGATAAAAGTTTGTTTACCAGAGACTGCTCTCTTCTTTCCTACAACAAGGTGAGCAAATACTCTCTTCCTCGCGCATCTCAATCAGGTTGGGCCAGGCACAATGTGATGAAGTCCTCATTCATTTGATTGGATGATCGCATTGTTTGAAAAGATGTACAATTGGGGTAAACCATAACAGCATGACCAAAATCAAATAACAACATTGAACCAGTGGTTCCGGTTTTTTCAAGAACTCGAATGAACAAATTCTATCCAAAGCTATGATGCCGTCGTTGATTATTACATAAGATTTTCGATTTGACTGCAATGCTGGAAAAACTTTTCCAAGAGCAAGAACGTGACAAAATTATTTGACGGTCTTAAACCCTTTCAACGTCCTAAGAAATAGCTGGTGCCGGCCAATTAACCTCTTAATGCTAAAGCTCCCCTCTGTATGAAACGAAAATTGGGGAGAAGAAAAACAATCAAGAACCGCAGCTGGTGCTCAGATATGATCGCAAATGGCTTTTGTGAAGTCTGATGTGGAGGCCTTCCCGCCAAGATCAGCGGTCCTATACTTCTCCTCGGAGATAGTCTGGAGGATGGCGGTGTGGATACGGTCTGCTTTGTCATTGAATTGCAAGTGGCGCAACATCATAACAGCACTAAGCAGAAGTGCAGTCGGGTTCGCAAGGTTCTGGAAACTTTCAATAAATAATTCGGTGAAGTGAAAGACGGGAGCAATCATACTAATTAGTAAAAGACTGGGTCAGACAAGTTTACATAATGAAAAATCTCAAGTTAAAAATCATGAATCATGATATGCAGCAGTAACTGTTAAAGACCAATTTACCTTGCCAGCGATATCAGGAGCAGAGCCATGAACAGCCTCTGCCAGACAAATGCCACCTTCACCAATGTTGCAACTGGGGGAATCAACAATAGTTAGTTGATGTTATCTCAATACCCAAATAGACAAGACAAAATGAAACAACTCTACCTGGGTGTTAGGCCCAAACCACCGATCAAACCAGCACATAGATCACTGATAATGTCACCATAAAGATTTGGCATCACTAATACATCAAACAGACCAGGGTTCTTCACGAGCTGCAAGCAGATGCAGTTCATAATCAGTGATGTTAATACTATATGTGCAAAAGAGCAAGAAAAAAATGAAATGTAGATAGCACTAATTTAGGGCATCACTACCAAGAGTATGTAAACATTGACACCAAAAAGTGCAAGTTTCAGTGTTGATAGAGCATACCGTCATACAGCAATTGTCAATGATGACCTCCTCGTAGGTGATTTCAGGGTACTTCTCAGCCACTTCACGGCAACACTACAATTATATATAAAAAGAGAACAGTGCATTAGCTCTCAAGAAAATGAAAATAAAGGACATATACCATCAAGTAAGAAGGAACAAAGGTCAAACCTTGAGGAAGAGTCCATCTGTTTTCCTCATGATATTGGCTTTATGTATGGCAGAGACCCTCTCCCGGCCGTTGGTCTTGGCATAATGGAAAGCATACTCTGCCACTCTTAAACTTGCTTGGCGAGTAATAATTTTCAAACTTTCCACAACACCTCTCACAACCTGGAGAACAAGTAGTACAAAATGACAAAGAATGCTAACGAGAACAATGAAACAGTATGATCTTCAAGAACGCATACAGCATACCTGATGCTCAAGGCCACTATACTCTCCTTCAGTATTTTCACGAATAGTCACAAGGTTCACATTATCATATCTGGTCTTGTAGCCTGGGAGGCTGTTGCAAGGTCTGACATTGGCGTAAAGTCCAAGTTCTTTCCTTAATGTAAGATTCAAAGATCGGTGGCCTTTTCCAATAGGTGTAGCCATAGGACCTTTCAGGCCAACTTTGTTTCTACGCACCGACTCCAGGCTCTCCCATGTCAAAAAACTCTCTGTTCTGGGATCAACATCTGTACCCACATAATGTTCTTCCCATTCTATTGGTACACCTGCAACATTAAATACCTGAAATAGCAAAAACAAAAACTTAAAACTAAGATATAATTGAAAACAAGCTACACTATCAGAAATCATGCATGAATTAATTTCAATAATTAATTAACAACAGTCATGTGAACAGCGTGGAATGGTTATCTGGTTGGGTGAAGTTGCATAGCAAGCACAGTGATGTCTTGTCATGTCAGTGCAGTGATGGTAAAATTTCATTTCAGTAAAAATAATTGCATATAGTAGATGGTCATCTAATGATAGAAGTTGACCAGCATAGTAGCATTGCCAGTAAATCTTAAATTCAATGTTATTTGACCATACAAAACGATGCAGCTTTTCTATTTTAATTATAGATGGCAATTTTAAAAGACCCTAAGATTAGAGGGCCTTGATCGTTTCTGCCCTGGAAAATCCTAACAAACAATTGTGCCACTGGTAGCATCCAATAATATGTGCTCCAACCAACTTGCAAGAGGAATGATAGAAGTTAATGTTAGATATGGATTAACTGTGCAGTATTAGTCTCTTGTATAGGGTGTTTTTTGCATATTTACCTATACCAGTCATATGTATGTTTTGGCCTTTGGCCCATTGGAAATAATTGAGGCCCATTCCAACATGGTATCAAAGTAGATTAGGGTTAGGGTCTTCCTTCCCCCCCTCTCTTCCCTACCCACCCAAACCCTAGATCCACATGAGGGCCGCCGCACCGCCCCTCGCCAGCCACCGCCATAGGTCACTCCAGATCCACTGCCGCCACCAGGTTGTTGGACCACGCCGCTGCCTTCGATCTCTTTTCTGACACCACCGCCGGCGCCGTCGAGGAAGCTCGCCGCCCGCCCTACCTCTAGCCGCCGCTACCTCGGGACCTCTCCCCGACGCCGCCACTGCCACGGAGACACCACCACGGCTCTCTCCACTACAAATACGGCCACCGCCGCCTTGGATTCTTCTTCCGACGCCACCACCCCAGGAGACATCACCTCCCACCTCGCACCGACGCCGCCACCACTGATAGAGGGTAGCTGGCAACTAGCTCGGGCTCTCTCCTGCCACAATCTCGTTATTGTTGTCCCAAGTCCAGTCGCTGCTGCTCCAACTCCGCCCACTGCCTCTGCTGCCTTGAGCTCCACGAGCAGCAATCCTACACATTGTCAGGCATCTCCACGTCATCACCAAGCTCCTCGCGGATTCCGAGCACGATGGCCGCGCCTAGTGGCTCGGTTGCTATCCTGGTTCCAAAGGTCATCTTCAACGAGATAAATTACCGCGAGTGGGCCATGCATATGAGGATCCACATGAGGAGCCAGCCCCTCTGGGGCTACTTCACTGGCGACCGGCCTTGTCCGCCTAGCCCTACACTACCGGTTGTGCATCGGTTCCTTGCGGATGCCGATGAGGCTACTAAGCAGGCTATTGTCACTACCTTTGAGACGGCCATGGAGGTGTACTAGACTCAGCCCCACTCCTATGCGAGGTGGCAGGACGACGAGGCTCGCACTTCCACCATCCTAGTGGGCAGCATGACCATGGACATCTCCATGGATGTGATGGGGCTCCTGACATCTCAGTTGATGTGGGAGTGCTTCCGTGCCCACAACAAGCCGACAAGTGATGCTATGTATCTCTATCATGCACCAAGCACACTCCCTTCTGCAACTTGATGCTACTGTGGATGGCTTCTACCAGCAAATGTCAACGGAGTGGTGTTAGCTTGACTCTCTGGGCCTAGCATCTGTCGAACTTGTCCCTATTGCATGCACCAACAGGCTCACCTATAGACTCACCACCTCTGAGTTCCTAACACGTCTTCCGTCAGAGTTTGAGCCCGTTCATGCTCACCTACTGACTCGTCAGCCTCGTCCATCCGTGCTGGAGGCTATCACTGTTGTTCTCGCCAGGGAGATTCGTTTTCATGGCCTAGGCCAACTACAGCCTACCACTGTTTTGGCTGCTCAGGCATCTTCTACAGCGCCTATGGTGGCTTCTACTCCTAAACTGGTGGCATTGGTTGCAACCTGTGGCAGCTGCTTCTACTACCAGTCTTCACTGCACGTTTGGCGACCGTGATGGCCACACGTTTCAGTAGTGGCACAAGCGGAAGAACCAGGGCCACAACATCGGTCGTCCTTCAAAGGGCACTGGTGGCTCTTCCCAATCATGCTCTCGCTAGAGCTCCTACACAGAGGTCCACTAGGAGATGCTCACTCTACTTGGTGCCATGTCGCCTCAGCTCCGTCTGGTGTTGCTGGTTCTGCTGCTCAATCTTTCAATGCTCTGCCACCACCTCCTTCCTCAAGTATAAAATTCCCTTGGATTTTAGATTCTGGTGCTTCTTTTCACATGACACCGGATTCCACTCACCTCACTTCTGTGAGTCCTCCAGCACTTCCTCTCATGGTTCAGACTGTAGATAGTACCTCCCTATTGCAGGACGAGACACTCTTTCTACTTTTTTGTTCGTATAGTCTCTCATGTTCCTAAACTAGCTATGCAACTTATGTCAGTTGGTCAGATCACTAATCACAGTTGTTGACTAATGTCAGCCGATCAGATCACTAATCACGGTTGTCGTATTATTCTTGAGTCTGACTCTTGTTATGTTCAGGATCCGCGCCAGGACTCTAGTTGGGATTAGCCCAAGGCGCCATGATTCACAACATCTCTGGGAGCTAAATTGGCTATACCTTCATTCCATTGCCTCCCCCAGTCAGTCGGTCACTTCCACTGCCTACGCTTCAGCTGCTTCTTCCCTTGCTACCTACACCCAGTGGCATTATTGCTTGGGTCACATCGGTGGTTCGCGTCTTTAATTACTTATAGGGAGTGGTGTCCTTGGGTCTATGTCTAGTTACCTCTTTACACTATACAGGTTGCAAGCTTGGCAAGCAGCTACAACTCCCATCTCTCTAGTAATTCTGCGTCTCAGCATCCTTTTGATCATGTTCATTCTGATACTTAGGGTATGGCCCCTTTCGTTTCGAAAGGTCATCACTACTCTATGATCTTCATTGATGATTATTCTCGATACACTTGGATCTACCTTATGTCTTCTCAACAGTCATGTTCTTTCTATTTACCAATCGTTTGTCACTATGGTTCGCACTCAATTTCACTCAGCCATTCGTGTGTTTCATGCTAACTCCGCTGGTAAGTACACTTTGTCGTTTTCTTGCTGAGCAGGGTACTCTTCCCCAGTACTCCTGTCTTGGTGCTCACGCTCAAAATGGCGTCTCTGAGCGTAAGTATCGTTACCTTCTTGAGACAACTCGTGCTCTTATGCTTGGCTGATTGCCTCATGTTATGTCCTATTTCTAGGCTGAGGCTGTTTCGACGGCTGCTTATCTTGTGAACTTGCAGCCTTCCTCTCCTCTTCAAGGTTGTACTCCTGTTGAGCGTCTCTCTGGTAGGACTCCTTAATACTATCACCTCCGCTGCTTTGGTTGTGTCTGTTATGTCCTTCCACCTCGTGAGCACACTAAGCTGACTGCCCAGTCGGTTGAGTATATTTTCCTTCGCTACAGCCTCGAGCATAAGGGTTATCCTGCTACGACCCTATTACTCGCCGGATGAGAATCTCTCGAGATGTCACCTTCAATGAGTCATGGCCTTACTACACTTGTTCCCCTGCTGTCAGTCCAGATTCCTTTGTTGAGTCGATTTCTTTTCTAACTTTTCTTGCCTATCCGCTTTCCACTATTTCGCTTTCGCCTTCTCCTCCTTTGGTTTCTTCTCCTTCGACTCCACTTGTTTCCACTTCACCGGAGGCTCCTCCTAGCTCTTCTATCGAGATCCCCCTTTCCACTGTACTGCTCTTGCCGTCCTCCGCCTACTACTCTTCCTCCAGTTGACCCTTCTCCTCCTTCCACTCTTCCATCCTTGATGGGTCCTACTCTAGCCTTTCCTCCCACGTACGATCTTCACGATCATCATACTATTAGGCCTCCTGAGCGTTACGGCTTAGCAGCTGCAGCTCTTATTGAGCCTACTAATTGTGAGGCTGCTGCTCACCAGGAATGGCAACACGCAATGGCTGAGGAGACTGCTGCTCTAGAGCGTACTGACACTTGGGATCTTGTCCCCTTACCTACACATGTCACTCCTATTACATGCAAGTGGGTATACAAGATCAAGAAACGCTACGATCATTCTCTTGAGAGCTAGGCTCGTCTTTTGGCGCATGGTTTTCAGCAAAGCATGATCTTGACTACGATGAGACCTTTGCTCTTCTCACCCATATGACTACTATTCACACTTTCTTTGTCTTGGTCTCTGTTCGTCAATGGTCCATCTCTTAACTGGATGTCAAGAATGTCTTTCTTAATAGCGAGCTGCGTGAAGTCTACATGCAGCCACTCCTTAGGTATTCTATCAATGATGCCATGGTTTGTCACCTTCGCTGCTCTCTATAGCTCAAGCAAGCCCCTCGTGCCTGGTTTGAACGCTTCTATTCTATTGTCACTGTTATCGGCTTCTCTTCTAGTGATCACGACCCTGGTCTCTTTGTTCACACTTCTCATGGCAGAACGCTTCTTCTTCTCTATGTGGATGATATGATCATTACTAGGGATGACCCTTAGTACATTGATTTTGTGAAGAAGCATCTCAAGGAGTAGTTCTTGATGTCTGATTTGGGTCCCCTTTATTACTTCCTTAGGATTGAGATTTCTTCTACGCCTAAAGGCTAGTACCTCTCATAAGAGAAGTACATTTAGCATCTCCTTGCTCATGCTTGTCTCATGGATCAGCGAACAATTGACACTCATACGGAGCTTAGAGTTCACCTTCGGCCCACAGACAGTGGGCCTATTGAGGATCCCACTCGCAACTGCCACCTTATTTGGTGCCTTGTCTATCTTGGCATCACTCGACCTGACATTTCTCACCCTGTTCACATTCTGAGTCAATTCATTTCTACTCTCACTCAGCTCCACTGTACTCACCTTCATGTTCTGTGATACCTTCATAGGACTATCTCTCGTCGCCTTTTTTTCCTCGCTCGAGCTCTTTGTAGCTTTAGACATACTCCGATGCGACCTGGGCCACGGACCATTCTGATTGTCGGTCTCTTTCTGTCTACTGTGTCTTTCTTGGTTTCTCTTTGATTGCTTGGAAGGCTATGAGGCTAAGTTGAGAGCTATGGCATCGTTGATTGTAGAGATCACTTGGTTACGGTGGCTCCTTGAGGACTTTGGTGTTTTGCCTTTGCACCGACACCTTTCTTATCAAATAGCACCGGCGCGATTAGTATTGCTCGAGATCCTGTGAAGCATGAGCTCATCAAGCATACTAGAGTTGATGCTTCCTACATGAGATTGCAGGTGCAGGAGCAGGTGTTCGCTCTTCAATACATGCCTTCGGAGCTTCAGCTAGTTGATTTCTCCACCAACGCAGAGACTAGAGCTTAGCCTAGCTTCTACGTCTCCAAACTCAGTGTTTTAAGATATGGATTGGTTGTGCAGTTATTCGATGTTCTTTGCATATTTACCTATACTTGTAATATGTATATTTTGGCCTTTGGTCCACTGGAAATGATTGAGGCCCATTCCAACAGTTAAAAACTTCTAGCTCAATTTTTTGTAAACCTTTTGCCCCGTCATTAGGTCATCAAAGTTCATTAAATACTCCTTGGAAACAACACCTCCAATAGAAGAAACCAAGAAATTAGGAAACAAATGGCCAATTCAAACATTCATTTCGAATGGGCACCATATCCACACCCAAAAAAAACCCCTAAATAGTTTAACTAGCAAAGCACAAACATAAAATTTATCATCCTCAGCCAGCAGCATCATGGTAGCATGAGCTCCAACATCTCCATATTCCCAAAGAGACCGATCGTCACTAGAGTTTGAAGAAGGATAACTAACCCAAATATAAGATAAATCTATCCTTAACCTAGTAATAAAGGACTAATCCAATCCGTACTGTCAAAGCCACAAAAGGCATGCACCTTGATGTACTGAGGCAGAATGCCTCCGGCTGTGCCTGGTGCAGTGCCTTAGGTGAGGTTCGCTTTGCAACCAAACATGGTTTAGGACAGAAAAAAAGGAAATTAAAACAGAAGACAAAAGCTGCTACGCCTAAACCTAAATAAAGCTCAATAAGACAGAAGAGCAGCTGCTGTTAGAATCACTCCTTCGGTATTTGCCCTGATAAATGTTTATTTACTGATGTACTCTGCAATTTCTAGGATGCATACTTTGCTTATCTCAGGGAAATTGATTGCTCTAATGTGGAAGTGTACTCCATTCCTGAGGGCTCAGTAGTTTTTGCAAAAGTACCTTTGATGAGAGTTGAGGGTCCTGTTGCTGTAAGTACAATGCCCCTAACCAATAGTTATGTCTAATACATGTTGGCTTGTTATAACATCATCAGGTGGTTCAACTGCTTGAGACTCCATTTATAAATCTCATCACTTATGCCTCTTTGGTAACCACCAATGCTGCGTGACACTGTCACGTTGCTGGAAAGTCAAAGGTTCTATTGGAATTTGGTTTAAGACGAGCACAGGTGTGATCTTAAATTTCTCTTCTGCGATATCATTTTAGCTTTGTTTTTTTATACCAAAAACATTTAGTTTTTCTGTGTCAAACATAGCTGCAGATTTATGTTGGCAGGGGCCTGATGGCGCAATAAGTGCTTCTAAGTATTGTTTTATGGGAGGTTTTGATGCAACTAGGTGGGTTCCCATTTTCAATTTTTTTTTCATTTAAACCTAGCATATTTGTGTTCTCTCTTTGCAATAGTGCTTGAACCAGCAGCATATTTTGTATCATAGTTGCATTGCTTAGCTTTTTTTTCTCCTAACCAAAATCATTATCATTCTCCCCAAAGGGTTAAATGTTGCTATCATTCACCACTTGTTGAGTTTCTCCTTGTCCTGTTTTTGCAGTAATGTATTGGCTGGAAATCTGTTTGGCACACCACTTCATGGAACACACACTCATGCTTATGTTAGCTCGTATATGGTCAGTAAAATATCCTTCCTGTTATGAATGAACAAAAGGTTTCACATATGTAGCAATTGGTCCTCTACCATTGGATACCCTATGTCTCTGTGCATACTGTAGTCGCATTGGTCAAACAAAATCTTAGTTCTTCACCACATTGGTTGCTGAGCCTCAGTGTTGTTTCAGGATCCAAGTTGAAAGATGTGTTTTCTCATCATACAAAGCACTTGTTAGTGACTCAAACCTTGATGTATGCCTTTTCAGTTTGGAACTGCACCCAATCTCTTCAGTTAACTTACAACAATGAGTACATTTTTATGCCCAGTCAAGATATTTGACAGTTTGTTGACGTCAAGTTTTTTTTCAAATGGATTGCCAGCATAGAATATGATAGAATATGAATGGCATATATTAACTTCATTCTGTGTGTAAACTTGCTTTGTTGATGTTTTGCCAGGAAGACATGATATGCTTTATGTTACTTTGCAATTATGCTCTATTAAATTGCTAAAATCAACTGGTCACTTAATGTTTTACACAAACATGGCCGTGGGATTGTATAACTGGACATGCGTATTTGACACTTCTGTTTTGCAGAGATACTTCTCTTTGAGAATTGTAGGTATGTTTCTTTTTCTTTTCTGTTTATTTTTCCATGTCTCTTTGATTCTGCAACTGTGAGACAGCCTAAAAAATTATAAAAGGCACTCATTTCAAACTCTTTACAATAACCCCGGAATTTGTCAATAATGGGGTAGAAAACATTGTTCATTACATAAATATTGAATTTGTTGGCTCCCTTACAAATGAATCCGTGATGTAATGAAACATTTTAACCTATAAACTTTGAGTTTGTACCTTCTAACTTTAGGCATTTAATTTTTGGTGACACTATATGCTGAAAATGCTTCCATGGGTGAAATTGATTCACTTTGTTCTTCCACAACTGCTGTCATGTCATTATTTTTCATAAGATGCTTCATGGATGTTGCTGAACACAATTATTCTCAGGCTTAAAGGAAAAAAGAAGGGTGGGGGGTGGGGACTGAGATCTTACTTAGGAGTTAGGTCATCTGAAATCTTTTTAAGGAGCAGTTCAATTTATAATGGTTTGTAAAGGAAATTAGCAGAAGGTAATATACGACTACAAAGGAAATTTACATAAGGAAATGATTTAGAAAAGCCTGTTGATGGAACACTGTCCCACTAGAGAGTGCAAGGACACAAATTTTCATTCATAAGATCTGCTCATTAGGATTACTACAGCTTATTGTATGTTTTCGGTTGAAAGTTGTCAGGTCCCAGGGACCTGAGGGCGTAGCGATGGGGAGCAGGGGGAAGCCCTGGGCCGCGGCGACGGCCGATCTTCCCCTGATCCGGTTTCGCCAGCGAAAGATCGGAATAAGGCAAGTAAGGAAGCTAACTTATTTATTATTACTCGGCATGAACCAAAACTCTGAGATTACAATGCTTATATAATACCCTAATGCTATTCCGAGTCCGACTCCTATTTAGAGTCTTAACCGGAAAGAAGAGAACTAGTATTTAGACTAGGAAACTGCATGAAGAAAGCAAAGGAATCAGGACTAAGTCTTGGCCCTGCGGCCGTAGACTATAACAAAAGTATGCTAGCCTTCTTGAATGGCCTAATAACAATACCTTCTTCTATTTGTTTCACCACCATTACTGTATTAACGCACGTTGCGATAGCCCTAGGTTTCTAGAATTGTTTTTTGAGGAATCAGAGTATTGCATTGAAGTTATATTTGTATACCCACATGATGAATGCATGTAGCATGGATATTAATTAGTTGCAAAATTTGATTTTTCCATTGCAACGCACATGCACATGACTAGTATTTATTTGATTTTTCAGTAAGAATGGCTTCATCTGTATATGCCAAAGGGGATAATATTAATCACTTGTGCATTCTCTACATAAAATATTTATTGTCACCTAAATAGTACGGAAATATATTTTTTAATGCCTGATGTTTTTAGGGCATGCTTTTTTTGCACCTTGCACCTACAGTGGCTTAGGGACCTAGCACCTCAAGTGTGTCTTTTTGTCTTTGACTGCATTTTATTCACTATGGAGATACAGTACAATGGATGTCATTTTAGCATGAATAAAGAATGCACATAATTTATTTCAGATGAAAATATTAGGCCAAGCTGCAGAGTTCTATACTTTTCTAAAATAATAGGAGTATCCTAGGTGATTGATACAGACATATTTGGAAGCCACAAATGGCTATTCCTCTTTAAAGAGGATCCACAAATCAAGTTACCCAACCAACTTAAAGTAACAAGTAGCATTTTCAGAAGAACACAGCCAAAATCAAATGCCCCTCCAATTCTAAATAGTCAAAAGTCCTGCTTTGAACAATAACATACGTCATAACACATTATCCCCATTCTATGCTGTGCGTCCGATTTCTGAACTTATACCTAACCCAATCTCTATAAAACACTCTTCCGAAGTAAATTGCTAATAATCTTGAATGGATAGGACACCTACTGGACTGTGTATTTAAATTTTAAGCACACATTTTGTATGACTTGACTGTTCATCAAGTAGCGAAAGATGATTTCTCTTTCCTACTTCAGGAATCAGGAATGAATTTCAATTTATAGCTTCAAAAATGCTGGATCTAGAAAAACAGGTTAGAACACTAGAAACCACAGGAAACTAGATGTAGTTGAGTTTGGCAAATGCCCTCTGCTCCAGCTCCTTATTGATATTTATTATCCTTCAATAAGCATCGTAGTTAGAACATAAGAACTAAGGCAAATTGGCAAATTATTTGCTCTCAGCATCAAATCTAGCTTGGCATGTAAAAAATAGACAAATAATGGTCCTAGTTAATCTCATTATTATTTAGTTTGTTAGGTGCGAAAATAAATTTGCATCTACTATTTTTAGATCAAAGTATGAAGAAACACTTTCTGCCCTTTATAGCAGGAACTTAAAATTGCAGGACACCAGCAAAATTACAAAAAATGTTACTGATCATCTGGGGCTGGTAATCACTAAATAATGCCCTAGTGCATTGCATGGACAATATGTTCTTGTTGGCGTAGCTTCAAACCTAACATTGGATTTTGATCAAACAATAAAGCAGGTTCTACATCACAAGAAGGCAACACAAGCGCATGGAATTGTGATCATACATGAATTATTACAAAGATAGCCCACAAACAGAACAAAAATTCAATACCTGCTTGACCGACTCGGCGATTTCAGGCCCGATGCCATCACCGGGAAAGAGCGTGGCGCGGACGGTCTCCCCGGCCTCCGTGGAGAACGGTGCCACCGCCCGGCCCGTCATCCGCGGCAGAACGCTCCCCTGAAGCAGCCTCCGGAGCGCCATGTTCCCCCACTACCCTGGAACAACCGGCCAACAGCGAGGCACACGCGTCAACCCTAGAACTCTACGCGGACAGGCGATTCGATCAGAAAGCAACGCAAGAATCCTCAAAATTCGATCGAACAAACGCGCACAAATTTCGAATCGTACGCCCCGTTTCCGATCGAATCGGAGACCATTCGAGGAGCCGCGAATTTTGGGGGTTGAGGGCGAGAGAGAGAGAGAGAGAGAGAGAGAGAGAGAGAGAGAGAGATCGAATCCGGGGGGAGAGAGAAGGGTGGTGAGATCGGAGGGGGAAATGTACCGGAAGGAGGAGATTCGCGAGAACTATCGATGGCGGAGGCGGATGGGGTGTGCGCCGAGGAGAGAGGGGGGGGGGGGGGGGGGTTGAACTCGAGAGGGGGGTTGGTAAAGGGGGAGAGAGGGGCGGGGTGGTAGGAGACTCGGGCGTCCCAAGTCTGCGGTTCTCCTATTTATTTGGTCGTCGATGTGGATGGAACGGTGCACGTTTGTTGGGCCCATATTCTGTTGCTGCTGACCCAGGAGGGTCGGACTCGTCCTTTCTTGCAGACTAGTCATTACTCATCTATTGCAATAAAATTTATTAGATATATAAAATCATGCTATTAAAAAATTATTTTGATCAGTTAAAAAGTAGAGAGTGATGAGAAATTGACGATAGAATGATTAAAGGAGAAAAGACGTACAACTACTAGCTCGTTCTTTTATAATAGTAATGATGGTGTTCTAAAGTTGGCCTCGGGCCCTTAAGAGATTCCTCTTTTCTTAAAAAAGAAAGAATTCTAAAGTTGTTCGAGGTAGATGACTCCGAATAAAGATTTATTTAAGTAGGACCCATAAATATTACAAATCCATTGCAATCATACAACAGCAACTTTAACGCCCACACAACAATATAAGTCGTCTTAACAAAGCCAGTGGATAAGCCGCTTAAGATTAAGGGCATGTTTTAAAGTGCTATAGCTTTTTTTGTTGAAATATATACTGTAACGAATGTCATTTTTTCTACAATATTTAACTAAAATAAAATAAAGAAGAAATAGAAAAATATAAAATATAATTATATCTTCATAGATAATGCAAAGGAAAAAAGATGCGTTAAGACCACACATTTCAAATGATTTTTAGTTTTTAAAAGCTAAAAATCGTCGTTGTTGTTTGGAACAGAATCTAAGGTGAAGAGGGGAGTTATGGAGCCTAACTTCTCAAGTAGTCTTTTGAAGCCAGAGCTGTCTTTACACACGGGATTGAAGAGATTTGACCAACTTGGTTGGCTCCAGAAGCCTACCGAGAAGTAAATTGTAACATTACCTTTGTTCGCCACATTAGAGCAAGTTTAATAGTACAGATAGCTGCTACCTCTAATACATTTCCATGTCATCAAAAGATAATGATGCAGTCAACTCATACAATAAGCTGGCTATAAATTATCTCCACAAGAGCTCTCAATCATTTAATACATACATAGGTATTGATAATTTAATACATGCATAGGTATAGCAATTAGTTATATGGGTACATGCATGGATAATGCATCTTTTCCTATGCTATAGCCTGACTCTTGCATGGGAGTCGGCTTGGCTCTCTCTCTCTCCTTTTCTCTCCCCTCCACATAGGACAATGCTGACATGAATTCCCTTGTAGCTAGCACAATCAGCCTTATTAAACTTGCTCTTACTAACCTTGCTCTAAACGACTTTAGATTCTAATTTTTTTTGGGTTTTGGTCTATTTAAGCCAAAAATCTCTTGGAACATATCAGTTTTTAATTTTAACTTTTTCTGATTTTTTAGCTTTTTTTGCTTTTCTTTTTTCCGCTTATTCCTTTGCATTGTCTGTGACGATATAACGGTTTTTTCAATTGTTTTTTTATTTTTTTTCCAATTTTTTATAAAAAACTAACCGCCGTTATAGTGCAATTTTCAACAAAAAAAACCACAGCTAGAAGCTTAAGCCAAAAGCTATTTAGAGCACCACCTATACACCACGTCGCTAGCCCGATCTCTATGCTACCTTTGTTTGACAAACGCCACGGCCGCGAATACTAGCGGCATCGCCCCCTATATTTGCTAGGTTCTTTTTGGGTTTGGCTTTGGCTTATCACTTCCTGCTATACTAACTAGCTTTTAAACAGTACATCTTTTTAAAACAGGATCTACAGGTAGATTGTAGTAAATACTGTACCGAGTTCAGCTATACCGGCCAAAACTGCATGCGACTATTTTTCTCTACGTACTATCTCTCATGAATAGCTATAATTCAAAAACCATAAGCCAAAAACGAAGCTATAGCCTAAAAGAACCCACCCATTGTTACCATTCAGCCATTGTGAGATAGCCCCATCTCCTCCGATTTGTCACTGATACTTTACATAATCACTTGTTTTTGTTTATTTTGCCCCTCATAAGTGAAGTTACTTGCAAATACTCCCATGACGCACAACACTAATTTTCTTTTTATTTTTATTTTCTTTTGCACTTGTTTAAATGATTGAGTGCAAGACTGTTAGAATTGTGATCTTGAATCGGATCAGAGACACTCTGGTAGGATCGTATTATATGATCAAGTCATCGAATCTAAAATCCTACCTGATTCTACCATAAACATATTTTTTTTTCAATTTACCGTGTATTCCAAGAGTGATATAAGTATTTATTTGGTCATTTAGCATATAATTTGGTTAATAAATGTATCTTATTAATGACTAGAAATGATAGTTTAAATTCTACGACATTGAGAGCTAATAACTATAAGAGTGATGTTATCAATATTGGCATAATCTAATCATTTTACATAAAAAGGTAAAATAGATAGATAATTAAATTAATTTTTATTATTCCACACCTCCGAATCTTAATGTCATAGACATTTTGTAGTTGAAACCGTCTGTGATTCATCACATATCACAAATAGTTTCTACTACAAACTGTCTATGATAGTTTAATATCACAGACGGTTATGAGTTTATAACCGTCTGTGATATTTTTCGTAATCCTAAATCTAATTTTGTTTGTTGGCTAGCTTCAGGAAATGCTAACCATGCCCTGTGAAACAAGCAAAAATACAACAAGTACATATATACATCTAATTCACATTCATTTCAGAAACAAGAACATCTATTTCACGAATCAATTAACTCAAATAAAATTGATTAACCATATTTATGAACAAATACAAACATATACAATTAAATTCAAAGTTACCCCAATCAAGTTCATTCTATGTTGTGGAACTCCTCACTTTGTTTATGACCTAAGACATTAAAAAGTATGCACACTGTGCTCGAATTTTTTTGGAGGTCGGCCTATTCCAACGCAGTTGTAACGATGGCCACAACTGTCGGTAGAAACATCAAAATCGTGCATACATATAAATTGATAAGTATGAAATAATTATTGCACGATTGACAAACCTGAGGATAATTGGTCACCGCGGAACCAAGGAGTAGTTCCATATTGTGGCAAACATAGCATCCATAGGTGTTACCCGGCGATTGCTAGTGGCACCGCAAAAATAGAATTTATTAATTCGAGAGGCATTACTATGAGTTTTATATAGGATTAATGTATATTAGCAAATACCGAGAAATCTAGATCATGTCGTAAGGCGTTGATCCCTCCCTTGAATTTCTGTACAGCAGCAACGTATGAGGTAAATGACCTACGTGATTTGAAAAGGTTAGCCTTAATCATTGCGAAGGAAGGAAATACTGCAATAGAGTTATCTATGGAAGAAATGTATTTACCTATTGATTAATTATTGAATAACTGTGAAGTAGATTTTAGCCTTCTTTAGGGAATCAAGGTATATTATCTTGTTCCATTTTGCTATAATTACAATTAGAATCCATTAGAACTTACACAGGTATGTCATCATGGTCATTAAACATAAGTTCATGTTACTTATAAAGTACAAATTAACAAGTATAGCCACTAGTGCAGCACTTACTCCTAGTTGTAGAGTATAAATATGAATTCCTTGTTGTGGTGAGCCACCAACACCATCATCATGTAATTCTTGACAAAGGATGCATTCTCCTTGATGATGACCATGAAAACTAAGTGTGGGTTGAGGAAACCTACTGGTGAGTTGCTTAATTTGGCTTCAATCGACATGTGTGTACATATATACAAAAGCGATGAGTTATATATGATATTTATTGGTATTATATGAACATAAACCATGATTGTACATACTTACAGTGTCCAGCATTGAATGGGTGAGGCGTCAAGGGTGTCAAGTTTGAAGAGCAAGAACAAGTCGTCGAAGGTCACCGTAAAGACACAGTCATGAATATTACGCTAAAGATGATGTGGCCCTAACTTGATGTTGATGCCTGAGTGACGTTGTTCCTTTAGCTTGTTGGCCTATTCCATGTACCATGCATGCAATCTCTGGCAAGCCAGTCCTAGGGTTTGGAGGTGCTCTATCGGGACGACCAATGGCTCACCTAGCATGAATTTTTGGGCTAACGACAAGTAGAGGATATCACCAGTCTTCTTTGATTTGCCCTTGCTGCCTCAATTGCTAGAGGTCGACTTCACAATAGTCGACCGGGCACGAGATGTAGATACACCGCGCCCTTGCTACGTTAGTGCAGGTAGCTCCTGTGGATTTGACACCGGTGCAGATAGCTCCTGTGGACTTGGCATCAGTGTAGATTGCTCCCGTGAACTTGGCACCGATGTAGGAGCCTCCAGACAGATATCTCTCTTGGGGCACTGGATGAATGTTCTAATGTCTTGCCCTAGAGTTACAACCTCATCGTTTGGGGGTATCTACAATGGGACGACTTCGAAATAGGCATGAACACCGTCCACATTCACTTTTGCGAAACCTGGCGCTAGAGTTACACCGTGCACCAAGGCCCCGGCAATGAATGAATACGCTTGGCCCCAAGCAGTGCACAGGGCAACGAGGCATATCTCACTTGGTGCTTGCACTTCGTAGTTACCTACATAACGATACAAAATTAGCTACTCTAATAGGCCTATCAATGGATCGAGCATTTCAGATATAATAATTACTACTAGTATGTCATCGATAGAAATCTGTGGTTGCTTTCTAAGGTAGGGTTGGACGTGCAGCTACTCCGATGGTTGGGGGCTGGCTAGCACAGGAGCAGCGGCGGCTTCCAACTGATTTTTCCTAAACCTTTGCATCTCATCTCTAACGGTATCAGTGATCTCCCCTCTAAGGGTTGCCTTAATCTTCTCTCGTAACCGTGCCTTGCATTCGGCTTTGGCTCTCTTCCTACTCTGGTACGCTTTAGAGTCCTCTAAGAAACCATGTTTCTAAGGATCATAAAGACCAAGGCCTCTCTGCGACCAGGGTGCTCCTTATTTTTTTAGTGTCGTGGAGAGTATATCTCTCCATTGTTCAAGAAGGCGCTAGGCGCTAGACGGGCGGCGAGGTGGGGCCTAGTGCCTAGAGGGCCTAGGCGGTGGAATTAAAACTAAGGTTTATTAATTTTTATTTTATTTTCTTCTTAGCCTATTTAATCTTTAGGATTATTTATGTGTATAACCAGCCCACCAGCCCATTTACCTCCCCTTACCTGCGCTCTCTCTCTGTAACAGCCCAGGTTTTTCCTAAATAAAAATAAATAATTAAAAATCAATTAAAATAAAATTTAAATTGCCTAAAGTTTAAATTTGGAGTTGCCTTGAATTTCTGCTTTTGAAAAGCTGGATTTGAAAAGTATATTCAGAAAATCCTAAAATTATTATTAAATAAAATGATATTTTGATTTTATATGAAAATCCTATGTCAAATTAATTATTTGGAGTTATTTGACTTTTATTTGGGTTCCTGGATTTTCTGGAGTTCAAAAATGTATTTTTGAAATTAAAAAGTATTTTAAAGTATGAAAATTAAATACCAACATTAGTTGGAAATATTTTTATTTAGTCCAAAAAGTGTCCAGGAGGTTCTCTGAATTTTCCTGGAATTTTTGGAAGTTATTTGGTATTTTTCTGAGGCCAATTGAATTTTCTGGGATTTTCTGAAAATCCCAAATCAAAAATAAAATTAAAATCCCTTCCCTCTCTCCTCCAGCCGTCACGTGGACGGCCGGATCCTCTCCACGTCACCCCGTCGCCTCATCCCGCCTTCCCCCTCCGGATGCCCGCCACGTCGCCCCCACTCCCATCCGCCGTTCGCGCCTCGCCCGCTCCCTGCCGCCCGATACGCGCCCCGCCGCGAGGCGCCATCCTGGCCGCCCGCGCCTCCCCTACCGCCGACAGCCCGGGCCCGCTGTCAGGCCCGTCTCCCTCCTCCCGCGCGGCACCCTTCTTCCCCGGCCGCGCCGCCGCCAGGCCATGGTGCCGCCCCGCCCGTACCGGCGCCTTTCCTCTCTCCCGCGCGCTGCCCCGTCCCCCTTTCTTCTTCCCCACTCCTCGCGCCGACTCCCTCCGACCGAATCCCGCCATCCCCGCACCCTCTTTCCATCCGCGGCCGCCTTTCCTTCCCCCCCACCTTCCTTTCCGCCGCCGCCATCTCCGGCGAGAAATCCTCGCGCCCCCGCTCCCCTCCGCCCCTATATAAACCCCTCCCCGGCTCCGTTTCTCTTCGCACCACCTCCCTCGGCCTCCCCGTGGTCGTGCGAACACCCTCCGCCCCTCGGCCACACCTCTCCGCCACCGGAGCGCCGCCGTCGCGTGAGACCCGAGCGCCGCCGCCTCCTCCCTCGTCGCCGGCCCATCTCCGGCCTCCCTCGGTGAGCCCGCGCCCTCCCCCGAGACCCCCGTCGCCCCCTCTTCCCGTTGCCGCCCACGCCGCCGGCCGCCGCCCGCCGGAGCGCCGGCGAGCTCCTTCCCCGAGCGCCACCCCCGGCCGGCCTCCCACGTCGGCGTCCCCGTGCCCACGTGGCCGGTGATCGGGCGCCATGCCAGTGCCACCTCGGCCTCCCCTGCCCCGTCAGCGCCACGTCCGCGCCAGCCGCCTCCCCCGCCACCTCAGCGCCTCCCCCTCTCGGTGGACCTGGTCCATGGACCATGGACCCACTTGTCAGTCAAACCCCCTCAGGCTGATGTCATGCTGACGCAGTAAGCCGGATTTTTCAATTGGAAAATAATTCGGCCGAAATTAAATTCCCTGCTGACGCAATAAATCAGATTTTCCTTTAGGAAAATAATTCCAAAAATAAATCTTTTCCAATTTCTCTGAAATTAAACTTCCAGGAGCCCGTTCTCCCTCGTTTTAACTCCGATTGAGCCCATTCAAATTTCTAAATTCATCAAAAATTCCCCTCTATCCATTTCTAGCCTCAATTCAAATATTTGAGTTCAATTTGAATTTAGTTTGAATTTATTTGAATTTGGTGGGTTATTTTGACGTGTAGACTTCGACGATTCGGGAAATTTCTTCGACGAAGATTCAAACCAAATTGAAGAGCAAGGCAAGTCACACTCCTTGACCATGTTGATCCCAGATTGCAAATAAAATTATGTTGATTTAAATTATATTGCATGCATATTTTTATTCAACGTATTTCAATTCAGTTTAAACTTTAGTTAATACCTGTTTGTTAATACCTCCTTTGACATTGCAAATCCTTATACCTTGTCACCTTAGAATCAAACTCTAGTTAGTACACTAGTATTGGCTAGAGAATTTTAAATCAAATGCTTAGCCCTGCTTAAACATATAATTTTGTTTTGGGATATCTTTCACATAAAATGATAAACCCTTTTTACATAAAATGATAAGCTTTTGATCTGTATTCTTGACTTCGGTGAGTCAAGAAGGATCATGGAATATTCTCAAAACAAAATATAAAATCTGGTTTAGACTTAGGCTAACGGTTAGGTGGTGGGTGCAGGCATGCACTGTTGTTCGGAGACACAGTGTTGATTGTCGGGCACAAGGGGTATGTGGTTGAGCCTAAGTCAGATTAAGGACCGGTCTGTGAGCTACCGTTGCAAAGCCCTAACGTACTACCACAAGGCTGGTGTGGGACAGCCCTGGCTGAATAATTTGCGAGTCCCAACCTGGGTCATGTTGTAGGATGAAAGTGAGCGTGGCGTAGGCCATGAGAAGTCTCACTCGGCTCAAAAGGGGGTCCCGGTCTGGTGGATTCCTTACTGGGGTGAAACCTTAGAGTTGGCTTGGCCAGGTTGAAGGCTTTGCATTGTAAAGGCCTTGTCACGACTCCTCGCCGCACACCAAAGGAAGTGTGTAAACCGGTGGCAATATGGGATGATCGTGTCTTGTAGGTAAAGCTGTACAACCTCTGCAGAGTGTAAAATCTATCCTGGATAGCCGTGCCCACGGTCATGGGCATGCTGAGTAAAGTTTTTCATGGATTAGACTTTGTTTTTCAAAAATGTTTTCGAAAACCTTGCGGATGGATGGAATCCGTGAGAGATTGAAATCTGGTGAATGGATGGAATTCATCAGAGTTGCGCAGTGAAAGCGTGTGGATGGATGGAATCCATACGTGATCTTTTGGAAAAGATGGTCCGGGTGGGATGCCCGTGGATAGGTTGGTGTTTGGTCGGAGCCTGCACTGACGGTAATATTTTCAATTACAAGTATTGTTTTACTTATTGTATCAAGTTCAGCAATTTTAATCTATTTACTGTATTTCATTAAATGCTGTTTTATGCAAACTAACCCTATGAGCCTTCCATTCAAGCCTTTATCATTATATTGCATTTCTCCGTGTGACTTGCGGAGTACAAGTTTGTACTCATTGTTGCTATCTCCACACAGAGGAAGACGACTTCGACTACGGTGAAGACCAGAACGAGTAGGCCACGTCTTGCAGTTGTTTGCCTGTGGGCAGGCTTGGGCTTCGCCTTTCCAGCTTCGCTTCCGCAGTTTCTTTTCAGTTATTTTTGCCAATGCGCACTGATGTAAACACTGGCCATAAGGCCGTACTCCTTAAATTAAATAAAGGTCAATATGCTTGGTATTTATCTTTGTTGTTCACTGTGTGCACTAGCTGATCCTGGACTAGTGCGATTTACACAGAGGATCCAGGAGTCGTTGCTCCGGGTTCCGACAGAGATGGTATCAGAGCCTTAATGACTCCAAGACGTGACCGTAGGTAAAATAGATTGATCAGACCATAAGGACTTATTTTTAATAATCAGTAATTTCAAAAAGTTTTGCTTATTCTTACCTCCTAATCTTTGCTTATCCTTATCTCAATCCTTTCTCGTCTTTATGTCATTTTTGAAAACCTATTTCTGCATCTTCCCTTGTTCCAAAACAACTATAGATGGCAGCAGCTGTAATTCTTCGACCCTGTCGCCACTTCAATCTTCGCCTCGAAGGATCCTGCTTCGTACCTCGAGCACCACGCAAGATCACACCAAGGCGACCCTTACCCATTTAGGATGAGTTGTTAGGCTAGTTAATAAAACGTTGTTATGAGCTGTCAGTTTTCTCTTTTGTCGGCAGCCATAACTATTATTTATTATGAAATTAATAAAGGTTTCATTAAAGTTGAAATTTTTGGTTGCACAAAATATCCCCTATTCCCCCTTTGCCTTGAGTCTCCTCTCTCCTAATTCTCACAGCACCCAGCAGATGGTTAACACAAGGAGCAACAACAACGACAATGGCCACGACAACAACAACACTACTGGCAACCAGGCTGCACCTATTCCTCCACCACCGCCTGCTAATGGACCAGATTGGGCTCAAATGATGGCCAATCAGAATCAGCTTATTCAACTACTAGTGCAGACCATCAACAATCCTGCACAACCTGCTCCACTAGTACCAGCACAAGCTCCCCAACCAAGCCTGGCTGAATTTATGAGGTTGCGTCCCCCGACCTTCTCCAGCAGCGCTGACCCCATGGATGCAGATGACTGGCTTAGAGGCATAGGCAAGAAGCTGGACATCATCCAATGCAGTGACCGGGAAAAAGTCTTATTTGCTTCACATCAGTTGAACGGACCAGCGTCAGAATTGTGGGACACCTACACCGCTGCTCATGCCAACGCACAAGCCATAACATGGAATGAGTTCGAGAAGAGTTTCCATAAAGCTCATATTCCAACCGGCACCATCACTCTCAAGAAAAGGGAATTCCGAACTCTGCGCCAAGGAAGCTGCGCCGTGAATGAGTATCTACGGAAGTTCAACCAATTGGCACGTTACGCGCCAGAAGACGTTGCTACCGATGAAGCTAAGCAGGAAAGGTTCCTTGAAGGACTCAATGATGACTTGTCGGTCCAACTACTCTCCAACGACTACGCTGATTTTCACCAACTCGTCAGCAAGGCGATTCGCCAAGAGTCCAAGCACCAAGAAATGGAAAATCGGAAGAGACGTATGAACTCCCAGCACCTGAACACCAGAAGCTTGCCTAGGATTAGAAGGACTCCACCACAGGCCAACAGATTTCAGTCTTCATCTTCAGCCGAAGAACAAGTCCAGACCAACACTTTCTCCAACACCGAAGACAACAAAGCCCTGGCAATTGACTTCCCAAAGGACTCAAACCCTGCAGCATGAGTCACTTGTTTCAACTGCCATGAGACAGGGCATTACGCCAACAACTGCCCCAAGAAGCAACAGGTAGTGAAGAATGGAACACAGGGAGCACCAACTGCCAACCACCTTCAAGCAGGAAGAAAAAGGCCCCAGAAGTTCGTGAAAGCACGACTGAATCAGATCTCGGCACAAACCATGAAGGGTAAGATCCAAACCCATTTCTTTGCTAGCCCGTGCGAATCTCGGGGACGAGATTCTTTTAAGGGGGGTAGATTGTAACAGCCCAGGTTTTTCCTAAATAAAAATAAATAATTAAAAATCAATTAAAATAAAATTTAAATTGCCTAAAGTTTAAATTTGGAGTTGCCTTGAATTTCTGCTTTTGAAAAGCTGGATTTGAAAAGTATATTCAGAAAATCCTAAAATTATTATTAAATAAAATGATATTTTGATTTTATATGAAATTCCTATGTCAAATTAATTATTTGGAGTTATTTGGCTTTTATTTGGGTTCCTGGATTTTCTGGAGTTCAAAAATGTATTTTTGAAATTAAAAAGTATTTTAAAGTATGAAAATTAAATACCAACATTAGTTGGAAATATTTTTATTTAGTCCAAAAAGTGTCCAGGAGGTTCTCTGAATTTTCCTGGAATTTTTGGAAGTTATTTGGTATTTTTCTGAGGCCAATTGAATTTTCTGGGATTTTCTGAAAATCCTAAATCAAAAATAAAATTAAAATCCCTTCCCTCTCTCCTCCAGCCGCCACGTGGACGGCCGGATCCTCTCCACGTCACCCCGCCGCCTCATCCCGCCTTCCCCCTCCGGATGCCCGCCACGTCGCCCCCACTCCCATCCGCCGTCCGCGCCTCGCCCGCTCCCTGCCGCCCGATACGCGCCCCGCCGCGAGGCGCCATCCTGGCCGCCCGCGCCTCCCCTACCGCCGACAGCCCGGGCCCGCTGTCAGGCCCGTCTCCCTCCTCCCGCGCGGCACCCTTCTTCCTCGGCCGCGCCGCCGCCAGGCCATGGTGCCGCCCCGCCCGTACCGGCGCCTTTCCTCTCTCCCGCGCGCTGCCTCGTCCCCCTTTCTTCTTCCCCACTCCTCGCGCCGACTCCCTCCGACCGAATCCCGCCATCCCCGCACCCTCTTTCCATCCGCGGCCGCCTTTCCTTCCCCCCCACCTTCCTTTCCGCCGCCGCCATCTCCGGCGAGAAATCCTCGCGCCCCCGCTCCCCTCCGCCCCTATATAAACCCCTCCCCGGCTCCGTTTCTCTTCGCACCACCTCCCTCGGCCTCCCCGTGGTCGTGCGAACACCCTCCGCCCCTCGGCCACACCTCTCCGCCACCGGAGCGCCGCCGTCGCGTGAGACCCGAGCGCCGCCGCCTCCTCCCTCGTCGCCGGCCCATCTCCGGCCTCCCTCGGTGAGCCCGCGCCCTCCCCCGAGACCCCCGTCGCCCCCTCTTCCCGTTGCCGCCCACGCCGCCGGCCGCCGCCCGCCGGAGCGCCGGCGAGCTCCTTCCCCGAGCGCCACCCCCGGCCGGCCTCCCACGTCGGCGTCCCCGTGCCCACGTGGCTGGTGATCGGGCGCCATGCCAGTGCCACCTCGGCCTCCCCTGCCCTGTCAGCGCCACGTCCGCGCCAGCCGCCTCCCCCGCCACCTCAGCGCCTCCCCCTCTCGGTGGACCTGGTCCATGGACCATGGACCCACTTGTCAGTCAAACCCCCTCAGGCTGATGTCATGCTGACGCAGTAAGCCGGATTTTTCAATTGGAAAATAATTCGGCCGAAATTAAATTCCCTGCTGACGCAATAAATCAGATTTTCCTTTAGAAAAATAATTCCAAAAATAAATCTTTTCCAATTTCTCTGAAATTAAACTTCCAGGAGCCCGTTCTCCCTCGTTTTAACTCCGATTGAGCCCATTCAAATTTCTAAATTCATCAAAAATTCCCCTCTATCCATTTCTAGCCTCAATTCAAATATTTGAGTTCAATTTGAATTTAGTTTGAATTTATTTGAATTTGGTGGGTTATTTTGACGTGTAGACTTCGACGATTCGGGAAATTTCTTCGACGAAGATTCAAACCAAATTGAAGAGCAAGGCAAGTCACACTCCTTGACCATGTTGATCCCAGATTGCAAATAAAATTATGTTGATTTAAATTATATTGCATGCATATTTTTATTCAACGTATTTCAATTCAGTTTAAACTTTAGTTAATACCTGTTTGTTAATACCTCCTTTGACATTGCAAATACTTATACCTTGTCACCTTAGAATCAAACTCTAGTTAGTACACTAGTATTGGCTAGAGAATTTTAAATCAAATGCTTAGCCCTGCTTAAACATATAATTTTGTTTTGGGATATCTTTCACATAAAATGATAAACCCTTTTTACATAAAATGATAAGCTTTTGATCTGTATTCTTGACTTCGGTGAGTCAAGAAGGATCATGGAATATTCTCAAAACAAAATATAAAATCTGGTTTAGACTTAGGCTAACGGTTAGGTGGTGGGTGCAGGCATGCACTGTTGTTCGGAGACACAGTGTTGATTGTCGGGCACAAGGGGTATGTGGTTGAGCCTAAGTCAGATTAAGGACCGGTCTGTGAGCTACCGTTGCAAAGCCCTAACGTACTACCACAAGGCTGGTGTGGGACAGCCCTGGCTGAATAATTTGCGAGTCCCAACCTGGGTCATGTTGTAGGATGAAAGTGAGCGTGGCGTAGGCCATGAGAAGTCTCACTCGGCTCAAAAGGGGGTCCCGGTCTGGTGGATTCCTTACTGGGGTGAAACCTTAGAGTTGGCTTGGCCAGGTTGAAGGCTTTGCATTGTAAAGGCCTTGTCACGACTCCTCGCCGCACACCAAAGGAAGTGTGTAAACCGGTGGTAATATGGGATGATCGTGTCTTGTGGGTAAAGCTGTACAACCTCTGCAGAGTGTAAAATCTATCCTGGATAGCCGTGCCCACGGTCATGGGCATGCTGAGTAAAGTTTTTCATGGATTAGACTTTGTTTTTCAAAAATGTTTTCGAAAACCTTGCGGATGGATGGAATCCGTGAGAGATTGAAATCTGGTGAATGGATGGAATTCATCAGAGTTGCGCAGTGAAAGCGTGTGGATGGATGGAATCCATACGTGATCTTTTGGAAAAGATGGTCCGGGTGGGATGCCCGTGGATAGGTTGGTGTTTGGTCGGAGCCTGCACTGACGGTAATATTTTCAATTACAAGTATTGTTTTACTTATTGTATCAAGTTCAGCAATTTTAATCTATTTACTGTATTTCATTAAATGCTGTTTTATGCAAACTAACCCTATGAGCCTTCCATTCAAGCCTTTATCATTATATTGCATTTCTCCGTGTGACTTGCGGAGTACAAGTTTGTACTCATTGTTGCTATCTCCACACAGAGGAAGACGACTTCGACTACGGTGAAGACCAGAACGAGTAGGCCACGTCTTGCAGTTGTTTGCCTGTGGGCAGGCTTGGGCTTCGCCTTTCCAGCTTCGCTTCCGCAGTTTCTTTTCAGTTATTTTTGCCAATGCGCACTGATGTAAACACTGGCCATAAGGCCGTACTCCTTAAATTAAATAAAGGTCAATATGCTTGGTATTTATCTTTGTTGTTCACTGTGTGCACTAGCTGATCCTGGACTAGTGCGATTTACACAGAGGATCCAGGAGTCGTTGCTCCGGGTTCCGACAGAGATGGTATCAGAGCCTTAATGACTCCAAGACGTGACCGTAGGTAAAATAGATTGATCAGACCATAAGGACTTATTTTTAATAATCAGTAATTTCAAAAAGTTTTGCTTATTCTTACCTCCTAATCTTTGCTTATCCTTATCTCAATCCTTTCTCGTCTTTATGTCATTTTTGAAAACCTATTTCTGCATCTTCCCTTGTTCCAAAACAACTATAGATGGCAGCAGCTGTAATTCTTCGACCCTGTCGCCACTTCAATCTTCGCCTCGAAGGATCCTGCTTCGTACCTCGAGCACCACGCAAGATCACACCAAGGCGACCCTTACCCATTTAGGATGAGTTGTTAGGCTAGTTAATAAAACGTTGTTATGAGCTGTCAGTTTTCTCTTTTGTCGGCAGCCATAACTATTATTTATTATGAAATTAATAAAGGTTTCATTAAAGTTGAAATTTTTGGTTGCACAAAATATCCCCTATCCCCCCTTTGCCTTGAGTCTCCTCTCTCCTAATTCTCACAGCACCCAGCAGATGGTTAACACAAGGAGCAACAACAACGACAATGGATCCAGTTGCGGCGACGGTGGATCCGGCTGCGGCGATGGCGGAGGCAGTAGATCCAGCGACGACGACGGCCGACAACGCGTGAGCTGATGAGATCTCCAGACTCCAGGTGCCTCTCTCTCTCTCTCTCTCCCTAGAACACATTCCATCTGCCCTAGATCCCGCCGATGGCCGCGTTTGACCGCCGATGGCCGCTTAGGCGGGCTCGCTGCCTAGCTCACCGATTTTGTCCAAAGCGCGGCGGCGGGGCTCCGCCCAGCGCCCAGGCCCGCCTAGGCGGCCGCCTAATACCGCCTTTTAGATCACTGTATCTCTCTCTGACTGCTTGGAATGAGCCTTGAAAAGATTATACACTCAGTGCTTTTTGCAAGAGCTCGATATGTCATTTCACTTATTATGAAGTTATGGAATAATTACAAACTAGATAGTTTGATATCTTACTAGGTGGTGGAACACTTCCTTGTCTGCGGGGTTTCAAAAGGAGATGGCCCCCGCTGACATGGTAGATGACCTCACTCTTATTCAATTTCGGGCATGCTCATCAGGGATCCTGGCAAATAGCGGGAAGGACTCCCGTAGGATTGCTTGCTTGTTCTCCTTACTCTATTGCGGGATTTTACTCGCATACCTAGCGGTGCCAAGTCTATGGGGGTGCGTGTTTTTTCTTGGAGGGCCCTATGCACCGCACTTTGCTTCTAAAATTATCTATCATCTTCTTCACTACAAACTCTTGCCATAACTATGTTTAGTTGGAAAGTAAGTTGGTTGGGAAGTGAATGGTCTGTTGACTTGTGGTTTACTCATTCCTTAGTTTGTTATTTATTTATTTACATCATTTCCATAATTGTGTTTCCAATCTATTCATTGTATTTACTTGAAGTTGATGTTTTATGCAAAATAATTGCTCAGCTGTCGGAACCCGAAGCAACAACTCCTGGATCCTCTGTGTAAATTGCACTAGTCCAGGAACAGCTAGTGCACACAGCAGAACAAAGATATATACCAAGCACAAATGACCAACTTCATTAAATAAAAGAGTACGACCTTATGGCCAAGTCTTACATCAATGCTCATTGGCAATAATATATAAAGCAAATAACTGCGGAAGCAAACTGATAAGAAGCGAAGCCCAAGCCTACCCATAGGCAAACGACAGTAAGACGCGGCCTACTCGTCCAAATCTTTACCGTTGTCGAAGGCATCTTCCTCTGTGTGGAGATAGCAAGCTGAGTACAAACTTGTACTCCGCAAATCACATAGAGAAATGCAACATAATGATAAATGCATCAATGGAAGGCTCATAGGGTTAGTTTGCACAAAACAACATTTAATGAAATACAATAGATAGATTGAAATAACTGAATTTAATATAGTAAATATAAACAGAACTTGTAATTGAAAATAATATCGTTAGTGCAGACTCTGACCAAACAACAACCTATCCACGGGCATCCCACCCGGACCATCTTTTCCAAAAGATCTCGTATGGATTCCAACCATCCACACGATTCTACTGCACAACTTTGATGGATTCCATCCATCCATCAGGTTTCAATCTCTCACAGATTCTATCCATCCGCAAGGTTTTCTATCTCTCGTGGATTCTATCCATCCACAAGGTTTTCAAAACCATTTTTGAAAATCAAAAGTATAATCCATGAAAAACTTTACTCAGCGTGCCCATGACTGTGGGCACGGCTATCCAGGATAGATTATACACTCTATAGAGGTTGTACAGCTTTACCCATAAGACATGATCATCCTGGATTGCCACCGGATTACACACTTCCTTAGGTGTGCAACGAGGAGATCATGACAAGGTCTTTACAATGCAAGGCCTTCAACCTGGCTAAGCCAGCTCTAAGGTTTCACCCCAGTAAAGAATCCACCAGACCGGGACCCCCCTCTTGAGCCAAGTGAGACTTCTCATGGCATCGACCACGCTCACCTCAACCTAAAACTTAACTCAGGTTGGGACTCCGCAAATTATTCAGCCAGGGTTGTCCCATACCAGCCTTGTGGTAGTATGATAGGGCTTTGCAACAGTAGCTCACAGACCGGTCCTTAATTGACTTAGGCCTAACCACATACCACTGTGCCCGACAATCAACCATGTGTCTTCGAACAACAGGGCAAGACTGCACCCACCACCTAGCCATTAGCCGAAGTCTAAACCAGGTTTTATATTTTATTTCAAAATATTTCGTAAACCTTCTTGACTCACCGAAGTCAAAAATACATTTGAAAAGCTTATCGTTTTATGTGAAAAGATATCCCAAAACAAATATTATGTCTAAGCAGGTCTAAGCATTTGATATAAAATTCTCTAACCAATACTAGTGTATTAACTAGAATTTTAGTCTAGGGTGACAAGGTATTGAGGAATTCAACATCAATGGAATAATTAACAAGTAGGCATTAACTAAATTTAAAGCTGAATTAAAATACGTTGAATAAAAGTATGTATGCAGAATAGTTTAAAACAACATAAATTGTATTTTGAAATTTGGGATCAACATGATCAAGGTGTGTGACTTACCTTGCTCTTCAGATGGGTGCAAATAACCCACCAAATTCAAATAAATTCAAAACAACTTCAAATATTTGAATTGAGGGTAGAAATGGGTAGAGGGGAAATTTTTGATGAATTTAGAAATTTGAATGGGCTCAATCGGAGTTAGGATGAAGAAGAACGGGCTCTCGGAAGTTTAAAATCAGAGAAAATGAATAAACTGGATTTTTGAAATTATTTTTCTAAAGGAAAATAGGAATTATGACGTCAGCACTGAATTTATTTTTGGCCAAATTAATTTTCTACGGGAAAATCCAGATTATGAAGCCAGCTGACGTCAGCCTTGGGGGTGGATCAATTGACAGGTGGGCCCTGGTCTATGGACCAGGTCCACAGACGGAGGAGCGGTTGAGGTGGCACGGGGGTGACGCGTGGCATCCGGGCGTGGCTCCCTCGTGACAGCCACGTCGCCAGTCACCTCACCCTCGGCGCTGACGTGGCGAGGCACCGGTAGGGAGGGGCTCGGGCACGGCAACGGCGGCGGTGCTCCGGTGGCCGGCCGCGAGCGGCAATGGACGAAACCGAGAGAGGAGGAGGAGGGGAACTCATTTCACCTTGGCGCGGAGTCCGGGGAAGCTCTGAGGCGACCGGCGGCGAGGGAGAAGCGGCGATGCCGTTCAGGTGCTGGCGGGGACAGTGCTCGGGCGGCGACGGATCACAGAGGAGGGGTGCACGATCTTCGGGATGAGGCAGGGAAGCCGAGGAAGGCAACGGCGAGGCTTCAGGCGGACCGAGGCGATGGCGATTTCTTGCCGGAGTTGATGGCAGCAGTGGAAATAATGGCACACGGTACTGGGGCGCTCGGGAGCTCGGGAAGGAAGGGGAAGAATGGAGGGAGGCGCGGTGGAGAATGCGGGTGCTCGGGGGGGGGGGGTTTGTATAGGGGCAAGGAGGGCTAACGGCCGGGAACGACCTCACTGGAGAGGACGTGGGGAGGTGGGCGACGAGCGCGAGGAGAGGGGAAGTGGGCGCGGGCTTGCGGTGCACAAAGAGAGAGTAACGCACGGGCGGAAGAGAGGGAGGAGAGGCCGAGAAGGGCGGGGATGGCGCAACGGCGCGGCGGCGGCGCGGGAGGAAGAAGAGACGCGGGGAGGAAGACGCACCCGGCAAGTGGGGTCGGGGCGCAGAGAGAGAGAGAGAGAGGGAGAGGAGGCACGGGCGGCTGCGATGGCGCCACGTGGCGTTGAGGTGGATCGGGCGGCCGAGAGAAAGGGGAAAGCGGACGGGGCAGATGGGCCGGGGTGCGCGGGAGCGGCCGATCTGGGTTGGACACGTGTCGGCCCAGGAGGGGAGGGAGGCGAGATCCGGGCAGCGACGTGGACGGATCCTGGCCGTCCATGCGTCGGCTGGAGGGGGTTTTGGGGAATTCTAATTTTAAAATTTGATTTTTAATTTTCAAAAACCCAAAAAAATTCAATAAAGATTAGAAAAATATGAAATAACTTCCAAAAATTCCAGAAAAATTCACATAAGTTCTTGGAGATATTTTGGACTTAATAAAAATATTTCCAACTAATGTTGGTATTATACTTTTATATTTAAAATGCAGAAAACCAAATAAGAGCCAAATAAATACAAATAATTAATTTTACATAGGATTTTTATAGAAAACCAAAATATCATTTTATTTAATAATATTTTTAGGTTTTACTTAAAATATTTTTCAAATCCAGCCTTTTCAAAAACAGAAATTCATGGCAAAACCAAATTAAAATTTAGGCACCAAAACACATGTTTTTATTTTAAACCAAATTAATTTAATTTAATATTTTTCCTCTACAAAAATTTGAAAATAAACAGTTGGGATGTGACAAACTATCCCCCTTAAAAAGAATCTCGTCCCTGAGATTCGGGTTGGCTAGCAAAGAAATGGGTTTGGGTCTTACTTTGCATGGCTTGAGCTGATATCCGATTCAGGTGTCCTTTGATGAACTTCTTTAGCCTTCTATTTGCTGCCTGAAGGTTGTTGGCAGTCGGTGCTCCAGGTGTACCATTCTTCACCACTTGCTGCTTTTTGGGGCAGTTGTTGGCGTAATGTCCCGTCTCATGACAGTTGAAGCAAGTAACTTCTGCTGCAGGGTTCAGGTCCATCAAGACCTTGTTGTCCTCAGGAGTGTCGACGAGAACTAGCTCTCATGTTGATCCTGGCATAGTGTGGAATACACAGAGAGTCCATATTTGCATATTCGGATCTTGACATTTGAACATAATACCTTATTACCCAAGACTTAATGGTATACCTAAGTAGTTGATAAGTGTGTATCAAAGTGCTATGCTTAGCCTTGCTTAGATACATTGACATGTGGGCATTAATTTGCCCCGACATCATCATTTTCAACATCAAATTTTGATTTGGGCAGCCATTGGAAGGAAATGGTTGGTATATTGAACTTAAAAAAGAATTTCAAAACCAAAAACTGAAAAACATGTTTAGACTTAGACGAATGATAAGTTGGGCTGATGTGGATACAACATGAGATCTTGGAATGTGGTAGAATCGCCCAGGTCAACTAAGGACCAAATCTTATGATGACGTCCCCGCACTAACCATACAACCACAAGCTATTATTGGTGTCACATGGCTGATTAATTTGTTCCGTCTTAGTGTTGGTTACACAATCATGTAGAATACAAGAACTGTATTGGACAAAAACCATTTTTCGTACAATGCAAGAGGGGGGTTTCGAGCTGAGTGGATAGAACCCCCCTGACAGTGAAACCATAGTGGGCGTAACTGCGTTAGGGTGGTGCATTGGAAAGACCTTGTGATGATCTTCTTGATATGCATGCCTAAGGTGGCGTGTGGTGCAAACAAGTTGAACATCTGTTGTGGATAAAGTGTGCAACCTTTGCAGAGTGAAAACTGTCTAGATAGAAGTGCCCATGGGTCATGGGTGATGCGCGAGAACTTGCTCGAGTTAGTCACGATTTGCAAAATCTTTTCTGTGTGAAATAAAAATAGTCAGGTGGATAGAACCCAGTGAATATAATGTTAGTGATATGCCCTAGAGGCAACATGGAGATGTTATATATATCACATACTATGTTTATGATACATTATTTTGTTCCTTGAAATAGACATTATCATTATTGATCAATGAGTATGTGACTTATTCATGAGACTCTTAATGCCAAAATGTTGCTATTTCTAAATGATCCCTGATCATACATCATATGAGGAACAAATATGATTCAAAGATCAGCATATGTATTGATTGATGATCATGTCTCATGGATCATGGTATGGTGATACCAAATCAATAATATGGACATGTGTTAGTGAACATATGTTGGATAGACTCGCCATGAGACACTGTAGAGATTCCATGTGTCATCAGTTGGTCTCAAGTAGTGTTTATGTAGAATCCTTAGACTTGAGGTCATCATGGTTCCCAACATGCGTAGTAGCTTATTTTGGGACTACTAAACACTACTCCGTAACTGGGTAGTTATAAAAGTAGTCTTCGGGTTTGCCATGAAACATGTAGTGGGATGTGAATGGTCAAGAAAGAATTTGCCCCTCCTTATGGGAGAGATATCTCTGGGCCCCTCGATGTAATGGATTATGAAAGTGCATGGCCATGCCAAGGTGATTGAGGAGTCAATCACAAGTTTATAATCCATCACGGTATCGAGAGAGTGATTGAGCTATTAAGAGGATGACACAGGTCTCGCCTTGAGCTCAATCTATATCGTGAGGCAAAGGTATTCGTACATGAGAACATTGCAGGTTCAGCCGATATGATCTTTACGTATACTTTGGGGTTAATATGTCTTACTAGAGGCCGCTATTAACAGGGTGACCGGAAAGGCATTTCCGGGTCGCGACCAAGTATACGTGAACCTACAGGGTCGCACGCTTAATGGGTTGGAACACTAATTCGAATATGATTCAGATGTGGGCTCAATTCGGATAGAGATCCGAATAGACTCCTATTGGGCCTCGGTCCACAAGGCCCAAGTGAGGAGGTCTATATATATGGAGGCGAGGGGCTGAGGGGCACACGCTTCTGTTAACCTCTAGTAAAACCCTAGCCGCCACCTCCCGAGCCAAACCCTAGCTGCTCACGAGTGCTAGTACACTCGCGATCGGCGTTCCAACCTCGGACGTGTGGATACCGGTGGAGGCGCTACTCGTTGCGGTGTTGATCGGCATCAACAACCTACAGATTGGATCTGCTCGTGGTGTGGTTAATCGCGTGGAGGAGACGACCTGTTCGGGACGATCGGCTTCTCCAACTCTTCTTCCACTACTACCTCGACGCGCGTGGTTGGATCGGCTTCTCCAACTCTTCTTCCGCTGCGCTGCGCGTCTAGTGGTAACGATCCATGATCCCTCCTTAAGCATGATGTCCTTGTGTGCGTGGTAGAAAAGTTTTGTTTTCTGCTTTCGTAGCCTACGCGCAATCCTTTATATAATAGATGGATTGAACCCTAAAAATTGAAAATATCATATGGTGAATGGAACCATACTTTGTAATAATGGATGGAAACTTCGCTATGATTATTATTGCATTCTCTTAAATTCATTTAAATTTGGTTTAGTTAAAATGCTAGGTCTCATACTTTCTATATATTCTATTTCAAATGTAGCTAGCTTTATGCAAATAAAAGAATCTAACACTTTCCTTTGTTAAGCTTTACGTCTATAATATTGTATTCTATTTGTTGGCACGCGGAGCATGGTCGATGTGCTCACTCTCGCTCACTATAATAAATTCAGAACCTTCGAATCAAGACCCCAATGCCCACTTCACCGCGTCTAGACAAGATAGAGAAGATGATGGCGGATTCTAGACCAAGGCATCAGTCTTTGTTTCCATCAACTGTATTGGCAGATTTTGATGGTGATTATATGCACATATATTATTTTCATTCTTTGATGATGATTGTATGCACATCTATTACCCCAGTCGCTTGCCTGTGGGTAGTTTGTTGGTCCAACCTTTTACTATCTTCTTTCGCACCCCATTCTGTACTATGTAATGTAACTGTTGTAGGGGTGGCTCCAACCTAAGCCCAGCAGGCCTGTTGAGGGAGTGTAAGGCCCAGAATGGGACATGTATAGTGACGTAAGTACCCCTGAGGGAGGTATTCATGTGTAAGGGTATAAGTGTAAAAGCACTCCCCAGGTGGATGTATATATGTAGGACATAGGCCATGGGGAGGGGAGGAAGCCATACACTTACTCAACTCTCCACTACCACACTCTCTCTCTGTTTGGTCTGTAACCACAACAGTTGGCGCCGTCCATGGGGAGGACAGGAACAAGCCTCCAATTCTGAAGGAGGATGGCACCGAAGAAAGCTTCACCGTCGGCGGCAAAGAAGAAGAAGGCGGAAGCGGCGAAGTCTCGCGTCAGCACTAGGGCTTCGGCTTTAGCCTCCGCAGGTACGAGCGGTGGTGCAGGTGCGACCGTGGACCCCGCCATCGGCGCGACGACCAACCCCACCACCGATGCGACGACCAACCCCGCCATCGGCGCGACGACCAACCCCGCCACCGGCGCGACGACCAACCCCGCTAGCGACACAACGCCCGACCCCACCAGCACCGCCGCGACGACCAACCCCAGCGATGGCAACGCAGGCGCATCTGTTTTTCCACCCGGCGCAGGAGCGGTGAATGACCCCAGTAGCGACGCGAACCTCGTCACCGGCTCTAGGGCCCTCCAGGACAACACGGCGCGCAGCCTGGGCGCGCAGGCCGTGGTCACCACCATGCCGGTAGCACCGCTAAGCGCACCGACGGCCCCGGCCGCGCCCGCGGTGGAGACTGCCCTGATGGCGGCCCTCAGTGCGTTCCAGCGGGAGCTAACAGACCTCCGCGGAGCTGTCCGGGACATGCAAGAGGCTCGGAGCCAACACGCCCCTCCGGCGGTGGCATCCGAACCCGCTCCGGAGAGGGCGGATAGCCGCGACGCCCCTACGTCTAGCCGCGTCCCACTACGGCGCGTAGACCCGGAGTCCCCATTCTGTGCGGGCCTACAGCAGGCGGCATGGCCTGAAGATTTCAAGTTCCCGAGCGTCATCAAGGCCTACAAAGGCGACTCCGACCCGCGAGAGTTCGTGCGCGTGTATGAGACCGCTATCGAAGCCGCCGGCGGAGACGACACCACGAAGGCAAAAGGACTCCCTCTCGCGTTACAAGGGGTGGCGCTGTCCTGGTTCTTCACCATTGAACCACAGTCCATCTACGCATGGGAACAGATCTGCGACCGACTCTACAACAACTTTCAAGGAAACTACGTCGAGCGTGTCGATGCGGACCAACTCTTTGCAGTCAAGCAGAAACCCGAGGAAAGGCTCCGGGACTACTTCAAGCGCTTCGCGAAAGTGCGCTACCAGGTCAAGGACGTCAACGAAACAACCGTTATTAACACAGCAATACAAGGCCTCCGACCGGGACCAATGGCCGAGTACAACGCGCGCAAGCCCATTAAGACGGTCGGGAAGCTCTTTGACAAGATGGAAGAGTACGCCAGAGCGGTGGAGGATGCACGGAGGCGACACGGTGATGACTCCGACACCAACAAGGCGGAAGGTTCGGCAAAGAGCGAAGGCTCGCCGAAGCGAGGCTCTTCGAGAGGTAAGCGCAAGCAAGAGCAGCCGAAGGGCGCCTCCGAACGCAAGGACCCCCAACACAATGACCAGCCAGGCGACAGGCCCAAGCGCGACCAACGCAAGTGCAGGAAATCTCGTTACGTTTTCGACATCGAGGGCGGCTCCGAAGACAACACCTCCGTAGGTCGCGGAGGCAGAGGGCGCCAAGGCCTAGGACGGGGCCGTGGCCGAGGTCGAGACGACTGAACCCGCGAAGAGTACGGCGACCAGCACCACGGGCAGTGATGCGAAATCCATGACCGGGGCAACCATGACACGCGCGCTTTAGCACTACGGCAGAGCGTCGCCAGGGACAAAAACCCGGATGCACGCGCGCCCGTTGTGGACCACGTCCAACACCCCCAAGACCAAGGAATACTGCCCCAGGAAGGCCTCCTGCGAATTCAGGCACATGTGCAACAACCTCGGGAAGGCCTCCTACAGTTACAAGCCCCAGAAGGAGCCCAGCGCAGGATCATCAATGTTATTTCCGGAGGCTCCTCGCTGGAGTTCTCCTCGGCGCGGCAACAGAAAGCTTACGCGCGGAGGTTGCACCACGTCGCGGCATACCCGGCGCAGGCGCCGCTAGAATGGGCACAACACGAAGTCACATTCATGCCCGCTGATGCCGAGGGCGTGGAGTTCCCCCACCAAGACCCTTTGGTCGTCCGGGTCCTCGTAGCCGGATGCGAAGTCAGGCGCGTCCTAGTCGACGGAGGAAGCTCCGCGAACATCCTGTTCGCCGCGGCCTTCAACCAAATGGGGATCCCTCGAAGTCGATTGGGCCCTTTAGGCATCCCGCTGCAAGGATTTGGAGGGCAGCCTTTGCGCGCCTTTAGCCAGATATGCCTCCAAGTCTCCTTCGGCCAAAACGACAACGTCGGGAGCGAGGACGCCATCTTTGACGTGGTCGACATTGCATACCCCTACAACGCCATAATAGGGCGGCCGCTCCTAAATACTCTCGGGGCAGTCCCACATCACGGCTTCCTGTGCATGAAGCTTCCCGGGCCGCGGGCCATCATCATCGTTCATGGCGACCAGGACATGGCTCGGCGCATAGAGCTTGGCGCCAGAGGTCCATGCCACGCGGCTCACCAAGGCACCTGAGCCGGGAGCGCAGATGCGGAGCCCTCGGGCGCCCCCCGAGAGCGTCTCGCGTTCCTCGCGCACAAGGTTGCCCCGGTAGCAGCGGCTCGTCAGCGGTCGCCCTGTCCTCATAGCAGTTAGTGGTCGGTGTCCCCCCTCCTTTTTGTAATTGCCCACCCGCGCAAACGGGAATTTAATAAATTTCACCGTTTGCACAAGTTTCTGTGCTTCGCAACAAAGACACGCGTTCGCGCGCGCACTCTCTGTCAAAGATACGGGTATGAGTATAAACAAAGACACGCGTTCGCGCGCGCACTCTTTGTCAAAGATACGGGTATGAGTATAAAAAAGACACGCGTTCGCGCGCGCACTCTCTGTCAAAGATACGGGTATGAGTATAAACAAAGACACGCGTTCGCGCGCGCACTCTCTGTCAAAGATACGGGTATGAGTATAAAAAAGACACGCGTTCGCGCGCGCACTCTCTGTCAAAGATACGGGTATGAGTATAAACAAAGACACGCGTTCGCGCGCGCACTCTCTGTCAAAGATACGGGTATGAGTATAAACAAAGACACGCGTTCGCGCGCGCACTCTCTGTCAAAGACACGGGTATGAGTATAAACCTAAACGAGCAGAGGGACGCCTCCGCACGCACTCTCCGGAGTATAAAAAAGACGCGGATGCCATCCCTGCACACTCTACGGAGTATAAATAAGACGTAGCGTCGAGGTCCGCCTCCGCACGCACCTCACCGCCCGCAACGCGCGGAGGCTTGCCCCCGCACGCAGTCCACGGATTCTAAACAAGACGTAGCGTCGAGGTCTGCCTCCGCACGCACTCTACGGAGTATAAATAAGATGTAGCGTCGAGGTCCGCCTCCGCACGCACCTCACCACCCGCAACGCGCGGAGGCTTGCCCCCGCGCGCAGTCCACGGACTCTAAGGGCCTGTTTGGGACTGCTCTGCTCCAGTTTTTCCAGCTCTGCTCCACCAACTCCATCATGGAGGTGCTCCACTATGGAGTTCCTGGAGCAGGTGGTCCTGTTTGGCATGCAGCTAGCTCCAACTCCAGGAATGTGAGGTTTCCCTAAGAAAGGTCCAATGTGCCCCTGAATGATGTTTGGTGTATGTTTTGATGTCTGCGGAGCATATGTAACTGAATTTTTTTGTTGCCAATTGAAATATGATGTAAAATATTATAATCGCAATTAATTTATTCGAGAAAACCAAAAAACAAATATTTTGATCAAATAATTCCATCCTTTTGTCTCATAAATTGCAACGCGCATGATAGATAATTACCAAAGTCCATCATTCGAATACAAAACAAGATGCTGTTATTTACCCCGAGTTACATTCTTGCAATGGATTCCAATTCGCAACCCATGCATGATGATGCACCATGATAGCAACTAGTCAAATTAGAACGACTCACATCAACAAACAAGGCTTGCATTTGCAACAACGAGAAAGTGATGTGTCATATAACGCATCGATGTAATAGCAAAAATAACGAGTTCGACCACGATTTCAGGTTGCCTTTGGTTGGGCTTTTGGAAGCTGCTTTTGCTTTCAAAAAGCCAAAAGCCAACCAAAGGGGTGGAAATCAGAAGCTGCTTTTTCAGAAGCAGCTACTTTTGGGTAGTACAGTTTTGAAAGCACCTTGGACCCTGCTTTTGGCTTTTGGCTTTCTGCTTTTTGAAATGGTGAAAATAGAGAGCTGTTTCACAGTTGTTTCAAGGAAAATAGAGATAGGAGGTATGTTTTTTACTTGTTTGAACCAAACAGCTTACAGCTTTTCCACAGCCCACAACCTACAGCAGCTTTTTCACAGCTCACAGCTCACAGCAGCTTTTTCAGAAGCCACAGCTCAACCAAACACACCCTCAGTACTCATCGATGAGGTCACGAACGCAGAAACACGTGCTACGGCAAACGCAAAAGCGACCAAGCAAACATAATCCTCTCAGCTGATGGCGGCAGCCCCGCGGGCGGCGCTGGTCAGCGCGTTGATGTCCAGCGCCTGCTGCAGCGCATCCTCAAGGTCGCCGACGGCGGCGAGGCGCTCAGCGTCGATGTGGCCGTCCACTCCAGGAACTCCAGGATGGCCCAGCAGCAGCGCGGCGACCCCCAGGTGGCCGCGGCATCTCTCGATGGCGTCGTACGCGTCCTCGGCGCGCGCTTTGGCTGCACGGAGGTTGGTCAAAGCGCGTTGCTCCGCGCTGTCGTCGTCCTGGAGGCGGCGGTTGCAGAGCTGCTGCTCCATCTGGATGAGTCCGCCGCGGTAGAACGCGATGAGCTCGACCGCCCCCATGGAGGACAAGGCGGGGCCGAGGGTCCTGGACGCGATGTCGAGCTTGTCCTCCGCGAGTTTGATCCGCGCGCGCCTGCCCTCTGCTTCGGCCGTGCGCACCGGCGACGCGAGCTGCGCCTGCGTGGCGGCGAGCAGATCGCGGATGACGCAGAGGTTGCGGGGGAAAAGAAATCCAATGGGTACGGTGGAGAGGAATTGTGTAACGGCAGTGGTGGGTAATTTTCACCAACTCCACAAGGAGTTTGGAAACCTTTATTTGTGGAGCACCCCTTGAAGAGCTCCATAAAAAATGTGGAGTTAGCCTCTAACTCCATCTTTTTTTGGAGCGGAGTTTTGGAGTTAGACCTGTTTGGTTAGCGAAGTAGGGAGCGGAACTGAAAAACTTGGAGCGAAGCAGTCCCAAACGGCCCCTAAATAAGACGTAGCATCGAGGTCCGCCTCCGCACGCACTCTCCGGAGTATAAAAAAGACGCGGATGTTATCCCTGCGCACTCTACGGAGTATAAGACGCGAACCCCGCGCACACATGGGCGTTGCCCCAGTGCGTACTCATCGGAGTATAAATAAGACATGGATGTCGATCTCACGCACTCTCCGGAGTATAAAAAAGACGCGGATGCTATCCCCGCGCACGCATGGGCGCTGTCCCAGGGCGTACTCCATGCAGTATAAGCAAGACGTGGATGTTGGCCCGACATACTTAGGGGACAGCTCTTACCCCGCTTAATTCTACGGAGTGCAAAGTGCACCACGGGGGCCTACCCCCACGCATAGCCCGCGAAGTACCAAGGCAACGTATCCGAGGCTAGCTCCAGCGCGAGCGCACCCGCGAGCGAGAAACACCAGAGGCTGTTCTGACACTCTTGGGAAGGAGCGCTCGCGCGTCTACTTCGACTAGGCGCCAGCTCTGCTGCCACCACTTCGAAGGGTAGGGGACGGATCGCTCGTGCGTCTACTTCGGCTAGGCGCCAGCTCCGCTGCCACCACTTCGAATGGTAGGGAACGGAGCGCTCGCGCGTCTACTTCGACTAGGCGTCAGCTCCGCTGCCACCACTTCGAAGGGTAGGGGACGGAGCGCTCGCGCGTCTACTTCGGCTAGGCGCCAGCTCCGCTGCCACCACTTCGAAGGGTAGGGGACGGAGCGCTCGCGCGTCTACTTCGGCTAGGCGCCAGCTCCGCTGCCACCACTCCGTCCCCCGCGCGTCTACTTCGACTTGGCGTCAGCTCCGCTGCCACCACTTCGAAGGGTAGGGGACGGAGCGCCCGCGCGTCTACTTCGGCTAGGCGCCAGCTCTGCTGCCACCACTTCGAAGGGTAGGGGACGGAGCGCTCGCGCGTCTACTTCGACTAGGCGCCAGCTCCGCTGCCACCACTTCGAAGGGTAGGGGACGGATCGCTCGTGCGTCTACTTCGACTAGGCGCCAGCTCCACTGTTACCACTTCGAAAGCTAGGGGACGGATCGCTCGTGCGTCTACTTCGGCTAGGCGCCAGCTCCGCTACCACCACTTCGAAGGGTTGGGGACGGAGCGCTCGCGCGTCTACTTTGGCTAGGCGTCAGCTCCGCTGCCACCACTTCGAAGGGTAGGGGACGGAGCGCTCGCACGTCTACTTCGACTGGGCGCCAGCTCCGCTGCCACCACTTCGAAGGGTAGGGGACGGATCGCTCGCACGTCTACTTCGACTACGCGCCAGCTCCGCGGCCGCCGCTTCGAAGATATATCGGACCGAGCGTGTGTGCGGTTATCGCAGCTACGCGTCTACTTTGGCCACACTGCCCTCACAAGGTGCAAATCATCGCATACGGGCGCGCGTAGTAACCCTCCGAGTTCACCATGGGACAGCGTAACCGGAGGGCGGCGATGCACTTCGCAGGATCTAATCAACTGTTCTTTGCATTCGCTAAGGACGCTTACAAAGGCGCATAAACGCCTCCGGCGCACCAGGCCGCTACTCGGCAGGCTCATCCTTAACATGCGTCCGTGCCGAGGCTCCACTCGAAGATGCCCGACCCGCCCAGAAATCCAACGCTTCCTCGGCTCTTTGCCAACGCCGAAGACGCCGTCGGGTCGCAAGGTCGGAGATTAGCAGCCGGGCCAGGCTGTGTAGCTGCTCGGGACAAGGGGGCAGGAATCAGAACAGCGGGAAACAACTCCGTACTTTACCAAGAAAAAAAGACAACCCGGGCTTCGGTTACAACGCACACCAACACGCGACAACCTCCCGTCACACCTGTGGGTTCGCGGTGTCCTCCGGGGCCGCAGCGCCATCCTCGTCACGCCGGGGGACCTCGTCCAGAAATCGGCCAAGGTTTCCCTTGCCGTGCAATTTGTTCTGCAGCTCGACTATGGCTGCGGCCTCGCCGCAGTATTCCCATATCCGCTCATGGAAGAACTTCACGGCGCGGCGTACGGCGCGCACGGCGCCGGACATTACCCCGTCCCCGGCGGGCATCTCCAGTCGAGGATCGACTAGCCCCGCAACGTGTTCACAACCGCGGTGTCGCAGGAGTGCGCAGGTCAGACACGACGCCACGTAGGCGCAGTGATTGCCGAAGATTGCCGCGGCGCTGCATGCAACGCCGGCCGCTGCCCCAATCCACCAGAGTGACCGCGACAGGTCCTCGGGCCCAAAGGAGCGCGTCGGCACTTCGGCAACAAGCCACTTGAGGGTATCTTCCAAGGCCAGCATGGCGTCCCAGGCGGCTACCGAGTCGTCGCCCAAGGTTCGATCTCGCTCCGCGAGAGAGGCAATAAGCTCGCTGTTCTTCCCCTCTAGGGCAGCGATTTGTTGCAGAAGGCCGTCCCGCTCTGCGGCAGCTTCTTGCCGCACCGCCTCCGCGGCCGACGCTCGCGCTGCGGCAACGAGCCCATCGGTCCGCGTCTTCATCTCCGCGCACTCCAACTCCAGGCGGCGAATGCGAGCATCCTGGGCGGAGCGCCCTCATGCAGCTCCTCTTCGGCGGCCTGCAGCCTACTCCGTAGAGCTGCTCCCTCGCGAACGTGAGCACCTCGCAGGGCCTGGGCCAGCACGAGTGTCTGTGCGGTGCAGGAGTTAGCAAACGCTAAACAGCGGCAAGTGGCCTAAAAGGCGGACGCTTACCCTCACTCCCGACACCTCCAATGCATCTCCAAGGCGCCCTGACCCGTAGGTCTGCAACTCCTCCTGACCGATGCTGGCGGCCGCGTCCTCCGCAATCCCGCGCCACGCCCTCAGAGCATCTGATGGAGGGACAAAGTCCGCCGGGCTCGGGCGTGCGACACCTGTGTCGCCAGCACCAGGACCCCCGCGCTCAAGGAACGGCTCCTCCTCCGGGATAAGTGCCGCTGCAAAGAGAGGAATTACACACTTGTCATGGGGCTCCAAAAAAAATTCGAAGGAGTGCCGTCATAACCTACCTTCGGTGGCGGACGGGGGATTTCGCGTAGACGTCTCCCTAGCCGCGGGCGGGACCGCTTCTACTTAGGCCCCAACGGACGGCGTTGTCTCGCAAGGCCTGGGGACCTCCGAGTCGGGGCCTAGCGCCAGCCGAGCCTGTGTCACAGTCACCGTGGCCCGAGGGGCCGGGAGGGCGCGGGCTGGAGGGACCTCGGTGCTCGAAGCGGGGTCCCACAGGCTCCCAACACCGGTCGCCACAACGAACCCTCGCGAAGTCCGCGGAAGGGGGACTGCAGGTGCGGCCGCTTCACTTGAGCGGAAGATACCACCACGGTACCCGCCACAGAAGGGGCCCCCGCGGCAGCATCACCCGCCGAAAGGGTCTCCGCAGCTACAACGACAGCGGTCGGGGGCTTCGCCCCCACGACACCTGCGGGGGTTACCCCCACCTTTGCGGGAGACACCCCTGCCTCCGCAAGGGACACTTCAGCCTCGGCCGCCGCGGTTAGCAAAGGCTGCGCTCCACACGCTCCCGCGGAGGGCAGCCCCGCCCAGCCATGGTCGGAGACGAGGACTCCGCACCGGTGTCGCCAGCCGACACCACCACCTCGGCGACGGTCGCGGGCAGCGAGACCTCTGCGGCGCGCCCTCCGCTGCCGGCGCCTTCGCCCTCAGTACCAGCGCCCTCTAAATCTGAATCGGCATACTTCGCCGAACCCGACTCCGGGCTCGCCACGCCGGCAGGAACAGCGGCAACCGCCGTACGGGCCGTGGTCGCGGTGCTCCGGGTCCTCTTGCGGGACGGCGCCTTCGTCTTCATGGCACCATTATCCTCATGCTGCTGGTCCCGAGGGGGGGGGCGATCCGGCATAGGAAGCCTTAAGGCCTCACACACGCGGTTTATCCGCCCCAATCCGGCCTCCGCAGTCGCAACTGCGCGCTGCCCGTGCTCTCTGCCGGTGTATGGCCCAAGGAACACGCGCGCGGCGCGCTCTGCGTCCTCAAGGCGAGTCCCTGCCCCAGACAGAGCACATTTACATAAATGCAATACGTACGAATGAAGAGGAAGACATGGACGAGACTTACGAAGGCCAGTCGGCACGGGCAGCGAGCAAACGGACGGGCGAACGTTATCATCCCGACGTTCACCGGCTGTGAAGCACCAACCGTGGGAAAGCGGCGTCGCACCGAGCATCATGTACTCCTCGGCGAGGTCGCGCATATTGAAGCGGGCGGCTACCCCCACAAGTCTCCGCGCCCTCAGCCTATCGTCCTGGTCAAGCAATGTAATCGGCCCGCCTGCGCACTCAAGGCCGCTGCCACTCGTTACACGATGGTAGAACCACCGCCTCGCCCAGTTGACCTCCCACTTCCCTCGGGTCGCGTTCGCGGGGAAGAGCTTCCCACATGACGTCCGCAGGACGAAGTTGACGCTGTCAAACTTCGACAGCGTACCGTCCTTCCGCTCCTTCGGTTGGCACCGGGCCTTATGCAGATACGCGAACAGGGAAGCGATGGGCCAACACCCCTCCGAGCGCAGGGCCCAGCTGTACACGGCGAGGCGAGCCACTGCGTTCGGAGTCAATTGTGACAACTCCAACTTGAAGGTCCACAGCACGGCCCCAACAATTGCTACAGACAGAATGCGAAGTCCGGCTTCGAGATAGGCGACGAAGACGATCGCCTCCGACTTCTCAGGGCGCGGCTCCGTCTCGTCATCGACGGGCAACCGCACCGTGTGGCGGTCCGATAGCTTTCCCTCTCGCAGCACTGACCGGATCGTGTCCTCCGTCACGAGCGTGCGGCCCAACTCGCCGGAGTACGGACCCTGACTCTTCTTCGCCGCCCACCACTTGTCTGCCGCCGCCGGATCGCGCTCCTCCAGCGTGTATTTCACCTCGAGCGGCGAGGACCGCCTGCGGATGGCGTAGCCGCTCACCTGAGTATGCTCGTCGCAAGTCGCCATCAACATCCACGGGGAACTCGGCGGCAAAAAAGGAGCGCAGGAACAGGGCGAGCGAATGCGGAAAGCAACGTGAACAACCAGAAAGCGCGAGGAGGCGTAGGCACAACGCCACGGGGGGTACTTAAAGGCCCCCCGCCTCCCACCGTGAGTAAGCGCAAACGGCGAGCGACAACCGCTCACCTCCCCACGCGCGAAGCCAAAGCGTCATGGCGGTCCACGTAGCTAGCACACGGCCGTGGTCGTATAGAGTCCTGTCACCACACGACGCGTCACTAGCATCCCACTGCGTGTCGGTTAGCGCAAGCAATAAACGCAGGTCGCGCGACCCGGCATAGCCTTCGGCGCGCGCCGGCGCGACTTTTCGGACCCTAAACCGCGATAGCCCAAACGGGGTCATCGACCCCCTGACCCTGGCCACACCTGTCCGAAGGGACAACCGCAAGTCCGCGCGGCATGGGCAACCGAGGATCGACAAGAAGCGCAACCGCTAGCAGCCGGTGGCGCGTGTTGGAAGGGGGGCAGCCAGCGGGCGGCACGCCTACAGCGCCGTGCCACGTGCCCCGCCCCTCTGAGGAAGGGACTTGACCGCGGACGGCCCGTCGACACGCCAATCATGGCCCACCGCGTGTTCATCTCGAATGGACAAGTGCGTACGGATACAACAGCCTGCTCGTGCCAGACCAGGGGTCGGCGCGATTCCCGGAGCCATTAAGGCGCAATACCGCGGGGTCGCGCTCACCCCAGGGAGTGCATCGCCAACTCCGCTGCCACCACTTCGACGCGTGGGGGACGGAGCGCTCGCGCGTCTACTTCAACTAGGCGCCGACTCCGCTGCCACCACTTCGAGGCGTAAGGGACGGAGCGTTCGCGCGTCTACCTCGACCAAGGCGTCAGCTCCGCCGCCACCACTTCGACGCGTGGGGGACAGAGCGCTCACGCGTCTACTTCGACTAGGCGCCAGCTCCGCTGCCACCACTTCGACGCGTGGGGGACGGAGCGCTCGCGCGTCTACTTCAACTAGGCGCCGACTCCGCTGCCACCACTTCGAGGCGTAGGGGACGAAGCGTTCGCGCGTCTACCTCGACCAAGGCGCCAGCTCCGCCACCACCACTTCGACGCGTGGGGGACGGAGCGCTCGTGCGTCTACTTCGACTAGGCGCCAGCTCCGCTGCCACCACTTCGAAGGGTAGGGGACGGAGCGCTCGCGCATCTACTTCGACTGGGCGCCAGATCCGCTGCCACCACTTCGAAGGGTAGGGGACGGATCGCTCGCGCGTCTATTTCGACTAGGCGCCAGCTCCGCTGCCACCACTTCGAGGCGTAAAGGAAGGAGCACTCGCGCGTCTACCTCGACCAAGGAGCCAGCTCCGCTACCACCACTTCGGCTAGGCGCCAGCTCCGCCGCCACCGCTTCGAAGGTTAGGGGACGGAGCGCCCGCACGCTTACCCCCACGCACGTAGCACCCCCGGACTACCCTGCAAACGCCTGCCCTCTACGGCTACTATCCTCCAGGAGACCAGCGGCTTCGGAGCACCACCCCGCCGCCTGCCGGGTAGGCACCGCCTCGGCGAGACGGCACGTCCGACGGCATCCCGCACACATTGCACCGGCGCGGCTTATGTCACGCCATGTTTTGGTTTGTACATCAACATACCCCGAGCCGCGTAGTGCCGCCATGGAATGTGGATGCACTGAAGGGGCCCATTTTAGGGGAGCAGCACCTATCCGAGCGCATAATGCAGATATAATGTTACACCAGCACGATATATGTACCCCATCAATGGGGACGCCAACCGGCGAAAGCCCAACCGGCAGGAGTTCAACCGGCAGGGGTGTGTCGAAGCATCGTACCGCCGCGATGCTCCAAGATCCGTGCCAGGAGAAGGAACGTCGCAATACGGTATCACCGTGCCCCCTCAAGTCTCGCGCCGCATCAACCAAGCCCTGCTGGGTACGCCAGAGAAGCGCGCGCGCGCGACGACTTATGACCCGCTACGCCCCCATGCCGACGCATTTGACTCCGCCAGCAACCCCAGTACGGTCCCTCGGTGGTGAGGCCAACCTCGACTTCGATCTTCGCTCCGGATGACAACCCCGACCCCGCGATGGAGTCTATGGGTGACGAAGCCTTCGCCAAGCCGCCCGGCGCCATACCTTCGCAACAAGGCGAACACTACACTTCGAACGCTGAAAAAGCTCACAGGCCGCAGGGACGGAGGGGGCCAAAGGGCTCGGCAACATGGCTTCGGCCTGTGAAGCCCTTCACCATGAGAGGCTCCTGTTGTAGGGGTGGCCCCCACCTAAGCCCAGCAGGCCTGTTGAGGGAGTGTAAGGCCCAGAATGGGACATGTATAGTGATGTAAGTACCCCTGAGGGAGGTATTCATGTGTAAGGGTATAAGTGTAAAAGCACTCCCCAGGTGGATGTATATATGTAGGACATAGGCCATGGGGAGGGGAGGAAGCCGTACACTTACTCAACTCTCCACTACCACACTCTCTCTCTGTTTGGTCTGTAACCACAACAGTAACATTTGACCTGGTCAACCTGTTAGGTAAAACTCTATCCTGTATAGACTGTTTAACTTTGTGTGGTGTAGTATTGATGCTTGGTATGGTTTGTTGCTATCTATGTATATGGTTCAGCAATGTATCTGTATATACTATCTACTGATCTAAGAAATAGTATAATAAAAATACAAAACATTTTAGATTGCAAATATAGGGTACAACAGCTTGCCAGTGATCAGATGGCTAGACATACAAATGTACATCCAACCCACCAACATTTAAGTCTTGAGACTCGGCGCTGGTGATTACCCGTAAGAAATAGCTTCACGGATCGGAGTTGCTATGTCCGCGTGTTGGCCAGTGCATGCATACCGATGTATGTTACGTGTTACCTGATACGAAGACAGGTTGAGTCGGTGTGCGTGGCTTGTAAAGCCGAGGGTGGTGCGTTCCTTGTAATCAAAGTTTTTATCGTGAATTATGCCAAGATGGCTTTAGGGTTCGTCCCTGTTACGGTGAATTCGTAAGAAAAATTCACCCTGAGTTTCTGAAGAGCCTTTAGGGTATCCTTCTTATGTGCTAGATCAAGAACCCTAGTTATTGGGCCGCGTGCTTTTTTGTGCAAGTCCTTCCACTGTAGATTGGGTTGCGAGATTTCTATCCTACTACTATCTGATTGATTCACTGCCGTGCACTGAATCAATCCACCGGTTCTTGATTTGCATATAGGTTGCAAATTGAGGATTTGCTACTACTTCATTATTGCTGCTCCCGCGAAAGATTGAGCTATACATCAAAGATTGAGCTTACACGGTTCATCAATACGTATCATAATCTAAAAATAGAAAACCGGCTGCAAATGCTATTGCAAGTTTGCGACTACAACAAACCAATTGCCATCTCGGCTGTTGAATCGTGACCCGTGACATGGGCTGTAACGCCCCCGTTTCCAAGGGCGCGTACGCAGGGGCGTAGCCAACCCACTGCAAAACCTCGGGCCCAGCCCATTGCAAAAAAAATTCCAAACCATTTACTATTACACGCTACAGTAAAATGCATGGGATTTTTCAGCTGGGCCTCGGGCCATGGCCCGAGCGGCCCGAGGCCCAGCTCCGCCTCTGCGCGTACGGACACGGCATTCCGCAACTATTCACGCACTAGTATAGTGCCCGTGCTAACGCCACGGCGGCATTTCGGGGATGCACATGAAAACAACCAAATGATTTTTTTTTCATAGTTTAAGTTTCACGCAATTGTATATCACCATGTATATAATCTGGAAAACACTCATGTATATCACCAGCAAGTTCAGGTCATGAAATTACAAGCCTAGGCCAATTATCTCTACTAATAATGCACCTAAAAAACAATCCTAAAGCCACACAGAAAATGGTTGTAGCGTGCGAGGGGTGGTCGTAAATCTCCCTAGGTGGTCGTAAACGGCTCAGGAGTGGTCGTAAATCTCCCTAGGTGGTCGTAAATGGTTCTAAGCAGTCGTAATGATTCTAGAGTGGTCGTAAATAATTTTGAGCGGTCGTAAATGACACAGAGTGGTCGTAAATAATTTTGAGCGGTCGTAAATGACACAGAGTGGTCCCAAATATTACATAATTACATTTACATGGATCTGAAGATCTTTGGAGATATGTGACCATGCTATGCGTGAGCCTTGAGGGAAAAAAAATGAGGCACAGATCAAAACTACACTACAACCTAAACACAGCAAAACCCCCTCCGTGAGCTTCTTGCTCATAGTTTCCACTTATTTGTCTTTGTTGCTTGCAGACATCCCTCAACCTCCTCGTGGGCTAGCTCTGTTTATTGCCAATTCCTAGGCAACAATAATGCACCTTGCTTATGCCTGACACTGCTCAAAACATGAAATTCTACAGCACAGCAAGAGCATCTTCTGTATACCTCTGTAAATCCGCTCCTTGATATCTTCATGGAAAGCTGTCTACAGGTTGGTACGTCAGTTGGCAGAAGACTTGGCTTCATCGTCTGAGACGGTCGCTCATTCAGACTAAAAATATTTGCGGTTTAGAATGGATAAGGCAATGAGGTTAATTGTATTACAGCAAGATATTTTCACTTCAAATCAACAATCATTCATTGTTCAACGCAAATTAAACTGATCTGAATCGTTAAATTTTCCTCAAATAAGTAATGGAAATGAAAAGTTACTGTAATATCAGTTAAAAGATTGTTCACCAAATAAGAGGTCAGAAGATAGATACATACAGCATAAAGACCTTTAAATCCTTCTCTAGCAATTATGAGGCGAACCGCGTCAGGTGCAGACTTGAATTGACCGGTTTGCATTCTTTGTTTCACCACCTGAATGCAATGCTATCTATTTTTAATGCAAAACAACATTATTTGTACATAATATAAAAAAACACAGACCTCTGTGGGGACACGAATGAGAGAAGCAGCAATCCCTCCAACGGCTCCTGCAGTCTGTAGCATTCTCGTTTAGAAAATAATCCAGACATGAACCCACAAGCTATGGGGACTAAGCATTCATAAAGATGGTGTGTAATAACATTCTTGGTACTTTAACACTAAAAGTGCCATCGATAAGCTTGCAGGTATAGAAACCACAATAAACAGCAAAGTGTTACAGCCTGATCTATAGACCAAGATGCCTTGCTTTGAGCAATCAGCTAGTCCAGTAATAAGCAAAACACATGCTAACTTACAAAAGGAGCAACGGCACTCAAATTTTCAGGAAACGTCTCCAATAGTTTTATTTTAGTTGGTTCATATATTCCCACAAATACAGCAGAAGCCCTGCAGTAAGCTAAGAATTAGGCTAAGAAAATCACATAGACATAAGCAACATACATTGGAAATAAATGGCGGTGATTCCATCTCAAGGTGTGTAAGCAAAAGTGAAGCTAGGGATTATTCTGAACAGGGATATGACTGTCAGTCAAAGATGAACAGCAATACTATTATTTAGATAATACCTACTTGCAGTTTAACTATAAAAACAATCATTGCATCCAATGCTAAGTTATTATATAGTATTCCATCAATAAAGTATCCAAGAACAGAGAGCTAATACTTTAAGGTTGGGGCATACTAAGTTAACATCTTGCAGCTCCAAGTTGCTTTGACATTTACGAGGAAAAAAAGTAACATGCACATGTTATAACTTATGTCAAGAAGCTTTCAATGCAGCAGATGCAATATGAAGAAGAGAGTGCACATATTGGGAATGAGAGGTTAACATGTGTAGACTCACGGGAGAACGCCAGCAAGATTTCCAGCTAATCCAGAATACAAGCCTTTCCATTCAATTCGACTTCCACTTTGAGCAGCCTACAGAAATAATAACAAAAGAACTTCAGACAAAATGTAAATGTTGTAATTCTTCATTGCTGGTAAACCATGAGCAGAAAAAATTGGATTCATGAGAGACTGGAGGCACAAGATAGTAAATAGAAAATGAAAGAGGCATTTGTTGGTTGACAAGCGTATTAGGATTTTGTAGGCATTGCAGGCACAATTAAATAAGTATAATGCAGTAATGCACGCACAAGCGCAATCAGTATTCTTATTCAGTCCACCCTTATAAGCTGCATCAAACACAAGTCCCGAATCCCTGGAGCAATTGCTCAAGTCATTCATCTAAACGAAATCAGATATTCTCTTTTTTTCTGGCATGCCTTATAGGCTATAGGCACTTGGATTCGTATCAGGGTTAGACATGGCATCCATGTGCAGGTAATTAACGCAAGGCTCTTGAATTTGTGGCATTGTCAGACAATGGCATCCATACCCAGGTAACTCCGGGCACTCAGCACAAATAAGACTTGCAGGAATAGATTATGCGGTCTAGTTGGCTTGCCATTACAAGCAAGCAAGATTGAAAGCCACAAGCACCTGTAAACCTTTCATGTGAGAATGAACTATACAGCTAACATCTTCAGACTACAGACTACATGTTAAAAGACAAAAATGGATAATGTGCTGTGCAAAACTGATTCACCTGAAGTCGTGTTTTAATTGTATCGATTGGGTACAGGGCTGTTTCCACCACAACACCAGCAGTTCCTCCAGCTATGACGCCCTCTGCAACAGACAAAATTATAAATATATAAAAATTATAAATATATAAACAAAAAAGGAAATTTAATTCAATTAGAGGTATATGTCAGATGACAAAACAAAAGAGTTTCAGTGAGTAGGATTTTCCACCTTAGCAGCATAGCATGATGCACCAAAAAGTTCTGAGTCATCGCCAAGGACCCCCCCCTCTCCTTTAATCTTCTTTTTATTTGTTCTCATGCTCCAACATAAGTGACACCATACACAAATGTCATCACAGTTTGTTTAACCAATTTCCTATCCACCTGCATTTTATAAATTAGCAGATAAAATTACAAGTAAACACTGATCACATAGTTTCCATGTATTCTTTGTGGGCCTAATAGGCAGCACGGTTTAGTATCATCTCAAAACAACAATCCCTGAAACATCTCAAATAACCTTCCTTCAGTATGTTAACTTGACATTAATTTTATCACAGGCAGCATTCTTTTATACAAACTGAATGACAGATATCAGGGCTCTCAGAAGTAATTTCTCAAATAAACTTCATTTAACATAATAGCTCAGCTAGGTTTACGCTAATACAAGGGGTTTCCAAAAGGCATAATATTACAAATAAATCTTGTTCTTTATTTCAGTCAGTGTTTATTGTTCAGACATTTCAAAGAATGTGTTGCGTAGGAAACTGAAAGCTGCAAATATAAATTAAGCACGAAAGTATCACGACCTTGCATTGCTATATCCATCAGTTTAAATTGAGGACGAAAGAACTATCCAGTTACAACATCCGCACAAATCATGTTGATAGAATTATCTATGAGCAGAAATAGTCATTTAGGACATTACTTACCACCTTGTCACCATTCGAGGACATCTTTATACACAATATTCTTGGTGCTCTTCCCGGTTGGATCTAATTCCTTGTTTGGTTTAGCCAAAATTCTTGTTGTTTGCCTAGACACACCCCTTGACAAGGCAACATAGAGCTGCCCATGTGAGAATACTGGCTCTGGAAGATATATCCCAACATTTGGGATGGTTTGCCCCTGAGCTTTATTTATGGTCATCGCAAAACTCAAACGAATTGGGAATTGTTTCCTCTTGAACTTGAAAGGAAGTGAAATATCATTTGATGGAGACATAGGGATCCTAGGTATGAACACCCTTTTGCCTGCATGGTGCCCACCAACTATTTCTGCGTCAATTGCATTGTCTTGGAATGCTCTAACCATTAGTCTTGTTCCATTGCACAAACCATTGTTAGGATCAAGATTGCGGAGAAGGATTACAGGGCAGTTGGATTTTATTTTGAGCTCATGCGGGGGAGACCATTTGGAGTGATGGAGTTCAGGAAGTCAATAGGGTAGTTATTTCTTGAATCGTCATCGACAGAGTCGAAGCTATGATAAACCTTTTCCTCACCTGGAAACTTGTCAATCATACTTGCATTTAGCTGATCCACATGTTCATTTGTGGTAGACAGGATGGCACGTGTGCTCATATAAGCTGATGATCTTGCGTTTTTGTCAAGTGATGCGAAGACTTCTTGAATGAGTTTGTTTACTGATTCTTCGTTGTCTGTATAGGCAATCAACATATCATCTGGAAGGCGTACATAATCATCTCCAATTGTCTCTTCAGTTCCATTCCCAATTATAAGGAGGTGATCTGCAAACCATGGGTCAGACTGAGCCCTCATGTTACGTGACAATCGTATCTTCCTTATACTTTCCCACAAATAAGATCGCTGCAATGTAGCATCTGTTACCTGTGCTCTTGTCCCACGTGGTACCACAGGTAGCACCTGTCTAAAATCTCCACCAAATACCATAACCTTTCCCCCAAATGGCAAACAAGAATGCATAATATCTTTTAGGGACCTATCAAGACACTCAACTGCTAGTCGCTTTGTCATCGCTACTTCATCCCAGATAATTAAGGATGCCATACGCAGTAACTCTGCAGTGCCACTTTGCTTTGTGAAGCTGCATGTGCTATTGTCAGCAAGCTTAATTGGGATTTTGAACCTTGAGTGTGCTGTGCGTCCTCCAGGCAATATCGACGCCGCAATACCAGAAGATGCAGTTGCAATGGCAATTAATCCCTCTGAGCGCACTCTACCAAGAAGTGCCTTATATAGGAATGTCTTTCCTGTTCCTCCTGGACCATCCACGAAAAACACTTGGCTCTTCTTATTCATTACACAATTTAATATTTCATCAAATCCTTCACGTTGTTCCTTGTTAAGAGATGTATCTATATCCAAATGTTCTTGGTCGACAGGCACAACAAGTTCCTCCCTAACCTCTTTCATAATGTCATTGTTAAATTCATCTGCTTGACACAAGAACAGGAACATGAAATAAGTAAATAAATATAAAATAGTTAAAAGAGCAAATTAGGATTTTATTTTGAGTTATAGTCAATCTTATCAGTAAGGCACTATATTGACATCCAAATATACTATTAAAATAAAATATTTTTTTAGAATAATATTAGTGCTGAAAACATTACCCGTATCATTTAGCTCAGGTAGATCATATTTCCTGATATCCTTCCCCATTGACTGAACTACTACCCGAATGTCTCTGAGAACCATTTGTTCTACTACTGTTGTGTTAGGATTGTTTCGGCTATAATCTTCAGAGAAAGATTCCTTGTGCTTGTCCCACAATCCACGGATGTTGGTGGCCTCACAAAACACAAGAATAGTCGCAAATAACCTTTGCAGAGCTGCAGGCATCTGAAAAGTTGTTGCCTCACTCAATGAGTCATCAATAGTTTGATCCCTTTCTATGAGTCCTCTCTTCTCGCATGCTTCTCTGAAAGTAGGGTACGTGATTCCAGCAACTGTCCTTAAATTCTCAAATGAGGTTGCACCTCGTACATGATTTAAAAGCACTCTCAAGAAATATCTTTCTCCTTCAGCCGGGTGTGCATACACAATACGCCCCACCTGTCCCCTCTGCTTTCTTCTATGCCACGCCTTCTTACCACTAATCCACCGGTAGTGTTCTGGGATCTCTCTATACAAAAATTTCCTTGCATAACTATCAGCACGGTTCAATGTGAAGTATTCTGTGAGTGTCGTCATAGTTGCAGATGGCTTTTTGACAACATCGTTGAGATTTGCTGTCTCCTCAATAATAACAGACTGCATATTAGGTAGATGACACTGGAGCTGTAAAACAGATGGACAAACTCCAAAAAGGTGGAAGCCGAAAATCCTATGTACAGCTTCCGGGGGTGATATGTATCTTGCATCCCTGTACTGACGGATCTCATTGATTACTCCAGCAGGATCAATAGAGAATTCTGCACGGTCATGGCCTTTGTGTACATACTTAAACAAGTACTTACAAGCTTTGATGCTTGAGCAAGCTTCAACATTTATGTGGCAATTATATGTCATAAGCAGCCCAGGATTGTATGGAACCACCCACCTATTGTCCAACTCGGCACCTCTTACTTTCACACGCCGTCCATCATCCCTCCTCCTATACAAAGGATATGAATCTTTGCGTTGCTGTGTTGCTGCACAAAACTGTCTAGGATAGCGAAAGCGACATTCTCCATTAACCATACAAGCACACATTCTATTCAAGACCCCACATGGGCCATGCAGCATATGCTTGATGACCAGGCTATGCAACACAGGGTATTTATCCTTGTCTGGTAGCTCTGCAGAGATGACTTTGTCATAAGCATCTGGGGTTGTTAAGTTACTGCCTTTCTTCATAATCAGTAGGATGTGTTCATGTGGAAGTCCCCTCTTCTGGAATTCAGTGACATGGACATATGCTGCCACCTCTCCAAAATACTTTTTCTTGATCAATAAATCTTTTAAGGACCGCAGCTTGGCCCTGTATACTCTTGAAACCAGGTCTGGCCTATCTTGTGGTTTTTGTCCAGGCTCAAAATTTTGAGTAATCTCCTCCCAGTACGGATTGCAAGTCATGGTGATGAAGTAATCTGGTTTCCCAAAACGCTGGACTATAGCCATTGCATTAAGAAATTGCTGCATCATGTCACGATCGCCACCAGGGAAACTGCGAGGTAGCACTATTCTCTTGCCAACCTCTGAAGCCCTTGTCTCTCCAGCAGAAATTACATCAACCAAACCCTACGTGAAAATTAAAAATTTACAGCATGGATGATTAATTAGTGTATATTGATTAGGCTTGAATTGTTGTGACATAATATTTTGCAATAATAAAACATTGCATAACTCACCTGATATAGTTCCGCGCGTATGAGTTTCTGGTTATCCGGGTTAGAATACCAATCAAGCCTCATAGACTCGATCTTTATGTACATGTCAACGGCCCATTGTTGGAAAAGTTGTCCCCCAAATAGCAATATGTTAAAAAGCCCCTCTCTAACTTGCATCAAAAAACAATAGTACTCTCTTGCTGTTACAAATCTTCCAGATTGTCTTTCTTCCACCATGGTACTCATGTATTCACCTTGTTGTACGTCCGCGTCATCCTCACCATGCTCTGTCTCAAATGGAAATTATATATTAGTATGTACCCATGCGTTTTATTAAGGCATTGGAAATTAAATCATGTTCGGTACCTGTTGGATATGTCGGATCTGTTGGATCTGTTGGATCAACAGAGGTGTGTCCTTCCATATCAGTGACTATATCATTGTACGGCATAAATTTATTCCAGCCAGTTTCTCCCTTAGGGTAAAATATCGGATATGCCAATGGATCATAACATCCATGATATGCTTTGATATAGCACGGGCGATCCCCTCTGGCATACACAAGCACACTCCTATCAAAACATCTTTGGGGATCATTGCCATCTAACCAGATAGCCGCCACTTGTGACGCCGTGGGTGCATTGTACCTTGTTTTCAGCAAAGAAATATATGTATAAATCAATCATTGATTTATTAGTAAAAAAATCAAATTTATTTGTAGAATAAAAATATTTTGCAATACATAAACATATCCCTGAACATGTGTACCTTCGTTGGTCTGGCGTGACATTAGTATTGAGTTCAATTACATAGTCATCAAGATTTGGAATAGCTCCAACTCTGTTAAAGGTCTGTACATATGGGTTGCCTTCCATTATTCGCAGCACAGTTCTGATAAGATTGATATCTAGGTCAGGCGATCTCTGTACTCTGTGCGCCAAACTGTCATCCTCCGTATCATAAAAGTAGAGTTGCAAGTGGCGAGGTCCTTTAGAACCTGGAACCAACTGGTTCAGGTGATGGTACAAGGCCCCATGCACACGAAATGTATATATACCAGTCCCTGCCACGGTGGCAACTCGTCGATCCAAGGTTACTCCAAGGCTCGTGAAAGATAAATGAGCGTTGAAGTACCGAATATTTTGCCTGAAATATTTTGCATCATTATCTACCTGACTTGTGAATAACCTTTTTAATTCAGTAGGCACCTGTGGAACATGTACTTTTATCTTTCCTTTTCTGCAACAGAATCCAGGTGGTTCATATTGAAATCTCATTGCTGCACAGAACAAGCAGTTAGACACCTTTCTCAAAACATGGTGCCTATCAGGCACATGTTGGTAGACATAATCATAAGGATCTTCATTGGTATTCAAATCAACACCATTGACACTGACACGATAGGACTCGAAGGCACCATCTGTTATGAAATCAAGCACTGGCCATCATTACACAACATTAATAAGCGAAACACCTGTGATGACACACAAAATAAAGTTACCTTCACCAACGTACTGCCTAGTCTCATCGTCATCAAGAAGATCATCAATATCCAAGGAATGAGGTGCCTCCAGATGTTCCTCTGCATGATGTTTGCTCGAACATTAGGAATAAAACACACCGACTGACTGTGTTATTAAAATAAAATAAACAAAGAAAAAGAACACACCTTCATCAGATTGATTGTTTATAGGTTCGAACAAGGCACTATCATATTCTATATCATTTTGTCCTATATGCAATGTTTCCTTCAAGACACCGACTGACTGTATTCTCATCTTTTTTTTGTAGTCCCTATTTCTCTGCAACATTTGTTCCTTGCTATGCTCATCCATATTGTTGTACCTCTCTCTTTCTGCAAGGGCCCTTTGCCTATTTGAGCTGCTAACTGGTCACCATTGGGTGGAAAACATTGGCATGATCAGATGATCTATTCTATTATACATATAGTACAACATGCTACTATTGCTTGTACAAAATAAAAAAATACAAGGACGGCACCTGGAGTTGCAGCACTTGCATTCAACAGAGTGTGGCTTGACAGGTTGTTGGGCACACAAGAAGTATCATAGGTCGGTTGTCTTCTCCGGACATAATTATAATTTCTATGTAGCCAATCTGTGTTGTTATCCGGACAGACATTTTCCTTGTCCTCATCGTTCGATGCTCGGAGAATACTTGAACACACTCCATATGGTGCTTGTTGACCTATCATGGAGCAGGATGAAACATTAATTTTTCATTGTCCAGACATAATTATTATTGCTTAATAAAGAGTAACATTTCAAATAACAAAGGAACCATTATTAAATAATAAATAAGCAATACCATGATCAGGTCCTGTAGTATGTGTTGATGATTCTGTCCTCTTCAATACTCGTTGTTCCCGGCGCCTTTTATTCCTTTCTTCTCTTTGCTCGTTGGATTCCTCAGCCTTTATCCTTGCTCGGTATTCTCGTTGTTTTCTATTCCTCTCTTCCCTCTTTCGCTCGGCCTCATCCACAGGTGCTGCAAGTGATTTTAAAACTGAGAAGGTTATAAAAATATCGAAAGCAATTCCGTCACAGCTGAGGAAGCGCTCATACCTGTGTTGTTGTTTGTTATATCGCCTAAAACAGTGCACTCTGCTTTCTGCTTTGACATGTCCTTTTTTAATTATGACTGCAGTCTACCATATCATATGCACCTGAAGGATTCCACAACAAACAAATCTTTTTAATTAAGAAATACTTGATAATCAAGATCATGATAACTCATGCCATAGAAATTCCTCACAGGACATTTAAACACATCTAGCTCAAATATTTCCTTGGATTAGATTTGACAGCATTCTAATGTAAGGCGCTGATGTAAACAGATAACAAGAATGTTGCATGCAGGAGTACAGAAATAGTGAAAACTTCTGGCTAATTCTTGGCTAGTGAATGCCTTTTAATCATGGTTTTCTGGCAATATCTACTTGTTTTAGGAAGCCGTTTCGGTTGGTATTTACAGTGTACAGACGTATTAGATTACGGTGTTTACCCTTCTAATGAAGGTTTTTCAGTGGTAATCAGTCTTTCAAGGAAATGGTTGCAATGTGCTTGGTGAAAGATCAAACTAAAAGGCCAACAGCTGAAAAGTTACTGAAGCATTCATTTTTCAAGAACGCAAAGCCCCCGGAGCTGACTGTTAAGAGTATTTTAACTGATTTGCCCCCTTTGTGGGATCGTGTGAAGGCACTCCAGGTTTTGATAATGTACTTTCTTTTGATTTTTTTACTTAATGTTGGAAACATTAAATCTCTGTAAATTGCTGTGCATTTTCAGCTAAAAGATGCAGAACAATTGGCTTTGAAGAAAATGCCTTCTTCCGAACAGGAAGCACTTTCAATGGTTTGTGATATTGACACTTCGTATATACTGTTCTCTTATTTTGCATAGTTCTTTTATTTGAGGTCATGAAAGTGCAATTAGCTTATTTTACTGTGCGAACTTGAATTATTTGAAATGGGCTTGACTATGGTATCACATGTATTCATTTCATAAGCAAATCTGCTGCTTTGTTGTTAATTTGTTATTGGACCATGCTAATAGTAAAGATGCCATGGTTAATAGATGTAGCTTGAAAACAATTTTTTTAAAACTGAATGAATGTATGCCTTGACAGGAGTGCTGGCCCTATGCAAAATGAACTTGTAATTGTGATAATATTTTTGTCAATAGACTTCGTGAATATGTTGCTTTTATGAATGACTTATTGTTTGAACAAGGACTAACGTGGAGTAGTTTAGGAATCATCGACAAGTAAGACTTGTGTGGTAACCCAATGTTATTTTTTGGGATTAAAAACGATGTCAAAAAGCTGATCGCTTGTAAGGCATGACTTGACTCTTTTTATGTTAAAGAAGATGATGACTAAAACATGTTTCAGCCAAAGCAATGGATTGTATGAGCGATTAGATTAGCTACACCCCTCACAGAAAGTTGCTAACTTCTCTTTTTAGCTCCATGGACATGATGCTCACATGACTGTCGGTTTACATATTTCACATACAAACAAATAAGTAAGATTTTATTTGGTTGCATAAATGTCATGGATACTTGCAACTAAGGTGTTTTTGCTTGCTTAAGAGTTTTGCTGGAAACTGAACTTTGCACGGCAATGCTTTGTAAACTTCTGGGGTCTGCAACATGATAGATGGTCCTAATTCATGAAAAGAAAACAGTTATATAAGGGGAATATATATTGTTTGTCTATTACAAACACTATACGCAAATTCATCCTTTGATCCACTTTGGTGACTTTTTATTGTGGTTTGATGATTCATCCAACAGAGTGAGTACCAACGAGGTGTCAGTGCATGGAACTTTGATATTGAGGATCTAAAGGCTCAGGCATCACTGGTAAAAGCAATAGCTTTCTTAAATTCTAAGCTGTGCTACACTGCTACCTTACTCGTACATTCTTGAGATGAAAGTGACTGTAATTTAACGTTACAAGTAAGCTGCCAAACTTTTGCAGATTCATGATGACAATCCACCTGAAATAAAGGAAGATGACTACAGTGCTAGAATAAGTGAAGTTGATAAGGTTTGCTTGACTTGATTTCATTTCAAAATAAAAACCTTAGACCTTGTTTTGCTTGCTTTGCATTCACTCATTTTTTGTGACTAACTGAAGCAATCTAAATTGGATGTGCTCCTTTTTGTAATTGTAGTTAGTATAGTTGTTTGTGCATGCTTGCATATTCATTGCATGTGTTTGTGCTTGCTGACTGGAGCTCTAGTCTGATATTTTCGGTTCGTGACTTTGTAAGTGCTTGATTGGAAATGTTGTATGATCAAAGAACATTCGGTTCTTGAGTTCTCTTTGTTTTGGAGATCCCAATTCCACTCATCACCCACATTGCATAATTTATATTTCCTTGGATGCATTCTATTATCTTTGTTTCTGTAGAACTTTATGTTAATCAAAAATTTTCTTTGGCTTGTGCATTTTTGCAGTACTTTCACACATTAGTATGAATGTTCTTACCTCTTCGCTTGTGCATGCTTTTTTCCAACTTTTGATTTTGTGTTATCTTCACAGTCTTACAAACGAGTTGGAGGCCAAAAGCATAATGCTGACATGGGATGTGGAGTAATAGGAGTTGCAGATATTACAGATCTCATTGTATGGTTGAGAATATCTTGGCTTTACTATGTGTATTTGTGGTTTTGACCTCTGAGTGCCATGAAGTTCAGTTTTCCTGTTGTTTTATTTTGTGTGCCTGGAATAAACTTCTCCATATGTTTGGCAGGATGATGAAGATGGTAATTCATGGGTTCTTAACAGCAAACAAGGGTTTCAAGACTGTCAAATGTATGCTAAACTGGAGGAGTGGCTTGATAGGAAAGCAGATGAATACTGGGAATCAAATTTTGATAATCTCAAATTGGTATGAATGTATGATTTCTTTGCATTGGATAACTAAACCTCTCAAAAGAAGGCGGCGGCCGGGAGTACTCACTTCGCTTCGGGGGAGGCGGCAGAGGCCGGGGGAGGCGGCGGAGGCCGGGGGAGGCGGCGGCCTTCGGGGGAGGCGGGGGCCTTTCGGAGGAGGCGGGGGAGGCGGCGGCGTTCGGGGGAGGCGGCGGCGTTCGGGGGAGGTGGGGGAGGCGGGGGCCTTTCGGAGGAGGCGGGGGAGGCGGCGGCGTTCGGGGGAGGCGGGGGAGGCGGGGGCCTTTCGGAGGAGGCGGGGGAGGCGGCGGCGTTCGGGGGAGGCGGGGTCCTTTCGGAGGAGGCGAGGGAGGCGGCGGCGTTCGGGGGAGGCAGGGGAGACGGGGGCCTTTCGGAGGAAGGCGGGGGAGGCGGGGACGATCGACCTGCATGCATGCAAGCTGCGAGCGTTAGGGACGCGGGAGGGGTACTGCAGATCCATTGAAGGATGACCGTCGGATATGGTTGAGTAAAGAGAGAGAATGGAGGAGAGGTAATCTGGTGCGGACGTTTTTAAGATGGTGTAATTATGGGTGCATATTGTGGTGTGAACGTAGTTAAGGTTATGACTGTGGAGCAGGTAATTGTTGGGTGGATGTAGGATAATTTGAAGTGGTGGATTATTAGTTTAGATGAACAGTTATGGAGTGTCACGCAAGAGTATACCATTGCATGCTTACAACAAAAGTCTAGCATATATTTCATATATGAAATAACAACCAGTTTTGACAGCGGGGCGTGCAAGTCCAAAGTATAATTACATCACAAAAGACTCCAAGATCCGCTTGAGCGCGGCGAAGACCTAAAGCCATGGGTCCTCGTCGAAGAAGAGATCCTTCGGGACGTCCTCGACGGGGAGACCTTCCTAACACGAAATCTTGAATTGCCTTCTTTTCTTCTGGTATCTGTGGAATTTTGCAAGCCTGAGTACTCCAACCCCGTACTCAGCAAATCACAAGGGAAACCCTACTTTAACTATATGCACGGATCAACAAAGGAAGGGAGTATACTTGGTTTATTAACTTTGAGTGGATGCAGTTTTATTTGCAAACATTTGATAAAACGGGCCGAAACTACTCCTCAAGATCTTAGGGGTTTTCATGAAAGGTTAATTAACCAACTGAACAAGTTAAAGCATGTACAAATCTACTTAAGCTTCGCTGCTGGAATCACCCAAGTGACACAGCTCCATTAACCGGGAGCACGGCGTATTCAAATACCATTTATTTGACTCTGCAGAGTTTGCTCAGCTTTACCCACACGATCCCTTAACTCCCGCGACAGAGTTAAGGAAGCCAGGTCGTTTCACTGCTCAATTCTTTATATAGGCTCTACCCGGTAGAATTCACTCGGGTCTGGCACAATAAAACTCCCGTCCGCTTCGAGTGAACTCTACCGTTGTTAGGCACCCGCAGCACGGCCTACCTAACCTCGCTTGTCTCAACACCAAGCTTTCTCAACACATGTAGAGTTTCAATCGAGTTGAACAGCTACTAAACCAGTGTTGACAAGTCAACTCCTGTGGTTGAGCGATCACCATGACATTTGCTCAGCGTAAGGGTTTTAGTCCTTATATTTTCACATGGTCCGCAACCTCGCCAGGCCCGCAACCCAACCTAGGGTAAGTGGTGGGCGAAAGCCGTCTCGCGGCACCCCACAACACCCTTACCCTACTTCATTCCTAGGGTAAGAGATGGGCGAAGACTAACTCGCTAGCTCTTCCCCAACCCTTACCCTACCTTGTGCACGCCGGCACTCTCCGCTCTAGGGCACGGTGTCCCATACCACCCTACCCTAGAGTCGGGTTTGCAAATCCTATTGGCCCGCAGCCACAACCTTATTAGTATAAGACTTGAGTGATAATAATAACCTACGATTATCTAGATTAACAGATAATTATTTCTAGGGTTACAAAGGCATGGCTACAAGTTTAACATGGCATTTGTCGGTGGCAGGTTTAACTACATATCATGTCATTCTAAATATTTTATTTTATTTTGAACTAACATTTCAGAACTAGCTTAATGTAAATAGCATAATAACATAAATTAAATGGCATGGGATTTCAACATGGTCAAGGACTTGTGATTTGCCGTGAATCTGGACGATTTCGGCGAGCTCAAACGTAGAAGCTCCCGGATCCTTGGACTGCTCTTGAACTTCCAGGATCTCCGAAACTAGCGCAAACACATAAAATAACTAAGTCCGGCTCAAGCCTAATCACGCGAGGAAAAAAATAATCTATTTAAAAAGGAGTAAAATGCATAAATCTCCAAATAGAGAATTTTAGGAATTATCTGGGATGAATTTGGAGAAGTGGAGGTCAAAAATGGGTTCAGAACATTATTTGGAGCAAAGTGGTGAAATTTGGGAATTTTTGGGATTTTCTAGAATTTATTTGGATTTTCTGGAATTTTGGAAATTGGAAAATCATCTGAAAAAATTATTTGAATAGTAACGGGCCGGCCCGGTGCAACAGTGCAGCCCGGCCGGAGAACGGCCCGCGCGGCCGACGGCCAGCGCGGCCCACAGGCGCGCGCGCGGGCGATGGGGCAGGCCGGGGCTCGGCCCACCTCAGCGCGCGCTCGCGTCGCTCGGGAGTCCGACGCGTTGCTCGGGCGGATGGCCCAGATGAAACGGGAGTGGGCGGCCTGGATTTGCGCGGGTGGAGATCGGACGACAGCGGGGTGGGGAAAGCGGGGAAACAGTGAGGCCGGATCGGACGGGTGTGGGAGGCGGTGTTTACGAAGATCGGACGGCGGAAGGGGGCGGCCATCCGACGACTGCGGTTAAACGGCACGGAGAGGAGAGGATGGCTGGGATGGAGCCACGTCCATAGTCTTCCTCTGTCGGGCCTCCGGATTATCAAACCCAGACCCTCTGTGTATTACAGCACTAGTCCCAGATCAAAGCTAGTGCACACAGTCAAACAGAATGGAAAACATCACCATCAACGATTTATTACAATAAATAAGAGTACTGACCACCGGGTCTCATTATTACAAAGGAGGTTTAAGACCTCGCACACAAGAAATAGAGCGGAAGCAAATAAAACTCGAGGACGACCCATCAATTCGCCACAGGCAATTGACTGGGGAAGCGCGACCTAGTCCTCCGGGAAGAATCCATCACAGCCACAAGCGAAGCAGTAGTCGTAGTCACCTTCTTGAGCTTCAACTTCCTCTGAGATTTTATTTTTAAGTGTAGCATGTGAGTACATAAAGTACTCCGCAAGTCTTGGGAAAAATGCATAGATGCAAGGCTTAACAAAGGAAGGCCATATGGTTCTTTTGCACAAAGCAATATTTAAAATCTCCATTACTACTAATTATTTTCGAAGGCATCACTTTAATGAAGTAAATGTTTTAACAGAATTAACTTTCTAGTGAAGGTTCCAACTACCAACACTAGCTAACCAATTATCATTGGTCAAATTTTAAACTTCGGGTTCCATCCACCCTCTCTGGCTCCATCCGCCAGGATTCCCTTCCGAGAGTTCCCTCCACCCTCGGAATACAAAACTTTTGATTTTAAAACAAAACCAGAAATCTACCATGTGAATGCATTCCTTGCCCGCCCTTGACCGTGGGCACGGCTATTCGAATAGTTTTACACTCTGCAGAGGTTGTACAACTTTACCCACAAGAGATAAATTATCTTAATAGTCAACATGCTTCCTTTGGCATGAGACCCAGATAAAATATCACAAAGCCTTTCACCTACTCCAGTATAGCTAGAGACCACCCGCTGAGGTTTCACCGCAGAAGGGTTAAATCCGCCCAATCTGAAGCCCCCTCTTGCGCCATATGAGTACAGTAACCCTGTCCCTCACTATGAGTAACCAGTACGCCCTGGCACTCAATACACCACTGGTGATATCTAAACTACACCTTTATAGGTTAGTTAGCTAGGTCGTACCCATATAGACTTGTGGTTGTACGGTTAATGCTCAGTTTGGACAAACACAAGCGTCGGTCCTTAATTGACTAGGGTGGAACATACACTTAACAAGTTCTCGTGCTTACTGCACCAACCCAAACAACCATCCACCCTAATCTAAACCAACTTTCACATTTTTATTTTATTTTAAAATCACAGTGACAACTCCAATTGCCACTTCACTTTCAAACACAAGGGTTTAATAAATCGTAATTTCCCATTTTCAAGATTTTCCAAAGTTATTAGATAGCATGACTAAGCATTATCCTACCATACTAACATCAACAAGTAATTATAATATTCTCATTAATGAGACAAAGGAAATTCTATGGTGACAAGGGTACATGACAATCAATTCCAATGGAGGGCATAACAAGGTTGGATTAACTACTACCTTAAGATTGAATTATCATTTTATGTAAATAGCAATGCATAACATTTAAAATACTTTAAAAACATTTCGAAAGCATAGGCTCAAGATGATCAAAGGAGACTTGCCTTCTTGCAGGGTTTCTGGGTCTTCTTGCTGCTGTGAAGAGGGATCGTCGACAATGTTGGAATCTACGCGAGGAAAGACGAAGCAACAAAACAAATAAATACAAAAGAAAATTCAAATAAAATCCAAAAATTCAACAGAGGCCATAATTGGGTAGATTATGATTTTAGATGAATTTAGAAATTTGAATGGCTGGAATTGGAGTTAAAATGAGAAAGTTATGCTCATTTGAAAATCTCAGATTTGAATAAATCGAGAAATTCGGAAATTTCTGACAGGTGGGACCCACTGGAGAATTAAATTTTAATCTTTTATTTTAATTCTGAGAGACTGACAGGTGGGGCCCACTGAACAGTAACCACTGGCGGTCACTGACATGTGGGACCCACTGGACAGTGAGCCCAATGAGTCAACCTCTGACACGTGGGACCCACTGGTCTTCGGGCCCACTTGTCAGAGTCCAGCACAGAGGGGTGGGACCCAGGCGGCAGTGGCAGCGCAGACCGGCGGCCTCTGACGGGTGGGGCCCGCTTGTCAGTCGCGAAAATTAAACGAAAAACTCAACCCAGCGCGCGGAGCCGAGGGCTCGAACGCGCACCGGGGAGTTGAGAGAGAGCGCGGCTAACCAGATGGGCGGGGGAGGCTTTGCCTACCCATATAGGGCAACCATACCTTTTGAGGTACCTGCCGGAGGGGAGGTCGGGGAAGATGGTCGGAGGCGACGGCGCCGGCGACGAGGGAGTGGCGGAGAGGTTCGGGCGGCGCGTGAAATGTAACCCTGGCGCGAAGGGGATCCGGTTGGAGGGGTCGGCGAGGCTCGGGGGTGAACGGAGGCGGCCGGCGACGAGAGGGAGGCGGAGCTGGCTCGGGTCCTCCGGCGCGACGGCGCTCCGGCGGCGGGGAGGGGCTGCTGAGGTGTCGGGGAGGTTCGCCCGGGCGCGAGGAAGCTCGAGGTGGCGACGGCGGGCTCCGGAGACGACCGAGGCGGCGGCGAAGGCTCGCCGTAGACTTACCGGGCGCGCACGGCGAACTTCTGGCACGACGGCGCTCGGGGCTCAAGGGGAGGTGTGGAGGGCTCTGGGAGGTGGTGCGGGAGGAGGCGAAGGTCGAGGGGGGTATTTATAGGGCGGAGGGGGAGCAGGGGCGCGGCAATTGCTCGCCGTTGCTGGCGGCCGGAGAAGGAAGGGCGCGGGGAGGAAAGGAAGGAGGGGGCGCGGAAGGAAGGGAGGCGCGGGGATTTGGGGATTCGGTCGCGGCGGGGCTCGGGGTTTCCAAAACCGGGGAGAGCCAGGGAAGGCAAGGCCGGCTCCGGGTCGGATTTGGTCGGCCGGCGAGAAAGGAAAGAGGGGGAAGGGAGAAGGAAGGTGGCGATTCCGCGGGGGAGACGGATCCGACAGGCGGGGCCGGGGCGGCAGCGAGAGCGGAGGCGTGCGCCGCTGACGGGCGGGGCCCGTGGGTCAGCGAGGCGAGAGAGGAAGTGGGAACGGGCGGCTGGATGGTCCGCGCGGGGACTCGGCTCATCTGAGCCGTCCACGCGTCGGGCGAGGAGAAGGGGAAGGCGGGGCCGCCGGCTGACGGGCCGGGCCCGCTGGACAGCGAGGGAAGGGGATGGGTGGCCTGGATCAGGCCGAGCGGCGACGTGGGCGGTCCTGGACCGTCCACGCGTCGGCTGGAGGGAGAGGGGAGATTTTTATTTTCAGGATTTGATTTATATTTTCAGAAAAGGCTAGAAAATTATTTAGGCCTCAGAAAAATATGAAAATACCTCCAAAAATTCCAGAAAAATTCACAGAAGCTCCTGGACATATTTTGGACTAAATAAAATTATTTCCAACTACTGTTGATATTTAATTTTCATATTTTGAATTACTTTTTAAGCTCTAAAAATAGTTTTTAAATTCCAGAAAATCCAAAAAGGCAAATAAAAGCCAAGTAAAATCCAATTACCTTAAAATAATTTATTTGAATTTAAATTTTTCAAAAAGCCAAATTTTTGGGATGTGACAAACCTACCCCCCTTAGAAAGAATCTCGACCCCGAGATTCGGATGGACTGGGAAAAAGGTCGGGGAACTCTTCTTTTAGATCCTCTTCACGCTCCCAAGTTGCTTCCGATTCTGAATGGTTGCTCCACTGCACTTTACAGAACTTGATAACCTTGCTGCGCGTACGGCGCTCTGCTTCCTCCAATATCTTTACTGGATATTCTGGATAGGTGAGGTCCTCCTTTACATTTATTTCATCTAGAGGCATCTGCTCTTCTGGAACTCTAAGACACTTTCTTAGCTGAGACACATGGAAGACGTCATGCACCTTTGACAGCTGAGGTGGAAGCTCCAACTGGTAAGCAACTTCTCCTCGTTTCGCCACAACAGGAAAAGGTCCAATGAATCTGGGAGCTAGCTTTCCACTGACTCCAAAACGTCTCATTCCTTTGAGAGGTGACACCTTCAAATAAACATGATCCCCAGGTACGAATTCTAAGCTTCTACGTCGATTGTCTGCATAACTTTTCTGTCTGGTTTGTGCTGTTTTTAATCTGTCCCGGATTAGACGAACTTGTTCTTCTGCTTGCTTCAGCACATCTGGTCCAAACACTTGTCCTTCTCCTGTTTCCTTCCAATACAATGGAGTCCTACACTTTCTGCCGTATAGGGCTTCGAAGGGAGACATTTGCAAACTGGATTGATAACTATTGTTGTAGGAGAACTCTGCATAGGGCAAACTCTGATCCCAATTACTCTTGTTTGCCAGTACACAAGCTCTCAACATGTCTTCCAGGATTTGATTTACTCTTTCTGTTTGACCATCTGTCTGTGGATGATAAGCTGTACTGAAGTTTAAGTTTGTGCCCAAAAGTTCATGTAGTTTTTGCCAAAATCTCGAAGTGAACTGGGTTCCTCGATCTGACACAATCTTCTTTGGGATCCCATGCAAGCACACAATTCTTGACATGTATAACTCTGCAAGCCTATCCCCGGAGTATGTGGTCTTTACTGGAATGAAATGGGCGACTTTTGTCAAACGATCCACTATAACCCAAATTGAATCGTGCCCTGTTTTGGTTCTTGGTAATCCAGTTATAAAATCCATACCAATTTCTTCCCATTTCCACTCAGGGATCTGCAATGGCTGCAGAAGTCCAGCAGGTCTCTGGTGCTCAGCTTTAATCCGTTGGCATACATCGCACAAGGCTACGTATTCTGCAATTTCTCGTTTCATACTTGACCACCAATACCTTTCCTTGAGATCTTGGTACATCTTGGTACTCCCAGGGTGAATTGAGTATCTAGATTCATGGGCTTCCTTCAATATTAACTCCTTTACCTCCTTCTTTTTAGGCACAATAATTCTTTTCCCAAACCAAAGGGTACCTTTTTCATCCTCTGAAAATCCCGAAGCTTTTCCTTTCTTCATATTATCCTTGATCTCCTGGACATACTTGTCCTCCTTTTGAGCTGCTCTGATTTGATCTTCTAAGGTTGGTTGAACTTCCAAAGTGGCTAGAAATCCTTCCTCCACTACTTCTAGGTTGAGCCGTTGGAACTCTTCTTGAAGGGCAGGCATACTGTCCTTAATCCACAGCTTGGCACAATAACTCTTTCTGCTCAAGGCATCTGCTACCACATTAGCCTTTCCTGGGTGATAATGTATTCCAATATCATAATCCTTTATTAACTCAAGCCATCTCCTTTGCCTCATGTTGAGATCGGGTTGAGTGAATATATATTTCAAACTCTTGTGATCCGTGTAAATTTCACAACGGTTACCAATCAAGTAATGCCTCCATATTTTCAGTGCATGCACTACGGCAGCGAGCTCTAAATCATGCGTTGGGTAATTTCCTTCATGGGGTCGCAGCTGCCTTGAGGCATATGCTACTACCTTTCTTTCTTGCATCAGTACACAGCCTAGTCCCTGCCTTGACGCATCACAGAAGACTTCGAAATCCTTCCTAATGTCCGGAAGCGTCAACACTGGTGCAGAAGTTAACCTCTTCTTCAACTCTTGGAAACTATCCTCACATGGTTTACTCCATTCAAACTTCTTTTCCTTCTTCAGCAACTGGGTCAGAGGTCTTGCGAGCTTGGAGAATCCTTCAATAAATCGACGATAGTAACCAGCCAATCCAAGAAAACTCCTGATCTCGGATACTGACTTTGGTTGTGTCCAATTGAGCACATCATTAACTTTTTCCGGGTCTACGGATACTCCTCCTGCCGAAATCACATGGCCCAAGAAAGCTACTTTCTTCAACTAAAACTCACACTTACTGAACTTGGCGTACAACTGATTTTCTCGGAGCTTTTCCAAAACTATCCTCAAATGTTCGGCATGTTCTTCCTCATTCTTGGAATATATCAAAATGTCATCGATGAATACAACCACAAACTTATCCAAATATTCCATGAACACCTTATTCATCAGATTCATGAAGTATGCTGGGGCATTGGTTAGACCGAAAGACATCACTGTATACTCATACAATCCATAACGGGTGGCAAATGCGGTCTTGGGTATGTCCTCTGGTCTTAACTTCAATTGGTGATATCCTGATCGAAGGTCAATCTTAGAGAATACACATGATCCTTTCAACTGATCAAACAGATCATCTATTCTGGGTAAAGGGTACTTGTTCTTAATAGTCACATCATTCAATGATCGATAGTCCACACACATGCGAAGACTACCATCTTTCTTCTTTACTAGCAGTACTGGTGCTCCCCAAGGTGACGAGCTTGGCCTTACAAATCCTTTATCCTGCAGCTCTTCAATTTGTTTCTTAACTTCCGCCAAATCATTTGCAGACATCCGATAAGGTCTCTTGGAAATTGGAGCTGTTCCAGGTACTAGGTTGATGACAAACTCTACTTCCCTGTCTGGCGGCATTCCGGGCAAATCTTCAGGGAATACATCTGGGTACTCACTCACTATAGGTACTTTTTCCAGAGTCACTCCCTTTACACTGTTCAAACTACACCTGCTCTGGGTAGGGGAGTTTGACTTATACCTTACTTGAATCCCATCAGAGTTAGTGATTGTAACAGCTCGATCAGCACAATCTATCTGTCCTTTATACTTGGTTAACCAATCCATTCCAAGTATTACATCTAAACCCTTGGAGTCTATTATAATAAGATTTGCTAAGAACTTAACTCCATTTATATCCACAGTTGCGTCAAGGCAAACTGTGTTAGTCCTCATTTCCTTTCCAGGGGACTGGACTAGCATGGGGTTCTGTAGTTTACTCACATCCCAATTATACCTTTCAACCACATCTTTTGACACAAAAGAATGCGAAGCTCCAGAATCAAATAATGCTGATGCAATTACTGAGTTGACAAGAAACTTACCCAGAACTACGTCAGGTGCATCCTGGGCTGCTTCCGCGGTCACATGGTTGAGATGCCCTCTGCTCACCACTTGTGGAGTCCTTGGGGTTTGTGGTGCCCCACGGCCTTGACCTGCAGTCGGAGCTCTTGCTGCTGTAGTCCCCAGATTGAAACGAACTGGAGTCATTGCTGGGCGTTTCTGGGGACAGTTGCTGGCATAGTGCCCCATGTTCTTGCAGTTAAAGCACTGCACTCCTGCTGCTGAAGTCTTGTTCTGCGGGGGTTGGCCACCATTGTTTGCCCGGGGAGTTTGTGGATTTGGGCGGGGTCCTGAAAAGGGAGTCCTCGGCACGCTTGACTCTGAGAGCTTGTGATAGTGAGGTGCGTTGGGGCGGAATCGAGAGCTGCTTGCTCCTTGCTGGGCTTGAAACTTCCTCTTCCGATTTTCGTACAGCTGGCGCTGAGCATCTTCTTGGACAAAGGCCTTGTTCACTAGGTGCTGGAAGGTTGGGAAGTCATTGGACACCAGCTGCACCTTGAGGTTGGGGTCAAGTCCCTGCGTGAACCTCCAAATCTTGGTCGCCTCCGAGGTGACCTCTTCAGATGCATACCTGGACAGTTGGGTGAACTTGTTCAGGTACTCGGAAACACTGAGGTTTCCCTGCTGCAGTTGGTAGAATTCTCTCTTCTTCATTTCCATTATCCCAGTAGGGATATGGGCAGTGCGGAAAGCTTCGACAAACTCCTCCCAAGTGATGGCTTGTGCATTTTGATGGGCGGCGCGGTAGTTTTCCCACCAGTTGGCAGCCATTCCCTTGAGCTGATGAGCAGCGTACAACACCTTTTCATTATCGTTGCACTGAGCTAGGACCAATTTTCTTTCCACATCCTTGATCCAATCATCTGCCTCCAAGGGATCCACTGATCCAGCAAAAGTGGGAGGCCTTGTCCTCATGAATTCCCCCAATCTAGACTGGGGTGCCTGGTTGGGTGCCTGCTGGGCTGGCTGCACTTGGTTCTGGGCGAGAGCTTGAAGTAACTGCAGCTGCATAGCCATCATCTGTTCCATGTTGGGGGCCTGAGCAGGAGGTGGTGGAATGTTGTCCTCCGGCTGATTGTTGGCGTCACGGCTACTGCCAGGGTTGCTCCTCGTGTTCACCATCTGAAGCGGTTTAGGTTAGCAGAAGGTAAGAGGGAAATAGCAAAGGTAAGAGATTAGGGGAACTAAACCACATCCCAAGCCAACACACAAGAAAGAACTAGCAACCACTTAGGGGAAACTTTTTATTAAAATCAAGATAACTCCAAGGATGGCTGTACCACAAGTGCACATAGGCCTGGTACAGTCCATCTAGCACACCAAAACATAACAATAAGCGTTCTAAGGACGCGGACATTTTATTTGGGTACTACGGACTCAAAAGACTACTAATCCTCTCCAAAGATGCGCTCCTCAGGGTCTTCTTCCGGGTCCTCTTCTGGATCCTCCTCCGGGTCTTCCTGGCGCTCTCTCACGTGGTGACGTGAACAGTCACACTCGGCCGAGACACGGTTACGACTGGAGGCAGTCGACCGAGAACGGGAAGGAGAAGGCTTGCGCTTCTTGAGAGTAATGACAGGTGGCGGACTGGGGCGTCGCACCTTCTTGCGTGCGGTAAGTCTGATGTGGAGTCCTGAAAGTCGAGCTGGTGCCGGGTTGTTGGGGATGACAGCTGGTACTGGGGAAGACGGCGTGTAATCAACTACGGGTGAAGACGGCGCGTAGTCGGCTGCGGCCCGGAGACGTCCCAACTCAAACTCAGCTGCCTGGCTCTGGAGAAGCTGTGTGCGAAGCGTGTCGGAATGCTGGTAGCTGGAAGTGAGAAGCATCCGAAGTTGTCCAATCTCCTCCTGAGCTCTAGCATAAGTGACGGCCATCGCCTGGGTGAGTTGCACCTGATGTGACAGTCGAGGATCGTCAGCTGGAATATCAAAGGGATCTGGATACCTCTGTCCTGGGCGAGGGTTGATGAAGAAGCAAAAGGGGGACTGATGTACAGCATCTTTGTGCAGGTGGCACAACTCGTCAATGGCGAGGCGTGCTGCGTCCTGGACAGCGTCGAAACAGCGGGACCGAGGGTGCTTGATGGGGTAGGTGTGGGACTTGAATTCCTCTTCCCGTGCATACAGGAATACCTCCATCGTCCAAGAGTCTCGATCCAGGATCCGCGTCTTCCGACCCCTGAAGATGGGCGGCTGACCGTACTCCAAACACTGCATCAGCTGCCGGAGAAGGCTAGCGAATGCTCCAGCATCCTCTCCATGTGAGTAGTAGTCCCACGGGACAGCGGAGGATGAACCAGCCATCTACAAAGTTGAGAGAAAGAAAAGATTAGTAAAAGTTTTAACAATTGGAGTTGGAGACAAGAACGAGATTCTAGGTAGGAAGAGAGTAGAAGCAAAGAAGCTTACACATTTTTAATATACTCTTTTTATAAATATAAGTCCTTATGGTTTGCCATTCCTAATCTAGGTCACGTCCTACAGTCAAATTGGCTCTGATACCATCTCTGTCGGGCCTCCGGATTATCAAACCCGGACCCTCTGTGTATTACAGCACTAGTCCCAGATCAAAGCTAGTGCACACAGTCAAACAGAATGGAAAACATCACCATCAACGATTTATTACAATAAATAAGAGTACTGACCACCGGGTCTCATTATTACAAAGGAGGTTTAAGACCTCACACACAAGAAATAGAGCGGAAGCAAATAAAACTCGAGGACGACCCATCAATTCGCCACAGGCAATTGACTGGGGAAGCGCGACCTAGTCCTCCGGGAAGAATCCATCACAGCCACAAGCGAAGCAGTAGTCGTAGTCACCTTCTTGAGCTTCAACTTCCTCTGAGATTTTATTTTTAAGTGTAGCATGTGAGTACATAAAGTACTCCGCAAGTCTTGGGAAAAATGCATAGATGCAAGGCTTAACAAAGGAAGGCCATATGGTTCTTTTGCACAAAGCAATATTTAAAATCTCCATTACTACTAATTATTTTCGAAGGCATCACTTTAATGAAGTAAATGTTTTAACAGAATTAACTTTCTAGTGAAGGTTCCAACTACCAACACTAGCTAACCAATTATCATTGGTCAAATTTTAAACTTCGGGTTCCATCCACCCTCTCTGGCTCCATCCGCCAGGATTCCCTTCCGAGAGTTCCCTCCACCCTCGGAATACAAAACTTTTGATTTTAAAACAAAACCAGAAATCTACCATGTGAATGCATTCCTTGCCCGCCCTTGACCGTGGGCACGGCTATTCGAATAGTTTTACACTCTGCAGAGGTTGTACAACTTTACCCACAAGAGATAAATTATCTTAATAGTCAACATGCTTCCTTTGGCATGAGACCCAGATAAAATATCACAAAGCCTTTCACCTACTCCAGTATAGCTAGAGACCACCCGCTGAGGTTTCACCGCAGAAGGGTTAAATCCGCCCAATCTGAAGCCCCCTCTTGCGCCATATGAGTACAGTAACCCTGTCCCTCACTATGAGTAACCAGTACGCCCTGGCACTCAATACACCACTGGTGATATCTAAACTACACCTTTATAGGTTAGTTAGCTAGGTCGTACCCATATAGACTTGTGGTTGTACGGTTAATGCTCAGTTTGGACAAACACAAGCGTCGGTCCTTAATTGACTAGGGTGGAACATACACTTAACAAGTTCTCGTGCTTACTGCACCAACCCAAACAACCATCCACCCTAATCTAAACCAACTTTCACATTTTTATTTTATTTTAAAATCACAGTGACAACTCCAATTGCCACTTCACTTTCAAACACAAGGGTTTAATAAATCGTAATTTCCCATTTTCAAGATTTTCCAAAGTTATTAGATAGCATGACTAAGCATTATCCTACCATACTAACATCAACAAGTAATTATAATATTCTCATTAATGAGACAAAGGAAATTCTATGGTGACAAGGGTACATGACAATCAATTCCAATGGAGGGCATAACAAGGTTGGATTAACTACTACCTTAAGATTGAATTATCATTTTATGTAAATAGCAATGCATAACATTTAAAATACTTTAAAAACATTTCGAAAGCATAGGCTCAAGATGATCAAAGGAGACTTGCCTTCTTGCAGGGTTTCTGGGTCTTCTTGCTGCTGTGAAGAGGGATCGTCGACAATGTTGGAATCTACGCGAGGAAAGACGAAGCAACAAAACAAATAAATACAAAAGAAAATTCAAATAAAATCCAAAAATTCAACAGAGGCCATAATTGGGTAGATTATGATTTTAGATGAATTTAGAAATTTGAATGGCTGGAATTGGAGTTAAAATGAGAAAGTTATACTCATTTGAAAATCTCAGATTTGAATAAATCGAGAAATTCGGAAATTTCTGACAGGTGGGACCCACTGGAGAATTAAATTTTAATCTTTTATTTTAATTCTGAGAGACTGACAGGTGGGGCCCACTGAACAGTAACCACTGGCGGTCACTGACATGTGGGACCCACTGGACAGTGAGCCCAATGAGTCAACCTCTGACACGTGGGACCCACTGGTCTTCGGGCCCACTTGTCAGAGTCCAGCACAGAGGGGTGGGACCCAGGCGGCAGTGGCAGCGCAGACCGGCGGCCTCTGACGGGTGGGGCCCGCTTGTCAGTCGCGAAAATTAAACGAAAAACTCAACCCAGCGCGCGGAGCCGAGGGCTCGAACGCGCACCGGGGAGTTGAGAGAGAGCGCGGCTAACCAGATGGGCGGGGGAGGCTTTGCCTACCCATATAGGGCAACCATACCTTTTGAGGTACCTGCCGGAGGGGAGGTCGGGGAAGATGGTCGGAGGCGACGGCGCCGGCGACGAGGGAGTGGCGGAGAGGTTCGGGCGGCGCGTGAAATGTAACCCTGGCGCGAAGGGGATCCGGTTGGAGGGGTCGGCGAGGCTCGGGGGTGAACGGAGGCGGCCGGCGACGAGAGGGAGGCGGAGCTGGCTCGGGTCCTCCGGCGCGACGGCGCTCCGGCGGCGGGGAGGGGCTGCTGAGGTGTCGGGGAGGTTCGCCCGGGCGCGAGGAAGCTCGAGGTGGCGACGGCGGGCTCCGGAGACGACCGAGGCGGCGGCGAAGGCTCGCCGTAGACTTACCGGGCGCGCACGGCGAACTTCTGGCACGACGGCGCTCGGGGCTCAAGGGGAGGTGTGGAGGGCTCTGGGAGGTGGTGCGGGAGGAGGCGAAGGTCGAGGGGGGTATTTATAGGGCGGAGGGGGAGCAGGGGCGCGGCAATTGCTCGCCGTTGCTGGCGGCCAGAGAAGGAAGGGCGCGGGGAGGAAAGGAAGGAGGGGGCGCGGAAGGAAGGGAGGCGCGGGGATTTGGGGATTCGGTCGCGGCGGGGCTCGGGGTTTCCAAAACCGGGGAGAGCCAGGGAAGGCAAGGCCGGCTCCGGGTCGGATTTGGTCGACCGGCGAGAAAGGAAAGAGGGGGAAGGGAGAAGGAAGGTGGCGATTCCGCGGGGGAGACGGATCCGACAGGCGGGGCCGGGGCGGCAGCGAGAGCGGAGGCGTGCGCCGCTGACGGGCGGGGCCCGCGGGTCAGCGAGGCGAGAGAGGAAGTGGGAACGGGCGGCTGGATGGTCCGCGCGGGGACTCGGCTCATCTGAGCCGTCCACGCGTCGGGCGAGGAGAAGGGGAAGGCGGGGCCGCCGGCTGACGGGCCGGGCCCGCTGGACAGCGAGGGAAGGGGATGGGTGGCCTGGATCAGGCCGAGCGGCGACGTGGGCGGTCCTGGACCGTCCACGCGTCGGCTGGAGGGAGAGGGGAGATTTTTATTTTCAGGATTTGATTTATATTTTCAGAAAAGGCTAGAAAATTATTTAGGCCTCAGAAAAATATGAAAATACCTCCAAAAATTCCAGAAAAATTCACAGAAGCTCCTGGACATATTTTGGACTAAATAAAATTATTTCCAACTACTGTTGATATTTAATTTTCATATTTTGAATTACTTTTTAAGCTCTAAAAATAGTTTTTAAATTCCAGAAAATCCAAAAAGGCAAATAAAAGCCAAGTAAAATCCAATTACCTTAAAATAATTTATTTGAATTTAAATTTTTCAAAAAGCCAAATTTTTGGGATGTGACATCCTCCTCTCGCTGGGCGCACGCAGCAGAGGGGTAGAGACGGCGGGGCTCCGCTCTCTGGCGACGGCGAGGGGCTCCGGCGACAAGGAAGGGTACCAACGGGTGCGTCTCAACACGGGGAGACTATTTTGGGGAGTTGGAAGGGAAGGAGGTCAATGGAGAAGGTAGGAGGGGGAAGGGAGTGCTTCGGCTTTTTGGTGGCGGAGAAGGTCACCGGCGGTGAGGTAGCCCAATCGGCTGCGGTCACATGGACAAGGGGCCAAGGGGCTCACATTGGTGGCGTTGGTTTCGGCGGGGAGGCTCCGGAGTGGTTTGGCCACGGTGAGGTGCGACGGCCGGAGAGAAGCTTCGACGCCGGCGCAGCACAGGGCTCCACCTGGCCAGAAGAGCACACCACGGTGATTAGGGGGCAGTGAAGGTACTCTGAGCTCAAGGAATTGGGAAATGGCGGAACAGGGAGGAAGATCGGCTCACGGGTGTCGCCGGCGCAGGGGAGAGCGGCGACGGAGCTCCGAGCAATGGGACTTCAATCGGCCGCTCTGGGGAAGGCTCGGGAGCGGTGGGAGGCGATTGAGGGTGGTGGAAGAGCTCGGGAAGCGAAGGGGGAGGAGTGAGGAGGCCGAGGCGGGTTTTATACCCGGCGGAGGGAGGGGATTTCGTGGGGGAGGAGGCACGGGTGCGATCATGGCAGTCAACCGCGACTGGGCGATGACCGCTTGCGGGGAGAGGGAAGGGAAGGGGAGCTGGCCAGTGGGGCTGAGCGGAGGAGCGGCGACGCCTGGCGCGGGAGAAAGGCAGGGCGAAGCTTCGGCGCGAGACCGGGCGCGACTCGGTCGCCCCACGTGCGGCGCGTGCGCGAAGAAGAAGGCAGGGAGGGAGGAAGGCGCGAGCGGAGGAGAGGGAGCGAAGCGGCGCCAGGGGAGGAAGAAAGCGGGGAGGGGAGTGGCGCCAACGGAAAGAGGAAGGGGAAGGCGCCGGGGAAGAAAGAAGGCGGGAAAGGGGAGGGCGCCAGCGAGGAGGGGTGGCGCCCGGCCAGAAAAGGAAAACGGAAACCGGAGCGACTTTCCAAAAAGGGAAAGTTCCCGAAAATCACTCAAAAATCCAGCAAAAATTGAAAATTTGGGGCTTTTCATGGACGGCTCAAAAAGAACTGCTCCCTAACTTTTTTGGGTGTTTATCAGATCTGCCAGCCTACACACGATTCATGCCCTCTTATCTCCAGTTAATTCGAAGGTCCTTCGTATTGCCAAATCCACCCTGTTTGGTTATCTCCATTAAATGTAGGCATCTCCTATTTATGATATCTCGTGACAGTCTCTCTCGCCAAAAGTGCGTGGGGATGAACATGGACCTTTGGGATTTGCATAATTTGGATTTTGTCGGATTGGACTTGTCCGGATACTGGGCATCTGAATATTAGTAATGGATTGGACCTTAGGTTGTCCGATAAAAAACGATCCATACGTAAACTGCCGCTATCCAAATGCAGAGAATAATCACCATACGATCAGCTTGAATTGGAATTAGTGTATGATCCCAATTCCAGTGTTTGGATGACATGAATTTGTAAAGTAAAATTAAATCCAAATCCAAATCTGGCTTCCAATCTTAGGGATTCCCCAAAGAGACTAGATCGAGGTGGTGGTGGACACGGAGAGTGATCAAATCTAGTCAGCCACAATGCAAGGACGCTGGTGGAGAAGGAAGAAGGTCGGACTTGAGTCCAGGATAGGCGCGACGGCCAAAGTCGAGGATGTAGACTGGAGTTGAAGTGATGGTGGCATCCAGAGACTAGGATAGAGGCGGCGGCTAAAGTGTGTGTTGGATCCCGGAACAACAACTCCGAAACTCTCTGTGTTAATCGCACTAGTCTAAGATCAGTTAGTGCACATAGTGATAACAGGGATACATTTTGCTTTAAAGAAAACTTACGAACGATATACCGTTTCTTCCTTCGTCGATAGCATAGCGCAGTCTCCCCTTCCTCCTCCTCCCCGTTGCCTTCGATTCCGGATCTGGCGAAGCGCTGCCATGGCGACGGGTTCATCATGCCCCTTCGGATGTTGAGGGAGGCCAAAGAGACGATGGTGGAGGCATCAGGCAGCGACAGAGGGCGGTAGCGAACATTAGGTTGGGCGAGGTGGTGGCAGCGGGGGGAGAAAGATGGCAGCGCGACAAGGCGGTGAGATCACCACTAGCCATCGGTGGTGGAGGGGGTGGGGATAGACGGAGGAGGGTGTGGAGCTGCTCGCGTCGGAGAAAAGAGGGGGAGGGGAGCGGTAGCAGGGAAATGCCTAGGGAGCGGCTGGGAGAGAGGGCGGGGAGTGGTGATGAGAGGGAGGGGAAGCGACCAGACAGTTATCCTGTTAGATTGGGGTCCAATAGAATAGCGTTGGTAGTAGCCCTATTTGCTTTTCCGGATGGGTAACAGATGACTTCCTCTTCCGTCATTCTTGCTTATGGCCGGTGGGTCCAACCAAGACCCTAACAAGGCCACACCCAAACCCTATCACACTTAGGTGCTGCTCATTTACGCTGAAAAAGTGGTTTATCGTTGAAATTTCACTGCAGCTGATGTGATTTATTTGGTATAATTAAATTTAAAAAAATAAAAAATAAAACATAAGTTAACCCATCACGAACATGCAAACGAATGCAAAAAATAACCGACAAAAAAGCTTAAAAAACTAAAAAATATAAAATCTAGAAATAGTAAAAAAAAAAAAGACTGAAGTCAGCCGAAATAATTTAAGCCTCCGCCCTCCTCCATGGACACCACCTCAGCAATGGCCTCCTCCTTTTCCTCGCCGCCCGCCGCGGTCTCCGCTCACCAACCCTTACCTTTCCCGCCCCCTCCGAATCAGCGCAGTCCAGATAGGCTTCGCCTCCACCTCGCCGCCGCGGCCGCCTCAAGGTGAGTGAACCGCGGCAGGGCCCCACCGGTGCTCGGCGCGGCCAACTCCATATGGGTCAACCCGGCCACCGCTCCGCCGCCTCGTCCAGCTCGGGGACCTCGACGCCGCGCTCCGCCTCCTCGGCTCCCTGCCCCCTTGCTCGGAGCCGCCGGCCGTCATCACCTGGAACATACTCATCAAGAAGCTCTGCGCCCACCGCCGCCTCGCCGATGCGGAGCGCGTGCTAGACGAGTTCAAGGCGGCCGGCGCCGCGGACGCCGTCTCCCACAACACCCTCGGTGCAGCTACTGCGGCGACGGCTGCCTCGCCGACGCTGAGCGCAGAGCGCGTGCTCGAGGCTGACAAGGCCTCCGGCGCCGCTAACATCGTCACCTACACCACGCTGATCGACGGGTACTGCCGCTTAGGGCGCCTCGCTGACGCCCTCCGCCTCATTGCCTCCATGCCCGTGGCGCCGGATACTTACACCTATAACACCGTGTTGAAAGGACTGCGTGGTGCTAAGCAGTGGGAGGACGGCGAGGAGCTCATGTCGGAGATGATTCGCAACGATTGCCATCCGAATGAAGCGACATTCACTACACAGATCCGTTCTTTCTGCCAAAATGGGTTCCTTGACCATGCCGTCGAACTTCTTGAGCAAATGCCTAAGTACGAATGCACATCATTTACAGTACCCTTGTCAACGGATTTTCAGAGCAAGGGCGTGTGGACGACGCCATTGAGCTATTAAATGCCATGTTATGCAAGCCCAACACTGTTTGTTACAATGCTGCATTGAAGGGTTTATGTATGGCCGAGATATGGGAGGATGTCAGGGAGCTGATAGCTGAGATGATTAGGAAAGAGTGCTCACCAAATGAAATGACATTTAGCATGCTAATCAATTCCTTGTGCCAAAATGGGTTGATTGAGTGCGCAATTGAAGTTCTTGAGCAAATGCAGAAGTATGGATGCCAACCAGATAACGTCATTTACAGTACACATCAATTGCCTTTCAGAACAAGGGTGTGTGGATGATGCCCTCAGATTACTAAACAGCGTGCTGTGTAAGCCTGATAGCATTAGCTTTAATGCTGTGCTGAAGGGTTTATGTAGTGCTGAGCGATGGTATGATGCCGGGGAGCTTATAGCTCAGATGTTTAGGGAGGATTGCCCTCTAATTGAAATGACCTTTAATATACTCATTGATTCGCTATGCCAAATTGGATTGGTAAACTATGAAATTGAAGTGTTTGAGGAAATGCCAAATTACGGATGTACACCTGATATTGTCACATACAGTAGCCTTATTAATGGCTTTTCTGAACAAGGGCTTGTGGAAATGGCTGTTTGAGTTATTTCAAAGCATGCCATGCAAGCCCGATATCTTTAGCTACAGTGCTTTTTGAAAGGTTTGTGTAGAGCTGCACGATGGGAGGATGCTGGGGCGCTTATAGCAGAGATGGTTAGGAAGGATTGCCCCCCAAATGAAGTGGCATTCAATATACTAATCAATTCCTTGTGCCAAAAAGGGCTGGTTGACCGTGCAATTGAGATTTTTGAGCAAATGCCAAAGTACGGAAGTACACCTGATACTTTTACATATAATGCCCTTACCAATTTTTTTCTGAACAAAGTGGTTTGGATGATTCCCTCAAGTTGTTAAGCACCATGTGATGCAAGCTTGATGCCATTTCCTATAATTCTACATTGAAGGGTTTGTGTAGAGCTGAGCAGAGGAACTTGTAGCTGAGATGCTTAGAAAGAAGTGCCCTCCAAATTAAGTAACATTCAAGTATGCTAATCTGTTATTTATGCCAAAAAGGGTTGGTTGATCGTGCAAAAAGGATTGGCTGTGTGCATGGTTTAATTTCAGGGACAAATGCCAAAGTATGGATGTACACTTTTTGTCATGTACAATGCCCACAACAATGGCTTGTTAAGCAGGGATCTGTGGACGATGCTCTGAGTTATGAAGCAGCATAGATGTGCAAGCCTGACACAGTCTGCTATTATGCTACACCGAAGGCTTTGTGTAGAAATGAGCAACAGGAGAATGCCAGAGTTTCTTGTTGAGATCAATGATGAGAGAATGCCCAAGAGTTTATAGTTGAGATGGATTGAAATGAGGGCCTCCCCAATTGAAGTGACATTCGGTGTACTAATAGGGGTTGGTTGAAATTGCAATCAAAATTCTTCAGCAAATGTATGAACAAGGTTGTGTATCTGCCCACAAGATATAGCATTGTATTCAAGGATTTGTGTAACACAGAGTGATGACAGGATGCTGATAATCTCACGCCCAAGATATCTCGAAAGGATTGTAAAGGTACAGCCAAAGTTATTTAGCAAATGTCAAACCACAAATGAGCATTTCATAGCAACCTATATGATGCTATTAAGTAAATAACCAACATGCTATGGTGTTGATTACCACTAGCTATGCTGTTGTACCAGAACTTCATTTATATCTGAGCTATGGAGAGTTTAGATCCAAGATGGGCTGGGTTGCCTCTAAACAATGTCAGATTTAAAATGCTAATGATTTTTTTAGGATGACACACTATTTCTTGTAGGTACTATGGGCTCCTAGTTGTTAATTTCAATTTATTCTGCTGACAAGGATTTGCCTGCAAGTATATGTATGAAATGGGGCACTATGATTTCAAATGCATCAATTTCATCTAAATTCGGGTATATTTTTTGAAAATATCAGTTTTAGGGTATATACTCATCTATAATAATTCAAATGAAACGTATAAATTTGAAAAATATACTCAAATTCAAAGTTTTGAACGAATTTAGATCACACACACACACACACACACATATATATATATATATAGGCACCAAAATCCGATACACGTGTATGATTGATAATTTTTTTGAGTTTGTGTATGAAAATGTTTTATACCCTTGATATATTTATGGTAAGTTAGTTTTGAACTCAGTTCAAACTAGTTTGAACTACTTTTGAGTTCAATGCAACTACAGTGAGTATATACCATAAAAATAGTTCAAACTAATTAAACTGAAGTTGAATTTAAATTTTTTCGGAGTTTCATATCTCAAATATACTTTTTTATGGGTATATGAAGATACCTACATCAAACGTTGCGAATCTCGAAGCAAATCAACGGGTATTGATATTGGTGCCTAGGCATATATATATATATATATATATATATATATATATATATATATATATATATATATATATACAATCAAACTGTCATAAAAAAAGACAACTACAATTCGAAATTTAGTTCAAACTTGTTTGAACTAGTTAGTAAACTAATTAAACTTGACATCCAAGAAATTTTAAAAATTTTCGCACACGATATATACCTGTTTTAGACTATGGTTTCCGAGCACCAAGGAGCACTCGTTATTTTAATTTTATATATATATATATATATATATATATATATATATATATATATATATATATATATATATATATATATATATATATATATATATATATATATATATATATTCAAAATTTTATGGTTATGCATATTGCAGAAGTTGAAATACATCCTTAATTATTCAATTCATGATGTTCTCCTCTCTCCCTCTCTCTCTCTCGAGGGGTTTGCGGACCCAATGCATGCTGTCCTTGCTGTCAGGCTTCTATCAAATATTACGATATCAGCCTTCGTTTACTGTTAACCGCGACCAAAGATTGGTTGCCTTTCAAGTATGCTTAGAGAGGAATCTGGGTAATATTGTGATACATTCTTTTTATGTTAGGGCCTGTTTGGAAACGCAAGAATTTCATAGGAGTTTTGCAATAATTTTATAGTAAACAGTTCACTTCCCACAAGAATCAGGATCTTGCATTCCAAACGGGGCCTTAGGTTCTTTTTACTGGTGTGTTCTCTCTATATGTTAACTTTATCACAATTAGCGTCATAATTTCTCTTTAGTTTTGGTTTCTTTGCTTATTTCCTTTATGCTTTCTTCAGTTACAACATTTTTACACTGTCCGCATTGTATGTAGTGATTAGGTTTCCATCGTCGATGGATTAGCACATCCTATGAAGTGATGAATCAAAAAGATCTTAGCTTTGGCCTCCAAACAAGCCTTCAGTTCTGTAGTACCATGTGTGCAAGCGTTGATGTTTGGAGCACCTCCTGCGACATCTGAGGGATCTTGATTTGCCATGTAAAGGCGTGCCCATGATTGAGATATGAATCTGGTTGTGTAGGAGACTTGAGAGTCATATAGTTATGCTGTGCATGTGTTATCTTCAGCAACCTTGTTGGTGAAGCTCCAAATGAGATTTTTCCCATTAATAAAAGGTCACCACCCGGAAAGGTGGTTCACTTACTTTGCCTGTTCGTGGATTTGTCTTTGTGAGTGTTCCTCTGACGTTGCAACGGGGCCACGTTCGGCGCATTCTTTCGGACCGTGAAAAAAAATGCTAGCTTCAATTCTGAATGTCAAGCTTCCTCCTGATGTTACCTGTAAAATTGTTCTTCCTGAGTTCTTGAGATTGAACCAAAATGCCCATGGTTCTGAAAAGCAACTAGGCGGTATTATACCGTTCTGTGCTGGAAACCTCTCCTTAATTATCGAGTAATACTATTGCTCTCTTCTCCCCCAGCCTTGAGCCTCAGCAACATACCTAGACTTTCTCAGATGGCCCCGGGTCCTAGCGCAAGCTTTTCAGTACAAAATAACGGACATACAGACGAAAGGGTTACTATGTTGATGCAGGGGAGGTTATCAACCACAGGTCGGCAGCACATCTTATGGACTTCCACCAGTAAGTGTAAAACAACAGATTAGGTGAAAAACAGGTACATTTGATGGTAATGATTCAAAGAAGAACACATCTTCAAAGTTTTGTGACTTGACTAAAATAAATCATATATTAAAAAACACTTCTTGAATAGGTAGAAGACCAATAGTCTTGATAGCAGAAAGAAAAGGTGCACAACGAAACAGTAATATGCTTTGATGAGCCAAAATATTCTAGCTTTTTCTAAACCACAACAGGTAAGAATATTGCAATCTTTCGAGAGAGAAAAAAAAGGAAAAGCTAGAGATCTGAGCATTTTATTTTCGTACTGAGGTTATAACATAGTCCACTGGTGGCTGCAAATCATAAAAGATGACAGATCCACACCGTTAATTCCGAATAACAAAAGCATATTTCTGCTACCAATTGCTACTTGAAACCAAGTATGAGAACTACACACAGTAGCTTGTAGGAGCTGAAACTAAATGTGCTTTCTCAAACTGCAAGCACTATGTCATCAGAATCCATGCAGATCCACATCAGAACAACATAGTAAAAACCACGCTTAAGTTGTCTCATTTCTTAAGCGGATTCATCCTGTCCCTCAGGTAATACAGCTTTGCTCTCCTGACTTTCTTCCTGTCCAAGATCTTGATTTCTTTGATGTTTGGTGAGTAACTGAATGCAAAAGAGAAGTTGCATTAATAAAATAGTCCACACAAATCACGTAATATATAATGGCATCTTTCATGTTTGACTTCTTCAACAACTTAAGCCAATTTTTCATATGAAAGATTGAAGAAATAAAAGTACACAGATCCCGAAAACAAACACAGAGGCCAAGGCCATATGAAATATCCTACTTATGCCATTCTTCCAATATTAACAGTCCCACAGGATGAAGAAAGAACATGCTATGATGTAATGAAAATTGCAGTTTTGCCATAGCTGGATGCACACGTTTATGAAACTACAACCTCCAGTTCTAACAAAACGCTAACATGGCACAGGCACTTATTGCACCAACATTCTGTAAAAATGGTCAATAGAAAAATATGTGCTTGGTATTGAATACTACCGGTATCCATCCCATTGTGCACTTTCTTAAGAGTTAATTAACCAGATACATATCATTCCATGGTTTAGAAAATAGTACTCATGGTCATGGATTTACGACCAACAGAAGGACCAGAATGAAGCTGGTGCCACCATTCTCACCAGCAAATGAGATACTATTGGGTATATGAAGAAGCCAACTGTTAGCTAAGAAACAAGGGCACCAAACCTAAAAGCAGTTTTCCCAGTTCAGCCAACAACACTTCTAATATACCAATTGTGCATCTATAATTCCATTTGTGTTTAATTAGCCATATGTAACTAAAAATATGACCATCCTGTTCTGTCATGCTAAAGAATAAGGAGGAATGGCCCACTCAACCAACAACACTTTCAACTATTGCGAATGATAGCCAGATTTGAACAAACAAGTGTATATTCCCACAAGAATATAATAGTACACAACCAAGAAATAATTTTGAGTTCCCGATCTCTACGTGCAAAGTTCCGAAACAAAGCAGCATATACATAAAAATGGAAAAGAGAAGCACATATTTGGTGTCACTTACAGTGGAAAGACAGACTCAACTCCCACACCAGCTACTAATCTACGCAGTCTGAAAGTTGTATTGATCCCAGCATTGCGCCTTGCTATGACAATGCCTTTCAATGTAGACTCGCGCCGCTTGTTCTCAGGAACTTGCTGTTTATACATAGAATCAGAACAATAAACATGAATGAATAGCACTAAAGTGAGAATGCAAATGGCTTAGTAATTACCACTCTCATTTGAACAATACATCCAGGCTGTACATCAGGTATCTCTCTTTCCTCACGAACCTTTTCAACTGCCTCTTTGTTCAAGATCTGGCAAGGTCCAATAATGAATATGTTCAGCTATTTTAAGTGTTTGTTGCAATATTACTGTTACTGGATGTTGCATGATCCCTGCAGATAACACTAGGCTTACATTCATAATGTGTCTGGCTGTCTTGTCAGGTCTCTTGAACTTAATGCGTGGGGGGTGCTCAACAGCAGGAGAGCTGGAACTTTCCTCCTCAAGAGAAACCTTGGCATTCCCCACTGTTGATAAACCCCTCATTGCCAAAGCCTTCACGCAGAAACCAGAGGCCTGAACACCATGGCGGGAAATGATTGGACTCTGCACATCAAAAAAGAATCAATCCGACAGATATGACCAAGATTAGTAGTAGCACACAAGATCACAAACGCACAAATCACAACTCGTACGAACACCCACCCCAATTGGACGGATCCAGCCGTAAGGCCTCAGGGGTTTGATGGCCGACTGATTAACCCCTGACAGTGCAACGCCAGGGACTGCACAATCCAGGAGCTTCGCAGAAGTGCCACGGCTTCCGGCCCGACAGACGCTCCGCAGCAAAGACTGCATCCTGTGACCAATCCTCTGCATAGGAAATGCACACATTGTGAGCAAACCGTGCAGGTGGATTCCATTCCTTGCAGGAGAGAGAGGAGTGCACAAGTAGCAGATAAACCCTAGAGAACGTATACAAGCGCAAGAACGCCTTTGTCAAAGATGGCATGGCAGGATGCAGACGCATCCGCAGCGGGCATTCCAACAGGGGCGGACCTAACGTGGGACATGGGGGTTCAGTTGAACCCCCAACAATATGGAAAAATAAACTGCTACTGGTAATCCATAACGCAGCAAGCAAATCCACCACAAACTTCATGGAATGGACTATCCATCCCAGAAAGGAAGATTTGAATGAGATTGCTCACGGAAAAGAAAAGATCCTCAGGAGCAAGCTAGGGCTTGCTTACCAGCGAAAGAAGAGAAAAATGCGGCAGAGCGGAGGACGACGACGACGCCTAGGAGAGAATAATTCCTTCACTTCGAGGGTTAAATGACGTTGGCGTGAGAATTTGAGACAAACGGCGAAGAAATAGCCGCCGCCGCCGTCGCGACGAAATATGGAAAAGAGTTAAGGAAGAGGATGGGCTGGAATAGGGATGGCAATCGGGCGTGGCGGGGACGAGGGGCAGCGAGGAGCGGCGGAACAAGGGGCGGCGAGGAGCGGAGATTTGGTGTGTCGGCGAGGAGGAGAGGCGGCGGAACAAGGGGCGGCGAGGAGCGGCGAGGGGCGGCGGAACGAGGGGCGGAATGAGGGGCGGCGGCTGGGACTGGGATTTGGTGTGTCGGCGAGGAGGAGAGGCGGCGGCTGGGATCTGGAGGTTTCCGTGGATTGGACTTTGGGACTGTGTCGACCGAGATTTGGAGGCCGCGTGGTGGACTGGACCGACCGATGGATGTTAGGGTTTGCTGGTTTTAGGAGGGCCTACTTGTCAGTTCATTTCACGGGTAAATGGATGAGACGGGTATGAGTAGAGCTAACCCATGTCTGTACCCGTTTACCCGATGGGCAGAGATTTCCCCCCATTTTTCCACCCGTGGGTAAAAATCCATCCTATACCCGACTCCATTAGGGTATTTACCCACGGGTACACGGATAAACGGGCACAATTGCTATCCCTAGGCTGGAACTAGAGACGAGAGAGGTTTGGGATTGGGCTGTGAGGATTGCGGATTTGGGGAGGAGGGACAGGGGCGGACCCATAGGATATGTCGGGTGGGCTACAGCATACCCTGAGCCCAGCCGAACGGTTCGCCCAACTGAGGGGAGATGTCCATCGAGTGGAGGGCGGCGACGGGCGATCTAAAGGAGCGGAGAGCGGCTCGGCGCGTCGCTGCGTCCGGCGTCCGCCACTGCCAACGCGACGCCGTGGAGTCTCAGTCATGCAGTCCTTCCGGCCGTGCTCCGGCATCACGGGCCCTTACGCCATCTTCCTCGGCGGCAATTCGACTCTAGGCTCGCCATGAACCCCGTCTGTCTGAGGGCAGGTACTGCTACTCTCGGTTTCTTTTCTAACCTTAATCTTTGGCAGTGTCTATTTGCTTGTGTGTGGACTTGTAGGGCATAGGACCACTATGGCATTGTATTGGGGGTTGACAACATAGACACATTGTGAAGGAAAAATCAGTGTTAAGGGTCTATTACTCCTACTCCGGTGAACCCCCCGTTTAGGGCCTCCAAAGCCTACTACTATATCTACTGTTCGGTCTCGTAACCATAACAAAAAGTGATGTGGCTTCGTTCTCCAAGACTCCAACATGAACACAATTGATGGCATGAGTGATCTAGCATTTAGGCCATCCTGAACACACAGAAATCCTATATGGATAAAGAGTAAAACCTCATTAAGTGAATAGCCCTCCAAAGAAATGAGTCCACAAAATCCCTTTCCTTTCCATCAATCCACAAACTCCATGCCTGAACAAAGAGAATAAAGTTCCTATTTAGTTGAAATTAATGTTTTGAATGGTTGAAATTTTAGGTGTTCACTAGTACTTACACAAGCTATAAGGTTAGGATAATCGATTATAAGATGAGATGAGCTAATCTTTAAACCGCTTATAATCTCCAAGACTAAAATACGAAAGTTGTAGATGCGAGACTTGATAGAAAAGATGCCTTCCATCGCATATTCAGGAGACATGTAGTAGGCTAAAAAAGTCAGACAAGTAGTATTGTAAGTCTCTTTTATGTATATTTGAGACTATTAGTATGGTGTTTGAACTATTTATATTGTAATTTGTGCAAGTTTCCAACTTAATCCTTGAATTTAAGACTTATCATATTATTTAGTGCCTGCATACCGAATTACGATGCAAATTGTACAATTATTTACCGAATTGGCAAATGGTTTTACCGAATTGCATATGAAAATTTTGGTGCGGCATACCCTTTGGTAAAATCCTGGGTCCGTCACTGAAGAGGGAGGAGGATAGAAATCTTGACGATGGTCTGTCTCTTGTGCGGAAAATTGGGATCTATTCTAGAGAGACTCGTTGAAGGTCCACATGTCATGCATGTTACTTAACGCTGGCCATTGTATCGCCCGGCTACCGGGTTTGTCAGTTTTGCCTTGCTGTATGCACACGTGGACCGTGAGGACCAGTTGCTGATTGTTGGCGTAAGGGAGCAACGAGCAGGCCGGGAAAATCGGTGTCAATCAAGAGAAGAAAAGGAGGAGTAGCAACGGGACAAAAGCAGGGGAAAAAGGCAGAAAGACATCATGGTTTTATCGCTCCTCACTTGGGTAACGATTTGATTTTCTCTATGTTTATTAATTTAATTAGAGATTAGAGTTGGGATTAGAGAGAGTGAAAAGTATACATTAGGAAAAAGACTAGTATATCGGCTAATCTGGTATATTGTTCTCCTATAATGTTGGGTACTGTATGAGAGTAATTTAAAAATGTTATCTACTAGATAATTGTAGAGAAATTCGATAGTTTTCTGTACAATATTTATTTATATTGATCAGATAAATAGATTTTAAGTTATGAATTTTGTAATCCGGCTATCTGGTAAATTTATCATCTTCTAGTACCATATATTAATCTGTAGATTAAAATTACTAGATGAAATATTGGATGATTTATCTACATAAAAGATGTAGATAATTACGGGTTCTAGAGATCCCATGAACATGATCTTAAATCCAGATAGTTTCCTAGAAATATCTAGATATTTTAGATGCTTTATTCGAAAGAATTTGATGGTGCCAATTGTCATAAATCTAGTGGTCACAAGAATCTATATAATCTTTTCAATCCAAAATATACATCATTTGGGAGAGTTGGTTTGGTTTATAAATATTTATATTTTATTTTTCGAAAGCAATATGTTCAAAGTGCCCATGTTAATTGTTATTCTTAGAGAGAGGTAAATCATAAATAGAGACAACATATGTCAAAAACAAAAATATGTACTACTTCATTTTCTATGTGTGTGAAAAACACCATTTAATATGCTAACGTAGAAAAATAAGAAAAGAGAAGTGGGTTAAAGTTAATATCTATTTAAAAACAAAGTGCACACTTGTGTTGTCAACTAAAATTGTAATAGTTTTACTCTAAAAAGTTGTCATTGTGCTGTCACCAAATAATGTGTTAGTATTAGTTTATTATTTCAAATTTTTTAGTGTTATTGACTTTCAATAGACTTAGCAATGTGACTTTTATCTTTAGTTTTTATAAACCAATATAACTATATATTAAAAACTATAACACAATGAAATTAGCGAACACCCATTCATAAAATTCTAAATCTGCCATTGCCAACAATGGACACATTTAGTAAATATCCCAGGAAGATTTGAGCATTTGATTGCTCACAATCATAAAAAAAGACTAGAAGAAATAAATTAGATCAAAGCGAAATCAATCCAAGCAAGTTAGGGCGGACTTACGGACAAAACAAATCAGTCGGGATGGATCCCCTCTCGACTCCACGACAATCCAATAGAGGGAGAGGTGAGAAGAGTCCGAGGTGGCGGTGGCGAAGAGTGAGGTTCGGCGGCGGGTTTGGGGGATGATCGATCTCCGAAGGCGGTGACGCCGAGGGATTGAGCGGGGAAGCGGCGCCGAGCAGACGGCCGGCGCGGGGGCTGGAGTGTTTGGGCAACAATGGGTGGAAAACCCTAGTAGAAGATTTTACGGTGACTGCGGCCACGCGGTGCCTCTCCGTCCGTCTGATTATCAGATCTAACAAACACTTGCCTCCTTTTTTCTGTCACTTGAATTTGTAATTTTGTATCCTCTGTCTTTTAGGGCAAAATACAGGAGGAGGTGAATGGCGCTATTGTTTTTAAGCAAATTTCAGCTGTCTCGTTCCGAAAGAACTAGCATGTCAATATCTACAGTACTTCAAATAGTGTTTCGCTACTCTGTTTTCATCCCGGTGTTTTCCATGGTAAATTCGCTACTATGTTTTGTCATCTCTCTCTGGTTTTTGTGTCAGAGCTCCTTTGTCGTTTCCCTCAAGGGTAGAAGAGGCAGTGGTAGACCTAGAAGAAAAATTTAGGAGGGCTAATGGAACAAAGCCAATAGCAGCCTCGAGTCGGTGCTCATCTTTGCCACGCCGGGGTCGTTCTTTGGCCAGCTCTTCTCGGATGTGAGCTTGCACCTAGTCTTCTCGGTAACTGACGTGCTCTTCTTAGCCAATGGAACCTTGACGAGGAATGTTGCACAAGGATTTAAAAGAGATTTGCTGTTTTTCTATTGTATGGCAGTGTAGAGGGGAGCATACCTAGTTTGGCTTCACAAGTAGAAGGTTGTTTTGTTCCAAAGAATAATGTGGAAGAAGCTATTCTACTTCTGATGATACTATTGAGGAAATAGTACCAGGGAAAGACACATTGGGATCCCTCGATGATGGAACGTTTGACCTATTCATTGTCTCTTTGTTGCCAGCCATCGGTTCTTGCAAAGCATCTTGAAGAGATTCTACCTGGAATATATCCTTGTACTGAGAGATGGTACACACTTGCTCTTTGCTATTATGCAGCTGGTCAGAAAGAAGCGGCACTAGATTTTTGAGGAAGTGTTTAAATAAATATAAGATAATGGCCTTGCTGTTAGCTACTAAGATATGCAGTGAGGAGTGTCATCTTGCTTCTGAGGGTGTTGAATATGCGACAAGAGTAGTCACAAACGTTGAATCGTCATGTGCTCATTTTGAAGTGTGAGCCTCCATTTGTTGGGGAGTTGTCTCGGTAAGAAGTCTAAGATTGTTTCATCAGATCATCAAAGATCTCTCTTGTAGACAGAAACTTTGAAGTCACTTACAGAGTTAAGTGCTCTTGATCGCCACAATTCAGACCTAATATTTTACATGGGATTTGAATATGTTGAGTAGCGGAACATGAATGATGCCCTGAGATGTGTAAAGGAGTATATTAACGCAACTGGTGAATCTGTTTTCAAAAGTTGGAGGTTGCTAGCGTTGGTTCTTTTTGCACAGCAGACTCAAACCCCTAAGAGGAGGTGATTATGGGGTGTGTTTTTTTGGCCCCTGACTTATACCTTTTGGCTTAAATTTTTAAATTCTGGTTGTTCGCAAGAGAGAGTATGAAGAGAGATACTCGATGCAATTTTGACCGATATAGAAGAAGTCAGGACAATGTCTACTACAATTGACTTGTAGACCCTGTCTTGAAAAGACACTTTATTTGAAAGCTAGTTATTTAAAAAGCCAAACTATAAGTCCAAAATGATCTACCCATGATATGCACACGTACGATCCAATCACCAGTATGCAAAATGGGAATGTAGTTGGATGATAAGCAAGGTTTGAAAACTCGGTAACAGGTACTCGCTATGTCACCTCACGTTGTAGCGAGTATACGGTAATCGGCCTTGTACTTGGCCTTGTAATTGGTTTTTCTATTTAAAATGTGGATTTATATACATACATTCATATAGCATCAAAACAAAATTCTAATGCATATCATTTGATGTAGTAGCAGTAGGATGCCATCAAATAGACATAACATGTTTCAATATAACATGATTTGAAAGCTGCAGGTAGGCTAATTTGCAATCTTAAGATGATGACCATGAAAAACCAGCCATTTGGATTTGGTGGGATAATTGAAGAATTAAACCAAGGCATATAAGTTTAGAAATAAGGAGAAGACTCAATGAATTAAATTAGCACATTTGCACAGCTATCTGCTTCTCTCACACAACCCTGAAATGAATAGAAATGCAATGGGAGTGCTAGAAGCAAAATAACACAAATAAACAACACATAGAGGGTCACAAAGTGCAGAGAGCTGCCGCTTCCTGGCTCCCTCCTCATGTGCAGAGCCACCATATCTCCACTCATCTACCACCTTGTAAGTGACCTTGTAACTGGCTTATTACCGAAGTATCCCGAGTAATCAGGCGGTTAGACCTGTTAAACCTGTTAATTACTCAGTTTTGTATACTCGTAACAGGGGAGGCAACCTGTTACGAGTATTTGGCCTAGTACTCGGTCTAGTAGACCTGTTTTTAGAACATTGATGATAAGTTGATCATGACCAGGACGGTTTGAGGCAGCCGACCATGAATCCATTTCTAAAAGAGTAAATTATACAAACGGGTCCTTCAAATTGTTTCGATGGTTTAAATAGGTACGTGAATTCTGAAATTATAGATTTCAACCATCAAACTTGTTTAAGTGGTTCACTCTTGATCCAATGTACACGGTCCTAGCTCTAAACGTAGCCACATGCGCATACACGTCGGTCTGTCTCCACCATGCCCCGTAGGAGACAACTACTCCACAAACACTTCCGACGGCCAGCAATGGTATTCCTCGGTTGCTCTGTCTGCCGCATGTTCTTTAGCATATATCAATTCGACGTCCACAACATGGCAAATGTGCAAACCTACGCCAACGTGGAATAGCTGTGCCAAATGGCAAATGTGTAATTCCTTACACAACGTGGAATAGCTGTGGCAAATGACAATGAGAACAGCATTGACCTCAACCAAGATCGTGTTGGCGGGGCCAACAGGTCAATAGGATTGCGTAGGTGAGATAAATTGATGATCTCATCTAGCGTTGTTACGTGCTTTCTTACTGAGACACGTTCATGTATATGTAGTAAGAGTAAAGTTCATTACCGGTCTTTAAACTTTTTATGCTGTGTCATCTCAGTCTATAGACTTTTAAAGTATGTCATCCCGGTCCTTAAACTTTCAAAGTATGCCATTACCACCTGTTACGGGTCCAGCTGTAATGGTACACTTTTGAAAGTCTATGGACCGGGATGACACAGCATAAAAAGTTTAAGGACCGGTAATGACACATTTTGAAGTTTAGGGACCGGGATGGCATACTTTAAAAGTCTATGGACCGGGATGACACAGCATAAAAAGTTTAAGGACCGGTAATGGACTTTACTCTGTATGTAAATATAGGCATAAAGATTTAAAGCCAGTGGAGCTACTCCTTACAATTCTACAATCCCATCAAGAGTGAGTGGGTTTTCGAACTACCACTAAACTCGCCGCCTTATTGCAGGAAGTTTTGTCGCTCTTTTTTTTTTTGTCTTTATATGTTGTCAATAATGGCTTGAAAGTCCATTTGATGTGGCATTCATTTTTAAAAAAAATAGAAAGCGAGAATTTTATACCGTACGTCTAAATATAAAAAATAGATTACCACGTACTAACTATATGGTATTGTATGTACGTATAAATTAGTAAAACCTGCCTGTTGCTTGCAGTACAATGGATTCATCAGGTTACGATATCCCACTCATGTGCATTTATTTCACCGCTAATATGACAGATTGCCATGTTATAAAGTTGAAAGTTTTAGAGAGGAACAAATATTTTTCATGAGAAAAAAATGAAGAAAGATAGATGAAAACATGAAAGAGGTAGCTGAGTGCTGAACCCTGGAAAAGTGCGAATTTAGCTTGCAACCGAGAGTTCTGACTTTTAAGCTTCACCAGACTGGAGCTTGGGGTTCACGGCTAGGGTGAAAACGGATTGGATACGGATTGAATAGTCACAAATATGAATACGAATATATATTCTTATAAGAATATTTTCGAATATGAATACGAATTGAATGTCGTAGCAGATACGAATTCGAATTGAATATGTACTTAATTCAGTCGAATAAAAATATCCTCCTACAACTTCTGTAATAAATCTCGGTAGAACAAATTCCTATTGGTTTTGCCGGTTTTCATCGGTTTTTGACCGGTTACCGGAATGGTTACCGATTTCAAACCACCCAAATTCAAATTTCGAATCACGAAATTCGTCCGGGTCTTTCCCTGGTTCCAGAAATAGATTGAATACGAATCAAATAGTCTCGAAAACGAATATTCTCGAATACAAATGTGAATATGAATATTCTCAAATGCGGATATGAATATTCTCAAATACGAATATGAATATTTTCGAATACGGATTTTGCTTACCACATTCGCATTTTCTCGAATAAGAATATTGGATAAAACAGATTATCCATGTAATGCCCCCATTTCGAAGGGGGTCATGAATATCTCGCAGCCGCCTAGGATTGTTCAGCTACAAGGTATTGCAATCAAGTGTACATCATTGCCATCACGTGCTTAGATACAAAAGTCAATTTTATTACAAGATAACGGCTTAACAACCAAATCTTACATGGGGCAAGTGGCCGTTGGATACAATACATTACAAAAGAATACCATAGGCGTGCCTGAGCGGAGAACAGCCCTAATTTCAAACATCGTCTACTTCGCAGTATTCCATCATGTCATCCTCGTAGACTTCTTCATTTTCTTGCCACGCACTTTCTGTTAATATTTTTAGCAAGTATGAGTACAAACCACCGTATTCAACAAGTCACATGAGAAAGTACTATTTAATTACATGTAGGGTCTTCCAAGGGATGAGAGTATAATGGTTTTATTATTATATGTGGGTGCAATTTTAGTTGAAAATAATTTTAAACACAAAATCACAACCTTCTTAAAGAAATTGGGGTTTAAACAACTTGATTACCAATCTTAATAAATTCGCAAATCTACTTATGCTTTGTTATTGGATTCACCCATTAAACACAGCTTCATTTACCGGAAGCATGACGTATTTGGATAGCATTAAATTATGACTTTGTAGAGTTACCCAGTTTTACCCATATGATCTCTTAATCCTCATGACGGAGTTAAGAAAACAATGCCTTTTACTGGTCAATTCTTTATATAGTCTCTACCCAGTTGGTGTTGTTCCTCAACAAACTCGAGTGGCCCACAACCTCGCCTGATTTGATGCGGATCTACTATTGTTAAGTATGGTTATACCCCTCCCATACCACAAAACTCCCTTGGCCTCCCTCCACTCTTTGTAGATATTCAATCAAATTTGAGCAGCTACTAAACTAGATTTGATGAATTAATGCTTGTGATTGAGCGATCACCATGTTCTTTACTTAGCATAAGATTTTAGTCCTCATATTTTCACCGAGGCGACTTTGATCCACAAACCCTTGTTTTAGTGCCCATCCGCACTGCCACCTTTCCAGTTCAAGGCTCCACCCTAGGATAAGGTTATAGGACCTAACCATCTCGTGGCTTCTCATGATGTCTCCTTATCCTAGAACCTCTTTTAGAAATTCTACCAGCAAAATGCCAAAACTCTTAGCAGTGTAAAACTATTGAATTATCGGTCTACCATGATTATTTAAATAATATATTTAGTATTACTAAGTCTTGAACTTGAGCTTCTCCTTGTTGGACTGGCTGATCTTCAGTGTCGTGTGCTATCGCAAATTGAAAGAAAATAAAGCAATTCCATGCTTGAAAGGTTGAGCTAGGAAGAAACAAATAAAATAAAGAAATAAGATCCAAGAAAAATCAAATAAAATAAGTTATATATATATATATATATATATATATATATATATATATATATATATATATATATATATATATATATATATATATATATATATATATATATAGGACGAGTGTTTCATGCACCATGGTGCCTAGGCACCAATATCAATACCCGTTGATTTGCTTCGAGATTCGCAACGTTTGATGTGGGTATCTTCATATACCCATAAAAAAGTATATTTGAGATGTCAAACTCCGAAAAAATTTAAATTCAACTTCAGTTTAATTAGTTTGAACTATTTTTATGGTATATACTCACTGTAGTCGCATTGAACTCAAAAGTAGTTCAAACTAATTTGAACTGAGTTCAAAACTTACTTACCATAAATATATCAAGGGTATAAAACATTTTCATACCCAAACTCAAAAAAAATATCAATCATACACGTGTATCGGATGTTGGTGCCTAGGCACCATGGTGCCTTACGTAATTTTCCTATATATATATATATATATGCATTTTAGGGTTTTGGGAACAGTAACGGGTCTGGGCACTGTTCACAATATATCCGACACTGTTCATACCAGGTCGAGCTAACGGATTAACAGTTTAGCAAGAATAATTAATTAAATTAAATTAAGTAGAAATAAACTATGAATTGACTAAACACTAAACCATACTAGATGTAAATAAACTTCTCTCTAGATCTAAATCTATTGTTAATAAACTACTTATGATTAATAAACTTCTCTCTAGATCAAACTAGCTCGATTTAAACCATCTTCAATTCTTCTTCCACCAAAAGCTATAGATCTAAATTATAATGCAATTAAGAATAAATTACTAACCATAGGTAGTTAAGAAGTGAATGGATTTAGGTGGTCAAGAAGTGAATAGATCTACAATCACTTTTGCCAAATAGTCTCCTTTCACCAAATCGCTGCCTCAAAACCCCTGCCTCCAGCTCAAAGCAGCAGCTATATCTGAAATTTAAGACATTGGGTCGATAGGTCTGCGCACAGTTAATATAGTGGAATTACCACGGACTGTTTTTAATACAAACCGTCTGCGATAGTTCGTATTAAAAACCGACGATTCTCACTACGAACCGTTTGTGATATTATCTCTTCACATACGGTTTTTGGCGCTGTCAGCAACATAAACAGTCTCTAAACTAAAGACATTTGTGCTTGTATTTAACATTAACAGTTTTAGAGAACCGTTTATGATGTACCGTTTAATATTAGGCTTTTTGTAATAGTGAAAGTTCACCTCGGCAATCTATAATATCCCCCTAGGAATTTAAAAGGAATGAGCAATGAAAATTCCAAACTGTCAAAACGAAGAATAATTCATGTTCTAATAGTGTGTTACCCACCTACATTAGCGCGTAGTAGTTTCTAAGACAATGGTAATGTATAGAAGAAAAACAAAACACAGCAACCTGATCCTACAACAAACGCAACAGACAAATCCGGAAGCTTGGTTTTGCTTAATAGTTCAAACCTTTCTACCTGCAGAAATCTACCATTCAAGTCATAACCATAATTAGTTGAGTGGAGCGTTCTGTTTATCATTTTCCTTAGGGTTCTCCCTCCGCCGCAGTTCAAAGCGGTCGCCATCAGCAGCAGGATCAGGCTGCCCAAGAGAATCAGTTGTTTCCATGCTTGGCTCAGGCGATGTCTCACTGTTCAACTCTTCATCTTTAACAGTTTTTCCTCCTGAATCACCACTTTCGTCGCTACTGCTGTACCCTTGATTGGACGGCAGCATATCTCCTTCACTGACCTTGGAGTCCATTTCATCAATAGTCACTTCTGTCTGAGGAAGTCTCTGTTGGATAGGCACGGCATTGCTGATAGGCTGGCCTGTTCTCAGTTCTTCTTTATAAGCAGCCAATTGAGTCTGATATCTTTCCTTGTCCTGTAAACCCCTTTCTTGGTATACCTATTAAGAGTCACAAAAGGCATATATCACATGACAAATAACTGATGATTTGGAGTAGTGAAATTCAAAAACATTGTTTCTACTCTTACAGCTTTCTCTACAGGGCCTAGATTGTTCCACCGTTCACCAATCATTTTGCTGATCAGCCTGTCCTGTCCAGGATACTGTGGCTTAAGCTTTCTGTGCTGGTCTTGGAAGAAGAAATTATAGCCACTCCTGTTTGGTTTGGGATGTCTGGGATCTGTTGTACTTAGCTTCTTCCTACGTCGCCGACGACGCCCACGCCTCAAATCAGTGTTGTTCATTGCAATGGGACATGCCAGAGTTGGCAGAGCAGGTTCTTCAGTGCAATTATAGAGGACTGCTTTCGTTGATTTTGAGCCTATAATAACAGTTACTATGTAGCCATGTTCAAACTTGCTATCAATTATTACACCTACATCAACATTATCTGAAGACGAAGCTGGGCCTAAAACAGTTGAAGGAACAAGGTATTAGTCATATAAATGTTTACACCTCTTTCCTCAAGGGTATTAAATCAGCAGAAAGTCGTTTCCATTTGTTAACTATGTTTTCCCTTAATAATGCTTTTCTTAAGCAGTTTTAACACCATATAGACGTGCTTGTTTGTACCAAACTTACGTAGATTGATCTACAGATAAACTTAGTGACAGACGAACTTGCAAGCTTCAACTAGATTAATAAATCTTGTCAGTATTAGATGGTAAATATCACAATAATTCAATATGACTAAACCTGAAGAGTAACATTCCTATTGCTTTCTAATGCATGAGTTGATACAGAAGATGAGTAAAAGTACAACTGACCTGAAGGAGCATTGCTGCACCTTTTTCTTTTCTGGGTAGCTTGGGCTTCAGCTTTCACTTCTACACAGGACATTGTTCTGGGATCTGCAGAGACATCATGGTATGAGTTACTGCAAGATCGCAACAGATAAAACTAGAAGATGAATTTCTGTAGGTTGCACGGACCAGTTTCTTGTTGATACCAACCTTGCGCTCCAAAGAAGTAAAGCTGCTCAAAATGGTATAATAGTGACATATAGTATTTCTTCAACATAAAAGAAGCGTTTGTCGCAGTAGCGGGAAAAATAAATGATGCTGTTACTTCTCTCCATCTGTTATCTGCCTTCACCTGTGTGAAAAAACAAGATTCAGTTATCCACCTGCCAGACTTTGCATGTTGGAAAATCAAGTAATGATTAATAATGATATCATGAAAACACCACAAATTTTGAAGTGCCAAGCCTTCAAAATGCTTTTCTTTGACAAACATCTAGACTTGCCAAAAATGTAGTAACGCATTAGTAAGACCATGTGTGAGTTCCACTAGATGTTGTAATAACCCCATCCCAGCAACATTCTATAATTATGGGCAGTATAGATGGAACATTTGAGTTTGTCTTATTAAAAGGTCCCAATATTCACAGAACACAACAATTGACCATTGCGGACTTCCAGCCGGTGCAAGTAACTGATTGAACTCTTTCAGTTAGGACATGAGGAGTGTGCCAAAAAGTCCTAAAAAATTTCACTTGCAGGTCTTGACTCCCTCAAGTCCAGTCTAGGGAGCCGCTCTAAGCAAGGCCAGTTTCTGATTAGCTGACTCCTAGCTCTGGCCCAAGTCTTCCCAATTCAGATTCTCAGTTTCACACCTAGAACACGCTATGTCCTTCCAAAATTTCACAATTGCATGGTACGTTGTTCGGCAAAAAAAAAAAAGAATATTTAGGACATATGCATTTATGTATATTTGCCGGTGCACATGTTTAAACGTGTTCTATATCCATGATTTTTTAAAGGATTTTAAAGAACTTTTTTTAGTGTCCCAACGGAAATGCAAGCGCCAAAAATTGACATCTTATGTAACTTTCAAGCATCTAAATGAGAAAGGTTATAATTATACCTGGACCGTTGCAAGTGACATGTGGGGATGAGAAGCGATGGATGAGAATTCTCATCACCCATATTTGGCATGGAGTAATTGAGGAGAAATAGGATAGAGACCAACCAATGCATTAACAGGGGGAGGGGAGAATGAAATTGGTAGGAAGTGAATTCCCATCCCAATTCCCAAATTGACCCATGCAATAACAGGGGGAGGGGAGAATGGAATTGGTAGGAAGTGAATTCCCATGCCCATTCCCAAGTTGACCAATGCAATAACAGTGGGAGGGGAGAATGGAATTGGTAGGAAGTGAATTCCCATGCACATTCCCAAATTGAACCAAAAGCTTAGCTAAGTGAATGCTCTGTGCACACAAACTGAGTTAACCACATGTGTAACTGCAATTCATGCATGCCAACTATTTGGCAAATGGCATAAGATGGCAAAAAAAAAAAAAAATGGCTCACAGAGTTCAAGTACTGAACTCGAGCTTAATGACGTAGTTTGCACCTAACAGTAGTGATTAATTTTATCAGGATTTAGCCACTACAAATAACTTTGTTACACTCATATATTACAACAATGTTCAGATTCATCAAAAGTGAATTTAGGCCCACCTGACCATATTAGCATTTACAGTATCTAGTACTCCCTTTGTCTAATTTTATAGAGCGTATTTTTTGAATGACTTTGTCAATAAATATATAATGTATTTCATATTTCAATGCAAAATTAATGTGATATTCTCTTTATATCCCTAATAAATATGCATCTTTATTTGCTATTCTCTACATGTATACACTGAATATACTGCTTAGAGATAATAATTAGGAGTAAGTTAGCCATTTTCACTATCTCCTTGGTCTATATGTCAATAGAAAATATGATTTATAAACTTGGACGATGGAAGTACAAAGTAGTAATACCGCGAAAATGTCCCTACAATTCTCAAATAAAAGTGACAAAATAGCACAACTCCAACACATTAACTTTTCCAATTAAGTTAATAAATATCACAGGACAAACTAATTTGTTGAGTTACTTTAGACAATTGAATCTAAAGAATCCTATTGATTTCTTGCCTTATCAATGCCACCTCGCGAAGTGACCTCCATAAATAGCTGATGAAGATCCAGGTCTTTTCCACCAATGATTGGCACCCTTAGAGAAAAAGGATGTTAGAGATACACCAAATGAAGCATGATCAATGATAAGAGTAGAACAAATAATTAACAAAACAACAAACAAGTTGCAAATGGAATCATTCATCAGCGGATATAATATTACTAGTAATGCGAACAGGTTGTGAATAGAGATAGTTGATATTTCAAGCAACTTAGATGAAAATACCTGTCAGTTTTTTTATATACCAGCTAAAGTTTCTCCTTTCTGTCAAAAGTATGTTTGCTTTCATACTAAGCCAACTGTCAATTTTAAGTGAAGAGTGACAATAAATGTTGATTAATTTAATACCATCAACTAGGCAAGCTCTTCAACATGTAAAAGAAAATAAATCTTTGTGTAGGTCTATCGATTTGGGATGACAATTCATTTGAGAGGGCACTAAAGCACTAAAGACCCTTGCAAGAACCTTGCAAAGCAAGACAACAGGTAGCATCAAATTGGAAGATTCAGTTATTTTGTTGAGCAAAGGCATAAGAAAGGGGGGAAATGGATATGGACCCTTTTTCTTTTCCACCATTTGTCCAATTGCTCAGATTGCATCTTCATTACAAAAGGGTGATCCTACTCAATGAAAAAAAAAACTTCGGAACCAGGACCAGAGAATGGAGATGCATAAGTACACGTACACGATCTTTGCTTAAAAAGTGAACAAACAAGGGGAAAATAGAACGGGATTCATGTTTAACGACAGACGGTAAATGAATACAAACTGGTGTGTTTCAAAGACAGCCGACTGGTCAATGGATTATGTGTCACCATACTATAAATTTCTGGAAGGACAAGAATCCAATCTGATCGTCGAACGAAACAAGAATGCTATATCTGGCTTTGCCAACTATCAGAGACACCAAAAGATAACAAACGAGTTACGCAATCGGGATCAATAGATTTATGATCCAAGCAATGTCGACATATTTGGGCCACGTAATTTCAAGGGAGGCATGGGTTGATTAGTCAAACCGAACGCATCCGGGTGCAAAAAATGCAGGCATATGCATCATCCGTTATCAAGATTGCCTCTTCTCCCCAAACTTCTCTTTTCTCCCCTCCCATATTCATCTCCCCACTTGCAATTTTCGCGCATTGAATAATAAACCAAAAATGAAGGCAACAACAACAATAATGGTAATTACAACCGCACGGCATCAGATTTAAAAAAACTGCAAGAAATTAAAATGCGGACGCATGGTGGTTGGAACGGCGATGGTGGATGCAGATTGGGAGATACGCAGAGAGGAGGCGGTTGCCGCCGATCCCTTACTTGAGCTTGGTGCCCATGTGCGCGTGCAGCCTCTCGAGCGCCGCCCTGAATATCGCGGCGTCCGCGACCACGTCCTTGTGCTCCGCCATCCGCGGCGGGTACGCCACGAACCTCCCCCTCCCGCCCCCCGCCGGCGCCTCCACCTTCTCCTTCCCCTTCTCCGGCGCCGCATCCGCAACGGCCTTCTCCGCCGCCGCCGCGCTCATCTCCCCTGCGCACACGCGACCAAGCCATCGTCATCGCCTCGGCCTCGCCGCCGCCGCCACGCGCAGACACGCCGCGGCGAACGTGCGCCCGTGGACGAAGAAGAAAGAAAGAAAGAAAGAAAGAAAGAAAGAGAAGAGAAGCGAAGCGAAGGACGCGGCCGCTTCCTTCATCTACTATTATTCCATTCCCTCTTAAAAAGAAAAGAGCAGATGCCAAACCATGTACCACTACGCGTGCGCTTACCTCTCCTCTCCTCTCTTCTCCGTAACTGCGAAATATTTCGCTTCTCCTACTTTTGTTTAGGGGTCGGATCGGATGGGTTACTGTGAGGCAATAATACGAATATACTACTAGAACGGTGGAGAGAGAGAGAGAGAGAGAGAGAGAGAGAGATGACGTTATTTATAACCCAAGGTTGGGTTGGTTTTTCTCCGCCATATGTGTTACAGTCAAATAAAAAGAAAGATATGGATGGATAGATAGATGGACATAGGGAGTCCAGTAGCAGTACTAGACAGGTATTGATGGAGCGATATACACAGAGACCAATTCTCTCGAAAAGAAAACGAAGATGTCCCAAGCGATAATACGTATCTAAGTATAGAATGATCAGAGACAGTAATGCTCCAAGATGGCAATGAGCTGGTGACTATGGCCCATTCTTATTAACTTTTGGTTTCTGATTTCTAGTTTTTATATGACAAAAGCCATTTAGAACACTTTCTTAACACATTTATATGACAAGAAATTTATACAATTAAAAGCAAATACAATAGTACAAAAAAATACATCACACTAGATGCGACATAGCTCACTCATCTGAGCCATTGTTATCTTCTCGCCGCGCTTACCTGCTCGTACGTGGTCTTGTCTTCCGTCACGCACAAGCATGTCCTGTTAGGTACGTCAGTCGGTCCGGAGGTTGCGTATCGAGTTGGAGGAGGTATGGAGACCGTTCTGTCTGTTCAGTGGCCGGCGGTGGTCCAATAGGCTGAAGTACAGTAGGCTGGGTCCGGTAAGGGTCGAAGATGTCCAGCTGAGACATGTTGAACTGCGAGCTACCCGCAATAAATTCCTACTGTATAAAATTGTAAATAAACGTGAAATATTCGTTAAATTCATGATTAATTTAACCTGAATAAATGTGGCAAATTTGGACCACATAAAATTTCCAAAAAATTAAACAATAACTACTACTGTATAAGAAGGCTTTACATAAAATTTCGTGATTTTTGAAGCTTGTATCGAAATTATATGAATTTTTGAGTGACATTCTCAATGGATAAAATTACCCAAAATTTACATTGCGTGGTATGTTGTATCGAGAGGTTGTAGGTAAATTTTCGTAATTTTTTGAGCTTATTTGATATATTTAAAAATTCAAACAAACACTAAGCGAAAAAAATTAGGCAGGTAATTAGGCCAGCTAATTACCTGGCCTAATTACCTGCCGCCTCACGGCTGGACAGCAGGCTTGCTTGACGTCTGCCCCCCAGGCGGTAGGCTGCCTGCCGCCGCCGGCAGCGCCGCGTGTCGCCTCCCGGGCGCTGCCGCTCGACCCCCGAATAGCAGAAACGATATTTTTGTCAATACGCTCGGTATACTGCTATTTTTGTAAATACAATGCGAAACAGTGCCAAAAGTGGTTTTGGCTCTTAACTAGTAGACCCTGTTTTGAAAAGATACTCTGTTTAGAAGGTAATTACTATAGAAAAGCCGAAAAGCAACTTTTAGAAGCCGAAGAGAACAAGCCCTATATCTTTGTAATGTTAATAAGGAAATTTATTCAAAGAATATGTTGATAAGCAAATTTTGCCGTTACTTTTCTGAGTTTTTTTTTCTTGCGGTGCTTTCAATGAAACTAATTAGAAAATTTCCCCCTCTAAAGCACTCGAAAAGTAACTGAAGATACCACTGAAACTTTGGTTCAATAAATTAGCATTGCTATTTTCTTATCTAAACTTCTCTAACAAAATAAAAAAAAACTAGAATAGTTTATTAGGAGCGACTATAGTGCATATCTTTGTATTTTATACAACTGTATATATTCTCTTGACAAATTCACTATTCATTTTATGAGTGACGGATAAAAAAGTGGCTAAAAGTAACTCACATAGTACCATAGCATCCCTTATTTTGTTAAGTTGTTCTTTCGAGAGGCAGGTGAATAGTATCCGTTCTAAAAGTAGTGAAAAAAAAGAACTTGACAATGGCGGTACACCTCTCATACAATATCTCTACTACTTAAAAGCATCAGTTAGTGATTGGCACGTTCTTTCTCCCCCTCCTCACAAAAGTAGTCGCGCCACTCACAAAAGTAGTCCTCTCCGACCCATCCGCTTGTGAGTCGCATCCTCCTCCCCGAATCCTCTCCACACCCCAACTACCTGTGCCGCACACACATGAGCGCCCGCCGCCAACCTCACCAGCCACTGTGCTTGCCATCGCCGTTGCCCACTCATCTCGCCTGCCAACCCCACTGGTAGATCCGACCCGGCCACGGCCGCCATCTTTCTCCTCACCGCAGCCACGATCTCCCCAAATCCTCTCCTTACTTCAACTGCCCGTGCCGCACTGCACCAAAGCGCCCGCCACCAACCTCGTCGGCCACCACGCTTACCGTCGCTGCTGCCCAATCATCTTGCCTACCACCCCCACTGGCAGATCCAGCTCGACCACAGCCATTGTTTTCCTCCTTGTTACCGTTGTGATCTGCGCCCAATCCGCGATAGGTGCGTGCTCCTATGGTTCTACTCGATCTATTTGAAGCTCTGAGATTTAGGCATGACACGAGGCAGATCTGGTTGGGGGCGTGCCGTGGGATTGACAAAGCATCGCCGCCCACCGTTGGTTGCGAATTGGGATTCCCGTTTATTATTCTCCCATTATTATGGTTTATTGAGTATAATTAATTGGGTGGATTGGGACTTGGGGGGGGCAAGGAGCTCGTGGAATCCCATGTTAGCTTCAAGGAGAGGCACCATAAGCAATCGAATAGCTTGAGCTTAGGGTGGTGTTTTCATAATTCATAGTAGTTTCTTTGGATCTTCATGAGACTAGTGGCTCAAATTGGTGTAGCCTTTTTTCTTATGGAATTTGAGATAAGGAACTCCATGCTGGGAATATTGCCAAGTGTGTGAGCATGGATTTATTCTTGGTTACTTCATGCATGAGATTAGTTTGTTGCTTTTTGTCAAGAGAAATATGGTTGGGTTATTGAAATTTCTTTCATGTGTACAATTTCTATTCATGAGTTCCATATTCTAACTTTCAAATTTATATCTTATTGCTTATTGTGGCCTTCTAATAGCCCTGGTATAATGCTATTGATCTACTCAAGAAAAGGGGGTCATATTCCTCTTGAGATTCATTGTATTGAAGATGGTAGATGCTTGAAGTCATTCAAACATCTTCATAGCAATAAGAAGATTTATTTCATCGAGCAATTCAATGTAAAACTTCTGGTCAAGCCGGAAGGGGAGAACCTTCAAATTCTTGATGTAAGCATTTTGCATAGAATATAGATGACAATAGATAAATCAAAACAATTTTCTATTCCTTTTTTGTAATTAACTTATGTGCACTACTACAGATAAGAAACTTCAAGTCAACAGAAGTGAGCAGGAGTGAGTTTGTGACTCTATCAGCTTTTATTTTTCTATATGAGATGCAGTTGTTCTTGACTTCCATAGTCAATCAATATTAGTTTGGAATTTTTGTGGTGAGTTGGTCACATCCTTTGAGGATCATCTATTGTGGCACCCTGATTGCAATACCAACAGTATTTACATTTCTAGCAACCAAAATCTCGTTATCTCTTACTGCAAGGCTAATCCAAATGATTCATCTTCAGAGGACAATGGTAACATTTAAACTTTCTGACACACCGATCTGTATTACTAATGTGTTTAGTTTGTAATGGAATGCCAACTCTACCGCTTGTTGCAATTGACTCGTCATTAGTTGTTGTTGTTTCCTGTCATTATATTTCCCTTTTATCCATTACTGTCATTTGTCATGCTAGATGTAGTTTGCAGCATTATCAATTTCCTCTTTGATGAGATGTATTGCTCTCAAGCTTTTAATTTCGGTTCAATTTTGATGATTGATGCTTGGAATTGCCAATATTTTATCCTTATGAGTAATGATCAAGTGTGCATCACTATAGTTTTTATGTGTGTTTTGTACAAAGGCATCATAATAGCAGTGATCTATTGTTCATTCCAAGGACCTCGATGTATTTCTACTTAGTCAATGAAACAAAAGATGAATCAGAATGTACGTTGAGTTACAGATGTGCTATTATATTTTCTTGTTTCGAATTCATTTCTCACTTTTGCATTCTTGAAAAAAAGTTCATTAAAACTTACTGCATTAGATAAATGAGCATGATACCACTATTTGTCCCTGCATAACCTAATATACATTATGGTAGAAGGTGTTTCTGAAACTGAATGATAATCTGGAATATATATGACATTGAAATGTGATAGGTTTCTATTTCGAAGACTGTAACAGCCCAGCTGTTTATTTCAATTTTTTGAGTGAGAAAAAAATTATTAAATTAAATTAATTTGGTTTAAAACAAAAACATGTGTTTTGGTGCCTAAATTTTAACTTTGGTTTGCCCTAAATTTCTGTTTTTGAAAATGCTAGATTTGAAAAGTATTTTAAGTAAAAGCCTAAAAATATTATTAGACAAAGTGATATTTTTATTTTCTATAAAAATATTAATTCAAATTCATTACTTGGATTTATTTGGCTTTTATTTGGTTTTTCTATGTTTTCTGGAGTTTTAAAATCTATTTTGAAATTTAAAAGTGTTTTAAATATGAAAATATAATACCAACTTAAGTTGGAAATATTTTATGTAAGTCCAAAATGGTTCCAAGAATTTCTGTGAATTTGTCTGGGATTTTGGGGATTAATTTGGTATTTTTTTAAGTCTTTTTGAATTCCTTGGGTTTTTTGAAAATCTACAATCAAAAATAAAAATTAAACCCAAACCCCTCCCTTCGGCCGACGCGTGGACGGCTGGGATCCGCCCACGTCACCGCCATCCGACCGCCACTCCATCCCGCCTACCCCCTCTCTACGGCCGACACGTGTGCGGCCTAGATCTCCTCGCCCCGCCTCCCGGCCCATCTGCCGCGTCCGCCCCTCTCTCCTTTCTCGGCCGTCCGATCCTCCTTCCTTGGCCACGTGCCGCAATCCCCGCCGACCACTCCCCTCTCTCCCTCTCTCTCACTGCCGACCAGGCCCACCTGTCAGGCCGTCTTCCTCCTCCCGCCGCTGCAACCGCCCCCGCCCTTCCCGGCCGCCCCATCCCCCACTCCATGCACCCATCTCCTCCCTCCGCGCGCTCGTTCCTCCCACGTTCCCCTTTTCTGCGCCCACTCTTCCCGCAACCACCGCCGCCCACGTCCTCTTCAGCGAGGAATTCCCGCGGCCACTCCCCTCCTCCGCCCCTATAAATACCCCCTCGGCTCTGCCTCCTTCCGCACCACCTTCCTCCGCCCTCCACTCCCTTTCCCAAGTGACCCATCGCCCCCGCCACTGAGCTCCCCTATTCCCGAGCCTCGGCTGCGCTCCAACGAGCAATCGCCGCCGACCCGAGCCCCCTCACACCCGGCCGACGCCGCCCCCATCTTCCCCGAGCCACCGCCATCCTCAGGCGTCACTCCTCCGGGCTCGAGCGCCACCGGACTGCCGCAGCATTGAGAGACCTGAGCCGCTTCCGCCATCTCCTCGTCGCTGGTCACCACCACTCACCACCGAGCTCCGGGACAAGGTGAAACCGACTCCCCTCACTCTCCTCTCCCCTTCCTGGCCCTCGCCATTGGCCACCAGCTGCCAGAGCGCCAGCGAGCTCCCAGACCCGAGCACCACTCTGGTCAGCTCGGCCGCGTCGGCCGTCGAGCTGATGTGGCAGCTGATGTGGCGCCACATCTCGGCCACCTTGGCGCCTCCTTGCCCCGTCAGCGCCACGTGCGCACTAGTCAACCCTCCCTACCACCTCAGCATCCCCTCGGGTCTGTGGACCTGGTCCATAGATCAGGGCCCACTATCAGCCTCCTGTCCAAAATTCCACCCAGGGATGACGTCGTGCTGATGTCATTAATCCGACTTGAGAAAGAAAATCGCTGCTGACATCATAATTCCTATTTTCCTTTAGAAAAATAATTCCAAAAATTCAGTTTATTCTTTTTCTCTGATTTTAAACTTCCGATAGTCCATTCTCCTTCATCCTAACTCTGATTGAGCCCATTCAAATTTCTAAATTCATCAAAAATTCCCCTCTATTCATTTCTGACCTCAATTTAATATTTGGAGTTCATTTGAATTTATTTTGAATTTATTTGAATTTGGTGGGTTATTTACACGTGTAGACTATGACGATTCGGGAGAATTCTTCAACGAAGATTTGCGCCCAACCCAAGAGCAAGGCAAGTCACACACCTTGATCATTTGATCCCAGACTACGAAATAAAATTATGTTGTTTTAACTTATTTTGCTTGCATATTTTTATTCAATGTATTTCAATTCAGTTTTAAATTTAGTTATTGCATGTTTATTATTACCTCCTTTGACATTGCAAATCCTTATACCTTGTTATCATAGACTAAAACTCTAGTTAGTACACTAGTATTGGCTAGGGAGTTTTATATCAAATGCTTAGAGCTACTTAGACATAATATTTGTTTTGGGATACCCTTTCAAATAAAATGATAAAGTTTTCAAATGTATTCTTGACTTTGGTGAGTCAAGAAGGATTATGAAATATTTTGAAATAAAATATAAAATCTAGTTTAGACTTAGACTAATGGTTAGGTGGTGGGTGCAGGCATGCACCGTTGTTCGAAGACACAGTGTTGATTGTCGGGCACAGGGGGTGTGTGGTTAAGCCTAAGTCAATTAAGGATCGGTCTGTGAGCTACTATTACAAAGCCCTATTGTACTACCACAAGGCTGGTATGTGATAGTCCTGACTGATTAATTTGCGGGTCCTAACCTGAGTCATGTTGTAGATTGAATATGAGTGTGGCGTAGGCTATGAGAAGTCTCACTCGTCTCAAAAAGGGGTCCCGGTCTGGTGGATTTCTTATTGGGGTGAAATCTTAGAGTTGGCTTGGCTAGGTTGAAGGCTTTGCATTGTAAAGGACTTGTCATGATCTCCTCACCTCACACCTAAGGAAGTGTGTAATTCGGTGGCAATCCGGGATGATCATGTCTTGTGGGTAAAGCTATACAATCTCTGCAGAGTGTATAATCTATCCTGGGTAGCTGTGCCCATGGTCATGGGCATGCTGAGTAAAAGTTTTTCACGGATTAGACTTCGTTTTTCAAATTGTTTTATGAAAACCTTGTGGATGGATGGAATCCATGAGAGATTGGAAGCTTGTGGATGGATGGAATCCACGAGTGTTTGGAAACGTGTGGATGGATGGAATCCATATGAGATGTTTTAGGAAAAGATGGTTCGGGTGGGATGCCCGTGGATTGGTTGGTGTTTAGTCGAAGCCTGCACTGACGGTAATATTTTCAAATACAAGTACTGTTTTTATTTACTATATTAAGTTCAGAAATTTCAATCTATTTACTATATTTCGCTAGATGCTATTTTCTGCAAACTAACCCTATAAGCCTTCCATTGATGTCTTTATCATTATGTTGCATTTCTCTGTGTGATTTGTGGAGTACAAGTTAGTACTCACCTTGCAATCTCCATACAGAGAAAGATGCCTTTGACTACGGTGAAGACTTGGACGAGTAGGCCACGTCTTACTGTCATTTGTCTGTGGGCAGGCTTGGGCTTTGCTTCTTATCAATTTGCTTCCGTAGTTATTTGCTTTATTTATTGTTGCCAATGAGCATTGATGTAAGACTTGGCCATAAGGCCGTACCCTTTTATTTAATATAGTTGGTCATTTGTGCTTGATATGTATATTTGTTCTGCTGTGTGCACTAGCTGTTCTTGGACTAGTGCGATTTACAGAAAGGATCCAGGAGTTGTTGCTCCGGGTTTCGACAAAGACCATGACTAATTGTATGTTATTATTAGTCTTTTGGTTGTACAACAATTTGTTGTTTTGTGACTGCCATTTTTTTTGTGTAAGTTAAGCAAAATTAACCATTGTTTAGTTGTATGCCTGTGCACATATTCAATATGATGTGCATACCCCTTTCAGTTCCTTTTATTAATTTGTGCTGTTGGAGGCAAACACGTTATAAAACCCCTTTTTTGACGCCAATTGTGCTTTTGATAGTGTCCCATAATTTGAAGTTTCTCCTTTTATTATCAACTGTGCCTAGTTAGATTGTTCCTTTTACTATTCTTTAAATTAGTGAGGTTTCACATTTTATTGGTAGTAAACATGATGTTCTTCTGTATGTTCTGTAACCACTACTCATACAAATTCAACCCTATTTCTTTGTACATCTTGCAGGTAGTGTTGATCACAGTTTTACTGAGATCAGTCTATCAGATATAATATTGTATGAGTTACTCCTATTTCACAATGGTATGTGTTATTTCCTTGGAAATTTTGATTTTATACATCCTTTGTCTATTGCACATGGTGGTTGGATGGGTATAGTGATACAAAGGTAGCATATGTTGAACAAAATTCATCTCATTTCTAGTAAATAATAGGGCATTTTGCTCAGTAACACTACAAAGATACAACGAGTTGGAAAATAGCATCAATGTGTCACTGGCATGTGGCCCCATGGCCCACCTATCATCCTCACATGGATGTTATTTTCCAATTTGTATATCATTTACTGAGCAAATTTTCCCTAAATAATAATATTGGCAAGATATGATAGAAATATTGCACTTGTAACTAGATGAAAAGAATATGTAGAATGGTTCAGCGATCCAAACTTCTTATCAATTATTGCTATTATTAGTAAAAAAAAGGTGTATCAGATTGCAAATATATTGAATTTCTCATGACCAATTATTGATTGGCACACATTAATTTATGGAAGGTAGATATTGATCTATAATCGCACTAGATATTATCTCTATTTAGTACATGCTTGCATGGTGCTCTTGTGGTTCTTCATTGCCACTCATACAGAGAAATATTGAGGAAAATATCTGGCAAAGTATTATGCCATAAAGAGACAAAATGGCCTATGACGACATCGGTTTAGTCCAGTATCTCTCTGTGTTGAAGATTTTGTGATACGGTTGAGTGTCAAGTGCCAAGATGAGGTGCATGAGATGAATTAGCATAGTAAAAAAGGTACAATTATATTAAGTCCTATTTGCTATCTATAAAAGGTAGCCATTCTTATTTCACACTGACCACAAAGCCCTGATCACTTCTTTTGCATATATTACAAAACATACACAGCCTTTTTCTTTTTTAAAAAAAATTTACTGACCTATTGACAATTGTATGTGATGAATCTGATTGTGAAGCAAGTAGATCTCCTTTGCCAACCTTTGATTTCTCAATACTATGAAAATGGGTTCCCAACTTCACCACCATTGTAATAAGATTGAAAACACCACGGCATCTGTCAAAGCTCAGACCCACTCTTTACCAGTTGAATAATATGAAACTAAGTCTTGATTCATATCCCTACCAGATGTTGTGAGGCTAGCTATAAATTAAAATATTGCAGCTATTGGCCATGGCTCAAGGTTCCATAATTTGTTGTTTACCATATTAGCTTGAGAGTTAGTTTGCTAGTTACATACCATTTTGGAATACACTTTTTTCTTTTTGCTGTAATTTAGTTCAAAGTATTATGTAAGTATCTACTTATTTTAAGCAATGCTAGAAAAAATTATTATGTTGAGAGGTTCTACACTGCACTTGCCTATGTAGAAAAGGATTGCCCAGCTTACTTCCCATTGTGAAACAAGGAAGAATGCAACCAAATAGATTTTTTTATTTCTTTTGGATCAAAATCCTCTAATCCATAACAGAACCTAAATGTGTTATATCATTAGCCAATTCGCTATGAATATGGAACCATATATGACAAGTTTGTTAGTTAATTTGTGTAGCAAGAAATACATTAAATATTATTAGTTCATATTGATTTGCCTATTTTATAGACTACTTTCTTACCTTTGTTGGTATATCTATTAGAACAAATTGCATTTTGTCCAGTAGGGAGAAGAGGCAACCTTTTGAGTTCAGTTGTTTTAGCCCCCTAATAATGGTTGTGTTACTGTGCACTTAGATTGTCATTGTTAAGGATATTGATAATCTTTCTTTGAATTTTACAGATAACAAATTTCTTTGTTGTTGCTAGATCATTGCATTTTGTCGTCCTCCTGTAATCTTTTGATTATTTTTATCATTGAATAGCATGACAATTTTTTGTTTGGTTTGATCTTCATGCAGTATGTGGCTATGTGTTGGTTAGAACTATTATTCTGGTTGTGTGTTTCTTTTACCATTCATGGGTTTTTCTCATCATAATTCTGAAGTGGTTGTTTGTGTTCATCTTGTAAGGTGATAACATTGACCAATGACTAAATGAGACCAAGGACCAAGGAGGCTTGTCATGCCCACCACTGTATCTTACTTTGCTTGGTGATAATTGTCTCCATGAGAGGTTGCAATGGATGTTTTATATAAACCTTGAAAACACACAAATGAAGGAGTAGTAAGTCGGTATGCTGTCTCTAAACCTCTTACATGGAGATTCAACAAGTTTATCAAAATATCATCTAAGGAAACTATTGCAAAACATGGTCACTCTCTGGAAGTTACTGGAAAGTGAGGGCGGAGGTGGTTGGACAACCTAAGAGCGACCAGGGCTTTGGTTTATTTTGGGGGTTTAACACATACAATAATTTTTAGTGTTTATTTGGGGGGGGGGGGGGTTGCAATGGCCTAAATAGTACCAGGCCTTAATGCTCATGAATGACTGAATTAGAATCCATGAATAATATGAGCCTAAATGGTGAGATGAATGGATGTGTGTATGTATCTTAAGTGAACCTGTACCATATTCTATGTGTAGTATTGCAAACTTATAGTTAAATTAGTGTAAATGATTGTTTTCACATGATAAGATCCTACCAACTTGCAAGCACGATATTTGTTTTTTTGTTACAACGCACAGACACGTGACTAGTTGCAAAACAACCCCTTCAAACTGACATATGTGGTACGCCTCTCGTACGATTTATTCTCCATTACAGCCTTACTTGAATATATAATATCAAGATATAAAAAATAATGTATAATAGAGTAAAAAGACAATTTTTTTTTAAATAATACACATTTTAGTAATATTAATTTATATATCATCACTTAAAAAATTACAAAATAACCTTCTGTCCCCATTTGAAATGGCGACATAGGTTTTGTTCCCATTTGAAATGGCGACATAAGTTTTGTTGCCATCCTAAAACGATGAAGCATATGAGAGAGTCCGCGAGGAAGCCCACCATAGGCACGAAAGAGATCCCATTGTGCTTGGTAAGATACACACAGATCCTCCATAATTGGTTAGGAGGAATTCAAGGCAGATGAAATGCTTCTCAGAGTTGATTGATCATGTGCCTAGGGAGAGTGGGCATTGATTTACCACACTGATGGTACAAGGTACAGAGTCATGACCACCAACTTAGTTGAGGTGCACAACTAAGTCATGAGGGGATTGAGGCCGTTTTCTTTGGTAACTATTGCGGAGGGAGTGCTACACGATGTTACCAAGTACTTTGTTGATTGAAGTGCCTTGTCTCGTATTTGCATGAGTGATCCACAACTGAGGTACTCAACTGTGATCACAAAGTACATGGAGGAGAAAGACAAGAAGGGGAGATGCATAGAGCATTCAAAATGGACATAAGGGAGCTTCATTTTAAGATATTGTGTATGGTGAAAAGTCATCATAGCACGAACCGTGAGATAATTGTTCATAAGTGCATGCTTGCTAGGCGTGCCTGTTCATTCACTTGCAACAAGCCCCGTCTGTTGAATAGGCCATATGCACATGTCATGGCCCCTTGTTCAACAATTGCATAGGAAGTCGGCAGATTCTTGTTGGAATATTTCATGAAGGAAGAAGTGATATCAATGTACAACAGAGAATTGTATGGTTTTGGTGTGGTTGGATATTTCACCGGCCATCCCAGCTGGGAGAATAAGGGATGGATCATCGACATTGATAGGCTAAATGGAGGAGTTGGTTGTACACATACCCGTTGTATTAGGAATGACATGGATGAATTAGAAGCAGGCCTTGCTTGAAGAAATGCTCTATTTGTTAGGAGATCAGTTATACCTTCAAATATTTCCCTCGCTGGAGGGCCAGCAATAAGGAATGTAAGAAGTCCACGGGGAAGGGGTGGTTAGGACCTTCATCGACGGTGGTAGCCATCGGGCTATCGATGCTATTTGAACTTATGTTTGTAGTTGTTGTATGACCTATGTGTTGTGTAACCTAATTATGAATTACATTATGTTACTTTACTGTGATGTATGCCTTATGTGTTATCTACGTTTTCTTACTTGTAGATTAACCTAGTGTTTTATTACTTGCATATTTACCTAGTGTTTTGTTACCTTACTTGTACTTTTACCTTGTCTTATTTTACTTTACTTGTAGATTTTCCTTCTGTTATTTTACTTTTCTTGTACGTTTACCCTATGATAGTTACTTTTTGTCATACTAACATTCTATGGTTTTTCAACAGGAATGGAGGACGATGCAGTTGCTACAGAGTGACGTTATGATCTACTTGACCCAATCATCGATGCCACACACCGCAGCTGATTGGTGACTGCCTTGCCTCGACATGGTGAGGTACCCATCAAGCTTGCCCCGTTGTAGTTGCGCACCCCCATGAGGGCATGCAGGATCGACCCTCATTGGATTCTGAGGTATGTGAATAAGTTAAACTTTTGTTCTGCACATGCTGCGTCTTCTTTGGTTGCAATATCATTTCACAATTGTCTGCACAAAGTTGAGGACTTCTGGACTGCTCCCCCTTTGCTACGATAGTGGAGGCCATAGTTAAGGACACCTAGGACAAGCGTGGTATGTCCAAGAGGTTTCTGTATGATAGGTGCCTACTCATGGTGCTTGTAGATCGTTGGTGGTCCGAGACACACATGTTCCACCTTCGATGCGGGGAGATGACACCAACGCTCCAGGACATTTCATACTTTATTAGTCTCCCTTGCATGGGGGACGCAATGGTGCCGATGGACATAGATCTGGACTGGCACCCTAAGCTATTTGCGAGGTTTCAGGGTGTGCTACCGGCTAATGCCAATTATAGGAAGTTCACCAGCACCCATGATACCATGCAGAAGTGGATTACCTAGTTTTACATAAGTGATATTTCATGTTAGCCTACTAGTTTTTGTTCAATGTACCATTCATAACCAATACATGTTCATTTTCAGCTAGAGAGGATGGTCCCCGATGCAAGTGATTACGTTGCAAGATGGCACTTAGAGGTATACCTACTTTGGTTCTTCAAATGGGTTGTGGACAAGCACATGATCTAGTATGCCAGGCAGATAGTGGATGCAGAGTTGGAGGACATCCCACAACATGCATAAGGCCCGGTGATACTGGTTGCCACATACTGCTGGTTTTGCGACAGGTGACAGAGGATGGCGGAGAACTTTATACTCTCTAGATGCCCTCTCCTACTATAGTTGTGGTTGTTTGAGCACTTCTAGATTGTTCGTCAACATATCAAGCTGGGTCCCTTAGCTCGGCCTTCTACACGGTACCGTCCAATGCCATGGACTGTCCAACCATAGGGACCTTGTGGTGCTACCCATCTAGTGCACACGAGACACCGCCTTTTGACTGGCCTGACATCACCTGGCGTACGACATCTTTATTGAGGCGTACACCGTGCATCGGGTCATGAGGCAGTTCAGACTAGGGCAGATGTTCCCAATGGATGTAGGTGACCGCATAGAGGGCCACGTTCATGGGTGAGTTGCACATTCGTCTACTTCCTACTCGATAGCATGGCTTATGTACAAAATTACTAACCTTTGCATGTTTTTGGGTACCTACAGGTACACACAGAAGGGTGTCACTGGATGTATAGGACAAGCCTGTCGCATGGAGCTATACATACAGTAGTGGGCACTAGCGTTGTAGGATGTCCACCCGGAGTTTGCCCTGTACGACCACTCGACGTATGACGACTATATCAAGTGGTACAGCACACGCACCGAGCTTTGGGTTGTGCATGTTGTGGAGGATCCACTCAAGCAAGTCGCTACCACAGCAAACACGTACCCCACGCAGCAGGACTCTGCCTTCCATCGCCCGATTAGTAACACACATTTTTTTTGTATTCTATTCCTTACTTTCGCATTGATTCTAACATGTCTTGCTTGCCGCAGAGAGCGATCTCGCCAGGGGGGTTCACAACGACTTAACCTCCCTTATGTTCGGCATCGGGGACGGCGGGCTCGGGTTATTTCTGTAATTTTTTAAAAGAATGATATATTTACGTCATATTAATAAAAATTGTATTATTTAAAAAATTCGTAACAAGCCTTACTTCTTACTTGAATAATGGAAGTTCTACTTATCAACTTGGAATTACTCACTTTTTGTAGGGCTATAACATGCACAATCCCTTTTTTCTTGGACTTAAAATCTGTACTTTTGGAAAACAGGGGTCTCGTGAAGTGAGGGGTGATGCTGACCCAGGATTTGCGTGAGCGATCATGTCTCTTCGTCTTTTCTTTCATTGGGCGCATACTAATACAATGGGTCTGTTTTTTTTGGCTAAAGATTATGATTTTTGGCTGTGACTTGTGATTTTTAGGCTGTTCATACGAGAGATTACAAAGTAACAGAAACCCACATGCGATTTTTGCCAAATATAAATGAAGTCGATACAGTATGTATTACAATTAACTAGTAGATCCTATCTTAAAAAACACTTTATTTAAAAATTAGTTACTGTACAAAAATCAAAAGCTGAAAAAGTACAGGATCTATATTGCCTGTCTATCCAACTTTCCTCCAATGTCCTTACAATAATGAGAGGAGCACATAATTGTTTCATTTTTGTTTTGCTCATATATAGATGTGTGTTTGTTATGAGCCAAGGTGATTTATGTGGTGTCGAATGAAATTAGGTGGTAGGAACACAAAATGAATGGAAGAGAAGATCGCACACATGTACATAATAATCCTCAAATATTTATATATAGATAGGAAAAATATGTGATATAGTACGGTGGCTAAAGCGCCACTTATGTGCCAAAAAATTGAATAGGTGAAAACGAAAGGCCCAGTTTATCTGTGGTCTTTATTGCAATTCAACGGGGCACTTTATCATTCGGCTCGCCATCGTTTTAGGTTAATTGACACTTGTGGCTCTTGGTGATTCGAGGGCCAGAAAAGTCTATGGCTATACACTATCTATATCATATCAACAGATGTGCATGACTATGAGATACATGATAGTCTTGACTATACGGCGAACAATGGCTATTGTTTTTTCCATTCCTCGTGGAGGCCATGCCATGTCACCCGAATGTCTTCACTAACTTAATTTCCACTTGGATGAGGGAGGATCTGGACATGGCCAATCCAAACAAGGCCTTCATGGCTTTATGGTTGAATCCAATGTGCTTCGTTCGTTGCACCCAGCCCGTTATTAGTGCGGCCTAGCCCTGGCGTAAACTCATTTTCTTTGATACATATATCTAATTTGGGTCCAAAGTAAGAAGCGTAGGTGTGATCCAAGCCCAACATAAATGGTCTGGACCTTGACCTAAGCTGAACCCGAGCTCCATCTTCCCTGTACACATGCGGCCTCTGTCACAAGAGCTAAACTCATTTGGTTCTTGCACCATTCGTGTCACAAGAGCTCGCTATGAGTACAAATCGAATACACGAATTAAGAGGCAGAGTGCACGGCTAGGAGGAGCTAGCAAGGACCAGGACGAGGGAGTTGGGGCCTACTTCGAGAAGCGCAGGAGTGGAAAACGGTAACGGATAATTTGTTTTATCCGATATTCGTATCCGAGAAAATGCGAATATGGTAAGTAAAATTCGTATTCGAAAATGTTCGTATTCGTATTCAAGACTATTCGATTCATTTCTAAAACTCATGAAAAATCCGTACAAATTTTGTGATTTAAAATATAAATTTAGGCGGTTTAAAACCAGTAACCGGTCAAAAACCGATGAAAAATCAGCAAAACCGCTAGGACTCTGTTTTATCCGATATTCGTATCCGAGAAAATCCATATTCGAAAATATCCGTATTCGTATTCAAGAATAATCGTATCCGTATCTGAGAATATCGAATCCATATTCGTTTTAAAAATATGGATTCGTATTCGTATTTGAGACTATTCGATCGTATCCGATCTGTTTCCACCCCTAATGGTAGGCCGCGAGCAAGAGCACGAGGTCCTGTGCTCTAACTAGGTTAGGTACTGAAGCAACCCAATTTTTTTAATTTTTTTTGAATTTATTTAAAAATTTCTTGGATTTTAAATTTTTACCAAATTAGGAAATCAACCTTGACTTTCCGCTTTCTTCTTTGGGAAAGCACACCTTCACCCCTACTTGGCGCCTATATGTCTGGCGCCACTCCTCTGCTCCCTTCCTACCGCGCGCCAACCTGCCACTCGCACTCTTGCCAGCTCGGCCGCGCCGGCTCACTGCTGCGAAGTCTGCGTCACTTCACCGAAGACTTGTGCGTCACTAGTCCTCTGCTCTAACTAGGGTAGGTATGCGTGTTACACAGCGCAGAATGTGGAAGGCCTATCTTTAAGCAATTTCAAACAAAAATCTAAAAACATTCGCCTGTAGGATTTAAATAATTACTGACAAAAGCTGCGGCATCCCAGCAAGAATCAATGGTAAGGTAAAACAAGCTAGACCTTGCAGAATGCATGTTTCATTGTTTCATTTCAAATGTCTCATATTTCACCGTTGTTTAATACACTTAGCTTCTAAAGTAGTGCGTCCAAAGAAACATCTTAAGAGCGATTTGAACGTACGTCTTAGCACTAAGGAGCACTCATTATTTTTACTCTCTCTATATATAGAGAGAGATGAATTTGAATGGAGGAACATATGTACATGCAAGAGCCACAAATGATGTGAACTCTGCATCCTGAACATAAATCAGGCAGAGTACCTTCCGTGTGTTGCTGCATTTCACGAACAAACTAATTATATGCAGCAGATGGAGTTGCTGAACCTTTTAAATCAGGGCAGGCGGGTAGTGCCACTATGAGCATAGATATACGATTGAGAATTAAGATAAACATTCAGAACTGTTTAACAATCTCTGTTTGATGTGAAGTACTTTAGCTGCTAAGTTCTAATTCTACCCTACAAATAATTAAATATAACCATGAAACGCACTAAAGCCGTCAATGCAATTCATGTTATTTTAACCTCTCAATGAACTCACTGAACAGCAAATGGGGGAATCATGCTTAGTCACAGCCGGTATTCCAACCTCTCACCCATGGACAAAATTGAGGCATGCACAAAATCAAGACAAACGTAGAAATTCATGTCATTTTAACCTCTCAATGAACCCACTAAACAATAAATGGCGGAATCATGCTTACTCACAAGTGTATTCTAACCTCTCACCGATGGACAAAATTGAGGCACAAACAAAATCTAAGCCAATCATAGCAATCCATGTCATTTTAACCTCTTACTGGGTAGAACGAAACAATTTTAGAAAACAACCCCACAGGAACAGGGAAAAGAACCCCAGTGGTTTCAATTTCTCTACGCCTAAATATTTTTCCTTCGGCTTAGCAACAGTTACTATGGTAAACATAGTGTCATATGTTCGGTTTTCTTTAAACCCTAGATTGATTTTGTGGGGGCTTTCAGGTCCACTCTCTCTATTCCCCTGCCATTTCCATGGTACAATTCACAATTGCATATGAGGCTAAAGGGTATAGACCTATATATAGACTCCACTTCTAAGTGTTACAAAGTGACCTACCTATTTTCAATACACCCTGAGACTCTTGAATCATGTTACCAACCACGATCAGACATGACAGTCATATGAGTCTAAAATATATTAGTCCCTAGCACATATGTGTGAGTCATGCGTCATTTTCAGATTGTTTACGAAATTAATTCCAATCTAATCATATGGGTCAATAGCCTACAGAGCTGGTTCTGCAAAACAAACCTAACTATTCTACCTTGTTTTGTACCCAATTTAAACATATACATGCATATTAAATTCCAGTAGACTCAATCTCAACAAATATGTCTACTATATTCTAGTACAACCATCCTTGGCACCTCTAGTTAAAGTCCACATCAAATTATTCCTTGTCACATACATCAATAATATGAACAATTTTACATTGATTTAAACAGACAATAACCACAATAAATATTGAAAGCCACATAAAAATTCCAATATCTTGCACTTGGCTGAAATATTTCAATCAATAAACTGAAGTCACATGTCTTTAACATGCTTAAAAAATAATTCTTAACTAACCGGTTTAGTCAATGGATCTGCAACCATATCAATGTTAGGCAAATAAACTAAACAAATAGACTTGAGTCTATTTATTGCATCATGAATATAGTGATATCTTCCTTTGACGTGTTTACTTTTACTATAAAATTTAGGATCCTTCAAGACCTTGATCGTTGCCTGATTATCACAGAAAATAGTGACAGGTTGTGATGCACTTTCCATGACCTTAAGTAATGTAAGAAATTCCATCAACAATACGCCTTCTTTTGTTGCTTCTGTTGCAGCAATGTATTTAACCTCCATAGAGAAAAGAGAAACTGAGTTCTATTTCCTGTGGCACTAAGAAGTAGCACCTCCTGTGAAAGTAAATAGATAACCAGAAGTTAATTTTCGATCATTCAAATCTACTTACCAATCAGTATCAGTATAACCCCGCAACTAATGATTATGACCATTAAAACATTGAATAATCCATAATTCCATTGACATAACTAAAAGCATCTAGCCCTTAAAAATGGTTTTGGTAATTAATGAATTTATGTTTATTAAGTGTTTAAAAAAGGCTTAGTCCCTAAAATGATGATGACACGCATACTAATGATCAATATGAAGATCAAAGTGGTTCAAGACAAAGTTATATGTAGACTAGGATCCTTTTCATTTTTACCGGTCTTAGGAGAAAAGATGGAAGATCGGATTATAGGCTAAATGTTATACCATTAAGAGGGATTATGACTAATAGCTTGATAGCATATGCTTGTGCCGTTTGGATCAATTTAGGATCATGCATTCATTGAAAACTAAAATTCATAGCCAAATCTACACTCTATCTCGAAAAACAGAAGTACCGGAGTTTCAACGACGGAACTATCATGGAGAGGTAGTACTGTAGCCTTAAACAGTACTTCCGGAGCTGAGAAGTTCTGAAAAACCAAGCGGAACCTTTTTCTAGAGAGCACCCTTGGAATTGATCGGTGCTCTGTCTGGACAACCGGAAATACCGACGTGCAAACTGCGGTACTTTCGCTTACCAGAAGGTCTATCAAAGTCGAGCGAAACCTTTTTTTCTAGGGAGCAATCTCGGGATGATTTTGTGTCTGCGGCAAATGAAAGTTTCAGAGTTTCAACGGTGAAACTACCGCAGAGCGGTAGTACTGCAGCCTTAAATGGTACTTCTGGAACATGGAAGCTCCAAATAACCCAAGCGAAACATTTTTTCCAGAGAGCGACAACTCTTGGCCTCGATTCAACAGAAGTAGCGCACTGAATTTTTAGAACTTCTGATCATTGGGACAACCAGATTTATAATGGCGGTAGTTCCGCACCGACTTCTAACGGCTAACTCAGAAGCTCTAAAATAGTTGTTACTGTTGTGTCAAAACATGTGCAGATGTATCCCCTATTGCACGGCGGTACTTTCACTCGCTCTGAATTTTTCAGGAAATTCCGTGTAACAGCTAGTTTTGGTTGGTGAGGGTATAAATATCCCTCCACCTGCCCGAAGACAGTAAGAAGAGACCCTATTAAACATCATTAAGCATTGAGCATTCACTTCACATTAAACTAGATTAGACGGCCACATTTGTCTCATCTTACATAATATAATACTTTGTTATAAATTCTTGTGGAGTATAATTTTGTGCTCACAATTGTTTGTTGAACACTATCAGAGAAAGAAGAAGGCGATCCTCGGGCGATTACTTGTACACCGTGAGTTTTGGCGATGATGATGTTGATTTCTAAGGTTTAATCTAGTCAGTTGCATGTGGATGGTCTGAGGCATACTAGCTGGTTTTTGTTGCCTCTTTATCGTTATTTCCGCTGCAAACTTTATGTCATGTGAACTATTTCACCGGTTAGCCCTTTTATTGTAGAACTAGTTGTGTATAACTTAATTTTGGTTGTTAGTTATATCGTGCTACTCAGCTTTAATTATTTATGTATAGATGTGCTATGAATGATGTTGTAGGTGTGTGGTAGCCACTAATTATGTGACTAGCATGGTAAACATATGTGGATTTAGAATGCAAATTCTGGGTCCCGACTAAGGCGCATTGAGGTGGCATGGCAAACATATGTGGATTTAGAATGCAAATTCTGGGTCCTGACTAAGGCGCATTGAGGTGGGCTCACGGTAGAGCATGGCGGCCGGGGATGGGGAGAATTGGGATGACGACACTAGAGGAGGAGAAGGGAGGAAAGATGGCACCCACAAGCATCAAAGAGGAGGGAGAAACTCATCGGTGCAGACCATGGAGGTGGGAAAGGTCCGAGGCGGGCGGACAATGTGAGCCTATAGCGGTGAGGTGAGCTCCAAGGTGGCGACGACCTAAGGTGGAGGGAAGCCCAAATTGAGGGTTAGGGAAGGAAGGGGGTGGCAAGAGGAAGCTTTAGTAGGGGAGGAATTGACTGAGCTTTACTGGATTAGAGTAGGGTTAGCAATTTCAGTGAAGTTTCATCAAAAATTTAGATTTTTCATTGAAATAGCGTTCAGTCAAAATTTTCATCTCCGTTCGAATTTAGGGGCCCGACCACATACCGCCCAAGCACCCCCACTCCCACAGCGCGTCCCACGCGTGTAACCTCTTTGAGGTGTTGATGAGGCTGCTCGACGAGGAGGATAGGTGGGAGGTTATCCAGGGCATCGGCGTCCTCATTGTACGACCACAGCAACGACTCATGGTTCAAGGAGTGCTACGGCGGTGAGTCCGCGCAGTCCGCCACCGCGGTAGCGAAGCCAGCGGCCGCTGCCAAGCCCATGCCACCAAATGGGAAGCGGGGCGGGTTCGTGCCACGGCGGCCGGAGGACTTCGGTGACGGCGGCGCCTTCCCCGAGATCCACGTCGCGTAGTACCCGCTTGGCATGGGGCGTCGTGACGAAAAGGGCGGATCCAAGATGCTCGCGCTCACCGTCGACGCGCACGGCAGCATCACCTTCGAGCACAGCCTGAGATGGCACTTAATTCCGTTGCAGTACTTTCTTGATTGCATCATTTGTTTGGACTGATCTTTGGTGTGTTTATCGTCATTTGCTTCTGCTGTTGCTCCTACATGTTGTGTGGATTTCCTTTTTGATGCGGATCCACCTAGCAAGCTAGCTGAACCACGTTGCTTTGGCTCTGATCTTTCACGATACGTCTTGTTGGATGCCCTCCTTGTTCTAAGGTTCTTGCAAACCCAAGATAAGCCTTCACCCACGCACACCACAGCACGTGAATGAAGGGTAGATAAATCGAAGTTTCAGCGAGTAGAATCCAACACCACAATTGGATTCAATACACCAAGAGCAATTTCTCAATGGAAATCTCAAGAAAACGCCAACAATAGTCACCAAACCATGGTGATTTTCTAGTTTCTATTTCTCAATTCATAGCCTAAGTTACAATGGGGCTAAGGTCCTGGTCTTATATTGGTGCACAATGCATAGCCTTGACTAAAACTCACGCACAACCTGGCTTAAGGCCGAAACAAACTCCAATACGAACTAAAAAGGAAATCTCTAAACTGCTGCCACCGAATTCTCTCTCAATTTGCGATGTGACCATGAGTATTCCATGGCTAGCACCATATCCATTGTATGGGGCATCGAAATAGCTTTCCAACGAGTCCAAGAACGCCCAAATTGGACTCCGTTTGTGAAAGTCCCGAACCGAGTTCGAACCGATTTCAAATCTTCATATATTTTGTTTTCTTGTTCAAGGGGCTTCCGAATCTGTTTGGAACCTGAAAAGAGTTCTTCTCAACCTTTAGAAAGCCATGGTATGGTCGGATTTTACCCTTACTTGCATTGCAATACTCGGACCCTTTATGTTTGACAAATCTCGCGCGTCTTTCCGGACAGCTCGTGCAGCATCTAATAAAATTGTCATAACTTTGTGTAGGAAGCTCCAAATCAAGCACCGTTTGATTCATTGGTAAATAGACTTCATTAACTTTCCAAATATATGTTTTTTGTGCATTAGAGACCTCCGAATTGACATTCAAAGCTTCTTGAATATTGTGCATAAAACTGCAAGTACTAACCAAAATTGTAATGCTACTTGGTGGCACATCATCCTTCCCTCCTTGAAGCAAAGCCGTCCTCGGCTTTGGGGTAATCTTGGGAGCTTGCCTCTTCTTGGCTGTAATTTCTTCATCAACATGAATAGCACCCTCCAATTTTGGTTTCAACACATGCTTCTTTCCCCCATGTACAAAAGTGTATGTGTTGGACCGGCCCTCATGTGCAGCATTGCGATCATATTGCCATGGTCTTCCCAACAATAACCCACATGCATCCATTAGAACATGTCGCAATTCACCTTGTCAACATAGTCACCAACAACAAACGGAACCCACACCTTGTGAGTTATCTTTAGCTTTCCGGAGTTGTGTAGCCACTCCACATGATGTGGTTGAGGATGCCTCCACGTGGATAGCCCCAACGTGTACACCAAATGTTTGCTAATCACGTTGGTATAACTTCCACCATCTATGATCAACTTGCATGCTTTATCTTTGATCTTGCACTCCGCTTGGAAAACACTCCACCGTTGTCCTTTTGTTTCAGTTTTTTTACTTTGCACCTTTCGGACCAAAAGATTAACACCATTCAATTCTGGATCACAATAGACAACATCCTCCTTGGAATTGTCGGATTTTTCACTTTCAGAATCACCACTAGAATTTGTTAAAGCATAGTCATCTTTAATGAGAAGTTCTCTTCGTTGATTTGGACAATCACGCATCATATGACATCTTCCTTTGCACTTGAAACACTCAATTTCTCTAGCACAAGCATTGGAAGGCAAACTAGAATCAGTTTTAGTTGCTTCTTTATCTCTGTTGCTTGTCTCCTTTGAAAGAGCCCAATTTGAACGGCATGATGTCGCCACCTTGGAGTGTGAACCAACATCATTGCCTTGCTGTGATGGGCGCCTCCATGGGTTTGTTTGAGTATTGGCATGTCCACTCTTGGCTTGTTTGCGCTTCAATTGTTGTTCAGCACGTTCGGCTTGATGCACCAAGTCATGGATGTTGTAGTAATGGACCATCTTCACCCTATCTTGCACATCCTCATTCAATCCATTAAAGAAACGTGCCATAGTAGCCTCATCATGCTTCTCTGTTCCTGTATAGATTATCAACATCTCCATCTCTTTATAATATTCATCAACACTAGAATTACCTTGGCGTAGTTGTTGTAGCCGATTGTACAAGGTCCTAGTGTAATGTGCTGGGACAAAACGCCGCCTTAAAATATTCTTCAATTGTACCCAAGTATCCGGACGAGCTCATACGCAACACAATTGATTCCACCAAACAAGAGCATATCTGGTGAACTCAATTGTCGCCAAACGAATCTTCTTATCATCAGTATAGTGATGGCTATCAAAAATTTGTTCGACACGCATCTCCCACTCCAAGTACTCCTCCGGTTCAGCTTTACCATTAAATGATGGGATAAAAATTTTTATCCGCCCAATTCTATCATCCACGGCAACACGCTGAGCAAACCCAACACCATCACGCATACCTCCACCACAGACAGCACCTCTGCCACGCATGTCCCTACCATGGTCAGCACCATGGTAGTCCTGAGCACGGCGCGGTTGTGGAGCAAAACCCGCTGCACCATCAAAAACCTCCTTGTGTTCGTCGTCTTCGTACGGTGCACGCCGTTCGGGATATTGAGGTCCCCGTTCAGCATGCTGAAATTGTGTTGGCTGGATGCGTATTGCTCCGTCAATGCGTCAATTTGTGCCTCCAAATCATCAACCTTGCCTTCAACCTTACGGTGACAATTCAAGAAGTAGTCACGTGTCGCTTCAAGTCCAATTCGTATCTCGGGAAGCAAAGACGCCGCATATTGGAGCGCCTCCCCAATTGACTCAGCATGATTATGTCGCGCCTCGCCATCTTCAGTCTTCATAGAACCCGCCATTAAGAAAAATTCAGCAATCTCGTACCGTGATCAACCACGCTCTGATACTAAGATGATGCGGATCCACCTAGCAAGCTAGCTGAACCACGTTGCTTTGGTCCTGATCTTTCACGATACGCCTTGTTGGATGCCCTCCTTGTTCTAAGATTCTTGCAAATCCAAGAACAGCATACATCTCCAAGATAAGCCTTCTCCCACGCACACCACAGCACGTGAACAAATGGTAGATAAGCCGAAGTTTCCGCTCGTACACACTGCGTAGGTAGAGAAATTTACCGTGTTGCCGCTTCTTCTTCCGCCCGGAATTTTATTCGGAGTTTCGGCCTCCTGCTTACGGATAGGCTTCAGAACTGGGGGATCGAACTGATGCTGTGTCACCGCCGTCGTCTCCTCCCAAGTCACGCGAAGCATCTTACCTTGCTGATCTCATCCCCACTGTAGATTGGTCCACCATTGCAGCATTCATCAGCGAAGGTCCTCCTCGCGAGGGCCATCTTCAAACGAGAGATCCCGCGACACGAGAAGAAATCCTCCGAAGCATCTTTCCACTTGTAGTAGCCTGCTGGAGAAGTTCTTGTAGCTCCACCACTGTCAACGACGGCTTTGATACCCGGTGACACAGGTCGAATTATGTAGGTTCAATCTTTGATGTATGTTCCAATCTTCCGTGGTGGCAACATTAGTGGAGTAGTAGCAATCCTCAATTTGCGACAGATGCAAAATCATGAACCGGTGGATTAATTCAATGCATGGCAATAAACCTCGCAACCCAATCTATAGTAGAAGAAATTGCAAGATAAAGCGTGCGGCCGAAGAAGTAGGGTTCTTGATCTCGCACACTAAGAAGGATACCCTAAAGGCACTTAAAAAATCGAGGTGATTTTTCTCTTCAGAAACACGAGTTGATGATGTTATGTTTATATATGTGCCTCATCAGATTACAAGGCCAAACATATATACAAAGGCTACACATATATACAAACTACATGATTAGAATTGTGGAGGTTGGGGATAAATATCCCACCGGAGAACAAGCGCACACTTTCCTGTTAAGATGCACTCACTGAATGTAAAGGTGGGCACATGATTTTAACTCTGATAAGTAGATTTATACTCCCATGGCTCCACTAGGATGAGGGAGCAACGCACGCCAAAACCCTAATGCAACACTAAATCAAGTTTTTGAACCAAGTATAGTGCTAAAATTGGAGTTAATACTGTTTTTAGCTGGTGAATTTTTTGTTGATGCCGAGTGGGAGGACGGCATGGGAGGTGAAGGGGAGAAGGAAACAGGAGCAAGTTAAAAACCCAGGGCAGTGCACGCGTGGAGCTAAGGGGACCTGCATGTATGCCAAGAGACGTTAGCATGAAGCCAGGAGTTAAAGGTTGGCTTGAGCCAGAGTAAAGACTCCCAAGCCAGGGCTGCTAGCTGGTCTACCAATTGCGCTTGAATCTTTATGGTTCAACCCTGCAATTCAATTGTGATTCGGTTTGCAACTTTTCTATCTCAGGTTTTCGCATCCTCTAGACTTCTCTGGTTGTTAATAGTGCTTAAACCTAGAATTCTATTCCGTACTGCTACTTGGATAGATATATTTGCATGTTTTTGGAGATATTTCTGCTGGAGTATTGTCGCGTGCTGTTCCCAAAACTAGGGTTTTGCCTTTGTGCTAAATACTCTGTTTCTCCAGGGCGGAGAATTCGGGGCCCAGGAGATGGCACCGAGGGAGCGCGCATGCTGGCTAGGCTAAGCGCACACGGCCAACAGAAAGCAACAATCAATGAACGACCACCGTATATATAGAGGAAAAATCCGTTTCATTATGGGCAAGTACCAGAATATGCTGCTGTACTTCCATCACAAAATTTGTTGATCACAAAAATGCTAAAATTTACATCACCAAATTGGGGCTGCCTAAAAAGCTATGTACATGTAAGGCAATGAGAACCACCGGTGTATCTTGATGTCCTAACATATCCATATAGACAAATTGCCTCTCTTGATCGGCAAGTACTCTTAAGGTGTGAACCTAGCGAAACCTGCAAAACATAATCCATATATACCATTAATGCCAATGAAACAAAATTACTATTGCATTCAAGTTGTTGTAGAAGAATTCCAAACAATTTTCAAGATTACTTTTTTTTAACTAATGAACAGATACACCGAGCAGAAACCCCATAACGAGTAAGGAGGATCACGCCAGGAATAATAATAATAAAAAAACAGCCGGTTCCATATCGGCCAGTGTGTGGCGATTTTTCCTAATATTAATGAAATTCTGATACTAATGCTTATAGAAGACCAAACAGAGAACACTTTCAGGGAGACTACATTATCATATAGGCAAAAGTTTTTTCAAACACTTGACACAAGAAATCAAATTTCAATTCATTTCTGACTTCTTACAAGCACATATACTACGTATGATGCCAGTTGCCAGCAAATCTGTCGTACTTCTTTGAAACTCAAGCTGAAACCTTTATTTAAACTTCAGGTTTGAAAATTACAATCTCTCTCAAGCATAATAGAGAGAAACAAAGGGAGCCACATTGAGCCAATTCCTCACAATGCATATTTTACCATAACAATAATTATCTTTTCTTGAAAACAAACTGCAAACAGTAATGATGAAAATGATGATTCTAAGAGAAACGAATGGTAGATGTAACACACAAGCATTTAAGGTGTCCATACCTTTGCTTTAGCAGGGTATTGATTGTATCATGCTCGAACGCAACTCCATAGTCATCCACAAAGCGCTTGTATTTTTACTGGGACATCATAACATGAAAGTGTAATCTAGTGTCTGTTGATCTTTTTGTGAGCAATATCATCTAACTAAATGATAAGTCTTGAACAGTGCGACCACTAGTATTGCGAGGGGCATATGGCCTTGGTACCTTCCATCTCACTAATTCCTGCAGAACGTTGAAAGCATCCTTCAGATAAATCAAACAAGAGTGCAGAAAACATGCTCAATAATCAGTAGTTGGCTGAGCACGTATCAATATCTGGAGGATCAAAAGAATAAAATGCCAAGCTTGATACTGCAAAGACTTGTAAGATAAGCAATTCTGTCCTAACTAAAATATATCGGGCAACGTCAAATGCATTCCAGAGTTTGATCTTGACAACACAAAGTTTAGCCACTTTGTACTCTGGTCTGGAAGTAGCATGCCATGTTATGACGTGTAGAAGTATGTCATTTCTATTTACAAGGAGTTTGTGTACCTTGGTTGAATTTGGACCATAGGCTTTATAAGCTTTGTCAATTGATGAGTAAATGATAGTAGCTTGATCAGACCCACGATTACACTTGACCAAACGGACAACTTCCCTTGAATTTGTAGGCTTAGCCTTCAAGTACAAAATAAGCTTTGAAGGTAGGGATCCTGGAGCATCTTTTTTTCCACGAGTCATCTCTACTGTCACTAGATCATCCCATAATACGTCCCAGATTACCGAGCATGGATCCTTTGCAGGATTGAACTTTCTCTGGGTCATCATCGGTAGCTGAAACCAACCATGTGATGAAATTGGACTGAAAAGTGAAAACCATAGTGTAACTAGAGTTAAAAGAGTGTAAATTTGTCTTACCTGAAGCAATATTAGTCTTCTGTGTGTAATTAAAAGAATTTTCCCCTTAGGAAGCATAAAATGATCCTCATAAGCATCAGTAGATGCAAACTTCCCTCGGATTTTAAAAAGGTCAACTTGGCCAAGAAATGTACCACATTCAGCTAGCTGCAAGATAGCCTTCATAACCCCAAAAAAAGGGACAAAAGATACCATTCAGAAGATGTTATTCATAGTACATCAAGGCCCTTCCATAGAGAGAGAACTAAACCAATTACCTGGCCAGCTGCTTTATGTTCATCATAAGGATAGATCAAGCTATCACCACCAATTGCTCTAGGGAGGCGCCTACGGAGCAACTGCTGCTCAGCCATTATAGCTGATGATATTTTCATTTTAACAGCATTTGCACCTTCGGTAGTTTTTGACAAAAGATCAAGAACTCCACTCACTGGCTGAGCAGCTGCACCAATTATACCTTTTCCAACTCCCTGTACAAAGCCCTCAACACCAGAAGATTTTGCACCCTCAATGGGCTTTGTCAATATGCCTGTGACACCTCTGAAGATGCCCTTTGCGAGAGCCCCACCTCCATCTCGTATGACATCACCAAAGTCTTCCACTCCTTTGCTGTCCTGGAGAAAACATAGCAACAGCATGGCGATTTTTAAGTTACAACTTATAATAGTTTCGTCACAGTTCAATACATGCATATGAACATGGAAACAAACAGAAATGGACCTGTCTCATTCGGCCCTGAATGAACTTCTTGTCCATAGACAGTGCTGCTATACCCTTGCTCATGTTACTCAGAGCGCTACTTGCATTGCCAAGAATGTCAACGCCAGAAAGTAGTTGAAGAGGTTGGCTAAGAAGATCCTTTTGAATATTAGATATAGCAGCACTCATTAGTGCACTTTGTCGCATGCACAATTCCTCTCGGTACCTTTGAGCTATACGGACCTTAATGATTGAGATAAATACATCAGCGTAGAGAAACAATTAAAGATAGAAGCATGAAGGTTTTCTCAGGCAAATTATAAAACTGGAGATAGACAAAAACAAATTATAAGTAATGTGAAAGACGAAGATAAAGATAAATTCAATTGCTGCCCTACCGGCATGTGTTCCATGTTTCCTAGTGCAGTCATCAAGGATGACCAGAACCCAAGAACTCCTCTTGGCCTTTGGGTTGGGGACATTGCCATTGATACTCTAAATCGGATCTCAGAGATATTCAGAAGCCTGTAAGAGAAGGTTCAGTATTAACATATGGAAAAAATTAAGGAAAACACAATAAAATGTGGTTAGTTGCATACCCAATTTTCAGTATAGGATCCACAGAAACAGCTGAAGGCTGAGAGCCAGATATCCTATCAAATTTTAGGTGTTGAACCATCTCGTGGAGGCGCCAAATAATTGGTTCATGGATGTTAACCAAAAAAACACAACTCTCAGGAACCTACAAACATTACACAATTGTTATTAGAGCAGATATTTAAAGACATCTTAACATCTACTTCTTGACATGTGGCTACAACAGGGAAACTATCAAAGAATGCAACACAGCCAAGACCAAAATGAAAAGTCTTACTCAGATGGGTGCTAGACAGCTAAATATCTACTTGATAGTACATACCTATGCTACTGAAAATAGAAAAGCACTTAAAACAAACAATAACTGAAATAGCTATGTGAAACAAAGGACCATTTCCTAATAACCCACGTTGAATCAGTAAGCTCACCTGCACACCGATATATGGATAAACACAAAAATCTAGAGAATTATTGGTCTGCATTGTCATAGAAAACTTGACAACATAGTCTGACTGATTCTCCATTTTTTGGGGACAAAAGAGGACAGGCATTGGGACAAAAGGCAATTGATTGTCCACTTGAATCCAATGCATTAGCATTTTAAACCTGCCATTAAAAGAGGAAGGCATTTTAGCAGACAAAAGTGACGTTTTGAGCATTGAGAAAAAAGCAACCTAGCAAACAACCAAGAGCAAATATTGTTACCTATTAATTCCAGAACCCATTCCAGATGAGTAGGCAAGTAATAGTTGCTGCACTGAGAGGTAAAGAATTTCCTCAGGCATATGGTCAATTATAGAAATGCCCAGCTCTGTTAGTTCCAAAGTAACATGAAATTCACTATCTAGATTTTGAGATGACTGCCCACAGTCGACCTCTGATGCCTGAAAGATCGGTGATAATAGTCTTTCCGTTGTCTGCTCCCGAGTTCTATTATCTGGCAGCCAATCACTAATTTGCGTAACGTGCAATTTCCCCTCCTTAAGAACAGTGACGTGCAAGGGCTTCTTAAGTCTGCTTGAAGTAGCCAGTGGCTGGTGATCCATGATGACATCAATGTCATATGTCATGGAGCTTGTAGGGTCAGTTCCATCAACCAATACTTCCAAAAGACGCCTTCTGCCAAGATCCTCCCAGAAGAAGGAAGCCGATGAATTTGGAGGCAGACTACGCCACGAATAATCATCACCACCAACTTGCCGAAACCGTACAGGCAAGAACATGGAGCGATTCTCAACCCTGTTTACATGATTTATAATTTGCCTTAGTGTAAGAAATTTTGTCGTAAATCTGATATGAATAAGTTTGCTGTACCTGTATGGACTGGACCAGCAAGCGAGCTGAAACACAACTTCATACCGTGAACTTTTTGTTCCACTTCTCACGTTTACCCTCACAAAAGCTTGATCATTTCCTGTAACACTATTCATGAGCACACACATAACTCCATTAGCACCAATGCTAAATGGTGTACTCCATTTGTATCCCTCCAACCGCAACTGCAAGCATACAGAATGGTGAAAGGTTAAAAAAAAGGAAGGGACTAAAACATTTATAAGAAAAAAAGCAGAAAGTACAGTTCAAAGTTAATAACCTTTAAAAGTTCGCTTGCAAATTCTGATCGCCATTGGAACACTTTTGGGGTATCAGTTGGATGTAAATGCTCCTCAATCTCATTATGATACTCAGATAAAATAATACTCTTCCCAATTCTATTGATAAAAAGTGCTCGTGGAAGAAAATCTACTACCTGCATAATCAGACAACAATTTTTATTTTTCTGAATTGTTTATTTCAAGCATACGGTGACATACCTATACAACACTGCACCAGAACAAACTTTTTTTTTAATGTTGAAACAGAATCAACAAAGCATAGTTAATAAGATTTGAAAGTAAGGAAATCCAGGGATTTGCATATGTATGCCATTTCTTCAAGAACAGTAAACAAAACTAGAAGAAAAACCTAAAAATGGATTGCTCTAAAGTCTACATATGAAGGGTAAAATATATAAGTAGACTGTGTGGTTAAGAAAGACCAAATTGTTCAACCAACACACTGAGCTTTGGCCTAACAACCCTTCCATTCGGATTTATTTTGAGAATCTGTCAAGAGCAACTAGTAAAAGAACTGCTCTTTATGGCACTATTATACATCAGGACATCTATTTTTTTTTTCTCGAACGACGCAGGAGAGCTGCGCGTCATTATATTAAGAAGAAAGGGGCTACAAAAGGACAACACCTCTGCTAAACACTATCTAACTCAACTCCACACAAGTGAGGAAGAGGATAACAAATAGCTAAGGTCTCGGGCTCCAGCAGAGCACCAAAGACTACAATCCTCCCTCACACTTTGGAGCACTAACTGAAGGTCAGGCCTACCACCCTCAAAGACACAAAAATTTCTATGCTTCCAAAGCTCCCAGGCACACAAAATGATCAAGCTGTTTAGCCCCTTCTTTAAGTCTTTAGGCAACCCTTTAATGGCCTTGCACCACCAGTCGGAGAAACTATCAGCAGATGGTTGGGGCACCAAAGAAGCAAGACCCAGCTTGTGAAGAATGACCGCCCAGACCTGCCTAGCAAAAACACACGCTACCAGAATATGCTGCACGGTCTCCTCAGCCTGGTCGCAAAGAGGGCAGACAGCCGGGTGAGGTAAACCTCGCTTTGCGAGGCGGTCTGCAGTCCAACAGCGATTCTTGATAGCCAGCCAAATGAAGAATTTGCACTTTAGGGGGGCCCAACTCTTCCAGACTCGTCTCCAGGATGAAAATTTTATTGCACCAAAGAAGAAGGCCTCATAAGCTGACTTACTGCTATATAGTCCATTCTTGGAGAGACGCCAAAAATGCTGGTCAGGGGCAGCCGGGTCCAGAGCCAGATCTTCCACCAACTCCCAAATGGTTAAGAAATCGAGGATCACCTGCACAGATAAAGCCCCTTTGATATCTTGAACCCATCTTCTGCCGGTTAATGCCTCCTTAACAGTCCTTCGCTTGGCGACTCTATTAGGGATCAACTTGAAAAGATTAGGAGCCCACTCTGAGACTGTTTTACCCTGCAGCCAACGATCTGTCCAGAATTTGGTGTCTTCACCGCTGCCAACTCGAGACACAACAGCAATATCAAATAAGGCTTGGGAATTACGCGAAACCTGGATAGGGAGCCCTACCCACGGTTTGGAGGGGTCGGTTTTCTGCTGCCACAACCAACGGATGCGCAGCGCCCAACCCATAATTTCCAAATTCAGAATGCCAAGTCCCCCATATTGCAACGGCTGCTGGCACTTACTCCAAGCAACCAAGCAACTGCCCCCTTTAGCCTGCTCATGACCCTTCCAAAGAAACCCACGCCGCCTCTTATCTATGGCCTTGATAACCCATTTAGGCATGTCCAATGCAATCATAAGAAAAATAGGGATGGCTGAAAGAACGACTTTCACAGTAATGAGTCTTCCAGCTTTATTCATTTGCGAGGCTTTCCAAGAAGGGAGCATATTAGCCACCTTATCCACAAGTGGTTGCAATTCCACTCTAGATGGCTTGCGGATGATGAGAGGGATGCCAAGATAACTGATGGGAAACTTCTTAATCTCACAAGGCACAAGATATGAGATTAGATTCAGATCATCAACAGAGCACTGAATGGGCGTCACCGAGCTTTTCTCCAAATTCGCTTTGAGGCCAGAGGCGTGACCAAAAACTTCCAGCAGCTTTTTAACCAGGCAAATATCAACTCTATGGATTGCTGTTAGTTTGTATTGGTACAACTGTATTGAGTTAAAGGTTGTTTGACTAAAAGGAAAGAAAAGTGAAAGTGATTTTTTCTCTGAAAATACATGCCCTACTAAAGATATGGCCCCGGTTCATTCACAATAACCAAATGAAATAGGTACAAGCAATACCCTTACATTTTGTAAATGTGCAAAAAAAAAAGCTCCCAGGCATAAGTGTTTGCTGTAAATTGCTTTAAAGCCAGTACTTTAGATTTTTATCAATTAATTTTAAGGGTTCCAACAAAGCTAAATGGACAAACCAACCAAACAGAATATTTTGAACTATTTTCTCTGGTTTTAAATAGACATGATGAGCCGACCTAAGCATCAGGACTAGCAGGAACAAAACTTTCTGAGAGAGAAGATTGCTGCTGCTTAGGTATGCTCTCTGAACCATGGTTGGAAAAACCGGCGGTTACCGGCCGGTAACCGGAAATACCGGTGGCAACCGGGTTTCGAAATACCGGCCGAAATTTTTTGAATTGAAGATTTGAATTTTTGACTTGCTAATGCAGTGGGTATATTAGTTTGGGTATTGTTTTTGATATATTAGGTTGATTAGCTGCTGTTGGAAGTGAATTATTGTCATTGGCAGCTAGTGTAAAAAATGGGCTTTGTTGATTAGCTGCCATGGTTCGGATTACCATTTTGCAAGCCTCTGATTTCATTTTCTATATGCATCACCAGTTCATCTTTAGATTGTAAAGACTAGATGAGAGTTGTGTTACTTTGGTCCTCTCAAGTTCCTGAACAATGGCAGCCTCTGATTTCATTCTTGTGTATTAGAATTCAAAAGAGCCAAGATGCCAAAAAAAAGCAAACTCCAAACATTTCCACCACAAACCAAACTCAAAAATGGTTCCCATGTGAGTTCTTGAAAAATGAACCACTTCTCTAAGATTGCCCAATCAATCAAGAGTTATGAAGCACAAATAGACAGAGGCCAAGGATCTACTCATCTACCAGGAAACAATAGATTGAGAAATCACTTCAACATCAAAGTTCAAAAAATCTCAATTGAATCAACAACTGGATTAGCCAAACCCCTCTCACCGGTTTTTCCGGTTTTCTCACCGGTAAAACCGGTAACCGGCCGGTTACCGGTCTTCTCCCGCCCCGCCCAAAAAAAACATTTGACGAATTTTGACCGGTTAGAATCCGGGATTTCCGGTTACTGGGCGGTAACCGGCCGGTTACCGGTACCGCCCGGCGGCCGGGATTTGTTCCGGTTCCGGTTTTTTGATCCCTGCTCTGAACCTAGTGAAAGCAGCTGGCTCCATTTGTAGGATTCCAGTAAACTTTCAGAAAAGGGTGGGTTTGCCAACACTAAGGGCATGTTCATATTGGCTTCCGCCAAGGTTCCAAATACCGGAACCGGGTACAATCCCGGCCAGGGGCCGGTAACAGGAAAAATGGGGAAAAAAACCAGTCAAATTTCAGTTTTCAAAATTTGAAAATGAAATCGGTAACCGGAAAAACCATTCGGTTACCGCCCAGAAAACCAGAGAAAAACCGCAAAAACCAGAAAAACTGGTTTTTCAAACTTGAAATTTGAAATTCCTAATACATTTATGGCAAAAAAAACATAAAGTCAAGCATAGGGGATGCATGCATCTTCCTAACACATTCCATTAGTGCTAAACAATGTAAACATCATTAGGAAAATCAACTTTAACATTCAAAATTTCAACTTTGAATTAAATAAAAAACCGTCGGACTAACACTTTCATGGCAAAAATCACAAAGTCAAGTACGGGAGGCGCATGCATCTTCCTAATACATTGCATTAGTCTTAAACAATGTAAACATCATTAGGAAAATCAACTTTAACATTCAAAATTTCAAATTTAAATTAAATAAAAAACCGCCGGACTAATACATGCTAGCACAAAGCATGAAGTCAAGCATAGGAGGTGCATGTATCTTCCTAATACATTCTATTAGTGTTAAAAAATATAAATATCATTAGGACAAATCAACTTTAACATTCAAAATTTTAAATTTGAATTAAATAAAAAACCGCCGGTATTTTAAATCCTGTCTGGTATAATCGGTTACCGCCAGTTTTTGGAACCATGGCTTCCGCTAATGGTGAAAGCAACAGGTATGCAAGGGCTTTCTCCCGCGCGGCTTGGGCGGCGCGAACGCAGTCGACCTGGGCAACGGCGGCGGCCGAATCGGCATTCTCCTGCGGGTAGCTGTCGCCGCGGCATCAGTGCCAGCAGCGGCGGCGCTGGGGGAAGGAGAGGCGGCGGGAGGTGGTGCAGCCATGAGAAGGGGGGCGCGAGACGGGGGAACCGCCCACGAGACGCAGCGACGACCGGTGCGGAGAGGGGCGCAGCATGAAGAAGTCACGCGCGCTAGAGCGGAAGCGATAACAGGGGAAAAACCCTAATTTCTGATACCATGAAAGCAACAGGTATGCAATGAATAGCAGATTGATATAGAAGTAGCAGTACAGGGTAAATATTTAGGCAAGGATGTCTAGGGTTATGGCTGTTAAGGGCATTAGAGATAAGGTATTAGAGATAGAATAGGACTCTTATTTGTTTCCTTATATGACTTGTATTCCTTCCATATATCCTCTTGTACCCTCTATATATATGGCCCTTTGGGTCTCATATCAAGATACACAATATTCATAACATGGTATCAGAACTTAGGTTAAAACCCTAACCTAGCCTCCGTTTGTCTTCCGCTGCCGCTGCCCCTGCCCCCGGGAGGATCCATCTCTGCTCCTGGGGGCGGCCATCTCCTTGCCGCCCGCGCCACGGTGCTCCCGGATCTGCGTTCGTGTCTCCTGGTGCCCTCGCGTCCGCCTCGGGCGGCCATCTCCTGGCCGCCAGCCACCGCTCCAGGCCGACTCTCCCCCGGAACCGGCCGGCGCCGCCTCGGATCCGGCTCTCTCCCCGCGGATCTGGCCTCTTCGCCGACGCCGCGCCTATCCCCCGCGCCGGATCTGGCCGCCGCCGGCCCTCATCGCCGCACCTTTTCCAGATCTGGACGCATCCGGCCTCCTTGCGCCAGATTCGGCCGCCGTGCCTCCTTTGCGCCGCTGCCTCCCGTCGCAGACCCTGAAGCCACCGTCCATCCGAGCCGTCGGCGCCCTCCTCCAGCCAAATCCGGGCGGATCCGTGTCCGCGTCGGCGCCCCGCGTCCGCCTCGGGCGGCCATCTCCAGGCCGCCAACCATCTCCGCTCTTTGCCGCCGAATCCACCGTCGGATCTCGCTGCGCCTGGATCCCGGTGAGCCGCCGCGACCGACCATCTCTTGGACCGCCGCCGCCGCTCGCCTCTTCCGGATCTGGCCACCTTCGACGCGTCCATGCGACGGCGGCTCGAGCGGCGGCAGTGGCGGCTCATCTCCCAAGATTTGAATGCGCACCTCCCGATCCGGCCTCCACCACGCTGGATTTGGTCGGATCTGGCCGTCTCTCCGGCGCCGCCATGCTCTTCCCGCTGGCAGTCGCTCCTTCACAGGTTTCTTCGACGACCGGGACGCCGCACCTCGCCGGAGACGCCGGCCTCTTCACCGAATCTCGCCGCCGCCCGGCCCCGGGGAGCTGCCTTATCTCTATATGGCATATCCCCTTGTACTCTCCTATATATATGGCCCTTTGGGTCTCATATCAATACACACAATATTCATAACATGGTATCAGAGCCTAGGTTCTATACCTAGCCTAAGTTCGTCTTCCGCTGCCGCTGCCCCCGGGAGAATCGATCTCTGCTCCTGGGGGCGGCCATCTCCTCATCATGTCTCCGCTGCAGTCGCCTCTTCCGGATCAGACCGCCGCTGCAGTTGCCTCTCCCGGATCTGGCCGGATCCGAGGCGGCCACCTCTTCCCGGCCGTCGGCGCCACCGGTTTGCTTTCGGATCTGGGCTCTGGTGTTCGCGCCTGCCTCTGCTCCACTCCGCCCGGCCGCGCCGACTGCTGCCACAGATCCGGCCGTCTTCATCGCCCGCGCCGGGATCTGTTGATCTCCGACGCCGCCAAGTTCGGATCCGGTCGTCTTTGCTGCCGCCGGCGCCCTCGTCGACTTCACCGCTGTCTCGGATCCCGCTGCCGGGCTCTTCTTCGCCGTCGGTCTCACCGAGCTCGAGCCGCCGCCGCCCTCTTCTTGGACCGCCGCCGCCGCTCCTTTGGCCACCGCCGCCGGATCTCGTCGTCGCCTGGTCCAGATCCGACGCTCCCTCGCCCGTCCGGTGGCCGCGACGCTCCGGGCTCCCCGACGCCGCCTCTTTCGGCCGCCATGCCCGCGCCTCGATCTCGATCCGCGGCCTTCTTCCGGCGCCGGCTTCTCCTTCGGAGGAGGGCAGGGGTGTGAGGAGATAGGAGTGCGCGCGGGAGAGCGTGACGGGCGCGAGGAGAAAGAGGGAGAGCCGCGCCCCCATCCCGACCGCCTCTCTCTCCACTGTTTTCTTCTCGGCTGGCGCTCGGCCACGCCTCTGCGCTCTGCGAGGGAGAGAATCGGGAGTGAGGGAGGAAGGCGTGAAGAAAGAGAGGGGAGGGGGTTTTGAGAGAGAAGGGGGTTTTGAGGGAGTGGGATTTTCTGCTGCTGATTTTTTCTGTCAGTCAGTTTATTTTTCGTGAGTCTTCCATTGCGTCCATCCAAAAGTTCGTAGTCTAATTTTTCGTTCGTCCAAGCCGTGCGAGTCTACAAATTTATTGTCGGTCATATAATTGTAGGAATTTTCTTTTGCATGGCAGCAGCCGCCGCTCTATTCTCTGAGCCGCGTGCAGATCGTAGAAGTCTTCATGATGCCGCTGCTTCTCTTTAAGCCGCCGCCCCGAGTTTCTTAGGCTACCGCGTTTCTTCTGCACTGCGCCTCTATTGCGTTTTTTGTGCACTGCGCCGCCGCCGTCTCGGGCTTTGATCTGTGCCGTCATGCTTCTATCTATTCCTCTTCGGCTTGATTTGACAGTTTATTCGACGACTGCACGCAACGACGACTTTATCACAACTCGGACGCCGGATATTTCTTGTTTTAGCATTAACCCTTTTTCAAATGCAATGCTATTGCATACGCCTTGTATTTGTGGGGGGGGGTGTTAAGGGTATTAGAGATAAGGTATTAGAGATAGAATAGGACTCTTATTTGTTTCCTTATATGACTTCTATTCCTTCCATATATCCTCTTGTACCCTCTATATATATGGCCCTTTGAGTCTCATATCAAGATACACAATATTCATAACAATGGCTAATAGAATCAAGGGCCAATCAGAGAGATCCTTGCCTATAATAGCTATCTAACCAACCATACTAACACACATGGGCCTAAGGCCATCAGCCCATAGGGCCGGCCAATATGCCTGTCTAACAAATGGCTTTTGGCTTTGGCTGATAAATAGTAGTGGTTGATGAATAGAAGTAGCTAATAGAACCAGTTGGTGAATAGTAGTGGCAGATGAATAGTAGTGAATCATGTAAGAAAGATTATGTAACGAAAAACACTACAACATTCGGACCGCCATACGACTTACGGAATTGTAATATAATAAAATACAAAGTACGTTACAATATGTGAAAGCGTATATTGTAGTGGCTAATGAATAGTAGTAGCATATAGAAGCTGCGGCGTTCGTATTGGCTTCGGCTTTTGAAAGCAGAAGCCAGAAATAGAAGCCAATATGAATAGGCCCTAATTCTTAAATCCATATCACTAATCAATGGTTCAATGCAGTCACGTGCAAAGGAATAGATGAACGAGTCAACAATTGCAATTACTTTCCAAAGGAATCTCTGCATTTTATTCTTGCAATTACCAAACGGGTCAAAATGCTTATTATGGTATTTATTTCTAATTCCTCACAAAGATAGTATAAAGGAGAAACAGGCATAGTAATGTGGCAAATGACCTTGTTGGCATCCAACAAATTCTATGGAACGATATGTAATTGCTGTCACTGAACAGCAATTTAGTTGTGAAATTAATCTTGCCCAATTAACATAAATGAGCTATAAACATCCAAACATTAAGATTCAAACCTTAGTTCTGTCTGAAGCCATCTTCAGTTGAGCTGAGAACCAGTAATATGATCCATCAGAAGCAAATGCTTTGACATCAACATGCTCCTGCACCAGATGAATGAGACGAAATCAACAAAATAATGCTTTGAGAGAAGATAGGCAATAGATCGAACATATGTAGTACCACATTGTATACCTTGTTCTCGAGCTCAAAGAGAGAGACTCCTATACTGTATTGTGTGCAACTGCCAACAGCCACACAGATCGCAACTCGAGCTGGGCCAAAATTGTTATCTCCAGACTCAGAACGCAGACCTGCAGAGCGGTTCATGTAATCTTGTGGTGACAGCATTACATAGTTACTACTACAATCTTCAATTACTTCCAATATTTGCATATCTCTCTGCGATATTGTGCCTCTTCTGACAAGAGACTTTGAAGAATATCTGAGGGAAAATTTCGAAGATTTAGCTGCTCTGCTCAGTGAGTCCGGTCTGCCAAGTGAGTCTGCATCTGAGTTTTCTGTGGGTTCCACTTCTACAATGCGATAAGACAGTGGAATTGAAGAACAGTTTTTGATCCAATATGGAACGAATAATCTCAGCGTTTTTGGTGCAGCATCACTTGCTCCCAGGTCATGTTCTACACTAACTCGCATTCTCCTAATTGTCAGCACAAGTGAAATTATTATAAATAATAAATGAATCAACGTTCTAACTGCAATTCACCAGAAAATATGAAATGCTAGATCAAGTATTGTAAATTTTAACATACAAATCCAAATAAGAAATAATACAGCTTCAGGTTCATATAATCCATAAGTAAACAAATTGCTTGTAGATAATTATATCAGATTGTACATTGAATTTATGCCTATGAATGGTTCTGTCAAAATATGCTAACATATAGGGATTAATCCTTTGCAACAAAATCTCTACTTAAAATTAAGTTTTCTCATTCGAATATTATCTATGTATGTGAAGGCCTCATAAGAGCAAGACACAACATATATGAAATAGCAGTTAAATTATTATTGTAACAATTCAAAATAATTTGCAGTTCTAATATCCAATTAAACGACCAAGTTTAATTTACCGATTGTAGCAAGAACCCTGATTATATGATATTCACGTGTGTGTATTTTGAGGTTTGGATCTCTTAGTTCTTAGTCATGAATTACTTGCACCGGCAGTCAAATCAACTCTCAAACAAGAAAAAGAAAACGAATAAAATTATAATTATTATGGTCGGTCCTGAATATAACAGCCCATATTTTACAATTTGAATTCTAAAGCAGTCAATCCTCAGCAAACAAAAAAAAACTTTTTTTGTTGGTATTGTATTGTTAGTAGAAAAGATAAAACTGTTGATTATATTATAAAATGGATTCCTAGAGCTTTAAAATAGGCCTACTGTAGAGACTTAGGGGAACCCCCACACACCCAAAGAGGGGGGTGGCTTTGATATATATAGCCAAGTACAACTTGTGTTACAAGAGGTAGTCTATACATATCTCTAATAATATATCTCTAATACCCGCCCGCAGTCACAGCGGGAGGGAACTGAACGCAGAGACTGGACCTAAAGTCAGTGAAAAACTGCACAGACAGTCCTTTAGTCATGATGTCCGCGAACTGATGTGCGGAGGGAACATGGAGGATGCGGACCTGTCCCAAAGCAACCTTCTCGCGGACAAAGTGGATGTCAATCTCGATGTGCTTCGTGCGACGGTGATGAACCGGATTGGCTGTCATGTAGACAGCACTAATGTTGTCGCAATAGACAATGGTCGCCGAAGGAATCGAGACATGAAGCTCCTGAAGCAATTGGCGCAGCCAACAGGACTCAGCAACAGTATGTGCAACAGCCCGATACTCTGCCTCTGCATTGGAACGGGACACTGTAGGCTGCCGCTTCGACGACCAGGAGACCAGGTTGTCGCCAAGGAAGATGCAGTAGCCAGAGGTAGAACGCCGAGAGTCCGGGCAGCCGGCCCAGTCAGCATCAGAGTAGGCAGTGATGGAGGACACGCTGCCCGTGCTGAGATGTAGACCGGCGTCGAGGGTGCCCTTCACATAGCGCAGAATGCGCTTGATCAGGGCAAGATGCGGCTCCCGCGGGTCGTGCATGAAGAGGCAGACTTGCTGAACGGCGGAGGCGAGGTCCGGCCGAGTCAGAGTGAGGTACTGTAAAGCGCCAGCGAGACTTCGATACTCCGAGGGGTTGTCGACAGGGGCGCCGTCAGTTGCGGACAGCTTGGCTCGAGAGTCAATAGGAGTCGCTGTTGGATGACACTCGGCCATGCCACCCCGCTGAAGAAGGTCGACGGCATACTGTCGCTGCGACAGAAGACCGTCGGAGGAGCGCGTAACGGAGATGCCGAGGAAGTGGTGTAGGGCACCAAGATCCGTCATGGCGAACTCGGAGCTAAGGCGGTCGGTGATGCGCCGCAGGAGTGTCGGGGAGGACGCCGTCAAGATGATGTCGTCGACGTAGAGCAGCAGATAAGCGACGTCATCTCGATCTTTATGAATAAAGAGAGACGTGTCGGACTTGGCCGCCGTGAAGCCGTGCTGGCAGATGTACGAAGCAAACCGCTGGTGCCACGCCCGAGGAGCCTGCTTGAGGCCATATAGAGACTTCTGCAAGAGACAGACGAAGTCAGGGGCCGAAGGGTCGACAAAGCCGGACGGCTGCTGGTAGTAGACAGTCTCCTCAAGGTCACCATGGAGGAAAGCGTTCTTCACGTCAAGCTGGTGAATAGGCCAGTCCCGTGATGCCGCGATGCTGAGTACAGCACGGATGGTGGCCGGCTTGACCACCGGGCTGAACGTCTCGTCGTAATCGACACCGTGCTGTTGAGAGAAGCCACGAACAACCCAACGAGCCTTGTGGCGAGAAAGAGATCCATCGGAGTGGAATTTGTGTTTGAAAATCCACTTGCCCGTCACAATATTGGCGCCAGGTGGTCGAGGCACAAGTCGCCAGGTGCCATTGTCAATGAGAGCCTGATACTCGTCCGCCATGGCAGCACGCCAGTTGGGATCAGCCAACGCGCTGCGGTAGTTGGCTGGCAGTGGCGAGGTCGATGTAGCGGAGAGGTTCCGGTAGTTGACAGGCTGCACTGCCCCAGTTTTCAACCGAGTCAGCCGGTCGAAGATGGGATTGGTAGATGCAGAGCTCGGTATGGGGGCAGGCCGGGTCGGCGGAGGCAGGCAGCCAACAGGAAGTAGCTGCCGGCCAGGCGTTGCCGCGGTATGCAGCGGCGGGGTTCCGGCAATAGTGGCGTCCTTTGCCGGCAGCTCAGCGGTCAATGGAGCAGGGGTGGCGTCGCTGGGTGACTCCCCAGCAGATGATGGAATCGTGACGGACGAAGAGCCAGCCCCGGCCGTGGCTGGAGAGGACGGCTGTGGCAAACGACGCTGGTACACCTTGCCGAACCGGCGGTCGTCTGCAGTAGCGGGTGGCGCCGGTGGTGCCGGCTGGGGCAGACGGCGGTGATAGACGGCACCGAAGCGGCGTGACCCGCCCGGAGCACCACCCGGGGCGGGATGACTAGCAGGTTGTACCACAGGACCGACCGTGATGATGGCCGGGTCGTCGAGCGACGGTTGTTCGGCCTCAGGAGCAACCGAAGAGGAGAGCGGCTGCTCGACACCCGAAGGTTGAGCAACCGCAGCGGAGGGAGTGTCCTGCAACAAGTCAAGTGAAGAGGCACCAGATGGAGTGGTGGCGAATGGAAATACCGACTCATCGAACACGACATGTCGGGAGATGATCACCCGTCGTGTAGTGATATCGAGGCACTGGTAACCCTTGTGAGAAGAGGGATACCCGAGAAACACGCAAGCAGCGGAACGAGGCGCGAGTTTGTGGGGGGTCATGGCACTAAGGTTGGGGTAACACAGGCAGCCGAACACGCGAAGGTGGGAATAATTTGGTACGGAACGATGAAGAAGCTGGTACGGGATTTTATCGCGGACGGAGGAGGGGCGCCGATTGAGCACATAGGTGGCTGTAGCAAGCGCCTCGGCCCAGTAAGTCGGTGGCATGGAGGCGTGGATGAGGAGGGTGCGGATGGTGTTGTTGATGGTGCGAATTATACGCTCGGCTTTGCCATTTTGGGGCGAAGTGTAGGGGCAAGAAAGGCGAAGCAGGATGCCATGACTCGAAAGGAAGGTAGACATGGCATGATTAACAAACTCAGTGCCATTATCAGCCTGAAAGCACTTAGGTATAGCACCAAACTGAGTCTTAACATATGCGACAAAATCAACAAAGCGACCATAGACTTCGGATTTATGACGCAGCGGGAAAGACCAGCAAAAATGACTGAAATCATCAAGCATGACCAGATAATATTTGTAGCCTGAATTACTAAGAACTGGTGACGTCCAGACATCGCAATGAACTAAGGCAAAAGGTTCTGAAGTAGTAGACACTGAGCTAACAAAAGGTAGACGCGTGTGTTTGCCAAGTTGACAGGCATGACACAAGGAGCGTGCTGTTTTATGACTTTTGATCGCCGACATGTTGTGAAGAGAATCGACGACGGAGACGCCCGGATGACCCAGGTGGTGATGCCAGAGAGTGGACGAAACGGCGAGGCTGCAAGTAGCGGTGGAGGAGGATGAAACCGGGGAGATGGTGTAGAGGTCGCCGCTGCTATTGCAGCGAAGAATCACGCGTCCCGTCCATAGGTCCTTGATAGAAAAACCAGAAGTGTCAAATTCAATGGAACATTTATTGTCACGAGTAAACTGACGAACGGAGAGAAGATTATGCACAAGACCAGGGGCAACAAGAACGTTGTTGAGGGAAAATGAAGTGCTGGCTGTGGGAAGGATGGAAGTGCCATGACTGATGACTGGAAGAGAATGACCATTGCCCACAGTAATAGAGGAAGGAGGGAGTCGGGTGAGTAGGATACCATCTGAGGAAGACATGTGAGAAGTAGCACCGGTGTCGAGGACCCAGGGGCTGGCACCTTGAAGAGCCATCTGATTCAGGGCGGCAATGAGACCCGCCTGGTCCCAACCGCCAGCAGAAGCTCCGGAGAATTGGTGCTGCTGAACGTTCATCGGGGAACAGAGCTGGGAAGGCGCGAACGCCGTGTGAGCCTGAGGAGCCGACCCAAGAAGGCCCTGCCCGCGCCACGGCGGCTGCTGCTGCGGCTGGCGAAACCACGGTGGCTGCTGCTGCTGGCCAGGCAGACGACCAAAGCAGACCCACGGCCCTGAGGGAGCGGGCGTGCGCTGGCCGCCCGGATGCTGGTGCTACAGGCCGCGTCGACCACCGCCGCCGCTGCCTCCACTGCCGCTGCCACCCCGGCCGCCGGTCTTCTTGTTGTTGCGGCGACTGGAGGAGTTTGGCTGACCGCCCTGACCGTGCGCAGCGCCGAAGCACGCAGAGGCAGAACGGCAGGCTGTGCCGCACGGAGGTGAGCGGGCGGCGAGAAGTGCGGTCTCGGAGACCTTGCCCTCATTGGCAAGGCGAAGCTCCTTGAGGACAAGCTTCTCGCGGGCGGTGAAGTCGGGAAGCGGCGTGGTGTCAGCAATGTGGTCCGCCGTGCTGGAGAAGCGCGGATTGAGGCCACGGAGGAGATTGAGGACAAGCTGCGACGACGAGACAGCACGACCGACATCGCGCAGAGCATCAGCGACGGTCTTCATGCGCTGGCAGTACTCGTTGATGGAGAGGTCACCCTGCTGCATCGAAGAGAATTCCTCATGCAGGAAGACGGCGCGAGGCTCCTTGTTGGCCAGAAAGAGACCCTCGATGGCAACCCAGAGCTGGCGCGCCGATTGATCGTGCGCCATAGCGAGGTCCTGGACGTCGGCGGCGATGGAACCGAGAAGCCAACTGTGGACGCAGGAGTCGTCCATAACCTACTGGGGGTCGGCGGGATCGGCCGGCAGGTCCCGTCAATGTGGCCGCGAAGACCGAACTTCCCCAGCAAAGATTTGAAGAATGGTGCCCACTTGTGGAAGTTGGGATGCTTCAGCTCGAGGACGACGGGAACATGAGAGCGCACGGCGAGCGTTGGATAGGGAGCTACAACGATCTGCCGGACGGGGGGTGTGCCCAGGGCTTCGCTGGTGTCGGAGAGGGCCGCAGACTAAGTTGCCATCGAAGCAGAGGAGCGGCGGCGACGGGGGAGGAGCCCTAGAAAACAGAGGAAGCAGAGGAGCGGCGGTGGGCGGAAAACAGGGGAAGAAACGGCGGAAGGGAGAAGAGGTGGTTGCCACCGGTGTCGGAGCTAGGGAAGGTGTGGAGGTAGGAGATGCTGGATACACCTGAGAAGCAGCGAGGAGGTGCGGCGGCGCACTGGTATAGGGCGGCGGCGGAAGAACAGAGGAGCGGCTGCGGCGGCGGGGAAGAAACCCTAGAAACAGAGGAAGGGTGGAGGCGGTTGAAAAGCAGAGGAAGTGGAGCAGAGGATAGCTGGCGGCGGTTAAAAAGCAAGGGAAGGAGCAGAAGATGCCCAGGAAAGACGCTCTGATACCATGTAGAGACTTAGGGGAACCCCCACACACCCAAAGAGGGGGGTGGCTTTGATATATATAGCCAAGTACAACTTGTGTTAGAAGTAAGAGGTAGTCTATACATATCTCTAATAATATATCTCTAATACCTACTTAAGCCAGGATTTCTGCCATCTAAAGGAAGCTTGGGAGTTAGCACTTAGCACTAGTTTAAAAATGCTTGCTTTTGATTCGAATTTGGTGTAGATAATATGAAGTCAATACTCAGTAAAGCAAACAAAATTGCTGAACGATTACTTCAATGGCAAGAACAAAATAAAAATTGGTTAGAATCACTAGAAATGATCATTAGTAGCAGTAGACAATACATTATACAGAAGAGTTCACAGGACCCAAGACAAGCCTCACAGGGCTGAACAAGAACAACATACAGAAACACAGACTAGATAACTGACTCGAACAATTTAAACTGATGCTAAGAAACACCAGAAGAGATAAAATGAAGTCAGTTAGAATCGGAGGAATGCATCATTTGTCCCAAATAAACATCCAGAGGAGGAAAAAGAAACCCAATCATGTATTAGTAGCATCCACAATATTCAGAGCAAACTTACGTGTTACTCCCTTTGTTAAAAAATATATGTTGTTTTGGATATTGACACGGTCTCCAACAGGTAACTTCAATCTATCTAAATAGTTTTGCATATATTAGTGATAAAGTGAAAAAGTTCAACTGCAAGCATTCTAAAATACCACATTTTTTAACAGAGGGAGTAATTGTTTTTCAACATTGAAAAAATATTTTTTATATTTATAAAGTTACGAATTAATGCTGGATGAAACTATTGTGCAGGATACTAACTCACTGATTCACTATTAATGGGCTCAAATTTAAGTTGCAGTGAAACGGATGAGACACATGGCAGAGAAAGGGATACAGCCTTTTCCTAAAAATGCCAGTGCAATGAGATGGCTACATAGGTTGGAGATGATTAGGTTGTTTATTTGGACTTCATCCAGAGATGTGTTGAGCCATGTCTACATTGTATTATAAATTCAAATAATTCATTTAGAAAATTCTATTATTCAAGAAAAGACTGGGAAACTGCAAAAGTTCCAAACCTCTGGCTTCGTTTCTGAACCATCCAGAAAGAAGAAACATGTTCCAGGGACAGCAAGTCCATTATTAATACAGCATCCTAAAAGAAAATGAGAAACAAAAATTAGAAAGGGATAAGATTATTTTAATCCGTCAAACAATGTAAACATGTCAAGGTATGCCACATAAGTAATAGCTTTGGTCCCAAAAAACAGATATGGGTAGCAGCACTTGTCCCAGGCTCCCATCACCTAAAAAAAATGAATGCTAAACCCATAGCAGGGCAGCACAAACTACAAAGTGCATCCCAGCGGATTCAGCACATCCATGTGGTATAGAACACTAGCTGCATTATCATAACATGAGCCATGATTTGGCTTCTAAAATGTTCAATAAAGATATAGATACATTACCTTTTCTAAAATCCAGCCATTTTGGACGAACAATGTGAGGTAAATGGGTTTTCGAATATCTGCTGAATAGATAAATGCATTTCCACCTGACAAAACGATACCATGCTGCCTTTCAACCATATTACCTTCAGCGGACTTCTCCCAAATAGCATACTCAGCTTCATATGGAAGCTTATTTTCAAGTCTAAAAATTGAATTGAAAGAAATTGTCCAGTCGTAAACAGCCACATTCAAGTCTGTATGAACAATGGAAGCATCGATTCCAACACTAAGCCAGAAATATTGTTTAATACCAACAGAAGGATAGCAATATGAAAGCAGATCTTTTTTCTCAAGCTCAGCAAGTCTAAGAACAGAATTCCTTGAGGGCACAGATGACTGTTTCAAGGTGCTTTGCCTAGAAAGCGAAGATTGCTGCTGCTGCTGCTGCTGCTGCTTAGGTAGGCTCTCAGAATCTAGTGAAATAACCTGACTCCAACTATATGACTCCTTTGATTTTTCAGAAAGAGGGCGAACTTGCAAGCACAAATCCATATCCCTAATCATCGCTGTCCAAGGCAATGCAGTAGATGAATGAGGCTCAATAATAGCAATTATTTTCCTAGGAATTTCCGCACTTTGTTTTTGCAACTGCTGTCTCGAACGCACCCAACGCCTTCGCCTAACAAAGTCATGTGGTGATTTGGAAGATTTCCAGGAAGATGGCCAGTTCAAGTTTTGAAAATCAGCAGCATATGCCCATCCATCACTATCCACGAAATTAGATTTTTCGATTTTCCATGGCGATGTCCATCTCCAACCAGGTGGAAGATGAGGTTCAAAGAATGCCTTCATAATAAGTGGCATATTTTTGTTAGGAGCTACTAATTTATGATATACTAAACACTTTTTTGATCGTATAAAACCAAAGATAATAACCAAGCCTATTTCCTGGAATCAAGGAAAAAGCGATTTTATTGGTCAACAGGTCAGAAAGAAATTACCTTAGATGAGTAAGAGCAATCCCTTGTACTCCATTGCTCTAAGTCATGTCCATGATCAATAGAGGGTTTACTTGACCACCCTGAAATTGGTCGGTACCACTGGTTTTCAAATACTTCATCAATAGCACTGGTGTAACTTGTTGATCCAGTATTTAACACGGAGCTATTCAGCACGTTCACAGGACAGACAGATACTTCAAGTTTTATGTCAGCATCATTAGCAATAACAGCAAGAGCCCTCAAGGTTGCATATTTCTTTCCATTCCTCATGGTGACCTCAAATGCAAAATGGTTATTATTAAGACATTTTGGGATGATTGACAGTGGCAAAACTGCACTAAAACTTTCCCATGGACCATCTGGGCTAAGCCCTATCCAGAAACCACTCTCTGCATTGCTTATGCTGTCTTTCCAGCTCTGGAAGTTTGTCTGAGTAGATCGTTCTATGTAACAACTTGAAAGTACTAAAACGCCACAGCCTTGCCTGTCTCCGTCATTAAGTGCTGGGCCCTACAATTTGTAAAATATGATTAAGTTGTCAGTAACTCGGTATATGAAATAACGATAATTAATATAAATTCAACATGTCTTTCAGCATTGTCTAAATAGATCAGAAAGTACTACAAAACATAAGTATTACCTTCCTTATAAGAGGACATGTTAGCACTCGCTTGACGTCAGTAGCTTGCTGAAGGATCCTCAAAGAAGCAGCACGTTTCAATGTTGTTGTGCCCCGTCCAATAGGAATCGACAGCGAACCAATTACTTCACCTTACAAATGAATGAAAGATGTCAATCAAATCCTAAACATTCAAAATGGCTGCAGTTTGTCAACAATTATCAGGTGAAACTTAAAACTATGACATGTCATGCATATGAGATCTTATACTTCCCACAACAAAGAATTCAAGCACTAATAGCAAATAGCTTTAAGGAACAACCAAAGAGGTGGTTAATGGAGGCCTTACCATATCATTTTGTCTAATCAAATAGCATAGTCCATTTTAGTGCTACACTTCAAATAATTCAAGCACTAATAGCAGAACTATTCAATTATAAAGAAATCATCTCATGTCAGTAATAGCTATCAACAAGCTAATCTTCCCCAGGGAAACACATAGCAAACAAAAGGGGTAGCTGCCTAGGAATCTCATGTACATTTTACCTTTTGTTCGAACTTCCACAAGTAGTAACAAAAAAATCTCATGGTTTTAGTTCTATCAGATCATAAAAGATAAAACATAGTAGAAGCAACAAACAAAAGGGGCAGCTCTTTAGAAAAAAATAGGCATGCAAAAAATGCAAGGCAGCAAAATAGAATAAACATTTTCTTGTTACAAAGTAACAAACAATAAAAATATATACTCAAATGTAAAAAGTTGCATTTGGATTCGAAAGGTAATATAAAGAAGAAAAACAAAGAGAAAACCATTAAATGTGAAATAACAATTTTCAGTTATAGCTCTGAAAATTACCTTTACCAGCTTTTGATGCAAGATTGGTTACCTCAATCTCTAAATTAGCTGATGCCTGCAAAGTGTAAGATAAGGATAATGCAATCCTGGTAACAAGTGTGTACCAAAAAAGTAACAATATATGGAAATATATTAGAAATGATGTACAGTAAGCCTCAGCCGTACCAGCAAGAAATTATTGGGTTGATTTACAGCCCAGTCATTTTTTATAAAAAAAGCACCAATTATTCATTTACACTAACAGCTGGTCATGATATTACAAGAGATGCGGAAAACGAAGTGATAGGTCAAATAAATATAAATGATGCACTAACATGGGATTTGAGCTGTGCCAAGAAAAAAAGAATAAAAGTTACCTGTTCTGGAACTTCAAATATAAAATGTTCATTCCACTTAGCATGATGTGTCTGTAACTCAGTAGTTTCCACAGGTTTTACACATCTTGTCCTGGCACTCTGTGGGAACACCTTGTACTGATCAGAAGCATGACTTCCTATAAGTAAGCGCAAGGCACAGAAGTAGCTATGATCATTGCCATCATCTATGATAGGCAAGCCCTACCATGGAAAAAAAATACTGTGAGCTTCATATAAAAAATGTTGTATTTGCAAAGCACAACACAAATATGAGTATGACCTTGGACTCAAATATCTGTATGACAACATAATATCTTGCTTCCGTGGAATTAGACAATACACTTAGTTTATCAGAAAACCTGGGAGGTGGCATCAACAACGAAAGTTGATCCTCATGCTGTAACAGCTCAATAATGTTTTCAGTATCTTCCAGTTTCTTAAGGTAAACATCACATCCTAATTTGTTCTCAAAAACGACCCTCTGGAAATCATTATCATCCAATGCAGAACAGGATAAATCATCAGCTTTTTTCAAATTTTCAACAATGTCCTGTAAAATGGTTGCACATGTTATCAATCAATGTAAAGAGTATACACAGAATCAAGCGGTAGAAAGAATAAGATGAAACCTCATTTCTGATTGATGATTTTTTTTCTAGATCAATTTGTCTTCTCCACAAAATTAAAGTTTCTATAAGCATATCAAGATTTGCAGAGCTCAGGTTAGCATTTAGAGGACTTGTTGCAGCAACACGAATCCTCTTGCCAACTTTTGAAGGAGGGTGCTCACTGGTATCATATGTTTCAAACCTTCAATGATGATTGAACAATGTTAATTTAGTGGCATACAAATTCTAGAAGAGAATAGTACAATTTTGTCAGTTAGATAAAAGTAAGTGAAAGATTAAGCAGAACTTACTTGAATATCCCATCAAATGGCTCAATAAAGGGTTCCCATGCTTCCAAGTGTCTATTGAATGTGGATGCAGCAATTGAACAGATCAATACAGCATTCATCGTCTCAAATCTTCCATGCGTTGCAAGATTTATATTTGCGATTGTAGTGTCAAAAAGTGGTGTGACCTAAGTATTTGGGAAATTAGTTGACACGTAAATAGAAACATTTCAACCATATACATTTTTCAATGTTCAAAAAAGGAACATAATTTAGCATGCCGACACACCATTCCGGACAAGCTGTCGAGGATGCTGACTGACAAACATCCGAGCTTCAACTCGGCAGTAATATTTTCACGTGCCTTTGGCTTAGCATGATCTGCTATACTGTATGCCAATCGAGCTGATGGTTTTTTCAGATCAGGTCTTGCAAGGAAAGTACATCCCTAAAACACAACCGAATAATTGGATTCCTACAATGACATGAGATGAAATGATGTTACAAGAAATGATACAAGTGTAATGGATAACCTGATTTTCAACTTTCCAAATGCTCCAGCAGTTAGGTCCCTTCGAGCTAGAAGACCTAGAAATAGGGTCCTCTGAGATATTTGCTTGGTTCACCAGGCCCAATTTAGGACAACAAATGGAATCCTTGCTTGGCATTTCATCTGTTTTTGTCACAACACATCCAAGAGAAACATATCCCGGAGGTGGCACTGGATACCAGAAGAATATTTCATCAAAACCTTTTCTATCAATTTGTGCCACTTTAGTGAAATGTGTAGGCCTTTCAGAAACTATCGCGTTGTCACACTTAAAAAGAATGCCGAGAGTAGGTGGTTCAAACCTGAAAGAAGCATGGAGCATGTCAAAATTGTATCACAAAGAATAGTCTTTTGCATCTATAATGCATATAAAAAAAACCCATTACCCTTCAGTTATACAGTCACCAACTGAAGCAAACGCAAAACGAGGTAATGGCCGCCATATAGAAAATGGTCTCCTTGTATCACCACCTTTATCCCACCATAATCTTTCGAAGTGTGGAGTAGACATGCAATAGCTACTTGGTCTTGACAAAGTTCTAACGACATCCCATCCAGACGTACTCTTATGATGAGTTAATTGATCAGTAGGTTGCTCAATCTGAACAGAAGAATCTGCATTCAGATCTTTAACAATATAGCAGTTTGGATTCCGGAGAAGAAGGTGGTGCAAATCAATAGCTTCCGTTTTAGTGGGTTGCTCTACAGAATTGTGTGCATGGAATGAAGCAATCACATTGTCGACACGCCAGATACTAAATCCAAAAAGCATTCTGCCCAAAGAAATTTAAATAAGACAACCAATTCACACCTTTGCTGGTATTTTTAGTAAAATCATAAGTAGATACTAGACACTCTTTACAGGGAAAAAAGATTAAAAAGAGAAATGATCACACTAAATAAATGGCAGGCCAAACAACGAAACAATAATGATGTCATTACCCAGGAGCAGATGAGTGTGTGTGCATACAATCAGAAAATGCTGCAGAAGTCACAAGATCAGAACGAATGCAGTACACTACATGATTTGATGGTGGTTGCCTTCCAATATTTACCACACATCCGAGAGCTAAGTATCCAGGTGGTGGCACAGGAATCCAGATAGAACACTCATTTTCCTCGGTTGACTGAGATGAATCCATGAGTTCTAGAGATCCAGGTAATATATGAACAAGCCTAAATCCAAGAGGCTTCCGTACACGGCCATAGGTATTACTTACAGCAACCACAACCTGAGAAGGTGGCACAGACCTGAAAAGGTGGTCATGCAACACATTACCTTTTGCAGGAGAAAGATAAAAGATAACAAAGGTTAAAAATTATGAAAAATAAAAGGGAAAAACTAGAAACCAAATATCAGCTAGATATCTGATGTGCAAAAGAAAAAAATAACAGGAATTACTGTTCATATTACTTCTTTCCAAAGAAGAAAAAGCCCATCTCCATTCTTAAACCAATATTGATGCTTCTTCAGTGTCGTATTATTCTTGCCTAATATGTTATGTTCAAATAGCCGAATAAGATGTTTGGTAACCAGCCAGTTCTGGCATCTTAATCCTAGCTACCAATTTTTGCAACCCTGCTAGTACCAACTATTTTACTATCATAAGATTCATAACAAATCAAATACTCAGAACTATGATTTTTCAATATTGGTACAAATACACAACATGTTAACATTCAATACATAAACTTAAAATTTAGAACTGCATTCATCTACCAAGAGAGGATCTGACAATAATTATAGCTGGCTGGACAAGATTCTCGACACAGTGCCAAACCAGATACATCCTACTGCTGTGCAGGCAATAACTCTGGAAGCTATCTGGTTTCAGTCACGTACCAGCCCAGGAATTTACCAGGGATCCTAAACATGGTAAGCAGGACTGGATATAACTGTTACAGTTACAGGTACTAATACTCTTTTTTTCTAGATTATACTGTTGCCAATAGTCAAAGAACACTTGATGATAAAAGTTGATGTCACCAAGGGGGTCGATCTCAAGGGACAAAAATTACCTCGAGGACACACAATCGCCCAAAATAACATAATTTGAAGGAGCTTGTGGCCTCCAGAAGGTGAGATTGTAGCCAGGTAGATCACCTGTAGTATTTAATCAATCAAAGACAAAAACAAGGGATATAGCCACTTGAAAAGAGCAAGCAAACACATAATGGAGAAACATCTAAAATACAATACTGTAACTTGCAATGGAAATCATTACAAAAACTAAGCGTTAAAGTAACTAACACACAAGTACCTTTCGGTGATGTCCAAACTCGCTTAAAGTTAGTACAAGAAACCAGTGGGTTAATATTGCCAAACTGCAACGCTGCAAGAGTTTGATTTTGCAGTTTGAGCAAGAGAGAAGCAACGCTCAGAGAAAGATGGACGCATACGTCTGTCGATGCGAATATTACGTTTGTCTTTTCACTGACTGAAGTATATTTCCATGACACGTCTACCGGCTCAAGAACAAGAAGACCAGAGCCAGCTTCCATTGTAAGGTCTTTAATAATAGATCGAGCCCAGATGTCTTTCTCTTTTGAAGCATACCTGTTTTTATGCAAAAGGGTTATATCATTAAACAGAAAAACTCTGCAGATGTATAATGAAAAAATCAAAGAGAAACTTAATGGTTTAGCAGAACTAGAGATAAGAAGACAAACATGAAACTGAAATCCATCTTGGCACGGAGAAGCTTCTCAATGTGCAAGGAATCATCCATTGATAACTTTGAACTGTCATAAAAGGTAAATTCTGGGGATATAACCTGAACATCACCAAAGAGAAAAGTGCATTCAACACCACAAAATAGGCATAAGACTGGAATCCATATACTCAGAACTCAAACGAACATAAATGCCAAACTACAAGTAGTTTTAAATTAAAGAAAAAATGTTAATGCAACTGAATTTTACTGTCCACAAACATAACAATTGGTGGGGCACAAAGAAATTTGTTAATGCTTGGAAAGTTTATGACAGCTTTATAGAAGATATATGGAATTTTACAGGATAATGTGAAGATAGCGCTTCACATTATAGTTCCAAATTTCAAAGTGTCATGGTCACCGTCATTCGAAGTACTTGTCACCAACATCCTACAATGTGCCATTTAAGCACCATGTTCCACCTCACAGACTGAACCAACCAAAAAGCATTTCAGAATATTCCAACTTCAAATTAGAACGAGACTTCAGTCTGATATCATGCTAACTTTTTTATAATAATTTTTACTATTAGAACGAGGCTTCAAATTGACGAAAACGTGAGCCACAAGATAAGAGCTGGGTGGGTGAAATGACGCCTAGCATCGGGTGTCTTGTGTGATAAAAAAGTACCTCAAAACCTAAAGGGTAAGTTCTACAGGACAGTGATAAAACATGCGATACTATATGGAGCGGAATACTGGCAAATAAAAGACAACATGCACAGAAGATGAGTGCAACGGAGACGAGGATGCTGCAGTCAAGGCTCCAAAACCCAGTACCGGCCTAAATCCCGGCGAGGGGCCAGTACCGATTCCCGGCCGATTATCAGCCGGTAACCGGGGAAAACCCATAAAACCAGTAATCGGAAAAACCGGCCGGTTACTGCCTAAAAAATCGGAGAAACCGCTAAAAAACCAGAAAAAACAGCTCAAAAACCGAGAAACACAAGAAAAGGTTGAATTTGGGATGTTTCGAAGCATAATCTAGTACAAAAAATGTTTAAACCAACCTAGGAGGTGCATTACGCAGTCACAAAAGACTCACAAATATAAATGCACTTCGGAAAAACCTGGCCGGTTTTTTATTTCCCAGTACCCACCGGGAAATCCGGTTACCGACCGGTAACCGCCAGTTTTCCGAACCCTGGCTACGGTAGATCTGTGGCCACACAAGGTGTAATCGAATATGCAATGATTGTATACGTGATACGGGCTACTGACCATCTCTGCACAAGGGACACCGCTCCGACCGGCCGCCGCCATCTCTCCGGCCACTGCCACTCCGTGCGCCGTCGCTCCGAGCCACTGTCCGCTCCGGGCTACCTCTGCTCTAGACGGCGTGCCTGCTCCGGGTCGCCTCTACTTCGGGCCGCTGTACGCTTCGACTGCCTCTGCTCCAGATGGCGTCAACGCTTCTCCTGGTGCCATCGTCTCTCTAGCTGTTGCCCGCTCTGGGTCGCCATCCACGCCGAGCCGCCTCCGCTCCAGACGCCTGCGGGTCTGCTGGCGTGATTTGTGGATAGAAACCGATACGGTTTCTACGGTTTCCATTTAGTTTCTATTTCCAAAAAAAAGAAAAGAAAAGATGCCGTCCTCTTTGGGCACCGTTTCTGTTCATCACTGCTCGATGATCTGCGATGGTCTCAATTATCGGGATTAGTTTCGGCACATGCGCAAACACATGCCTGATTAGCGCCTTTGGGAGTTCGTCACCAACGAGCTGCCTTGTCCACCTTACCCTGCTCCACCTGTTGCGCTTGTGGTCCTGAAAGATGTTTCCGAAGATGCTCGTACGAAGGTCTCATGCTTCTGAGAATGCCATGGAAATTTTTTAGACTTAGTATGCTGCCTACAAGTCATGGATTGATGAGGATGCCCGTGCCTCTACTATTCTGGTTGCTAGCATGGAGGTGCATCTCACTGGAGATGTGGTTGGCTTGGCTTCAACATAGGTGGTGTGGATGCATCTGCGCAACCGCTATGAGCAAGCTATCTAGTGATTCCTTGTATCTTGCTGTTGTGCGTCAAGAGCAGTTGTTGCAGTAGGGAGATGTCACTGTGGACGAGTTCTATACCCAGTTGTTCGCGGTGTGGTGTTAGATTGACTCTTTGGGACCAAATGTTTGTCACACTTGCCAGTGTTGTTAGTGTCAGCAATCTCACCTGGAGACTCGTCACATCTACGACTTCTTGACACGTCTTCGGGTTGAGTATGAGCAAACTCATACTCAGTTGCTGGCTTGCCACCCTCGCGTGGCTGTTGGAGGCACTTGCAACTGTTTGTACTGAGGAGATTCGCCTTCGTGGTGCGGGTTTGCTGTCGTCACCATCATTTCCTTCAGTTTTACCAGTTCCTCCAGCTTCTACATCCGCTACGCTTCCAACTACTCCACCAGTGGCACCTCCACCAGTGAAAGCTGCTGTTGGTAGGGGACTTCAGTGCACTTACTGCAACAAGGATGGACATGTGGAGCAGTTCTGCTAAAGAAAGAAGGGTTTCCATCAAGGTAGCCATCCTCTAAAGGGCACTAGAGGTTCCTCCTCTAGGAGCTTTGGTTCTTGACACTCAGGAGATTCTAACATTTGCTACATCACATGGCTACTTTTGCACCACCCAGTTCTGCTGCATAGTTTTCTAGTGAGAGTTCACCTTCTACTTCTTCCTCATATCACCTTGAATTCTTGACTCTAGTACTTCCTTTCATATGATATCTTATTCCACCAATCTCTCTCATTAGTCCTTTAGTTGCTGCTATCGCTGTTCAGACAACAAATAGTACCTCTTTCTGTCACAGGACGATGCACTCTTTCAAATTCCTCTTTTCATGTTCCTGCAGTTCCTCATATTCCCAAATTAACCATACATCTCATAATGCTAGTCAGCTCACTGACCTTGGTTGTCATGTTATTCTCAATTTTGATTATTGTTGTGTTCAGTGTCGACGCACAGGGGTACTAGCCCTCGCCATCGTGACTCATGACGTCTCTGAGAGCTTGATTGGCTTCATGTTCCTTCCGCTGCCCCTGTCAGCCTTGACGCCTCCACCACTGCCTCCACTTCTGCTGCATCCTTCACTGCGTCTTTTGCTCAGTGGCATCATTGTTTAGGACATCTTTGTGGGTCGTGTCTGTCTTCTTTAGATCATTGTCGTCTTTTAGGGTCTATCTAGATTATCAAGGTTGTAAGCTTGGCAAACAACTTCAACTCACCTATCCTTCCAGTGAGTCAGTGTCACAGCGTTCTTTTGATCTTGTTCATTCTGATATATATGGTCTAGCCCCTTTTGTTTCGAAAGGTCATCGATATTATATAATTTTTATTGATAATTTTTCTCGGCACACATGGATATACTTTGTCAATTCGTAGTGAAGTTTTATGCATCTACAACAATTTTGCCACCATGATCCACACTTAGTTTGACTCATATTCGTGTTTCTCGTGCTGATTCCGCTGGAGAGTATTTGTCGGGAGTCCTTCGTGATTTTCTTGCCGAGCAGAGCACTCTTTCTCAGTTTTCTTGCTCTGGTGTTCATGCCTAGAATAGTGTGGCTGAACGAAAGTATCATCTACTTGACACATCCCGTGGCATGGAGAGCCAACCTCAGGTCACCGGTGACTGCAAGGTAACAATGCGCGGTTGCACTAGGCACTAGCAGTGATGAGAACGGGGGTGATGGGAGGAAAATGAGAACAAGGCGACGAAAATAAAGTAAACTTGTCATGGGTTCCACCTTTCAGATAATATTATTTGCTGTGGGTTTGGGGGGATTTAAAAAAAATAACTACACAGTACTACCTCAAGTGATATAGCGCTCAGTTGGCATTCGACGTGGGAAGAGTTAACCACCATGTCGCCATGTCATCTTGCAGTTAGTCAAACTAACAGGACCCAATGAAACAAAATTGGAAAGTTTGATGGCTCAAATCAACAAATTAATAGTTTAGGGCAATTTTGTACTTTTGCCAAGGAATTTATATAAGCATTTAGAGTTAGTTTTGTACCTGAGCTTCAAATGTAAAATTCAACATTTGGTTTGAGGGAGTATCAGCAGCAGTCTGAAGAGCACTCATTCTCTTGTTACATTCTTCACTTTGCAAACAATCGTCTTCATCTTTATCACAAGAATTTTCTAACACTGAAACCTCAACACCATCTTCAGCAGAGATCGAGTAGCTGCTTCCAGTGTTCAAGTATACACCCTTTCTCAGTAATGCACCATTCTTGTATGCACCATACAGAATATCACAAAAAAAGTATTAAGTTTGGCTACAGAACATAGTGTGACTAGAAAATAAGACATCACTAAACTATATAATAATTAATTTGAATCAAGACATAAAACCAATCACAAGTTCACTGAGCATGCACCTCAATTTTCACATTTTTGAATCGAAGTTTTTTGCCCCGCCCCACAATGATTATAGTCCCTGAGTATAGTTGTCCCTTCTTGTCAAATTCGTCACATAATGATATGGTGCCTCCACAGCCATCATAAATGAACTCATCAATATCACAACCATCAACTATTAGCTGCCTCCCAGGAGAGAGTTGAATAAGACTCTCTCTCTGGAAGAAAACTGGCTCTCGAAGTATAATGTCATCCGACCTAATAAGAGGATCATTCTTTGGGTCTAGATTTTCCTCTCTACCTGTTATTGTGCCTAAAGAAGGCACAAAATACTCAACAACGGGAAGCAGAAAATCCAGGACAACAAGTATACGAGGCTGCTGGATTCGTATAACAAACGATTGAAAGGAAGAACGCCATCGATAATCCAGTATCAGCATGGTGAGGTTGGTAGCCCCCACATCAGTTGAAGGGTCCTGAGTGCTCAGCATAGAAGTCTCTGAATAAGATCCAAGCATCAAGCGCATCTCAGACTTAGTATCTGGACGGATATCATGAACTGAGAATTTAAGTACAGACAAATATAGATCCGTCTCAAATAGTGAAGTTGTCCTGTAAGAAACCCATAGACCTTCCAGCTGCAGAAAAAGAAATGTATGGAGTGTCAACAGTAGCAAGCATGCTATCAGAATAAAAGAAAAATATATTGCCTAAAAGCCCACAATGACATAATACAAAAAAGCAGATGACATGAGATGAAATATTTGCAGTACCACTAATCAAGAATTGCATAAATCCTTTCCTCTACAAGAAGAATTGCATAACTCTTTCTTAAGAAATACTCACAGCAAGCTCCGCCAGAGGTGATTCTGCATCTGGGCCATTGCAAAGTTCTAGCAACACATACTGAACATCCACAGTCATGACAACAACAGTACGTGAAAGTAACAAATGATTATTAAGGTTGACTTTATCTGCAAGTAGACGTATTGACTCCTTTGTCCGGTTTACATTTTCACGAAAACTTGGAGGAAGGTTGGGCGTCTCTGATAGATTTGTCGAAATACAACTTATGATTACATTGTATTCCTTATCTGACATGACAGCATGCAGCAATCCTATCTGCAAAACAAAATAAAGGAAAGTTCAGCTATTCATCACTTAGTGTAGACAGTTTCCTGACCCATCCTAGGCTAAAACCATAAAGCTGAGTATGTAACAATTGCCTAAGTGTCAGATCATGCAGCAATTTTCTTACAGTTCAATTAGAGGATGTACTCAGCAATTGGCTTCCATTTTATTTGCAATACCAAAAAAAAAACAGACTTGAGTAAATCAAATTACTTAAAAGGCACAGTTTACATTTACATTCACAGTTTCACGAACATGCAGTTTTCATATACAGAACCATATGCTTGATATAATTCATGGTTCATGCTTCTGATATCCAGAACAAGTAACTGCATATGTTGATTTATTTCTTTATACTTTCATTCTCTTCATCTCTTCAGAGTACTTCCTTATTTAATATAGTAATTTCGCTCCAAAATAATGATACAACTATTCCGGAGTTGTAAACTCCGCATCTAAGCTCTTTAGTACAACTTTTCAAGTATGACCATGGAAGAGCACAAACCAATAGAGAAGTAGCATAGCAGCATATGCTGTGGAATAAAAATACAATAAAAAAGATACTGCAAGCCACAAAGAAATAAGTCCGCTTTAAAGTAGGAAATGATGGTGACCAAACAGTAAGAGACAATCAGACAACATAAAAAGTGAAACCACACAAAACTGTTTTGTATAAGAAAAACAAAATTAATCACCTGAACTTTCATGGAGAGTATTGGGACCTTCCGGAAAACATCTCTTAGACCACGTCGCACCTCTACATTGATGCCATGACCTTCTCGAATCATACACTTTCCTAGAGTACCATTGACTCCAACTGCCATGTTGATTCCATTTATCTGTTTGCACGTTATTGAAGCAGGAGAATAAATAAAACAGACAAGGGAACTACACTCAAAATAATTATACAATTGAATTTATTTATTCTTTTTGAGAACACGCAATACCTCAGCAATTAATTTTACATCCCAATACATACCTCAGCATGGAGAATATCAAGACGTACAGCAGAAGGATCACTCTCTTCACCTCCATGCCAACTAAAATCATTCCTAACTTTCAGTTGTCCCAGATCCAGTTGTATATAGCTACAACAAGTTATGAAGGTAAAACGTCATTCTTTCTTGTATCATAACATAGTCATTCTGTGTTACTCCTTTGAAAACATGCCAAAAGCAAGACCAAAAAATGCACACTCATATGAACAAATTAGCCAATTAGACACCACAAGTACAAAACAAAAAGTGTATACCCAAAACACAAACATGTGCATATTTAATACGGGAACATATTACATGCAATCTAGCTTGGGATGCAATCACAGTGCACTCCAACTAAAAAAAGCCGTGAAAAATTTCGTAGATGTGATTCATGGTTTACTCTGTTATGTGTGGACTTAATATTCCAATAGGCCAAGAGACCAAACATATACATGAGACAATATACAATGAGCCTCCTATACAATGTGATAACTCTGCAACCTCTACATGTGTAACACCCCCCTCAAACTCATGGTGGATCAGAGACACTGAGTTTGGAGAGATAAAAATTGTGGTGAGCACTTATTTGTGCCTTCGTGAAGAAATTTGCCAGTTAAATCTCCGAAGACACATGCTGAAAAGCAACCACCAGCACCTGCACTTGCGATCTCATGTAAGAAGCATTAACACCAATATGTTTTGTGAGCTCATGCTTCACTAGATCATGAGCAATACTGATCGCACCTGTGCTATCTAACAAGAGAGGAGTCAGTGTAGAAACAAAAATACCAAAGTCCGCGAGAAGACACCGCAACCAAGTGATCTCAGCAGTCAGCAACGCCATAGCCCTCAACTCAGCCTCAGCACTCAAACGAGAAACTGCAGTATGCTTCTTATTCTTCCACGCAATAAGAGAGGAACCAAGAAAGACACAGTAGGCAGAAAGAGACCGGCAATCAAAATAATCACTGGCCCAAGTCGCATCAGAGTAGGCTCAAAGCTGTAAACAGCTAGAACTAGGAAAGAAAAGACGAGAGATGGTCCCACATAGATATCACAGAACATGAAGAAGGTGGATATAGTGAATCTGAGTGCTAGCCAAAACAAACTGACTCAAGATGTGGACATAATGGGAAATATCCGGTCTAGTGATCCTAAGATAGACCAGACTACCAACAAGGTGACGGTATCGAGTGAGGTCCTAAAGAGGCTCACCATCAATAGGTCGAAGATGGGCAGCGAAGGGCAAGGCGGACACTGCCTCTCGCCTGTAAGATGGCCCCAAAGACGCTTACTCCTCATGTGAATCAGCATGTGCATGGCCCACTCACGATAGTTCATCCCATCGAAGATGATCTTCGGAAGCGGAATAGCAGTGTGGGTGGCCATCACGTGTGGGAGACGTTTTTTGAAGCCAACTGCTGCGAGCGACGGAACAAAGGACGACAGCCAGAGGCGCAGGCGTCGGGCACGGGCGAGCGATGACGGCCAAAGGTGTAGGCAGCCGAATGCTGCGAGGAAGATCCCGCCGCCCGGATCCAGGGCTTGGCGGCGGTGACCGGGAGGGGCGGTGCGCACGTCTGGGGCGGCGTGCGTGCACGGCGGCCTACTTCTGGGAGATGCAGGGAGCAAGGGCGCATGCGCCTCGGGGGTGCGATGCGTGGCCAGGCGGCGGCGGCCAACAGCAGCGGCGGCTGGGGTTGGGAAACCCTAGCCCTCTCTGATACCATGTTTTGAGTGTGGACTTAATATTCCAATGGACCAAGAGGCAAAATATGTACATGAGACTATGCAATGAGTTCCCTATACAATGTGATAACCCTGCAACCTCTACATGTCTAACATACTCCACATATGTAAAAAAATTCCACGTTACTATATTAAGAAAAACAAAAAAGAGAAATTTCACAAATTCTAAACTTATTCTATGTACAAAATTTCAAGCTCAAATTAATTTGTCAGTTTTTTCTCTTTTTTTGTTACTGTTAACATAGAATAAATTTGAACCTTAAATTTTATACATATGTGGAGTAAACCGTGTAAACCATGAAGCACATCTACAAATTTTTTTTTTGGAATTTTTCACAATTTTTTAGTTGAAATGCACCGTGATTGCACCCCAAGCTAGATTGCACACAATACGTTCCCATTTAATATACCCTATGTGAACTGCCTATAATTTACGATTGCTTATTGATAACATGTAGTGTAGGTATAGACTATAAAGAAGAATCTGCTTATCAACAAGATCCTAAGGAACTAATTAAGTTTGGTAACTTAACACAAACAATAATTAGTAAACTGAAAACAATAAAACATAGACATACTCTTCGCTTTGGGAATTCTTTGGAACAATGATTATGGGCGTGTCAAGTGAAAGATCCAGCTTTACAGCAGAAGCACCATCTATTTCATATTTCTGAATCAACCACTCAAAACCTCCAACTTTATCAATGAACTTAATTGCTTCTTCAGTGTGAGGGGTGGCAAGCTCCATGAAGTAGGAAGTGAACTGCAAATAAAAGGCACTTTAAAGGATAATATCATGGAGGATCAGATAGCCCAACTTGCAATGCTAATACATACCTCCTGAACAAACCGATAAAGGAAAACAATACGAACAGCAGAAAGCTGCCCAGTCAAGCTGTAATTATGACCTTCATAGTCGTCATCATCAACACTGAAAGACAGGAAGGCGAACTGCAACAGAAAGGAAAACAATATAATTTGACTGCTTCAACTGCCGCAGAGAAATGTGGATTTTATTAGCTTGTTTGCCATGACCAAGCACTTTATCTTTTGTTTGCCATGACCGAACACATTAATATTAACATTTCAGCAAATGGAAAAAGTAAAATTAGTTACAAAACACAAGATTGCATATCAGGCATAATTGGCTCCTTGAATATTTGAATCAGTGATGAAACATATGTAGGGCATATGTGCTGCAAACACATAAGCAGCCAACTACTATTCACAGCACGCACGCACGCACGGCCATCATAGAAAACTATAAAAATTTAAAGTTCCATAGTTGATTAAAAAGGTAAAAAGATACTTTTGATTATTATTCGAGCTAGTAATAGGGACATAGTTGTACTGCAAGTTGCAGGACAAAGCTACCTAAAGTATGGTTAAGTTTGTGAATTCACTTCTTTTTATAAACTCTTACAGATGCACCATTTGATTTCATCTCTATACTTATAGGACTGAAAATGCATCAAATAGTGTTAACATACTTAATCTACAAACGTAGGTGCTTCGATAATCTGGCAGAATCTATTATTCTAAATTCAAGTTAGCAAATCTGATTACTCATGTCCGCAACACACAGATCTTGACCTTGACACCCATGCTAGAATCAACAGCAAGCATCAATACATAAACTTGCTTGAGAGCAAAATGTGATACCCTACGGCCTACATTGCACTAAAACATTGAAGAGATGACTGAACTCCTCTGTTAGTACAGTAGTCAAGAATGACCAAATGAACTTCTATCATCACGAAATATAACTGACTGAACATATGTCAATAATACCTTTATAAGCGACTCAACACCTGGTTTCCGTATATCGCAAAGCCAACCCCAACGATGATCTGGACCGAGGGACATGTCACAAAATCTCATATTACCGAGCATACCATCAATAGAAAATGAACTCGGATGAACCTGATAAATAAAAAAACAGGAACAAACGATATCAAGAAGAGAGAAAAAAAATACACATATGCATGCAGAGAGATTAATGATTAACAAAATAAGAAATGTGCAAAATAAAATCTAACAGGCAAGCAGAAAATCTACATTATTTTTCAATGAAAAAGTTAAGCAAGCTCATCACCCATTCCTGTGTTAATGGTTGGTCTTATCCAGGCAATTTCATTGTTCTTATATTAATCTAGCAACACTGTATAAACAGCACCTGTCATATACCATTCCCGATCCAATGCCCGTATGAAAGATACAGCATTGATTTCCTATTCATTCCTAATACCTTCATCTCACCTTCAGGTCAAATAGAAATTTCTCTTGCACAAACATCGCAAGCTGAGAACCGTCTTCCTTGTTAAGAAACATAGATACCCGATCCACATCCATTTTCATGTTGAAAATAGTTCGACGTTTTCCATAACCTAACAATCCTTTAACAACAGAACTATCACTGTCTTCCTTCCCTGTGGGTTTTGCATTGTGCGTTGCTGATGCCATATCAGAGTCAATCTTTGGCACGGAATTAACCACGCTAATATCAAATCCAAACTCGATCAGAGCAACAAGTGTGGGTCTGTTACAGTAGAATTCCAGTGCAGACATACGAATACTCATCTGTAACGAGCAAGACACAGAAACAAAAACTTTCAGGGAGAGGTATTTACAGCACCTTGGAAATGAAAGGAAGACAAATATAGGCAGAAAGATGTACTTTTAGTAAAGCATGACAAATATGTTTGGACTTGCTCCTACTTTTCTACCATGAAGATAAATATGTTCAGACCTAGGTTGTTCTCATGCTTTGTTTCAATTTGTGAAGAGTAATGTACAGAGGCAAATGTACATAATAATTTTCAATTACCTGTGAATCTATACCATCATAAAGGCAAGAATCAGAAGTCCTGCTAAAAAATGTAAGAACAACAAAATCAGTGACATTACTGTCTTGTGCCTCGTAAAATATTTCAGTAGGTTTCACTTTCTGCTGATCCCCATCAAAGCATATATTGTCTCTTGGATTCGTTTCAGTACAATCATTCGTATCAGAAATAAAAAAGTTCGATGGAATTTCAAGGTCGTGCAGATTAGAACTTTGGTCCGGAGTGAAAAAATCTGTCAGTGCATCCACGAAAGAATCTTCCTCCACAGAAAAGGATTTTTGGTGACCCTCCACATCAGGTGTACAAGAACCTGCAGCTTCCAAATCTTCATTGATAACAGAACACGCTAAATACTTTGAAGACATCGAAAGACGACCCTGTAGCTCATCCTTTATCTTCAGTGAATGCAGCTTTGTTTTTACACTAAGACCACGAGAAGATTGAACAACACTAACCTACAAGGGTAAATAAACAGTAAGTATTGGAATTGAAAATTGAGGAGTGCTTCCATGTTTTTCTTTCTAATAAGAGTAACACTAATCTCAAAGCACATAAAAAGGTAAGTAACATCTATCCACTATTCATCGTGCTTTAAAAATTGTGCAAATCTCTGTTGAAAAAAGCTTAAAAGCACCTTACTTGAAAATTTGAGGATGGAAGAATGTAAGGGTGGGTTTTTTTTCCACTTATGCTTTGGCTTTGGTTGCTACAGTAACTATCTTTTAAACGGTATGTTTTCTCAAGTCGGGGTCTACAGGAAGATTGTAGTAGACACTGTACGGAGTTCAATTATACCGGCCAAAATTGTATGCAACTATTTTCCTTTGCATACCATCGCTTATGAATAGCCAGAATTCAAAAACCGTTAGTCAAAATCACAACTTAAAAGAACCCACCCTAAATCTCAATGTATAACAATTTCAGAACTAAAAGATTACGAAGCACAAATGGATCAGCAATGCCACAGAAGAATGAAGGGAAAACTAACGGATATGACAAGAGTTCAAAGTATTGTCACTTGTGTCCTTGAACCTTACAAATAAAAAATATTTTTCAACCAACCCAAGCAACATTACTTAGTTTTAAAATTTAATGAATAACTTCATTTTATTCCCATGAATTTCCACAAAAAACCACTTAACCCCTGTACAACAGAACCAGGTATTCTACACCCCCCCCCCCTAAACTTCCAATATCGGAGAACTTACACCCCCCGGAGTGATTTTCGAAGTGGTTTTGCCACTGTGGACACTACATGGCCGATGTGTCAGCTTGAAAAATGCCACAAAGACAAGATGAATGCAAAATTTATTCATGTGAATAACATAGAAAATTTATGCATGTGAATAACATAGAATTTATGCATGCATGTAAGAACGCTTATCACTCCGTTTCACAATATAGGTCCATTTTCTTGATAATTGTCATTTCACAATGCAAGTCTTATTAAGGAAATCAAAAGTGCTGTTATTGTGACATTTCTATATTGGTCTGTGCGCATGTTGGCCTTGGACTTAAATTGAAAAACAGAGGAAGTAGATTAATGATGTACTGTTCTTGCTTTTCATTTATTATTCAATGCAAACTCAAGTAAGATTGAAGCCATACCTTGCCTCCACTCCCAAGGAGCTCTAACATTAGAAGCTCTTCTGGATCTTTGTTCTTTCTGTCCAACTGAAAGGATTACATAAATGATGACCACGTCAGTGCAACAATAAAAATTATAGTGACGAACACAAAACAATTGAATTTACACTGTACTGTTGGCCAGAATCGGCTAATCCATACCCGCAAGACATTAAGGTCACATTTCACAAGAAAGCTATGACTACAAGTTTACCTTTCCATACAATGAAAGCTTTGTTTCAATAACAGAGCCATTCACGAGAAGATCCACTGATCCCAAACTACTAAGCCTTGGAGTGGTTGGTTCTGGAGTACTGATAGGGTCTCCTAATATGTTCACCTCAGGAGGCACCTACAAGAAGCAAGGAGGGGAAATAACATAAGACAAACTAAGTACAAAACCTCAGGTTCTATGTCAACTAGTATAAAGTAAAGAAAAGCCTACAGAAGCTCGATATGTTGCTTTGACAAGAGCTTTCATCCAGTTGGCCTTCTCAATTTCATTATGAAATTCAATTATCAGTGTGCTGGTTGATTCTAGTGCCTGCAAGTGGAATAATGCTCAGATCAAAAGAGAACTGAAAACAAAATCTAGTTATATGGCAACACTTAACAAAGAACAAAGTAGGGAGTACTAAGAAGCAGTTCGTATTAAACGCATTCTGAAAGTTCTTATCTTTGTCACTTACAGAAATTGTTCAAGTGAATAATACAAGAAAGACATCTTATAAGTGAATATTTGCAAAGAACAAGCATGTCATCGTCCTTCCTGTTGTATGATTGCAATTCACAAAAAGCAAATTCACATTGCATGAAAAGATACTTTGCTTGGAAGGCAGCAGATGTTTTTCAACAAACAAACACATGTGATTTTAAGCCTTGATGTCACACTAAGTTCAATGTTCTCTTATAAGCAGTGTATTCAATAGCTAGAGATAGCTGCACCACAACTTGTTACAACCTAATCGATGCTATGCCCAAAAAACAGCAACATCAGTTGCGCCACTAAATGCAAACTTTTACCGCTATTTTTAACAGGTTATAGTAATAACAGCTAGCCAACATACTACATCCTACATTTTTTGTCATTCTTCTTGGTTTTATGATGCCGGGTAACATATAAGATTTGATTCATTTAGTGGAATTCTAAAAGTTAGTTCTTCTCAATAAAAGAAGTGTTAACTATGGAGTTTGAAGTAACAATTAAATATCTGTCGAGTACGAAAATTGATGAACTCTCATGGTACGAAAATTGATGCACTCTCATGGATACGTATAGTTTTTAATGCTATATTAGGCTATATTTCTTTTGCTAGTTTTACTTTGTAATTTATTAAACAAAATACTCGTTATTATCTATAATTAAAAGTGCTTGATATATAATGTGTAGCACAAATTTTAATGTAGTATCAAAACTATAAATTTAGATTATCATAGATCTTTTACTAGTGTTTTTTTCTTGGTTATGTTATGCGAGGCTAGCACATCAGTGCTGCTGTGGGCCCAAGCCGAAGCTGGCGCAAGTAACTGGGACAAACCAACCCTAGATGTTGAGATAAGATCCTTGAGACTTCATTTTAGATAGACATCATCAGGGTTTATAAAATCATGTTGGAGGGCAAAACCAGAACCTCGCCGATTCTGGTTTCCAGCCCCCAAAACAGGTTCAGGTTGATGTGTAAATTTTGAATTTGAATTTGTTATGCATGTTATGGTATTGAGACTCCGAACTTTCTTTTCTTTCTTTCTTCTATGATATCTTTCCATCAAGGCATTACATGTATATATAGCCATTAGGCCAGCTCATTTCTACTCATTACTCTATCCCCTTTTCCAACTCATCTCCTGACAACCTCACCCAACTTTCTAACAGATATGACAGCCTCACCACAACTCTCTAACAACTTATCCTCTCTCTTTAACCCTCTGTTGTGGACATGGCTTTCTTGTTACGGCGAGTATAAACTTTGCCAACAAAAGCGTCCACAACACTTCCGCCCTCCTGGAGAAACAGCTCGTCCTCGAGCTGGAACGCCGGATGCGCCTCTTTGAATTCCTCGAGCTTCTCCCATGTTGCTTCAGAATCGGGGGAGCCCACCCAACGAACCAAGAGCTCCCAGACACCCCTGTTGAGGCGTGCACGGACGACCGCGGCCGGTGTAGGAACTGCACGGCCGTGAACCACCGGCGGAAGAGGCACCACTTCCGTTGGAGGGTCGCCATGGAACGGTTTGAGAAAGACCACATGGAAAACATCATGTAGCTTGGCTCTGGGAGGAAGGCGGAGGCGATAAGCAACAGGACCAACACGCTCCAATACTTGATACGGGCCATAGTAGCGGGGAGCCAGCTTCCCTCCAGATTTGTCGACAATGCCTGCAGCTGATCGGTGATGCAAGCGTAACCATACCCAATCATTGGTGGCGAACTGAACATCACGATGTTGCTGATCATAGGAGTGCTTCATATGGTCCTGGGCATGCAGCAAGCGGTCCCGGATTTCCGCCAAAAAGACATCCCGTTCTGCCAGCTGCTTGTCGACTGCTGCCACTCGCGACAAGCCCGGATGATAGGACATCATCGTCGGAGGCGGACGACCATAGACGACCTGGAATGGAGTGGTCCGCAGTGCTGTTTGGAAGGAAGAGTTATAGCAGAATTCCGCCCAAGGGAGCCAACGGAGCCAGCTGCGCGGACGGTCGCTGGCGAGGCACCGGAGGTAGACGCCAAGCACACGGTTGGTGACCTCCGATTGCCCATCAGTCTGAGGATGGAAGGCGGAGCTGAGGCGCAATTCGGCTCCGGAAAGCGCGAAGAGCTCCTTCCAGAAAGTGCTGGTGAAGACTGGGTCGCGGTCGCTGACTATGGAGCAGGGAATGCCGTGAAGCCGGACAATCTGGTCGAAGAAGACGCGCGCCACAAAAGTTGCGGAATACGGATGCCCAATAGCAATGAAATGTCCGTACTTGGAGAAGCGATCCACCACCGTGAGCACCACTGATTTGCCACTGACCTTGGGAAAGCCCTCCACAAAATCCATAGCGATGTCGGCCCAGACCGAGGTGGGGACTGGAAGCGGCTGTAGAAGACCCGCTGGACGAAGATGCTCTGTTTTGTTCCTCTGACAGATGGCGCAGCTTTGGACGAAATCGCGAACAAGCCGATTGGTATGGGGGTTGTAAAATGAGGCGCGGAGACGATGCAGAGTCTTCTGGACACCCTCATGTCCTGCGCCATGGGCTGCGGCAAGAATGGCCGGCCAGAGGGCCGACGAATCGGGCACGAATATGCGGCCGCGGTGAAGAACAAGTCCATCCACCGCCTTCCAGGACGCACCCGCAATGCCCTGATTAACCTCCGTGCGCTTGGCGATGAGATCCGGAAGATGCTCGGCCTCACGGCGAAGGTCGTCGAAGAGTTGGAGATCGGGTCGGGTGAGGGAGTATACCGCAGCGCCCACCGCATCTTCATCCCGGCGCGAGAGAGCGTCAGCAGCTGTGTTCAACCGACCAGGCTTGAACTCCACCGTGAAATCGTACCCGAAGAGGCGGCTGACCCAAGTATGCTGCGGAATGGTGGAGAGGCGCTGATCCAGCAGGAACTTCAAGGCGAAATGGTCTGTGCGCACTGTGAACGGCCGTGCCTAGATATAAGGTCTCCAGTGCCGCACCGCCTTGACCAGGCCGATTAGCTCCCGCTCATAGGCAGCTAATTTGGCATGCTGGGGGGCGACCGCTCGGCTGAAGAAGGCGATAGGGCCGACGCCTTGGTGGAGCACCGCCCCGAAGCCTGAGCCAGAAGCGTCGCATTCCACCACGAAGGCGGAGGAGAAATCTGGAAGCTGGAGGACCGGTCCTGTGGTCAGAGCAGCCTTGAGCTCCTCGAAGGCAGTAGTCGCCGCCGGAGACCAACAGAACGCGTCCTTCTTCAGCAAGGATGTCAGAGGAGCCGCCATGATCCCATAGTTGTTGATGAATCGCCGGTAGTAGCCAGTGAGGCCGAGAAAACCGCGAAGTGCGCGAAGGGTGCGCGGTTGCGGCCACTTCTGCACCGCCTCAACCTTGGATGGATCCATGGCGACGCCGTCCGCCGAAATGATATGGCCCAGGTATGCCACAGAGCGTTCCGCAAAAGTGCATTTGGAGCGCTTAAGGAAGAGGGTGTGAGTGCGGAGTGCTTGAAGGACGGCGCGGACGTGCTGAAGATGCTCCGACCATGACGAACTGTAAATCAGAATGTCGTCGAAGAATACCAGGACCGATCGCCGAAGGAATGGTCGCAGCACTTCATTCATCATTGCCTGGAACGTCGAAGGTGCGTTGGTTAGTCCGAAGGACATAACCACGAACTCGAAGTGGCCGTGGTGAGTACGAAAAGCCGTCTTGGCGATGTCGTCTGGATGCATCCGAATCTGGTGATAACCGCTCCTGAGGTCCAGCTTTGTGAAGAAGGAAGCCCCCTTGAGTTCATCCAGTAGTTCGTCGACGACGGGTATTGGGAAGACGTCGCGCACTGTCTTGGCGTTGAGGGCCCGGTAGTCGACGCAGAAGCGCCAACTAGCGTCCTTATGGACCAAGAGCACCGGCGAAGAGAATGCCGACGTGCTCGGGCGGATGAGGCCTTGTTGCAGCATGTCAGCACACTGCCGCTCGAGTTCATCCTTAAGCAGCTGGGGATAGCGATACGGCCTGACCACAATTGGGGCCGTGTCAGGGAGCAGCGTGATCCGGTGGTCCATATGACGTTGAGGAGGTAGGCCAGAAGGAGCTTCAAACAGATCGGCGAACTCGGCCAGCAGAAGTGATAACAGATCCAATCGGGCCATGGCACATAGCGACGGTGGAGATGGAGCTTCCAGGCCGCGCCATTTGACAGGATGATCGTGCCGCCAAAAGGCCATGGTATGCTGCTCGAAGTCCCACAAAATTGGTCCGAGCGTCTTCAGCCACTGGCAGCCTAACACGAGCTCGTAGTCTTCCAATGGCAGGACGTAGAGGTCAATGAGGAATTGTTCATTGTTAATGGCAACCGGGACCTGTTGGCAGACACCTGGTGACGGTACGCGATCTCCGTTCGCGACGCCCACCGTAAGTCCCGGCCGTGGCTCCATTGTGAGGCTGAGGCGAGCGGCCGTGGCAGAGGATATGAACGAGTGGGTAGAGCTGGAATCCACGAGGGCGCGCAACTGTGTCGTGACGACGGACACAGAGAGGCGCATTGTATCCCCAGTCTTGATGCCGGTGAGAGCATGGAGAGAGATTTCAACCTCATCTTCGGTAGCGTCATCATCTTCCACGGTACCCTCCATAGGCGCACTGTCGTCCAATTCCATCAGGTAGAGCCCTTTCATCGAGCACTGCTTGATGTGCTCCCTGGAGAATTTCTCCGGGCAATTGAAGCAGAGCCCATCCGCTCTGCGCTGCGCCATCTCTTGTGGCGTAAGGCGCTTGAAGCGGGTGCCGGCGGCCGGCGCACTTTTAACCGGAGCCGGTGGAGTAGGGAGGGGCGCCCGACCCCCTGGCGCAGCTGGACGTGGCGTCATAGTCGCCGCTGGCGCCGCCACATGATGCGACGAGAACGAGCGCGGAGGCACCCTGGAGCCGCTCTGGCCGTCGTCGTCGTCGAGTTCCAGGCGGCGTTCGAAGGCTCGTGCTAGCGCCATGGCGTCGTCGAGGGTCTCTGGGCTCTGGAGCTCCACATCGGTCTGAAGAGGATTCCGCAGGCCTGCGGTGAAGATGTCGATCTGCTGCTGTTCGGTGACATTTCTGCAGCGCGCCAGGAGAGGAAGGTAACGCTCCTGGTATTCCTCGACCGATCCCGTGCGGCGGAGCTTCATGAGGGCACCGAGCGCGTTGCTTCGAACCGGTGGCCCGAATCGGCGTTGCACCCTATCGAGGAGCTGAGGCCAGGTGGGTACTCCGCGATTCTGCTCCAGGCGGTAGTACCAATCCTGAGCCGAGCCCTCCATGTAGAACGAGGCGAGCCAGACCTTCTCTTCCTCCGGCGTGCAGTGGGCGCGGAAGAACTGCTCCGCCTTGTGCAACCAGACGATGGGGTCGGTGGAGCCGTCGTAGCGCGGAAACCGCAGCTTGTGGGAGGACTGGTAGGGAGGAGGAGGCGATGACGGCACCTCGGACTCGGGCTTCGCCTTGCCCTTGTTGGAGACGTCGCCGAGCTCGAGCTGGGTGGTCTGGAGGCGATTAAAGGCGACCCAGAGGCGGCTCTGGTCGTTCTTGTGCGTCGCGAGATCCTCTTTGACCGACTGGATCTCACCGAAGAGCTTCTCCATGGCCGATTTGAAGTCGGCGGCAGAGAGAGGGGACGCCATGATCAAGCGCACGAGGGAGACTGGAGAGGAGTCGCGCGGCGGAGGAACAGAGGGGGAAGACGCTGAAGGGGAGAGGGAAGGCGACAACGAAGGGAGAGGAGTGGTGGGAGAGCACGAGCGGCGATCTGGTGCGAAGGAACACGCCCGCCGATCTGGTGCGAAGGACGGCGTGTGAAAGCTTCGGTGGCGAAGAGAAAAGGCGTGATGGACGAGAGTGGGTGGGGGGCGGCTCTGATACCAAAGCTGTTATGGTATTGAGACTCCGAACTTTCTTTTCTTTCTTTCTTCTATGATATCTTTCCATCAAGGCATTAAATGTATATATAGCCATTAGGCCAGCTCATTTCTACTCATTACTCTATCCCCTTTTCCAACTCATCTCCTGACAACCTCACCCAACTTTCTAACAGACATGACAGCCTCACCACAACTCTCTAACAACTTATCCTCTCTTTAACCCTCTGTTGTGGACATGGCTTTCTTGTTACGGCGAGTATAAACTTTGCCAACAAAAGCGTCCACAACATGTATGTTTCTATGGAAGTTGTGATAGAGAAGGGGGTTGTAGGGGGTGAACCGGGAGGGGTATAACCAGTTTGGAATTTACCTGTATCCACCTGTTTTCTAAACCCTGGATATCACAATGTCTTAATTAGTGCAGAATGCAGATTTGAGTGTTACTTTTCCTTATAAGATTCAGTTGTTAGGCAAACCTCTATTACAAGATGAGGTAGTCATGATTTGGAGATAATAATAATAAAAAAGTATCTCTCGTCTATCTCTTCTACCCCCCCCCCCCCCCCCCCCAAAAATCAACTCCATGCATGCTAGGTGTCACCATGGCAAAAGTTCGCGAGAGTTATCGCCTACAATGGACAAAGGGCATTAACATTCTCAAAAAAACTTACACTAAAAATTAATTACACATTTTTTTAAAAAAAACTGTTTAATGTAGAGCCCCTGAGATAGCTGATATATCTTTTTGCCAAACCTCACCGCGACTGAGTGACAATTATAATTTAAAACCTTGGTCATTAGTAGATGTCTCCTCGATCAAACTAATCTATTTTCAGAAATTTCCCAATCCAGCTAATTGCTATCAGCCTTGGGAAAGGGCCCAATATGTGAAATAGTGTTGATCGACAAGAAATTTACAATGACCAAGATGCAAGTAACAGAAGTTATGATAATCAGCAATTGATCACACAACATAATTCCATAACACCACAGATATGCAAATATGCATAATTCCATTATGTTGTGGCAGTCCAAATAAGAAAGGAATCACACATGAAAGAAAGAAGTTACTTCAGTTATACCACAAACTTCACATTCACGCCTCAGTGCGTGTTGAAAACATGAACTGTTGACCAAAGACAGATGAGGAAGATGGACTAATGGCACCATGCAAGACAATCCTCTATGATGCTAAAAGATATCACAAGACTCAAGTGACAACTGGACATTAAAAAAGAATGCAGCATAAAAATCTTAACAACGGTAAAACAATAAATATTCAATCCACTATATCTTCAGGTAAATTAATTTTTTGTCTAGTTTTCATGCCTAAATTGGCTCTCCAAGTTTGAACATTTAAAAATGTGTAAATATGCTAGTGAACCTTGAACATTTTGTTTTTCTGTTATTGTACTTGTAAATATAAGCTGTTTCAGAATTTCCCACAGCAATAAAAAAACGTACTATTTAGTAAAAACAAAGTTCACAAAGTAAAAAAAAGGCCAAAAGGCTAAACAGTTTACCTTTTGCATGTCTGCACCTCTGGAACACACAGCAATACTGTAAAGAGACCCACCAACACTAGTCGATGGCACCTCAAATACTTGCCGGCTAGCCATGCTGCAATATCAAATATCCAAACCCATGTAAATAATAAAAAGGTACAAATATTCCCAACGAATAAAAGGGTATACAAATTTGAGCACCAACGCCAATAGAAGGATACATGTTTTAAATTATATCCTGCCTTTTCCAAAAAAAAAAAAAATTGGAGGATTCTACCAAAATCTAAGGAAGTAAAATCCTACGTTCCTCTATTTTTTTCATAGGAACTTCTCTTAGAATATCTCTTCCACCTCCTAGTACACCAACACTAAAATATTTGTTCTTCTTTGATGACAATGGATAGTACCAATAAATGAACACATCCACATAGCATACTCCGCGCTACTACTTGCAATTTTACAATAGTAGTCCAACCAACCTATGTGCACATACAGTTGCTACATATATTTTTTTCAATATGAGGACAAATGAGGAAAAGATTGTAGTACATACCTACAACACCTTTGGTAATTCTGAGACAATTCTGACTCCAATATATACAGATACATCCCAGATAATACAACATAGCAAGTATGCCATTCAGGTAACGAATAGCCAAGGCCCTTGTACCAAAAACAAACATACCAAAACCATGTTATTGTACTGAAAAAATGCATTGTAGCACAACACTCAAGCAAAGAAAGGAAGGTTAACTTCGTACCCTCCAAACCAAAGTTCTCGCATCCCCAGCTAGATCAGCAGGATACCAAGGCACCAGGCTACCATTTTCATAGCTATTTGGATCTTCGTTACTGCTCCCCTTCAATTGGTAAAGTACACCAAGCAGTTCGACAATCTTGCAGTACCTTTTTGGTGAGAAGTGCATATCCAGATTGGGTACTTGAAATGAAACACGTGTCGATGGATAACTCGGATGTGGAACTTTGATCTTCATGCCATCAAAAAATTGATCAGTCAGGGAAATTACAGAATAACTTAGATAGCAATTGTAATATTAGATGGGCCATGTGGGCCAAATACACAAGAAAAATCTGTACACAAGTACCTACTATACTCAACAGCAATCACTTAACATCAAACAAAGAACTGTATCCCAAGTTGTAACAGTATAAAGTGCAAGGACATTATATTTCAGTTGTGTTCCACCCCTACTGTTTCCCTCAAAAGAAAAAAGGGGCAAAAATGTTAAAAAGACATACATATGAACAAATCTAAGAGGATATGATGTATAAAGTAAAGGAAGATAACTTCTAACAATGCAAAATTTGCAAGAATGCGGTTTTGGTGCCCACGGGCTCCTGCGTCCCCATTTACAATAAGTGCATCATGCACTGTTCCAAAAATGATAAGTCTTGGAAGTGGAAATAGAGCCACATAACTAGGAGTTCAACCACATAACGATAAGTGACAAGTGTTTTCAGTCAGTGGAGTTTTGAGTTTTGTTGATTTCATTACCCTTATACTACCATATCTTCTTAGTCGACTGTTGTATTCCATACAACGAGCTTAACAAAACAAGACACATATTACATATGTTCTTCCTTAATGATATGACAACGCAGCTCTCCTGCGTCGTTCGAGAAAAAAACATATGTTTTGGAGATATAATAAGTTAAATTTGAAGCACATATTTGCCTGCCTCTACTAATTACAATTGCTCCCCAAAAACAGTTAAGTTGACAGTTGTTATCGAGTAATAGACAGTTGCTCTAAAACAAGTTGATAAGAGCTGTCAGCTAGTAAATCTAAAGTTGCTAGAAGTAACACATAGAAATGCTAGCAAATAATGTAGAGCCACTACAGATGGTCGCCTATACAAATCAGTAGTAGTTGCGCACACAAATCATTGATAGTTGCCTTCAAGTAATAGAAAATTGACAAGTAATAATATAGTAATATAGTCGTTAGAAAGTAACATGTAGAATTGCTAGCAAGTAACATATAGGGTAGCTAGCAAATGAAGTAGAGCTACAGACGGTAGTTGTTTGCGCAAATCACTGGTAGCTGCCATCAAGTAATAGAGAGTTGCCAATAAATAATATGTAGAGTTGATAGATAGTAGCATGTAGAGTCGTTTGCAAGCAACAGGAAGATTTGCTAGTAAATAACATAGATCTACCACTAATTGTTGCCTACAACAGTCTTTGACAGTTTCCATCAAGAAATCAGGAGTTGCTACGTGGTAAAACAAAGCTACCAACAAGTAACATGTAGATTTGGTAGATAGTAACATACAGAGTTGCGAGTATGTAGCATGTTGAGCTAGCAACAAGCTAGTAAGTAGCATGTTGAGCTGGTAGCAATACAAAGTTGTCAGCGAGTAACACACAGTTTCCTCCACAACCGGGTGGTAGTTGCCAGTTTGAGAAATGACTTTATTATTACATCTCCATACATATGCAATATAGGTTTCGTTTTGTTTAGCTCGTCGTATGGAATATAACAGTTCAAACAGAACGCAAATCGGGCACTCAGTTAAAAAGATACAATAGTTTAAAGATAAAAGATGAACAACTACATTAAACAAACTCCCTTTTGTGTCTTACTCTATAGACGAATAGACAAAGTCCTGCTTCACACACCGACGTTGCTGTGTGAATCGAGTGAAAGTCTGAAAAGACACGGCACTAAGGGGGTAATGCTGGTGTGCTATCGCACAACTAATCACGCGTTAGTCACCTCCTTCCATAAGTACCCAAAAGATTCATGGATGTAGTACACATAATGTTACACTCGCATAATTTCAGTATGAAATTCGTCCCTGGTATTGAGAAGCAAAAAAGCAAGCAATACTTGTATTGCATATGAACAGTACACAACGCAGTAAAACATTTTTGTACTGTACACTGCAATACGGACAAATTTGGCATTGAAATGTTGCAGGTGTGCATGCCATTATATGTCCATATTGATAGGGGGCAGTACCCGGCTCGCTGCTACACAATGGCTGCTGTAGTAATGCATAGTAGCGGTGTTGTAGCAGCCCGCTAAAGCCCACGACAACCCAATACAGCCGCTATAGCGCATGTTGTGTAGCATTGCTTCAGTATAAATACAATTTTCAAGTTTTTATATGATCCAATGACAACGTACAGAAATACAAAGCAGCAAAAAAGAATGCGAAGAAAGCGGTGAGTGAGGCACGAGACAAGACATATGAGGAAATTTATCAAAACTAAATACAAAGAAGGGAGAGAAGGATGTCTACATGATAACTAAACTTCGAGAAGCTCGAATTGTGGAGGAAGACCTTAGAATTGAAAGGCTTTAGATTTAGTAAGACTAAAACTGAGTATATGAGGTGTGATTTCAGTGGTGCTAAGGTAGATGATGTAGATGTTAGATTGGACGAACAAGTATTGCCTAAGGACACGTTTTGTTATTTAGGATCGATGCTATAGTGGGACGGTAGGATTGAGGAAGACGTGAGCCACAGATAAGAGCGGCTAGGTTAAATGGCCAAGCATCTAGTGTCCTGTGTGATAAAAAAGTCACTCAAAAGTTAAAGGGTAAATTCTATAAGACGACAATCAAACATGCGATGATATATGGAGCAGAATGTTGGGCGACTAGAAGACAACATATACAAAAAAGAGTGTAGCAGAGATAAGGATGCTGCGGCGGATCTGTGGTCACACAAGGCAGGATCGTATCTGCAATGACGATATACGTGATAGGGTGGAGGTAGCACCAATTAAAGAGAAGCTTGTCTAAAATCGCTTAAGATGGTTTGGACATCTCCAACGAAGGCCTCCTGAGACATCAGTACGTAGTGAAATTTTAAGACGTACTGAAAACGTAAGAAGAGGCGGAGGTCGACCAAGACTGATATAGGAGGAAACAGTTAACAGACACTTCAGGAATTGGAATGTATCTAAAAAATTAGCTCTGATAGGAGCGCATGGAAGTTAGCGATCCATGTACCGGAACATAAGAAAGTTAGAGGCAGTGTTTTCAACTCTCGGCTTAGATAGCAGGATGTAAGGTTTAGGATTTTAGCATTGTAGATTTTATTTCAAGGCTCTCATCTCTTTAATCTTGAGAAAATTTCATTTCTAACCTACCCCAACTTGTTTGGGATAAAAGACTTTGTTGTTGTTGTTATATGATCCATTTGTTGCATATTGCACCCAGCCACCCATCTACCAATTTGAATCATTACTCCAAGACTTGAGATAAGCACAACAACAACAAATAAAACTAACACAAGATAAGCTATTAACTCAAAATTGACCGATTAACAACAAATACCCAATAGAAGATGATGCAATGAAGGCAATGCTAGGAAAAAAGATGAAAAGAGGAAGAACTCATGTTATTTGCTGTTAATATGGGCTGCTATGTTTCATTAAGTCAAGGAATAATCGGGCATGTCGAATTGTACACTACTCCAGGCAAAAGGGCTGCCATCTTTGTTACCTGGTCAATTATCACTGACATTCCACAGCGATCAAGAAGAGAACAGAACTGATTGGCATCAGCGCTAGCACTTGGGAGCACATTCTGAGATAGCTTTTCAGGTGCAGAGTATATGTGTTCAGCTATATCACGAACAAGAAAAGCAGCCATATCCCTCCCAGCAATATAAAAGCGTGAATACAAACTCTGTCTTTCATCCTGTGTCCCATCCTATAATTCAACAGAATAGTTTGTAAAAACCAGCACAACAGTATGATATATTCAAGTCCTGAGGCTTTGAACTTACTCTTGTATGCAATGTAAAATGGCCTAAATCCAGAACAAAGTGCTCATTACCCAGCGAAGGTTGACCAGTGGTCAAGGGAATCCTAACTTTCGGTGCATCCAAATCAATATCAAGTCCAAATCTAGAAATAGCACAGCAAATGGTGAGCAAAAACATCATGGCACTGAATTGGAGGCATATTATAAAAAATCTTAACCATAATAGGAAAAAAAAGAAAATTTATCATCTTAAACCAAGATGAAAGCAACAATTTTGCAAGCATTTTAGCACATAAACAAGCTTGTTTATTCCTAGGAATTCATCAATGGGTATTGACAATTAAATCCTTATTTCATATGCATCGTACGTTTAAGCAGATCATGCATAGTTCTTGAAGTGGAAGTGCACAATTCAATGTAATTAAGACCGAACACAGCAAGATGGAAACATGTGTACCTGCTCTGCTCTTCCAGTACCATCTGAAGTTGTTCCTGAGCCCTACGTGTGACTTGCTCTAACTTCATCTGCGGTTCAAAAGATTGAAGCAATCAGTACAACTTCACCTTTCATTATGTACAATAGTAATGAGAAAACATCAAAAATATGTTCAATAATTGGGCCATAAGGATCTAGATTCCTCGTAAACTTACTTGTAGAGCGGTTGCTGTTTCCATTGTCACTGTTGGGCTAACAGCATTGCTCCGTTTAATGAATTCCAGAAACCGTTCATAGCTCCCCTTCAAAACCTACCAAAAAGTCCAAATTCGATAGGCTTACAAAATCGAAGGCAAAGCAAGGCTCCAGAAACAACAAGGCTTTCAAACAACTACCAGCAACAGAGGCGAACACTAGAAATAACAAAATAACAAGATAAACATTGTACTTTTCTTTATGTGGTATTGTGGTCATGAATTAGCACATAAACCAGGATGGAAAACACAACTATAGACGGAAAGATAGGGAAAAAAATTTGATGAAGCAGATACATTGTGCGCATTAAATACTAATTTGACAGTTCACAGAAGATTCTTTACCAAGAATGTCAACATTTGATGATTCGTCATATGCAAGGGATCATTTGATTGTGTTCCTAAGAATTTTAAGCTTTTCATATTCTAACTCTATGCAGTAGGAGCCCCCGTATAATATACAGAAAGAAGGGTTGACAACACTGACATGGCATGACAAGTGGCACATGACATGGCAGCTCGCATATGACTTGTCAGCTAGCATAGTCAGATGGCACGGAAATACCGAATTACCCCCAGCCTCCTCCCTACCTCTTTCATGCCCTGCCACCATGGTCTCTCCAAGCTGGGCTACGGCTCATCACTCACAGTGGCCACCGGTTGAAAGTGGCCACCACCGAACATCGCTGCCATAAGGCCATGGACGGTGCTGTGGCATCAAAATAGGAAGATAGCATACACAAATAACAGGTTGTAATGTTTTGTATTTGTTGATTACTGCTCAGGCCCGCATTGGCAATACCCAGCAACATGTTTCTTCGGCCAAAACTCAACCACTCCACGGTAGTACCCGGTGATATAGAAACGAAAGTTACAAAAGCGTGGGAGTCTAGATGCTGCAGCAGCACTTGTCCATTCCAGAGTGCCACTGGCAGAACACGGGTTACCATCCTGGTGGGCCCCTTGCCTGCATTGAGGCTCTCGTGGACCACAGCTTCCTCGAGCTCACCGTTATTCCTTGACTCTAGCTGCTGCCGGCACCTTCTGTCACGTCATCTGGTCTTATGATCATGATCAGCTACCCACCTATCTCCCACACAGTCAGGCTCATGCAGTGTGCCTACTTCCACGCCAAGTTCGCCATCAAGGTCAGTACCTGCGCCAAAAGTGACCTCACCACCCCCGCCATGGATCAAATGCCCACTAGTAAAGACGGTGGTGTGCATCAACCCACCAGTTGGGTTCAAATACACAGATGTGCAGCACAACGCCACGGCTGAGAACTGTCACGCGTCATACGGGTTGCAAAAGTGCAAGATTGTGTTTAGGTACCACTAGCTTGCAATGCACGAGTGCAGTAGTGATGGCAGCGCCACAGGTGTGGCCACGTGCAAGGATACGGCAGAGACAGCCGTTGGTGGCAATCGACAGTGCCCAATGGCCAGAATGGGCCCAACTGAGAGAGAGAGAGAGAGAGAGAGAGAGAGAGAGGAGGGAAGCTTGAGATAAAAAAAAAGGTGCAGGAAGATGAAAGAGAGGAAAATGGGTAGGTTGACTTGGTATCTTAATGCTAGCTGAGTCAGCAGGTATATGAGAACCGCCTGTTGGTAAGTTGCTAGAGACACGGGAGTTCAACACCATCCACCAATGTACAATCCCAGGATGCCCACCTTTACACATAGGAGTGCGCCCCAATGGAAAAGTGTGTACATGTGCTCCATGAGGTCACGAATTTATCCTTGGTCTCTGCAATTCTTGGCGTGTGCCACATCAAGGTTATTAAGGCGTCACCTAAGCGTCGCTTAGGCGGTAAGGCGCTGAGATGTATGGTGTCAGTGTCGCCTTGCCAGGAGGGTCTATGGCGTCCGCCTCACAGTCATGGCGTCGCAATGGCGAAGAAAGGAGTCGGGACAACCGAAGCAGATGCCCCAAAAACACAAAAAAGCAAGAAGAGAATATAAAGAGATGGGATAAGGGGGGCCAGTGGATAAACCTATCACGTGAAGCCGTGAACGCCGAACCCTAGCGCCACCTCCATCCTCGTGGTGCCACCATCCCCGAAGCGGCGCGCCGGCGGCCATCTGCTGCAGTACCGCTGCCATGTTGTGCCACCGTCCCACCTCCATCCCCGTCGCCCTCTCCGCTCCAGGTATGCCCCATCCCCTCCCTCCCAGCCACCACCTCCTCCCCCTACCTCCCCGTCTCCCCCTCCCTGCCGGCCTCCACAGGGCCTCCACCTCCCTTCTTTCTCCCTGCCTCCCCCCTCTCGGCCACCACGGCTCCATCTCCTCCCCCTCCCTGCCGACCTCCACCTCCCTCCCTTCTCCCTGCATACCCCTCCCGACGACGACCCAGCCTCCCTCCCCCCTCCTCTCCCGATGGCTCGCAGCCGGTACGGTGTGAAGGCGAAGGAGAGGAGTGCTCCCTCGATGGCTCGCAGCGGGCAACGGCGAGGTGGCAGTGACGAAGAGATGGAGAGAGCAAGTCGCCATCGAAGGCGAGGTGGCGGAGGCGGAGGAGAGGAGAGGTCGCTGGAGTCTGGACTGGAGGGTGGAGGCGTTGGGAATGGAGAGGGGGCTGGATAATGGAGAGGGATGGAGAGGGGGCAGTCGGACGGATATAATGGAGAGGGGGATGATCAGACGGATAATGGAGAGGGGGGTGGATAATGACGTTGAAACCAGAACCAGAACAATTGTTCACTAGTTAGCTTTTCTGCCACAGTCTAAGTTTTATTCATCCCCCAATCTAAAACTTTTTATTGTAACTGTATGTTACTACTCTGATAATGCACTCCCTCTTTTATGCAGTAGCTGAAACTTGCAAGGGACCAGGGGGGTGGATGCTATATGGGAGAAGAGCAATTGGAAAGGGGATGTATGCTACATGGGCTCAAGAATTGGTAACAAGGTACATATGTGCTGCTAAAATGCTCATTTTATTTGCTACCTTAACGCTTTAGGATGTGTATAAGGTGTCGCCTCACCTCGCGCCTTACCGCTTAAAAGGCGTGGGGGTGGGTTGCCTCACCTCGCTGTACCGCCTTAATAACCTTGGCGCACATGCATGGTAGTGTGAGCGCATGTCCATCTAGTTGTAACGAAGGAAAAATCCAGCAGGTTTACGTTCCAGGTGAGTCAGTCACCACATCAATCGCCACTAGTCAAGCCATACCAATGTTTGTCCTCTAATGAATCAAAAATCAAAATAGAGGGGCTGTTTTTGACCTTTGAAAGTACAGGAACCAATTTGAGCCCCGAGACAAATTAGAAGAATGAATATTGCATTGACCCTAGAAGGAAAGTACATGACTGTGTTCTGTTCACTAGACATAAAACAGAGTATGTTGATATTTTGTTCATACTTCTAAAAATAAATCCAGCAAACTTCGAATTTGTGCGTACTAACTACTATTTATCAACTAATGCTTTGTTAGATGCTATTGACTTATTTGCATCCATAAATCTAATATGGATATTCCCTTGCCAAACCAGTGGCACCAAAGTACCATAAAGAATACAAAATATTTCTAAGTTGATTTAGGTGGAATAGCGATAAAATTTACTCTTCACCCATCCAAAGCTTCCTCAAAACATTACCAGACTTCCACATGGAAGAAACAAAAACAAGAGGTAAATCTACTCTCAGAAATATTAGGAACACATAAGTTTAGATATGTACCGTAACATGGCATGGTGATATCTTTGCCAAAAGCTGCCAATCCAGGTCCATGCCAATAGGCGCACGCACAAAACTGACATCTAGAGCATTACTCTTTCCCTCACTAACGACGCTCTGCACAAAAATAACCCAAAAGATGTTATTGCGGAGACATAAATGTTGGGATAAAAGTTCACAGAACAGAAAATTATTGAGCAATGCTATTGCCATGCAAAGTAAAAATATACATTACTGCAAAAATCAAAGCTAATGCAACACAAAAACTGATTAGCAATGAGTAATAGACAATCAAAAATCAAAGCAAGGAGTAATGTGACACTACAACGGATTAGTAATTGAGTGGATGACCATCATGTATATGCTCAGGTTTGTACTCAATCTGGCGGCTAGCAGCCTATCCCCACACGTGATGTAGCAATGTGCCACCAATTGTAGTTTGCTAATGAAAGAATATAATTGACAATGACTTTCATTCAATAAATAAACTCTAAGGGCTTGTTTGGATACATTGTATTTTTGGAGTTTTTAGATAATACCATGGTATCTAAAATATATCATAGTATTAAAAATATTGAGTTGTTTGGATACAACAAAATTTTTAGTTTATAAAACCATAGTATCCCTAATACCACAGTTATTTTGGAGTTTTAAAAAATCCACTCAAGACCTCTTTCTCTAAACCGAGCACACGCCACGCGAGCCATTGCATCGCCAATATTTTCTCCCTCTCTTATACAGTCGTTCCAACTCCATACAACCCATGTATGAATACACATCCACTAAGCAAATCTTCTTTGTTTATTAACAGTTGGAGCATGTAAGTCAATCTATGGATAAAGATTAATAATTCACAGATTATGTAGGGACATGTGTACATAGAACAGGGTGTATACTTGCTATCTTTTTTTTATTCTTCAAGATACAGTAGTTTTTAATATCCTCAGAGGCTTCGCAAGACATACATTCCTTTTGTCTTATCTCTAACATATCCTTGATTAGATTTGATACTCACATACGTTAGATGATTAGCTCATATGCATGCATACAACTTGCTTAAATTTTCGCAAATGATGACTACTTAGGTTGACAACTATTTGTCAAATAAAATACTGTACTGAAAAATTTAATTACCAAACACATCATGGTTTTTCTCAAAACTGTAAAAAATTGTAGTATTTGCTAGTGCTCTGAAAACTGTGGCTTCCAAATGAAGGAGTAAGTCTTGTAGACACATTAACTGAATAAGTATAGGAGTAGTTAGATAGTTCAGCTTTGATATCAGCTTTAGTATCTTCAGTTTGCTTTAGTATCTTCAGCTTTTGCTTTAGCATCTTATCTCTACTTTCAGTTTTGGCTTTCGGTTGTAATCTAATCTCTTGGCCTATAAGTATGTAAGAGTTATGCCTTAAGGGCGAACAAGAGACAAGCAATAGAACAGAAAATTGCTCACATACCTGGGTTAAAACCCTGTCAATTGGTATCAGAGCTGTAGCCTTCCCTCTTCCCTTACCTGTGAAGCCATGTCCCGTTCTTCTCACGCCTCCCTTACCTCCAGTCGGTGCAGAGGCAATGCCGGCGGCGCTGCAGACGCAGACGCCCGCGAGGCACGCATCGCCGCAGCAGAAGCAGCCGCTCAGCAGGCGGCTGAGACAGCCAGGCAGGCGGCGGCCGCGGCTCAAGCCGCAGCGGCTGCTGCCGCCACCCTGCGCGCGGAGGTGGAGAACGACGCTGGGCGACCGCGCGTCTCACGGAGCCCTCACAGGCACCGCCGTGCTTCGCCGTCGCCAGAGCGTCGCCGTTGGCGCGGAGGCAGGCGTGGGTCGCCGGCGGCTATCCAGACCGTCATCAAGGAATCCGGCGGAGGAACACCATGGCCCATTCTCACCAAAACCAACTACAATGAGTGAAGCTTGGTGATGAAGGTGAAGATGCAGGCGAGGGGGATGTGGGATGCGGTGCGGGACGAGGATGTCGACTTCAACGACGATCGAAGGGCATTGGAGGCCATCCTCGCTGCCGTCCCGCCGGAGATGGTGCCCACCCTCGCGGACAAGGAGACCCCCAAGGATGCTTGGGACGCCATCACCGCGGCGCGCATCGGAAGCAATCGCGCACGTCGGGCCACACAGCAGAAGCTGCGTCAGGAGTGGGATCGCTTGGCGTTCCGCCCCGGTGAGGACATCGATGACTTTGCTCTCCGCCTCACCGGCCTGATGCAGCAGCTAACTCGGCACGGCGACGATGATATCGACGAGGAAAAGGCGGTTGAGAAGTTCCTCCGCGTCGTCCCGAAGAAGTATACCCAAGTTGCTCTGTCGATGGAGACGCTCTTGGACCTCTCCGAGCTCTCCATCGAGGAAGTGACCGGGCGACTCAAGGCTGTTGACGGCCGCGATGAACAACCACCCGCAGAGCCAGTCACCATCGGAGGCAAGCTCCTCTACACAGAGGAGCAGTGGCTCGCCCGCAAGAAGGAGCGGAAGAAGAAGGATACCTCAGGTTCTGCCAGCAGTCGTCGCCGGAGACCGCGGAACAAGGAGAAGGCGGTCCAAGGGCGTGGCGGTACTGATGCTGGTGTTGCCGGTGACCGAAAGGCCAACCGGGACAACACCTGCTTCAACTGCGGCAAATCCGGCCACTGGGCCAAGGAGTGTCGGCAGGCACGGCGTGGCGGCCAAGCGCACGTCGCGCAAGCGGAGGAGGAAGATGAGCCGGCTTTGTTTCTCGTTCACAGGAACATCGAGCGACGGCCAGAAACAGAGGAAGTCAAGCGAGGCTCGACTTCCTCCCCTTCCGCGTCCTCCGCCGCCGCACTTCACCTTGACGAGCCTCGAGCACATGTCTTCCTCGGAAACGGGTCCGGCGAAGACAAGATCGACGGCTGGTACCTCGACACTGGTGCGACACACCACATGACTGGCCGGAGAGAATTCTTCTCCGACCTGGACATTGGTGTACGCGGCTCAGTCAAGTTTGGAGATGCCTCGGCTGTGGAGATCAGTGGTGTCGGCTCCGTCATCTTCACGGCCAAGACCGGCGAACACCGACTTCTCACCGGAGTCTACTACATCCCAGCTCTGAGGAACTCCATCATCAGTCTGGGACAGCTGGATGAGAATGGCTCGCGAGTGGAGATCAACCACGGGGTGCTGCGCATCTGGGATCGCCTCCTCGCCAAGGTGAACAGAGGAAACAATCGCCTCTATGTTCTCCATGTGCGGGTGGCGCAGCCCCTCTGCCTTGCAGCCCGTCGTGACGACAAGGCTTGGCGGTGGCATGAGCACTTTGGGCATCTCAATTTTGAGGCCCTGAAGCGGCTCAACGGCGGCGAGATGGTGCGGGGAATGCCTCCCGTCGACCATGTGGAGCAGCTCTGCGACACATGCGTGGTGACAAAGCAGAGGCGCCGGCCGTTTCCCCATCAAGCCAATTTTCGAGCCAAGGAAAGGTTGGAGCTCGTCCACGGCGATCTCTGCGGCCCAGTCACGCCGGCGACTCCCGGAGGCAGGCGCTTCTTCCTGCTTCTTGTCGATGATATGTCCCGCTTCATGTGGGCAGTGCTTCTCGACACCAAGGCGGCTGCGGCGGAAGCCATCCGGCACATTCAGGCCGCGGCAGAGGAGTGCGGACGCCGACTTCGCGTTCTGCGCACGGACAACGGCGGCGAGTTCACGGCGGCTGAGTTCGCGGCGTACTGCGCCGACGAAGGGATCCAGCGCCATTACTCCGCGCCCTATGCCCCACAGCAAAACGGCGTCGTCGAGCGGCGCAATCAGACGGTGGTGGCCACGGCACGCGCCCTCCTCAAGCAGCGAGCAATGCCGGCGGCCTACTGGGGAGAAGCAATGATGACCGCCGTGCATTTGCTCAACCGTTCGCCCACCAAGAGCCTCGACGGCAAGACGCCCTACGAGGCCTGGCATGGGCGCAAGCCGGCGGTCAGCTACTTTCGCACATTCGGCTGCCTGGCGTTTGCGAAGAAACTCAATCACGTCAGCAAACTCGATGACCGGAGCACTCCGGGAGTATTCATCGGCTATGCAGACAGTGCCAAAGCTTATCGCATCCTCGACCCGGCTACACAGCGTGTGCTCGTGGCCCGTGATGTCGTGCTCGACGAAGGGCGAGGATGGACGTGGACCAAAATGGCGGACAACGGCTCGTCGGCGGCACTCAATGACTTCACCGTCGACTATGTCTGCATTCAGGGAGCTGGGGGAGCAGTCGGGTCGACTCCGTCTCCAAATCCGTCTGCCCCTGCTCCGAGTGCACCGCCTGCCTCAATTGGAGCTTCACCTCTGGCAATATCGGCCACGCAGCTCCCATCCACACCAGAGGCTGCTCCTCAAGCGTCGCCATCTCCTGCCTCGACGCACAGCGAGCACCGCTCGGTGGAGTTCGCCACGCCGCTGACGCAAGATGGAGAACGCGTCGACGCCGCACATGAGGGTGAACCTCTGCGCTATCGCACCGTCGACAACATTCTGGGCGATCAAGACGTCCCGGGGCTGGCGCAGCGAGACTTTGAAGCAGAACTTCACCTGATCAACGACGGCGAGCCCTGCTCGTTCGCTGAAGCAGAGAGCGAAGCGGCCTGGCGCGAAGCAATGCAGCAGGAGATGGCTGCAGTCGAGCGGAACCAGACCTGGGAGCTGACTGACCTTCCCGCCGGCCACCGCGCCATCACACTCAAGTGGATATTCAAGCTGAAGAAGGATGAGGCTGGGGCTGTGGTCAAGCACAAGGCGCGGCTGGTGGAACGGGGTTTCGTCCAGCAAGAAGGAGTGGACTTCGACGATGCATTTGCGCCTGTCGCGCTAATGGAATCAGTTCGCATCCTCGCGCTAGCGGCTCAAGAGGGATGGCGCGTCGATCACATGGATGTGAAGTCGGCCTTCATCAACGGCGACTTAAAGGAGGAAGTGTATGTTCGTCAGCCACCTGGATTCGCCGTCGCCGGCCAAGAGGGCAAGGTCCTGCGCCTCCGCAAGGCTCTCTACGGCCTGCGCCAGGCGCCGCGAGCGTGGAATGCCAAGTTAGACGCTACTCTCAGGGCAATGGGGTTCCAGCAGAGTTCGCATGAAGCATCAGTCTACCGGCGAGGCCAAGGAGACTCAACTCTGCTCGTCGGCATCTACGTTGATGATTTGGTGATTACCGGCGCCAAGGAAGAAGAGATGGAAGACTTCAAGGAAGAGATGAAAGGGGTCTTCCACATGAGCGATTTGGGACCGCTCAGCTTCTATCTGGGAATTGAGGTAATCCAAAATGACTCCGGCATCTTCCTTCGACAAACTGCTTATGCTCAGCGTGTCGTTGAGCTCGGAGGACTCATGGGCTGCAACCCAACCCACACTCCAATGGAGGAGAGACTGAAATTGAGCAAGGAGAGCACGGCTGAAGCGGTGGACGCCACGCAGTACCGGCGAATCGTCGGGAGTCTGCGCTACCTCGTCCACACGCGGCCGGATTTGGCATTCGCCGTCGGCTATGTCAGCCGTTTCATGCAGCGGCCGACGACAGAGCATCAACAGGCTGTTAAGAGGATCCTGCGATATGTTGCGGGAACCTCTGATTACGGCCTGCATTACCCACGGTGTCCCGGCGCAGCGCACTTCATCGGATATAGCGACAGCGACCACGCCGGGGACATTGACACTGGCAAGAGCACGAGTGGGAACTTGTTCTTCCTCGGCAAATGCCTTGTCAGCTGGAAATCAATCAAGCAGCAGGTGGTGGCACTCTCCAGCTGTGAAGCTGAATATATCTCAGCCACCTCTACTGCCACTCAAGCCCTCTGGCTAGCTCGGCTGCTAGGCGATCTACTGGGTAGAGATGCTGAAGCAGTGGAGTTGCGAGTGGACAGCAAATCCGCTCTTGCCCTAGCAAAGAACCCGGTCTTCCATGAGCGCAGCAAACACATCCGGGTGAGATACCACTTCATAAGGGGTTGTTTGGATGAGGGAAGCATCAAGGCCAATTATGTCAACACTCAAGAACAACTCGCTGATTTCCTGACCAAACCTCTTGGGAGAATCAAGTACCAAGAGCTGCGCGCTAAGATAGGGATGATCCAAATCACTCAAAGGGTACCAGACAAGACTTAGGGGGAGAATTGAAGGAGTAAGTCTTGTAGACACATTAACTGAATAAGTATAGGAGTAGTTAGATAGTTCAGCTTTGATATCAGCTTTAGTATCTTCAGTTTGCTTTAGTATCTTCAGCTTTTGCTTTAGCATCTTATCTCTACTTTCAGTTTTGGCTTTCGGTTGTAATCTGATCTCTTGGGCTATAAGTATGTAAGAGTTATGCCTTAAGGGCGAACAAGAGACAAGCAATAGAACAGAAAATTGCTCACATACCTGGGTTAAAACCCTGTCACCAAATACTGTGGTTTTTAATAATTGTAACATCCAAACAGCCCTTAGTCTTTTAACCACATGCAACCATACAGTTTGTGCTTCAGATGTAGTGGCATTTTTCTCAAGGACAAACTATATTTAGTCTATAGGGTGATCTGCAGTTAGAAATTCGTAAATTGATGATTGCTTCATGTGCACTGACCTGAGCAAGGGAACCTTCAGGAGAAGACAGACCACAATATCTCAAAGTTACATCACATCGTATACTCTTGGGGTACAACTTCGTGACCACTTGAAGCTGCTCAAATCGACCACACAAAACCTCTGTCTGATCAATATTGATGATCCTTGCAGCAGCTTGGCCAATAGACACATCCACCAAAAATCGGATTGTGTTTGGGGAAACCTTCTCAAGAAGAAAAGACATATCATCATCTGGTTGGTAACTCAACAGTTTATTAACAGCCTGCCACTCTTCTTTGGTTAGTTGCTCCTCCTCATCTAACTGTGGTTCCAGAAGGGTAGCTTCTTCAGAAGGTAACCCAGCCGAGTTCCTTGAACAAGAAAGAAAGCATACTTAAGATGTGACAAAAAAATTTATTCATTCGATAATATAATTTAGATGTAAAGCCTGTGGGTATTCTTCCTTCAGAACATAAATAATATGTTGTTGATTCCAACCATTTAACAATGGCAATACTGATCCCGTATAGATTTTGCGCAAATAAATGTGCCTAAACCATGCCATGCATTATTCATGTATCATCCAACTGTTTTGATCTCTCACTTCAACGAAGTTAAGGTGCAATCAGAGCCATGATACAGATCACGAAATAATGACAAAGGCAACAAACGAATAGCCAATAAAACATGTTCCAATGAGTTTAAACAAATTTTAATACATGGATGTTCCTTCGGTTCACAAAGTCGGAAGATGTTAACCATGAAATGAATATTCATGGTTTCCAAAGGGTGAGGAACAAAAAAAATGTCAGTTCTTTGAAGGTGCGATTTCAACTGGTGGGGGGCTAGAAAGTATTTGATTGAAGAGGGCCTCAAAAGAGCTGATGAAGACCAAAACTGTTAATAGCTGAGTTGGCACCAAGCAAACAGACATTAAATTAGTAGCCACGTGAGGACTGAACACATTGCAAAACAATGGAGAACAAACCATGAATCTTAGCGTTCAAGGTACAGGCATGCACCCTTAACATATTGAAGCACCAGAAAATTAAAAAAAAAACTTGTTTATCCCATTTCTATTTAATTCGTATCAAGTGTTGTTTATCCCATTTCTATTTAATCCGTATCAAGTGTCACACTGCAATACTGCATACTTTCACAGTTCCACATAATGATTTTAATACTCTTTGACAGTAAAATGTCGATACAGTACTTACATTCAGCATAGCTTATCAACCGCCCAAATACAGAGCAAGAATGAGCATCCAAAAGCCACCAACCAACAGGTAACAAGTACAAGAGATTGCTATTGTTATTTTGTTGCTACGAAGCTTTGAAGTTGCAACTTGAAAGTGCCCCAAAAAAACAGCTGGTTAACCAGCAAGAATAAAATTTAATTAAAATCCAAGCATGCTACTTTTATCCTCTTCAAAACTTAAAATGACTAATGCTCCCATGCGCCAATAATGATTAATGAAAAAATTGACAAGAATTGGCATCAAAATTTAATACGTCAGGGTAAGAAGCCCTACCGTCAACCTCCTAAATCAGACAATTTGCACAAAAGTGTAATTTCTAGTTACCAACAAGGTTGGGAACCTTGGTCGAAGCAAACATCCTTATACAACTTGTAGAGGAGACATGGAAGGAGAAATGGTACAGAAAGACTTGTAAACCACTACAAATGAAAAATATGGAGAGATGCTATACGAGTATTCAATAGTTAGTACTTAGTAGTAACTAATATCTAGAAAACAGAGGCAATGAATAATAAAGCAACAGAATTCATTCTCAATTTGTTTCACACACCATCCAAAAGACCACCATCTTCTCTTTGAGGTGCCCTTCTTATGCAATGTTTCCTTTGATTTCACAGTTTCAACTTTAGCATGTCCCAACAACCTGAAAGTATAGATAATATCATAACCAGATGAAGAGTGACTCAAATTAAGGGATAAAAGTAACAATAGAACCTCAGTACATATTGCAGTAGCGCACCTCCAAAGTATTATGACTTTTGTGTCTAGAATTTTCTCTATCTGCCGAATTTCAGAAATATCAACATTAGGTGCTTGTTGCAACAGGGTGGAATACAATTGAACATAACGACGACGAAGCTGGCAGAGATGTCTAGTTCTCTCCCATGAGAACCAATAGCTGAAAGACAAAAGGCAAAAAAAGCTTCATAATGAGCAATTCAAATTGTAAAGAAGCTAAAAATAACATATTATCAACATAACTGCACAATGTTCAATATATATCACCATTTCATGCACAATTAAGAAAAGATTCAACGCAGTTTGCATGATGATATAATCACACTTTATCATGCCATTTTGGATCGGTGCAGCATCATTAAAATATTTTAGATGTGACTGGTTAGAACTCATTATGGCCTGCTTGTCGATACAGCAAGCATGCAGGCAGAACTTCCGACACATTGTTGAGGGCCTATAAGCTCTGACACCACCAAAAGATGTGGAGGCTATGCAAGAGGACGGGTCTCAGAGTAAGGATCAAATGGCTACGTTTGAGTCATTGCCAGTAGAGAACTAACAAGAAATATGCTGGTACATTCAAAAAGAGGTTAAGACAATCAAGTGCCTTGGGGAGTGTAGTGCCCGTGTCTGAAAACAAGAGAATAGCGGAGAAGATGGAGGTCGATGAAGTTGGGGTGACGAAGAAAAAGTTCAAGGGAGGGGACGAGGTACTGCATCAGGGGTGTTCTGTTGCACTACAGGCGAGACTGCTGGGATAGTCCCGCCGGGATCAATAAAATTGATAGCTTAGAACTGCCAGGGAATTGGGAATAGGCTGGCAATTCGTGGACTTCTGGATCTCCAGCAGCGAGAGGATCTCGATATTCTTTTCCTGTCCGAAACTAAATGGACTTGCGAAAGATTGAAAGGTTCAAGTGGATTTTGGGCACAACAAATCCGGTGGTCAGAGATTGTGATGGCAAGAGTGGTGGTCTGGCTCTCTTCTGGAAGAATGGAGTAGATGTGAACCTTCTCTCAGTTTACAAGTATTTCATTGATGTGGAGGTCAAGGAACCAGATGGTTTCAAGTGGAGGCTTACTGGCATGTATGGTGAACCACACTCAGACAAAAAGGAAATTACTTTGAGAGTTCTCTGCACCATTAGAAATCACTATGATGGTCCATGGTTGTGCATTCGTGATTTTAATGAGATTCTCTTTAGTCATGAGAAGCAGGGTGGGGCGGCTCAGCCCCAGTTTCGTATGGAACGGTTTCAGGAGGCGTTGGAGATATATGGGCTGATGGATCTTGGTTATAGTGGCGACCAGTTCACATGGCGGAATCGTAACCACCGTCAAGAGAGATATATTAAAGAAAGGCTTGATAGAGTAGTGGCAAATCAACAATGGCAAGCTTGGTTCCCCTTGTACAAAGTTATTAATGGCGAACCAAGGCACTCAGACCACAGGCCAGTAGTGGTTTTGTGCGAGGATGATGCTCAGTGTGCCAGTCGTAGTATTCCCCAATCGTCTTTTAAATTCGAAGGATGTTGGATTCAGGAGGAGAAATGTGCAGATTTAGTTCAAGATGCCTGGAACAAGCCTTTTGCAGATGGGAATGGAAGAGTGTCAACAAGATTAAAGTCGGTGGCAAAATCTCTTACTGACTAGAACAAGAATGTTCTTGGTGATCTTCAAAGACGTATACAGAAGGCAAAAAGAATTCTCGAAAACTGTTTGAGGGCATATCTTACAGATGCCCGGGTACGACAAGAACAAGTCCTTCGATATAGGCTGGATAGATTGGAAGAGTAGCGAGATATGTATTGGAAATAGCGTGCACATCGATTGGCTATGCAAGAGTGATAGGAATACGAGCTATTATCATGCCTGTGCATCAGAGAGGAAAAAACATAATTGTATTGGTAAATTACGAAAAGAAGACGGTAGTTCGGTCCAAGGTGATACTACTTTGAAAAGATACATAGCCTCTTATTATAAGGATCTATTCACTTTTCATGGTGGTATGCGTACAGAAGTACTAACCTAGTAACCTGTGTCCAGCCGAAGGTCAATGATGCTATCGATATGTCACTAATGGCGGAGTACACAGCAAAAGAAGTAAAAGAGGCCTTGGACAATATTGGTGATCTTAAAGTCCCCATGCCGGATAGTATTCCCGAGCGGCAATGTGTTGGAAGCGAGACACATGGCAAAGTGTGTTGAAGGGAATTGACTTGCTAAAGAAAGGTCTTATATGAAGAGTGGGAGATGGTACCAAAATGGAATGGTCCCTGGGTTCCGAGAGGAATTACGAGGAGGTCGAGCACACATCGGGGGCAAAATTTGCTGCAAACAATAAATGAGCTTATTGACCCAATCTCAAACCAATGGGATACCCAACTGGTTCAGCAAACTTCTAATGAGGATGATGCAATCCCACTTTGTAACAATATGAATGATTTTTTAGCATGGCACTTTGACCTGAAGGGGACTCTCTGTTAAATCTGCATATCGTGTGTTCATCGATGTTCTTGACAGAGAAGCTGGAAGAGGTCAAGGGAGCAATGATCCAAATCAGATAACAGGGACAACCTTTCATTGGAGAAAAGTTTGGTCAATGGATGTACCAAATAAAGTGAAAATGTTTGTTTGGAGACTTGCACATAACAGCCTACCATTACGCACGAACATCAACAGAAGAGCATTTCAAATTGACACTAGATGCCCTCTTTGTTGGAGGTATGATGAGGATGGTGGCTACACATTCTTGAAATGTAAGTTTTCAAGAACTTGCTGACGTTTTCTGCAACTAGAAGATATCAGGGAACAACTTATCCTGCGATGTTCAGGAAAGGACTTTCTACTTCACATTTGGTCCCTCCCAAATGAGTTATAGATTAAAGTCATTACTTTGATTTGGCTTATTTGGAAGGAACGTGATGCCATAAACCTAGGGGATAAACCTTGACCCTGCTCGACAATTTGCTCTTTAGTGCAGTGCCATTCCTAGGATTTCAGGTTTTTCTGAGACAACCTGCTCAAGGGAAGGTGATTAAGCCACTCAAGTGGAAACCAGCGTCATCTGATTTTTTGAAAATAAACATAGATAGATCCTTTTCAGAATCTACAAGATCAGGAGGATGGGGTTTCGTGATTAGAGACTCCTCTGTCCATGTTGTCAGAGCAGGGGTGGGAAATATCCTGACTATCAATGATCCTTTTCATTCAGAAGCTGAGGCTTGTCTCCAAGCCTTAACTTTTGTTGTTGATGCTGGTATGGGGCGTATCGAGATTGAAACAGATGCTATCAATCTGAAGGTGGCTTTGGAAAGTACAGTCTCGGATTTCTCAAAACTTTGGGTCCTGTGCTTGTAATAATGTAGCTCATGAATTGGCTAAATTTGGTAGTAGTCTAGAACCGACAGGCGTTATGTTGTGGCCTGATTCGGTCCCTATGTAATCTCTCTTGTGGCCAGTGATTCCACAGCGGCCTCAGTTTAATGGAATTCCCATTTCTACTCAAACAAATAAAGTGGCTTGCAATCAGGCTTCATACACAATTTCTGCGTTTAGTGTAGATATGTATAGGATGCCTTGGCCTATTTGGCCCATAGTCTAGGTTTGACCCATGTAGCCCTTAGCGCTCTTGTATATATAACTCTCCTGATCGTGGAATAAGATGCACAGTTGTGAATAAATCACTTTTAAAGGGTAAGTTTGCTCCATTGGTGAAGCATGTTTTGCTAAACAGATGCCACTAAAATGAGCTTATTGATTAGGTTCCACTAAAAAAATTACTTTCAATGTCATATGCTTTTTTAAGAAAATTGGGTAAAAGGTCCGAGGGCTGAGGGTACAGCACTCGCCCTTGATCAGCCGGCCAAGAGATCCTTTCTCAAGCCGACCAGCAAGGCTCTGAGGCATGGTTGAAGAAGAGACTAAGAATATAGAAACTTTGTTTATTTCTTTGCTTGCCCAGGAGTACATGCATGAGTCTCCTTAAATGGAGACTTGCCTAACAATCATGGCAAACTGACAAATCTTATCTCTTAGTTAGATCTTATCTCCTAACAACTCCTAAACAAACTGCTCTCTTAGTGATATCTTATCTCCTAACAACTTGCCACCATCATCTGCTGCTGCAGAAGGTGCTGCCGCCTTGCCACATTGCCGCTGCCCACAGGCCCACTCCCATAACATTCATAACAACTTAATCTCCAAACTGCTGCTGATCTCTGCCATACTTGGAGCCTGGAGGCTATGGCTCATCATAATTGTGGCCATGTGCACTGTTGCTGCTGCTGCTGCATGTCCAATGGCCCCCACACCATAACAAAATACGTCAGTATCATCATCAAAATACCAAATCTCCAACTCCATGTAAAACCAGACCGGGGAGTGAACAAGCTAGCCCATCGGTTCACCGGTCCATAAGTCCGACCAGCAGTCCACCAGTTGAACAGCCGGTTTTCAAAATAATTATATTCTATAAATTTGTATTAAAATGCTGAACTTGATTTGTAAGTACTTAAACACAATTTTTTGCACTAGGATTGGAAGTGACTTATCATGATTCCGATTGTATGAGCACAGAATGAGAATCAAACCAAAGAAGATGGTTAATCATTGTAATTCCGGGTGTAGATGCCATTTGATGACAGAAGCTAACAAAACAAGTCAAAAAGATCTAGAGAAAACAAATAGGAACTAGCAAAACACAAATCAATGCACTAGCTGCAGCCAATCCAATCGGATCCTTGCATGCATGCATGGTCGTGCCTCCAGCCTCTCGATTCCAAGGCCACAGGAAGCCACGAAGACCAGCCAGCTCCGCCGATCTCGCCAGACGGCCGGAGCACCGCGCCATCTCAGATCCGGTTGCCATAGCCTCCTACAGCCTCATAGCTTCATGGATCGAGCTCCCGCCGCCGCTGATCTGCAGGATTTTGGAGCTTCCTTGTCTGGATGAAGGAGAAACAGGAGAGGAGTCGAGGACCAAGAGTTTTTGAGAGAAACGAGAGGGGAAGACGACGGAATTTGGCAGGGGAGCTAGGGCTCTGGGATCCCCTTTAGGCTGCGTGGTGGCCAAGTGGACTGCGTCAGCCCAAGCCCACAACACGATTCTCCTGGTGAAACAGAAAGCGCTCAGTTCCTTGAAAGCTGTCTAGTTCGCCAATTTTGTTAAAAACCGGCTGGTTCATCCGGTTTTTCCGATCCAATTGCATGGGCGGTCTTTGAAGCGAACCGAGCCGTCAAGGTTGCCGGTTCCGGTTTTTTCCGGTTCAACCGCAGCCCAGTCCGTTTTAATAACAATGACTTTTACACACAAATCAAACCCACAGTCGCCACCGGGTAATAGCATGGAAGCAAGCCTCAGCTCCCTTTGAGTTCCAACAGAACTGGTTGCACTGTGCGTCCACCTAGGCTTGAGAAGGTTAGCAGCTGCATATTGCCTGTACATGCATGCTAATTTCCTTCTCATGCTGGTGAACTGACCATGACCATGACCACAACTGGACAGTCTGGGCAATGAAAGATATATGAATTTGCACAGATGGTCAATGAAGTGTCTATCTCCATCAACTTTGTGCATCGATGAAATTTTTGGCAACCTGCCTGAATATGCTTGGAGGCCATCAACAGCAAGCTGCACCTGCTGCCACCAACGAAGTGGCGCTGACTACACAGCTGGACAACCACCAACATGTTAAGTGGCATTTCTCAAAATCTTCCATCTTGTAGTGGAATTTTCGGAAGGTGCGAAGAGGCATTTGCACCCAACCCAAACCCTTTGGTCTTGTTAAGAGTTAAGAGTAGAATTTTCAGAACTTTCTTTTCCACTGGCATACAACCAACTAGCCCTAAATCCTCTGCAATTGTGCAGCAAGATATTATAATACATACCTTTATATATTTAAAAATAGAGTTGTATTCACTATAGAATTATAATACTTATATCTGATTAATCTGTGCTGTTATAAATTTATGATCTGGGTGCACCACATAAGCAGAGTAAATCTTTTTCTTTTCCTTCCCATTAACATGAGAAGTTCTAGCCTCTCAGGCAAATGTGGCAACCTTAACAAACCATGTTTTAATCATGTAAAAGATCAGCTTTCTGAAGTAACACTTGCCAAAATTTTCAGCTTTAGCAGTGGCATGAGTCCATTTTTTGCCAAATTTTTCAGTTTTAGCAGTGGCATCAGTCCATTTTCACTTTTATAAATCACTAGCCTTTAACAAATCTCAGATAGGAAGTGGGACCCAAAGGTGCTATTGTCCTATAAAACTTAAGCATTTTCACTCACACCCCTTGGGGGTGCAAGAGAGAATTCAGAAGAAGCAAGGAAACTAGAACTTAGAAGATGACTAATACCATAATTTCTTTTGTCGCAGACCAGCCAGCATAGCATAGCGCCACCAAGCACGACAATCCTCCCTAACTGGAACAATGGGACGTAAGTGGGAAACATCAACACGTGTCCTGAACCTTGAAAATGTTTCCAACAGTTTAATGCCATCATAATACTGGGCCTGGTACATGCAATAGTGCACAAACAGTAAATACTTTGCCAAAACCGTAACTGAACAGATTAAAGAAGCACAATTCTAGGGTACCTCAGTAACAGTTAGAGAAACATCACTTAGAACAAGTGATGCTTTCTCCAAAGGTATATCCAGATCCACTCTTTCCTGCTTTCCAAGTCGTTTATATTTAAGGGTTCCATTTATAGGGGAAACCAAATAGTTCCGATTCATTGCCCAAATAGAATTGCCAGAACGATCATCAATGCCATCTTGAAATACCTGTGAAAGACCATTTGAGGATAAGAAGCAGCAAACAGGTACTGAAGAAAGGTGGTGTTCTGATAGGCAAGGGAACAACCTCGCTCCATTCAGTAGGATTTAGATCTTCCCATCTCTTAGCAAGCTTCCAAGCATTGCTGTCAGAGTCATGGTAGATGGCTAGCCTATGCAGTTCGACAGACTATAGAATGGCCAAAAAAAGAACATAAATATCTTGATTACAAAGACAATAAAACAAAAGCAGATCATCAAATAGGTCATAACTTTAGGGATATTATAGCTTATATACTAACTGATTAATGCTGTGCTACAGTATGTCCAAATAAGCTCACAAAAATGACAGAAGATCACTTAGTTTTGCTAGTATCACAATAACAAAGCATTCAGATCATAGTTACCAGATTCGTGGTTCGTTTGGTTTGCGATATGGGTTCACAGTTCGCAGTACACCACTTCTCAATAATAAGGTTCGCCACGGGTACAATTCTTTGGTTCGCAAACCCAGGATGTGGTTCAGGGAGACAATTACGGGGCGAAGGCTCTAGAACGTATCTCCCTATACGTCAGATCAAAACAAGTGAACCACAAAGTTTCATGCACAGAAAATCCCCCAGAGCCATAAAAATGAGCTAGAAAAGAGAAATAAAAATTAAAAAAAGCAAAGGAAGTGATGGGCCATATCAGCCCATCCAGTCCACCAGAGGGGGAACACCTAAATCCCTCTCGCTCCCCTTTAGCTCTGCGCAGCTGCTGTTCCTCTCACTCCCCTCGTTCCCTCAATCGCTCTCACCCCGTGCCACCCCCTTTTCCTCTCCTTTCACTCACTTCTCTCCCTCAAGCACCAACACTCTCCAAACCTCCATCCCCTTCACTTCATCCAGACACCAAGGCCACAGCTCTTGTCGAGGATGCGGCCATGGGGGCAGCAGCAAGAACACCACAGCAACCTCATCATGGTTGTGGCACTGCACGTCTGGCTGCGAGGGCAGCAGCGAGAAGAACAGGGCGAAGAGCACCGTAGACGTCTCCTGCCCCTTGCCATCAGGTAACCCTCAATGCCCCCCCCCCCCCCCCCCCCCCCAAAACAAAGCGAATCAGGTTGTGTTCAAACCGCGAACTGGTTGTCATCAGGGTTAGAGGTTGTCATGAATCCGGTAACTATGATTCCGATGAACAAAGAATGGTCTGAGAGCATAATGAGTCAATGACAATGATAATAAATTAAACCCTGGTGTACAACTAACCCAATCTAGTTTCAACATTTACCATAGTGGTATCGAACTTGAAATACGGTACAAGGAGGTGCAACAGAATCTCATTCCAAGACTTAGCAAAGATAAACTATGTTATACAAATTTGTTCTAACCTTTCGCAGCTTATCTAACGCTACACCTGCATCAAATGTCTCATTACCATCCTCATCCACCGTAACAGCTGCAAGCTTTGATAATGTGAAACCAGACGCAAATGGATGCCCAGGATTGCTGGGAGAAAAAAAAAATAGAACATTTATGAAAAAGAAAACATGGAAAACAAGAAAAATTAAAACAATATGCAAGTGATTTAGCAAACCTGACAGAATCTTCATATCTGATGTGTACATTACTAATGGTGACTTTAAGATTTCCAATAATTGTAGATATTAAATTGTATAGCCATGAGTTTTCGCCTAATATCTGCAGCATGCAAGGAGCGCTATCAAAAATCAAGCAACACAAAAGTACGCAATCCATATGAAACAATGGAACACAAATGACAGTAACTGAGTAACCACAATTGATATTGAAGAGGAAATTGTTGTTATGAGTCATGTACATATTATTAGTCTAGCTCTCACTCTCCCTCAGCCTATGTGGCCCATGTAGCCCATGAGGCCCAACTAATTCTGTATATATATATATATATATATATATATATATATATATATATATATATATATATATATATATATATATATATATATATATATATATATATATATATATATATATATATATATATATATATATATATATATATATATATATATATATATATAACTTCTCCTAATGAATAAGATGCATAGTTGTGAATAGCAAAAATCTCTCTCCTCTTGAAAATTAATAATTGTAACAGAAATCCAAACTTTTGAATCTCCACTGGAACATTTAATTTTGGCAAACTTAGAGTTAGTAACCCTATGTAGTTTAAAACTAAGGGTGTGTTTGGGATTGGGACATTATAGTTATTAAAAACAACAGTATTTGAAATACGACTGCGTGGTACAGAATTGAAGGATAATCCAAATTTGATCCGTGGTTGTTTTTCTCTGTCAACACCATTACAACTGTAATAATAAGAATTTGAATCAACAAATCTCCACAACTTAATTTTTCGCTAAAATAGCACGCTTTCATCCAGTCGGCAGTCACCCGCCGGCGGCCAATGGACACCATCGACTTGGCTTGCCCAGAAAGTTGGGATAATGGGCAACTAGTTGTCTAGCAACAACTAGCTTCGCCTAGTTAGGCTACTTGTACCTGGCAGCTGTGGCCTAACATCAGGGCATGAGGGAGTGACCAGATGCAGTGGGCTAAGGCATGCGTGAGAGACCAGATTCAAATTGTCTTTGGGAATTACTGTCCCAGAAAACTCAATTTCATTTGTTTAAGTAAATTACCATAATATTCGAGATATTCTACCAGCAAAAATGCCCATTAGAGACAGTAGGAACTAGGAAGACAGCTAGCAATCAGGAGGTATTCTTGCATCAGAAATAGGTCTTTAATATCTTCAGCAAATCTAAAGGTATGGCCTATTTAATACTAAACAGAACTTTGTCTGAAAGCATGGACGAATTTTGGCTCCAGCTTTATCATCCATGGAATGCATCCAAATAAATAACTATAGAAAGTCATCATCCTCACCACACATACGCAATGGTTGAACTTAAGAAAAAAATATGAGAGATACATCTTTGGCATCTAAAAGTGGTGTGACAATTTGCTTCAAGAAGGTTTTTTAGTGGTGTGACAATTTGCTTCAAGAAGGTTTTTTATCGATCGTTGTGAATTTTCGTAACTGATCACTATTAGAGAACTATCTCTTGGCACAACATCAAATTAGCATACAAATATTACACGTTATGAGACAAACAGGACAAGAGATCATACAGGTCCTCCTTTCGAGCTCCTACTTGTCGCTTCAAGAGTTGCTGCCTCTGCAGCCTGCAGACAAACCTTTAGAATTTTAATTGCATGAAGTTGATGAATATAATCTTGGGGGAAAACAGAGAGAGCAAATTGGTGAAACAGAAGTGTGAAAGCAAGGGAACAGCATCAAATAGAGGAATTGAACCATAAAGACATATAATGCTGCTTCAAAAACATAGAATCTGAATATTTGGAACAGTTCCTATTCTCACATGATTGGGTAATTGGCTCTTGGCACTCAGCTCTCGCGTCTTGATTGACACCCACCTTAACCTAGAGGATGCACACTCTTCATTCTTCACTTGAATATACCACCAACTACGGGACTATTTTTATTAGCACTATTTATTGTAGTTTCACAGTGAAGAATTTGATGCCATGCTAGTCCTGGTAGCACACTGCTCACTTGTACACCCAACTATGGGACTATTTTTTTCACTATTTTTATTAGCACTATTGAATTGTAGTTTCACAGTGAAGAATTTGATACCACGCTAGTCCTAGCAGTACTGCTCACTTGCATAAAGATCCTTACAAGTAGCTGCACTTGCTAATCATGCATGACAATTTAGTGCTTCATGTTGAATTAAAGTGTTTTAATCATAGGCCATATTTATATTGGGTTCTAAAAGCTGCTTTTCTAAAGTAAATGGCTTTCTGCAGTAACTAGCTTTCAAACGAAGTGTCTTTTCACGACGGGGTCTAGTAGTCGATTGTAGCATACACTGTATTAACTTCATTTACATAAGCTAAAATCACACGCGAGTTTCTCTCCGTACGGCTCTCTACAAGCTGTTACTATTCATAAGCTAAACCCAAAAGTCATCAGCAAAAGCCAATATAAAGTCCCATAGATACTAATCATCAACCTGTGCACTTGCATGAGCTGGTCGTTTCCTTCCCTCCTTTTTAGAAGGTTGTATATTTTGTCCAAATATTGTTGGCAAAGCTATATTTTATAAAAGAGTAAAATACATAGTCACTAAACTTGTTCGGATGTGTTATCTAGGTCACTATATTTTAAAAATGCACATCGAAGTCACTAATGTGATATGTGGGTCATTAGTCTATCCTAAGTTACTCACGTTGGCATATTTTGTAGGCCGGCATGACACTAAGATTCATTGAAATTAACACAAACCCCCAAATATTATATTTTTCTTTTTAACCCTATCCCTTTGCTCTTATTCCGATCTATTCGAATCAAACTGAATTCATCGGCACCAGTCACTTGAGGCCTTATCCTCTTCTTCCATCATCATCCTCTTGCGACGAAACCCTTGAGGCAGTGGCGGTAGAATGTGGCGCTGGCGACAGAGTATGGCTTCGTCCTCGCAGGACTCGTCACGCTCTACCTAATGAAGTTATGAGGCATGAACCATGATCTCCTCGCACGAGTCGCTTGGGAGTCAAACAAAAAGTAACGAGAAGGTATAGAATGCAGTCTAGTTCAAGTAAGGGCACATGGGTAGGGCTAAACGAAAAAATTGCATAGGGGTTTTCTGCAAATATTCCGCCAACTAGTTTTAATCCTACATGTCATGCCACGCATACGAACTATGCCAACGTGGGCAGTTAGGATGCACTAATGGCCCACTTATGTCACATCAATGACCTAGATGTGCATTTCAAAAGTTGTGACCTAGATGACACACCCGCAAAAATTGAATGATCCTCCGTGTATTTTACCCTTTATAAAATAATGGTTTCTAACGTACTTGTATGGAATTGGGGGGAATAAATTCTAAAAATTATTCTATCTATATGCTAATAAAAAAGCCAAGTTTCATTAGCAAGTTCATGATCAAGTGGATCCGATTTCAACAGAAGGATATCCAACTAACAAACAACACAATCAAAAAAAACACAGAACAGAAAGCAATTATTGCACCAGGTGCCACCCAACAGATACCCTATCATGGTGCAACATTGCTCTGGTACATCCTCTAGCCACGTTGATTCCATGAGGTTGACTTATTTCAAATTGACCAAACTTCCATTCTCGAAGGGAAAACAAAAAAAATCTGAATTCTAGTCCCAAAATTGCAGAACCTAAAATATTCTCTGAAATTCTTATATCGAAACAGAGCCTAAAATAATCCAGAATGTCTTACGTGTTCTTGTATGTCTTAATTATGATCGTCAAATATTCCAATAATAGCACTCTGAAGAATTCATACCTGACAACTACTTCTGGACCACCTACACTCCACAATTACAAGTGCCCCTTATTAAATAGAATAAAATCACAAGCAACAGATATGGAAACATCTTCAAAGATTTTGGCTGGTGCACTTATAACTGAAGCATGCATGCCTCTATTCTACAACTTGTTAACAAGGACCGGCCAAATTAGAAACTAGGAGCATAATATCATGACCACATCCTACAAGCAAACAACCCAAACAAATGAGAAGCGGTAGCTCCGCATGCTTACGAAGGCATAAATTCAAAATAAGAGAAACCAAAGTGAGAATTTACTTTTAAATGTCTTGTTCACATTATATGAATATAACAGATAGGATCATTGACTTGAGTGTTGGAATACGGAAATAAACAAGCATGATACAAGTTGAAAATGAAAACAAACCTCAATCTGCTGAAGCCTGGCTTCAAAAAGTTTTTCTCTATCTTCTTCCTAAAAACAAAAAAAAGAGGTGCCACAAATATACACTCAGAAACAGGAACAAGGAAGAAATTATGTCCGTAGAAATGTTATCGCCAATGCAATCTAAAATACTAGTAGAAAATACCTTGAGAGTCTGTCCATCGGGAGCAGGATGAGCAAGAACAAATAGACGATCAATAAGAACAATAACTGGTTCTTTACCCAGGCTTTTCCATGGAACCTATCAGAAATCACATTTTTGCATGAACAATTGACACATACAAGGTAAAACAATGGCAAACTCGGTAACCATAAGCAGATAAGCTGTAGGCAGTAAAATTATGTCTCGGCATTTCAACCACATGATGCCATTGTTTTGAACTAACCAAACCAAAAACACATTAAACCTGAGAAAATAATGGTTCATTTCCAATCTATAACTTCTATACTTATGTAACTAATAATAGAATATCAATATAAATGTATATTCATCAATGCAACTAGTTATTGACAGTTCCATTTGTGCATCCTCCAATCAAAAGGTACAAAGTCCTTAAGACTCATTTCAACCATATAACACAAGTGCTGACTATGGAAGCAGTTAAATAGCAAGTGATTATCAGGTAGGTGTGATGCATATGAAAGAATGGGCAGGTAGGTGATTATAACCCATTTGAACCTTATACAGCCATGGAATAGAAAATATGATTTTTTTTTTGGTTCTTTTTAACAATAAATACGCATGTTTTGTTGAAAGGGCTGAAGTGACATTAAAAAACAAGACAGAAGATATACTCAAGTATCAGCGCTGCTTGACAGTTGTTCAAAAACAATGTTAGGTATTGTGTCATGTGATATAAGAATGCAACTACAAAATTAAGGCCAAAAAAGGAAAATAAAAGAACCTTTAATGTTATGGTGCCAACAAACCCAGCTTTCACTGTTACTGGAAGCCGAAGAGAATTCAGTGCTTCAGCTTTCAGTTTTAAGTCTTTAAGAACAACATCACCTATTCACAGAGATATCAAAGCAGAGTAGATAAAGGATTACACTTATACAACAGTGGTAGAGCAAAAGTCCAATTAACTGCAGAATTTTTCAACAAAAAGATAAAATCTAATATATAATTGTTAAATTAAACATGTGTAAAGTGCTTGCTCAAAAAGTACACAAAGAAGAGCAGAATAGAAATAGAAGATTATCAAATGTGCCATGTGCGATTGCTTCCCTGCTATGAGCTACTATGGATGTGTTGATGCGGGGTACGATGCATCGTAGATCACACACAATGTGCTGCCGCACACCTTGTCATTGACTGGTGGTGGCACCACTACAGATTCTTGTATGCTAAACTGTTGAAGATTGGTCCCACCATATCACCATGGACTGTGTGCAACTTGTCCCAATGCCAACTACACTAGGTTGCAAGGCGAAGGGCTGGCACAGGTGCTGCAGTGTGACACCCTACCAATGGCAACCTTCTCTTCAGAATCGTAACAGAAATATTTTTACTAGAAGTCGAATTTGTCTGTATTTACCGATGTTCATAGCAAACCGCAGCACGGCACTACCAAACAACTTCTTAAAGTTATGTGCTACCAAAACAGGATACAAAATTGGCATAACCGAAATAGATATTATTGTGGCATTATCAGAACTGCAAAGCTTACAGGTAGCACATACAAATATCAAATATCAAGTTCTACAATCCTACTTAACATATATCATTTGTTTAGTGGAGCCCCCAATATGCAAGCAATGGCAGGATTTTGCACCTGCACTGCACCATCCAGGTCAAGTTTGTTCACTTGTCCCACTCCATCCTACTTAAACCAAATGTCAATTAAATAACATATATTCTACATTTTTCGGCATATCAACAAGCACAATCGTTGTTTTTAGTGCTCCTTGAATGAAATTGAGATTTAATCTTTTGGTCTAAAGAAGAAAAGAATAAAGAGTTGCATTTGATCCACGGCACAACAGAAAAGTATTGATAACACTATGGACTAATTGGCATCAGAATTGCAGTATGTAATACAAGCAGGTGATGAGGTGGAGACAAAAAAAAAAATTAAGAAAGAACTAAACCTTTCCAGACACTTATTCTAAGAGCTTCAACAGAAAGCCCTTCAACATATTCACCCAAATATTTGCGAAGCAAATACAGCACCTACATTTGAAAATGTGGAATTTCATCATGCCTCAGGAAAAAAATACGATTATATGAAATTTAATGTATAAGAAAATGCTAAAGGTTTAGATTCGGGGTTAAAATAAGAAACTGTGAACAAGAGAATTGTACACCTCCTAGGTTATTCACTATTCCAGCAGTGGTGCTAGCCTGCTACTGTGCATATTTTGTCCCCTCATGAGATAAGCAGAAAAACACTTGGGATCTTACAGATGAATCTAGTGACGGATCGTATAAGAATTTCACAAGATTAAATTCATCAAATATAAATCATTAATTACAATGAATAAATGCCAGGTAGACTCCAAATAGTTGTGGAAAATCTGTGCAGAATCAGCAGGATGACCAGGCATTCATCCATGAGACAATTCTATTCATAGGTGTTTCAAATTTTGCTAGTGCGTCATTTCTCTCTCCCCTTAGTGAACAACTGAATATTATGTCTTTCATTACTTATGTATGGCCTGCTTGGAAGAAATGAAGATCATGACAAGAAGTGATTGCACCACCTCACACCTTTCTTATTAGCACTGTCTACCAGTATGGTTATTTCATACATAATAACATAATGTTATATAAGTAAAGACACGGAGCAATCTTGAACAAGAAATGGACGCAAGCTTAGAATAGGATCACACAGAACACAGCTTTAGCCATAATAGTACGGATGCTCAAAATTACACTTATGACCGAAAATAAAGAGGTAATCATGAGCATGGGCTATTACCGGCCAAGCACACTATTATGTTGAGTAGTAACCAATAGTGACCAACTCCACTTCATGCAGCAGTCACTCTGTTGTTGAACCAACCAGATACATATGACACACTGCTGACCGGAGATGATTCTCAACATTCACTTAACTTGTAGAGTCAACACTATGTTCTAGTGGCAAAAGGGCGTCAATATGCATGCAAGCTAAATGCAATGATAGACCATTCAAACTTAAGAGTGACAAGTGCCTAACAATCGGAAGTAGCACAAACTAGGAAATTTGGAGAATGTAAACAAAAGCTGCACTGCAGCTATGAACTTTCTCCTCTCCTCCCGTAACTTGAGATGCAACTACCGCGTGGCAACAATCGATTGTTCAAACTAGGTGCAACAACTCCCCCAGCAATTGGAAGCGACCAAAACTAGGAAACGTTTTCTAAGAAAAATTGCGCCGCAACCACCAACTCTCCCCCAGTCCTTGTCCACCAATAACTCAACATGCAACCTATCAAGACCCACCCGAAATCCCCCATCGTTCCGCACCAATTGCACCGCGCCCGACCGCTCCAAACCCGCAGCGCGATCACCACCCAACCTACCGCTACGCTGCAGCGATTCGTTAACCCCCAACAGAATCCCAACACGAACAACCGCCGCTAAGATCACGCGGGATAGGTACCGTCCTAATCGAAGACCCCAGAGAGAAGGGGAAGAGAGAGGGAAAGGGAGAGGGAGAGAGATCATACGTGGCCCTCGAACATGGCGGAAGCCGAGGGGGCGCCCGACGGACGGGTCCGACGCGGGATGTGGGGGTGGGGGCGCCCTAGGGCGACGGCGCGCGCGCGAATCCGCTGCCTCCTCGCGCCCGGAGGGGCACCGTCATGGATGGGGCCGAGGGGGCTAGGGTTCCGGGGAAGGCGAGACGAGGGGAGGGGAGGCGCGCGGTGGCGAGGAAGACGACGATGAGGGGGAGGCGGAGCGGAAGAAGGGTGGGGAGGGGTGGGATGCAGGTGGAGACGAGATGGGGCCGGCACGGGGTGGTGGGGTTCCTTTTGGCTGGGTTCGAGTCGAGTCGAGCCGGGGTACGTGTCCTTAGCTCGGTTGCAACGTAACGTGCGCGGCGCATGGGCCGCACGCCCGGTCAACACGTCGAGGAGGGTGGAGGGGGGAGGTATGCGCAAAGGCGAACGCCGCTTTCTTTGGAGCGCACGTATGGCGGTCGAGCCGTCGGGGGATGTTTCTTAGTAGAACTTTTTTCTTCTTTTTTCTGTATTGTTTGTAGCCATCTCTTTTTTCCCCCAAAACGTAACAAGTTGAAATTGATTTAGAATGGTCCGTCTGTGCTATATTATGCAAGTTTGGTGTAGTTTTGTTTGCATGTTACACTTCAATACCACGAGGTAACTATCTAGCTGTCATATCATATTTTTTTAAGAACACGCAAAAGAATTGCTTTGTATGTTGCTCTTGGTGGCGTCAACACCAATGGTATTGAATCTTTTTAAATTGGTCCAAAACAAAAGAGATATGTGATTGAGATTTGTATAGTACTATGAATGTTCAACAACTCTTTACCTTTGTATTAGGTGGGTTCTTTTGAGTTGATGGCTTATAGCTTAAATATTTGAATCCTGGCTATTCGCGAGAGGTACTATGTAGAAGAAAATAGTCGCATATGATTTTGGCGGATGCAGTTGAACTCAATACATTTTTTACTACAATCTTCCTGTTGACACAGTTTTGAAAAAATGTACCGTTTAAAAGCTAGTTACTGTAGACAGTACAAGTATAAGCCGACTAAAAGTCAAAAAGAACTCACCATTACCTTAGGCCCTGTTTGGATGGACTAGGACTAGTTGTTAGCTAGAACTAGTTGTTAGCTGACTAGTAGTTAGCTGGCTAAAGATTAGCATAGTCCTGTTTGGATCCAAGGACTAATAAGTGCTACTATCTCAGTGCAAAGTCTGTTATACCCCTATGCATGGTGGTCTGGGAGGGTTGGCGTGGGTATCAACGTCTTTTTTCCATCCGGCTGGTCTTTTAGCCCTCATTAGCTGGGTTTGATGGACTAGTTGGCTAACAACTAGTTGGGGCTTTGGCTAAACTTTAGCTCACCCATTAGCCCTCATATTTGGATCCTCAAGGGCTAAAGTTTAGCAACTAGTTGTTAGTCCAAGGGATCCAAACAGGGCCTAGGCTTGTCTAGAATGTAAGAATTTTTTTACTTAAAGTTGGGAGGCCCTTGAAAGGATTAGACCTCACGATTCTATTGACAGTATAAAAGTTCACTACATTGTTGAGATATTACCAAGGATATAATTCAGGATGGAGAAGAGGCCGTAGCGTCGGTAACCTTCATCTTCCATATTAGAGACTCAACAATGACTTGAGCACTGGCAAACAACGGTGATAAGAAGTGGATTTGAACCTCCTTGGCTCCTTCATGGGGAGCACTTGGAAGTTGAAAGTAGGCCTGGCGATTATACCAGTGTTTGACGATGGCAAGATTGCTGGACACTGCCAAGGACCATCAAATTAGTTTTTCTCTACCTTTGCGGTGATTTCACATGTTGGGAAGAGGAGAAGATGTGATTTAGACCCAGAGGAATAACACCTTGTAGGACTCCCATATGGGTACGTTTCAATGGCCTTTTGCTGCAGTAGACGACATCATCATCACTGGCAACAAAAAACTCTAGAAAGGTAGGGAAAGAAGCCTGGTACGATGCCTAAATCAACTATTGGAACAACAAAAGAGCTAGAATCCACCCTTAAAAGTAAGTTGTGGAAACTACAACGAGTGGGTCCCCCTCCTTATTGCCAGCGCTTGGCCAGAGAGATGACGGAGAGGAGGGCCAATGGTGAAATTGGGGGATGGAGAAGAAAGGAGCAGGGGAGGAGCTACAGGGAACAACGCAGTTCCTCATAAATTTCTATTAAAATCCTTCATTCTAAACCTCTTAAATAAGTAATGAATCAAATGATTGAATAAACCACGCGTGAACTAACCATTCACTTCCTAACCAAACTAAGATTTTATGAAAGCCTAAACCTTGTGTGAAATCAACGAGTATTGTCCATAACTGGAGACACAGCTATTCGAATAGTTTTACACTCTACAGAAGTTACAGAACTTTACCCATAAGAGATAATCAATCTGACACACTTTCAAAGGTGTGCGACTAAGCGATTATCACAAGGCCTTTACAATCCCAATCCCAACTAATCTCACCCACTAAGATTTTGCTGCCGAGTAGGTTGACCACCTAGTTGATAAAAGCCCCTCTTGCGCCAATCAAAACATCTCAATAGCGAAATCAAGGTTGAAACATCCCAAATTAATTAGCCAGATCTATTCCATACTGAAAATGTCATTGTACAGTAAGGCTCGGATAAATGGCGCACAAAGTTAAGTCCTTAGACATTACCTAGACGAAGCATCTATATCCCATTGTGATATTAGCACCCACTTTACTGCGCAATCACTCGTCGAAGTGAAAACTATTTTGTTTAACCAACACCAATGATACTACCACTGTCATAGCACATTATTTTATAACTATGGCTGACCACCACGATTCAATATCTCATTAAGTCAAAATTTATTTAATTGATCACATGTGTGATGAGCCCAATATAACAACAAGCATGGCTAAACATACTAAATATACAACCCAAGTAGATACTAGTATTGCATCACAGGATAGTTGATTATCTTGTGATGACAATGGAATCATGGCATTGAAATTATCAAGGAGGGATTAACCAAAATTGGTCGATAACTACTGGATACAAGGGTTTGTATTAAATTAGTAATACATGATAATTTAAAACAAAATAATTATAAATATATTTAAAACAATGGGTTCAACATGATGAAAGGTTGATACTTTCCTTGGCCTTGCTAAGTTACTACTTCTTGAACTTCAGTTCCTACTACTACTCCTTTGAAGATGCTATCTAATGAGAGAGAAAGCGAACAAAATATAAATAAATTTCAATAAAATCCAAAAACAACAAAACTAGAACCAAAATATAGATATTGATTTTATATGAATTTAGAAAGAAGAATCAAGTCAATCAGAGTTTGGATGAAGAAGAACAAACCGTCGGAAGATTAATCGGCTAAGAAAATACTGCAAAAAGAAAGTAGAAAGAGAAACCCTATGGCTGACAGGTGGGCCCTACAAATTATTTGGAATCTTTGGATTTTCCAAAATAAACTTAATTATAGAGAAAGGGTGTTAGGCTGACAAGTGGGCCCCTTAGTCTGTAGACCAGGTTCACGGACAAATCTTGGTATATGGTGGACCAAGTTCATGATTAAAGCTTTGGTTCATGATGGACATGGTCCACGAAATAGGATCCCGACATGTGGGGTCCACCTAGTAGTGGGAGAAGGAAGGCAGGAACTACGGAAGTGACTCGTGGCATAAGGCAAGGCAATGGGTTGTGCGGACAAGCTAGGCTTCGAAGCCGACACGGAGATGGGCCAAGGCAACTTGATAGTCGGCCAAGGAAAGGCTTGGGCCAGTGCAAGGAAAAGAAAGACGATGGCCCAGCAAAGAAAGATGGACTGGGCCAAAAGAAAGAGACTGGGTCGAGAGAAAGAGGAAGTCAGCTAATTGGAGATTTCAGAATTTCCAGAGAATTTCTGAATTTCAAAAATTGAATTAAATTCAGTTGAGTTCCAATAAATAGCAAATAAACTCTGAAAAATCCAAGAAAATATGGAAAAATTCCTTGCATCACAAGGAACACAACTAAAACTAGTTTTGATCTAATTGATGTTTACTTTATTCATATTAAATCTTTTTATTTCTAAAAATTCAAATTAAGATTTAATTAATTAAAAAACAAAATGGTTATTTTATTTTAGAAGCTTTAAAAAGACTCTACAAATAGTCTCCATAAGACTGCCCTGGTCTCATTGTACGTGTATTTAGAGCCAAGCTGGATGACCTCAAGGAATAGCTATTCAAGAAGCACATCCTTGGCAAGGTGGTTACTTACGTCTACTTCATCGAATTCCAGAAGAGGGCTCTTCCACACACTAACTTCCTCCTTGTCATGGAGGGGTGGTACAAGCTCACGTGTCTAGAGCAGTATGATTGCATCATCTCTACTGAGCTCCCAGACAAGCACAAGTACACAGAGCTATATGAGATGGTCATCAAGCACATGATGCACAGTCCTTGCGGAGTCCTAAATCCCAAGAACGTTTGCATGCAAGAACCGCTACCCACGTCCTTTCAATGTGTCTACCTAATAGAGTAAGGACTCGTACCCCGTTTACAAGAGACAGGATGATGGCTGTTGCACAAATGTTCTAGGGAGGATGCTAAACAACAGGTGGGTTGTGTCGTACAACTCTTAATTCTTGAGGTTGTACAACTACCACGGCAATGTGGAGGTCTGCATTACGAAACACTTGTTTCTCTTGATGAGCCCAATAGCAACATTAAAATTGATGAGATTAAGCAATTTAGGGATGCAAGGTGGGTTTCACCACTAGAAGCACTATAGAGGATCTACAGCTTTGAACTTAGCAAAGTCTCCCCACCCATGATGCAGCTAAAGCTACATCTCCCGAACATGCACATGGTCTTGTTCTGCACGGGGCATGATTTGCATGATGTTGTTGGTCGGCATGGTGCCATGAGGTCTATGCTAACCGAGTGTTTCGGGATGAACAAAACAAACAAGGATGCTCGACGTATCTTGTACAGGGATTTCTTGGCAGCATTTGTTTGGCATGTAAGCCTAAAGTTATGGACGATGAGGACAAAACACACGCAGGTTGGTAGAAAACGTGTCAGCCTATCCGATAAAGGGGGAGCGATACTATCTTAGGGTGCTCCTAAACCACATGATATGCGCCACCTCCTTTGAAGACCTTAGGATGGTAGACATTATAGTCTACTCATTCTTTCGTAAAGCCACTAAAAAGAGGGGTCGTATCGAGGCAGACAATACCCTTGACAAGTGTCTTCCTAAGACCAAGTTGTTCCAGATGCCATCCTCACTTTGGAGGCCCTTCGCAACTATATTTGTCTTCTGTGAGCCCAGCAACATTTGTGGCCTCTAGGACATGCACCTTGAGGGAATGTCAAACAATTTTCATCATTCCCACTCATGCTTCAGTCAATGGGGAAAGACATAACAGCATTCCCTTTCCCCAAGATTGGTGAGTCGCATGACACCAATGGCGGTGAGGCCATGGAGATCGTTGAGGAGTCCATGACTGAGGTAGACCATAAGCATGCATCTTTGTTGTCATCCCTCAACATCGAGCAGAGGACCACATACGACAAGATATTATCTATTGTTGATAGTGGTAATGGGGGTGTCTTCTTTGTCGATGGGCTAGGAGGCATGGGAAAGACATTCCTATATAAAGCTTTGCTAGCGAAGGTTTGAGGCGAGGGCAAGATAGCCAGGGCAGCTGTGACATCAGGTGTCACAGCATCCATCATGCTTGGAGGTAGGACCGCACACTCAAGGTTTAAGATCCCATTTAAAATTGAAGATGTGGCAATTTGTAGCTTCACAAAGCAGAGTGGGACTGCTAAGCTTGGCAGGCATCGCTAATAATATGGGATGAAGCCGTGATGGCAAAGTAAAAGGCAGTCGAGGCCCTAGACAATAGCATGCAGGAATTCATGGGCTGACACAACCTGCCATTCGAGGGGAAGACAGTTGTGTTAGATGGAGACTTTAGGCAAGTGCTTCCAGTTGTTCAAAACAGGATGAGGCCATAGATAACTGGCGTGATGTTGCGTAAGTCCTACCTTTGGGTGAGCATGCGACAACTTTGGCTCGTCTATAACATGAGGGCCCAAAGCGATCCATAATTTGCAAAGTACCTACTACGTGTCAGGAATGGCACTGAGGAGGCCAATGAGGATGGCTACATATGGCTTTCGAATGATATCAGCATGCCATATATCGGAAGGATTCCAACCTCCACAAACTCATACAAAACGTGTTTCCTGTGCTTGATGAGAATCTATTGGATCTGAACTATATCACAACTTGGCCATCCTATCGACTCGGAATGAGTATGTCGACAGGATTAATATGAAGATGATTGACCTATTTCGTGAGAGGAGATGCTATACCATAGCTTCGATAGTGTGGAGGATGATCCCCACAGCTGTTACCCCCCCTCAAATTCCTAAACTCCTTCACCCTAATGAGCTGCCTCCGCATGTACTAAAATTCAAGATTAATTATCTTGTGATACTGCTGAGGAACATTGACCCCACTAATGGACTATGCAACGGGACGAGGCTGGTGTTCCAGGGTTCTAGAAGAATGTTATTTACGTCGAGATCGTGCTGGGCTAGCTTGCTAGGAAGAGGGTGTTCCTGCTTGGATACCTTTATGTGCATTTAACGTTGAGATGTTCCCTTTTAGATTCAAGAGAAAGCAGTTCCCTATCAGGCTAAGCTTTGCTATGATGATTTATAAGGCACATGGGCAAACCATCCCAAGCGTTAGTGTGGGCAAACCATCCCAAACGTTAGTGTCTACCTCCTCGATCTGGTGTTCTCTCATGGTTAGTAGTGTGTCGCACTATCCAAAGCCACTGCTAGGAATAACATTAAGATTCTCCCCATTATGGAGAAGGAGAAGGACAAGCCAGCCAAGTCTAGGAAGACACGTGGGACCTTCACAAAAAAATCATCTACAGGGGAGTACTCACAACATAGAAGAGGTATTGACTAGGTGCTTTGGGCATATGTGATATGGAAAAACACCTCATATACTTGCCAAATGACGATTTTGATGCATCAGAAAAGGAACAAAAATATTATTTACAATGATGTACTCTATGGTCCTCGCATATTTTGACATTATGATTTTTGTAAAGAGAAATATGTCGAACATACCCTTTTTCACTTTTGTATTATATGGATGTTATCACTTCTAAATTAAATTAAAGCAAATTTCATAGGGAAGTTTTGTGCAAGGATATCAAATTGGTGTACTAGGATGTTTTCCTAGGACATGAGAGGTGTTTACTTTTTGCTTGCATAGCAACTATGTCTTTGTTATGTTTTGTTTGATTCTTTTAAATCCTAATTAACTATGAGACACATTTACAAATTTTGAGTTGCTCATAGCTGTGACAAATTATGCCTTGGAGTTGTTCGCTTTAGGATGCTATTTATATCTTTATTTGATGTATTACTGGTCTGTGCTATATTGCTGAAACTCCAAATCATATTGTGATCATTAAACGGTGTGTTGCAGATGGTTAGTTTTTTCCGTGGCAATGTATGGGCAAACAACTATGAACTAAAATAATTGTGTTGGTTGAGCAAATTCTCAAATTCTCCAATGTTATTTGAATTGAATTGGATAAAGCTCGCCTATGTGATGTGTTGCTATGGATTTTTAAAATTTATCATACTATATGTTTTAAAACTCACGAGTGGTAAAGATTTTTAGAATATGCATACAAACATGTTCTAAAATTTTTTAAATCCGTCAAGTAAGTCAGAAGCCGTTGATCACACCTCGTGGTTATAAGTCGGAAGACATCGACCACACCTCGTGGTCATAGGTTGGGAGCCCTTGAGCACACCTTGTCGTCGTAAGTTGGAAGCCATCGAGCATCGCGCATGATCGTAGGTCGGGAGTGGTCGATGATCGATCGTGGTCCTAAATCAGGAGCCTTCGATAATGGCTCATGGTTGTACATCGGAAGCTGACGACCATCATTCTTGTCGTAAGTCGGAAGCCATTGAGGATACCTCATGGTCGTAAGTCGAAACACATCAACCAACGCTCGCGGTCGTAAGTCAGAAGACATCGATCACACCTCATGGCTTTAAGTCAAAACACATTGACCAGTGCTCATGGTCATAAATTACAAGCCATCGATCACACCTCGTGGTGATAAGTTAGAAGCCGTCGACCGTCGAGAGCGGTCGACCATCATTGGTCGTCATACGTTGGAAGGTCTCCAGTGTGCTTGTGCCCTATCACCTGACTGCCGACGCCAGCCTGCTTGATCCCGACTTCGACCACGACCCTTTGACATCGACCACGGCCCCTTCAACTATGGCCCCCTTCGACCACGACCCTGACTTTGACCACAGCGTCGACTTTGACCATGGCGTCAACTTCGACTACGGCCTCGACTTCGACTACAGATCTTGACTTCAACCAGCGCTCGTGGTCGTAAGTCGAAAGACATCGACCACACCTCGTGGTTGTAATTCGGAACATAGTGACCAACACTCGTGATCGTAAATCGGAATTTGTCGATCACACCTCATGGTCAAAAGTATGTTACAATCCATGGAGAGTATGAGACCTTGTGGGTCTTGCTGTCGAGGGTGGGGAGCTCGATCTCGGGGGTGACCTATGGGTAGGTGACTTGATATCCAACTGGAGGGGGAACTCGTAGCGGCGGAGGTTGTGAACAAACCAGCATGTGCCCTCCGGGTTGGTGCTACAACTACGACCATGACTGCTATGATCACATCCACGGGCGCTACGACTACAACCATGACCGCGACTTCGACCATTGCCCCCCTCGACTTCGAGCACTGCCCCCTTTGACTTTGACCATCAACCGCTATCCCCTTCAACTCAGCCCTTCGACGTCGACCAGTTCCCTCTTCGACCATGGCTTCGATGATGACCACAGATCTTCGACTTCGACCACTGCCCCCTTTGACCATGACCCTGATAGACCATGTGGAGATGACACCGGTTGTGTGATGAGTAATTGACATCTGGTTTTAGGAAAGTCGAGTTTGGTTTATGTGGTTCGGGCCATGTCGTTGCTCGGTGCAATCGGCTTCGGTCGGACTTGGTCAAACTAGGTCGAACGTGTTTGTTGTTTATTTCTCGGTTCGATCGGTTTGGGCTTTGAGTATTTCTTCTGGTATTTATGTATGGTTACAATGTTTCGAGCGGTGCTATGTGATTTGTTTCTTGTCTGTGATAGCTGCAGGACATCAAGGCGGAGTCGTGGCGAGGCACGGAGGACCGGACTAGACGCGGGTGGTGCTGAGGTCAGAACGGTCGAGGTGTGCCGAAGACGGTAGAGACTCGAGGTGGCTGCGTGGCTTAGAGGGCAAGAAATGAGGAAGCTTCCTGGAAGGTGCGCGAGGGACGTTTTGGTGAATACGCAAAGCTGCACTAAAGGAAGTGGATTGTGGATAAAGCGCCATGAGTTGTTGAGAGCTAATGGGTAAAGTGTGTTGTAAACCCATTGTGAGGGCTATAAATAGAGGATGCTCTCTAGTGGAGAGGGTTGAGAGAGTGGGTGTAAGCGTTAGGGTTTTATTTGGTTCTCTCCATGTATGAAATTTGAGAGAGAGAGAGTAGTGAGCTGAATGTAAACACTTCTTTCAATCATGTATGTCTCCGTATCGTTTTTCAAGTTATTTCTATTTGAGTTCTTCTGAGTTTGTGCTTCTCCTTGTGTTCTTGTTTTCCTTTCACCCATGAATGGAGATGGTGGGTTAAATCATGCCCAGGATATGAAATCCCATGAGGTTGTTGCTTCTTGATTTTATTGATGGATCGGTTGAGTAGAAATTAGCAGTTATATGGTTGTTCAGCTGCTACTTCCATCTTCTGGCTGCTACTTCTTTTAAGTCAAAAATTGCCTTCAGCCAAATACTTCTCTCTGTTTTGGCAAGAAACTTATTTTCGGCCAACATGCTTCTGTTAGTCCTTTGATCCTGTTCACTTGGATTATTTTAGTGTTCTTTGCCGAGAGGAAGTTTCATCCAAATATTTAATTCTCAAGTTGCATGCAGCTCGGCTACATACTCTTGATCATTCGGCCAGCATGGGACATTTTTGCTACTCTTTGTGCTGTTTTTGACCCTTCTGCATGCAGTCCAGATGACCTCGCTTTTGGCTGTAATTTTTTCTGGTTAATCGCTGATCTAGGCTGCTCTTAACCATATTGCATGCAGTCCAGATAGCTTTCAAAACCAAGTATAAAACTGCTCCATTTGTGCCGTATGAAGTAAAGCTGCAGATCGAGTATTGCTTTGCCGAGATTTGTCTGTGAGCATTCACTTTTGTTCCGTGCTGCAGCTTCTTTTTTTTTCTTTTAGTTTTTGAGTTCGGCAGCCTTCTTGCTTTCCTTTGGTTCTTCTTTGCAGCAAACTGAACTAGCATTTCTTCTTTCGGGCAGCATGAAATGATTGGGATCAATATTAATTTCTGCTGCTCTAACGAATGACTTTCAGCTTGTTCTTGTAGTCTCGGCCAGCAAGTTGTTTATTATAGTTTTCTTTTTCGGTTAAACTTCTTACCCAAGTTACTGTTGTCAAACTTCTTGTTTTCTTGTCTAAACTTCCCAGCTCGTGTTTGTTCTCTAGTTTATGGGACTTCTGATCTTTATAGTGTTTGGAGAAATTGATTTAAATTTCATTGAGCTTGCGTTTTCTTGCTTCATTGCTTCTGTAGCAATTGGAGAAGAGCGTGTAGGTACTTGGGATATATTTTTTTAAAAAAGAAACGACATTCACCCCCCTCTGTTGCCAATTTCGATCCAACAGACCCTTTGACATTGACCACTTCCCCCTTCGACCACTGTCCCCTTCGATCATGACCCTTCAACGAACACGGCCCTTCGATGTCGACTACTTCCCCCTTTGACCACCGTCCCCTTCACCCACTGTCCTCTTTGACCACGGTCCTTCGACATTGACCACTATCTCCATCGACCACGGCCCTTCGACGTCGACCTTGGCATCGACTTCGACCACTATCCCCTTCGATGACCACGGCCCTTCGACGTTGACCACTTCCTCCTTCGACCATAGCCACCTTTAACTACGGCTTCGACTTCAACTATGGATCTTCGATTTAACCACGGATCTTCGACTTTGACCACTACCCCCTTCAACCACTGTCCCTTTTGACCATGGCCCTTCGACGTCGACTACTGTCCCCTTCGACCATGGCCCTTTGATGTCAACCACTGTCCCCTTCGATGATACGACCCTTCAACATCGTCCACTTCCCTCTTCGACAACCGCCCCCTTCGACCACGGCATCGACTTTGATCATGGATCTTCGACTTCGGCCACGACCCCTTAACCACGGCCCCCTTCGACCACAGCCCCGACATCGACCATAGCCCCCTTCGACCACGGCTCTTCGACTTTGACCGTGGACTGATTTTGTCCACGACCCTTCAACTTTGATCACTGCCCCTTCGACTACCGTCCCCTTTGACCACAGCTTAGACTTTGATCAAGACCCTTTGACTTTGACCACGGCCCTTCGACTTCGATCGCGGATTGACTTCGTCCACGGCCCTTCGACTTTGACCATTGCCCCCTTTGACCACTGTCCCCTTTAACCACAGCTTGAAATTCAACCATGACCCTTTGACTTCAACATCAGCCCTTCGACTTTGACTGCGGACCAACTTCGTCCACGGCCCTTCGACTTCAACCACTACCCCCTTCGACCACTGTCCCCTTCGACCATGGCTTGGACTTCGACCACGGCCCTTCGGCTTCGACCTCCGCCCCTTCGACTACGGCTTCGACTTCGACAACAGATATTTGACTTCGGCCACGGCCCCCCTCAACCACAGCTTTGACTTCGACCATGGCCCTTCGCCTTCAGCCATAGCCCCTCGACCATGCCCCAATTCGACCACGGCACCGATTTCGACGACCAGCTTGGGAGACCAAAATCACCAGACAGCGCGACGGGCTCTGAGTGAAGAGTAGGAGGAGGTAGAGAGGCTCACCGGGCGAGCGACTGCTGGGTGGCGGCGGTGGGGGGATAGCCATGTGGGCGAGCGTAGTAAGAGGAAGTTGCTGCCGCCATCGCTGAGTGCCCTTCTCTCTAATCCATCGGCCGCTGTTGTTGAGCACCAGTCTCTCTGATCCACCGGCCTCTATCGCCAAGCATCGTGTCGCTGGTTGAAGGGATGACAGGAGATCGAATTGGTGATGGCACCCTGGGGAAAGTTGGGGGATTGCAACTAGACGTTGCCGCGCGGGGAAGGAATTGGTGGCAGCGCCGAGGAGGAAGAGGCATGGCACGAGAGTTTGGCGGAGAAGGAGGCGGCGATGGGCAAATGGGGAGAGGAGGTAGCGGGCAAATACGTTGGGGAGGCGGCGATGGGGCGATGCGACGCTGTTGGGGGAAGATAGGGGCTACGACCAGACGCTACCACATGGGGAAGGAATTGGTGGCGACGCTGAGGAGGAGGAGGCGCGGCACGAGGGTTTGGGGGAGAGAAGGAGGCAGCAGTTGCGGGTAGTGGAATGGTTGCGAGAGCAGAGTATGTGGGGAGAGAAGAGGAGGAGAGTGGCCCACGCGTTGGCCCGACCTTTTCTACAAGGAGCAAAAAAACTACCTACATACGAATCTGGACGGTTGATCTTTGATCGGATGGCTGAGAAGAGATGAGAGAGAACAGACCGATGACCACTAACTCACAGTTTTATAATAGTAAAGAAATAAAGATTTGTTTTGTTTAGGTATCAAATGCTACATACATTTGACATTTACTCTCATTTATTTATCATCACATTTCCATCTATAGTCTAAATGGTGAGGTGATAGGTGTGCAATGTGAAATACGCTGTGAGATGTGTGCACCTTAACCCAACTGATGAAAGGTCTTCTATTCTGTGGGCTATCATTGCATGTTTGATTGGGATCATTTAACTATTGAATATGGTTGAGTAATTTTTTGACTTAACTTATGTTCATGCCTATAGAGGTTGACTTAACTTGTGTTCATGCCTATAGAGGCAGCATTCACAAGAACTTTGCTTATGTCTGATAATAGTTGAACATGAATATAAATTTCATGCACAAGAAATTTTCATGCCAACTTAGAAGACAATTACTGCTAACTTGCCATAATTTCTCCGTGAGGCAATCACTGCTCTTACATCCATCAAAATGAAGAATCAACACTACTACAAAAAGAGTCATCACAGATGGTTCAGAACTGTCATCACAGATGGTTTTCTGAACCACCTGTATTTATGTGTTAGTGATAATCGGAGGTTATCACAGACGGTTTGTGAGCCGTCTATGATAAAGACAACACAGACGGTTTGTAACTAGAACCGTCTGTGAAAAAAATTATTACAGACAGCTCGAACCAAAAACCATCTATGATACTCACACATCATGGACGGTTCTAGTTACCAACCGTCTGTGGTTAGCGAGTACCACAGATGGTTGGTATATAGAAACATCTGTGATAGTCCTTCATAGATGTTTTATAGCACAAACTGTCTATGATAATTCATTCTATACATATACCCTTTGAAAACAAGCAAATAAAGTGGCAAACACTACAACATATTCCATTTCCATTAAGATTAGAATTCACCATTACAACATAACAAGATAAAATGAACGCAACTCTTTAACATGGCAAGAATATATAAGAAGCAGAGATCCTAGTAGACAATACAAGTTGGATGCATCGGATGGCGGCCGGATATCACCGGCAATGGAGAGGCAACGGTAGCACCGCCTTTGTGGTATGACGGTGAGACTACACAAGACACTTTTACGACACTTACGATAAGAGTGTGTTGTGTAGTCAACCGTGGTGTCACAACGGAGGCGCTAGCTCACGGCGGTAGTCAGCGTCATCGACGAACAAATTGGATGTAGTGTGCGATGTCCTTAACGCCTGCTATCAAGGAAGAGAGGGGAGGGCATCGGTTGGTGGCCAGATATCACTGGCAATGGAGAGGCAGTGGTACCACCACCTTTGTGGCATGACGGTGAGACTGCATAAAACACTCTTACGACACTTATGACAAGAGTGTTGTGCAGTCGACCGTGATGTCACAATGGAGGTGCTAGCTCACGGCGGTAGTCGGCATCGTCGGGGAACAAGCTAGATGCATCGGATTGCGATCGGATATCACCAGCAATGGAGAGGCGGCGGAAGCGCCACATTTGTGGCACGACGGTGAAACTACATAAGATACTCTTACGAAACTTACGACAAGAGTGTGTTATGCAGTCAACCGTGGTGTCACAACGGAGGCGCTAGCTCACGATGGTAGTTGGCGTCATTGGGGGAGGATGCAGGATGCTATATTACGGATGAACTCACCCGTGACTGCCAGTGGAAAGGTAGATGGGGAGTAATTAATAAGGGCCAAGCGGTGGGAGGAACCGGCGCCTGCCATCCGATGTGGAGAGAATGGACAGATGAGATCAAAATCCTGGGGGATACGCCACGGATCGGTGACGTGTCATTATCAGAGACGGTTTGCTATACGAACCGTCTGTGATAGTTTCATAGATGGTTCTAATTAAAAACCATCTGTGATAATGCGTATATCACAGATGGCTTTTAAACCTAACCGTATGTAATAGTTTTAGAGACGGTTTTAGTCATGAACTCTCTGTAATAATCAAACAGACGGCTCCATATGAACCGTTTGTGATGAAACGTCCAGTATAGCTTGTTTTGTAGTAGTGCAACTTTCTCATGCCACATTTTCACAATCTTTGCCAAGTCCTTTTCCTCTGTGATTCCTTTTTTATGGTTCATGTTAGGACGATTTATTGCTCATGTAGAATGATGGATGATTTATATTCTGCCGCTATCATTTTTTTATCACCAAGCTAATTCGTGGCATTGAGTTAGTCTAGTAGCTTGATTTCAATTTTAGAGTTGAGACTTGAGTGGTTCATGGAACACTGAGTATAATTCTTTAGCATCTCTTGAGCTTATTTCTATTTTCTACTAAGAAGATGCAATGAACACTTTTCCATGTATTCAGGTTTAAATATGCTCATGTTAGCCTTACATATTATGAAATTCCTATTGTAGATTCATTGCCCAGCTTGTTCTTTGCTGAGACTAATGTATGCTTTATAAGGGTACTATGTTGCAACATTGATGATGATATTGGATATAGAGAAGTAATAGACATTGCATAAGTTGGGAGGCAACTCCTAACATCCATAGAGATATTGTCCTACTACGTCGCCTACAATAGCATGAGGCCATCACCTTGATAGGATTTTCATATGCCTTATAGAAAAAAGTTTAACTAATATTTGTTTGGAGCTTCAGAATTGCAAAAATCAACATATATGTAGATATATATATGTAAATCAACATATATGTATATATATATATGTTAAATGTACCTCCTTACTTGTATGTGGATCCCAATGATTAATTAATTAGTTTACTGGTCATCATTTCAATCAAGGCTCTCAACTTTGTTTATAGTGGATGAAGTCAAGCAGCAACAAACCTCCATTCCCTTTAGCAAGAATGTATAGTTGCAAGCATGCGAGAAAATATTTATCATGAAGTTTGGTTTTCTATTGCAATACACGGACACCTAACTACTTACCTAGTAAATATACCCATTTTAAATAATAGTTCCATATTATTTTCTATTTTCTCATGGTTACCTTCACATATGCATATTATGTCAGTGTAGCGATAAATTTCAATTATCATCTTAGGGGCATTTTACTAGTGCTACATGGTCTCTTCCTCGCTGTTGCATAGTTGCACTTTGGATGTGACTTCACTGCTACATTGTTCTATTGACATGTGCTAAGATAATAAATTTGACTGAAGGGAGTAACATGCTACTAAAAGAATTAATCTTTGAAGTTAAAAAAAATATGAAAATTATAAATAACTTAATTTAGAACAGAGGATGTATACAACTAAAAAGAACTCAGGATTACAGAAAGTTTGGGTAATGTGGTTGGTAGTTCTATTTGTGAACCCCATTGTCGCTAAGCATATATGCCATGTTAATTTCAAATGCCAAATAAGATTATGAATAGGTTCAAAGAACATAGTCAGAATCTCCATTCTTCTATTGCTGGAATTGACACATACAAACATTTATGCAAGTTACCTTAAAAAATTGGAAATACTATCATGCTCATACACATGGCCACACAATTGTCTTATTGCGAGTACACCTTTTCTCTTTAGTCAGTTCCTACTATGTTGTTTCGTATGCCAATGTTCTAGAATTGAAGACCAATGCTAGTGTAAGTGCAATGGCAGAGGCGCAAGACTATGGCTAGGTGTTTGATCGCTTGAAGCATCTTTAATGCACATCTTTAATGCGAAGTAGCTTTAAATGGTAGCTTAGTGTGCCACATTAGCTAAAGCTATCATCCAAAACCCCATACTTCAATGCATATTAGCTTCAAAAGTGGTCCACAAAAAACATGAAGCTATAACAACATTCCAATATACAATAGTTAATAGCTTTAGAATCCACAAAACCTTAAATTGAAGTTACAATGCCTCGCTCCATTGCAGTTGGAACTTGGAAAGTGTAGTTCCGAAGATGGCAACAAAGGGGGGCGAATGGTGCCTTAAAATTTTCCCCTAAGTATTTACTAATACTTCACTCTAATAACTACAAAGCTAAGAAGATTAGGATGAAAAGACAACGTACAATTTAGCAAATCAAGAAGCTAAAAATCCGAGGAATGAGCAGTAATTTTGGTAGTACCGCTATAGTACCACAGTAGTACCACTTGTTATAGTAAAAATGATATTACCGGTATGGTACCCGGTAGTACAGCTACTACAGTAAAATCAACATAGGAATAGTAAAATTAATCTGATTTTAGAAACTAAAATTGATGGAACTTTTAATCTGCAAATCCAAATGATATGAAAATTTGCACAGATCTTCTCTAGGATATCATGAACCTATTCTAGCAAACAATCATGAAAATCATTGGCAAAGTTAAGACCTTTTTTAGTTTGAAGACATATTTTAGAAAACTGATCGAAAACCAAAATCAATGATCAAGACTTGTACAGAAGATACCCAAGATGGCTTTGGATGTGGGGTGGGTTCTTTGAGCTGTGGCTCTGACTTTTGGTTATGATTTCTAAATTCTGGCTATTCGCTAGAGAGTGTACACAGAAAGAAACAGACGCATGAACTCAATACAGTGTCCACTACAATCTACCTGTAGACCCCGCTTTAAAAAGACGCATAATTTAAAAGCTAGTTACTATAACAGAAAGTGATAAGCCAAAGCCAAAGCCCAACCAAACCCACCTATTTTTCCACATGTCACAGCAAGCAAGAACACCGAAGAAATCACTCCAAAATACCTCAGATCAAGAAATCACTTGGAAGATCAAAAACGTGCAAAAATCAAGTTTATTGATGAACTTATTACCAAGGTGCCTAGATAGGTGAGCAATGATTCCCAAATGTTATCTCCATCTCTTATACGTCCTTGGCATAGTGAGAGACCATGTGGAGGTCATCCCGGGTTTATGATGACTAATTGACATCGCTTTAGGATAGTCGAGTTTGGTTTGGGTGGTTCGGACCTTGACGTTGCATGGTGCAATCGGGCTCGGTCGAACTTTGGTCAAACTTGGTCGTATGGGATTCGGATGTATATTCTGATGATTTCGACAGGTTTGGACTTCGGCATGGTAAGTGTGATGTTTTGATGCTATTTACGCTTTCATGTATCGAGCGGTGCTATTTGACGTGTTTCTTGTCTGTGTGGCTGCAGGACGTCGAGGCGGAGTCGTGGCGAGACACGGTGGACCGGACTAGGCAAAGGTGGCGCTGAGATCAGAACGGTCGGGATGTGTCAAAGACGACGTGGACTCAAGGTGTTTGCGAGGCTTGGACGACAAGGAGCGCGGAAGCTTCCCGGAAGGTGCAGGAGGGGCGAAACAGGAATTTCGCAAAGCTGCACAAGCGGGAGCGGGCTCCGGTGGATTTAGCGGGTGTAACGGGGCGGAGACCCGTTAGCCAAGGCTATAAATAGGTTGGAGGGGCTGCATGCCCACTTGAACACTTGAAGGGATTTTAGGGTTTCCTTTAGTCAAAATAGGCTTTAGAGTTTGTTTTGGCTTTAGGCTTTAGTGGTTGAGAGTTGTTGGTGGAGGCAGAGTTGTGTTCCCTCTGTGTCTCCTTCGATGTCTCGAATGTGGTACTCTCTGTGTGTGTTCATCCCCTCTCAAGCATGTATGGGTTGTGTTCTTGAGTTGGAGAGGGAGAGGATGGATTGAGGAGCTTGTAATCTTCCTTGATCGAATGTCCACGCGTATGGGGACGTATCTCTTTGTATTTCGCTCTTGATTCAATGAATGGAAATCTGAAGTTTTCTTCTGTTCGTGCTCTCTGTTCTTCGTTCTTCTTTTGGTGGATTTCTGAGCTTTCTGGGTTTTGAGTTCTTTCTTGATGGGAAGGCCCAAAATGGGTTGCTCTAGGTTGGGATGATGCCTCAAGATCATTTGATCAAGTTTTCCAAGAGCAAACTTCGTTTAATCTCAGATTTCATGTTTGGGACTTCCTCTGTTCTTCATTTGCTTTTCTAGGGTTTGGTGCTATTTTTATTTCCCTTCATGAGATGGCGTTAAACCTGGCATGAGAGGTCCAGAGGCTATTGCTAACCTATCCTCAAAGTTTCGTAGCCAAATGATCAAAGATGAAACGGGAATTTGAGTTTTTTGCGCAGCTCTCTGAATATTTTCGGTTTTGGGCATGGATCTGAAATCCTTTTGATTTTCTAGTGGATTCTTGATTTTGGCTATTGGCTTATTCTTCTGGGAGTGTTCCCTAGCTATACTCAAAGTTTCCTAAGCCAAGAATCCAAGAATCCTTGCGAATTTCTCAAATTTCTGAAAATCCTGTCTGCTGAAATTCTTCGTGTGGTACTACCGCTCCTGGAGAGGTACTACCGCTCAGAGGTACTACCGCTCGGCTCAGAGGTACTACCGCCCATGTTCGGATCAGTCCGATCGGCAGCGATGAGACGTTCGGACGGTCTGAACGTCCCCGGTAAGAGGTACTACCGCTCGGCCTAGCGGTACTACCGCTCGTCTCAGCGGTACTACTGCTTGCAGTCAGACCTTCTCTGAAATTATTTTTCTTGGCTGTTTCCTTCTGGTTCTGGTTTAGCCTTGTTGCTGTGTTTTCGAGTAGTGCCTTTCTTCTTTCTTCATAGCTTTCATAGCTATTGGAGAAGAAGCTTAAGTGTGGATTCTTGAGGGGTGAATTTAATTTTTGGGAGCGCCATTCACCCCCCTCTGTCGCCATTTCGGTCCAACAATTGGTATCAGAGCCGGTTAGCTCTAATCAATAGATCTTAACCGGTCTCAAGAGCCATAGCGACGGACAAGTATTCAACCAAGCCACCCATTTTTGATGGCATCGATTACCCTTTCTGGAAGAGCCGAATGGAGACATATATCCAGCCCCAGGGGTATGCTATCTGGCGGAAGGTCAAGGTACAATTTGTTGTTCCTGCCGATGAGAACATCAATGCCGAGAACATGGCTGATGTTGAGGCAAATGCAAAGGCAAGGAACATCATCATTCAGGGCTTGAGCAGAAGCGAATTCGATCGCATCTCTCACCTGTCGTCCGCCTATGATATCTGGGTGACCCTCGACGCATACCATGAGGGCACCACCCAGATTAAGACGGTTCGACAGGACCAGTTCAAGCGAGAATACAACAAATTCGAGATGCTTGCTGGTGAGTCCCTCGATGAGTGCTTGCGCGTTTCCACAAGATCTTGAGCAGCCTCCGAGCGGTCGGTCTTACATACCCCGACTCGGACAACGCTCGTCAGATGCTCGCGGCACTCGATCTGCATGTTTGGGAGATGAAAGTGACCACCATCAAAGACACGACAGACCTCTCGACCTTGACTCTTGACGCGCTGTACTCGCTCCTCAAGACTCACGAGATTGACGTTGTGTCTCGTAGGTCGAAGTCACAGTCGATGGCCTTGGTCACCGATCCCGTTTCTTCTACTGGTCCTTCTTCTTATTCGCTTTACGGTTTCTCCCTTGCTGCTCTATGTGACGTAACTGATGATCAATTAGAGCAGTTCGAGGATGAGCAACTGGCCCTCCTAGCTCGAAAGTTTTCTCATGCTTACAAAAGGAGGAGGGACAGAAAGAGGGGAGGACATGTGATTTGCTTCGAGTGTGGTGGCCCCAACCACATTCGGGCAAACTGCCCCAAACTGGAGAAGGGCAAAGCTGACTACGACGGTTCGGGAAAGAACGACTACTGTCGGAACCCGGAGCGGCAACTCCAGGATCCTCTGTGTAAATTGCACTAGTCCAGGATCAGCTAGTGCACACAACGGATAACAAAGATAAATATCAAGCAATATGACAATATTATTCCAATTAAAAAGGGGTACGACCTTATGGCCAGCGTTTACATCATCGCCCATTGGCAAACATTATTCAAAGCAATGGAAACTGCGGAAGCAAGCTGGAAACAAAACGAAGCCCAAATCTGCCCACAGGCAAATGACGGCAAGACGTGTCCTACTCGTCCTGGTCCTCACCGTAGTCGACGTAGTCCTCCTCTGTAATGAGACAGCAAGAATGAGTACAAACTTGTACTCCGCAAGCCACACGGGAAAAATGCAATATAATGCTTAAGGCCACAAGGGATGGCATATAGGGTTAATTGTGCAGAAAACAGCATTTCTAAGAATACAATAAATAGATTGAAACTGCTAAATTTAATACAATAAGTAAAAACAATAACTGTAATTAAAATTATTACCGTTAGTGCAGGCTCCGACCAAACACTAACCTATTCTCGGGTATTCCACCCGGTCGATCTTTCCCAAAAGATTTCACGTGGCTCCGACCACAAGGTTTTATAAATCATTTTTAAAGCCAAAGTCTAATCCATGAAAAACTTTACTCAGCATGCCCATGACCGTGGGCACGGCTATCCAGGATAGATTATACACTCTGCAGAGGTTGTACAGCTTTACCCACAAGACACGATCATCCCGTTTTACCACTAGATTACACACTTCCTTAGATGTGCGGTTAGGAGTCGTGACAAGGCCTTTACAATGCAAAGCCGTCAACCTGGCCAAGCCAACTCTAAGGTTTCGCCCCAGTAAGGAATCCACCAGACCGGAACCCCCTCTTGAGCCGAGTGAGACTTCTTGTGGCCTACGCCGCGCTCACTTTCATCCTACGGCATGACCTAGGTTGGGACCCGCAAATTATTCAGCCAGGGCTGTCCCATACCAGTCTTGTGGTAGTACGCTAGGGCTTTGCAACAGTAGCTCACAGACCGGTCCTTAATTGACTTAGGCCCAACCACATACCCCCTGTGCACGACAATCAACACTGTGTCTCCGAACAACAGTGCATGCCTGCACCCACCACCTAACCATTAGCCTAAGTCTAAACCAGATTTTATATTTTGTTTTGAAAATGTTTCATAGACCTTCTTGACTCACCGAAGTCAAGAATACAGCTCAAAAGCTTATCATTTTATGTGAAAAGGTATCCCAAAACAAATATTATGTCTAAGCATGTCTAAGCATTTGATCTAAAAATCCTCCAGCCAATACTAGTGTACTAACTAGAGTTTGGTTCTAGAGTGACAAGGTATACGGATTTGCAATGTCAAAGGAGGTAATAGCAAACAGGTATTAACTAAAGTTAAAACTGAATTGAAATATATTGAATAAAAATATGCATGCAATATAATTTAAATCAACATAATTTTATTTGCAATCTGGGATCAACATGGTCAAGGAGTGTGACTTGCCTTGCTCCTCAAGTGGGTGTGAATCGTCGTCGAAGAATTCTCCGGAATCGTCGCAGTCTACACGTGAAAATAACTCAAATAAAATCCAAATAAATTCAAATAAATTCAAATGGACTTCAAAAATTTGAATTGAGACCAGAAATGGATAGAGGGGAATTTTTAATGAATTTAGAAATTTGAATGGGCCAAATCGGAGTTAAAACGAGGGAGAACGGGCTCCGGGAAGTTTGAATAGAAAAAGGGATTTTCTGGCATTATTTTCCTAAAGAAAATAAATTTATGACGTCAGCATTGCGTCAGCCAGAGATTTTCATTTTCAGCCGATATATTTTCCAACGGGAAATTTGGGTTTAATGCATCAGCATGACGTCAGCACGGGATAAATCCCACTGACAGGTGGGCCATGGGTCCATGGACCAAGCCCACAGAGGAGAGGGGGTGGTGAGGTGGCACGGGTGGCGGGGCCGGGCTGGCGTGGCATGGACGGGGCGAGATGGGCCGACGTGGCGCTGACATGGCGCCACACCACCTGCCACGCTGGCACGGTGGCGTTGCCAGCCGGAGGCGTACGGGGATGGCGGGCTCGTCGGCGCTCCGGCGGTGGCCGGCAAGGGGCACAATGCGAAGAGGAGGGCATGGGGAATCTGTTGATGCACTGAAAGCTCACCGGGGAAGGCTGGAGGACGGTCGGCGGCAAGGGAGGCGGTGGTGCGTGTCGGTGTCGACGGCGAGGGGGCTCCAGAGGCGTAGAGGCGCAACCGAGGGGCGGAGGGTCTTCGCACGAGCGCGGGGAGGCCGAGGGAGGTGGCAGCGGGGCACGAGGATGCCAGAGACGGCCGCAATCCCTCGCCGGAGTAGCTCCGGCGCACGGCTCGGGGGCGCTACGGTGCCCGGGAAGGGGAGAAGGGAGCAGAGGGAGCGGGGGTGCGAGGATTCCTCGCCGGAGACGGCGGGCGGCGGAAAGGGAAGAAGGGGGAAAGAAGGAAAGGGGCGGCCGTAGAAGGAAAGAGGGGCGCGGGGACTGGGGAATTTGATCCCGGGCGGCGAGCGGATACCAAAACCAGAGAGAGGCGGAGAAGGAAAGGAGGCGCGGCGAGGATTCGGTCGGCGGCCGAAAAAGGAAAGGGGAGAGGAGAAGAAGGAAGGAGGCTTGAGGAGGAAGACGCGCCTGACAGGCGGGCCCGGGCGGTCAGCGAGCGAGGGGAGAGGGAGGCTGCCGGGTGGGGTCCGCGGCCAGAGAGAGAGGCGGAGTGAGGGAAGAGAGCGACGCCGACAGGTGGGCCGGGCGCGGGAGAGAGAGAGAGAGAGAGCGGGGACGCACGTGCGTCGGATGGCGATCGGGCGGTGGGGAATGGAAGCGGGGGCGGATGGCCAGATGGGCCGAGGGCGACGTGGCCCGGATCGAGCCCGTACACGTGGCGAACGGGGAGGCAGTGAAGGTGGGATGGACACGACGACGTGGGCGGCAATCTGGCCGTCCACGTGGCGGCCGGAGGAGGGAGGAGAGGGTTTTATTTTTCTAATTTTGTTTTCAGGTTTTCAGAAATTGCCAGAAAATTCAATAAAGCTCAGAAAAATATGAAATAAATTCCAAAAATTTCACAGAAGCTTCTGAAATTATTTGGAACCCAAATAAAATATTTCAACACATCAATGCATTGAATTTTTAATTTTTGACTTTCCTTTTTAAAATACTTTTTAATCTTTAAATTATTTTTTTTAAAATTCCAAGGAAAAATTTGGGATGTTACAACTACACCGACAAGAACCGCAACAAGAAGACTCCAGCGCACCCTCAACGCAAGAAGAAGTTCCGCGACTTCGGGAAGGCCAAGAAGCTGTTCCACCGCATCCTCACCACGTTCGACGACCTCGACCTCAGCGAGGTGGAGGGATGGAGCGACAACGACGGGACGGGTGACCAAGATCCCAAGAGTGGCGACGACTTCTCCGGCATGTGCTTCATGGCCCTCGAGGGCGAACTGAGCGACAGCGAACTGTACTCCGACTCGGACGAGGTATGCCCCACCTACGACCAGCTCAATCATGCTTTTCTTACGCTAGGTGGTTTTCATGCTAGAGCTAGGACTAGGTGTACTGAGTTAGAGAAGGAAGTAGATTGACTATCACGGGACCCTGTTAGCTCACCTTGCATTAATTGTAACAAACTAAAATCTGACTTGATTGCATTGGATGAGGAATGTGTGAAGCTAACTAAGGACCTTCTAGAGAAGCCACATTGTGCTTGTAATGTGATTATGGAGAAGGGGGAGAAGCCCCAGGGTAAGGTTGAGACTCTTAGCGACATAAACCAACTGGCTAGCTGTAGGACTGTCCCTTCAGAGTCGGCTGTGCGTGCACAAGCCATTCTTCCCTCTGCTGTTGGTTCTTCTTCTGCTCCCTAACCTTCTGCTGTCTCTTCTTCCCGCTGCTCTTCTTGCACCTCTCTCTTTCGGGAGTGTCAGTATCTTATGAACACTCTCGAGAGGTTTGTAGGAGGCAAGAAGAAGCTTAATCTTATTCTAGACCAGTCCAAGATTTGCAGATTTAATTAGGGTCTAGGATATGATTATTATGAGGACATGAGGAAGCATGCACCTGCTATTCTCAGACCCATAGTAGGAGGAGTGATCGAGGTCGAGCCCAGGTCTGATGGGGTTAAATTCAAATCAATGGGTTTTGTCCAGGGGATTTCTGACAGCAAGGTGATTCCACCTGCTGCTTCGGCCTCTCAAAAGGCGAAGTCACATCGTGCTACTTCCACCTCTCAGAAGGTGAAGTATCACTGCACCTTCTGTCAGAAGGATGGGCACTCGATCGAGAGATGCTTCAGGCGCGCCAAGATCGCGCGTAGAGACCGTGTTGAGTCTCTTAGGGGTATTCAGGGTCAGCCCCAGATCCTGAGTGCACCTAAGACCAACACGAGGTCTAGGGTTGCGTCTGTTGATTTTGAGTATCATCGAGGACTCGGATTTTCTGAGTTTTTTGGCTTTCGTCCTCGATATGCTCCTGGTCGTGACTTCCGCCGTCCTGAGGGTAGATCTCGTTTCTTCCATCGAGATAGCTACCTGCGGCGTGATCAGCGTGTTGCCGGTGTTCCGACTCGCTCTCCTGTAGCAGTCGGGCCCCGCAACAGCTTCAGGTCTGCTCACAGACCTTCTGCTGTGAGTGACAGAGAGCGTAGGGTAGCTAGAGGTCAGTCATGTGTGGCTACTTCTGCTACTCGACGTGTTGCTCAGTATTGGGTGCCAAAATCACTCTTGATTTACCCTAGTACTGAGACTTTACTCTCTGTTTGACTCAGGTTCGCCGGGCAGGGAAGGGAAAAGTTTGGCTTGTAGACTCCGGGTGTTCACGACACATGACCGGAGATTCCTGTTGGTTCTCTTCCCTTGCCCGTGCTCCAGGTGATGAGACGATCACCTTCGGAGACGCTTCATCTGGGCGCGTCATCACCAAAGGTACTGTGCGCATTAATGACTCTTTCATTTTGAAAGATGTTGCCTTGGTTAGTAAGCAGCAGTATAATTTGCTTTCCGTTTCTTAGCTTACCGATGACGACTTTGAGGTGAGCTTTAAGAAAAATAATTGTAAAATTCTTGATTCTTCGGGTAGTCTGGTTTGCGGGATTTCTCGTTTTGGGATGATCTTTCGTGCTGATTTTTCTGAGTCTTCTGGTGATCCTCTCAGGTGTTTAGTTGCTTCTGAGTCCCGCGATCTCTCTTTCTGGCATAGGAGACTTGGTCATATTGGATTTGACCATTTGACCCGAGTTAGCGGCCACGATCTCATTCGTGGTCTGCCGAAACTCAAGATGGTCAAAGATCTTGTTTGCGCTCCATGCCGGCACGGCAAGATGGTTGCCGCTTCTTATCCTCCGGTCACAGTTACTATGACCGATGCACCGGGACAGCTGCTCCACATGGACACAGTTGGACCAGCTCGAGTGTAGTCAGCAGGAGGGAAGTGGTATGTTCTTGTTGTGGTCGATGACTTCTCGAGGTATTCTTGGGTGTTTTTCTTAGCCTCGAAGGATGAGACATTTTCACATTTCCGAGGTCTTTTTAGTAGGCTTTCTGTTGAGCTTCCAGGTGCCTTACGAGCGATCCGCAGTGACAATGGCACGGAGTTCAAGAATTCCTACTTTGAGAGTTTCAGTGGTGAGACAGGTGTAGAGCACCAGTTCTCTTCTCCATACGTCCCTTAGCAGAATGGCGTTGTGGAGAGGAAAAATCGTACCTTGGTCGAGATAGCCAGGACGATGCTTGATGAGTACTCTACACTGAGGAAGTTTTGGGCTGAAGCCATTGCGTCCGCGTGCCGTGTTTCAAATCGAGTTTTTTTTCGGGCACAGTTGCACCGCATTTCTTATGAGTTGAGATATGGGCGAAAGCCCAGCGTCTCTCATTTTCGTGTATTTGGTTGCAAGTGCTTTATCTTGAAGTCCGGGAACCTAGATAAGTTCGAGTCACGCTCTTGTGATGGGATCTTTCTAGGCTACTCGACTTCTTCACGGGCTTATAGGGTCTGGAACTGCGAGTCTAGCAAAATGGTAGAGACCTGTGAGGTGACCTTTGACGAGGCCAGTCCGGGGACTAGGCCCGATATCTCAGGTTCGTTAGAGCAGTCCGAGACCATCTTCGTGGATGACGAGGACGATGGAGACGATAGTTGTCTACCTGATCCTATCCCTCATCCACCCCTTGAGGTGCCCTCTTCCACCGCACCTCGAGGCGATCAGCCCATGCCTTCTGATTCTTCTGGAGTTGGTGGCTCTGTTCCTACCTCGTCAGCTCACGAGGTAGAGGCCACTTCTTCATCTCATCCTGGACCTCCTAGACACATTTAAAAAGACCATCCTTCTGAGCAGATTATTGGAGACCTTTTCGAGCGTGTTACTCGCTCAAAATCTGGCTTATCTCAATTCTGTCTCCATTCTGCTTTCATTGCCACCTTTGAGCCCAAAGACGTTTCTCATGCTCTATCTGATGAGTCTTGGGTCAATGCCATGCATGAGGAGCTAGAAAACTTCGAGAGAAACAAGGTCTGGTCGCTTGTCGAGCCCCCACGAGGTCACAATATCATTGGGACTAAGTGGGTGTTCAAGAACAAGCAGAGTGAGGATGGTGTGGTTATTCGAAACAAGGCTAGACTGGTAGCTCAGGGATTCTCCCAGGTTGAGGGTCTAGATTTCGAGTAGACCTTTGCCCCTGTAGCTCGACTTGAGGCCATTAGAATCCTGCTTGCCTTTGCAGCTTCTAAGGGTTTCAAGCTTTACCAGATGGACGTCAAGAGTGCCTTCCTTAATGGAGTCATTGAGGAAGAAGTCTACGTTAGACAGCCTCCAGGTTTCGAAACCAAATACCCAAACCATGTCTTCAAGCTTTCCAAAGCGTTGTATGGACTTAAGCAGGCCCCTAGAGCTTGGTATGAGAGGCTTAAGTCCTACTTGTTGAGTCATGGGTTTGAAGTGGGTAAAGTAGATAAGACCTTGTTTATCCGTAGGCTTGGCAATGACCTTCTGCTCGTCCAGATCTATGTCGATGACATTATCTTTGGCGGCTCCTCCCATGATCTGGTTTCACAGTTCTCGGATGTCATGAGCACCGAGTTTGAGATGAGCATGATGGGCGAGTTGACCTTCTTCCTTGGCTTGCAAATCAAGCAGACTCGGGAGGGTACCTTCTTGCATCAAGGCAAGTACACTCGTGACCTCCTGAGACGCTTCGACATGAGTGATGGTAAGCCTGTGTCAACTTCGATGGCTTCAACAGCCTATCTTGACCCAGATGAGGATGGCGAGCCAGTTGACCAGAAAGAGTACAGAAGTATGATCGGCTCCCTTCTTTACCTCACTACCTCGAGACCAGACATACACTTCTCCGTGTGTCTGTGTGCTCGTTTTCAGGCCTCTCCTCGCGTATCTCACCGCCAGGCGGTGAAGCGCATCTTTCGGTACCTTCGAGCTACCATTGACTATGGTATCTGGTACTCTTCCTCATCCTGTCTCTCCTTGAGAGCCTTCTCGGATGCAGATAGGAAGAGCACTTCTGGCACTTGCTAATTCATTGGCACTTCTCTCGTTTCTTGGTCTTCGAGGAAGCAGTCCGGTGTTGCGCAGTCCACCGCAGAGGCCGAGTACGTTGCTGCAGCCAGTTGCTGTAGCCAAGTGCTTTGGATGGTTTCGACCCTGCGGGACTTTGGGTTGGTCATAGACAGTGTTCCACTCTTTTGTGATAACACTTCTGCGATTAACATTGCTAAAAACCCAGTGCAGCACTCCCGGACCAAGCATATTGATATTCGCTTTCACTTCCTTAGAGACCATGTAGAGAAGGGCGATATAGTGCTCCAGTTTGTGGAGAGTGACCACCAGTTGGCTGACATCTTCACCAAGCCTTTGGATAGTTCGAGGTTTTCAGCTCTGCGGGGAGACCTTGGGGTGGTTTGTCCTTACGGACTGTAGTGAGGGGGAGCTTTGGGCTTTACTGCTTTACTATATTAATTATGCTTCTGTCTCCCTTCTGTTGCTTTGCACTTGGGGTGCACTTGGGTTTAGTCCTCCTAGCATAAATTAGAGTGTCTCTCTTGTCTAGCTGCTTAGACTCTTACTCTTATCCTGTGCTTCCAGGATTAGCTGTTTCTTTTCTCACTAGATTGAGCTCACTCACTTCTTGTAGGTTCTAGCGAGGGTTGGGCCACCCTCGGGTAGACAGGGTACGTGTTTGCTCTCTAGTGTGTGTTTTACGGTCAGCTGATAGTCCTAGAGTCATATGGGGTAGATGAGAGTCAGTTTGAGCCATAGTTGCCTCTATATCTTTTCTATGCTTTAAGGACTGCCTATTTGCTGTTTTCTTTGTCAGCTTCTCGATTTTATTGCTTTGGTTCAGGGGGAGTTCATTTGGGAGCTACTGGAGCTTAATTTTGACTTAAATCAACTTGAACTAAAAGTTGCATCTCATGTTGAGGGGGAGCTGGATTTTCTTGCATTTGAGCATTTCGCATTGTAATATAACTACATTGAGCCTTGATTATTATCCTGTTATGACATGTTTATAATGCTTTACACCTTGCCATGACTTGTGCTTTGTTTTGCTAGATTTATCATGACTTCATATGTTTAGACTAGCTTTTGCCATGATAAGTAAATTAAAATTGCTCAACTTGAATTAATACTTGTCATGCTAGCATTTGAGTTTAGTCTTTCTTGAGCTATCCTTTTATGATTCATGCCATGTCAAATAGGCTTAGTTGAGCGTTGAATCTTTGTTGAGCCTTAGATTGAGCTATTTTAGTCTCTTGATGTAGCATGAGGTAGTACAACATGTTTACAAAGCAAAAAGATCTCTTTTGTGCGAAAAAACTGATTTCACCAATTCTTTCTCATGAGACGGCTTGCCATTGCACTAGGCATGAACTCAGAGGGAGTTTTGGATGACCTAGACTATCTTCTTAAGCTTATTGCTTGGAGTAGTCGCATAAGGCTTGAGATCTAGCACATATAAAAAAATTGGGTTGGAAACGACCATGAGCTTTAAAAAGACAATGTTTTATGTGTTCAATTTGCTTAAACTACAAAAAGAACCAAGTACTTAACCAATGTTTCAATCTTGAGCTTCTAGCACTCTATTTGGACTCAATATTAGCTTCCTTGTTCCGCTTAGCTTAGTGACATGGCCTGCATCATCCTTGGATATCTCTAGTTAGACTTTTGCTTATTGATGACTTGACATGCTCATAAAATGCATTACATTTCAGATCGTCATCTATGTGTTCTAGCTAGGATATACATATCTTGTCATGATCTAGATAGCCTTTTATTGAGTTATGGCTTGGTGTAGTTCATTATGGTCATTATGGATAATTCTCATGGCTCTAAATGCTTAGAATAAACAAACTTCAGCCATTTTCATCCATTGACATGTCATATTCTCTCTTTTTGCATCTTGATGTGTTTATTGCCAAAAGGGGGAGAATAGAGGAGAAAAAGTCATTTGGGAGAGTACCATTGTAGAGATCGAAGGTGAAGTACCATTGTACTTTCAGAAGGTGACGTACCATTGTACTTTCTATCTCATGCTACTTCTACCTCTCAGAAGGTGCAGTACCATTGTACTTTTTGTCAGAAGGATGGACACTTAGTCGAGAGATGCTTCAGATGCGCCAAGATCGCGCGTAGAGATCGTGTTGAGGCTCTTAGGTGTATTCAGTGTCAGCCCCAGACCTTGAGTGCATCTAAGACCAACACGAGTTCTAGAATTGCTCCTGTTGATGGGTTTGGGCAGCATCGAGAACTTGGTTTTTCTGAGTTTTCTGGCTTTCGTCCTCGATATGCCTTTGGTCGTGACTTCCGCCATTCTGAGGGTAGATCTCGTTTCCCCCGTCGAGATGGCTACCCGCGGCGTGATCAGCATGTTGTTGGCACTCCGACTCGCTCTCCCATGGCAGTCGGACCCAACAACAGCTTCAGGTCTGCTCGTGGACTTTCTGGCTTTTTGAGCGACAGAGAGCATAGGGTAGTTAGAGGTCAGTCGTGTGTGACTACTTCTGCTCGACGTGTGACTCAGTATTGGGTTCCAAAATCTCTTTTGATTTATCCCAGTAATGAGCCTTTACTCTCTGTTTGACTCAGGTTCGCCAGGCTGGGAAAGGAGAGGTTTGGCTTGTGGACTCTGGTTGTTCTCGTCACATGACCAGAGATTCTTGTTGGTTCTCTTCCCTAGCCCGTGCTCTAGGTGATGAGACTATCACCTTTGGAGACGCTTCGTCTGGGCGCGTCAACGCGAAAGGTACTGTGCGCGTTAATGATTCATTTATTTTAAAAGTGAGAGACCATGTGGAGGTCATCCCGGGTTTATGATGAGTAATTTACATCGCTTTAGGATAGTCGAGTTTGGTTTGGGTGGTTCGGACCTTGACGTTGCATGGTGCAATTGGGCTCGGTCGAACTTTGGTCAAACTTGGTCGTATGGGATTCGGATGTATATTCTGATGATTTCGACAGGTTTGGACTTCGGCATGGTAAGTGTGATGTTTTGATGCTATTTACGCTTTCATGTATCGAGCGGTGCTATTTGACGTGTTTCTTGTCTGTGTGGCTGCAGGACATCGAGGCGGAGTCGTGGCGAGACACGGTGGACCGGACTAGGCGCAGGTGGCGCTGAGGTCAGAACGGTCGGGATGTGTCGAAGACGACGTGGACTCGAGGTGGTTGCGAGGCTTGGACGACAAGGAGCGCGGAAGCTTCCCGGAAGGTGCAGGAGGGGCGAAACAGGAATTTCGCAAAGCTGCACAAGCGGGAGTGGGCTCCGGTGGATTTAGCGGGTGTAACGGGGCGGAGACCCGTTAGCCAAGGCTATAAATAGGTTGGAGGGGCTGCATGCCCACTTGAACACTTGAAGGGATTTTAGGGTTTCCTTTAGTCAAAATAGGCTTTAGAGTTTGTTTTGGCTTTAGGCTTTAGTGGTTGAGAGTTGTTGGTGGAGGCAGAGTTGTGTTCCCTCTGTGTCTCCTTCGATGTCTCGAATGTGGTACTCTCTGTGTGTGTTCATCCCCTCTCAAGCATGTATGGGTTGTGTTCTTGAGTTGGAGAGGGAGAGGATGGATTGAGGAGCTTGTAATCTTCCTTGTTCGAATGTCCATGCATATGGGGACGTATCTCTTTGTATTTCGCTCTTGATTCAATGAATGGAAATCTGAAGTTTTCTTCTGTTCGTGCTCTCTGTTCTTCGTTCTTCTTTTGGTGGATTTCTGAGCTTTCTGGGTTTTGAGTTCTTTCTTGCTGGGAAGGCCCAAATGGGTTGCTCTTGGTTGGGATGATGCCTCAAAATCATTTGATCAAGTTTCCCAAGAGCAAACTTTGTTTAATCTCAGATTTCATGTTTGGGACTTCCTCTGTTCTTCATTTGCTTTTCTAGGGTTTGGTGCTATTTTTATTTCCCTTCATGAGATGGCGTGAAACCTGGCATGAGAGGTCCAGAGGCTATTGCTAACCTATCCTCAAAGTTTCATAGCCCAATGATCAAAGATGAAATGGGAATTTGAGTTTTTTGCGCAGTCTCTGAATATTTTCGGTTTTGGGCATGGATCTGAAATCCTTTTGATTTTCTAGTGGATTCTTGATTTTGGCTATTGGCTTATTCTTCTGGGAGTGTTCCCTAGCTATCCTCAAAGTTTCCCAAGCCAAGAATCCAAGAATCCTTGCGAATTTCTCAGATTTCTGAAAATCCTGTCTGCTGAAATTCTTCGTGCGGTACTACCGCTCAGAGGTACTACCGCTCGGCTCAGAGGTACTACCGCCCATGTTCGGACCAGTCCGATCGGCAGGTAAGAGGTACTACCGCTCGGCCTAGCGGTACTACCGCCCAGCGGTACTACCGCTCGTCTCAGCGGTACTTCCGCTTGCAGTCAGACATTCTCTGAAATTATTTTTCTTGGCTGTTTCCTTCTGGTTCTGGTTTAGCCTTGTTGCTGTGTTTTCCAGTAGTGCCTTTCTTCTTTCTTCATAGCTTTCATAGCTATTGGAGAAGAAGCTTAAGTGTGGATTCTTGAGGGACGGATTTAATTTTTGGGAGCGCCGTTCACCCCCCCTCTGTCGCCATTTCGGTCCAACACATAGCAAGATCCAGAAAAAACTTGAGGAGAGGGAAAACTAACCAAATTAAGAGCAAATTAATCAAGACAAGAGATACCATGGAGATGATCAAAGATTGATTCTATTGCTGCTTGAGGAGATTGTTTTATAGCCACTCCACTTATGCACACTTTTCGAAGTGCATAAGCTCGAAAACGCTAAGTCCAAAGCTTTGATACAACTTGATCATACTAGCTTCTACATGACCTAAACCGCCTTTCTAAGTGCTGCTCATGCACCGCTGTTTTCTTCAGAGCCATCTTTAGTATTTTGGTTAAACTACCAGAATATCCTTTCTTAACCCGGTCATCTCCTTCCACCGCAAGCAATCGCCATACTTGTCATGTGTAGGTACACGATAAGCTTGTCACACGTTAACAAGTCTCTCCTACTTTGGTTCCACCAGACCATACCTCACTTGTACCGACTAAGCCAAATGGTGCAAACCTGTCATTCGAACATCCTTTCAACATTTAGTGCCTTCGCATGCCATGCTTGAACTCACCACATCACCTAACATCCTTGATTGTACCGGTCCTCAGCTTCTCCATGAGCATAGCCCTGATACTTGTCGTTGACCATGGTTGACTCATCCAAAGATAAAGAAATCCTTTCTGGGCACAATTTATTCATAACTTGACTCATGTTAGTCAAAACATGCTTCATACAATATTAATGTACTAACCTAGGTCAACCAACTCAATCCATGACCTAATTTTCCAAAATCCCCGAATTACTATCTCAACTAGTATCATCACCCATCATAGGCCGATACTACCACACCTCACACCTCGCAAGTGGATCTCTCCGGGAAATAGGTACCGCTGAGTAAAAATTAGAACTACCGCTCAGCGATTTGATCAACACCACGTTGTGGTACTATCGCACAGCAGTATGACCGACATCACGTTGCCGTACTATCATTTTTCCAAAAGAAACTCGAAAATTGATCTAGACAAATTGCAACATTTGCAAAATTAAATATCCAGTCCATAAAACTTGCAATGGTCCTTCAATCCCTCCTTGATGAACCCATTGGTAATTCTTAAAAAATACAAATAGAATGTGGTTTTACACATAGAAAGAGAATGTTACAAAGAGAAACTCAAACTGGTCACAAGACGAATGCAAAGATTGAAAATAACCATTTGAGATAGAAATGGAGTGAAGCTACCTAAAGTGACAAGTTTTTTTACAAAAAAACTTCAAATCTACTAAATAAATTAGGTAATCTCACTTCAGGTCCATATGAAAGAACAACTATTCTATTTGACCCTGGTCATAGTGAGATGAGATCAAAAGAATCATAGCAACACATTAAAGCTCCAACTTAGCAAGATTTTACACAAAACTTTAAATCGTGCTCTGTGCATTTTTACCAATCTTTCTTCTCCTTTGACATTGGAGTCATCAAGATGTGTGAAACAAATAGAGCATGAATGAAATGAAGTGGTTGTATTTTATTCATTGGTAGCATTAGGATCCATCAAAATTATCCAAAGTGACTCTACAAGTATTACACCAAGCCATATTAAGAGAAGTAGATAATCTAGATGGTAAACTATATATAGCAAATATAAAGCCAAATAAGCAATAATCTAAATTTCAATGGATTTTTAGCATATCATGTTGCTCAAGATCATATTTTAGCTAAAGATATCTAAAAAATGAGCCAAGTCGTGTTAATATACTAAATGGAACCAAGAAGCAACAATTGAGTCAATTCAAAGTGCTACAAGCTCAATGTTGAATCATTTTATTCAAGCACTTGTTTACTTAGCCATTTGGTAGATCTCAAGCCGTGTGCTGGATCTCAAGCCGTGCTATCACCATCCCAAGCGATAGACTTAAGACAGTGGACTATGTCATCCATAACTCCCCTGAGTTCATGTATAGTGCAATGGTAAGTTATTTCATGAGAAATAATTGGTGAGATCAGTTTTCTGAACAAAAGAGATCATTTTGTATTTTCTTGATTTAGTTCAAAAACAAAGAGCTAATACTAACTCGTGCTTCAATAAAGAACTAGTATAGCATAATCTAAAACTCAATTTAGATTCAAAACTCAACTTAGTCTATTTGACATGTTATGAATTATAAGAGGATCACTAAAGCAAAACAAGTCACAAGCTGCAATAAGACATGATTTAATTCAAGTTTCTTATATTTAATAAAGTTAGTGTGACAAAAGCTAAGCTATACATAGAACATAAAAAATCTAGTAAACTAGTATAAGACAGGGTACGATATAAAGCATGATATCATGTCACATAAAGATAATAGTCAAAACTCCATATATTTATGTTACAATGCAAGTTGTTGAATTTAAAAATTCAATATGATATAATAGATGCAAAACAATCAAACTCCCCCTCAAATCAGGGCAAAAGGACTAATAACCCCTAACTCTCTCCGCAAAGAAATAAAATGAGAAGAGTCAATAACCTTAGTTAAAATATCCGTAATGTGCTACTGTAACTCTAAAAAGTGAAGCACAACATCACTCTGCTCTACATAGTCTCTAGGAGAAGGTATCTAATGTCAATGTGCTTCACTAGATTGTTGCACTAGGTTTTTTGCGATGTTTTTGTCTCTAGTATTGTCACAGAAGAGAGGGACATTATCTAAGGCCAACCCATAGTCCCGCAGAGTAGATAAGATCTGGAAAACATAAGAGCAACTACTAGCAACAACTACATACTTCGCCTCAGTAATGGACTGTACAACAAAGGACTACTTTATAGATGACCAGGAGATAAGAGATATGCCTAAACATGACAAGTGCTAAAAGTAATCTTCCTATCTACTCTACGCCCCATGAAATCAGCATCAGAAAAAAATCTAAATGAAGAGTGCAGAATCAAAAGAACACTAGAGCCCAAAGAAGATACCTGAAAATGATATGCATTGTGTGACGATGAGAGGCACAAGAGAAAGCAGCCTAAACTCAAGTGCACAAACAAACAATTAGTATTTCCGACCTCGACACCGTGAAGTAGAGAAGAGAGCCAATCATGCTGCAGTACTCCTTCTGGTCCAAGGGACCTCCATCCTCATCAGGATCCAACACGGCAGAAGTGGCAATGGGAGTAAATATTAGCTTACTGTTTCCCATGTTGAAGCACCAAAAAATGTCCTTTGTGTACTTGCTTTAATGAACGAACGTTCGTTCTTTTAATTACATGTCTTGAAGACAAAGAAAGAAGATCAACTCGCCCATCATACTCATATCAAATTCCTTGCTCATAGAGTCTGAAAATCTGAATACGTAAGCATGAGAAGAACCACTGAATATGATGTCATCCACATAAAATTTGAACAAGAAGTCACAGCCATGCCTAAGAGTTAATAAGGTTTTATCTACCATTCCCATTTTGAAATCATTTTTAAGCAAAAAAAAAAATCTCTTAAGGCTATCATACTTAGCATTAAGAGTTTGCTTCAATCTATATAAGGCTTTGGAGAACTTACACACATAGATTGAGAACTAATGATTTTCAAAACCAAGAGGTTATATAACATAGACCTCTTCTTCTATGGAACCATTACAAAAAGCAATATGTGAATGGCTTTTAATCTAGCTACAAATGCAAAGATCTCTTAAAAGTTTAAACCCTCTATGTGTGAATAACCTTGAGCTACAAGCCTAGCTTTGTTGCGAACTACGAACCCATCCTCACTCTGTTTATTCTTTAAAACCCATTTTGTTCCAATTACATTGTGATTAGGTGGCGGTTCAACTAAGGTTCAGATTTCGTTTTTCAAAGTTTTCAAGCTCTTTATGCACGACATTGATTCAAGAGAAATCATATAACGTATGAGTGACATCTCGGGATTCAAAAGAGGAATCAGTTAAAGTGCAACAAAAGAAGAATACGTATGAGAATCTGGAGAGGTAAACCTGGAGCGAGTAACTCACTCATGGAGATCTCCAATCATCTGCTCTGGAGGGTGTCATTACTGAACGTGAAGAGGAGGTCCTGCTGCAAACATAGCTTCCATATCATTGTCTGTGGAGGTAGCAGTAGAACCACTTGAAGCGCCGGTGAAAGTGGAAGGAGGCTGCTCTGCGAAGCTAGAAAAGTAGAAGTAGGTTCTACAGCCAACTCAGGAGTGACTAGAGAATGGATTGCATCATCATCCTCTATGTCAGAGTCGTCGTCGAGGTAGATGCTCTCCCAATTACCATGTACCTGCACCGTCGGGTCTTGTATCAGGACTAGCCTCACCAAAATTGACATCACAAGTCTCAATAATTTTGTTAGTATCCAAATTAAATACACGATAGCCACAAGAATAAATAGGATATCCAAGAAAAATACCATCATAACATCTAGATTCAAACTTATGTAAGTTGCCATGTTTCATAATGAAACACTTGTAACCAAAATTCTTAAAATGAGAAATGCTATGCCTATGTTCAAATCTACGCTTAAAAAAAAGTCGCCTATGGCTGATCTCAAGAAAACCGTATTGGACACATAGTAAGTGGTAGGGGTCGCCTCATCTCAAAACTTCCTAGGGATGTTGTGCTCATATTGCTTGGTCTTAGCCATCCCTACAAGGGTTCTGTTCTTTCTTTCAACAACTCTATTCACCTGGGGAACTCTAGGTGAGGAAAGCTGGTGCTCTAATCCTCTTTTATTGCAGAAAGTGGCAAAAGACAAGTTTTTGAATTCTGTACTATTGTCACTCCTAATAGATCTTAAAGCTCTTGGAAGGTCAACTGCTAGTTTAAGAGCTAACTCTCTAAACTAGCCAAAAGTCTCTATCGGTATTTAATATCGATCTTATGTATGATTTATTTGGATTCTGGGATTTTCTCAGAAGACTAAGCTATAGTCTTGCGAAATAGGGACACGGGAATTTTTATCCAGGTTCAGGCCTTCTCCTAGGAGAATAGTAACCCTACGTCCTGAGTGATTGCTAATAAAAAATGATTACAAGAGTGTAATGTGGAAAATATTCTGCACTATCTCTAATCTGGATTGGCTTTCCCCCCTCTCCTCCGATGTTAACCTTTAAATAGGTCATGAAGCGACGGCTGTTATGCCGCGCTAGAAGATGTCTTAACGCTTCGGGTGATAACCGTCTGATGGAAGTTATTGTTAGAGAGATGTAGTGGCCTGCTCACCATGCAGCGATTGTTGTCAGAGAGAGAGAGAGATCGTGTGTGGTTATTAGATAAATGCATATTCTATCCGCCTTATCAAACGCCCCTATGATGTAGTAAGACATCGTTTGACAAGTCAATTGGGGATATAGAAACTGCAGAATAGTCTACGATCATAAGACGATCGTTGGACTGCTTACAACTATGTGGTTATAAAAGAGCTTACGACTTGATGGTCGTAGAAAAGCTCACGACCATGGAGTAGTCGTAAAAGGACTTACGACTTCATAGTTGTAGAAGAGCTTGCGACCATGGAGTAGTCATAGAATGACTTAAGACTTGATGGTCGTAGAAGGGCTTGCGACCATGGAGTAGTTGTAGAAGGACTTACTACTTCATGGTCATAGAAGGGTTTGCGACTAGGGAGTAATCGTAGAAGAATTTATGACTTCATGGTCGTAGAAGGCTTGCAACCATGGAGTAATCGTAGAAGGACTTACCACTTCATGGTCGTAGAAGAGTTTGCGTCCATGGAGTAGTTGTAGAAGGACTTAGGACTTCATGGTCGTAGAAGAGCTTGCCACCGTGGAGCAGTCATAGAAGGACTTATGACTTCATGGTTGCAGAAAAGCTTGTGATGAGGACATCCCCAAGACACCAACTAGACCGATTACATGAGCACGAGCTAAAAGGATTAATCAATAGGTGAACTCGCTCCTAATTGAATCTAGTTTTAATTTATGAGAGAATTGGATATTACATCATGCAAATGTTGTATGCATGCCCAGGTTTGAATGATGTGAAGCTTTTGAAATTGCAAATATGGAGGTGAAGCTAACGGAGAAGGAGTACATGGAGCCAAGCAAAGGAAGACATGTTCAAATCCTCATTACCATGTCGTATCATCCACAAGTTCAATCGAACTCACAAAGTTTCTTCGGACATTCAAATGATTTCAACTAGTATAAAAAACTACATTCGGATCGATCTGATCGACTTCAGATGTGTTCAGGATCGTCCAATCCACATCAGGCAGCAACAAGACCTTCAAAACATTCGGACTAGTCCGAATAGTTTCGATTGTCCAAACCGTTCGATCAGCATTGGATGCTCAGATGCCTTGGAAACGTTCGGGCCACTGTAAATGAATCGTACCGTCCAATCTTCAACGGACCGCCTGATCGGCTTGGAGACATTCAGATCGGTCTGAACGTTCGTTCATTCCATGACGTTCGATCAACTTTGGACGGTCAATATTGATGGTAACGTTTAGACCAGGCCGAACAATCCCGCCGTTGGATAGACTGGAGACGCTTGCAGCCATTTGATTGACTTGGAGGTGTTCGGAACAATATAACCGTATCTCCGACTATATATCTAACATATACAGGAAATAACTTTCACATACAAGGTCCGATTGAGATGATTTTGGATTCGTTTGAAAGCTTATTTCAAGGGCTACGTAATGGAGGAGGATTATGTTCAAAAGCATCATGGATTTTTATTTTTATATCTTTTTTTTTGTGAGAGTCTAAGTCTAAAACTCTTAAGAATTGTGTAGGAGACCTTGTGGCCTCTCAAGGGTTATAATATTTCCTTTCATCTTTGAGACTTGCTGTTGACATTGCATCGAGAGCGGCTCTTGGTAGTAATCACACTTATTGAAATATGAGTTTTTGCACCAAGAAGGATGTCGATGTACAGAAAGAGCCTCGGTTTAAACAAAAATATATATACAGAAAAGTGGAAAAAAGAGAGAAAGAGCTTTGTGGCCGAAGTCTACGTCAAAAAAAAAAGATTGTGTGATCAAATCCTTTTTGAGCAATCTTGTACCGATATATCCTTAATATTGTAATTGGCTAGCGTCTCTCCTAGTACTTGATGCAAAACAAGCTATCTATTCCTCAAATATCATATTACCTCTCTAGACCTTGTGGCCTCCCAAGGGTTATATAAGCCTTGTAATACGTAACATTCTGGTAGTGCACGATTGAATCTATTATTTTCAAGAGAGGGTTATGCACTTGTTTTTCCTAGAGTTTGCCATATGATTACAAACTAAAGGGGACCTAGGTGTTTCTCTACATCGTTGTTCTTTTGGATCAGTACATAGGCAAAGTATTTTAGCTTGGATTATTACTTAACTTTACAATATCTAGGATTTCAGATTGCACACTGTCCATACAAGCTCCACAAATAAGCCATTGTTATAACATTGCTTATACAATTGAATTCGCTTGATCTATCACCTTGTATTGTCTACCGTCACCAATGTACGTGCAGCTCCTCACTTCAATCAAGGACGCATAAGAACTTCGGTTGGTAAGAAAAGGTTTTTCTCACATACATAGTTTTTCTTGTTGATTGCACTAACCATGGAAGGAAAATAAGAACTAGCATATGTTACACAAGCTGACCTTGAGATGCTCACGAATAATTTCAACACTCAGTTGAATGATAACATGAGCATCTTGAGGAGAGAGATACTAGAGGAGTTTTGCAAAGAGCATGGCCCGTTGGAGATGTTGAGCTTGATGAAATCGATGTGGGGAGGGCTGCACGGTTCGCTAGAGAAGCTCCAGCAGATTGAGCCGCTGCTAACGTGGTTCGACCACCCTTTCCCAGGTGTGGGGGACGTGTTTTTGGCGCTGACCATGGCCAAGGGAGAGGCTGTGGCAGTGGGTGCGGCTGTGCCGCCCACATTGAGGACTTCAGCAATGACTTTTGGCTACACTGCAATGACAACTATCAATGTCATGGCCGTCGTCATGATGATTCACACGTGGAGGCGAAATTTGGGAAACTCAAATTCACTATTCCCAAATTTGAAGGTGCTTCTGATCCAGATGCATATCTCACATGGGAGCTCATGGTAGATATGATCTTCCGGATGCATAATTATTCGGAGGAGAAAAAGCTACACATGGTGTCACTTGAGTTTGATGGGTATGCATTGATTTGGTGGGAGCAAGTGTTAAACCAAAGAGAAGTTTGTGGGGAACCACCAATTACGACATGAGCTAAAATGAAGTAAGAGCTGAGAGCACGTTTTGTTCCTAATACATATAAACATGATCTTTTTGATAAACTATAAAATCTGAGGCACGAAGCCGTTCGGTGGAGGAGATGCACATCCACAATGATTCAACTTGTTTTAAATACAAGCCAAGGTAAACAACAAGATAATTAAACTTAAACACAAGCCAAGGTAAACAACAAGATAATCAAACTTATTATTGATGGTGGCAGTTGTCATAACTTCGCTAGTGTTGAATTATTTGAGAAATTTTGTTTAAAGATGATGAAACATCCATGTCCATATCATGTGCAATGGTTTAGCAAATGTGGAGATGTGATGGTTCAGTTTTTGGTGCGTGTTACTTTCAAGATTGGTGATTATGATGACACCGCTGAGTGTGATATGGTGCCTATGATCATGTGCCATTTGCTGTTAGGAAGGTCATAGCAATATGATAAAACTGTGTAACATGTTGGCTGTTCCAACCGATAGGCTTTTAAGTGGAAGGGAAAGACAAAAGAGTTTAATCCAACGGCTCCTAGTCAGATACATGCTGAATTACAGCAAAAAGAAGCTTGCTGAAAATAAGGGTAAAATGAAAGAAAAGAGAGACTACCACATATCGGTGAGTGAGAGCCACAAGCCAAATATAAGGGGGAAAGTAAAAGTGAGGGAGGGAAGGTTATGTTAGCCACAAAATCAGAATTAAGAGATGTGAGCAATGATCCATCAAAGATGCACTTTGTGCTTGTGTACAAAGATAAAACTGTGTTGCTTTCTACTAATAACTTAGCCTCTCTCTCTAGTGGTGTTTTCTCTCTTTTGCAGGCCTTTCAAGACGTGTTTTTGGAGGAGATTACAGCGAGACTTCCACCATTGCACAGAATAGAGCATCAAATTAATCTAGGTCCCGGCTCGTCACTTTCAAACCGTCCACCATGCCGTACCAACCCGGAGAGAACAAAGAAATTCAATGCTAAGTACAAGAACTACTTGAAAAATGTATGTATGCGAACGTCATAGTCCTTGCACTGTTCTCGTAATTCTTGTTCCTAAAAAAGATGGTACATAGAGAATGTGTATTGATTATCATGCCATAACAACATCACTGTTAGATATCGTCATCCTATTTCTATGTTAGATGACATGCTAGATGAACTTAGTGGTGCTGCCATATTCACTAAATTGATTTGAAAAGTGGATACCATCAGATTTGGATGAAACTTAGTGATAAATGAAAGATTGCTTTTAAAATAAAATTTGGATTGTATAAGTGGTTAGTAATTCTATTTGATTTAACTAATGCACCTAGTACATTTATGTGATTGACGAATCATATTTTAAGAGCATTCATTGGCAAATTTATTGTGGTATATTTTGATGACATATTAATCTATAGCAAAACGTTGGATGAACACACTGAGCATATTAGGCAAGTGCTAGAAGTGCTTTAAAGTGAGAAATTGTATGTTAATCTTGACATATGCACTTTTTGCACCAATAAAGTTGTGTTCTTAGGCTATATTATTTCTGGACATGTCATTGAAGTAGATGAATCTAAAGCTGATACGATTAAAAATTGGCCTAGATCTGTGAATGCAAAAGGGAAACCAGTAGCATATTTCAGTGAGAAGCTAGGAGGAGCTCAATTGAACTACCCTGTGTATGATAAAAAATTGTATACTTTAGTGCGTGTGCTTGAAACTTGGCAACATTCTCTTTGGATTAAAGAATTTGTTATCCACTCTTATCGTGAAGCTTTGAAATATTTAAAGAGCCAAGCTAAACTGAGTTATAGACATGCTAAATTGGTAGAATTCATTGAAACTTTTTCATATATTGTTAAATATAAGAAAGAAAAAGGGAATGTGGTCGCTGATGCTTTATCAAGAAAGAATGTGCTCTTAACTCAATTGAAACTAAAAGTCCCTAGATTAGAAAGTTTGAAAGATTTATGTATTTCTGACTATGAATTTTTATAACCATATTCTAAATGCAAAGATGGGAAAGGATGGGATAAGTTTCATGTTCACGATGGGTTCTTATTTCGTGCTAAGAAATAAGAGGATGGGATGTGTCCGTGCGCTTGCTTCTATTGTAGGAATCTCATATAGGAGAATTGATAGCACACTTTAGGAGAGAAAAGACCTTCATGATGTTGAGTGATCACTTTTATTGGTCTAAAATGAGGCGAGATGTTGAAAGATTTGTACAGCGATGTTTGACATGCCACAAAGCGAAATATAAACTTAATTCACATGGTTTATATACTCCACTTCAAGTTCCTAGTGCCCCTTGGGAAGATGTTAATATGGACTTGTTTTAGGATTGCCTAGGACTAAGAGGGTAAGGGATTCAGTTTTTCTACTGGTGGATAGATTCTCTAAAATGGCACGTTTCATTCCCTATCGCAAAAGCGATGATGAGTCGCACGTAGCTGACTTGTTTTTTTAAGGGAAATTGTGAGAATGTATGGCATGCCAAGGATAATTATTTCAGATTGAGACGTCAAATTGATGAGCTACTTTTGGAAGACTTTGTGGGCAAACTTGGAACAAAGTTGCTCTTTTCGACAACTTGTTATCCACAAACGGATGGGCAAACAGAGGTCATGAACTATACACTCTCAATGCTTCTACGGACAATGATCAAAAAGAATTTGAGACAGTTGAAAGATTGTCTACCGTATGTTGAATTTGCATACAATAGGGTGGTACATTCTACAACTCAATTGTGTCCATTTTAGTTGGTATATGGTTTCAAGCTGATCACGCCTCCTGATTTATTGCCACTGCCATTGCATGAACATGTTAACATGGTAGCATCAAAATGAGCTGAATATATGAAGAAGATTCAAGCCAAGACTAGAAGTCATGATACTTTGCTGAGAGGGTAAACAAGTTCAGAAAGAAGATGTTATTTGAACCAGGTGATTTAGTTTAAGTGCATCTATGGAAAGAATGTTTTCCAAACAAGCACAATTTCAAGCTAATGCCTCAAGAAGATGGTTCATTTGGAGTGCTTGAGAAAATCAATGACAATGCATACAAGATCGAGCTTCCAGATGATGATTATGCTATGAGTTCTACATCAACGTTGCTGATTTATCACCATTCTTGGGTCTGGAAGAATCAGAGTCGAGGACGACTCCTTTCCAAGAGGGGGGATGGTGTAGACATCCTGAAGACACCAACTCGACCGGTTACACAAACATGAGCTAAAAAGATTAATCAACGGGTAAACTTGCTCCCAATTGAATCCAACTTTAATTTACGAGAGAACTGGATATTACCTCATGGAAATGTGGTATGCATGCTTAGGTTTGAACGATGTGAAGCTTTTGGAATTGAAAACATGGAGGCGATGCTAACGAAGAAGTACATAGAGCCAAGTAAGGGAAGACACGTTCAAGTCCTCATTACCCATGTCGGATCATCCACAAGTTCAACCGAACTCACAATGGTGCTTCAGACATTCAAATGATTTCAACTAATATAAAAAGCTACATTCGAATCGGTCTGATTGACCTCAGATGTGTTCAGGACCGTTTGATCCACATCGAGTGCTTGCAAGACCTTCAGAATGTTTGGACCAGTCAAAATGATTTTGATTGTTTGAACCATCCGATCAGCATTGGACGCTCAGATGCCTTGGAAATGTTTAGGCCACACCAAATAAGTCACACCATTCGATATTCAACGGACTACCCAATCACCTTGAAGACGTTCAGACCGCTCTGAACATTCGTTCAGGTCTGAACGTTCGTTCATTCTATGACATTCGATCTGTTTTGGATGGTCTATAGTGACGGTGATGTTTGGACCGCTTCGAACGGTCGCCCTTCTGTGTCGTTCGATCAACTTTGGATGGTCGATATTGATGGTAACATTCAGACCGGGCCAAACGATCCTATCGTTGGATTGGCTGAAGACACTTGTAGCCATTCGATTGACTTGGAAGTGTTTGAAAGAGTATGACCATATCTCTGACCGTATACCTGGCGTATAATGGCAATAACTTTCACATACGAGGTCTGATTGAGGTGATCTTGGATTCGTTTGAAAGCTTATTTTAAGGGCTATGTAATAGAGGAGGATTTATCTTCAAAAGCATTATGAATTTTTATTTTTATTTCCTTTTTTGAGGGTCTGAGTTTAAAACACTTAGGAATTGTGTAGGAGGCCTTACGGCCTCCCAAGGGTTACATGAGCCTTGTAATACGTAACATTTTAGCAGACCACGGTTGAATCTATTATTTTTAAGAGAGAGCTATATGCTTGTTCTTCCTAAAGTTTGCCAGCTGATTGCAACCTAGTAGGGAATTGGGCGTTTCTTTACATCGTTGTTCTTGTGATACTTTGTGATTCTTAGGAGCTGCGACATGTCTGCTTTGTGGTCAAGTAGACAAGATCATGAGCGTGTGGTTGGGTGGATTCTTTTGTCATAGGTTGCTGTTCTGACAATGTTTGGCGCCATCGATTCATCAGGCTGCATGGATCCAAGTTATCATTATCGATCCTACGTCATGAAGATCAGGCACCCCGCATTAGCTTATCGCCATGGAGTAGCCGAAGGAGTACTTACGACTACTTTGTGAATCTTCTCTCTTATCAATAAGAGGTATATTTGGTGGATATAGTGATGTAATAATTTGAGTATTATTCTGTTATCGTCATCTTGCCCCCCAACTCCAAGTGAAAGTAACTTACTTGAGAAAGAAAGGATGGTCGTAGATGAAAAATGATCAAAAGTAAAGCCTTTTCGATTCTTATCGACCAGAAAAAAAGTTTGGGCAATTAAGGTATTTTTTTTTAAGTTGTAAAGATAGACAGACTTCAAAACAAGAGAAAACCCGATCGTTTTTCGCTGGTGTGTCTGCCGAATCGGTTCTTAGGATAACCTTTCAGTTCCCAAGGTGAGTAACCGACTCACACAGTTATAAAAACTTACTGTGAGTTAATTCTTGGTCTCCTCCTTTCCTCATCTGCTTCAACTCACTCGAGCTCTCCGCCGCCAATGAAATCATATCCTTCTTGCGATCTTGCCTAAATCCCTTCCAACCAGCCCAATGAAATGGCCAAGTCATCACTTACTTGGGCAGTGTCGAAGATTGATGATGCAAAATTGAAGGCTTTGGAAGATGCTGAGAAGATTCCTTTGCAGCAATACGTCAAGTGGATTGAAGCCGCCAGGCAAAACTGGCCGTTGGGCAAAATAGGAGAGACTCTAGTATTTCAAGCCTACTATGAGTGTGACCTTCACCTCCCTACTCATCCCTTTCTCACAGCAGTGCTCGAATGCTTAGCGTATTCGTATATCTTTGCGAGGCGTATTTAGGAATTCTACTGGACCTTGAGCTCCTCTGGTTCTACTACGTCATAAGACGACAAACCGAAGTTGCGGGAAGCTACATTCTGAAACTCCACGATAGGAAGACAGAACCATATATCCCAATGTACACTCAGTCCTCGTGGCTGAATTGGAAGAAAAGATGGTTCTATTGGGAGACGACCAGTGACGACATCTTGTCTTTTGTGGGAAATGGTGTGGAGAAAAATAATCTTTGGAACTCGGCTCCCAAAGATCTTACCTAGAAAGCCCCCTACATCTCGGCCATCAAAGAACTCGGGGACAAGGGTCTCACCGGTTGGCATGTGATGAACGATTTCATCACGAGCCGCATCAGTCCTCTGAACCGACGAGTTCAACCCATGTGGATGTACTTGGGTGCTTTAGATTTGACTAGGAACTATGAGAACGGTAAGTAACATTTGTACTCATAATTGTAATTAGATTTACCTCTTTTGAGTTCTGTGTATAGATCTTTTTGTTTGTATAGATCTTGATTCGGGGAAAGTTAACTCCTGGGTCAAGGCTGTCTGTGAGAAGGCTCCATCGTTAGATGTTGTGGCTCCTCAAATCCTGGTGGATGTATCCGTCGGAGAAAGGGCGGAACACCTAAAGGTAGTCAAAGAATTGACTTCATTTTTAAGACTACATAGTCGTAAGAAATAACTAAATGGTGTTCTCTCTTTCTCACAGAGCGTGGGCATGTAACACCATCAGAATGACCAAGGGGTTGAATTGATGGTCGTCAGAGGAGAGACGAAAAAAATCAAAGCTCCTCCAGCAAACAGGCGTCAAATAGTTAAGACAGTCGATAAAGACAAGGGGAGCACAGATGCAGTCATTCATCTTGCCTCTCTTCCTCCTGCAACTCCAAGTGGCCCTATTGAGAAGTTTATTGTAGATGTAATGGTTGCAAGTGTAATAAGGGCAGCTATATTGAACAAACCGACTCCTAAGATCAAGGTACAATTCTATTATGACCCCAAAACTGATTCAGTTGACTCTCCTCAAGGCATTATCAAGTGACTTGAAAAGGAAAACTTGAAGAGTTTTATGTCTTTTGTAAAGAAGACTGCCACAACTACAAAACCTGTGATAAAAAAGGAGGTTACTCTCAAGGTGGTCGAAACTGAGACTAACCACCAGAGAAAGGAGGAAGGAGCAACTATTCTTGCTCCAAACCTTCGATCAGGCGTGGTCGAAGGAGTTCAACACTCTCAACCAGACTTGGTTAAAGAGGTTCTCATTTCCCCATGGCCAGAGTGGTTGCAAAGAAGAAGTCGAAGAAATCGCTCTTTGGATGGGGTCCTTCTAATTTCACACTGAAGGCAATGACACCAAGGTATGCAAATATAAGTAGAAATATTGCATTTTACCTTTATGTCTTCTTGCATGCTGATTCATTTTTTGTGATTCTAGCTTAGCCTCTCCACTATCCAAGGATGCTTCTACCAAGAAGCCCCATGCGGATCTGCCTGTGGCAAAAAAGATGGTGGAGATGGTGGTAAAAAAGATGACCATAGGAGCAATTAGGGTGGAGATGGTGGACAAAAAGATGACCATAGCAACAATTAGGGCTACTGCCGAAGCTGATAAAGGACTCGAAGATCCTTCCGACCATCACGTTGAAGAGGAGGTCAGCAAGGATGTCCCACTTCGCTTTCAAGATGATACTGTCAGAGAAGACGAAGAAGAAGAGGAAGAACAACCTAACTTCTTCTCTTCATTTTTTAACCCTCTTTTTGTAATGGAATCTTCTTATGATCGAGCTCAAGTTCCACACCCCAAAGACCTTCCAAATAAAGGGTACATCTTCGATGATGAATGTCTTCAGAAGGTGTAGTGGAACAAGGTCGAAGAGCTCGACCAACTCAAAGATTCCATGTGGGTGCTCGAAAGTTCTGCTCGTAGGAGTATGAATGTACATATCGACAACCTAAACTTTCATACCTGGTCTTTTCTTGTTTCTCATTGTCCTTCTTTATCCAAAGAGCGTTGGAAGACATGGCAAATGTGAATGAGTACCACAGATAGCTCGTGCTCCTACGACAAGAGAATGGCGAGCTCTGTAAGGAAGGAGTGGCATTGTAAGTTACTGATTCATGTAGTCAAATTCTGTTTTGACCACACGTCCAGCGTTTCATGTCTACTTTTAACCCTTACAGGTCTAAGCTTGATGCAGAATTATTGACTGCTGCACTTGAGAATGAGAAGGCCGATTCATAGAGGCTAGAGATGGATAACTGTACATTATCAATAAACCACTTGAAGGCCAACTCTGCATCCAAAACTTTGCAGGAAATAATAGATAGTAAGTCCTGAACTTTAGACTGCCTATTTGGATATCTTTCTCGTATTCCTTTGACTCTTTTCTTTTAACAGAAAAAGAGGCTGAGTTGAGGAAGTCTCGCACTGAAGTGGAAAAGAAAATCGAAGTGATCGGAGAACTCGCTCGTATTAATAAAGAGAAAATTGAGAGAATAAAGTTGCTCAATACTCAACTATCAGGTAAGAAAACTTTACCTTCGACCAGTTCTTTTAACTAATCTCTTGATAAGTATCGCCTTGACCGCTTTCATCTTATTTGCAGGGCCGAGGTCAAAATAAAGCCACTTGCTAAAGCAATGACTCATAGCCAAGAAGAAACAAAGTCGATGAAGGCAAGCCTTCAAGACTGTGGTGTTCTTTTGAACAATTTACTCGGTGAATTCAGTGCAGAGAAGATGAGTCCTTCCGAAGACACCATACCGACTCACATGAGTTTGAATGTACTACAAGCCAAAGCTTTAGAAAAGCATTTAGCCACTCTGAAGACCAATTAGGTGGAGTCGATCAGGGACACAGTCAGGGGTGATGTAAACTATACCTTACCAAAACTTAAGGCATGCGACCAGAATCTTAACTTACATCCAATCAAGCATGACTTCACCTCCTCTTTGGAAAAGGTGTCTCGCCTGATAGACGAAGTAGAGGCAATTGGATGAAAGGTATCCGAAGAATTGCAACTTAGATCTCCTTCTTCTTCAGTGTAGTTTGTAAATAAACAACTTTGTAATGGCTTTCCTTTAGGTGATGAATGAACTTCTTCCTTTTCCTGCAATTTATCTTGTTGAGCAATTAGTACTTATAAGTCAAAAAAGAAAATAAAGAGAAAGGATTTACAACTAAAAAATAAATTTATACTGATAACTCTATCTTAGCCCCGACTATTTACTTTGTTTTACTTTGTTTATGTGAATAAACAAAGCAAATAATACAGAGTGAAGTATGTAGAGAACAAAGAGCTGAGTAGTTCATCTAACCATTGTTGTCGAATTCTATTTTCATATACTGGTAGCAAAAGTCTGGAATGAAGCAATGCTAGGAAGTTTCTTCTAGTGGGTAGGACAGTGTGAAGAGAGGAAGATTTCGATTAGGTGTTGTTGCCTTTCTTTGACCAGATTAATGATATCGAAAACACAAACAATGAGAGGATAAACACTCAGTATTCCTTCCCATACATCTATTCAACATTTTCGTAGACAACGTAATTGCGATATGCTGATAGCAAGAGTCAGAAATGTTTTGTCACTAGGGAGCTCCTTCCAATGAGCAGGACCACATGTAGAGACTAGAGGATCCAACTAGTAGTGTTCCCTTGTTCGATCAGTTAAACAAATTGGATGTACTAGAAGTGGTGAAACAAGCATAAAAGAAACTCTGATGAACATATGACAATAAAGAATTGAACAAACTGAAAGCTTTATTGAAAAGAGTACAAATATTACACGTAAAACTTGCGTAATTGATCAATATTCCAAAAGTTTGAGAGAATCTGGCAGTTTTCCATAGCAAGTCATACAGATCCTGGGTGACTGACTTCAACCACAGTGTAAGGATCTTCCCACTTAAGGGAAAGCTTGTTCCGATTAGACAAGGATTGAATTTTTCTTAATACCAAGTCACCTACAGTAAGGCTGCAAGGTTGGACCTTATGATCTTAGTATTTACGCATGGCTTGCTGATAAACTGCTGATCAGATTAAAGCTTGATTCCTCTTCTCTTTGTGCGGGTTGAGGTCGTCCGCTCGAAGTCATTCTTGGTTGGGGTCGCTGAAGTTTTCGACCCTTGTCAATCGGATCTTTAGTTCTCGGGGAAGCATGGCTTTAGGCCCCAAAATCTAGGGAAAATGGAGTTTCTCCTGTCGCTCGACTAGGAGTCTTACGAATTGCCCATAACACAGAAGGTAATTCTTGGACTCAAGCCTCTGAGCGCTTCACAAGCTGGTTGAAGATTCGAGTCTTGATTTCTTACATTATTTGGCCATTCGCACACTCAACTGCTGCATTACTTTGAGAATGAGCGACCGAAGCATAGCAAAGTTTGGTACCTAATTCGTTACAAAATTCTTACAATTTCGTACTCGAAAATTGCTTACCATTGTCTGTAATTACCAAACTTGGGACACCAAATTGAGTAACTACACTTCTCATCGTGAACCTTTTCCCGGCTTTCGTTGTTATCCCAATTACTGGTTTGGCTTCGATCCATTTCACGAACGTATCAGTAGCCACGAACAGGAATTTGAAGCCCCCTAGTGCTCTTGGGAATGGCCCAAGGATATTAAGACCCCAGGTCGCAAAAAGCCAAGATAGAAGAATTATCTAAAGAGCCTAAGCTGCTTTGTGTATTTGCCAATTATGAAATTGACATTGTATGGCATCAACAGCTTCACTTGACCCAGATGAGGATGGCGAGCCAGTTGATCAAAAAGATTACAGAAGCATGATCGGCTCCCTCTTGTACCTCACTGCATCGAGACCGGACATACACTTCTCTGTGTGCCTATGTACTCAATTTCAGGCTTCTCCTCGTGTATCTCACCGCCAGGCGGTGAAGCGCATTCTTCAGTACCTTCGAGCTACCATTGACTATGGTATCTGGTACTCTTCCTCTTCCTGTCTTTCCCTCAGAGTCTACTCGGACGCAAACTTTGCTGGCTGAAGGACAGATAGGAAGAGCACTTCTGGCACCTGCCAATTCATTGTCACTTCTCTTGTCTCTTGGTCTTCTAGGAAGTAGTCTGGTGTTGCTCAGTCCACCGCAGAGGCCGAGTACGTTGCTGCCGCCAGTTGCTGCAACCAGGTACTTTGGATGGCTTCGACCCTGCGGGACTTTGGGTTAGTTATAGACAATGTTCCACTCTTTTGTGATACCACTTCTGCTATTAACATTGCTAAGAACCCAGTGCAACACTCTCGAACTAAGCATATTGATATTCGATATCACTTCCTTAGAGACCATGTAGAGAAGGGTGACATAGTGCTACAGTTTGTGGAGAGTGACCGCCAGTTGGCTGATATCTTCACCAAGCCTTTGGATAGCTCTAGTTTTTCAGCCTTGCGGGGAGAGCTTGGGGTGGTATGTCCTTATGGACTGTAGTGAGGGGGAGCTCTGTGCTTTACTGTTTTATCCTGTATATTATGCTCCTATTCTCATTTTGTTGCATTGCATTTGGGTGCATTGGGTTAGTCCTCCTAGCATAGATTAGAGTGTATCTCTCATCAAGTTGCGTAGATTTCATCCTCTCATCTTGTAATCTAGGATACTGCTTATTGGCTGTTTCTCTTCTCACTAGGTTGAGCTCACTCACTTCTTATAGGTTCTAGCAAGGGTTGGACCACCCTTGGGTAGACAGGGAACGTGTTTGCTCCTTAGTGTGTAAGACGAGCAGTTGATAGTCCTAGTGTCATACGGGGTAGATGAGAGTCAGTCTGAGCCGTAGTATTCTCTATATCTTGTCTATGCTTTCAGGACTGCCTTTTTTTGTTTTCTTCGTAGCTTCTCGTGTTATTTCTTTGGTTCAGGGGGAGTTCATTTGGGAGCTTCTAGAGCTTAATATTGACATAACTCAACTTGAACTAAAAGTGCATCTCATGTTGAGGGGGAGCTGGATTTTCTTGCATTTCAGCATTCTGCATTGTAATATAACTTACATGGAGCCCTGATTATTATCCTTTATGGCATGCTTACAATGCATTACATCTTGCCATGATCTGTGCTTACTTGCTAGATTTATCATGTCTTTATATGTGTCGTCAAGCCTTTGCATTGATAAGTTGATTAAACATGCACAACTTGAATTAAGACATGTCATGTTAGCTCTTGAGACTAGTCTGTCTTTAGTTATCCTTTTATGATTCATGCTATGTCCCGTGCTAGATCCTCATCCTTGTACGTGCGAGAAGCTATGGGATATTTTGTCTACTTCCACTACATCATATACGCCCGGTGAGCTGTTTCTTACCCCTTTAAGCACATTCTTGATTCATTGCTCAATTTAAGCTTGGGGGAGGACTTGTATGTGTATGGATGATGTTCTAGCATGTTTGTTTATGTTTGTGAGCATTTGAGCTTATTGTCGTGTAGTTGATGATATGTGGTCATTCTTATGCTTCATATTATGCTTGTGTTGATGATATATGGCCTTTACCATTGCTCTCATATTATGCTTGATTGTATATTTTGGTCATGTGATGCCCATGCTATAATTAATCAAGAAAGGTCATGTCGAAATTTTCTTAATTGAGCTATATTGTTACTAGTTCGTTGTATGTCTTAAGTCACTTGGCATCATATAGAGCTTGAGTTTTGTTTATTATCCTTGAAGTGCTTAGAAACCTTGTGATCCTATAGCATTTGATTCATTGTGAGTTATGCATGTGTTTTAACCATTTGCGGATTGAATTGGTTCTAGTCATCGCCTCTTGAATGATTATATCTTAGTTTCATGCTTTGGCATATGTTATTTTAGATATTGATACTTTACTTGAGTGTAAAATTTGTGAAAGGGGTAGTCCTATCTTGAGCCAATAACTTGGTTGATTTATCTAAGTATCCATGTCTCGGGACACGTGTTACTTAGCATTAATGAAAACCGGTTAAAGATGCTTAATCTTAAAAAAAAGAGAAGAAAATTTTGAGATGAAATGTGTGAGTGTGTGAAATAAGTGACTATGTCACATTGGTTCGGAAATGTGTTAAATAAGTGGCAAAGTTTTGCCCAAGTGAAGTGTGAGTGAATAAGTGGCTAGCTAGCCCAAGGGTTGGAATAAGCGACACTTGTGCCCAATGTGTGTGTTTATAACTTGTTTAAAATCATGAAAAAAAGGTATCATGGCTCAAGTGTGGGCTTTTTCATAAATATCATGCAAGTATTAGTCTCTTTATCTCAAATAGCAAATGCCTTAGCATGACCCTTTCATATGCTCATTCTTGATGTTATACCTAGTTCCGATGCCTTACAATTTTGGTTGGATTCATGCGATCACTTGAGTGTATTTCGACACTTATGTGTGTAACTTGATTTGGTCAAATGTTGTAGTTATCATTTGGTATCTTTGCTTGAATGTTTCATTCTCATTTTGGATGATCCTCAAAACTCAAATTAGTTATCTCATTTTACGTTGTTATATGCCCCTTGACTTATTATATGCATTTAACTAGTCTTTTTCCATAATGACTTGTTGTCCGGGTTCGATAATATCATGCCATTTACTTGAGGACAAGTAAACGTTTAAAGCTTGGGGGTATGACATGCGTCATTTTTGCATTTATTTTCCTGTCATTTTACCCTCATGTTTTTCATATTTTGGGACCATTTATCATCATTTACACGTTTTTCCATATTTAATGGCTCGAAATGGACCATTTTACATTTTTTGTACTTTTCCGCAGGCCGGCGCGATCTAGGCGCATAAACAACAAATCTGGACTGCTCCGTACAGATGTGCGCGTTGTCACGGATGCGTAGGATCAAACCGCGTTGAAATCGGACTCCCGGAGGACCAGAACAGAAGAAATCAATTGGGGGAAGGACTTAGTTGCAAACCCTAAATTCTTTGAGGGCTAAATCGCAAAGTTGCAAAAATTCCCCACCATCTTCTTCTCCACCGCCGCCGCCTCCCTTCTCAACTCTCTCCGGCCACCTCCACAAGGCGGCCGCCCCCTCTATCGCGCCTCCTTCCCTTCCACCACTGCTCCACCGCCGCAGCCCCTTCACCTCTGCGCCTCCCTTCTCCGCGCCACCTTCACCTCGCCCACCGCCCTGCTGCCTCTCTTCTCCCCACTGCTACTCCGACCGCCGCCCTTCTCCTCACCGACCGTCCGCCTTCTCCGGTGCGCCTATCCTCCCGTGCGTCGCCGCCCTCAACCGTGCGCCGTCGACCTCCATCAGCGCCGCCATCCCGACGCCAAGCTCGGCGACCACGACCCCGTCACCCCGTCTTCCTCCACGGCGCCGACGCCGCCGGCCGCCGCGGCTTCACCGGCGACATCTCCACCGAACTCTACCCGTGATTCTTCTTCACCTCCCATCGGTTCATGCTCCAATCTTTCTTCCCTTCTTTAATTGCTGTTCTCATTTACTGTGTTACTGAATTACTTTTAGTGCTTGTTAATTTCTATTACCCAGTGGATTATTATCTGATATCTGTGATGGATGCATGTGATCTGTGAATGTGTAGTACTTTGTTAATTTGTGTACTGTTAAACTGATGGTTTATGCACTGATTGTGGATGTGAAATGTTATGTTGATTTATGGATCATGATGATATGGGCATTGGTTCTGATCATGTGAGTTGTGATCTGAGTGAGATTGTCTATGTTGGCATTAGGTTAGTTTGTTCTTATGGTAAGTTTGTGATTAGTACTTGTGTAGGGTCTGTCCTGTTTTTGCAGTTGTCGGTATCTATCTGTGTTTGTGTTTGTGCGTTGTCTAGCGCGATTTAGCGAACCGGCGACCGTTTGCATTCCCCTTGCTGTCTCGACCCTCCTAGTGCTTCTACATTCTCCCTTGTGCTTCTCGACCTTCCCCCTTTCTTCTTTGCGCGGTTGGTCGTTAGCGAAGTCGTGCTTGTGTTCGTCGTAGTCATTTGTTTGCCCTGCCGTTGTCGTTTGGTTAGCTGTCGACTATTTTCCCCCTCTTTCTCTCTCGACTCCCTCAGTGCTTCTCGACTTTCTCCTGCTGTCTCGCGGTCGGTAGTTAGTTAGATCGTCGATCGGTAGTCGCGTTCGTTCTTGTAGTCGTTGTCGTTTGTGCGTCGTTCATTTAGTATTTCGTCGTGTTGTTCGTTCGGTCGTACGATGTCCATTCGTACGGCCGTTCGTCCCGTCGTTGTTTAGTTCGTTCATTTGTTTAGTCGTTCGTAGTTTTGTCCGTGCGAGTTAGAGTTCGTTCTGTAGTTTGTTCGTTCGGCTGATTCGGTAGACGTTTTAGATTTAGTTCTCCCCCGTTTTGTTTGACCTACCTTTAGCTGAGCACCGGTAGCCTCAGTCTAGTCCCTATGGAGAACACGACACTCGCTGCTATTTCAGTGGCAACCCGTGGACTTGCGGGTGTGCTATTTTTGCACGATTAACAGACCGGGACTAGACTCAGGGAGGAGTCGAGGTCCAGACGGTCGAGGTACCGGTTGCGGGAAGCTTCCGGGAAGGTGCTTGACTCAAGCAAATGAGTGGAGGGGCTGATTTTCCCTCCAAATTCTGGTTGTGTTACTTTTGCCTCGTGGGGTTTTGAGGTGAGGGAGTGGAGGTAGTATGCCACTTCTTGATTTGCTATTAGAGGGAGAGCCCCTACCTTCATATGTGTGTGGAGGAGGCTCAGGATAGCAAGCAAGTGAGTAAGCAGAAGCAAGAAAGCAAGCAGTGTTGTCTCTCTCGTGTGTGTTGCTCTTGTTGAACCATGTAGTGATATTTCTCCTCAATAGCATATGAGGATGTAGAACATTTGCTTGTAATCATTCCTCTCCATGAATCAAGATGAGAAGGCTTGCAATTGAGATCCTCTGGTGTTATGTTCTTCCCTTTTGATTTTCTGTCGGATGCCTCTGCTGTTCCCATTTCTTTTGGCTTCCCTGAGATGTGCTATGAACTGGGATTCTACTCAAAGCCCCTTGGGTAAGTTATGCCAGAGAGCAAGGATTTCTTTAGCTGAGTCCTTCCCGAGAATTTGATTGTCTTCTACTTCCTCTGTTTCTAGGGTTTCATTTTTTGTAAGCAGAGGAAGTGCATTTTCTTATTTTCTTTTAATCTGAGGTTGAATGCTGGGTTTGCTCAAGTTCCCTTGGTCAAAACATGGTAGAACCTCAGGCTAGACAAAAATCATCCATCTAGTTCATTAGCAAATTGGCTAAGCTGACCTCCTCTGTTTGCAAGAAATTTAGGGTTTACGGTGCTGGGAGGCAGAGCATCCTTGTATTCTTATTTTCTCATTAAAAACTTGTTTCAAAGTTGTGTTCTCTAGATTTGAGATCAGTTCCCTGTGAGAATCTCAAGCATTTTGGCATATGGTCTCATTTTCGGTTGTTTCTGACAATTCTAGCAGTTTTTGGTTTTCATTCTCTATTCCAGCTGAACTACTTCTAATATGCAATTTCTTGATTCTTGTGGTCGAACTGCTATTTAAATTAAAGTCTTGATCAATCGACCCTATAAGAGCAGTTTTCGATAGGCAATTTTGATGCTCTTCATTTACTTCTCTATATTTCCTGTGCTTCATCTTGTTCGGCTGCAGCTCCATCTCTTTTCGGTTTGCAGTTCATTTTCAGCATTCCCTCTGTTGTCAGTCTTTTGGGAGATTACTACAAAACAGAGCCTGAAAATCAGACCCGATCAGTCCAGCCCTGTGACATAATTTCGGCTTGTGCATTTTCCTTCTGTACTTACTGCTGCCAAAAAGTTTCAACCTGCTTTTTTGGTTCAGTGCTTTGCTGCCTGCTCGGCTGTTTAGTTGCAGTCCATTTCTGCGGTACCTTGTTGATTTCATCATAGTTCCTGCTGCTGTTTTGTTTTCAGTTTGAAGCAGAAAAGTTGGTCCCGTTTGTCTGCAGTTTCAGTCTAGTTTCTGCAGTACCTTGCTGATTTCAGCATAGCTCCTGCTGCTGTTTTGTTTTCGGTTTGCTCAGCCTTTTTGCAGTCAGATTTCTCCCTTTTAGCTAGCAGTTCATAAGTGCAGCTGTAATAAAAATCCTGCATGAAGATCGGATGCTGTTCATTTTTCAGTTTTTCATTTCTTGCAAGCCTCTGTTAAGCCTTGTCTAGTTTATTTCTGCTCTAGTCTATTTCCTTCTATCTTTTTAGAAGATCTTTGTTAGTCTAGCTTGTTTCTCCCTGAGCATTCATAGTCTTTGTGCAAGTTCGTTTTTATGGCATCCAATCTTTTCAGTGTTTGGTAGAATAGTCTTCGGTTTCCAGTGAGCAAATTTTTTGCTTCATAGCTTCTATAGCTTTTGGAGAAGAAAATATGTGTATACTTCGGGGCGATTTTTGAAGGCACCATTCACCCCCCCCCCCTCTGTTGCCATTTCCGATCCTTCATAGAGTACTCCATCGACCAAGATATATATCTTGGCCTTACGGGCAAAACGATCTGCTTCCAAATCATCATGTATTGAGCCCTTCTAAAGGTAGTCGTAGATGGGAGCCATCCAAGTCTCTTCATAATCTAGAGAGGTTGTCTCATTAGGAGGTGTCTCTGGTACTTCGACCAGAGACGGCTTCTAGAGTTGTCTCATTAGGAGCAAGCTATTCGAGCCAACTGGTCTGCGAGAAAGTTATCCTTCCAAGGGATATACTGTAACTCAAAACTGAAGAAATTGAGAGACCATGTGGAGGTCATCCCTTGTGTGTGATGAGTAATTGACATCGGTTTAGGGAAGTTGAGTTTGATTTGGTTGGTTCGGACCATGTTGTTGCATTGGTGCAATGGACTCGGTCGGACTTGGTCAAACCTGGTCAAAGGGTTTAGGTTGCATATTATGTCGACTTGTCAGGTTTGGGCTATTTCATTAATGCATTTATGATTACATGTATCGAGCGGTGCTATTTGATGTGTTTCTTGTTTGTGTTGGCTGCAGGACGTCGAGGCGGAGTCGTCGCGAGACACGAGGTGACCGGACTAGACACGGGCGGTGTCGAGGCCAGAACGGTCGGATGTGTCGAAGACAGCGGAGATTCGATGTGGTTGTGAGTCGTGCAAGACAAGGAACGCGGAAGCTTCCCGGAAGGTGCAGAAGGGGCGTTTCGGTGAAAACGCAAAGCTGCACAGGAGGGAGCGGTTCCGTTCGGGTCTGACGGGCGTAACGGGTTGGAGACCCGTTAGCCGAAGGCTATATAAGGAGGAGGTGCCTCCTTGTGGCTGGAGGCATTCCATGTGTTGTGAGGGGTTGTTAGGGTTTGCTTGAGTCAAAATGGGCTTTAGAGAGTTGCTTTGGCTTTAGTCTTTAGTGGTTGAGAGCTGGAGAGAGGGTAGAGTGTATCTCCCTGTGTTGTGTTCGTGTGTTTTTCTCTCCAAGCATGTAGATTTCTTGATGTTCTTGAGTTGGGAGAGGGAGAGGATGGATTGAGAGTCTTGTAATCATTCCTCTTGTATCAATCATGTATCTCCTTTCCTCTCTATCAATATGAGGTGGTGGTATTTGAGTCTTTTTTGTTCTCTGTTACTTATTTCCTTCGATGCTCTCCATGCCAGATTCTTGACTTTTTGAGTTTCTTGTTGATTCTTGTTGGGAATGCCCAAAATGGGTTGTTCTATGATGGGATAGTGCCGCAAGGTCAATTGATCGAGTTTTCCCAAGAGCAAATCAAGTTTAATCTCAAATTTGGGTCTTTGAGCTCCTCTGTTCTTCTTTTGCAATTTCTAGGGTTTTGGAGCTTTTCTTGATTCTCTTCAGGGGATGACCTGATTTTTGGTCTGAGGAGTCCTTTTGTTATTGCTAAGTTGACTGCAAAATTTCATTAGCAAAGGACTTGAGACCGTGGAGTAATTTGGGTTTTTGTGTGCTCCTCTCTGAAGTTTTTTAGGTTGTTGGCATTTCTAGGGTTTGGTGCTTTTCTGTGATTTCCTCCTGGAGATGGCTTGAAACTTGGTATCTAGAGTCCAGAGACTATCTAGTAGCTATCCTCAAAGTTTCATGTCCAAAGGATCAATGGTTGGAGAGTATTGTGAATTTTGGGTCAGCTTTGCAAAAATTTCAGATTCTTGCCATAATCTGAAATTTGTGCTCTTGAGTTGATGTTTCTTGGTTTCCTCTGCTCCTTAGGCTATTTAGATCATTATTTGTTATTTCTGGGCTGAGAAATCAGGTGGAAAATCCTCAATTTTATCTCTGTGCAAAGTCTGGTTATTGCTCTGAACTTTCAGTTCTCTGCTGCCCTGATTTTTCGTCGAGCGGTCAGACCGGTGTGGGTGAGGCGGTCTGACCGGGTATTGACCGACGGTCAGACCGGCGGTATACTACCGGTCAGACCGGCCTTCAGCGGTCAGACCGCCCGAGCTGGGTTTTGTGATTTGGTTTTGGATGTTTGTTTTCTCTGTGTTCCAGTGTCCAGTAGGCTTTTGATCCTTCTTCATACCCTGTGGCTATTGAAGAAGAGTATGTTTAAGTGAACTCTTCTTGAGGACTTTTCTTCGTAGCTTTTCTTCATAGCTATTGAAGAAGGTTTTCATCATGGGTACTTGAGGGGGACGAATTTTTAGTGGTCGACATTCACCCCCCTCTGTCGCCATTTCGGTCCAACAGAAATGCTTTTCAAGGTTTTGTACTTTTGACAAGTACTGAGACATGGTTGTACTCGACCATTGATACTCTTTTCGAACCTGATTCACGACTAGTTGAGAGCCTCTTCTCACGAGTAGTCGGTGAATCCCGAGTGCTTTAGCGGCTCGTATGCTAGCCAAAAAATCTCCATACTCAGCCACATTGTTAGTAGCTAGAAAGAGCAATTGGATGCCATATTTTAAGGTCTCTCATGCGGGAGATTCCAGGACTACCCTAACCCCCGAGCCACTTAGTATTAGTGACCCATCGAAGTACATCGTCCAATGGTCATGAGAATCGTACTGTTGGGGATCCTAAATAGGTTCAGAATTTGTCTATTCGGTGACAAAGTCTGCCAAGATCTAGGATTTAATGGCCATTCGGCAAAATGGAGATCGAACTCCCCAAGTTCTATCATGCATTTTGCCACGCTCCTCGTTGTTCCCTTATTCAGGAGGATCTCTCCTAAAGGAAACTCAGTCGGCACAATTATCTTGTGCGCCTGAAAATAATGTCCTAGCTTCCTCAAAGACATGATAAGAGCGTATAAGAGCTTTTGAACCTGAGGGTAGCGCTCTTTAGGTCCATGTAAGACTTCACTTACATAATATACTGGTCATTGAACATCTTCGTGTTCTACAACCAGTACAACACTAACTGCCTATGGCGTGGCAAATAGATATATGTAGAGTGCCTCGCTTGGTTTTAGAGAAACCAGAACAGGAGCACTCGTGAGATATCTCTCGATATCCTCGAAAGCATCGTTAGCCTCTTTAGGCCACTCAAAACACTCGTGTTTCCTTAAAAGTTTGAAGAAAGGAAGTCCTTTCTCGCCCAGCCATGCAATGAAATGACTTAGAACTGCCATGTTCCTGGTGAGTTTTTGAACTTCTTTCTTTGTGGTCGGAGGGTACATCTGCTTGATGGTCATATTATTTTCATGGTTTGCTTCGATACCTTTGCTTTGATACCTCTTACCAAAACAAGGAATTCGAGCAATTTTCCTAAATAAACTCTGAATATGCACTTCTCAGGATTAAGTTTTAAGTCGTGCTTTCTAAGATTGTCATAAGTCTCCTGCAAGTCTGAAACATAATTAAGTCGTTTGATGCTCTTTACGGCCAGATCATCAACATAGACTTCCAAATTTCGGCCCCTTTGATGTATAAAGGTTAATTGCAGCAAATGTTCAAAAGTTAGACCAACATTTTTCAGACCAAATGGCATTTTACATAGCAAAATACTCCAAATGCAGTGATGAATGTAGTTTTCTCTTCATCTTTCGAACACATACTACTCTGGTGATAAACAGAGTATGCATATACAAAACTTAATATTTCACAACCAGTAGTGGAATCAACTAATTGATCAATATGAGGAAGTGGAATAATCATCTTTCGGATAAGCTTTATTTAAATCTGTATAGTCTACACACATGCGCCACTTACCGATAGACTTCCTAATCATTACAGGGTTAGCCAACCACTGTAAGTGATCGACTTCTCTTATAAAGCTTGCCTTTAATAGCTTGTCCAATTCTGACTTGATAGCTTCTCGTTGATCTGATGCAAATCTCCATAATTTCTATTTTACAGGCCTCTTGTCAAGCTGAAGAGCTAGCCTATGCTCAATCACCTCCTTGGGGACTCCGGGCATGTCAGATGGTTGCCACGTGAACATATTTGTGTTTGCCCGGAGGAAGGCGACGAGGGTGTCTTCCTATGCAGGGTCGGAAGTAACCTCGATTCAAACTGCCTTCGAAGGCTCCACTAAGTCCAAACGAACTTCTTTGACTTCTTCGTTCAGCTTGGGCGCGGCTTTAGGTTTCAAGTGCTTACTTAAAGGCTCCGCCATGGAAACTTCTCGAGTCAGTGGTTGTCCGACCAACTTGAGGGATTTGCAGTCACACGCTAGTGCCATTTTTTTATCACATCAGACTATGATGACTCCCATGGGACCTGGCATCTTAATACATTGATATGCATAGCGAGCGAGAATCAGAAAACGAGCCAGGGTTGGTTGTCCAAGTATGGCGTTGTAGCCGTGTCGAAGTCAACCACATCAAAGGAGATTCCTTGAAATTGTACGGAGTCCTGAACGTGACAGGTAGAGAAACTTGGCCAATAGGCTTGGTCGAAGATCCTGGTACAATTCCATGAAATGAATATCTACAGGCTTTATTCTGCTATGAGAGACTTGCATCTCGCCAAGAGCACTAACAAATAAAATGCTCAAAGAACTGCCACCGTTGATCAACATGCGATTCACTCAACAGTTGTTGATGGTGGGCTCGACCATGATTGGAAATCGACCGGGTCGAGTCAAAGGGATCGGGCAGTCACTCTCTCGAAAGAAATAGTGACTTTCAACCACTTAGGAATATAATTGACAAAGGGACAGTCTATAGAATTTACCTCTCACTCGACAACCTTATACTGTTGTTTGGACTCATACGCCGAGGATCCTGGAAAGGCATGTCTTCATCCTCGTCTGAGTTCTTTCGACCACTCAATTATCCCACCTCCAGAAGAGTGGGAAGCGATCCCTACCAGAATAGTAATCCTCAAGTTTTCGCTGGAAAACTCGGCAATTGCAAAGATCGTGCCCCTCTTTCCTGTGAAAAGGGCACCATCTAGGCCTGTTGTCCATCAACGCGAGTGCTTTGTTTTTGCCCCAGTCAGATATTGCTTGGAGTTGCGTGGCTCTTTATCACCCATGGCTAAGACTTTCTTGGAAATTCTAGCCAAAGGTTTCTACCCTTTAGCCTTGTTCTTGGATTTCTTGGCGTTCTCCTTCCTCCTACTGCCCTCATCTTGCTCTTTGGAACTTCGATTGACTTGATCGATGGTCCTGGTCGACTCGACCACTTCAGTGGTTGTCATATAACAGTCTACCATCTCAAAGAGCTTGGCGACAGTAGTCAGAGGATTTAAGGCGATATCCTCTGTGAACCTCCATTGCGTATGCCCTGTCTGAATACCCTGATGATAGAAGTGTCAGAGACCTATGGAATCAAGTTACAAACCTGACTAAAGTTGTTGGATCGAAACTGGCGACAGAGGGGGGTGAATGTCGCTTTTCAAAAATTTACCCCAGAGAGTGCACAAGAGAATCTCCTCTTCAAAAGCTATGGAGGCTAAGAGAAGAGATTGTTAATGCTTACTGGTACTCAAATACTCAGAGAAGAAAGCAAGACACAAAGCATCAGTGAAAGCAGCAAGCAAAAATTCATAACTGATCAACCTGCAGCTGACCGGTCAGACCGGTGTACATGAACCGGTCAGACCGCCTGTACACTGCCGGTCTGACCGCCGTGTATGGGCCGGTCTGACCGGCCAGGTCCGGTCTGACCGCTCCTCGAAAATTCAGAACAAGTAGCAAACTGAAATTTCAGAACAAGCTCAAGACTTCACACAGAGAGAAAATTGAAGACTTCCCTCTGGTTTTCTCTGTCCAGAAAAGTGAGATAACATCCTAAATATCCAGAGGAGTCTAGGGAACCAAGAGAATCCATCTCATAGCCAAGAATTGAGGATTTTCCCAAAATCTGAAAATAGGATGGTGAGAGAGGAAAAATTCAGATTGCCCGTGATTCATCCATCCTTTGCTCAAGATTTTTTGCAACTAGATTAGCAATGAACTCAGGATTCAAAAGCTAAAATCTCAAGCCATCTCCAGAAGGGAATCAAAAAGATTCCAACGGCCCTAGCAAGAAAACCCTAGTTCTTAAATAACAGAGAAGCACATGACGAAGGATTTGGTAATCACAAAAGACAATGAATCCTTGATTTGTTCTTGAAAATGGGATGATCAAGGGGCCTTAAGCATTTTCCCTTCTCAAATCAATCAAGAACCTGTCCTCAAGACAAGGATTCAACTCAAGACACAAGAAACCAAAAGAAGAACAGAGAGACTCCAAAAACTGAAATTCATCACAACCTGAGCAAAAAGAGAAATCAACCAAACAAAGCCATCTCGGATTGATTATGAGGAAGAGAGATGAATGATTACATAGGGATTACAACTGTCTCCACACAACTAGAACTCAAGAACTCCTCTCATCACCCTATTCTCTCAAACACTCGAAGGGGAGACAATGGCCAACAGAACTCCGCCTCTCTCCTGCAGCTCTCAACAACTAAAGCACAAAGAGGAGACACGAAGCAAAAGCCCTAACCACTCACCCAAGCCATGCATGCACTAGGAGACAACCCGCCTTTTATAGGCTTTGGTTACCGGGTTTCCAACCCGTTTTACCCGCTAATCTCAAACGAAACCACTCCCACTCGTGCAGCTTTGCGAATTTACCAAATCGCCCCTTCTGCACCTTCTAGGAAGTTTCCTCGTTTCTTTCCATCCAAGACTCGCAACCACCTCGAGTCCTCACCATCTTCAGCACACCTCGACCGTTCTGACCTCGGCATCGCTGCGCCTAGTCCGGTCATCCCGTGCCACGCCACGACTCCACCTTGACATCCTGCAGCCATCACAGACAAGAAATACATCACATAGCACCGCTCGACACATGTAAACACAATTAGCATCAATGAATCATACTCAAACATAAAATGGCCCAAACGTTCAAATGGGAAAAAGAATACGCCTTAAGTCTGACTAACCAAACCCGACTGAGCCAAATGCCATCATGGCACGAAACGCACAAACCAAACTCAATCTTTCCAAAAATACTTGTCAATTACTCATCACAAGCATGTGCTCACCTCCATATGGTCTCTCAATCTCCCCCTTGATGAGTATATTGACAAACCCAGAAAAAGCGCAAAGTTGAGTTTGAAAATGAAAGAAAGTCAAGCATGGTCCAAAAGAAATCAAAGAAGCTTATGACCGTGTCAACAAACGGAACACTAGAGCAACAAAAGAATGAGCGAATTGTTCTCCAAAGCTCTAGAAAGTTCCCAAATGGCTTTTTCCCGCTATTCTCCCCCTTTTGGCAATAAAATCATCAAGGATGCAAAAGAGAGAATAAGGCATGATGTTGGATGAAATGACTGAAGTTTGTTTATTTTTAAGCATTTAGAGTCATGAAGATTATCCAAAATGACCATATGAGAATTACATCAAGCCATAACACATAAGTATGCTATCAAGATCATGACAAGACATGTATAATCAAGCTAATCCAAATAAGTCACAATCTGAAAATTAGGCGAATTTCTTAGCATGTCAAGTCAACCATGATTCTAGTCTAGCTAAAGGTATCCAAAGATGATGCAAACCATGTCAATATTCTAAGTGGAACCAAAAAGCTAGTATTGAGTCAATTTAGAGTGCTACGTGTTCAAGAATGAGACATTTGTTTGAGCACTTCTTCTTTGTAGAATTAAGCAAATTGAGCACAATTGACATGTTTTTCTATATAAATCTCATGATTATTGTCAGCCAGATTTTTGTTTAGTCATGTGCTAGATCTCAAGCCTTATGCGACCACTCCAAGCAAGAAGCTTAAGGAAATGATCTTGGTCATCCAAAACTCCCCCTGAGTTCATGCCTAGTGCAATGGCAAGCCGTCTCATGAGAAAGAATTGGTGAGATCAGTTCTTTCGCACAAAAGAGATCTTTTTGCTTTCGTAAAAGGTTGTACTAACTCATGCTTCATCAAGGAACTAACATAGCTCAATCTAAATCTCAATATAGATTCAAGACTCAACTCAGCCTATTTGACATGGCATGAATCATAAAGAGGTAGCTAAAGGCAGACTAGTCTCAAGAGCTAACATGACATGATTTAATTCAAATTGTGCATTTTAATCAACTTAACATGGCAAAGACTAGACTACACATGTAAAGTCATGATAAATCTAGCAAGTAAGCATAGATCATGGCAAGATGTAATGCATTGTAAGCATGTCATAAAAGGACAATAATCAAGGCTCCTGTAGTTATATTACAATGCAAATTGCTAAAATGCAGGAAAATCTAGCTCCCCCTCAACATGTGATGCAGCTTTTAGTTCAAGTTGAGTTATGTCAACATTAAGATCTAGAAGTTCCCAAATGAACTCCCCCTGAACCAAAGCAATTAAATTGAAAAGCTGGCAAGAAAATCAAAAAAGGCAGTCCTTAAAGCATAGACAAGATATAGAGGATATTATGGCTCAGACTGACTCTCATCTACCCCATATGACTCTAAGACTATCAACTGATCACCTAACCCACTAAGGAGCAAACACGTACCCTGTCTACCCGAGGGTGGCCCAACCCTCGCTAGAACCTATAAGAAGTGAGTGAGCTCAATCTAGTGAGAAGAGAAGCAGCTAATAAGCAGCATCCTGGAATCACAAGATGAGAGAAAGAAGTCTAAACAACTAGACGATAGAAGCACTCTAATCTATGCTAGGTGCTCATCTCAAACTCGGTGCTCATGACATCCGAGAACTGTGAAACAAGAGTATGAGAAGGGCCGCCAAAGATGATATCATCCACATAAATTTGGACGAGCAGTAGGTCAGTCCCATGCCGGCGAATGAACAAGGTCTTATCTACCTTACCCATCTCGAAACCATGACTCAACAAATAGGACTTAAGCCTCTCATACCAAGCTCTAGGGGCCTGCTTAAGTCCATACAAGGCTTTGGAAAGCTTGTAGACACGGTTTGGGTATTTGGGGTTCTCGAAACCTGGAGGCTGTCTCACATAGACCTCTTTCTCAATGAACCCATTGAGGAAGGCACTCTTGACATCCATCTGGTAAAGCTTGAAACCCTTAGAAGCTGCGAAAGTAAGCAGGATTCTAATAGCCTCAAGTCTAGCTACAGGGGCAAATGTCTCCTCAAAATCTAGAGTCTCAACCTGGGAGAAGCCCTGAGCTACCAGTCTAGCCTTGTTCCGAATAACCACCCCATCCTCACTCTGCTTGTTCTTGAACACCCACTTAGTCCCAATGACATTGTGACCTCGAGGGGGCTCAACAAGCGACCAAACCTTGTTTCTCTCGAAATTCTCTAGCTCCTCATGCATGGCATTAACCCAAGACTCATCAGATAGAGCATGACAAACATCCTTGGGCTCGAATGAGGCAACAAAGGCAGAGTGGAGACAGAAATGTGACATGCCAGACTTTGAGCGAGTGACTCGCTCAAAAAGGTCTCCAATAATCTGCTTGGAAGGATGGTTTTTCTGGATATGTCGGGGAGGTCCTGGATGAGAAGAAAAAGTGACCTCTACCTCAAGAGCTGAAGAGGTAGGAATAGAGCCACTAGCTCCAGAGGAAGCATAAGGCATAGGCTGATCACCTGGAGGTGCAGTGGAAGAAGGCACCTCAAGGGGAGGATGAGGAACCGGATCGGGTAGACAACCCTCATCTCCATCATCCTCATCATCCACAAATATGGGCTCAGACTGCTCTAAAGAACCTGAGATATCGGGCCTAGTCCCTAGACTGGCCTCGTCGAAGGTCACCTCACAGGTCTCTACCAACTTACTAGACTTGTAGTTCCAACCCTATACGCCCACGAGGAAGTCGAGTAGCCTAAAAAGATACCATCACAAGAGCGTGACCCGAACTTATCTAGGTTCCCGGACTTCAAAATGAAACACTTGCAACCAAACACACGAAAATGAGACACTGGGCTTTCGCCCATATCTCAGCATATAAGAAGTGCGATGCAAGTGTGCCCGAAGAAAAACTCTGTTTGAAACATGGCACGCGGTCGCTATAGCCTCAGCCCAAAACTTCCTAGGTGTAGAATACTCATCAAGCATCGTCCTGGCCATCTCGACCATGGTACGGTTCTTCCTCTCCACGACGCCATTCTGCTGTGGGACGTGCGGAGAAGAGCACTGGTGCTCTACACCTGTCTCATCACAAAACCTCTCAAAGTAGGAATTCTTGAACTCCGTGCCATTGTCACTGCGGATCGCTCGTAAGGCACCCGGGAGCTCAACAGAAAGCCTACTGAAATGACCTCAAAAATGTGTAAACATCTCATCCTTCGAGGCTAAGAAAAACACCCAAGAAAACCTCAAGAAGTCATCGACCACGACAAGAACATACCACTTCCCTCCTGCTGACTGCACTCGAGCTGGTCCAACTGTGTCCATGTGGAGTAGCTATCCTGGTGCATCAGTCATAGTCACTGTGACCGGAGGGTGAGAAGCGGCAACTATCTTGCCGTGCCGGCAAGGAGTGCAAACAATATCTTTGACCATCTTGAGTTTCGGCAGACCACGAATGAGATCGTGGCCGCTAACTCGGGTCAAATGGTCAAATCTAATATGACCAAGTCTCCTATGCCAGAAAGTAAGGTCACGGGACTTAGAAGCAACTAAACACCGAAGAGGATCACTGGAAGACTCAGAAAAATCAGCACGAAAGATCCTCCCATAACGAGAAATCCCGCAAACCAGACTACCCGAAGAATCAAGAATTTTGCAAGCATTTTTCTTAAAGCTCACATCAAAACCGTCATCGGTAAGCTGAGAAACAGAAAGTAAATTATACTGCAGCTTACTAACCAAGGCAACATCTTTTAAAATAAAAGACTCATTAACGCACACTGTACCTTTGGCGATGACGCGCCCAGACGAAGCGTCTCCGAAGGTGATCGTCTCATCACCTGGAGCACGAGCTAGGGAAGAGATCCAACGAGAGTATCCGGTCATGTTTCGAGAACACCCGGAGTCAACGAGCCAAACCTTTCTCTTCCCTACTCGACGAACCTGAGTCAACGAGAGAGTAAAGTCTCAGTACTGAGGTAAATCAAGAGTGATTTTGGCACCCAATACTGAGTAACACATCGAGTAGAAGAAGTAGCCACACACGACTGACCTCTATCTACCCTACGCTCTCTGTCGCTCAAAGAAGCAGAAGGTCCACGAGCAGACCTGGAGCTGTGTTGGGTCCGACTGCTATGGGAGAGCGAGTCGGAGCACCAGCAACATGCTGATCATGCTGCGGGTAGCCATCTCGACGGGGAACACGAGATCTACCCTCAGAACGACGGAAGTCATGACCAAAGGCATATCGAGGACGAAAATCAGAAAAACCAGAAAAACCAAGTCCTTGATGCTGCCCAACCCATCAACAGAAGTAAACCTAGACCTTGTGTTGGTCTTAGGTGCACTCAAGGTCTGGGGCTGACCCTGAATACGCCTAAGTGCCTCAACACAGTCTCTGCACGCGATCTTGGCGCGCTTGAAGCATCGCTCGATCAAGTGTCCATCCTTCTGACGGAAGGTGCAATGATACTTCACCTTCTGAGAGGTAGAAGTAGCACGAAGAGGCTTCGCCTTCTGAGAGGAAGAACCAACAGGTGGACTCACCTTGCTGTCAGATATCCCTTGGGCAAAGCCCGCTGACTTGAATTGAACTTTCCCAGTCCTGGGCTTGACCTCGATCACACCTGCGGCAATGGGTCTGAGCACGGCAGGTGGATGCTTCCTAACATCCTCAAGAAAATCATATCCTAGACCTTGATTGAATTTGCAAATTTTGGATTGGTCTAGAATACGATTTAGCTTCTTCTTGCCTCCTACAAACCTCTCGAGAGTGTTCATAAGATACTGACACTCCCGAAAGAGAGAGGTGCAAGAAGAGCAGGGGGAAGGAGAGACAGCAGAAGGTAAGGGAGTAGAAGAAGAACCAGTAGCAGAAGAGTGAATGGCTTGTGCACGCACAGTCGACTCAGAAGGGACAGTCCTACTGCTAGCCAGTTGGTTCACGTCGCTAAGCGTCTCCACCTTATCCTTAGGCTTCTCCCCCACACCATCACACACATCACAAACAGATGGTGACTTTTCTAGTAGGTCCTTAGTTAGCTTCACACACTTATCATCTAATGCAATCAACTCAGATTTTAGTTTTTTGCAGTTACCACATGGTGAGCTAACAGGATCCTTTGTAGCATACTGAGCCATTTTCTTATTGTAGTCAATCATTTTTTGAAACTGCTTTGAGACAGATTCAAGTTCAGCAGTTAATTTAGGACAGTTCAAACATGAAGCAATAGGCTCAAGTAATGAAGCTTGTAGTTCAGCAATTTTATGATCTGCCCCTTTTAGATTCATCTTCAGATTGTTACAATTTTCACAAGTCTCGGGTACATCGAGAAGCATGGTGTAAAGACCTCTAAAAGCATTGTTCTTATCCTCACATGAGGTGCAAGAAGTAGTCTCAACAACAGGGGATGAAAGAGTGACTACCCTACTCATCTCTAGTTCAGTAAGTAGACTAACATTTCCACCTTAACCATGTCTAACTCAGAGGACACTATCATGCAAGGTCCTTAGCTTCTCCAAGTCATCGAGCAAAGCAGTACAAACATCACAATCGTCACGGGAGGGAGTAGATCTAAGTAAAGTAAGCTCCCGTGATAAGCTCTCTACTTCCTTCTCCGACTCGCTACACCTAGCTCTAGATCTAGCATGGAATTTCCCTAGCTTAAGAAAAGCATCATTAAGCTGGTCGTAGGAGGGGTATACCTCATCGGAGTTGGAATAGAGCTCGCTGTTGCTGATCTCGCCCTCAAGGGCCATGAAGCACATGCCGGAGAAGTCGTCGCCGCCCTTGGGGTCTTGCTCGTCCGTCCCATCGTCATCGCTCCACCCCTCCACCTCGCTGAGGTCGAGGTTGTCGAAGGCGGTGAGGACGCGGTGGAAGAGCTTCTTGGCTTTGCCAAGTTCGCGGAACTTCTTCTTGCCTTGAGTATGAGCCGAGAGCATCTTGTTGTGGTTCTTGTCGATATAGTCGTTCTTGCTCACACCGCCGTAGTCACCCTTTCCCTTCCCCAACTTGGGGCAATTCGCCCGAATGTGGTTGGGGCCACCACACTCGAAGCAAATGATCGGGTCACTCCTCTTTCGATCCCTCACCCTCTTGTACGCGTGGGAAAACTTTCTGGTTAGAAGGGCTAACTGGTCCTCTAGTAGCTGCTCTAACTGATCATCAGTTACGTCATAGAGAGCAGCTAGAGAGAATCTGCAAATCGACTCAGAAGAAGGTCCCGAAACCAGACTGGGATCAGTGACTAAAGCCATCGACTACGACTTCGACCTACGAGAGACTATGTCAATCTCGTGAGTCTTGAGGCATGAGTACAACGCGTCAAGAGTCAAGGTCAAGAGATTGGTGGTGTCCTTGATGGTAGTCACCTTCATCTCCCAAACACGCAAATCAAGAGCTGCGAGCATCTGTCGAGCATTGTCCGAGTCGGGGTATGTGAGACCGATCGCTCGGAGGTTGCTCAAAATCTTGTAAAAACGCGCAAAGCACTCATCGAGGGACTCACCAGCGAGCATTTCAAACTTGTTGTAATCTCGCTTGAACCGGTCCTGTCGAACCGTCTTGATCTGGGTGGTGCCCTCATGGTATGCATCGAGGGTCTCCCAGATGTCGCAGGTCGACGTCAGATGATAGATGCGATCGAACTTGCTTCTGCTCAGACCCTGGATTATGATGTTCCTCACCTTAGCATTCGCCTCAACATCAACCATGTTTCCGGCATTGATGTTCTCATCGGTAGGAACAGCATACCGGATCTTGACCTTGCGCCAGATGGTGTAGCCCTGAGCCTGGATGTAGGTCTCCATCCGGCTCTTCCGGAAGGGATAGTCGATCCCATCGAAGACCGGGGGCTTGGTCGAGTACTTATCTGTCGCCATGGCTCTAGAGACCGGTTAAGATCTATGAGGAAGAGCTAACCGGCTCTGATACCAATTGTTGGATCGAAATTGGCGACAGAGGGGGGACGAATGTCACTTTTCAAAACTTTACCCCAGAGAGTGCACAAGAGAATCTCCTCTTCAAAACCTATGGAAGCTAAGAGAAGAGATTGTTAATGCTTACTGGTACTCAAATACTCAGAGAAGGAAGCAAGACACAAAGCATCAGTGAAAGCAGCAAACAAAAATTCATAACTGATCAACCTGCAGCTGACCGGTGTACATGGGCCAGTCAGACCGCCTGTACACCTTCGGTCTGACCACCGTGTATGGGCCGGTCTGACTGGTCGGGTCCAGCCTGACCGCTCCGCCTCCTCTGGTCTGACCGCTCCTCGAAAATTAGCATCAAACATACTCAAACATAAAATGGCCCAAATGCTCAAACGGGAAGAAGAATACGCCTCAAGTCCGACTAACCAAACCCGACTGAGCCAAATGCCATCATGGCACGAAACACACAAACCAAACTCAATCTTTCCAAAAATACTTGTCAATTACTCATCACAAGCATGTGGTCACCTCCACATGGTCTCTCAAAAGTGTTAGATGAACTGTCGTATGGTCTCTTTGCTGCCTTGGTGCATTCGATTCAGGTCATCCTCCTTCCTAGGGTAGTTGTATGTACCCTGGAAGTTGGCCATCAGAAGATCGCAGAGGTGTTGCAATAAGTAGACTGGCTCGAATGGCTGGTTGAGCAACCAAGACCAAGCAGAACCTTCAAGCACAATTGGTAGATAGGCCATGATGTGCTTGCTACCTCCTGCTGCCCGAACCACAGTCGTGTAAATCTGGAGGAAATCGTGATGATTTCTTGCCGTCTCCTTTGCGAGAAAGGGTAGTTAACATCACCAAGCGATCATACTCGACGATGCTTGGTAGTCGATTGACCCGACTGATAGTATGTCTGGTCTGTACAAGGGTAGTACTCCTCGTACTCCATCTGCTAGTGTAGATTCCTTGCTCGAAGTGGGTACCGAGCATCAACTTGGCATTCTAGAGTCGTTCGTGCTACTCTCCTCTGACTTGTATTGCAATCGGGGGTCCAACGCGCCCGGTCATCATGTCGAACCCAACTAGGTGAGTTTTATGATCGACTAGATGTGGTCTTACCTTGCCAATCCTTGGTGTCACATCGGCGAGGGTGCTTGAGTCTAGCCATCAGATCGTGCAGTCTTTGCATAATTCCTTCAGCAAAGTGATCGTAGCTCGGTGCCCGAGTTAGCTCTTGAGTTGGGTTCTTGACCAAGTAAATGATTCGTTGAAGCACTCAAGCCTCATAGGACTGGTACTGGATACACCTAAGCAAAGATCTCTAGGTAGCCAATTGCCTCCTTCGAGCAGTCTTGGGATCCTCAATCCCTGATGTTGGCTAGGGCTACCTCATAGGAGAGTGATATTTCTAGGATTTCTCCTACGCTCATTAGAATAGTGATTGAACTCATCACTAGAGGTCTCCTCACCATCCTCATGAGAGGCGGGAGAGTATGATTGGCGAGGAGCATCCTCAAGCCTTCCTCCAACAGGGTAATGAGAATCTGTGGGCAGGGCAAAGACCTCCTGTCTAGAATCTCCACTTCTGGGGGAGGTCCCCTCGTCCGAAGAATCATCGAGCGATATTGTCTCGTAGCTTGTAGTAAACCCCGCCAGGTAGGGGAATTCTGGGTTATAACTGTCCACAGTCAAATCTGTTCCCTACGAAAATACGGGTGAACATGGAGGGTGCCCACCCATTCTCTTTGTGGATTCGACCAAAGATTACCACCACCAGTTGACGATGGGCTCCCTAATTGGTAGATTCTAGGGCTCGCTGAAACTGCGCAAAGTGTCACCGCGTGACTCGAACACTCGGGGTGGGCCCATTGCCACATTGTGAGTCCTCCTCATGATCGGTTGACACTTGCCACTTGGGGGAAGTGAGTCCTCCAATGGGCATACTGTTGTGGGGGATTCAGATCCCTCATTAGCCTTTCCCACGATGTGGTCTTTGGGATCATTGGATGGATCTCCAAGGACCAACTCACCGTCGGAAGCAAGCATGGTCTACTCGTAGTCGTAGCAAGCCTCCATATTGATATCCACATAGTTGGCCAAGTCGAACTAGTTCTCCTCGTTCTATTCGTCCACCATGCGGATATCAGGAGCAAGAAGAGAAACTCGCTAATGAAGAAATTACCAGAGTCTTAGAAGAAAAATCCCCACGGATAGCGGCAACTGTCGCTGTTTTAGTACCGATCTTTTGCAAGACCATAATTTAGTCTTCCGATAAAATTCCTGAATCCAAATAAATCATACGTAAGATCAATATTAAATCACCGACAGTCTCATCCTTAGAAACTAGAAAATACACCCAAGAATACCCAGAGTAATCATCTACAATGACAAGCACATACCACTTCTCTCAACATACTAGACTCTAGAAGGAACAACTATGTCTAAGTAAAGAAGGTGCCCGGGTCTATCAGTCATCATGAAAGTAAGAGGTGGATGAAAAGTAGAAACTATCTTACCATTTCTATAGAGCGTGCATACTAAGTCTCTATCACTCTTAAGCCTATAAAATCCTCTAATCAGATTCTTGCTATAACTACAGGTAAGTGGTCGAAGCCTGTGTGTCCAAGCCTATGATACCACAACACTAAGTCATGAGAGTCAGAAGCCACAACACCTAGGGCTGAGGTAGAAGAGATGCTGAAATTAGCACTAAAGATCCTCTCGAACCTAGAAATCCCAAAGACATGGTCACGCGAGGAGTCTAGAACTCTACACTCGCCACTCTTAAACCTCACTTCTAGACCCTCATCAAGAAGCTTGGAAACAGATAGCAGATTATACATCAGATTACTTACCAAAGCGACGTCCTTGAGCATGAACTTGTTGTTGACATGCACTATGCCCTTGGCTATCATGGTCCTGGTAGAAGCATCCCTAAATGAGATCAACTTGTTGTCGGATGTACGTGTGAGGAAGGAGAATCATCTAGAATCTCCGATCATGTGTCATGAGCACCCGAAGTCAACAAGCCACACGTCCTCCTTCCTCACATGCTGGACTTACAGGGCATAAGCAGGAAACATATGTGCCTTAGTACTTGGGTTAGTGATGAAAGACTTGAGAATTCAGTACTAAGCCACACGAAGTATAGGAACAGCAGTTGAAGTAGAAATAGGGTATGTTCTTTTTTGGCTTATGGCTGAAATTTTTGAATTTTGGGTTGTTTGCGACAGAGATTACGGAGAAAAAGAGATACTCGCTTGTGATTTTAGCTAATACAAATGTTGAGCTTTTAACATGTGCTACAATTAACTTGTAGACCCCATCTTGAGAATTTGTTTGAAAGTTTGGTACTGTAGCAAAAGCCAAAAGTCACTTTTAGAAGCCACAAAGAATAGGCCCACAAATGGTTAGAAAGATAATTATGAGAATGTACATCTGAACCACCTAGACTGTCCTGAATGGGCCTACCAAAAGGCTGGTACTCCCTTGACTAGGTGCTACCCGCGCTACCATAAAAGAGGCTATACTGGACGGCTACATCACAGACGGTTCATACGGAACCGTCTATTCTTTAACTATCACAGACGGTTTATAGTAGCAACCGTTTGTGATATTTTTACAGATGGTTATTAACACAAACCGTCTGTGAAAATTGAGACATCACAGACGGTTCGTGTTAATAATTATCTGTGAACTTTCACAAACGATTCTTATCACGAACTGTCTGTGATAAGTGAGACATCACAGACGATTCGTGTTAAAAACCATCTATGAAAGTTGCGAACATCACAAACAGTTCATATAAAAAATTGTCTTTGATATTCTGGACATGACAAACAGTTCTTATAATAAATCGTCTGTGATATTGCGGACATCACAGATGGTTCATATTAATAATTGTTTGTGAATTATCACAAACGGTTATTAATACGAACCTTCTGTGATATATTGGTATCACAGACCATTTGTGGTTGGAACCGTCTGTGATAATCTGCGCTATTAAATATTGGGCGTACGTGTAACGCCCCCGTTTCCAGAGGCGCCAGGACTCGGCGTCCTGCAACTACCCAAGCCTAGCTAGTTACGGAGCATCAAGCAAGAGAATATCACGACAGAGCATGCTTACAGCAAAAGACCAAACTTATATTACAACATAAGGTTTATCAACCAGTTTTGCCAAAGCGGGCGTGCAAGCCCGAAATATATTGCATTACACCAAAACACCAGGAAGCTCGAGTGCGACTGAGACCTAGAACCACGAATCCTCATCGAAGAACGGTTCTTCTAGGGCGTCCTTGACTGCAAAGCCTTCACTAGCTTCTTGACACTCTGAAGGGGGTTTTAGCAAGCCGTGAGACATACAGCTCAGTAAGTTACAAGGAAAACCCTAAATTTAGCTAATTGCACGGATCACCATCGGAGTGGGAATATACTTGTTTTATTAATTTGGGTAGATGCACTTTTATTTGTAAACACTTTTGAAAACTCAAAACCAAATACTACTCCTTAAGATTAAGGGGGTTTCATACAAAGTTGATTGTCCAACAAGTCAAATTAAAACACTTGTGAAAGCTACTTATGCTTCGCTGCTGGAATCACCCAATAGACATAGTTCCATTAACCGGGAGCACGGCGTATTTGAATACCTTTTAATCAACTCTGCAAAGTTGCCCAACTTTACCCACAAGCATTCTTAACCCTCATGACTGAGTTATGGAAACGGGTCTTTTCACTACTCAATTCTTTGTATACACTCTACCCGTTAGGTTAGGACTCGCACAACTTCGGGTATCCACTGGCCAGCACAGAACACCGAGCCCGAGTTGTGGAGACCTATCGTTGTCTAGTATGGGTTTTCTAATCCACATACCAACTCCCAATGTAGAGTTTCACTTGAGTTGAGCAGCTACTAAAACAAGGTTGACAAGTCAACACATGCGGTTGAGCGATCATTATGTCACTTGCTTGGCGCAAGGGTCTAGTCCTTACATTTTCCACGAGGCAACCAACCTCCACCCTAGGGTAAAGTGGTGGGTGAAGACCATCTCGCAGTGCCCCACAGCTCCTCTACCCTAGTTCCCAATTTTCTAAATTTATTGGCCTGCGGCCACCACCTTAGTAGTGTGAAATTTTGCATGAAATATACTATAATTATTTATACAATATTTTAAATAATTAATCGGTGGCATTTATCGGTGGTAGGGATTATCTAATTAACAAGTCATTCTAAACATTTTATTGTAAATAATTAATAATTCACAAATAATAATAATGCAAAGACCATAAGTAAATTATTTACATGGCATGGGATTTCAATATGTTCAAGGATTTGTAACTTGCTTTACATACAAAAGATGCTACTATACTAGCACAGATTATACTAGCGGACTCTAACTACTCAAGCTGCTCCTTGACGACGTCCTCGGCTGGCGAAGCGTGGGGTGCCGCGGGGCGGAACTGAAAATGGTACTCCCTCGCAGTAAACTTGCGCCTCGGCAGTGACAGAACCGAAGCGGACGAGGAAGGGACGTCGGGCGACTCGCCACAGTCCGACATCTCTCCCGCCTCGATCGCCTCGAAGTGGACGAAAGCTGCACGAAGTTGTCACACCTCCTGCTACGCCTGAAGAAGCTGCCTCTGCAAAGCTCGTGACTCCTCCATAGACCTCTCGTACAACAACTCTTGCTGAACTAGAACACTGGCAATCCCCTGTTGGTGGGGATCATCGCCCTCTCAAAGCTAGGGAATGGCGAAGAATCTCCCGTCATGAAGCGACTGTGGGATTAATTAGGTCGAACGGGGACTCTGCAAGCTCCAAGTCGTAGTAGCTGCGCAGGTAGATCGCAGCCCTCCTAGCAGCATCTAGGACTGCATCCTCCTGCTTAATCCGACGGCCAAAGAACCTCTGCTCCTGATCAGGGCGGACATGCAGTGGGATCAAGGTCACCCACGCCTTCCACTCGTAGCGCTCCTCCTCGAAGAACCTACTGACGGCGTGGAAGACCGGCTTGTGGTAACTGTCAGCTCCCAAATATTGCTACATCTCCCTAGATCACTTCCTAGAATGCCTTAGGTCTCAGTCTACAGTCAAGCAACCTGCTCTGATACCACTTCTTGTAGCGCCCCTGGAAACGGGGGCATTACAGTTCGTGGTCAATCTCGACACAGATCTGTCTTCATTGGCAATGCTACATCGGTGGAGTGAGGCCGCCGGCTTTAGGGAGTTTGGTGAAAACATATCGCCATCTTCTTAGTGATCAGTGGTTAGTACTCAATTTCTTTTAATAACTTATATGCATGCTTTTGTAATTGAAAGAGATGATAGATAGGTTTTTGTTTAGATCTAGCTAGCTAGCTAGGTTTAGAAAGATAATGTTAGTTTGCTCAATTTCAGAATAGGTATGTACTCGTAATTCACTTCAATATATTCTTGCTTAATATTATTATATCATGAATACGTGGCTAGCTAGCTACCTATGTAATATATATAGATGTCATGTGTAAGTATAGCTAGCTAGTCTGATTTGCTATATAGTAGTGTTAATAATCATTTTTGACACTCATTTGTTACATGTGTACCGTAGATGGACCAAAGCTGGATGTATATTGAGAACCGTGTGAGTGAAGAGTACATTAATAGCGTGTTTGCTTTTAGAAGAGCGACCGAGCTGGATATGTTGAAGAAGGGGATGGAATATATGTACTGTCCATGCATTGATTGTGATAATCTAAAGATGTTTAGCAACTCAGCGCAGATCAAATCTCACTTGATTCGAAGGGGTTTCAGAAAGGGGTACAAATGTTGGACTAGTCACGGTGAAGAGAAGAGTACACAAAAAGGTAGTTATGACATCGTCGAGAGAGACAACAATATGCCGGTTATGGACTATGCTTTTGATCATGAGGATAGGTTGTAGGATAACAATCTGGATCATATGCTACATGATGCAGAAGGGAACAATAGTGAGAGAGAGAGAGTTTGGTAAATTCGAGGGCTTGATAGAGGACTTAGAAAAACCTTTGTTCTCGGGTTGCAAGCCGCAATACACGAGGTTGTCATCAGTTCTAGAACTGTTAAAATTGAAGGCGAGCAATGGTCGGTCAGACAAGAGTTTCACAGCATTGTTAGGTCTCCTAGCAGACATGCTTCCAAAGGGAAATATGTGCCAAGAACCACCTACCAAGCCAAAAAGATGCTTTGCCCATTGGGAATGGAAGTAGAAAGAATACATGCATATCCGAATGATTGTATTCTGTACCGTAAAGAGTATGCTAGTTTACATGTTTGTCCAGTGTGCAAAGGATCCCGATACAAGCATAAAAATGACTCCAATGATGGGAAGGGCATCGAGGTGAAGCAAGGACCTTCTGCTAAGGTGTTGTGGCATCTTCCTATAATTCCCCATTTGAAGCGTTTATTTGCAAACCACAAATAAGCAAGATTGATGCATTGGCACTGGGAGAAGCGTAAGAAAGACAAAATGATAAGACACGTTGCTGATTCTGCCTAGTGGAGGAACATCAATAGGATGTTTATAGATTTTGATGTGGAACCGAGGAATATAAGGTTTGGGTTGAGTACAGATGGAATGAGTCCTTTTGGTAACATGAACAGCCGACATAGCATCTGGCCTGTGACTCCGTGCATGTACAACCTTCCTCATTGGCTGTGTATAAAGCAGAAGTATATTTTGATGCCACTACTTATCCAAGAGCCGAAATAACCTGGGAATGATATTGATGTGTACCTAGCACCATTGGTGGTAGATCTTGTAATACTGTGAAACGAAGGGGTATATCTATGGGATGCATACAAACGAGAGAACTTCACTATACGCACCATGTTGTTTTGCACCATTAATTATTTTTCTGCCCTTGGTAACCTGTCAGGGTTAAGTACAAAAGGAGCTAAAGCCTGTCCGCACTGCTTAGATTATACCTAGAGTGTGTGGTTGAGCAACTCGCGAAAAGCTGTGTACATGTGTCACCGTAGGTTCCTTCCAAAGTATCACCCATACCGCAAGATGAAAAAGCAATTTGATGGGAAAAAGAGGATGACTCAGTACCAAGGTCTTTTAGCGGGAAAGAGGTGTATGATATGCTCAAGGATATCGACGTTGTGCTTGGAAAGGGACGTAAATTGAGGACCTGTCGAAAGAACATGTGGAAGAAGAGGTCAATATTTTGGGCCTTGCCTTATTGGGAGCACTTAGAAGTTCGCAATTGCATCGATGTCATGCACGTAGAGAATAATGTATGTGATAGTTTAATTGGTCTCTTACTGGACATTCCTGATAAAACAAATAATTGTGTCAACGCAAGGCGTGACTTGGTCGCTATGAACAACAGGACCGAGTTAGCACCAGTAGAGACCGATAAAGGCCAGACATACCTCTCCCAGCTTGCTATGCTCTGCCTAAGTCCGATAGAACTCAACTGTGCTAGTCCTTACAAGGTGTGAAAATTCTGTCCGGTCACTCCACCAGCATGAAGAAACTTGTTTCCATGGAACATTTCAAATTAATTGGCATGAAGTCTTATGACTGTCATGTGCTAATGACACAAATGCAACCTGTTGCAATTAGAAGTATTTTGCCGAACAAGGTTCGAGTGACAATCATAAGGCTATGTTATTTCTTTAACGCAATTGCTGAAAAGGTCATTGATCCCGATGGACTAAATGCTCTGCAGACCGAGGTGGTGACAACTGTATGTCATCTAGAGATGTATTTCCCTCCATCATTTTTTGATATCATGGTCCATCTCATTGTCCACCTTGTAAAAGCGATAAATATATGCTGCCCCGTGTTTCTACGTCATATGTAACCATTCGAGAGGTACAAGAGAATTCTCAAGTCCTATGTATGCAATCGATCTCGACCAGAGGGTAGCATCATCGAAGGTTATATAACAGAAGAGGTCATTGAATTCTGCATCGGCTACATGGCTCAGGTCGAGCCGATAGGTGTACCTCTATCTCGTCACAAGTGAGGATAGAGGGTATCGGGACTATCGGAAGGAAAGCAATAACTCCGGATCAAAATACATATGCTCAAACCCATTTCACGGTTTTACAACACATGACTGAAGTAACCCCATATATTGAAGAGCACAAGGGCATGCAACACCAAGAGAATGCATGCCAGTCAGAAGTTTGGATCACGAGACAACACAACTGTTAGTTCAACGAATGGTTGAATGTGCGATTGACTAGGAGGTCATCAAGTGAAACACTACAATGGTTGGCAAAAGGGCTAAAATTTACAATTGTGACATGGCAAGGTTACGACATTAATGGCTACATATTTTATACAATAGATTAAGATAGAAAGAGCACAGTGCAGAACTCAGGTGTCCGCATAGAAATAGCTGGCTTTGTAGAGGAGATTTTAGAGCTTGACTACGTAATTTTCAAGATTACTCTATTTCGATGTCGTTGGGTCCAACTCCCACGGGGTGTAAATGTCGACAAGTACGGTGTCACTACCGTACGTGAACCTCGAATGTGTAGGATATGAAGACGAACCATTCGTACTCGTGAGGTAAGTTGTTCAAGTATTTTATGTAACCGACCTGGCAAATAAGAAGCGCCATGTAGTTCTTCAAGAAAAAAGAAGGATTGTCGGAGTTGAGAATGTTGTGGATGAGGAAGAGTACAATCAATTTAATGAGTTGCCTCCATTCGGAGATGGTATCAGGCTCTAGGAAGAACAAGGTGATGAAGCAAGCTATATGCGTGTCGATCATCGTGAAGGGCTTTATTTAAAAGGAAATAGCTAGCCAAGTGTAATAAATGATCCCACAAAGCCAGCACCTAATTGGAAACTGTTGCAATGTAATCATAATTAGGAAACTCGACATGTAATTATGGAACTATATTCCATTGTAATTGTAAATAACTCAGGAACTAAGAAATAGTTATATTTATGATTATGCTTGTGTTTTCATAATATTGCATGGCCAGCATGATTACTAGATGCAGTGAACTATCACAGTTAGTTTATTGGAAGAAACCGTCTGTAATTATATATCATAGACAGTTCTTTTATAGAACCATTTGTGATATGTCGAATATCATAGATGGTTCTATTTAACTATCACAGACGGTTTCATAAAAGAATCGTCTGTGATAGTTTTCCTATAAATATTCGCAATGTGTTCTGCTTGCAGGGTCCTCACTCACTCTCTCTGTCTCCACATCCATTGCTAGGTTTTGCTAGATCTGACTGCTCACTCGCGCGCGACGCTGCCACTCCCTCTCGAACGCCGCCGCACCCTTCCGACGCCGCCGCTCCCTCCCGACGTCGGCCGCCTCTCCCTCACGATGCCGCCTCTCCCTCCTGTCGCCGTCTGCCACTCCCACCCGACACCGTCCGCCATTCCCTCCCGACGCCTGCCGTCGCTCCCTCCCAACACCGACCACCTGAGAGACCATGTGGAGGTGTCCCCATGTTTGTGATGAGTAATTGACGGTTGTTTTAGTGAGTTTGAGTTTGTTTGGATATTCTAGGGTTGAGTACCTTTTACATATGCTATTGTTGATATGATGTTTCGTGCGGTGCTATGTGACGGTTTGCTTGTCTGTGTGACTGCAGGACTTCGGAGCTAGGTCATGGTGAGGTGAGGACCGGGACTAGGCACAGAAGGTGTTGAGGTCAAGACAGTCGGTGATGCCAAAGATGATCGAGGCTGGTGAGGTGGTTGCGAGTCGGGAGAGGAGGAACCAGAGATGGAGCTACCGGTGACGGACACGATGGGCGACGACGAGAGAACCAGGACTAGGCTCAGGGAGGAGTCGAAGGTCTAAACGGTTGGAGGTCGGTTGCGGTCGTGCGCGACGGAACAGACCCGGACTAGACTCAGGTGGAGTCGGAGGTCTCGATCGGAGTCGGTGGACACGATGGGCAGCGGCGAGTTGATCGGGACTAGGCTCAGGGAGGAGCTGAGGTCCAGAAGTCAGGATGCCAGGTGCAGTCGCGTGCAGCGGAGCGGACCGAGACTAGACTCAGGGAGGAGTCGAGGTCCAGACGGTCAAGGTACTGGACGCGAGAAGCTTCCAGGAAGGCGCTTGAAGGGCAAATTGGAGATTTGACTCAAGCATTGATTTGGAGGCTGGTTTTTTCCCTCCAAAAGGTTTTGTTGACTTCTTGCCTCATGTGTGCATGTGGTCTTGGAGTGGGCTTGTGTCGGACCCTAGGTTTGAACCAACCCAGAACCCTCTGTGATTTCACCGCACTATTCCCTAGATCAGTAGATAGTGCTCACAGATACAGTGCTAATTCATTTCATACACGGTACAGACCATATTATTACAATACCAAAATACACAGGTCCCATATAAGGACAAGTATTACAAAAGGGGCCTTCAGGCTAAATAAGTTCAGTGTACCATTGCATTATTGACGGAAGCAAGAAGGAGGGGCTCATCTCCCCACAGGCAGGCGACCGGGATAACCTAGGTGCGCTTAATATTACCTAGAGGGCCTGGTTAACGTTAAGGGCACCCACCAATTAGCTTGGTTGGCCAGACTGTAAGGAGAGACCAGATTCTAGTCTAACTACCAGCATCTTCATTCCCTTCGCCCGCTTGATCCTGGTAGTACTCGTACTGGTCTTGATTTGCAAACTCTGGGGCAAGGGATTGAGAGCGAGGGTCAGCACACACAACCATGCTCCACGAGCCAACATGCACAGAATGCAAATAATTACATGCAAAGCTTGAACAAGGATGGCTTAGGTTTCTTTATTTGCGTAGAGCGACCGTTGCAAATAATATAAGTACAAACCCTATGACCTGGCATTTTAACAAAACGTGGTCCCATGAGTTAAGTGGTACAATATGTATTTAATGGTGTCAATTACATCCACCGATACTAACATCTTGTATTTGCTAGTTCCATATCTACACTGGAGTACTTCCCTCCAGGAAAATTCAAAGGTTGGAGTACTTCCCTCCAACTGGTTTTTCTTTCCCACCCACAAGATTTTTAGAAATAGAACTAACTCAAGGAAGTTTCCATGTCTGCCCTTGACCGTGGGCATGGCTATTTGAATAGTTTATTTTCTGCAGAGATTGTACACTTTACCCACAAGAGACGATCCGCTCGTTGCTCCACACGATCCCTTAGTCATGTGGTTGAGTAGATCATCACAATAGCTTTTCAAAATACCTAGCCCTTTTGTCATCTCACTTTATGGGCTGCTCCCACTTGCGGTGGGTCCCATACTTTGCACGGGATGTAACCACGGAAACTAGCGCCTTCAGACTCCACTCTCCATAGCGCTAGCACGGCTGGCAACGTCACCCTCCTCTTGGTGTCCCTTTCGGCCTCCTTTTGCCCTTGCAGCACTCCTATCCACTACCGGTGAGATGAGTTCTGGGGTTTCGATAAATTTACTTAGCCAAGTTGCAATTTGCAGACTTGTGGTCGTACTATTGTACACGGAGATGTCATCACAGGATTAAGTCCTTAATGTGTCCAGGCGGTTCAATCCACAATCCAATGTGCTACTTCCGCACCCACCATTCTTACCACCCGCCCAAACAGGTATAGCAAGTTTTGAGGGTTTCGAGAAGTCTAAAATAAGTTGTCCAAAAATATCCAGCCACGTACATCCCGTGACTATCCCAAAACTAAAGCTCAAGTTTTTGAAAGCTATGATTAGGGCAATTAGTGCCCTAGATTGGACAGAACGTGCATGGCATTTAATTTAATTAGACATATACCTAGTTAGAATAGTAGCAGTAATACCTATGGCGACAATGTACGTGGCCATCAAATCTCAAGGAGGGTATAGGTATATAAATTTCCAAAATCTGGAATAGGGGATATCTACCTTATAGTTCACATATTTTGTACATGAAATAGCGCATGCAGTTTGACTAACTTTAAACAGAGATAGTTTGCAAGAACCATAGGAGCAAAATGATCAAGATGTTGACTCGCCTGGGTCTAAAGGTAGAGGGTCTTGCTGGTCTTGAGGTAGATCATCCTGCTGCTCCAGTGCGACTTCAAATTCTACTCGAACGGAGAAAATCGACAAAGCAGAAAACAGACATGGAGAACAAATAAGCATAAAATAATAAACTAATGAGCTCAAAAATAAACCAAACTGAAACCAACAGAAAGAGCTTGAATTTATAAAAATTTAGAAACAAGTTTCATCCAAATCGGAGTTACGACGAGAGAGAACGAGTCCTTTGAATCCTCATTTTCAGGAAAAATCCCAAAAATGAAAAAGGAGAGAGAGCTCACTCTCTGACAAGTGGGTCCCACGTGTTTTTATTTTATTTTCAGAATAATCTTTATTTCGGGAAATCATAGTGTATGACATGTGGGGTCTACTGTTATTTTTAAACATTTCTTTTTTCTGAAAATGGCCCGGAGACCAACATGCGGGACCTAGGTACTGTGCAAGGGTCCACCTGACAGTGACTTAAGCTATTAACCCGGTGCTTAACAGTTTGCTTTTAAACAGAGGGGCCCACACGTCAACCTAATAAAGGGGTTTTAAACCTACTCGGTCCCACTGGTCAGCGACCCGATGAGCTAACAACCCCTGGCGGTTAACGGTTAATCTTGGGACTAATCACGCGGGAGCAGAGCTTAGCCGGCCGAGCGTCGGCGAGGCTTGCCGGCGGAGAGGATGGCCACGGGCACGCGGGGAGAGGCCCAAAATGGGTCGCTCATTCCCATGCGCACCCGTCGGGGAATCTAATTGATCGGAGGTGGACCGGGAGGTCACCGGCGGCGAGCTAGGCGGCAGTGAAAACCAAAAAATGGCCGTTGCAGCGATTCCCGCACTATGGGGTCAATTAAGCGGCGGAGGAGCATCTCTAGGTTGTGTGGAGCTCACCTAAGCCTAGCGTGGGGGTCGGGGACACGCGTGGAAGGCTGGCGGTGGAAGCCCCAATCAGTGGTGGGGAGCGGTCAGCGCCGGAGAAGACGGGGCGGCGAAGCTCCCAATCGATGGTGTGGGCGACTTCTTGGGGTGGTAAGGAGGCCTTGGGTGCAAGGAATCGGTCGGGGACCCTTTGAGATGGCGGCAGCAGGGGGTGGCCGGATTCGGGGAAGGAAGCGAACGCCGGTGAGCTGCAAGAGGAGGAAAGTCGATTAGACTCGCGGAGAGGTTCCCGAAGACAAGAGAAATTCGGGGAGAAGGGCACTGCCAAGCGGGGGTCTTCGGGGTGGGCTAGCGGCGGTGACGGCCCGAAGAACCGCCGCCGGCGGTGATTTTTCGCTCGGTTTTGGTGTATGGAGTGGATGCAGCAAATGCAGTGCAGGGATTGCATTTTATAGTGATAAAAAGGCGTAACGAGGATGGGAGAAACATGGGCGGCTGTACGTTCTCCTGTGGCCGATGGCGGAAAGACGGGCTTGGCGGTGCTAGGTTTGTGCTGGGGCGGACGGAAAGGACGGGCGTGTACCAGCGCATTCATGGCCGCCCGGGAGGGGAGAGGTGCGCAGGTATGGCCGACGCTGTCCGGCGGTTATGGCTCGAGTACGACGGCGTGTGCGCAGATACGGGCGGCATGGGCGACAGCGTCGAAGCAGCGGGGAAGTACACCGAGCCACTGTTGCCCATTAAGTGCAGCGGCGACAGCCACGCCGGAGTTGGCGAGCTAGGACGTGGCCAGGACGGCGAAACCGGGGGCGACTCTAACGGGTTGCCAAGGCGACGAGTGGGGGGCCGACGCGTGGAGCACCTACGGCGAGGAGGGCCGGAATCCCAGGCCGACGGGGCACCGGGAAGCACGGTAAGGCTGCCACGGGGGGCGCGCATGCGGAGAAACCACAGGCGGGGCCGCGGTTTGGGTCTGGCGAGGTGTGATCCGAGCGGAGAGAGAGAGAGGGAGCGCTAGGCGCTATGGGGAAGAAGACGGGAGAAGTGGGAGGCGCGGTGCTGGGCTGGGCGAAGCCCAGGGGGAGAAAAAGAAAGAGGGCCTGGGCGAAAGAGTAGGCCGGCTGGGAGAAAAAGAAAAGGGGGCCGGGCTGGGGAAAAGGGAAAGAGGAGGCTGGCCCACCCGGGAGAAAAGGAAAAGAAAGGAATTTTGTGGTGGGCTGAAAAGAGAAAAAGAAAATTTGGGCAAGGCCAAAAAGGGCTTCGGGCTTTGGAGAATTAAATTTAAATTTGAATTTTTGAATTAGCTTTTAACAAACCACAACAAACACAAGGCAAAGACACAAATTCGAAAACGGGGTGTCACAGCTTGGTATGCCACTTCTTGATTTTCCATATGAGGGTGAGGTCTTGCCTTCAAAAGAGGAGAAGGAGGCAGCTGTGAAGGGTATCCCATTCTGTAGAGAGAGTCAAGGCAGTGGAGTGTGTCTGTGTATGTGGTATGGCTTGAGCTCCTACGTGATGTTCTCAAGCATGTAGTGAGTGTGTCTCTTCATTTCCAAACTGCGTATTGGGACGTAGTGGTTGTAGAACTCTTGTAATCATTCACCTCTTTTCAATATGAGAAGGATTGGGTTGAGCTGCTCTAGTTATTTTTCTTTTTGTGCTTGCCTGCCATTTTCAGTTCCCTCTTGATTTTTTGTGTGTGGAGTGAGTTCTTGATTGATTCTTGCAAAATGAGTTTGCTCTGAACTGGGGAATGTATTTCAAAGCCATTTGACTAATTTGTTCCTGAGAGCCATTTGATAGTGTTGTAGGGGTGGCCCCCACCTAAACCAAGCAGGCCTGTTAGAAGGTTATATGGCCCCCACATATGTAATGACTTAAATACCCCTGACAGGAAGGTACCGATGTAAGGGCACAATTGTAAAAGCACAGCCCATATGAATATATATACCAAGGGAAGGCTAGGAGAGGTGACAACTCTCTCCCAACTCTCCACTACCACATCTCTCTCTGTTTGGTCTGTAACCACAACAGCTGGCGCCGTCCGTGGGGAGGATGGGAGAAGCCTGAAATCCGAAGAAGCATGGCACCGAAAAAAGCTTCGTCGGCGGCGGCGAAAGGGAAGAAGGCGGCTGGGTCGGAGCGTCGCATGGGTACCAGGGCTTCGGCATCGACTGTCGCGAGCACGAGTGACGGCGCGGGCACGGTGGTCGCGGACGTCGACGCTCGCGCTGCGACGACCAACCCCGCCACTGGCGCTGTGACGACCGACCCCGCCACTGGCGCTGCGACGACCAACCCCGCCACCGCCGCGACAGCGATCAACCCCACCACCGCCGCCGCAATGCTCGCCGGTAGCACGGACCGGGTGGTTGGAGGTAGCCACAACGGAGCGACCGACAGCTTGGGAGCTCGCGAGGCGATCGTACCCATGCCGACCCGTCCGCTGGGCGCGCCGGCGGCCCCGCCCGCACCAGCGATGGAAAGCGCCCTGCTGGCGGCCCTCAGCGTGTTCCAGCGGGAGCTAGGGGATCTTTGCGGGGCTGTCCGAGACATGCAAGAGGCTCAGAGCCAGCAAGCCGCGCCAATGGCCGCGCCAGAGCCCGCGCCGGAAAGGGCAGACAACCGCGACGCCCCCACATCTAGCCGCGTGCCGCTGCGACACGTCGATCCAGAGTCCCCGCTTTCGGCAGGACTACAGCAGGCGGCGTGGCCCGAAGACTTCAAATTCCCCAGTGTCATCGAGCCAAACAAAGGCGATACGGACCCCCGCGAGATCGTGCGCGTGTACGAAACCGCAATCGAGGCCGCGGGTGGAGACGACACCACAAAGGCGAAGGGACTCCCCTTGCGTTGCAAGGAGTGGCGCTTTCCTGGTTTTTTACCATAGAGCCAAACTCCATCTACGCGTGGAATCAGATCTGCGACTGCCTTCACAACAACTTTCAAGGAAACTATGTTGAGTGGGTCGACGCGGACCAGCTCTTCGCCGTGAAGCAGAAACCCTCGGAGAAGCTCCGGGACTACTTCAAACGCTTTGCGAAGATACACTGTCAAGTCAAAGACGTTAATGAAACCACCGTGGTCAATGCAGCCATATAGGGCCTCCGCCCGAGCCCGATGGCCGAGTACAACGCACGGAAGCCAATCAAGACAGTGACAAAGCTCTTCGATAAAATGGAGGAATACGCCAGGGCGGAGGAGGACGCACGGCGAAGACAAGGTGACGACTCCGACACCAACCAGGATGGTGGCTCGATGAAAACCGAAGATCCGCCGAAGGACGGTTCTTCGAAGGGAAAACGCAAGCAGGAGTCGTCCAAGGACGCGCCCGAGCGCAAGGACGCCCCGCACAAGGAGCCGTCCGATAGGCCCAAGCGCGGCCAGCAGAAGTCGTGGCGAGGCCGGTATGTCTTCGACATCGAAGGCGGCTCCGAAGAAAACGCTCCCGCTGGTCGTGGCGGTCGGGGGCGTCGAGGCCGGGGACGTAGCCGTGGCCGGGGCCGCGAGGATAAGGGTCGTGGAGATTACGAGGACCAACACCATGGGCTGTGGTGCGAAGTCCACGGTCGCGGCACCCACGACACGCGCGCGTGCACCTCCATCGCGGCGCTCCACCAAAGCGTCGCCAGGGATAGGAACCCGGAGCCACGCCCGCCTATGGTGGCCCACGTCCAGCACCCATACGAAGCCCCCGTGCACATCCAGGCACAAGGGACGCAGCCCCATGAGGGCCCTCTGCGAATCCAGGCCCACGTGCAGCAGCCTCAGGAGGGCCTCCTGCAGTTGCAGGCACCAAAGGCAGCCCACCACAGGGTTATCAATGTCATCTCCGGAGGCTCCTCACTGGAGTTCGCCTCGGCGCGGCAGCGGAAGGCTTACGTCCGGAGGCTACATCACGTGGCGGTGTACCCACCGCAGGCACCGCCGGACTGGGCACAGCACGCGGTCACGTTCACACCCGCCGATGCCCAGGGCGTGGAACTTCCTCACCAGGACCCCCTGGTCGTCCGGGTCGTTATAGCGGGATGCGACGTGGGACGTGCCCTTGTTGACGGCGGCAGTTCCGCGAACATCCTGTTTGCGGCGGCCTTCGACCAGATGGCGATCCCCCGAAGCCGCCTCGGCCCATCAGGAATTCCGCTGCAAGGCTTTGGAGGACAACCTCTACAGGCGCTCGGCCAAATATGCCTTCAGGTCTCCTTCGGCCAGGGCGACAACGAAAAGGTCGAAGACGCCACATTCGATGTCGTCGATCTCCCATACCCCTACAATGCCATACTGGGACGTCCAATCCTCAACTCCTTCGGAGCGGTGCCACATCACGGCTACTTATGCATGAAGCTCCCGGGGCCGCGGGCCATCATTACCGTTCGTGGCGACCAGGATATGGCCCGGCGCATCGAGCACGGCACCAGATGTCCCCATCGTGACGCTCAACGGCACGCTTAGAATCGGCACCGCAGCGCGGGGACCCATGGCGTCATCCGGGGACGGCTCGGCAAGCCCCACAGGTAGTGCAGCTACTAGAGGCTCCAGCCGCGCCAAAGACAAGCGGTTAGTACCCCCGCCCTATGTAATCGCTCACCCGCGCAAACGGGAATGTAATAAAGTTCCGTTTGTCGCCAACCTCATCATTGTGCCAAATTACGCGGCGAGAGCGCGCGGAGGCCTCGCCTACGCGCGCGCTCCCGAAGTATAAACAAAGACGCACGTTCGCGTGTGCACTCTCCGTCAAAGACACGGGTATGAGTATAAACAAAGACGCACGTTCGCGTGTGCACTCTCCGTCAAAGACACGGGTATGAGTATAAACAAAGACGCACGTTCGCGTGTGCACTCTCCGTCAAAGACACGGGTATGAGTATAAACGAAGACGCACGTTCACGTGTGCACTCTCCGTCGAAATACACGGGTATGAGTATAAACAAAGACGCACGTTCGCGTGTGCACTCTCCGTCAAAGACACGGGTATGAGTATAAACAAAGACGCACATTCGCGTGTGCACTCTCCGTCAAAGACACGGGTATGAGTATAAACGAAAACGCACGTTCGCGTGTGCACTCTCCGTTGAAAGACATGGGTATGAGTATAAACAAAGACGCACGTCCGCGTGTGCACTCTCCGTCGAAAGACACGGGTATGAGTATAAACAAAGACGCACGTCCGCGTGTGCACTCTCCGTCAAAGACACGGGCATGAGTATAAACAAAGACGTGTGGGGGGACGCCTCCGCACGCACTCTACGGAGTATAAATAAGGCGTGGATGCCGATCCCACGCACCCTACGAAATACAAACAAGACGCGAATCCCGCGCATGCCACAGAAGTCGTCCTCGCGCACGCTCCCCGGAGTATAAAGAAGACGCAGATGTTGTCCCTGCGCGCTCGGCAAAACACAAAACGAGGCGCGAACCTTGCGTGGCTGTCAATCGCGCACCCCCTCAGAGCATCGAGGCTCATCTTCGCGCACCACAGGAGATGTACGCAGGGCGCGCTATGGAACCCCAATTCTGAGAGCGTCACGGAGTAGCGACGTAGCGCGCCAGAGGCTGGCCCCAGCAAGGGCGCGCGCGCGGAGTACGAGGTACACCAGAGGCTACTCCCACTTCGGAAGGTAGGGGGACGGCGGTCCGCCTCTGCACGCGCCAGTCTACGGACTCTAAACAAGTCGAAGTGCGGAGGTCCGCCTCCGCACGCGCCAGTCTACGGACTCTAAACAAGTCGTAATGCGGAGGTCTGCCTCCGCACGCGCCAGTCTACGGACTCTAAACAAGTAGTAGTGCGGAGGTCCGCCTCCGCACGCGCCAGTCTACGGACTCTAAACAAGTCGTAGTGCAGAGGTCCGCCTCCGCACGCGCCAGTCTACGGACTCGAAACGAGTCGTAGTGCGGAGGTCCGCCTCCGCACGCGCCAGTCTACGGACTCTAAACGAGTCGTAGTGCGGAGGTCCGCCGCCGCACGCGCCAGTCTACGGACTCTAAACAGGTCGTAACGTCTGCCTCCGCATGCGCTAACTCTATGGAGTAATCAACACGCGAGCCCCGCAAGCGCACTGTCCGCGGCCACCCGTTCGACGGGCAGGAGACAACGCTCACACGACTATTCCTCCAACAGCGCACTTTGAACGTGGGGACCTCGTCCCCTCACAACATGACCACCCGAGGCACATCATGCAGCGCATCTCCTAATCGCCAGGAGGTCTATATATCGGAAACATCTTACAAGTACAGAGGCCCGCCAGCATCTCTGCCGCTCTAAGCAACTATTCGGCAGGCTCGTCCTTAGCACGCGCTAAGGCCGGGGCTCCGCCAGAAGCAGATCGGCCTGCCCAAAAGTTCAACGACTCCTCGGCCCTTCGCCAGCGTCGGAGGTGCCGCCGGGTCGCAAGGTCGGACGCAAGTAGTCGGCCCCAGCAAGGAAGCTGCCCGGGAACATAGGTGAAATAGTCAAAATTTGTAAAGTAAGCGCGTACTTCATTCACAAGAAAAGCGGGAGACATTGCAATGCACGCCTACACCTGGCCACCTCGGCGTCACACCTGCGAGTTTCCGGCGCCCTCGGAGGCCTCAGCGCCACCCTCGTCGCGCCGCGGGACCTCGTCCAGAAATTGGCCGAGGCTCCCCTCCCCGTAAAGTGACTTCCGAAGCTCGACTCGCGCAGCGGCCTCCCCGATGTAATCCCAGACCCGCTCGTGGAAGTACTTGACGGCGCGACGGACGGCGCGCACGTCACCGGACATTACTTTGGCTCCGCCGGGCATCTCCAGCTGGGGGTCCTCCAGCCCGGCGACATGCGTGCAGCCGCGGTGCCGTAGGAGCGCGCACACCATGCACGACACCGCGTAAGCACAGTGGATGCCGAAGGTCGTCGCGGCGCCGCGCGCAATGTTGGCGGCATCTCCGATCCAACGAAGGGTCCGAGACAGCTCCTCCGGGCCAAAGGCGCGGTCCAGCACTTCAGCCACAAGCCCTTGGAGATGGCTTTCCAGCGCTTGCATGGCATCTCAGGCAATGACCGAAGCTTCGCCAAGCGTCCGGTCACGCTCCGCCAGAGTTACGGCAAGCTCACCTTTCTCCTTCTCCAGCGAGGCGACCTGTTGCAGAAGGCGTCCCGCTCCGCTGCAAACTCCTGCCGCGCCACCTCCGCGGTCGACTCCCGCGCCGACACGGCAAGTCCCTCGGCGTGCGCCTTCACCTCAGCTCACTCCCCTTCCAGCTGGCGGATGTGGGCATCCTGGGCAGAGCGGGCCCCTGAGGCTTCGCGTAGCTCCTCTTCGGCGACCCACAGCCTATCCTCAAGCGCCCCTTGGGCACGAACATAGGCCGCTTGCAAGGCCTGCCCAGCACAAGTGTCTGCAGAACAGCAAGGCTTAGCAAGCTCAGCATGGCCGGGCGTTGTCATATAAGTTCTTACCCTCACCCCCGACACCTCTAAGGCTCCCCGAGATGCCCCACCCGTAGGTTTGCAGCGCTTGCTGGCCGATGCAGGCAGCCGCGTCACCCACGATCCCACGCCACGCCCTCAGCGTCTCCGGCAGAAGCACGAAGTCCGCTGGGCTCGGGCGCGCGACGACCGCCCCGCCGGCACGAGGACCCCCATGTTCCGCCAAGGGCTCCTCCTCCGGAATAAGCGACGCTGCAGGCAGCGATGCAGGTGAGCACCGCAAGGCACAACGAAGAGTACACCAGGGCAAACTAAGCCACCTTACCTTCAGTAGCGGAAGGAGGGCTTCGGGGGCGCGCCCCCCAGCCCCAGGCGGGGTAGCGGTGACGCAAGTCCCCGCGGAGGGCGTGGTCCCACAAGGAACAGAAGCCTCCGCGTTCGGGGTCGGCGCTGACCATTCCGGCGCGGCGGACGGTGTCGCCCGAGGGACGGAGGGGGCGCGCGCCACAGGGACTTCGGCATATGCATCGGAGTCCCACAAGCTCCCGATGCCCGTCGCCACGGTGAATCCCCTCGACGTCCGATGGAGCTCCGGCCGCAGACACGACCGCTTAGCCGGAGCAAGTGGCGACGACACCGCCCTAGTAGCCGCTGCCGGAGAGGACCCCACGGCTACAGCACCCACGGGCGAAGACCCCACCGTGGCAACCTTTGCGGAGGGCACCTCGGTTTCGACCGCGGCTGCCGGCGAAGACCCAGCTCCGTGCGCCCCCGCGGAGGGCGTCTCCGGTATCATAGCGGCCACGGCCGAAGGCTCCACCTCAGCACCGCCGGTCAGCATGGGTCCTGTCCCGACGACCGCCGCAGGTGACGAGACTTCCCCTCTCCGGCTGCCCGCGATAAGCCCGCCGTCCAGGGCACCTGTCGAAGACCCTTCGCCCCCGGCGTCTGCGCCATCCAAGCCCGAGTCGGCCATACCTCGCCGAATCTGACTCCACGTCTGCCGCGCCATCGGGAACACTAGCAGCAGCAGTGGCAGTGGAATCGGGCCCTCTTGTGAGACGGCGCTTTCGTCCTCGTTGCGTCGTCGTCTTGGTGTTGCGAGAACGGATCAGCACGGTCCGGCACGGCAAGGCCCAAGGCCTCTCACACGCGGTTTATCCGCCCCAGCCCTGCCTCAGCGGTAGTGGACGCGCGCTGCTCGTGCTCCCTACCGGTATATGGCCCGAGGAATACGCGCGCGGCCCGCTCCGCGTCCTCCAAGCGAATCTCTAAAAGCAAATCAGGAGACAAGGTTAACATGTAACGCACTCCGCGTGAACAAAGGAGGGATATGGTCGAGACTTACGAGGACCGGAGGGTGCCGGCAGCGAGCAGACCCACGGCAGCAAATTATCGTCTCGACGCTTCTCGGCGGCGAGGCGCCAGTCACGGGCGAGCGGCGCCACACCGTACATCGTGTACTCTTCGGCGAGGTCGCGCATGTTAAAGCGGGCGGCCACGCCTGCTAGCCGTCGGGCCCTCCGCCTGTCCTCGTCGTCGAGCGTCTGGCTGGGCGAGGTCTTGAACGCGATCGGCCGGCCCGTACATTCGAGGCCGCTCCCGCTCGCCACGCGGTGGTAGAACCACCGTTTCATCCAGTGAGACTCCCACTTCCCGCGAGTGGAATTCGTGGGGAAGAGCTTACGGCAAGACGACCGAAGAATGAAGGTGACGCTGCCGAAGTTCAACAACGTCCCGTCCTTCCGCTCCTTGGGCTGGCACCGTGCTTCGTGCAGGTAGGCAAACAACGAAGCACTGGGCCAGCACGCTCCCGAGCGTAAGGCCCAACTGTACACGGCGAGCCGGGCCACGGCGTTCGGAGTCAGTTGTGCCAGCTCCAGCCCGAAGATCCGCAGCACGTCGCCTACGATCGCCGCCGCTGGGATGCGGAGCCCCACGTCAAAAAAGGCGACGAACACAAGCGCCTCCGACTCCTCGGGCGCGGTTCCGTCTCGTCGGTGGCGGGCAATCGTACCACCTGGCGCTCGGACAACTTCCCCGCGTGTAGCAGCGCTTGGATTGTCTTCTCGATCACGAGCGAGGGGCCCAACTCGCCGAAAAACGAGCCTTCCTTCTCCGCCGCCAGCCACCACTTGTCCGCCGCCGCCGGGTCGCGCTCGCGGAGCGAGTACTTCACCTCTAGCGGTGAAGACCGCCGGCGAATGCCGCAAGCATCAGCCGCCTGGCCACGCTTGCCACCGGATGCCATCGCTTCCCGCAGAAGAATGCAGCGGTGAAGAGTACCACGGGAGTGTAGAAGGCGATGCAAGCGAGAAGGGGGCGTAGGACTGCAGGGGCACGGTTACGAGGGCTATTTCAAGCCACCTCGCCCCGAAGGCGGCAGCCGAAGCATCGCGACAGTCCACGCGCCGGACGCGTCCGCAGTCGTACAAAGGCCCGTCCCGCACGATTCCCCATAACCGAGCACGAAGCGTCGTGACGGTACCCGCCGCGTGGCAACCCCCGCACAAAAAAACTGGGGCGCACGACCCGACGCGCCTCTAAGACGGAGCCTCCGCCTCAGTAGGAATACCCCCGGTCTTTGGCACGACCTTTGCACGCAGCAAGGTAGCTTCCAGTACTCGGACCAAGACCGCACCCGAAAGATGGCCCCCTCACGCAAAGGCCAGCTGGCGGGTCACGGCCTTCCCGAGGGGTCAAAGCCCGTGGCAGGAATGCGTTCCACCATGTGTCCCACCCACGGGAAGGCAGGTTGCATGACGCGACAGCCTATCCTCTGACAGGCCAGGCGTTGGCACGATTCCAGCAGCCATTAAAAGCGCACTACCAGACCGTGAGGGCATAGCAACACAGCCGGCGGTAACGGGGCGGCGGGACATGGCTAAACACCGCATGACACGCCATTCCTCGTCCGCCTCGTGTCCCCCTCCATAGGGAAGAAGCGAGCAGCCGCGATCACGCAACCGCTCACATCCCACCGCGCACCGGTCGCAAGCCGCCGCGTGCCCTGCACTCCAGGGCGAGTCGCACGGTATGACAACCTAGCCCTGGCAAGCCAGGGGCCGGCGCGATTCCAGGAACCATTACAGCGCATTCCCGGATCGTGAGGTTGCAATCACCGCAGACGCACCGCGGCCACCCGTTCGGAGGGTAGGGGACGAAGCGCGTGCGCGCCTACTTCGACCAAGCGCTAGCTCCGCTGCCACCCGTTCGGAGGGTAGGGGACAGAGCGCGCGCGCGCGCCTACTTTGACCAAGCGCCAGCTCCGCTGCCACCCGTTCGGAGGGTAGGGGACGAAGCGCGCGCGCGCCTACTTTGACCAGGCGCCAGCTCCGCTGCCACCCGTTCGCAGGGTAGGGGACGGAGCGCGCGCGCCTACTTCGACTAGGCGCCAGCTCCGCTGCCACCCGTTCGAAGGGTAGGGGATGGAGCGTGCGCGCGCCTACTTCGACCAGGCGCCAGCTCCGCTGCCACCCGTTCAAAGGGTAGGGGACGGAGCGTGCGCGCGCCTACTTCGACCAGGCGCCAGCTCCGCTGCCACCCATTAGGAGGGTAGGGGACGGAGCGCGTGCGCGCCTACTTCGACCAAGCGCCAGCTCCGCTGCCACCCGTTCGGAGGGTAGGGGACGGAGCGCGCGCGCCTACATCGATCAGGCGCCCGCTCCGCTGCCACCCGTTCGGAGGGTAGGGGACGGAGCGCGCGCGCGCCTACTTCGAGCAGGCGCCAGCTCCGCTGCCACCCGTTCGGAGGGTAGGGGACGGAGTGCGCGCGCGCCTACTTCGACCAGGCGCCAGCTCCGCTGCCACCCGTTCGAAGGGTAGGGGACGGAGCGTGCGCGCGCCTACTTGGACCAGGCGCCAGCTCCGCGGCCACCAGTTCGGAGGGTAGGGGACGGAGCGTGCGCGCGCCTACTTCGACCAAGCGCCAGCTCCGCTGCCACCCGTTCGGAGGGTAGGGGACGGAGCACGCGCGTGCCTACTTCGACCAGGCGCCAGCTCCGCTGCCACCCATTCGGAGGGTAGGGGACAGAGCGCGCGCGCGCCATTGCAGGCATCGGCTTCGGCTACGGCCTCAGACCCCGGGACCCGCTGCACACCAAGACTCCGCAAGTTCGGGGAAGTTCACAGGTTGCACGGACGAAGGGGGCCAAAGGACTCGGCAACATGGCTCCGGCCCTGTGAAGCCCTTCACCATGAGAGGCTCCTGTTGTAGGGGTGGCCCCCACCTAAACCAAGCAGGCCTGTTAGAAGGTTATAGGGCCCAAAATGGGACATATGTAATGACTTAAATACCCCTGACAGGGAGGTACCGATGTAAGGGCACAATTGTAAAAGCACAGCCCATATGAATATATATACCAAGGGAAGGCTAGGAGAGGTGACAACTCTCTCCCAACTGTCCACTGCCACATCTCTCTCTGTTTGGTCTGTAACCACAACAGATAGAATCAAAGAATCACCCATGTTTGTTCAGCAGCCTGGATACTCTGTTTTTCACTGTAGTAGGGTTTCTTTGCAGGGCATTGTGAGAACTTTGTGATTTCCTTCAAAAGGTGTTGGATCGAAATCAACGATAGAGGGGGGTGAATGTCGTTCTTTTAAAATCACGTTCCCCACAAGTATCTACTACCAGATACACTTCTCCGATAGCTAAAAAGCTATGAAGAAGGATTTAGACGCTTACTGGAAATGCAAACTAACATCCACTCAACAGAAGCAAGAAGGAACAAAACCAATGGGAACAGCAGCACACAAAAAAAATTGAAACCAAAACAGACCAAAAAGGGGGGCCAGTCAGACTGCAGCTATTGGGCCGGTCGACCGCTCATGGCCGCCGATCAGACCGCCCGGGCCACACTTGTCTGACCGCCCCTATAAACCCGATCTGACCGCCATGATGGATCCGGTCTGACCGGTCCCCTGATCCCACAACGCAGACTGAAATTCTAAAAAACCGAAAATATTGCAGATCTTTAGAAACCTGAGAAAATGGGGTTTTGCTCCCAATCTTTTCAGCCCAGAGCAACACAACAACAACCTAAATAGCAAGAGGACCTTGAACAACAAGGGAATTCAACAGAAACTCAAACTTTTCATATTTGAGCCCAAAACTGAAAGCTTCCAGAGAGCTACCCTAAAACTCAGATTGCTTGCCAATCTTTGATCTATTGCTTATGAAACTTTGCAATTACCTAAGCAATATCCTCAGTACTCAGAATCTCACAACAAAACGCAATCTTTTGGATGGAAACAAAAGATTCCATGAAGCCCTGGCTCTAACCCTAGAAAAAAATCAAGAACAGAGGAGAAATTGACGATGGCTAGAGAAATCACAGAAGTCAATGAATCCTTTACTTGCTCTTGAAAATGGAATGATCAAGGGGCCTTGAACATTCTCCATTCACCAAGAAATCAAGAGCCACCCATTGGATCAAGGATTCAACCCAAAAACACAAAGTCACAGAAACAAGAACTGAGAGCAAAACGAAAAAGACATCAAAGAAGCACATGAAACCAAAACATCTCAAGCTTATATTGAGGCATAGAGAGGGATGATTACAAGAGAGTAAGGTTTACAACCACTTCATCCCCATACATGATTGAAAGATCAAGAATTCATGCCATCTCCTAAGCACATGCTTGAGAGGGGAGCACGAGCATACACAGAGAAGGGACAGAACAACCTCTATCCTTCTCACCAACTCAAAAACTGAAAGCAAAACCACAACCTGCTCTCTTCCACCAACTCTAACACTTAAGCACAAAGAAGGAGACACAAAGCAAAATCCCTAACTACTCTCACTCAAGCCATAAAACATGCAGGAAACACTCCTCCTTTATAGCCTCTCTTAATGGGTTTGATTTTCTCTTTACCCACTAAGCCTCCAATAACTCTTGTGCTTTATCCAAATCCACTTCCTTTAGTGCAGCTTTGTGTTTTTACCAAAATGCCCCTCCTGCACCTTCCGAGAAGCTTCCTCATTCCTTGCCTTCCAAGCCTCGCAGCCACCTCGAGTCCTAGCCGTCTTCGGCACACCTCGACTGCTTTGACCTCGGCACCGCCTGCGCCTAGTCTGGTCATCCGTGCCTCGCCACAACTCCACCTCGATGTCCTGCAGTCATCACAGACAAGAAACACATCACAAAGCACCGCTCGAAATATGTAATCACAATTAGCATCAGAAAATCGTACTCAAGCATGAAATGGCCCAAAACCCGTCGAATCAAGAGAATAGAAATCCTAAGCGCTTTGACCAAGTTTGACCAAGACCGACCAAAAACTAATTGCACCGTGCAACGACATGGTCCAAACCACACAAACCAAACTCGACTTTTCTAAAACGGATGTCAATTACTCATCACACACACGGGATCACTTCCACATGGTCTATCAAAAGGGTATGCCCAGAGATGAGTTCTCAAGCCCTGAGGTTGTTGCCTAGTTGATTGCAAAGTTTCATGAGCAAGTGATGTGACAATAGTGAGTAATTTGGAAATTAGCTCATTCCCTGTCAAAACTTCAGTCTTGTGCTCCTTTCTTGATTTCTCTCTCTATTGGTGAAATCTTTGGTTTCCGGAGGTCCCAAAGATGTTTAGAATAAGGTCTTGTGTTTTTGGACTGAAAAGAACAGGTGCATTACTCACATCTCCTTGATTTCGACAAGTTCTGTAATTTCAGCCTTTTTCAGTTGGCTGTTCTAAAGCTTCTGCTCGTGCCTGGACAGGGACCGGTTAGACCGGGCATCCCATTGCGGTCGGACCGGATGAACCATGGCGGTAAGACCGCCAACCCTAGCGGTCTGACCGGCCAGAGCACAGCGGTCAGACCGGCATTACCGAAGCGGTCAGACCAGCATTAGATAGGCGGTCAGACCGGCCCAGTAACACTGGTCAGACCGACCTAGTTGCTGCGGTCTGACCGCCCGGCCTGCTGCGGTCTGACCGGCCCACCTGAGATTGCAGCTGCAGTTCTCTGTCTTTTATGCTATGCTCTTTGTTTCTTCTCTAATGTTTTATGTCTCGCTTTCTTCTCTGTGTATTTGAGGTTCCAGTAAGCATGTATCTTCATCTTCATAGCTTTTTAGCTGTCGGAGAGGAGAAGAGCTCTTGAGTGAGATACTTTAGGGGACAAGTTTTTAAAGGGCACCATTCACCCCCCCCCCCTCTGTTGCCATTTCCGATCATATACCTCAACCTCACGCCGCCGCCACTCCTTCCCGATACCGTTTGCCTCTATCTCAATAGTTCGCTAATTTGTTTTGTTATCTTTTATAGAAGGCTAAATTGTTTTATGACCTTTAGTACTTTATGATATATGTTTCACTTGTTAGCTACAAGATTTAATACTAAAATTGAATATTTAAGCTTGAGCTCTAAATTTTTACTATTACTGTCATTTGTCAATCTTGTGCTCTGTCTCAATAGTTGGCTAAATTGTTTTATGACCTTTAGAACTTCATGATATATGCTACATTTGTTAGCTACAAGATCTATTTGGATTAGCATGTCACTGTTCTAAAAGGACCTTGTAGTAATAATATATGCCATATAGACCTTCAAATGGCATGAAGCAAGTGACACACTCTAGTGTATCCGGTTCAATAAACTTGATACACTGGTGTGTGTCATTTGCTTCATAGAACTTTGTTTAGGCCCATAGCTCAATGTAGTTAGTTTTTTCTTAGAAGAGAGATGGCGTCCACACAGTTGTCGTCCAAAAATTTTTACTATTACTGTCAATTGTAAATCTTGTGGTCTGTTTCAATAATTGGCTAAATTGTTTTATGACCTTTAGAACTTCATGATATATGCTGCACTTGTTAGCTACAAGATCTATTTGGAATGGCATGTTACTATTCCAAAGGGACCTTGTGGTAATAATATTTGGAATGGCATCATTTCGGACTACCTGCAGGATAATTGGAAGCCAACGGGTCCCCATCACCATAGCAAGCTAGAAAGATTTGGCAAAGGATCAGAAAAATCAACTATGGGAGGAAATTACAAATTCATTCGATATCCCAACAGAAGTACAAGGACTCGTGCAATGGCGGCGCTCCTCGCAATGGGAAAAGAATTGAAGAATTTTAAGAGCACTCTTGTCACGCAGTACATGGCCAAGGATCTCACGCCCTTCACGAGGTATTCTTTTGTGTCGTCGGAAACATAGGAGGTCTTTGTGCAGATGAAGACAACGATCGAATTTGAACAACAAAGTGCGGCGCACAAGGCTCTCCAGTCACAAAACACTCACCCTTACAGACTCGGCACCGTTGGGTACGCGGGTTAAATCCCGCAGTGGAGGATGCAGGAGAGGTCGCAATCCGATCGGAGGCCTCCCCGCCATTTGTTGGGATCGCAAACGAGTGCGCTCGAAACTAGTTAAAAGCAAGGTCATCAACCACATCTTCGAGTGTCTCTTTCAAAAACCCACAGACAAAAAAGTGTCCCAATACCTGATAACATATTTTAAACTACATAGTTGTTAATACTTCTTGAACTTCATGGGTTCAAAAATAATATGATTGCCTCTTGTAGCAATCATTGACTACCGAATCTTCTCGAAGCTCCTTTCAAGAATACAGGGAGAGAAATGTACTATCACAGGCCTTGGGAAACAAGGAGCACCTAGGTTGCACACGAGGCTTGAGGGTTTACGTATCTTCGAGGCACGCATTTCCAAATAACTCTAAGACATATAGGAGTAGGAAGAGATCCAAAGCCTATCGCAACGAACAAATAAAATAGGAGCTTTGTGCTCAAATTGAGGAACAACTATCGGCCTCACTTCAAGAGCAGACTGCCTCACTTTGAGAAGAGATAGATTCATTGAGGGAAGAACTGAGACAAGTCTGCAACCAATCGCAACTCACCCCTATTACTGCGGTACCCAGTCCCCTCAACGTCGCAGTAGCTACGCGTCCACACCAATTACTAAACATAGCAATGTCCACTTACCTATCGATGACATCCAGGTATTGTACCTCTTTAGAATACTACATAGATCTCTCTGATGGATACCTTAGCTCATCTTGTATCATTATGTAGGAGCCCATGCCTTGCATTCTCAGAGTCAGACTTGTTGACTCTATTCCCATTAACGCTGGGCGGGGGATAGCATATCCATGGCTGTTAGGGACGCTGGTGCATGGTGTACAAGTAGAGACCGGTTTCATAAAGGTTCAGGTGGACATGATTAATGATGTTTTTAAGACCGTCCCTCTTGAGAAGCCCCCAAACAAAGAGATAACGACATTTGGAGATGCCGTCCACACATTCATCCAGTGACCCAAGAGGAACATTGCCCTTGACTCGTCCGTGCCACGATCGCCACATCCAGTGGCCCAAGAGGGACATCACCCTGGACTTGTCACATCGGCTCCGGTGGCTCCACCTACAGCTCCGGTTCTGAAGCTTGTTGCATCGGCTCCCGTGCAAATGCCGCCAAAAACATATCATAAGCGAGATTTTAAGACTTAAGCGAAGAAAATTAAGATGTGTCCCAAGCCATGGAAGTTCATTCTAGGAGTGTCATTGGTCCCCGAGTCACAATTACCCCCAGCTTGGTCTGGTTTGCAATACATTGCATACCTGGTACATGCAGAGGTCCAACATAAAGCCAAACCGGCAGAGTGGATTCACTATGAGATATACGGAGGCACATTTCCTCCACAACTCCGGCTACTTCGTCGTGACATTCGAAGACTTATTCTTACCATTCAATCTCAATGAACTCGACGTCTCACTTCTACAATACTGGACACTATAAGTGTATTGTACAATGAAGTTATACATTCACGTCATACTGATAAATGTCATTACTCTTTCCTTATGTATAGATACATGATCCAACAAGTCCGGCGACGGCGACAACCAGTGAGTTTTCTTGACCCACACTTGGTCTCAGAGCAATCTATTAATAAAAATGCATCCTTTGTGCAACATTACATAACGAGAGGATTGATTGCTCACAGCGACAAGGAGTACATCATGGTACCCTTCAACCAAGAGTAAGTGCTTCACTAGTTGCCACACAAGCTTATTTGTACTTTATATGCAACATGAACTTAGAATTAATCACTATGGCAAACACATGACTAGGTTTCACTGGATTTTGATTGTGATTGTACCAAAGTGAAGCAAGGTAATATACCTTGATTCCCTACTTAGGAACAACCACGACTTCAGTCATGTGCAGGAAGTAATTAACAGGTAAACTCATTTCCTCCATACATAACTCTATTGTAATCTTTCCTTCGTTTGTAATGGCCGATACTAACTGTTTTGGAATCACGTAGGTCGTTTACCGCTTATATTGCCCTAAGAGGGGGATATAACGAATCCAGTGACATGCTGCGACACAGAACACGATTTTCGGTACCAGCTACAACACAACAATCCTATATCAAACTTTGTTATAATGCCTCTATAATTGACAATACCTATATATGTAATTCTATATATTTTTCAATGCCACCAGCAGCTACAGGGCAACGTATGTGGATTCTACGTTTGCCGCCATATGAAGAAAATCACGGACACTAAGATGAATGATCCAGGGGTTTATCAACCTTTCAATAATTATTATTATTTGATTATATATATGTATATATACACACACATGCTAATTAATGACAACATTGCTCCTAGCGATAGCGGGTGGACTTCGATGAAAGTGCATATGATCTTGACAAACTCGTTGAAATTCGTGGAAACCTCTCCCAATTCTTGCTAGCAGAGGTCATAAAGAAAACTGGAGAGTTCCACTCCGGCAATGATGATAATTAGATGCTGAAACATTAGATTCAATTGTACAAATCACTCAATTGTGCTTAATCAAACAATTCATTCAATTTAATTCATTTGTGAGATATGTGTAACGATTGTCATGCTACATATATATGTAATCTGCTAGTGTTGTTCCATTCATCTGTGTTATTTATGTAATGATTGTCCTGTGCTATATACGTGATCTTGCTTATTTTCAGAGGGCATGGCTAGCATATCCTACAGCTAGCCGAAATAGGTCAAATAAAATCGCTATTGAAATAGCTATCACAGATGGTTCGGTGTTCCAAACCGTCTGTGATAAATATCCCAGACAGTTTCAAACACTAAACTGTCTATGATATGAATGATATCACAAACGGTTTTTGTATAAAAACTGTCTGTGATAATTGAGTATCATAGGCAGTTTTTTGAAAAAAAAAATGTCTGTATTGTAAGTTATCACAGACGACGTGGGAGCCGTCTGTGATAACCACCTATTATCACTGACACATAAGTACAGACGATTTAGGAACCGCCTGTGATGATGATTCCGAACCGTCTGTGATAACACTGTCTGTAGTAATGTTGTGGTCTACCTTAATGATATCATAACCTAAAACGCTGACTAGAGCCACTAAAGAAGTCAAAGAAGTCATCTATAAACCTCATCTATAAGCCTTGGCCTAAGTTTAGAAGAAAAGATAGGGTGCTTAGCTCTAAAGATGCTCAATAGTGAAGGGACTCCTCTAATGGACCTCAAAGTGCGCACTCTCTTTTTTCTCTCAACCTTGGCTCTGTGGAAGCAAAACTCAATTATGTGGCCATCCTTCTTGTAGAAGTTTGTAACATCCCAAAATTTGGCTTTCTGGAAAAATTTAAATTCAAATTAACTATTTTAAAGTAATTGGATTTTACTTTGCTTTTATTTGATTTCCTGGATTTTATTTCAAAATTTAAAGCAAAAAAATGTATTTTAAATATTTTATTAAAGCCAAAAAGAGTTTATTATATTTTTCTTAGCCTTTCCTAAATTTTTAAATAATAGTTGAGAATTTTCTGAAATTTAAAATCAATTTTCAAAGCTAAAAAGTATTTTATAACATGATTAAATTCAAACCTGAAATTAAAAATATTTTTACTAAGTCTAAAATAATTCCAGGAATATTTTATGATTTTTCTGGAATTTTTAGACATTAAATATTATTTTTCTAAGCGTTTATAAAGTTTCTAGTATTTTCCGAAATTTATTCCGAAAATAAAAATCAAATTAATCCTATCCCACCATGTGTCGCTCTCAGATTAAATTAACCTCTCTCCACGTTTTGATCCTAACCACACATGATCACTTACCCCTTCATAACCATCCAAATGCCCTCATCCAAATCCCGCCGTTTCTCCCTCTTAAATCCCGATTAAAGCGTGGAAACGGAAGCCCTAATCACTCCCCTCCAATCCGCCGGCCGTTTCCCCTCTTTTAATTCCCCTAATTGCGGGAGCATTAATTCCGGCGAGCTCCCAAACCGCTGGCCTCTCCCTCCTCTCCCCGCCTATAAAAACCCCCCTCCACAACCTTTTTCGACACCGCCTCCCACCGCCCTTCCTTTTCCCCTTCTCGGCCGGCCGTTGCAGCCGCCCCGGCCGCCCCCCGTCGCCTTGCCGCCGCCCCAACAAAAGCCACCGCCACCTCCTTCTAGCGCCGCCGCCGACCGCCCAAACTCCCGCCGCCGCCGCCGGTAAGCGCCGTCGCCTCCCCTCATCCGCCGCCGCCACTCGCCGTCCCTCCCGCCGGCCGCCGGCCGGTCATCCTCCCGTGCGGCTGCGCGTGCGCCCGCGTGGCCGGTTTTGCTCGTGTGGACGGCCACGTGGCCGCCACCTCGCGTCCACGTGGCGCCATGTCAACGGAGCGCCACCTCAGCCCTAATTATTCTCCGTGAGCTTGGTCCACGGTGGGCCGGGCCCGCGTGTCATAAAATTCAAATTTCGAATTTTCGATGACGTCATAATTAAGTTTTTCCCGTATAAAAATAAATCCCAAAAATCGGCCTTTTCATTTTCACTCCTTTTAATCTTTCGGAAGCCATAACTTTCTCATTTTAACTCCGATTTGAGCCGTTCAAATTCCTAAATTTTTCTAAAATCCTAAACTATCCAAATATGTACCCTTTTTGAATTTTTTTGAATTTTATTTAATTTTTTTTTGAATTTATTTGTTTTGTTTGTCTGTCTTTTCGCGCGTAGATTCCGCCGTTGCCAAGGAATTCATCGAGTCGCAACAAGAAGAACCAAACAGCGCTCAAGAGGGCAAGTCTCCTTTGATCATCTTGAACCTATGATTTTGAAATGTTTTAATTGTTTTAAATTATGTGCATTGCTATTTATATACAAGATTAGTTCAAATCTTAAGGTATTAGTTACCCCAATTTTGTTATGCCCTCAGTTGAAATTGAATGCCATGTACCCTTGTCTCCTTAGGATTTCCTCTGGCTCTTTAGTGAGAGTATTATAATCATTTGTGAATAATAGAATTGTAGTATAATGCTTAGTCACGCTATTTAATACCTTTGAAATCTTGAAAATGGGAAATTATGATTTGTTGTAATAACTTGTGTTTCTAAAGTCTAGTGGTGATTGGAGTTACCACTAATCCTTTAAAAATAAAACAAAATGTGGAATTTGGTTTAGATTAGGGTGGATGGTTGGTTTGGATTGGTGCAGGAAGCACGAGATCTTGTAAAGTGTATGTTCCACCCTAGTCAATTAAGGACCGACGCTTGGGTTTGTCCAAACTGAGCATTAACCGTACAACCACAAGTCTATATGGGTACGACCTAGCTGACTAACTTATGATAGTCTAGTTTAGGTGCCACCAGTGGAAAGTGGGTGCCAGGGATGAACTGGTTATTCACAGTGAGGGACAGGGATTTACTGTACTCATATGGCGCAAGAGGGGGCTTCGGTTCGGGCAATTAGCCTACCTGCGGTGAAACCTCAGCGGGTGGTATCTAGCTAGATTAGAGTAAGGTAAAGGCTTTGTGATATTTTATCTGGGTCTCATGCCAAAGGAAGCGTGTTGACTTTTAGGATAATTTATCTCTTGTGGGTAAAGTTGTACAACCTCTGCAGAGCGTAAAACTATTCGAATAGTCGTGCCTATGGTCAAGGGCGGGCAAGGAATGCATTCACATGGTAGATTTCTGGTTTTGGTTTTAAAATCAAAGTTTTTGTATTCCGAGAGTGGAGGGAACTCTCGGAAGGGTATCCTGGCGGTTGGAGCCAGAGAGGGTGGATGGAACCCGCAGATTAAACTTGACCAATTGTAATTGGTTAGCTAGTGTTGGTAGTTGGAACCTTCACTAGAAAGTTAATGTTATTTCTGTTTAAACAATTACTTTATTAAATTGATGCCTTCGAAAGTAATTAGTAGTAATTGAAATTTAAAACATGGCTTTGTGCAAAAGAACCATATACCCTTCCTTTGTCAAGCCTTGCATCTATTGCATTTTTCCCAAGACTTGCGGAGTACTTTATGTACTCACATGCTGCACTCAAACATAATAAGCAGAGGAACACGAAGCCCAAGAAGGAGACTACGACTACTGCTTCGCTTGCGGCTGTGATGGATTTTTCCCAGAGAACTAGGTCGTGCTTCCCCAGTCAACTGCCTGTGGCATATTGATGGGTCTACTTTGAATTTACTTCGCTTCCGCTGTATTCTGGTTGTGTGAGGTCTTGAAACCTCCAATGTAATAATGAGACCTTTTCGGTCAGTACTCTCAATTATTGTAATAAAATGATGCTGGTGATGTATTCATTTCTGTTTAACTGTGTGCACTAGCTTTGATCTGGGACTAGTGCAGTAATACACAGAGGGACCGGGTTCGGAAATCCGGGGTCTCGACAAAGATGCAATGGTACTTGACCTTATGATGGGTCTGACCTACTAAAATAAAAGCACCTATCTTACTAGAAGGAGTTTGGGAAAAACCTGCAGCTCTAAAGACTATCTTAGATGGCTTAGGAGGTTCTGCCTCAAACTTGCTACTCTCAACAACTCTCACAACCTTATGTGGGTGGTTCTTAGAATACTCTAGGAAATTAAATCATAGGCCTCTCTTCTTTACACTCACCTTAGATTAGTCAAGAATCATATTGAGATTCCTTTTACCATAAGAAAATATCTCAATGGTCTTTTTGAGGTAATCATTCTTTTTGGCTAGGTTCTTAAATGTGACACACTTATTTGACTTGGTTGCCCTAGCTTACCTCTCTTTATGAACAGTTACCTCAAGCTTTAGATCTTCACAACACACACATGGGGAATTCTTAACCCTAGCCAACTGCTCTTTATACTTGACCCTGAAAGCCTCATGCGTCTCATCTAAATCACTCTCAATTTTAGCACAAAATGCAAGATATATAATCAATGAGGTTCTTACATGTAGTCATGGCTAGGGATTTTTCGGTTTTGCATTTCTCTCCAAGAGTTTTGTTAAGAGCATCTATCTCAATTGTGAGTCTGGGAAAAATTTTCACATGATGCAATCTGGAATGCATAAACATTTTTAGCCATTTGTTTCATTTTGATTTTGTCATCCTCATAATGAGAGCAAGTATGATCAGAATTAAACTTATACAATTCCTTAAAAGCGCTATCCAATTTTATCTCAAGCAAAGCACAATTTGAACAAGAATATGGAATAGCATCTACAAGAATCATATCTAAAGCAATAGCATCCAAGCAAACATGATCATGACTAGATTTGAGAGACTATAATTCATCTAAAGCATTTTTTAGTTGATCAACAACAGATGAATGAGCAGACTTCGGGGTTACCAATTCATCATACAAGCACAAACAAGATTCACAATTATCAGAATTCATTGATTTGAGTCTAACAACCTCTAGGTTCAAGTTGTCAATCATAGTGTTCTAATTTCTAATTATTTTGGTTTGTTTCTTTCGTTGTTCAGTTATAATAAGAGCACATTTTATTGCTTTGGAGGAAGGGTATACCTCGTCGGGTTTGCTATAGGGATCATTTGTTGGAGTGGGTGTCAACGTCAATGTTACCCTTAGCCATGAAGCACATACCAGTAATGTCCTGGGCCTTCTTCTTGCCATGGGTGTCATTCTCATCGTCCTCCATTCCTGAGTCCACATCACTCATGTCGACGTTCTTACGAGCGTTAAGGATTTGGTTGACAAACTTACGATAGTTGGGCTTCTTAGCCTTCGCGTCACGAGCTTATGGACGCCTTTGAAGGTCTTTCTCCTCCTTGCCCTTCAGTTTGGGGCACTTATCCCGAATGTGGTTTGGCTCTCCGCACTCAAAGCAAGTCACATAACTACCTCTCCTCTTGTTCTTCACTTTATTGTAGGCTCTCGTGAATTTTGTTGGTAGGAGAGCTAAATCTTTCTTAGATATCCTCTTTAGCTGCTCATCATTCAAGAAATGCAAGGCGGACAAAGAAAATCTAGAAGAGCCAAAATCCATAGAACCTAAAGAACTGCTCTAAGAAGGGTCCATCATAAGTGCCATAGAACTCTATTTTGGGAAAACCTGAGATGAAGTCAATCTTATATGTTTTTAACCTCGAGTAGAGTTTATCCATGGTAAGCTCACTCATGATAGTGTTGTTATTGATAAAAGTGATTTTCATTTCCCAAACTTTCACATCAAGAGAACCCAAGAGCTGGTGTGCATTCTTAGATTCAAAAAACACACGGCCAATAACACACAAATCATGGATGATCTTTGCAAAGCTTGTGCATAACTCGTCAAAAGGTTTACCGGGCCTTTGCGCAATCTTTGTGTACTCTTTCTTAAATTGGTTCTGTCTCACTTCCTTGATCACGATAGGACCCTTGTGGTAATCAACATGGGTCTTCTAAATCTCATGAGCAGACCTCAAGTGAGCAATACGCTCAAACTCAGATCAACTAAGCCCTTGAATCAAGAAGTTACATGCCTTACTATTTGCCTCCAGATCAGGAGATATCACATCATCATTGATCGGCACCGCATAAGGATTCTTAACATTGATCCAAATTGTGTGCCCTTAAGCCTCGATGTTAGCATGCATACGAGCCTTCCAATACGAAAAATCAACTCCATCAAACATGGTTGGCTTGATAGAATACTTGTATGAATCCATGGCTTCGAAGACCAGTTAAGATCTATGAGAACAGTTAATCGGGCTGCCACTTGTAGGACCAAAGATGGCAATAGAGCAGGTGAATGGTGCCTTAAAATGTTCCCCAAGTATTTACCAATTCTTCACTCCAATAGCTACAAACTAAGAAGATTAGGATAGAAAGCCAACACACAACCTAGCAAATCAAGAAACTAAAAATTTGAGGAATGAATAGTAATTTCGATAGTATTGCTATAATACCATGGTAGTACTGTTTGGTACAATAAAATTGGTATTACCGCTACAGAACCCGGTGGTACCGTTGCTATAGTAGAATCAGAGTATGAACAGTAAAACATCAACAGTAAAACATCACAACTTCAAAAGCTAAAATCAATGGAATTTTTAATATGTAGATTTGAATGATATGAAAATTCGCAAAGATCTTCTTTAGGATATCATGAACCTATTCCAATAAACAAACACGAAAATCATCGCCAAGGTTGAAACATTTTTTAGTTTGAAGATAGATTACACCAAAACTGATCAAAAACAAAAATCGATGATCAAAACTTACATGTAGGCAGAGAATCGCTAAGATGGTTTTGGATATGCTCCTATATGTCATAGCAAGCAAGAACACCGAAGAAATCACTTCAAAAACTCTCAGATCAAGAAATCACTTGGAAGATAAAAAATGTACAAAAATTGAGTTTTTGATGAACTTGATATCAAAGTGCCTAGATGAGTGAAGAATGATTCCCAGAGGTTATCTCCTTTTCTTATACATCCTTGGCACAACAAGATCAAGAAAGTATAAAGGGAGAGGAAAAACAAATCAATCAAAAGCAAATCAATCAAGACAAGAGATAGCCATAGAGATGATCAAAAAATAATTCTGTTAATGCTTGAGGAGAAAAATTTTACAGCCACTCCACCTTGAAGGACAAATAGCACACCAAGCACTCAACTCTCAAACCCTGATCCTAGACAAGAGAGCACACGAGAGGTGGGTTGGACAGGTAATCATAAGTCTCCATCTCAACCCTTTAAATAGATGAGCTAGCCAGCCACATCTAACCCCTTAAAAGTTTTACAGCCACTCCATCTTAGAGGACAAATAGTATACCAAGCAATCAACTCTCAAACCCTAACACTAAACAAGAGAGCACATGAGAGGTAGATTGGATAGGTAATCATAAGTTTCCATCCCAACCCCTTAAATAGATGGGCTAGCCAGCCACATTTAATCCTTAGCGAGATACTATATACTTAGCACAATGGGAAAACTCGATAAACCCACACACACACACATTTTAACTCACACATCACACTTATGCACGTTTTTCAAAGTACATAAGCCCAAATCCGTTAAATCCAAAATTTTGATCCAACTTGATCATACCAGCTTCTCCATGACCTAAACCGTCTTTCCAAGCGCCACTTGCGCATCGTGGTTTCTTCAAAACCGTTTCTAGTATTTTAGTCAAATTATCAAAATACCCTTTCTTCACCTGGTTGTCTCCTTCCATCGCAAGCAATTGCTATGCTTGCAACATGTAGGTGCACTACTGATTTGCCATGCTTCAGTAAGTCTCTCCCGTTCTGATTTCACCGGACCATGCCTCGCTTGGACCAACCAAGTCATATAGTGCAAACCCGCCGTTTGAACTTTTCTTCAATATTTCTGACCTTTCTCGTGTCATGCTTGAGCTCACCATCTCACCCAATATCATTGATTGTTCTGGGCTTTAGCTCCTCCATGAGCGTAGATCTGATCCCCATCGTTGACCATGGTTGACTCCAAGCGACCCTACACATCCAAAGATAAAGAAATTATTTTTGGGCACAAGTTCTTCATACCTTGACCTTGGTCAACCCAACTCAACCTATGACTCAATTTCCCAAAATCTCCAAATTTCTACCTCAATTGGTACACTGCACCTCACACCACGCAACTAGATCTCTCTGGAAAATAGATACTGCTAAGTAAAAATCGGGATTACCACGCAACGGTATGACCGACACCACATTGCGGTACTCCCGCACAACGGTATGGCCGACACCACGCTGCGTAGTAGTACCATTTTCCCTAAAAACTCAAAAAACGATCCAGACAAAATACAATCTTTGGAAAATCAAACAATCACTTCTTAAAACCTGTAATGATTCATCACAATATTATTTTGGACCTTCTCACTTGGTTATTCAGAAAAGAAATAGCTCCACCATGGGCGCATTATGATTAATTGAAGCTATCACAACTTCATGACGTTACTATAGCCTAAAACAACTATACCACCATTGCTGCATGGTATCATCGCTATATTAAAGCCAGGGGAGTTCCCGGCCTCCCACCCATGCCACGTCAACGTTTTTGCAAAAAGCCCCCTGGATTTTCTGAAATAGCGTAAAGGTCCTCAGTTCTTGCAAAAAGGTCCCTGACATATTTTTTCCCGAAAACTCCCTCCGCTTCACCGAAATTGCGTATCCTTTTGCATGATAGCACCCCACGGTTTTCTAAAATTACATACGGGTCCTCGTTTAGTTACGTACAGGTCTTTATAGGCCCTCGTTTTTTGTGAAAAAGGCCTTCAATTTTTCTAAAATACGCATGTGTTCTCGATTTTTTTAAAAAGCTTCCCATTTTAGTTCGGTTCACATGGTAGCTAGCGCGGTATACCGTCGTGCTTACGCTGCTAGTATCTGTTACATTTGGATGGCTAGAGTGACTATCCACCGTGGAGTATTGGAGATGCAATACAACACAAGTAATCTGAGTTACTGTGAGATTCATCCTACAGAAAGCGCATGGTCACTCGGTGACTGACAATGACAACATAGCTACATGAGGTGGCGTAGAGGATAGGCTAGTGTGAACGCCACCAGGCCGTGCTTCCGTATCCTCACGAATTGCTCCTGCGACAAAATTTGCCGAGCAACTTGCAGGGATTTTTGCATCGATACCTAGGAAAATACTGCTGAAATTCGCGCGGCGTAGATAGCTCCTAAACATATCCCAGCCGTCTGAGGCCCCGTTTGAAAGACAAGACAGAAATTTCATAAAGCTTTCGTAAAAATGTAAAGAAAACAGTTTAATTCTGACGTGAAAAAAAACATACTTATAATAATTCGTCTTAAGAGATCTGATTCGACTTGTGTGGACAGTTCTTATTATAGTATCTAATTTTTAAATGAGATATTTTTTAAAGTGAGATGTATAAGTTAATTATAGTACACGTTAAAAATCTATTATCTATACCGATCAAATTCATATACTAATATTTTTAGTAATTTCTATCATAAATAGGTAAAAAAATCGGCCAAAGATTAAAAGTCAAATAATATGCTGCCGATTCTGGACAAATCCACCAACGAGCCGTACACGAGGTTTCGTGCTCGTTCGGGAGACAAACTACGTGAGCGACGAACACACTGCTCCGCTGAGTCGCCGACGCGTGTCCGCCAGCGCCACGGAGTGACGTAGGCAGCAAGGCTGTGCCAGCGTTCCGGCTTCCGTGCCGCCTCCGGCCCGGCCCCCACGGCCCCATTTCACACCGCGCCGGCGCGCCGCGAGTACTCCCCTAAACCCTAGAGCGCTCCCTCCCTTCGGCGCCGCTCCCAGCCTCGGGGAAAACCCTACAGATAGCGCCGCCTCCACTTCTCCGCCGCGGCATCTCTGGCCTGGCCTCTCCCCCTGCCCACGACGCGGACGCGTCTCGTCGCGAGGTAACGAGCTCTCTTCTCTCGATTCTTCCACCATTCGATCTTCTTCTCGTCACGGTTGGCCCATTTGGTGTGCGGGCGGGTGGGTTGCGTGGCGCGGCGCGGCTAGCGCAATCGACCGGCGGCGTGTCCATGAAACCACTACTCGGTTCTTTCTCGCGGCTAGGGTTTGGACTCTCCCGGGACGGGAGGTAGGTAAGTCAGTTCTTGCGGGTGGCGATGTTTCTTCTCTTCTCGGGGTAATGGTAAGAAGTCTTCGCGATGGAGCATAGTTATGAGTAATTTTCTGCTTGCGAAGCTGAATTATCATTTCTGGGTTTGTTCTTTTGGTGTTGTTTCTGGAGCTAAGGGCGAAGAACATGCTGTGATTGCTTCATATTTTGCTGCCCAGCATGAGTCGGTGGGTTTAGTTTAGCTTGTCGCAAACCGGCGATAGAGACGTGTGTGAAGTGTGAACCGATTTCTGTGTAGTCACTTTTTTAAATGCAGAATTACTTCGAACCATCATCTTTTTTTTGCTGCTAATGATTTTCTTGGGTTGTTTTGGCGTCTAATGATTGTTCCTCTTTTGTTTGCGGAGCTGATTTAGTTCCCCCCTGTTGTTGGGATCAAAGGCCTAAGCATCGCAGAAAGGTAAACTGCGATCTGATTGGGTCAAATATGTTGCTGCGCTTGTTGTTGGTGGTGCCTTTTATTTTCCCATGTATGATTTCAAGTGTTTTTTATAGACGTTGGTGCAGTATGTCTGTATTGTTTTTTCAAGGATGCCCTTCTTAGTTTTTTATTTTCAGCAATATAAGCTAATGCGTTCCCTGATCAGCTTAATCTTAAGTCGAATGTGATGCTTATTTTATCTTGATGTTGTCCTGAAAGCGCAGTTACTTCGGTTATTTCCCAAACTAATCTGTTTCAGTAAATATTTTTTGGGGATATATGTACTAGAATGAGAGGTTCTGCTGTTTTTCTTGAAATAATATATTTTTTTCTAAATGCATCTACTGTGGAATATGTTCATTTGATTGGTTTTAGATTCATGTCTCTTGGAGGAGAAAACATGTGGTACCATCTCTGTTGGAGATTGGTTATCCGTGCATTAGGTCCTAATTTTGACATTGTTTTGTTCGGGATTAAATGAGAAAGATCACTGTGATACAAATTTATCATGGGATACAGTCCTCCCTTTGATTATTCCACTCAAATTAGTTGCTTCTTTCCATTGATCATGTAACTTAAATTAGTTGCTTTCTTTGCTTCAACTTTTTAAGGCCTGAACTTGATTAATTAAGCTAGCAGCTACTTTTGAAAAAATAAACCCTGGCCACTGAGCTTCCATGTGGAATTGTGCTGAACCATTCTCGAATGGATAAAAATGTTTATTACTCTTGGGCTGTAAATTTTCCTACCTGGTGACATTACTTAAGTGAATGCTGCAGGAGATTGTTTGGAAAGCCCAAATCTCAAACTGGCAGATGGCTGTTTAAGATTGGAAGCCAAAAATTTCCTAGGGGAATTCACTGTCCAAATGAATGAGGCTAAATCTACTTAGCAGAGAGGGCACTTATATGTTGCAGGAATGATTGAATTATATATGCAGCAGTGGCCCTTATGATTAATATTTATTTGTGTTTTCCGCTGCCATTCCTGAGTATCTTGCTGAGTATCATGATCATGAAAGTGAAAACCATAACAATTCAGAAAACATGTGGGAAGAAACAATTTCATTTCCACCACCTTTTTTAATGTCAGATATTGATATTTTGTGTTTAAATTTTGTCTTTGCTTTCCAATGTTTTGCTCTGATGAGGAAAACTACAAAGTTTTTTCTCTTAAGTAAATTTTGTCGTTGATAAATCTCTGCAGATTATTGTAAGATATTAATGTGAGCTGCTTAGTGAAGATGGTGGCAGATAATGGTAATGCAAAGCCAGGCTCTGGAGGATCTGGAGCCTATATTATCAATCTTGAGAACTTCAGTAAGCGGCTCGAGGTGTTCTATGACCGTTGGAATGAACACCGATCTGATCTTTGGGGCGATTCTGATTCTATTGCGGTTGCTACGCCACCAACTTCTGAAGATCTTCGGTATTTGAAGTCCTCAGCTTTGAATATCTGGCTTCTCGGATATGAATTTCCAGAGACTATAATGGTCTTCATGAGGAAGCAGATACATGTCTTATGTAGCCAAAAGAAAGCTAATCTTCTTGAGACACTAAAGAAGGCTGCTAATGATGCTGTTGATGCTGATATTATGATCCATGTGAAACCTAAGAATGGGGATGGTGCGGATTTAATGGATGACATTCTATGTGCTGTTCGTGAGCAGTCAAAATCAGACAATCCAGTTGTCGGGCACATTGCAAAAGAGGCACCCGAGGGTAACCTGCTTGAAACATGGTCAGAGAAGTTATCTGGGTCGTCAGTACAACTTATTGATGTGACTAATGGATTCTCTGAGCTTTTTGCTATGAAGGATGCTATGGAGGTAACTTGTGTGAAGAAGGCTGCTTATCTTACTTCATCTGTGATGAGAAATTTTGTGGTTCCAAAACTGGAGAAGATAATTGATGAGGAGAGGAAAGTCTCACACTCTTCATTAATGGATGATACAGAGAAGGCTATTCTCGACCCTCTTATGGTGAAAGTGAAGCTGAAAGCTGAGAATGTTGACATATGCTATCCTCCGATATTTCAAAGTGGAGGAAAGTTCGATCTCAAGCCAAGTGCCTCCAGTAATGATGATGATCTATACTATGATTCTGCAAGTGTTATCATTTGTGCAATTGGTTCGAGATACAACAGCTATTGCTCCAATGTTGCCAGAACATTTCTAATAGATGCTACTTCTACACAGAGTAAAGCGTACGAGACCCTTTTGAAAGCTCATAATGCAGCTATTGCAGCACTGAAACCGGGTAACCAGATGAGCGCTGCTTATCAGGCTGCAGTCAGTGTGTACAAGAAGGAGGCCCCTGAACTTATCCCAAATTTGACAAAATCTTCTGGAACGGGGATGGGCCTTGAATTCCGAGAATCTGGTTTGAACCTGAATGCCAAGAATGATCGTCTGATCAAGTCAGGAATGGCATTCAATGTCTCGCTTGGCTTGCATAATCTCCAAGCAGATACTAGCAATGAGAAGACCAAGCAGTTCTCTTTGCTATTAGCTGATACAGTTCTAGTCAGCGACAAGCCAGAGGTCTTAACGGCTCCTTGCTCCAAGGAAGTCAAAGATGTTGCCTACTCATTTAATGAAGAGGAGGAAGATCTTCCCAGGCCGAAGGCAGAGCAAAGTGGCCACGAGGCATTCTCATCCAAGACAACACTTCGGTCAGACAACCAGGAGATGTCCAAGGAAGAACTTCGGAGACAGCACCAGGCTGAGCTTGCTCGTCAGAAGAATGAAGAGACTGCTAGAAGGCTTGCTGGTACTGGCTCTGGTCCTAATGACGGACGGGGTCCCACAAAGGCTAGAAATGAGCTTATTGCATACAAGGATGTGAACGATGTACCATTCTCAAGAGAGTTGATAATTAAAGTAGACCAGAAGAATGAAGCTGTCCTGTTGCCTATATACGGCAGTATGGTTCCTTTCCATGTTTCTACCGTTAAGAGTGTGACAAGTCACCAGGATAATCGCACATGTACTATCCGCATTTTCTTCAATGTGCCTGGAATGCCCTTTGCTCAAGACAATAGCAATATGAAATCCCAAGGTGCAATCTACTTGAAAGAGGCCACATTCCGCTCTCAGGATCCACGGCATAGTAGTGAAGTTGTTCAGCAGATTAAAACCTTGAGGAGGCAAGTTGCTTCAAGGGAATCAGAGAGAGCTGAAAGGGCAACTTTGGTTACCCAGGAGAAACTTCAGCTGTCTACGAACAGGAAGTTAATGAGGCTGCTTGATCTGTGGATACGACCTGTGTTTGGTGGTCGTGGAAGAAAGCTAACTGGAACTCTTGAGGCCCATGTGAATGGTTTCAGATATTCCACTTCCCGGACTGATGAACGCGTGGACATCATGTATGGGAATATTAAACATGCCTTCTTCCAGCCAGCAGAGAAGGAGATGATCACGCTCCTGCATTTCCATTTGCACAATCACATCATGGTTGGAAACAAGAAGACTAAAGATGTCCAGTTTTATGTTGAAGTGATGGATGTTGTACAGACACTTGGTGGCAGTAGGAGATCAGCACTCGATCCTGACGAAATCGAGGAAGAGCAGCGCGAAAGGGATCGAAAGAACAGAATTAACATGGACTTCCAGAACTTTGTCAATAAAGTGAATGATCACTGGTCACAACCACAATTTAAGGGCTTGGATCTGGAGTTTGATATGCCACTTAGAGAGCTTGGGTTCCACGGTGTTCCATATAAAGCATCTGCTTTTATCATCCCAACTTCAACATGTTTGGTTGAGCTGATTGAGACCCCGTTCCTGGTGGTTACCCTGGGTGAGATAGAGATTGTTAATCTTGAGAGGGTTGGTTTTGGGCAGAAGAACTTTGACATGGCTATTGTGTTCAAGGACTTCAAGAAGGATGTCCTCCGTATTGATTCCATTCCATCGACTTCGCTTGACTCAATCAAGGAATGGCTTGACACAACCGACCTCAAGTACTATGAGAGCAGGCTGAACTTGAACTGGCGTCCCATTCTGAAAACCATTACTGATGACCCTCAGAAGTTTGTTGATGATGGTGGCTGGGAGTTCCTGAACATGGAGGGAAGTGATTCTGAATCAGAAGGCACTGAGGAGTCAGATCAGGGCTATGAACCATCTGATGCTGAGCCCGAGTCAGATTCAGAGGATGATAATTCTGACAGCGAGTCTCTGGTGGAGTCAGACGAGGATGATTCTGGAGAGGAGTCGGAGGAGGAGGAGAAGGGTAAGACATGGGATGAGTTGGAACGGGAGGCAAGCCATGCAGATAGGGAGAAGGGTGCAGAGTCAGACAGCGAGGAAGAGAGGCGGCGTCGCAAGGTGAAAACCTTCAGTAAATCCCGTCCACCAGAACGCAGTAGCTTCAAAGGTCCGCCCCCAAAAAGGCCGAAGTTCAGGTGAATATCCTCCCTAAAGTTGCCATCTTGGGAGTATAGTGTTACAGCAGATGTGTGGGTTTTTCTTATGGGTTATTATGTTAACTCTTGCTGTACTAAGTGTCAATTTAGGTTGTAAAACGCAGTTTGTCTCGGTGTACTCCGTACTAGTTGAAGCGAACAATCAGTCTTTCATCCTGCAAATTCCAGTGACGTGTGATTTCCTAGAGTCGTAGCCGCCAGAACGTGAAGCGCTCGGATCGCGAGCCGAGCTCCGACATGGTGAGGCCGACACGTGCAAGTGGAACAGCCGCAGGCTCGCCTCGTGTGTTTTACGCGGGTCGTGGGCTTGAACGCGAGCGACAAACACCAGGGAACAGGAAGTATAGTCGGAGACCGTCACTGCCTGCCGATGTAATACCATGTGCGTGCTCAGCGCTTTGACAGCCGCAGTTACATACGTGCGACCTGCTCCCGTGAGCTCTCAGCGTCGACAAGACAAGATAGACTACAAGTCTACGATGGCGGAGAATTAGCGAGGCCCCCCTCCCCCCCAGCATGCGTTTGGCTTATCCCCCCGAGCGAGGGAAGTACCAAGATGGGAGGGGAGATGGACAGGAAGCCATGTAGGACGGATACCAGCAGAGGGGTTAAATATTTTTTAAAACTTTTTTCTTTTAGGTGTTTAAAATCTTTACTCAAGTGATTATGATGGTCATCAAGTTCAGATCATACAAACAAGGCGAAGAAAAACAAAACTCAAAACAAGTACTAACAAAATCAGCAATCTTCTACACAGGACCGGTCAAACCATCGTTGGTGGGTCGGTTTGCCTGTCAACGTATGACTGGTCACACCAGCGAGCTGGTTATTGTAGGTCTGCGGTTGATCCAACTGGATTCCTGTTTTCAGACCTGAAAATCTCTCAACACAAAAGCTCAAACATCAAGAACTTACTCAATTCTTATCCAAACACATTTAAGTTTTGCATGAGACTTATTCAATTCAATAGGAACCTAACTCAATCAAGAATCGCAAAGGTTCTTAGGTTCGAGTTTATCAAATTAAAGATAATCAAATCTAGATAATAGGAACACCAAAAACTGTAAATCTTAAATTACTTCTTGCTCATGAGGATATAAGATATGAGATCTTCAAGATCTATTCTCATATATCTTAACAAGATAATTTAAGTAAGAGATTGTGCTAGAGCTCCTACGAACAAAAAAACCACAAATCTAACTCAAGACCAAGCAAAAACACAAACAAAAATATAATTGAGACAAAGTTTCGATCTATTTCAGTGGAAGATAACGTTTACATACTCATAAATGTTTACAAGGTGTAGCCAAAACACCATCCTTACCACTCAAGTTATCTTTCACACAACCATGGAAGAAGATAAGGTAATAGAGTAAAAACTAAACCCTAGAAACCTTTGATCTACCACATTATCTTCTTCATTCTAAATAACCAGTACACCCCTATGGGCCTAACCCATTAAGCTTACGGGAGAACCATCAACTCCACTAATACAGGTTTTATATACTCACATATACTTCTTAAAGCATTTATAAAGACTTAATCTACTAACTACTTAACAATTGATCCACTTGTCAATTCCAACTCACCTTGACCTAAACACTATTCCTTTGCTCCTTACGACGCCATGTTTTGATAAAGGTACCAACCTGGTGTTGGCGAACTACCAAAATACTCTCGATGAAGCTTCTGGACACATTCCTTTGATTCCATTTTCATCTTCACGTCAAAACATCTCTACATGGTTTGGCATGCTAAATAACTAGCCGTCACACATTCGAATTCCCCCGAACTCTCTATATGCATCGATCTTATCACTTGGCACATCACATCACCAACTCGACTCTCCACGATTCTTGTTTTCTTTGCGCTTCTTGCTTGAAGCACATAACATCACTTGGACTCAGATGGCCACTCATACCTTAGCTCCCCCACTTAGCCCTGGTTCATTGCCATCAATCGCTATGTCATCCAAGCCACCTGCACATCCAAATACCAAGCAAATATATCAAATACAAATTCTATGCACTTAGTCGAAAATATACGTGATGCAATGTACTTGAAACTCTCATAACTCCCAAGCCATGAGCCGATCTCAAACCAACTCAGCTCAATTTACCTTAATCTCTAGTTGCAGTCATCACTTTAACCGCTCTTTCCACGTCAATCAGATTGCCAACCACTGGTCGGTATGACCGGCCACTTGGTGTGACTGCATTTTCAATACCGGTCACACCGACCAACACACCCCGATCCGACCGCTAACCATAGCCAGTCCGACCGCAAGTGACTAACACTAAAATTCACTCTATGAAAAAAGCAACAGCTAACTAGAAATTGGTTATACCGCCCCAGCGGTTTGACCACCCCCAAAATTCAGTCACATCAGACCACCAATTAGACCATTGCTCACAGGGCGATCCGACTGCTTCCTCCTAGCGGTCGGGAACACCCACAGCAAATCTAAATTTTCTAAAACTATTACAAAATTCAAATTTAACTCACCCAAAATATCAATTGTTCTTCACAAACATATATTAAACCAAGTACATGATCTCCCAATCTCTCTTAATGAACATATTGGTTCCAAAATGCAAAGTTAAGTTTGTTTTAGAATTTATAAGAAAACTTTGCAAAAGAGAGCTCAACTTAGCTTAAGAAGTGAATAGAAGTTGAACATAACCAAATGAACTAGAAAATAGATTGAATAAATTAGAAAGAGTATGTTTTCAACGTAAGCATTCTAAACCCATTTTACCTTGAAAAATCATCTCTAAGTCTATGTGAAAGAACAATTATCCATTTTGATCTTAATCATGGTAAAAAAAAAGCTAACCAAAGCAAGAATTTGCAATAAAGGTAAAAAAAAATCCTAAAATCCCTTATTTTCTCCCCATTAGCCCAATTCATACATTTTTGCCACATTTCTCAGCACAGTACACTGGATGGAGAGAAATCGAATGACACTGAATTCACCAATCCACAGCACAGTTCACTACTGGATGGAGAGAAATCGAATGAATATTACAAAAGAGGAGAAAACTCGGAAGGCTTCTTCCTATAGGGGTACTATGACTAAGATAGACCGACAATAGCAGGAACAAAATTATTACAAAGTACAACAAATCACGCTAAACTGGCGTCGCACCTTTACAAAAGGTAAAAACCACAAATCCTACTCACACTTGCATGCAGAAAAATAGCATGCAGCAACTCCCGACAGTGCTCGTCAGAGCAGGCATTGGTCTCGGGCCTCTCGGCATCAGAATTCTAAATGGGCCAACCGCACGGATCGTCCAACAAATGCCCAATCTCAGGCAACAGGCAAGCTCACTTGATGATGCTTTGCTTTGCACCTGAAACATCGTTAGGCAAATCCGTGAGTGTGGTCGGCTCTGTGGCTGCATCAACCACAGACAGCTCATCACTATCTGTTACCAGTGCAGTAACAACATCAGCAGATACTCCAGTGCTCAGTTGGACAGTTGTGGAGCGATGATGACTGCTAACTTCCACAGCATTTGCCAAATTGTTGGCATTGGAACTGGATGTTTCACTTGCTTCATCTGTATTCAGGAAGAGACAGACAACAGCACAGTCATCAATCTTAGAAGTGGGGAACTGTGTACGCCAGGCACGGTGAGCTGATTCGACTAGAAACCGTGCTGCAGAGGCCCGAGAAGTTGCTCTGCTGACGATGTTAACAACCTTGGTGTTCGACAGCACATCCCACAACTACAGTGAGCAAATAAATTAGGTAATAATATCACATAGCACAAAAAAAGGTCCCAACTCCCAACTTAGGAAAATTCAAGAAATGACATGGTGTAGCTCAAAATCTGCTCACCCCATCGGTCGCCAACACAATAAATTCATCCTTTTCTGTGATGCGGTGATAGGAGACTTCAGGCATAGAAATTAGACCATAATCCTTTAGACAGAAGTCTCCAAATGCCCTAGCCATGGCCAACCCAGGTGAGTTGTACTTCGGAAGCCAGACACGAGCAACCTCTGGCTCCTCAGGAAGTGCAAATATTCTGCCCCTGCGTTGCCTGATTCGCTGTGCTTCACCTGAAAAAGAACCATGTCATTACGTTCATAACAACTGGCGGGTGGGAAGCATCTAGTAATCTTGATATATATTCCTCGTGCAAAGTGTTGAATAAGAAAACACACACTTAACACAATAACTTTTACCACTATTCAGGTATGGCATTTAATTGTTTACTGTGCAGCAGTACTTGGATACATGCTGCTAGAGCAACATGAAAATATTTGCCATCATACATGTACAACTGAACAAACATGTATATCTTCCCAAAATGGTGCCTAGGTCCAAAAAGTACTAGCTTTGGGGACGATGTCAATAAATATCTCTAAGCTAAGCACTCCTCCAAAGTCCAAACAAACTTTCGTTCACAAGTATTAGAAGGGGCAAACAGCTCAGTAGCACTACGAAGGGTATGAAAATTGGAAAATAATATTGATATCTTACTGAGAAGTGGCCCCTAGGACCCACCTGTCAGCCTTAAATTGGATGTTTTTCTCCAATTTGCACATTTTTGTAGTGTTACTGAGCATATTTTCTGTGTTAGAAACACAACCAGCTATCACAAATTCTGGATCATTTTTTTTTTCTTTTTCATGGTTTCCTGGGTGCAACTTTGACCTTTATGTTTTTATCACAATATATTTTAAAAGTTTAAGAAAAGTATAATACTGTCAAAGTATGTTTTTGACAACTCTCTCATTATTTCCATATAACAAATCTAAACATTTAGAAATGTTTTATCAGTCAAAAACCAAAACGTTTGACCACATGCTTCCCACAGTGACAAGTTCTTGTGACATGAGGTAGTCAGTCTGCTTTGAACTACCAATACAAAACAACAATTGGAAACAAGAATAATTAAACTACTAAAGTGACCCTCAACTCTCAGTAGTTCCCCTTGGTTATTTTGTTACCTAACTATTCCTCAAAACAAAATTGTTACCTAACTTTACTAATGAATCTGCCAGCTTTTGTCACTGGATTTTAGGATGACTCCATGTGAACGCTGGAACCAACAATTTAATCAAAAAGAATACATACACATTATAGAAAAAAAATACTAAGATGCTTTTTTAGACTTCTGAAAACTTTACAATAGGTGAGCCTATTGGATTTGTAGAAATACCATATAATAACTATAGCAAATTGACTGTCAAGCAAGTTACACAATACAAATAAATTAACTGGTTAATTGTTGACATCCCTAAACTACTGTTCTATGAAACTTCCGGGTGCATAACCTGATCTATCATATAGATTAGTAGCCACAGGACAAATAAGTTAGTTAACTGGTTAGTTGTTATCCCTAAATTACTGTTCTATGCAACTTGAAGAAGCATAGCCTGATCTATATATAGATTAGTTATTGTACTAGAAAATGGAGGTCTCACTCTGAGTTACAAAAGACAGAAACATGCTAATTTAACACACACACCAATGGACAATAGCATCAGCAAGATAATAAAGTTAACCATTTTTTCTTCTCTTCTAGAAGATCATGTAAAAGAATTATACAAACTTAATTAAATCAATGTAATAACACCTTACAACAAGCATGGTAGCCTTGCTACCACTAAAACAAACAAATTGACCTAAATGGGTATCCTGATAAATAAGCTAAGCTCATACAGATTAAATATGCAGATTCTTTTGGCCGTTACATGATGAGAAATGATGCTAATTACTTCATGGCTTAAGGCCTAGGAATGTCACATAGGTAAAACATATATAAGGGTCCACAAAAAAATGCTGCTCACAACAGAGTCACAAAATCCTAAACTGCATACATGTATTGCACAAAACAGGGTGACAAAAAAAAAGGCCGACAAAAGTCAATACATCAACAAAACAATTAGCGAAAAAGAGAAGCAATAAACAAGCAAAAGTAAAAAAGCAACTACAAAACATACTTGGAATGTTAGGTTTGAGATCAACTGTCAATTGGACAGCAATGAGCTGATTATGCTCATCTCTAGTGGCTAAGACAGCTCTCGAGTCCCCCAAGTTGCCAATTATAAGATTGCACCCCTACACAGTTAGAAACACAGAGTACAATCAATATACCAAGTATGTGTCTGTAAGATATAAAATTGCTTATGGCATTTGGCCCAATTTACCTGCTTGAGCACCGCCACTGCTGTAGTTCCACTGAAAAAACAATCGATATTTTTATGTAACTTGAGATCCCTATCCATTACATGAAATGCCCTCAAGAATGAAGTTCTCAATGCCGTGAAGATCTCTGGGTACTCCCCATTCTGTTCAGTTATAGTGGAAGTGGTTGTATCTCCTCTGTCTATGTGTTCAGGCAAACCTACTTCATTTGCGTTGCTTTTCATGTTGCTAGTGGATGTCTCTCTACTCTCATCTGTCCCTAAGTCTGCACCAAGCTTTATGGGCAGAAGATCTCTCACCCTCTTAGCAACCAAATGGCCGTAAGGTCCATGACCATCAAAAACACCACAAAAAATGGTATCATCTCTTGAACAGAAGTTCTGGCCACAAGTAAAAATAGTTCATCAATCATATCCTCCGTAGGAACACCACCAGCAGCACATTTCACATGTTAAACAATAGACTGAAAAGGGGTGTGGCAAATGGTAAATTAACGTGAAATTAGGATTTGTTATTACCCATTTTTCATATGTCTTTAAAGAAGCCAGTCTGCATTTTGTAAGAGACTACTACAGTTGTCAAATCATTCAAGTCTAAGTCCAGCAAACTGCCTAGAAAATTCTTGGAAGGTAAATAAGTTCCACAAAAAATGAGATAGGAACGGTATATGTGACAAAAAACTGAACATGCAGCCAAATTTGTAATCAAACATATGGAAAGGGAAGGAAGGGGCGTCAAGCAGATAAGATCATCCAGCAAGGAGAGAAAAAAAAACTATGAATGGATAAGGATGACAATCATGTGGAGCCCCTCCAAGCTCCAAGAAGTATTCCAACTCAATATTAATCATTACACTTGAATTAAACTAGCAAAATAGAACCACTCTACCAGCAACATCCGATGGCAATCCATGTCACAGAAATATACAATTCGAGTCAAAGGTCAGTTCTTGCAAGCTATAGGATGGTATGGGCACGTTGTTTCCGCATGTTGCGCAACTCCTGAGAACATACACTTGAGGCGCCCGAATTAAACAGTTTGTTGAGGTTAACAGATCAACGCAATTCTGACAAAGCAAATCTGGATCAAAGCAAGATAGAGTAAATTTAATCCACAAGTAGAACCATGTTGCTTCTGGCTTACGGAGATCTAATCAAGTAACAGTAACAATAGTACATACGGAGATCTAATCAAGTAACAGTAACAATAGTACAGCAAGAATCACATGGCACACGAATTGCAAGGAAAATAATGGTATTTTTTTACCTCCCAGACGATCATAGCGTCCTGGTTGACACCCTTCTTGCCCTGCAGCGTGTACAGCGACGCGACGGCGCATGCGCCATTGCCCGCGATCCGGCCGGGGACCCCCCTCAGCTCCGCCGTGAAGCGCCGGCCGTCCACCGCCGTCGGGACGGCCCCGGGCGGCGGCGCTGGGCGCGGCTGCCTCTGCGGCCGCTCGGCCCACGTGACACCGAGCGCGCGCAGCACGCCGAGCAGGCAGTCGAGGAGGTCCTCGAGGCACCGCCCACCGCCGTCGCCTCTTCCCCCTCCCCCTCCCCCGCCTCCGCCCCCCGCGGCCCCCGAGGAGCGAGAGGTGACCATGACGACGCGCGCGGCGACCGCGACCGCGACCAATTGCTGCTGCTGCTGCCGCCGCTCCCCTCCGCCGCTAGGCCGCCGCCGGCTGGTGCCCGACCGGCGTCCCGCAGCGGCTTCCACCATGCGCCCTTGGCCGATCCGCGCCCGGCGCCGCGCGCCGCCCCGACCCCGGCCTCCTCCTCTGCCCGCCGATTAGCTCCCGTCCCCAACGCCGAGAACGGAAGTAGCCCGCCTGCCGTTCTTGGCACAAGAAAGGGAGTGGGACTGGAAGGCAGGCAGGCAGAGGCAGGCTCACACGCGAGTTGCTAACCAACCCGGGATATGGACTAAAAGGGGAGTTATTATATATCTGCGCAATGCAACAAGCCAAGAACACGGGCCAAGTCAAGCAAGGCAACCAATGCTCTCTCTCTCTCTCTCTCTCTCTCTCTCTCTCTCTCAAATAATAAAGAAAGAGAGCAAGCGAATGAGGTGGTTAAGAAACGAGACGCCTTAACGACGAACTAGTAATTGAATGATTAATTAAGGAGAGGCAAGGGAGGTGAATCGTACTAGGAATAACAAGAGGAGGAGGAGGCTGCGAGGGTGGCTTTCTCTGCCTCTCGCTCTCGCCCTCGCCCCGCCTCCGACCATGCGTGGGCGGACGGACGGCGCAGCGCGGAGGAGGGGGCAAGCGGTGGGGGTCGAATCTGATGAGGGGAAACGGGGGGAGCGAACAGGGGAAGAAGGCCGGAGGACACGAGGGAGACGCAGCCAGGCGAGGAGTCGTTGGGGAAGCCGTGAGAAAGGCGCGGTTCTGCTGGGGGCGAACGGCGACGGCTCGGCCGGGCACGTCATGCATCTCTCTTTTCCTTGCGAGTACGGCGTACTCATCATGCGCTTCTGTTTTGCCACAGTGACGTGACAGTGCTGTGTGTGGTAGGGGGCCGTACGCCGTTGAAGTGTTAAACAAACTTGGAGAGAGGAAACAAAGTAGTGTTTCGCACAAAAAGCGTGGCTTATCTTGCTTTACCGAATCTTGGGTACGATCATTTTGGATTTGAGGCTGTGCAAGATTTCGATAGGTACGTCTAAAGATAGAGATGACGAGGATGACAGCTCATGCAGCCACAACTAGTACTGTAGTAGCGGGTTTCTTGTGAGCTTATGATTTGATTTTTATGGTATTTAACTTTTAAACAAAATATTATTTTAAGATAGATATATAAATCATACTCCCTCCAGTTCTATAATATTTGTCGTTGAAGGCTTCTTAGCTTTGTGTGAAAATTCCTGTCGCTGGGTGCTTTAGAGGAATTTTTGGACGAATTTGCACCTATAGTAATTGCTTTCTCCACATCTCATGCATGCATATGAAGCTTCGTTTCCTGCGCTGCATGTGGAGTAATACTTCCTGCATGCATACGAAGCTTCGTTTCCTGTGCTGCATGTGGAGTAAAACTTCCTGCATGGCTGCGAGACCAATATCGATAGAGTAAGATTTGCATGCATTAAGCCAAGCTTGCACGGGACTGAGAGCAGGCGCCATGGATTCTAGTGGAGGCATGCGTGCAAGCAACGGCTACGTTGGCGATACATCTCGGTTAGCAGGCGTCGAGTTCGTCGACGACTGCGACAAGACGCCGGCGCTTGGCGAACTCGACCACGGGTGAGGAGATGCCCGTCATCGCCGATCTGGACACCTGTGACCAGACACCGGTGCTCACCGATCTGCACACCGGTGCCCAGACACCCAATCTTCCTAAACTCGAGTACAACGTTGGCGCCGGTCTTGATGCCTCCGACGACACTGCCACACGCGACGACAACGACGCCGACGAGAAGCCATGCACTTGGTGCGGTCGCGTCCACAACGAGATCCCTCCTGCAACGCGCATACGCACTACGCCGTGCTCTCGTTGCGGTCTCGTCCATAGCGAGTACACAGTCACGGCTTGGATCTACGATCTGGAAGAGTTCGACTGCAAAGTACTCCTACCTGATATCGACAAGATTGAAAGCATTGAGAGCCAAGGTATGTCAAGTTAAACGCAGATGTTTCGATGGCAGTACTCATCTAAGAGTCAATTTGATGTTGTTTGGCAGTACCAGTACTTGTAATCACAGTTCAAATTGATCCATTACATTTTTCCATCGATGAAAAAGCAGTAGTTTCTCTCTTGGCAAACTATTCAGCCAGCTTGGCCATAGCCTCCCCTACCAACGATGATTCGCAACTGATTTGCAGAGGAAGACGACCCTGTCTGTCAAGGGTTCCTTTATTCATATGTGGAATCTTGAAATTATTTCCTCCTCCTACTTTCATTGCTTCCTTCATAACAAGTTGAAGTGTCAAGAAAATTCTGTTGGACTTTTGTGCTGAGTACTCCTGAAAGGCCTGTTTTGTGTGAATTATTAAGATTAGCTTCAAGCAAATTTTCATAAAAAATAAATGAACGAAAGAAAAGAGATAGGACCTCTTCAACAGCTGGAACAAGATCTGCTACTGTCTTTGCAGCCTTCTTATACTGAATAGATTGTATAGCACGAAAAAAACCCAAATCTAAGATGTTGAAATCCGGTGAATTTGCCGGTTGACATATTAGCCGAATATCAAATCCATCTAGCTTAGCAGCTTCACAAAATAATGCATCTGCTGGTTCAAGATGAGGCCGAGCATTGTCCTGTTGAATATAGATAGGTCTGCTGACATCTTCACGTGGCCACTTAGCTCGAATAGCCGGCAATACCTTATTGACCATGAAAGCTCTTGTGACTTCCTTCGTAACAGATGCGATAGGCTTCACTTCCATTGTCCCAGCTGGCCGGTTAACACTGCTTCTTTTAGCAGGCTCATAAGTAACTAGAGGAAAGCACCAAATCTTTCCATCAAAAGTGCAATTTCCATTGACATCAAACCTTGGCCGAGTAACAGCTGTTAAGGACATGATTTTAGGGATGTTGTTCTTGCTTTTACATGTACGTGTAGGCTCATCTTCATCAGCAAGCATATAATATTTCTCAGATTTCCTCGTCAAATTGAACCATTTTTCATCAATATAAACAACATCAAATAGGTCCCTAAACATTGGACTGTTTGGCATGCTACCTGGATCAAGCATGGATACACACCATTGCAATCTAGCTTTCTTGTTTGCATCTGTTAAATATGGTTTTATGCTATTCGAATGACGCTTAATGATACCTTCTCGTTTCAGTTTTAGCAGCTTGTATTTACTCACATGTAACCGAGCACATACATCTTCAAGTGTTGTTCGTTCCTTAAGTGGAATGTCACCTAGAGCAGATAAATCTATTTCAACTCGCTTACGACCGGCGTTGCACCTTCTATTAGAAACATCAACCACAATGCCTTGATCAAGATAACTTTTACCTTGCTTCCAAATACGTTGAACAGATCGAACATGAACATTGAACAGCTCAGCGACCTCCTTGGTTACATGCCGCTTTAGTTTTCCATTTGTGCTCCTTCCTAATAAAGCTTGAAATATTTCTTTTCGTGTTGTATTCGGCACATCTTTCTTGCCTGGGAATTGAAAAACAAAGTGAGATTTCAGCAATGGCAAAAATTAATGAAGATGATTTGGCAAAATACAAAGAGGGTTAGGAATACCAGTAGCTTCTTCTACGGGTGGTTCTAGGTTCAAATCAATCCCAACTTCCACAGCATTATCATCTAGGAGTAGTGAGCCAAAAACATGAGTTTGAAAGGAATTGTTGTATGGCAAAAAGAATGTTGAACGAATGCAAAATTTACAAAGAAAAAAAGAGTTACAAATTCAAATCAATCCCAGCATTCAAGTTTAAATCAACTGTAACATGTAAATGCACGGCTAAAAAGTTGAAGACATTGATTCATGTTTGTATCTATCTTAAATCAACAGATAAACAAGAAACATACCATATTCTATCTCATCAGCAGAATCATCTTGTGGCTCCATATTCAGATCCATCTCTATTCAGCCTTGCTTGATGGGAAGTCTTATGTTGTGGGCTTGTTGCACTGGCAGACACAAGCAAAATGGAAGCCGAAATGGAGCAAATACTTCTGGCATGCTAGGTCTACACGGTGTACAGCTGTATAAATACATGAGCAATGCGCGCGAAAAGAAATTCGTTCAACATTTTTAGGTCACATGAGCATGGCGGCAAAATGGACGAACGAAACTTACAGGTGCGAGTGAAAAAAAACACTCCAGATGCTCACAAAAAAAAACGCTGCCTTAGGCGACTACTTGTACTCCACGTACGGGCCAGATGCATGCGAATTGGTTGGATAATGCATGCGCCATGCAAAGCAAGCAAGTCACAGGGCCATACAAAAATCACACAAAAAAATGCAAGCAACGTGACTCGAACTCCTAACCTCCTGCTTTGAGATGGCAGCCCTAACCACACGGCCTAGGTGCTAGTTGTGCTCGAAATTACCACGCAATGCTATTTAATATGGGCAAAATAGGGAATAGCCACGCTAATTAATCCCTCCTTGGTAAGTGAGATTATGTCCAAAACGACAGGTATTATGAAACTGGAGGGAGTAATATTTAAGACTATGCTACTAGGCAAATGATAAGATGGGATCTACACTTAGAGGGCATAGACGGGGCTTAGACGGCCAAATTATAAATAAGGATAGTAGACGAAAATAAACAATCATGTCAAGCAAATCTAGTATGCCTAATTGCCTACTATGTTGTTCTTTAGTCATACGTAGATTGTAGACTAGTATTTGAGCAGTATGCCTAATTGCCTACTAGTCATACCATCCAGCCGGCCCAACCGGCCCGTCCCCGTCGACCCAAAACTCCTAATCCTACCTCTTAACTAACTGCCGCACTCCTCCTCCTCCTCTATCTCTCTCTCCATTTTCTTCAACCCGTCAACGCTGCCGCCGCTCCTCTTCTCTCTCTCCATTTGCTTCCTCAACCGTTGCCGCTACTTCCTCTTCCTTCTCTCCTGATTTTTCTCCTTTTGGCCTTTCTTCCTCCACCAGCCAGCATCTCCCTGGTGGAGGGTAGGGAGGCAGAGGGGAGACGGCGAAGGGGAGGGGAGGCAGAGGCAGAAGGGAACTTCGATAGCGACACGGTTGATTCCGGCGAGGCTGTAGAGGGGAGGCAGACCCTGACTAGTCTCCCGTCAACCCCGACTGCGCCGCCGCGTCCGCTTGGGAGGGCGTCACGCCGAGCCCGTCGAGCCCACCTTTGACCGACCTTGGACCGACTAGGCAGCGCCGCGCCTAGCCACCCGACTTAGGGGCAAGGCGCGACGGTGGGGTGCCGCCCAACGCTTACACGGGGCCTAGGCGTCCGCCTAGACTGCCTTATTGAACAGTGATAAATCGATTGTATTAGATACTATCCCGACTTTATCTATATCAGCCAAAATTCTACAAGAGTATTTCTCTCTGTACTCTCTCTCACGAACAGTCAGAATTAAAGATTTTAAGCCAAAAGGTATAAACCATAGGTAAAAAACCCACCCAAGTTAGAATTTTGAGAAAAAATATGGGTGTCTCACATAATTATGCCAGTTAAGTCCATGCATGCGCAGGGTACTTTACCGGTAGTAACATGAACCAAGGTGGAGCACGAAAACATAGTGAGAAGTTATTAAAAACGATTCTTATGTCGGTTCAAAATTCTTAGGCCAGTCTCAGTGGGAGTTTCATCTGCATTTAATAGGCTGCCACATAGGCATTTTTGTTGATATGGCAACATTTTTAAGAAGAGAGAGAAGAAGTGAGTTTCATCTAGATGAAACTCTCTTGGCACGATTACCAACTTCATATGAGTCATGAAATTAAATGTCTATGAAACAATAGAATGAAACTATGCATTGAGGATGGATGTTTCATCCATGTTTCATTTCATTTTACATGATGTGGCAGTTTTGGAAACAACGCCATGAAAACTCTCCACTGAGAATGGCCTTACTTGGCTCATTGTTTTCCCCCGAAATCTTAGACTAGAAATACAAGCATTCTTATAACGATTAATTTGGATCGAGATGAATGCACTTAAGGGTAGAATAACATGGATGACAACTAAATTATTCCAATTACGTCTATGCATGCATGATGACCTACAAGAGCGCAAGATCGACGTAACATTTTTACCTGAGAGTATTCTAAGGTAAGGACAATGGGTCTAAACCCTCATCACAGACAGTTTCTAAATCATCTGATTTATTATGTTTGTGATAATAAGTAGTTATCACAGATAGCTCTCAAACTGTTTGTGATAAGTCACAACATAGACATTTTTTCAAAATAACCGTCTGTGATATATCAGATATTACAGATGGTTTTTAAATATAACCGTCTGTGATAGCTTTTTGAATAGCCAAAATATTTTCTATTTTTCAGCTAGCCTCAGGAAATGCTAGCTATGCCCTCTGAAAACAAGCAAGTAGATCATAGATAATTGTAGATCTTATAGCACATGGTAATTATTACACAGATCTCACAAATGAATTATAACTGAATGAATTACAATAGAATGGAGTACAATTGAATGAATTCTTTGATGAAGTACAATTGAATTAAATGTTTGGATAACTATTAATTGTTATCGCTAGGGGTTGAACTTCAGGTGAATGAGCTCCACCATCAAGAAGGTGGAAAGCTGTCCTCAAACTTTGGAGAGTTCGTTAAGATCGAATGTATTTGAGTCGATTCTCATGCCCTGTCGCTAAGAGAGGAGTAAAGTCATATACATATGTATATATATAAATTGATATTCATGAAATAATTATTGCTAAATTGACAAACCTCTGGATCATTTATCTTAGCACACATGATTTATTGCATATGGCAGCAAACATAGAATGCACATACGTTACCCTGTAACTGCTGGTGGCACTGCACAAATAGAATTACACACACACACACACACACATATATATATATATATATATGAAGCCTCTTTTCTACTCCCAGGTGTAATTACACCCTATGTCGTATCTTATAACGTAGGGAGTATCTCGCGTAACGAGGGGTATATACATGTAGTATACGAGTATTTAAGATCATATAGGTGGTATGAACAATTTTTCAGAGGTGGTATGTACATTTTTTCAACATACTCTTTTTTATGTACGTATATAAAGGTATTTACAAAATATGCTAAAAACTATGGACTTCCTTGCAATCTTTTTATGTGGTTCACATTAGAATATCTTATAATTAGTATACGAGTATACCTAAAGTGATAAAGGAGTATTTCAAGTTTGTTTAGGTGGTATATTAGAGGTGGGTGTAATTACACCCGGGAGTAATATATATAGGTATAGTCAGTTCTAGAGGTATTATTATAAAGTATGATATAGGATTGTTGTGTTTTAGTAGATATTGGAAATCGCGTCCTGTGTCGCAATGTGGTGTTGGATTCTTTGTGTCTCTCTCCATTGGCAACGTAAGCGCTGAACGACCTACGTGATTCCAAAAAAGTAAGCCTCAGCCATTGCAAACGAAGGGAAGACTATAGTAGAGTTATGCAGGGAGGAAACGTGTTTACCTATCAATTGTTTGTTGCACATGAGTGAAGTTGTAGTCTTTCTCGAGTAGGGAATTAAGGTATATTACCTTGCTCCACTTTGATACAATCATAATCAGAATTCAGTACCACCTACTCATGTATGTCGACATAGTCATTAAACCTAAGTTCATATTGCGTATAAAGTACAAATGAAACTTGTATAGCAACTAGTGAAGCACTTACCCCTAGTTGTAGGGTGCCAGAATGTAGTTCTTGTTGCTCTGAGTAAGCAATCCCTTCGTTACATAATTTTTGATGTAAGATGTATTTTTGTTGATGCGTTGCTTAGACATCAAGTGTGGATCGAGGAAACCCACCGATTCTTGGCATCACCAGGCTTCTTGAATCATGTATCTATAAATAAGCAATGAGTTATGATATTTATCGGTATTACATGAATCTAAAACTTGACTGTACACACTTATAATGTTCAGCATAGTAGAAGTGAGGCGCCGAGATTGAATAGTTAGAATAAGTCATCGAAGCCCATAATGAAGTAGCCCGAGTCATGGAGAAAATGCACCTCTGTATATCTGATGGTGAATTTAGTCTGCTGGTTTGTCTTGCGCTTGTTAGACCTCTGCATGTACTAGGCATGCAAACTCCCTTTACCCAGTCTAAGGCCGGGTAATTGTGACTTAAGGACCAACGATATTCCGAGAGAGTTTGTCTAGGGCTTGAGAGCCACCTTAATATTCTTCGATTTGGCTTTAGCGTCTCACTTGCGATACATCTTCCCAAAAAATGACTTGGCCCGCTTTTCTTATTTGTTAAGCGTCATCTCCATGGGAGCCGATACAGTGGCCTTCTGAAGCGGATGTTGAGGTGGAGTCATAGAGGGTTCTCTTGGACATGCATGGTCATGTGGAGATCGTGACACTACAAAATCCAAGGCGATGTTCCGCTTGGTCTATTGGACAAATGTGTGGATGGAATCCTCTAGTGTTATGATCTCATTGTTTGGGGGGTTCTCCAGTGGGACAGCCCTGAGAATATCATGTACCATGTCCACTGGACCTTCATGAAATCGGTCCCTAGCTAGGCACTGTGCACCAGCGTCCCTAGCATGCATGGATACGCCATCCTCTACCTAGCCTCAGTGGGATGGAGCCAACAAGCCTGACTCAAAGCTTGCACAGCGTGGGCTCCTACGTAATGATAAACAATTAGCTAAGGCATTTAATAGGTCTATCTATGTAGCATCTTAGAGATATACATTACCTATATATCGTCGATAAGTAAGTGGATGTCGCTATATTCAGAAAGTGGTGTGGACGCGCAGCTATTCCGACGATGAGGGGGAATGGCTCCCACAACAACAGTGGTGGCTTGCAACTAGTTGAGGACTTGATGAAGTCGTTTCCTCAATGATGTTGTCTCTCCTTGAAGTTCTACAGTTATTTGTCCTCAAAATTCTTCACGAATTTCCTATTTCAACCATTCCTCGTGCTCGGTCTTGGATCTCTTCCTACTCCTATACGCCTCAGTCATCTGGGAATCCCTGCCTCCAAGGTACGTAAACCCTAAGGCCTCGCGTATGACATAGGTGCTCCTTGTTTCTTAGGGCCGTGGATAGTATATTTCTCTCCTTGACTGCTTAGAGGAAGTCTTGGGAAGATTCGGTAGTCAATGTTTGCTGCAAGAGGCAATCATGTTGTTTTAGACCCTATGAAGTTATGGACTTATTAATAATTAGGTAGTTTAACATTGTTTGCCTTCAATTTCAACAGTTCAAGAATAGATGATAACCTTGTATATTGCTTCTTGCAGCCCGGGAACAAAGGTTTCTCCGGGTCTTCCATCAAACATTCGAATTTACTAAACTCTCTCTCACTATATTTTCCTTCTACATCACGTAGTATCTGATCCATATTGTCATCGTGTGACCCATCCTCATCGAAAGCACAGTTCAACTCTGTCATATCGTTGTCTTCCTCGATGATACTATAACTACCTTTCTATATAATCTTCTCTTCACCATGACTGGTCTAACATGTATACCCTTTTTTAAACCCTTTCGAATCAAGTGAGTTTTGATGTTCGCTGAGTTGGTAAACATATTTATATTATGCTTTCACCAAACTCCTCAAAGCCGGTTGTCTCCTTGAAAGCAGCGCAATGCAGAGCGGATAGATCTGTCGGGACTGGCCTAGCGAGATATTTAATTACGTGGCATATTACAGACACTTTTAACCATGAGTCATCTGTGATAATTATTTATCACAGCCAGTTCGTATTAAGAATTTGTGATAATGGTAGACTTCACAAATGTTTCTTTATTAGAACTGTCTATGATAATTCATGGACGGTTCTTAATACGAATAGTCTATGATAATTATGTATCACAGATGGTTCTATCTATCTCTATTAACATAGATGGTCATGCATGCAAAATCGTCTATGATAATTGCAACACTGACGGATTTGGGGAACCGTCTATGATGATACATCCAATATAGTCTTCTTTGTAGTAGTGACATATACTGTGACTTTACACATGATTTTAACAACAATGACACAAACTATAAAGATTGCAAATGTTATCTCATAAAGTGCAATAACACATTTATAATCTAGTAGTCTTATACAAGATGCAACAAAATGAATGATTAAATATGCAAACAAATAAACATGGCAGACTCCCTAATGCAATGGACATGAAGGCAAACGACAGAGATGGTGGTGGAAGTCGTCAGCAGTGAAGCCAGCAGAGGGAGAGGCAAACATGGCATCTTCTCTGTCGATGGTGGTGGAGATGGCGTAAGAGAGATGGGTGAGTCCTCCCCTGGCATGGGCGAGCTAGGGACGATTGCCTTCTTGGATAGCCTTGTCTAGTGCCGTGTGACCTCTAATCGCTTTCAAATCTTGTGCAAATCAAATCCGTAGGTGGTTAGGTAGTTTTCATGCTCAAAAGATATGTTCTTTAAGGTTTTCATGCTCAAAATATATGTTCTTTAAGTCCCTACGAACCTCCTAAAACAATTCACATTCGAAACGGGTCTTTTTGGGGTCTTTCCGTGAGCTGCACAGGCACGTACAGTTGGTATGACCATACACCTAGTGGAAATCTTCCTTGTCTGGGGCTACACATACCAAAATCTTTTGAACACTATAAATTTCACGTATGAGCTCCAAATTACATGGTCCAATAGTCCAAATTGTAGCCCGTGACAAGATCTACAATTTTCTAGTCTAAATTGTAGCCCTTGACGAGATCTACAACTTTCTAATTGTGGCTATAATTATTTGATCTCATCTTGGACTCTGAAAATGCATATAAAGGTTTGGACAGCGTTTTCAGAACCCGTAATATTCCTCCGGTTCGGTCTGACACATTGGTTCCTGTTGTAGGGATGGTCCCCACCTAAGCCCAGCCGGCCTTTTAGAAGGCTGTAAGGCCCAAAATGGGACATGTATAATGGCATAAATGCCCTTGAGAAGGATACTCAAATGTAGCGGTACTATTGTAAAAACATTCCCCATGTGAATATATATATACCATCCAGGCCATGGGGGAAACCCTAAGCATTGCTCACCTAACTCTCCACTACTATACATTTCTCTGTTTGGTCTGTAACCACAACAGTTGGCGCCGTCCGTGGGGACGACAAGAGCAAACCTCAAGATCGGAAGAAGGATGTCACCGAAAAAAGCTTCATCATCGGCGGCTAACAAGTAGAAGGGGGCGCGACGGAGTCCCGCGTCAACGCCAGAGCTTCGGCATCAGCAATCGAGAGCGGAGACTACGGCGTGGGTGCGGCAGCCACGAACATCGATGCTCATGGCGCGACGATCGACCCCACCGCAACCGGCATAACAGTCGATCCCGCCCCGCGCGCGACGATCGGCTCCACCGCTGGCGCGATGGCCGATCCTACCCCGTGCGTGACGAGCGACCCCACCACTGGCGCGACGTTCAACACCGGCAGCACCGACCGGGTAGTCGGGGGCGGTAACACCGGCGCCCATGTTGGCACGGCCACCGTCCCTACACTCGGTGCGGGAGCGGCGAGCGGTTCCGGCGGCAACGCTGGCCTCGTCACCGACTCCGGAGTCTACCGCGCCGGCGCATCGGGCAACCCAGGAGCGTAGGCCGTGGTCGCCGCTGTCCCGGCAGCGCGACCAGGTGCACCGATTGCCCCAGCTACGCCAATGGTGGAGAACGCCTTGCTGACGGCCATCGGCACGCTCCAACGGGACTTAGCGGATCTCCGGGGAGCCATGCGGGATATGCAAGAGGCTTGGAGTCAGCAGACCCTGCTGGTGGTCGCCCCGGAGCCCACACCAGAACGGACAAATAGTCGCGAGGCCCCCACGTCCAGCCGTGTCCCGCTGCGACGCGTGGACCCGGAGTCCCCACTCTCTGCGGGCCTGCAGCAGTCGGCATGGTCGGAGGACTTCAAATTCCCCAACGCCATCGAGCCGTACAAAAGCGACACGAACCCTCGGGAGTTCATGCGCGTGTACGAGACCGCCATCGAAGCTGCATGTAGGCGGAGACGACACCACAAAAGCGAAGGGACTCCCTCTTGCGGTACAGGGAGTGGCGCTCTCTTGGTTTTTTACCATAGAGCCGAACTCCATCTACGCATGGGAGCAGATCCGTGACCGCCTCTACAACAACTTCCAAGGGAACTATGTCGAGTGCGTCAATGCGGATCAGCTCTTCGCTGTCAAGCAAAAACCCTTGGAGAAGCTTCGGGAGTACTTCAAGCGCTTCGCGAAGGTCCGCTGCTAGGTCAAGGATGTCAACGAGACAACCATCATCAACGCAGCGGTACAGGGCCTCCGCCCGAGGCCGCTGGCCGAATACAACGCGCGAAAGCCAATCAAGATGGTGGTGAAGCTCTTTGACAAGATGGAAGAGTACGCCAGAGTGGAAGAAGATGCACGACGGTGCCAAGGTGGCGACTTCGACACCAATCAGGCGGAGGGCGTGTCGAAGAATGGAGACTCGCCGAAGGAAGGCTCCTCGAAGGGCAAGCGCAAGCAGGAGCCATCCAAGGACGTCCCCGAGCGCAAGGATGCCCAGTACAAGGACTCGTCGGGCGACAAACCTAAGCACGGCCAACAGAAGTCTCGGAGGGCCCACTACGTCTTCGACATTGAGGGCGGCTCCGAAGACAACGCCCCCGCCGGCCGCGGCGGCAGAGCTCGTGCGGGGCTGGGGGTGCGGCCGGGGTCGCGATGATAGGACCTGCGCGAAATACGATGACCAGCGCCACGGCCAATGGTGCGAGGTACGTGGTCGAGGCGGCCACGACACGCGCGCATGCACCACCATCGCGGTACTTCGACAGAGCGTCGCTAGGGATAGAAACCTCGAGGTGCGGCCGCCCGTCGTGGCCCATGTTCAGCAACCCCTGGAAGTCCCCATGCGGATCCAGGATCAGGGGTTGCAGCCTCAGGAGGGCCCCTTGCAGATTCAAGCCCATGTGCAGCAACCTCAGGAGGGTCCCCTGCGGATCCAAGCCCCGGAGGGAGCCCAGCGTAGGGTTATAAATGTCATCTCCGGTGGCTCCTCGCTATAGTTTGCCTCCGCGCGGCAGCAGAAGGCCTACGCGCGGAGGCTGCACCACGTGGCGGCATACCCGGCGCAGGCACCGCCGGACTAGGCGCAGTACAAAATTACCTTCACGCCCGCTGACACCAAGGGTGTGGAGTTCCCCCACCAAGATCCCCTGGTCATCCAGGTCACCATCGCAGGATGTGACGTTAAGCGCGTCCTAGTCGATGAAGGAAGCTCTACGAACATTTTGTTCGCAGTAGCCTTCGACCAGATGGGGATCCCCCAAAGTCACTTGGCCCCCTCGGGAATCCCGCTATAGGGCTTCGGAGGTCAGCCCCTGAGGGCGCTGGGCCAGATATGCCTACAGGTCTCCTTTGGTAGGGACGACAACGTAAGGAGCGAAGACGTCACCTTCGACGTCGTCGATATCCCGTACCCTTACATGCCATATTGGGGCGACCAACCCTCAATTCCTTCGGGGCAGTTCCACACCACGGCTTCCTATGCATGAAGCTCCTGGGCCCGCGGGGTATCATCACCACCCACGGCGATCAGGATATGGCTCGGCGTATAGAACTCGGTACCCCAGGCCTGCACCGTGAGGTTCAACGGGATTCTTGGAGTGGGCATGATAGCGCAATGGCCCTCGGCAGCTCCAAGAAGCACCCCGCCGGGCTCCCACGTGGATCGCTCCAGCAGTAGAGGCCCCCAGCGTACCCTACCTTGCTGCCATGGCAATGGCAGTCGCTGCTATATCTGCCCTCGAGCGATTAGTGGTCAGTACTCTGTCTTTTGTAATCGCTCACCCGCGCAAACGGGAATTCAATAAAGTTCACCGTTTGTGAAACTATTCTTATTTTCTCCCAAGACACGCGGTAAACACGCGCACTCTCTGTGAGTATAAACAAAGACACGCGGTAAACGCGCGCACTCTCCGTGAGTATAAACAAAGACACGTGGTAAACGCGCACACTCTCCGTGAGTATAAACAAAGACACGTGGTAAACCCGCACACTCTCCATGAGTATAAACAAAGACGCGTCGGGGGACACCTCCGCGTGCACTCTCCGGAGTATAAAAAGAAAGACGCGGATGCTGTTCCCACGCACGTGTGGATGTTGTCCCTACGCGTACTCTCTAGAGTATAAAGAAAAAGACCTGGATGCTGTTCCCGCGGACGCGTGGATATTGTCCCTACGCGTACTCTCCGAAGTATCAAGAAAAAGACACAGATGTTGTTCCCGCGCACGCATGGATGTTGTCCCTACGCGTACTCTACGGAGTATAAACAAGACGCGGATGTTGTCCCTGCGTACTCTACGGAGTATAAACAAGACGCAGATGTTCCCGCGCATGCGTGGGTGTTGCCCCTACGCGTACTCTCCGGAGTATAAATAAGACGTGGTTGATGTTCCCATGCATTCTACGAAGTATAAATAAGGCGCAGCAGAGGCTTGCCTCCGCGCGCACTCTGCGGGTTGCAAATAAGACGCGCGGGTGTTGCAGCTCTGCCCGCGGGTCAGCCTTCATAGGATGCGCCCGTGGGACGGAGGCCTAGAGGATTTCATTGCTAAAAAAACTCGGTACGAGAGCGGCAGTTGTCGCCCCTAGCGCCTTCATATCACTGGCTAAACGCCATGAACACACTCCTCGCCACCACTTCGAAGGGTAGGGCACGGAGCGCTCGCACGTCTACTTCGACTAGGCGCTAGCTCCGCTGCCACCACTTCAAAGGGTCGGGGACGGAGCGCTCGCGCGTCTACTTCGACTAGGCGCCAGCTCCGCTGCCACCACTTCGAAGGGTCGGGGACGGAGCGCTCGCGCGTCTACTTCGACTAGGCACCAGCTCCGCTGGCACCACTTCGAAGGGTGGGGGACGGAGCGCTCGCGCGTCTACTTCGACTAGGCGCCAGCTCCGCTGGCACCACTTCGAAGGGTGGGGGACGGAGCGCTCACGCGTCTACTTCGACTAGGCGCCAGCTCCGCTGCCACCACTTCGAAGGGTGGGGGACGGAGCGCTCACGTGTCTACTTCGACTAGGCGCCAGCTCCGCTGCCACCACTCCGAAGGGTCAGGGACTGAGCGCTCGCGTGTCTACTTCGACTAGGCGCTAGCTCCGCTACCACCACTTCAAAGGGTAGGGGACGAAGCGCTCGCGCGTCTACCTCGACTAGGCGCCAGCTCCGTTGCCACCACTTTGAAGGGTCGGGGACAGAGCGCTCACGCGTCTACTTCAACTAGGCACTAGCTCCGCTGCCACCACTTCGAAGGGTAGGGGACGGAGCGCTCGTACGTTTACTTCGGCTAGGCGTTGGCTCCACCGCCTCTACCGCGAAGGGAAGGGGATGGAGCGCTCGCGCATCTACCTCGGCTACGAAGCGCAAGGATAGAATGCCTAAGTCCTACGAATAGGTTGGAGACAAGTACGATCACGAGCAGTGACGAGGACGCATACTCCAACAAAAGTCCTTGCATCTATCAAAAAGTGTTTACAAAGGAGTTCGGTAGGGACCTAATGTACAAGTGTCCCCGGGTGTTTAGAGTCGCTACTCGGTTGGCTCTTCCTTAACACACGCCCGCACGGGAGTCTCGCCCGAGGAAGCCCGGGCCGCCCAGAAGTTCAACGAATCCTCGGCCCACTGCCAGTGCCGAAGATGCCATCGGGTTACAAGGTCAGAGACTAGCGGTCAGTCCCTATCAAGTAGATGTTTAGAGCACAGAGATACATGCGGTCAGAATGCAGAGCAATTTCCACTATTCAAGAAAAGAGAGGGTGCATCCATGGTAACGCACGCCTACACACCGGAACCCTGGCATCACACCTGTGGGTCTGCGCCCTGCCCCTCAACGGCGGCACCGCCGCCGCCGCGTCGTGGCACTCCGTCAATCCATTGGCTGAAGTTCCCCTCGCCGCCCATGGTCTTTCGCAGTTCTAGCTTTGCCGCGGCCTCCCCGATGTAATCCCAGATTCGTTCATGAAAGGCCCAAGCAGCCCGACGAACAGAGCGTACGGCGCCTAACATCACCCCGGCTCCGGCAGGCATCTCCAGCTCAGGGTCAGCCAGCCCGTCGACATGCCGGCAGCCTCGGTGATGAAGCAACGCAAAGGCCAGGCGCGAGGTCGCGAAGGCGCAGTGGTTGCCAAAGATTTGGCGGCACTAAGAACAAGATGGGATGCCTCCGCGATTCGACGGAGCGTCCTTGGCAGCTCCAAGGGGCCGAAGGAACGAGGTGGCACCTCGGCGACAAGGTCTTCGAGGGCGCCCTCCAGTGCCAGCATGGCGTCCCACGCCGCCACCGAGGCATCGCCCAAAGCACGTTCCCACTCCCCAAGAGACGTAGTGAGGCGGCCTTTCTCTCCTTCAAACGCAGCGATTTGCTGGAGCAGGCCGTCCCGCTCCTTCGCTGCCGCTCGCTGTGCCACCTCTGCGGCCGCTCGCCGCGCCGCCGCCACGAGCGCCTCAGCGTATGAAATCGCCTCCGCACGCTCCGCCTCCAAGTGTTGGATGCGGTTGTCCTTGGTGGAGTGCGCCTCCTCGGCCGCACGAAGGGCCTCTTTGGCAGCGCGCAACCAGTCCTTTAATGCCTTCCGCTCACGGGCGTGAGCCGTTTGCAGCGCCCAACCAAAGGCGATGGTCTGCACGATGCCGCAGTCAGCAAGATCCTATATGACGACACACTACTAAAGGTCAAGTACTCACCCTCATTTCTGAGGCCTCCAGTGCGCCTCCCAGGAGCTTCGACCTGCATGTCAGCAGTGCCTGGCGATCCAGGCTCGCGGCCTCATTATCCGCGACCCCCCGCCACGCTCCCAGCACCTCCGGTCGAGGGATGAAATCTGCTAAGCTTGGGCGCGCGGCCTCCACGACGACAGTTTCAGGAGCGTAGGGCGTCCCTCCCAAAGGAATGTCCCCTCGCCCCAAAGATTGTCCGCTGTTGGATCCCGGAGCAACAACTCCGAAACCCTCTGTGTAAATCGCACTAGTCCAGGATCAGCTAGTGCACACAGTGATAACAGGGATACATATCAAGAATAATGACAAACTTTATTTAAATGAATATGAGCCTAATGGCTAAGGTTTACATCAATGGTTCATAAACCCAAAATTAAATACAAGCAGCGGAAGAAATAAACCAAAGTGGAAGAAGCCCACTGAGCCTGCCCACAGGCTAATGACAGTAAGACACGGCCTATACGTTCTGATCCTCACCGAAGTCGAAGCTGTCCTCTGAAAAATGATGAATTGAGCAACATGAGCACATAAAGTACTCCACAATTTACACCAGGGGGTATAACAGAGTTAATGCTTTGCAATAGTAGCTCACAGACCGGCCCTTAACTTGACTTAGGCATCAACCACATACCCCTTGTGCCTGGCAGTCAACATTGTGTCACCAAACATCAATGCATGCCAGCAAGCACCCACCACTCTAACCATTTGCCAAAATCTAAACCAAGTTTTTATATTTTGTTTGGAAACATTTCATAATCGTTCTTGACTCACCAAAGTTAATAATACATTTGAAAAACTTATCATTTTATGTGAAACAAATCTTACCACCCAAATTATTCTAAGCACGGCTAAGCAATTCTATAAAATGTCTAATTAATACTAATGTATCAACTAGTTTTCCATCTAGGGTGACAAGGCATAGAAAGCTCAATGTCAAATTTGGCCATAACAAAGGAATTGGGTATAACTAGAATTTAAATCGAATTTAAACTAGGTTTGAATAAAAGTATGCATGCATAATAATTTTAAAAATAACTTAAATAATTTGAATTACTAGGAGCAACATGATCAAAGGTGTAACTTGCCTTGCTCGAAGACTTGGTGCTGCGAATCGTCACAATCGAACTCTCCGGAATAGTCGTAGTCTACACGCGAAGAACCAAACAAAATAAATTCAAATAAAATCCAAAAATTATAAAATATACACTGGCAGATAGATTATGATTTTAGATGAATTTAGGAGAAAGAATCAATGGATTCAGAGTTTGTATGAGGGAGAACGAATATCTGAAAGTTTGGACATCACATGAAATGATAACAACATCCGAGAATTACTTTTTGAAAAGTATTATGTCGGTAGGCTGCAAGGTGGCTTGGTGAATGGGCAAAATGGAATCCTGGCGATGAGGCGAAGGTGGTGACACGGGTATGATGGTGAGGTACGGTGGCAATCACTGGCGGTGAGGGAAAAACGATAGTGACAGTGTGGTAGCGTCAATGACAGGTTGGAGAGATATAGTACCGGGTATGAAACGTGGAGATGTAGGGTGAGCACGGGGTAGAACATGGTATGGTGAAGCTAGGAAAATTATTGGCTAAGCTGAAAATTGAACGGAGACAATAGACAAAAAGGAAAAACTTGATATCTTAGTGCTCAGTGAAGCGAATCTAAAACCACTTGGCAAGTAGCTACCTGGGATGGTTTGGCACGATATGACACAAACGGATTGGGGAAAACACCAACGGATAGATGGGGACACGAGATGCCATTGGCGGCCATGGCGAGGTGTTGGAGGCGAACATTTGCGGAGTCTTCTGGGGAAAAGGAAGGGAGCACGGCATAGAACGCAGTGAGGCAAGTGTAAGAAAAATTACGGCATGGGCTAAAGCTTACCGGAGGCGATGAATCGACATCGGGAGTCAGAAACGGCCATTTTCGCGGAAAGCTCAATTCCTGACAATTAGCTCCACAAAAAATTAAACAAAATGGTAGAAAAATTTCTTAGAAGCTAGGACACGATATGACGCGAACAAAAATCAAAGTGCTCACCGAAAAATGGGTGTACGCGCGAAGGCACGGTTTTAGTGTCTGGCCCGACAAGGTCGACGAGGACTCGAGGAAGCTTTAGGTGATGGCAATGGAAGCACGACGTAGAACGCATTGAGGCAAACTCAACGGTACAAACGGCTCAGCCAAAGGACATCGGATGGTGTCAGGACGCGACAGAGAAGACATTCAGCGATCGGCGGGTTGACATCGGCGTTCTGGGCAAACGGAGAGGAGTTAGCAGGTGGGGTTTGTGGTGAAACGAAGAGGAAAATACGGGGAATGTAATGCTCACCTCGGTTATGGTGGAACAAGCACGGTCGGCTCGCAACGAGGAGAGAAGTGACAGCGCGGTTTGGCCACGGTGGTCCGGCGATGCTCCAGCGAAGCTCCGGCAAAGGCGAGGTAAGCACCGCGTAAAACATGTGAAGGCAAAGCCGGTGGTGTGGTCAAAAGTGGCGGAACTCCACTGTAGACGATGCAAACGGCCGAGGAATGACGCTTGGTTGACAAAAGAAAAATGGTGATTGCGAAGAGAAGGAAGGGAGAGAGGAGTTGAGATTTTTGGGGATGACTGAGGATGAGGAGGGGCACCCGATGCTCCCTTTTATAGGGACGGAGGTGGACGGAGAGGGAGATCAAACAACGGTGTCAATTCAGATGACGGTTGATTTCTTACGTAAATGCACATGAAAAAGGAGAGAAACGGTTGGGAATAGAGGAGTCTTGAAGAGAGCAAGTGAATGCACTTGATTGCACGAAAAACGGTGGAGAAATTCATAAGGATTAACGAGCTCCAAATCGTGTTCATGGTGGCGCCATTGCTCTGGACGCAACTCTTCGTGAAGAAAATGAAGGGAGGAGAGAGAAAACGGAAAATAATAAATAATAATATTTTTTAAAAAAAGTAAAATAAATTCGAAAACTTCAGGAAAATTCTACAAAATCCTTGGATCCCGAAAATACCAAATAAAATAATTTCGGATTTAATTGAAGTATATTTTAACCTTTTAAAATATTTTTACTTTCTAAGCTTTAATTTAATCCAAATAAATTCAAAAACTCCAAAAATTTAAAAAGAGGATATAAATGAATAGATTGGAATTTTCTATGAATTTAGAAATTTGAATGGGCTCATTCGGAGTTAAAATGAAGAAATACAGACTTTTGGAAACTTGAGAGGAGGGAAAAAGAATAAACTGATTTTCTGAAATTATTTTTGAACTGAAAAATCAGATTATGCCATCATCAAGGGAAATGATTTTTTGAGGAATTATTTTTCTGTGAAAAAGAGATTTATGACGTCAGGGTGACGTCAGCAAGGATTTCGATTTTCTGGCCGAATTAGTTTTGCAACAGAAAAAGGGTTTTATTCACTGACAGGTGGGACCGGCTTTTGTGGACTGGGTCCATGGATCGGGGAGAAGGCTGAGGTGGCACGCGGCTGGCATAGCACTTGTGTGGCTCACAGCTGCTGAGGTGGCGCATGGGGACTGAGGGCATCGGAAGTTGGCGGCGCTGCTGGGGTTGGTGAGGGGTGCGCGAGAGGGAGGAGGACACGGAGAGTTCAATGCACCTTAGCGTGACACTCAGGAATGCTCAATGGTAGCTGGTGACAAGGATGCAGGGGCGGCAGAATGAGGGCGTTGGCGGCGAGGTTCTTCGGCGGTGGATTCGCTCGGTTGAGGGGCGGGGAATGCGCGCACGGGCCTGGCAAAGGTGGAGGCGATGAACAACTGTCAGTTACACCGAAGTTCTGGTCGGCGCAAAGGCGAGTAAAGAGGGAGGTGTTGGAGATTGAATGCGGGAGTGATTAGGCTTTCAATTGTGGCAAATGCTCGGGCTAACGAGAACAAACGACCAAATTTAAGAGCTCGGGCAGGGCATCAATGGCAGCAATGGAAGGTTGAAGATGGCAAGGAGAAAGAAGAAGCTGACAGGCGGGGTTGGGCTGTCGGCGACAGAGAAAAAAGTGGAGAAAGAGCGGATGGTCGGATATGCGACGTGTGGCGCATGGAGAAGATCATGGCCACCGGATTGCAATGAAGGGGTAAGTGAGATTGAGTGGCTGAGATTAGATTGGCTGAGGGCGAATTGAACCTTAGCTTGACAAGAGCCAGCCTGAGGAGAGAAAGGAGTTAAAATTCATTTTTGGTTTTCAAAAATACTAGGAAGCTTTGAAAATACTTAGAAAATAGCAAATAAAGTCAAAAATTCCAGAAAACGCACAGAAATTCCTAGAGATATTTTAGACTTAGAAAAAATATTTTCAACTTAAAGTTGGTCTTTTAATTTTTACAAAAATACTTTTTAGCTTTGAAATTGATTTTTAAAATCCTGAAAAACACAGAAAATCTAGATAAAAGCCAAATGTTTTAAAATAATTAATTCAAAATAGAATTTTTATAGAACTTTAAAATACTCTTTATTTAAAAATAGTTTCATATTTTACTTAAACTATTTTCAAAAGAAAAGCCTCTTTGAAAACTGAAAACAGGCAAATCAAATCTCCAAAAATTCAAGCAACCAAAGAACACTTAATGTTATTTTAAATTAAAATAACTTTAAAAAAATTTACTACAAATTTTGAAATAAACAGCTGGACTGTTACATCCGAGCTCGGGGAGGCGTGCCGCTGCGAAGGGACGTAGCGGTTAGAGCCCTACGAACGCACCATAGGATTATGCCAAGGAAGGTCAGCCTCAGACGTAGCTGGTGGACTCCGCTGGGGTGTCCCCTTAGCCTCAGACGGAATCGCAAGGATGCCAGCGCCCCCTGACGAAGCCAGCCCTCCGGTCCAGGGGGTCTCCGTGTCGAAGTCTAGTTACAATAATTAAGTGTACTGACCACAAGGTCTCATTATTACAATAGAGGTTTAAGACCTCGCACACACAAGAAATAAAGCGGAAGCAAAGATAACTCGAGGACGACCCATCAATTCGCCACAGGCAATTGACTGGGGAAGCGCGACCTAGTCCTCCGGGAAGAATCCGTCACAGCCACAAGCGAAGCAGTAGTCGTAGTCACCTTCTTGAGCTTCAACTTCCTCTGAGATTTATTTTTGAGTGTAGCATGTGAGTACATAAAGTACTCCGCAAGTCTTGGGAAAAATGCATAGATGCAAGGCTTGACAAAGGAAGACTATATGGTTCTTTTGCACAAAGCAATATTTTAAATTCAATTACTACTAATTATTTTCGAAGGCATCAATTTAATAAAGTAAATGATTTTAACAGAACTAACAATTATTCTCTAGTGAAGGTTCTATCCACCAACACTAGCTTAATCTTTTCCAACTGAACCAGTTAATATTGCGGGTTACATCCACCCTCTCTGGCTCCAACCGCCAGGATTCCCTTCCGAGAGTTCCCTCCACTCTCGGAATACAAAAACTTTGATTTTAAAACAAAAACCAGAAATCTACCATGTGCATGCATTCCTTGCCCGCCCTTGACCGTGGGCACGACTATTCGAATAGTTTTACACTCTGCAGAGGTTGTACAACTTTACCCACAAGAGATAAATTATCCTAGAAGTCAACACGCTTCCTTTGGCATGAGACCCAGATAAAATACCACAAAGCCTTTACCTTACTCTAATGTAGCTAGATACCACCCGCTGAGGTTTCACCGCAGGTAGGCTAACTGCCCGAACCGAAGCCCCCTCTTGCGCCATATGAGTACAGTAAATCCCTGTCCCTCACTGTGAATAACCAGTCCATCCCTGGCATCCACTTTCCACTGGTGGCACCTAAACTAGACTATCATAAGTTAGTCAGCTAGGTCGTACCCATATAGACTTGTGGTTGTACGGTTAATGCTCAGTCTGGACAAACACAAGCGTCGGTCCTTAATTGACTAAGGTGGAACATACACTTAACTAGATCTCGTGCTTCCCGCACCAATCCAAACCAGCCATCCACCCTAATCTAAACCAACTTTCACATTTTATTTTATTTTAAAAGAACAGTGGTAACTCCAATTACCACTTCATTTACAAACACAAGGGTTCAATATTAAATCATAATTTCCCATTTTCAAGATTTTCCAAAGTTATTAGATAGCATGACTAAGCATTATCCTACCATTCTACTATTCACAAAGATTAATATTAATCTCATTATTGAGACAAAGGGAGTTCTAGGGTGACAAGGTACATGGCAATCAATGTCAAATGAGGGCATAAAAAAAAGTTGGAATAACTAACTCCTAAAGATTTGAACTAGTGATTTTATGTAAATAGCAATGCACATAATTTAAAATATTTAAAACATTTCAAAAGCATAGATTCAAGATGATCCAAGGAGACTTGCCTTCTTGCAGGGTTTCTGGGTCTTCTTGCTGCTGTGAAGAGGGATCGTCGACAACATTGGAATCTACGCGAGAAAAGACGAAGCAAACAAAACAAATAAATACAAACAAAATTCAAATAAAATCCAAAAATTCAACAGAGGCCATAGTTGGATAGATTATGATTTTAGATGAATTTAGAAATTTGAATGGCTGAATTTGGAGTTAAAATGAGAAAGTTATGCTGGTTTGAAAATCTCAGATTTGAATAAATCCAGAAATTAGGAAATTTCTGACAGGTGGGGCCTACTGAACAGTAACCACTGGTGGTCACTGACATGTGGGACCCACTGGACAGTGAGCCCACTAACTTAACCTCTGACACGTGGGACCCACTGGACTCCGGGCCCACTTGTCAGAGATCAGCACAGAGGGGTGGGGCCTAGGCGGCAGTGGCCAGCGCAGACCGGCGGCCGCTGACGTGTGGGGCCCACTTGTCAGTGCGAGATTTTAAAAGAATGGCTCGACCTCAGCGTGCGGAGCCGGGGGCTCGAACGCGCGCCGAGGGAGCCGGGGGGAGGGAGAGATCGCGCTGTTAACCAGATGGGCGGGGAGGCTTTGCCTACCCATATAGGGCAATCAATCCTTTTGAGTTACCTGCCGGAGGGGAGGCCGGGGAAGGTGGCCGGAGGCAGGATCGTCAGCGGCGAGGGAGTGGCGGAGAGGTGCGGATGAGGTCCAAAACGCAGTCCTGGAGCGGAGGCGAGTCCAACGAAGGGGTCGGCAGGGCTCGGGGACGGGCGGAGGTGGCCGGCAACGCGGGGGTGGTGGAGCTGGCTCGGGTCCTCCGGTGCGGCGGCGCTCCGGCGGCGGGGAGGGGTGGCCGAGGGGTCGAGGAGACTCGCACGGGCACGGGGGTGCTCGGGGTGGCGGTGGCTGGCTCCGGGGATGACCGAGGCGGCGGCGAAGGCTCGCCGGAGTACTTACCATGGGCGCACGGGGAATTCTGGGTGCGACGGCGCTCGGGGCTTAGGGAGAGAGGTGGAGCGCTCTGGGAGGTGGTGCGGCGAGAGGGGAGGCCGAAGGGGGTATTTATAGGGGTGGAGGAGGGGGCATGGCGCGGCAATTCCTCGCCGGTGTGTCGGCCGGAAAAAGGAAGGGGGCGGGGAGAAAAAGGAAATCGGGGCCGTAGAAGGAAGGGGAGCACGGGAGATCGGGGATTCGGCCGCGGCGGCGTCCGGGGTTTCCAAAACCAGGGAGAGCCAGGGAAGGCAAGGCGGGATCCGGCGCGGTCTCGGTCGGCCGGCGGAAAGGAAAGAGGGGGGGGAAAGAAAAGAAAGGGGCGGCTCCGCGGGGACGACGGACCCGACAAGCGGGGCCCGGGTGGCAGCGGGAGCGGACGCGAGCGATTGACGGGCGGGGCCCGCAGGTCAGAGAGGAGAGGGGAGCGGGGTGCGAACGGCGCAGATTGCAGCCACGTGGTCCAAGGCGGATCGGGCGGCGGGTGAGCTTAAGTGGGAGGGGACGGTGGATTGAGGCCGGGCGCGAAGACGCGGCTCATCCGAGCCGTCCACGCGTCGGGCGAGGAGGAGGGGAAGGCGGGGCCGCCGGCTGACGGGCCGGACCCGCTAGACAGCGAGGGGAAGGGGAGGATGCGGCCAGGATCAGGCCGAGCGGCGACCTGGGCGGATCTGGGCTGTCCACGCGTCGGCCGGAGGGAAGGATTTGGATTTTTATTGATTTTTTAATTTCAGAAAAGGCTAGGAATTTATTTAGGCCTCAGAAAAATATGAAAATACCTCCAAAAATTCCAGAAAAATTCATAGAAGCTCCTGGAGATATTTTGGACTTAATCAAATTATTTCCAACTACTGTTAATATTTAATTTTCATATTTTGAATTACTTTTTAAATTCTAAAAATAGGTTTTTAAATTCCAGAAAATCCAGAAAGGCAAATAAAAGCCAAGTAAAATCCCATTACCTTAAAATAATTAATTTGAATTTAAATTTTTCAAAAAGCCAAATTTTGGGATGTGACAAGCAGGCTCCTGACCCCGGTCGCTGCAGCCTCGGAGGGAGCCGCGGGGACGTTGGGCCAGGGGGCCTCAGTGTCGGAGTCGGAATCCCACAGGCCCCTGACCTTGGTCGCCACAGCGAGCCCCCTCTTCGGACGAGGGGGTGATCGCGAACGCTGCCGCTACGCCCCTGACCTTTGGCTCCGGCACTACGCACGTGGGGCCGACCTGCCCTACTCCTTGATGACATGTCCTCCGAAGGAGCATGGCTTCGCCTCACTTTCGACTTCGTCGGCATCCCCGGCTCTACGACTAAAAGTCCCTGAAGTCAAAGACGGCCTCGGTAACCAGCTCGGCTCCATATTCTCGATGCAAAGTTCGGTTGCACCGCCAAATAAGAATTCTGCCCAAGGTCACTGAAGGTCACAGGCCGCAGGGACGGAGGGGGCCAAATGGCTAGGCAACATGGCTTCAGCCCGTGAAGCCCTTCACCATGAGAGGCTCATGTTGTAGATGTGCCCCCCACCTAAGCTCAGCCGGCCTGTTAGAAGGCTGTAAGGCCCAAAATGGGACATGTATAATGGCATAAATACCCTTGAGAGGGATACTCAAATGTAAAGGTGCTATTGTAAAAACACTCCCCATGTGAATATATATATACCATCCAGGCCATGGGGGAAACCCTAAGTATTGCTCACCTAACTCTCCACTACCATACCTCTCTCTCTGTGTGTGTTTGGTCTGTAACCAAAACAGTTCCAAAGTTGCTATTTGGGTATTTGAGATTTAGTTAAGCATTATACTTGCATCATAAGACACATAAAATAATAAAAGCGATATTTTATAAAAATTTATAATATATGAGTCACGGTAGAGAGTGAATATGCAAAAAGATGAAATGGAGTGGATAATTATGTACATAAAATAAATATGCAACGCTTGCTAGGATGCTATGTAAACATGGTTTATGTAATTATTATTTTTTAGTTAATTTGGATGGAAATTTATGCTACAGTGGGACGGTGAGATTGATAAAGACGTAAGCCACTGGATAAGAGCGGGGTGGATGAAATGGCGCCAAGCATCTGATGTCCTGTGTAACCAAAAAAGTCCCTCAAAAGTTAAAGGGTAAGTTCTATAGGATGGCGATAAGACCCGTGATGCTATATAGAGTAGAATGTTGGGCGACTAAAAGACAATATATATAGAAAATGAGTGTAATAGAGATGAGGATGATGCGGTGGATCTATGATCACACAAGGCGGGATCGCATCCGCAATGATGATATACGTGATAGGGTGGGGTAGCACCAATTAAAGAGAATATTGTCCGATATCATTTGAGATGGTTTGAATATCTCCAACGGAGACCTCCTAAGGCACCGGTATGTAGTGAAATTTTAAGACGTACTGAAAATGTAAGAAGAGGTAGAGGTCAACCAAGACTGATGTGGAAGGAAGCAGTTAAAAGAGACTTGAAAGATTGAAATGTATCTAAAAAATTAGATTTGGATAGAAGCGCATGGAAGTTGAAGAACCACGTACCGGAACCATAAGAAAGTTAGGGGCAATGTTTTAGGCTCTCGGTTCAGATAGCAGGATGTACATGTTAGGGTTTTAGTATTGTAGATTTTCAAGGCTCTCATCTCTTTGACCTTGAGAATGTTTCATTTCTAGCCTATCATAATTTGTTTGGGACAAAGGTTTTATTGTTGTTGTTGTTGTTGTTGTTGTTGTAATTTGGATGGAAGTTTATTGAAAATATTAATGAAGAACCCCTTTTGTGTAAACTTGGCCATGTAGGCCTATGTTGAACCGTTAATTATTATGTGCTACTCTATCTAATTTTAACCGTGTATAGATGTAATGCAATGATGTTGAATGTGTGTGCATGCTAGCTACTAATTATGAGATTAGCACGGTAAATAGCATAATTGAATTACCTGGTCCAACATACTAGAAATAAAAGGAATCTAGATATGATTAACTTGGATTTGAACCAAACAGCCGGCTGTGCAAGATTGAGATGAATGCGCGTAAGGATAGAATGACGTGGGTAACAGCTAATGCAGCCAGAAGTTGTAGTTCAAACTTTGAGCAACAAAATGTGGTCGTCTCACCACGCTAGTTAGGTCCATGCATAGGCTGGCACCTTATTGGTAGAAACATGAACTAGGGTGGAGGACAAGGACATGGTGAGAAGTTGTCCAAAGGATTCTTATGTCAGTCCAAGTCCTATTGGCTCACATTCCCCCCCCCCCCCCCCCCCCCCCAAAATCCTAGACTAGAAATAAAAGGAACCTAGTTGAGCTTGGATTTTAACTAAGCGGTTGGGTGTGCAAGATTGAGATGAATGAGTGCAAGGGATAGAAAGACGTGGATAATATAATATTAGCTAGTGCAGCCAGGGGTTGTAGTAAGATAAGCGAAGAACGTGGGGTGTCTTACTTAATTATGCTAGTTATGTCTGTGCATGCGTCTGTACTTCAGTGGTATAAACATGAACCATGGTGGTTCATGAAGATACGGTGAGAAGAAGTTGAAAAAGATCCTTACGTCGGTCCAAAAGTCTTTACTTAGCCCACATTTTTTTCCTCAAAATCTTAAACTAGAAATAAAATGGACATAGTTCTCATTAAAATGGACTTAAAACCACCGGGTGTGCAAGATTGAGATGGACGCATGTAAGGATAGAATGACGTGGGTAACAGCTAATGCAGCCAGAAGTGGTAGTAAGAACTTTGATTGAAACATGTGGGTGTCTCACATTATTATGCTAGTTAGGTCCATGCATGCATTGATACTTCACTGGTAGAGGCATGAATCAAGGTGGAGCGCGAAGACATGTTGAGATGTTGGAAATGATTCTTATACGGGTTAAAAAGCTATACGGCTCGCATTTTTTTCCCCGAAATCTTTGATTAGAAATAAAAGGAATCTAGTCACGATTAACTTGGATTTGACCCGTACGGCCGGGTGTGCAAGATTGAGATGAATGCGTGTAAAGATAGAATGACGTGGATAATATCCAATGCCTTCCAGAAGTTGTAGTTAGAACTTCGTGCTCATTCTTGCCATGGCGCAGGTGTGCAGCTTGCGATGGCGACGTCGTCCTCCGCGAGTGGCGCGTGTGCCTCACGTCGCTTGGGCGAGTGTAGTGATCTGACCAGTCGCCGGCCTGACTTAACGACGTCGATCTGACCGGGCATGACCACGATGTACGTACCCCCACGTGACTGACTGACCGTTCAAAGCCAATTCTTTTGGGTTTTATTTTATAGTTTTTTGGTTTATATTTTATAAATTTTAATTTTTTTATGAGAGATGGTACGAAGAGAGACAGTCGTATATAAATTTAGTCGGTATAGCTAAAATTGGTATAGTGTCTACTACAATTAATTTGTAGACTTTGCTTTTTTAAAAAAACACATAATTTAAAAGTTAATTACTGTAATAAAAACTAAAAGATATAAACATAAAACCCAAAGAATCATCCCCCTACATATTCCCGGAAGGATTCGCCGCGCGAGAGGGTGGCCACGTCGCCCCCGGCGCTCCCTCGGCCGGCGCGTGTCGGCCGGTTTTGCGTACGGCCGGGGGAGGCAATTTCCCTGCGTTTTTCCGAAATTACGTAAAGGTCCTTTTTCCTCGCGAAAAGGTCCCTGCCAGTTTTTTTAAGCCCTTCCACTTTGCAGGATAGCGCCCCGTGTTTTCTAAATTATGTACGGGTCCTTGTTTATTACGTACAGGCCCTCGGTTTTTTACGAAAAAGACCTTTGGCTTTCTCGTTTATTACGTACAGGCCCTCGGTTTTTTTATGAAAAAGACCTTTGGCTTTTTCGAAAATACACATGTGCCCTCGATTTTTTTGAATTTTTTTTTTGCAAATTTAAGCCCCTCCACTTTGCAGGATAGCGCCCCGTGTTTTCTAAATTACGTACGGGTCCTTGTTTATTACGTACAGGCCCTCGGTTTTTTATGAAAAAGACCTTTGGCTTTTTCGAAAATACACATGTGCCCTCGATTTTTTTTAAATTTTTTTTACAAACTCCTCACGGATTATCGCCTCTTTTACTTCGGTACACACGGTGGCTGGCGCGGCGTGGCGCCGCGCCTATGAGTATAACTAGTTCATTCTAAAGCTTGTTGGTTCTGAATTTTGCATGGATTTTTATGCGTGAAGGAACGACTGCAAATCTCACTTGTAGCTGCTGAGACGGTGTGCACGCCATACTGTGCTGGCTGCAGTGTCGTCGCTCTAATGATTAGTTGGTTAAGATATCGCTATTAAGTCAGTTTTCTATTATGCTGTAGTTTATGACTTTTAATTTATAATTTTTTGAATTTTGTCTGTTTATGAGAGAGATTATGAAGAGAGATACAATCACATGCGATTTTAGACGGTACAGCTAAAGTCAGTACAACATCTACTATAATCGACCTGTAGACACCGCCTTAAAAATACATTGTTGTGTGGGTGGCCCAACCCCCGTGACTGGGCCTTGCAACTGGCCTAATATGTAATAGGCCCAATAGTGTAGAGAAATATACCAATGTACCCTCATCCTTTGTAAATACTAAGGGATAGAATTGAGATTTCTCATTCTATCCCACTCATATATATAAACCCCCAGGAGGGGCAGGAGGAGGGGTATCCTCTCATTCTTACCAACTCTCCCATAGATCTGGCTCTCCTCTTCCTTTTCTACCAGTCCCTATCTTTGCTGTTTGGCCAGTAGCCACAACATACATTGTTTAAAAACTAGTTACTATAGCAAAGTACATAAACCAAAAGTTAAAATCAACCCGGCCATTGTTCCTTGAAATGGTTCATGTGCAAGGCCTTGAAAAGTGGGTTCCAAAACACTATCAAGAAATACTAGCAGCATAGGCGCGGCGACACGCCGCGCCAGCCACCGTGTGCACCGAAGTAAAAGAGGCGATAATTTGTGAGGAGTTTTTTTTTAAAAAATCGAGGGCACATGCGTACGAAAAAGTTAAAGGGCTTTTTTCGTAAAAATTGAGGACCCGTATGTAATGAAATGAGGACCCGTACGCAATTTAGAAAACCGCGGGGCGCCATCCTGCAAATTGGAGGGGGTTTTTCAGAAAAATTCGCCGCAAAAAAACCGCCAGGACCTTTTCGCGAGAAAAAGGACCTGTTCGCGAAGAAAAAGAACCTGTACGTAATTTCCGAAAAACAGGAGGAAACTCCCTCCCCTGACCGTACAGAAATCCCCCCGCCACGCGGCGGCCAGCGCGCGCGGGCGGGGGACGTGGATGCCCTGGGGGGGCCAGAATCCCCCCAGGTTTGTTATCTGTATGATTCCCTGGACAGCCAAGAATTAAGTCTTACAAAATACAACTAGCAGTAGAAGCGCGGTGGCATGCCGTGCTAGCTACGACGTGGACCAAAGCAAAAGAGCTGACAACTCATTGGGGGGCTTTCCTAGAAAAATCGAGGATCCGTACGAATTTCTAAAAATAGTGAAGGGCTTTTTAAAAAAAAAATCAAAGACCCATATGTATTTTTAAGAAAACTGCGGATCTTCATCTTGTAAAAGCAGGGTGCTTGATGTGGCGGGGCCTTTCCTGCAAAAACCAAGGTTCTGTACGAAAAATAAAAAACTGAAGGGCCTTTTTGTAAAGATGCTGACATGGCTGCGCTGGAATCCCCGGGCTTAATATAGTAGTATATACTAGCCTCATAGGCGCGGCGCCACGCCGTGCCAGCCACCGTGTGTACCGAAGTGAAAGAGGCGATAATTCGTGAGGAGTTTTTAAAAAAAATTTAAAAAAAATCAAGGGCACATATGTATTTTCAAAAAAGTAAAAGTCTTTTTCGCAAAACACCGAGGGCCTGTACGTAATAAACGAGGACCCGTACGTAATTTAGAAACCACGGGGCGCTATCCTGCAAAGTGGAGGGACTTGAAAAAAACTGGTAGGGACCTTTTTGCGAGAACCAAGGACCTTTACGTAATTTCGGAAAAACGCGGGGACTTTTTCGCAAAACAGCTCACCAGACCGTACCGAAATTCATTTGGCCACGCGGCGAGCGGAGCGTGCGCAGGAGCGACGTGGCTGCTCTCGCCGGCCGTGAAACCTTCCGGCTTTGTATAGGGTGGGATATGTATGTATGTAACTTTAGAGTGATGAAGTGCAAGGGATGCAAACACGTGTCTGTGCCGATCCCGGGCATCAAGGGTGAAAATTGTAAACATTTTATCTAAAAAAAGCAGCATAGAATATAGCTTAAAATTTTATGGTCAACTTAAACCCTTAACACATGTTTTTCAAAAGGAAAAAAAATCGTAAACATAACGATCTTCTAGTGGCAGAGCCACGTATTATCTGTGGGTCAACGTACCATACAGTTTTTTTTTTGGCAAAATGGCTTATACTTCTCAAAATTTACATATAAAATTGTAAAAGTGGCCTCAATAAAATATAACATAGTGATAATTATATTAGCTCCAAGGGTAAAGTTCCGGATCCGCCACCAGACCTTGCTACATTTTGCAATCTTGGCATACGCGCTCTGCCAGGCAAATTGAAGTACTTCTACCATCTACTACTATCAAATTCCATGTGCGGTAGGTTTTGAACTGTTCACACGAATGACTCTCTAGCAACATTTATTTCTTTAATTTTTGCCTCCTAGCATTTTTTTTGCAAAAACAGACCTTTCCGAAACTCAGAAGATACAACAGATGATACATATCACACACCACGCCGTCCTAGCTTGATAGGAGGGGTGGCGCATGGCAAGGCGAGATGGCACGGCTGGCAGGCCAACCGAATTGGCCTTGCGCGGCAAGTGGCCCTGCTGGCAAGCGTGCATGGACACAGGACCAGGGAACGCATGCATACATGCATGTGTAATATCTGTTGCTTACTTGCCTTGTGTTTAGCTTTCTCTACATATGATGTCGCGTCGTGTCGTGTAATTAACCATGTGCGAACGAGCTCCCGTGGGATTTCTTGGCCTCGTGCCAATGCACGCTTGTCTGCTCCTATGCCCACGTGCGTGTAGCACTAATTTCGGTCACTTGCGGCACAAGGCCAGCTTGGTTGGCCTGCTACTGTGCCGCACCAGTTTGGCTGGCCTACCAGCCGCGCCACCTCGTCCAGCTACATGCCACCTCGTCCAGCTGCACATCACCCCTCCTGTCGAGTTAAGGTAATGCGGCAGGTGCTATATATCGTCTGTCGTACCTTTTGAGCTTCAAGAGAGGTTTATTTTTGTAGAGAAGGAATAGGCAATCTGTTGCCGTGTATTTCATCTCAATATGTATTTATACAAGTACATGAGAGGTAACAAAATACTCCTACATCTACGGTGAGACTCAGTCCTATGCGGAGAGAAGCTAACTGAATGAGAACGAGTCATCCGTTCCAACACCCCCCCTCAGTCGATGCATCGGTAGCGTGGATGGAGAGACTGCGACGAAATTCTTCAAACAATTCTTGCGGAAGCCCTTTCGTCATAATGTCAGCAAACTGATGTTGAGTAGGAACATGTAGAACACGGAGGCGACCAAGATGTACTTGTTCACGCACAAAATGAATGTCGAGCTCGACATGTTTAGTGCGCTTGTGATTAACCGGATTGTGAGAAAGGTAAACAGCGGAGACGTTGTCACAGTAGATAACCGTGGCTTTGTCAACACCAATAAGTAGTTCGCGAAGAAGATTACGTATCCAGCAGCATTCAGCGGCCGCATTCGCCACAGCGCGATATTCGGCTTCCGCGCTAGAACGTGATACCACCGCTTGGCGTTTGGATGACCAAGATATGAGCGAGTCACCAAAGAAAACACAGTACCCGGAAGTTGAGCGACGAGTATCCGGACATCCAGCCCAATCCGCATCACTATAAGCCATGAGACTGGAGGAAGATGAAGCGCGGATGGACAAGCCAAAACTGACAGTGCCGCGAATGTATCGCAAAATGCGCTTGACGAGGGCCCAATGTGCATCCGTTGGCGAGTGCATGTGAAGGCAAACTTGGTGAACTGCGTATGCTAGATCTGGCCGAGTAAGGGTCATATATTGCAATGCACCCACGATGCTTCGGTAGAAGGCGCCATCAGACATAGGGGATCCTATCGAGGTGGAAACTTTAGGTTTGGTGTCAACTGGAGTTGCTGATGGCGCGCAGTTTAGCATGCCAGCGCGATCAAGAATGTCTTCAGCATACTGTTCTTGACTGAGAAAGAAACCGGAGGCAGAACGGCGAACTTGAATGCCAAGAAAAAACCGTAGGGGGCCAAGATCAGTCATGCGAAATTCACTGTGTAGACGGGAGAGGATGCGGTGAAGAAGTTTGGTGGAGGAAGCGGTGAGCACTATGTCATCGACATAAAGCAGCAGAAATGCAGTGTCAGTGCCAGCATGATGGACAAAAAGAGAAGTGTCGGAAGTGGTTGCCAAGAAGCCAATGGTGTGAAGAAAGCCGGCAAAGCGATGGTACCAAGCGCGTGGAGCTTGTTTAAGTCCATAAAGGGAGCGAGAGAGGAGACATACACGATCTGGGAACTCCTTGTCGACGAATCCCGCTGGCTGCTGGCAGAAGACACGCTCGGTGAGACGGCCGTTGAGAAAAGCATTTTTTACGTCGAGTTGATGGACCGACCAATCCCTGGAAGCAGCGATGTGCAAGACAAGTCGAATGGACGCAGGCTTGACCACCGGGGAAAATGTCTGATCGAAATCAATCCCGGCACGTTGGGTGAATCCACGCACCACCCAGCGAGCTTTGCGACGATCCAAGGATCCATCGGGCTTGGTTTTATTGTGAAATATCCATTTTCCGGTGATGACATGGGCACCTGGCGGCCGAGGCACTAGTGTCCACGTGTTGTTGTCACGCAAGGCATCGAACTCAGCTTGCATGGCAGCGCGCCAATCCGAATCGCGCAGCGCGGCACGAACTGAAGTCGGGACGTCCGGGAGAATGGAGTCGGTGGCAATGTTAGCAGCGTAGCGAGGATTCGGCTTGGAGATGCCCACGCGCGCGCGGGTGATCATCGGGTGCCGGACTGGTGCGGAGGATGTTGCTGCAGGGACGGGTGACGCCGAGGCCAGCGCGCGTGGGGCGCTCGACGGCGAGACAGTGGTGGCAGGAGCATCGGCAGGAAGTGGCGGAGATGGCGATTGGTGAAGTGCGGGGGCCGGCACGGCGTTAGGAGGCAGCGGAGCCGGTGGTGGAGCCACGGAGACAGCAACGGGAAGGATGTCTTGCATGGCCGGCGAGTTGTCAGCAGAGATGGACGAAAGCTGCGATCGTGACAAATTCCTGTAGGGAAAGACATGCTCATCGAAAGAACACATGACGTGACGTTAGAACTCGGCCAGAAACCGGGTCGAAACACCGATAGCCCTTGGTGTCAGCAGGGTAGCCGAGAAAGACGCATGGTAGAGATCGAGGTGCAAGCTTGTGAGGAGCTGTAGCCGATATGTTCGGGTAACAGAGACAACCAAACACCCGGAGACTGGCGTAGTCAGGCGACCGAGCAAATAAGAGCTGGTAAGGAGGAGGACCGGTGCGAGAACGAGACGGACGACGGTTTAAGAGATATGTAGCTGTGGCGAGCGCGTCTGGCCAGAAGGTGGGAGGGATATCGGCATGAAGTAAGAGAGTGCGAACGATATTATTGAGAGTGCGAAGAACGCGCTCAGCACGACCGTTTTGTGGAGACGTATATGGACAGGTGAGACGAAGAAGAATGCCGTGGTTAGAAAGAAAAGTACGGAAGGCATTGTTATCGAATTCACGCCCATTGTCGGTTTGAAAACATAAGATCGGCAGCCGGAATTGTGTAGCAACATAGGCATGAAAAGAAAGTAAGGTAGGAAACACATCTGATTTATTGCGTAAAAGAAAAGTCCAAGTGAAATGTGTAAAATCATCTAAGATGACCAGATAAAACTTGAAGCCAGAATTGCTAACAATGGGCGATGTCCAGACGTCGCAATGTAAAAGATGAAAAGGGAGAATAGCAACATTATTTGATAGTGAAAAAGGAAGGCGAGTATGCTTGCCCAAACGACAAGCATGGCACGTATGTTGTTCTGGTCGGCAGAAGGTGAAGTCGGCGTCACGAAGTACTTGTTGCATGGAAGACCCGCCAGGATGGCCAAGCCGTGCGTGCCAAAGCTCAGAAGAGTGATCGGCAAGAAGAGCATGGTGACCACCGGGAGTATGCAGTGGGTAGAGGTCGCCGGAGCTGTCACAGCGGAGAAGAACCGTCTGCGTGCGGAGGTCCTTAATGGAGAAACCAAACGGGTCAAATTCAACCGAGACGTGATTATCTTTAGTGAGCTGTCGAACGGAAATCAAATTTTTGACCAAAGCAGGAGAGATAAGAATATTGTTTAAACGAAGAGAAGAGGAAGACGTGGGAATAAAATGAGTGCCATGACGATGAACAGGAAGATGGGCGCCGTTGCCGACAACGATTTGAGATGGGACAGGAGGAGGTACGGACGAAGTGACAATACCAGAGTTGGAGGCCATATGGGCAGATGCGCCGGTGTCGAGGACCCAGTCAGAACCAGGTGGCGGCATTTGCTGGAACGCAGTGAGAAGACCAGCCGGGATGGATGCAGAAGGTTGCGTGGAGCCGAAGGACGCCGGGTTGTGGAAGACGTACGGCGGCGCTGATGCCATCATGGCGGTGTGCGTCGGTGCGCCGGGTCGGGTGCCGAGGATCCCGGATCCAGCAGGCCTCCAATTTGGCATCGGCCAGGCCTGGACCATGCCCGTCCAGGGGTTGTATGCGGGCGCCCATGGCGTCGGTGGCATGCCAGGGGCGGGCGCGGGAGCGCCGCTCGGAGAGCCGCGAGAACGACCATCGGACTGCTTGCGCTTTTTCTTGTACGGTGTATGGTTGGTCTTGGACGGCGTGAAGGAAGGAGCCGTGGAGGACATTGTTGCCTGCGCGGAAGCAGCGCCCGTGGACTGGTTACTGGGAGTAGGCCCGGCGGCGAGGAGAGCAGTAGCGGCCTCCATCTTGGCGGTGTGCTCCATGCGATTTTCCTCCTGCAACAGGTATGAGCGAGTATATAGGAAGGTCGGTGGAGGCAGCTTGGAGGTGAGGACGCCGATCGCGTGACTGAACTTGGAGTTCAGTCCGCGTAGCGCATTGATGACGAGCGCCTGATCGGAGATCGGGTGCCCGACGTCAAGGAGCGTGTCGGCGAGGGTCTTGAGACGAGTGAAGTAGGCGGTGATCGTCATGTCGCCTTGGTAGAGGCTGTGGAAGTCTTGAAGCGCGTAGACCGCCCGTTGCATGGAGTTGTCGCGAAAGAGACCGCGGATCGCAGTCCAGACGGAGAACGCCGTCGAGTGAGGATGAACAACCGCATCCATGACAGCCTTGGACACCGATGTGTAGAGCCAGGAGATGATCGCATAATCAATCTGAGTCCAATCGGCGTCGTGGAGGCGCGATCGGGCGTCGACGGTGCCGTCGACGTGGTCAAGAAGACCAAATTTGCGGAGCGCCATCTCGAAGAAGGTGTGCCACGAATTGAAATTGGCGTCGTCGAGCTCGAGAACAATCGGCACATGGGCCCGGATGTTGACGAGCTGAACCGTAGCAGCGTCGAGCGGTGTTGGATCAGGGACAACAAAGGGGTTACTGAGAGAGGAGGCAGAAGCGCTCGTGGGGCTGGACTCCATGAGGAGATGAGGCAGCGGAAGTAGAAGAGAAAGAGGATCGAAGATAGGCTGATACCATGTAGAGAAGGAATAGGCAATCTGTTGCCGTGTATTTCATCTCAATATGTATTTATACAAGTACATGAGAGGTAACAAAATACTCCTACATCTACGGTGAGGCTCAGTCCTATGCGGAGAGAAGCTAACTGAATGAGAACGAGTCATCCGTTCCAACAATTTTTACAAAAGAAAGTGCTTGAGGTCAAAAAATAAAAAAAAAAACTTGTTACGGGTTATACATGTGAACAGTTCGTAAGTTTCCCGAGTCTCTCTTTCTTGTTCATTTTGACCACTGCCTTCGAGGCAGCTGGTAGCCTCAGTGCCATACATTTTACGGACAGTCAGATCTGAATTCTAGTGGTCCCAAAATGTTCATAGAAAAGCCTTTGATAAGTGATCAAATACGTACGTATATTCCAGTGCATATCAAATCGTGTTATCCTTCGTCTCTCCTTTCCAAGGCAAATCAGCACAAGATCTCAAGACAGGGTGGCTTCGGTTGCAGCTACATGTACTATCAGAGCACACTTTTTTCGAGGCCAATCAGCACAAGATCTCAAGAGAGACCACCACGTGCTTCCAAAATAACTGGCTAGCATCTTCGCAAGTGGCCATCGCCGTCCTGGTATCCGTGCTGCCGACGCAGAAAGGCATGGATGCAGTTTTTTTTTCATGATTTAATGGAACTCTACGAAAACATTTTCATGGATGGAATATATAGTATGCAAGGAGCCTCCAATTTCTTTGGTGGTTTGTGCGTCTGTGGTACATGAAATGCTCAACGAGAAGCACATTGCAATAGTGACCGGCCGTGTTGGCGCGTAACGGATAAATGATCGGGGTATGTCGCAGTGACGGAGCCAGAATAAATTGGGAGCTTAGGCGAGATTTACCGTACCCAATAAGCAGTAACAAGTCAATATATATGATAAAAACAAAATTGATAACCGCAATAAGTTTAAGCTAAAAATATGATTCAATACACATATAAATTGGATAGATAAAAAAGACAATTAAACATATCATAAATGTGCTAATAACGTCTACGAGACAAATTCATTTTCCAAGCCTAGGCTTCTCACATCAACCAAAAACCTTCTCATTTCTGAAATTTAATAGTTCAAATAATCAATATTTTAGAAAAAATAGATTGTCATTGTCAGGACGGATCAATCAGTGTTAGTGTATCATAAATTGTCAAATTCCGTATTTTACTAATTCAGAAAATAAAGAAAGGAGAAGCAGTGGAGTCTACTCTGGAGCATGACAACTTGACAATCAAACAATGTACTAATGCAGTGATTCATCGTTCACACATAAACTCATTCACAGATTCACTGATTCTCCTCGACCTTAATCCTCAATTCCAGAATTCCTCATAAGTCATACCTTTCCTCGGTTTCCTATCTTCCTCTCTCGGTCTCTCCCCAAGCTGGCAATTGCAACCTTGCAAATTACAATTGCAAGCCACACGCACCAGACTGACCATAGGCCCAACCCTAGCCCCTATGCAAGGGAGGTCCTACCGGCTGCCACCTGCCGCTCTGCGCTGTGCGGCACTTGCCTTGCCTAGTTGCCCCATTGCCCGCCGGCTCGGTCGGCAGCCTGGCTTCTGGCTTGCTTCTTGGCGCTGGCCGCTGTCGCCTTGGCTTGGCTCCCGGCTCCCGCTTGCGGTTGTCGGGGTGCCGCACTACCGCCTTGTCAGCCGAGCTGCCGAGGCCCAGCCGCTCAGGCTTTCTGTCCCCCAGCCTTTCCCTTGCCACCAGCCTGCCGATGCCGTCCACCGAGATGGAGAGATTGTTAGTTTCATAATTATCAAGTGCATCACATTATCCGCTAGCCTAGCATCTAGAACACCTAGGGTTTGGGGTTTAGGGAGACTCACGGTCGCCGATGAACGCCATTAAGGTGAAGTCCCGTGCCTGCGTGATGCAGGCGTGAGGCGCTGGTCGGTGAAGGTCGGGGAAGACCTCGCGGTTCAGGGAGTCGCCGGCTCGGTGCAGAGAGTCGTCACCGGTGAAGTACTGCAGTGACGGCGCCGGCCTTCCCGTTGCTAGCAGCGCTGGTCAGATCGGGTCTTTTAGGGTTTTTGTTCGGGGTCTTTTGCTCTCACGGGAAAACCGTCGTCACCCGTGAGAGGCCGGGACCCCTCCCTATTTATTTTGCGCTGTTGCAACGGGGGACCGTAACCAAATCAGTTAGGCACCCCCGATCAGGGCGCGTACACAACGGTGGACGTGGGTTTCCCCACGTTTCCCTCGTCTCGGCCGTTTGGCCTGAGATCAAAAACCTAACATTCTCCCCCTTGATCGTAAGGCTAAACATCATAAGCCCTCTCTCAATAAAAATTGACACCAAGGTAAAGCGTCACAGCAGTCAATTAAATACCGCTGGACATCAATACTTATAGTGCTCCATTCTATATCGATCGGATAACATAATACTTTATGGGAGTTGGTTACTTTATATGGTCCTCTTATTCCAGGATCACAGGCTCTCTAATAAACCCATGCCGGCAACATGATCACGAAAAATATTGGGTGGTAAGCCTTTTGTGAGCGGATCCGCAAGCATAAATTTAGTTCCAATATGCTCAACTTTAATTGTTTGATCCTGGACTCTATCTTTCACAACATGATACTTTATGTTAATGTGCTTGGCAGCCGCACTCGACTTGTTGTTAATCGAATAGAAAACTGCGGGTTGATTATCGCAGTATAGAATGAGTGGTCTAGAAATGCTGTCTACCACTCTCAATCCCAGGATAAAGTTCTTAAGCTATATAGCCTGCCCGGTAGCCTCATAACATGCCACAAATTCAACCTGCATTGTCGACGATGCAGTAAGCGTTTGCTTTACACTTTTCCATGAAATTGCTGCTCCTGCGAGGGTGAAAATATAACCTGATGTGGACTTCTTAGTGTCTTTACACCCCGCAAAATCAGCATCAGAATAACCGACAACCTCAAGGTTATCACTTTTTCTATATGTGAGCATGTGACCTTTAGTGCCTTGCATATAGTGTAGGACTTTCTTAACGGCTTTCCAGTGGTCCGGTCCTGGATTTGACTGATATCTGCCAAGCATCCCGGTAACAAAAGCTAAATCAGGGCGTGTACATACTTGAGCATACATAATACTTCCGACAGCAGAAGCGTAAGGTATAGCCTTCATCTGATCAGATTCATATTCATTCTTTGGGCATTGAAATTTCCCAAACTTATCGCCCTTAACAATAGGAGCAGGCGAGGCAGAGCATTTATGCATATTGTATCTCTTTAGTACTCTGTCAATGTATCCCTTTTGAGATAAACCCAATGTTCCTTTGGACCTATCTCGGTGAATTTCAATACCAAGAACATAAGATGCTTCACCGAGATCCTTCATGTCAAAATTGGACGAGAGAAATCTTTTAGTTTCCCGCAGCATGTCCACACTGCTGCTGGCCAATAATATGTCGTCCACATAAAGAATTAAGAAGGTGTAATTACTCCCCCTGAACTTAACATATGTACAAATATCAACATCATTCTCCTTAAATCCAAATTTCCTTATGACTTCGCCGAACTTAAGGTACCATTGCCTAGAAGCTTGCTTCAGGCCATATATGGATTTCCTTAGCTTGCATCCCAAATGTTCCTCGCCTTCTGCAACAAAACCTTCCGGTTGTGTCATGTAAACGTCATCATACAAGTCTCCATTCAGGAATGCAGTCTTAACATCCATTTGGTGCAACTTTAAATCAAAATGTGCTGTGAGCGCCATTATGATTCTAAAAGAATCTTTAGATGAGACAGGAGAAAAGGTTTCATTACAATCAATGCCTTCTCTTTGTGTAAACCCTTTCGCTACAAGTCTCGCTTTAAACCTTTCGATATTCCCTTTGGAGTCACGTTTGGTCTTGTAGACCCATTTGCAGCCTACTGTTTTGGCTCCATTAGGAATCTCTACTAAGTCCCATACACCATTATCGCCCATAGACTTAATTTCATCTTTCATGGAATCTAGCCACTTAGAAGAATCCTTACTCCTCATAGCTTCCTTATAAGAGCTAGGATCATCCACCTTCTCAAGATCATCTTCATTCAAGTAAACCTCATAATCACTTGGGATAGCAGATCTCCTCACTCGTTCTGATCTCCTGACAGGTTCATTAGCAGGCTCATTAGGCTGTTTATTAATTGTCACAGAGGGCTGTGAAGGCTCATCATTAGGTGCCGCACTTGTACTTTCAGAGCCCTCAACAAAAGGAGTGGCCACAGAATTAACTGGAGACGCAACAGGAGTTGCAACTACAGGACCAACTGTGGGCACAACTACTTGGGACATAGGAAAATCAGTCTGTCGGATTAGCGGTGAAGCAACATAAATCCGCTTCTCCTCAAGATCAATTTTCCTAGGCTCCAAGTCGCCACTGATGCCATCATTTTCGAAGAACACAGCGTGCCTTGTTTCTACAAATTTTGTGGTACGATCTGGACAATAGAATCGGTACCCTTTAGACCTGTTAGGGTAGCCAATAAAATGGCAACTCATAGTCTTGGGGTCTAATTTCCCAATTTGTGGGTTAAACAATTTACCTTCAGCTGCACAACCCCACACATGGAGGTAGTTCAAACTTGGTTTTCTCCTAGTCCATAATTCATAAGGTGTTTTAGGCACTGATTTACTGGGAACCCGATTGAGTATGTGTGCAGCGGTCTTTAATGCTTCCATCCATAACTTTACAGGAAAAGTTGAGTAGCTCAACATACTTCGAACCATGTCCATAAGTGTGCGGTTTCTTCTTTCCGCTACTCCATTTTGCTGGGGATCACCGGGCATTGAGTACTGAGCGACTATACCATTTTCTTGTAGGAACCTGGCAAAAGGACCAGGAACCTGCCCATAAGTTGCGTGTCGCCCATAATACTCTCCCCCGCGATCCGAGCGCACTACTTTAATCTTTAGACTGTGCTGATTTTCAACTTCAACCTTAAATATCTTAAATTTATCAAGTGCTTCCGATCTCTCTTTGATAGGATAGATATAGCCATAACGTGAGTAATCATCAGTGAACGTAATAAAAGAATCATAATCATCCACTGATGTCACAGGGAAAGGACCACATATGTCAGTATGAATTAATTCTAAAATCCCTGTGCTTCGAGTAGCACCTTTCTTTATTTGCTTTACATACTTGCCTTTGATACAATCAAGGCAATGATCATCCGAATCATTAAAGTCTAAAGGATGGAGATTTCATGTTTAATGAGACGTCCAATTCTCCCCCTCAAAATGTGGCCCAAACGACAGTGCCACAATTTCGATGAAGTCTCATCAATTCGTTTGCGCTTTTTATTCACATCACATACATTCATGGATATAAGAAGTCTTGCAGGGATAACATATAAAGCTTGTCGTGTCGGATGGCACGACCAACATTATCATTATTAAAATAAATCAGACACTTTCCGTGTCCAAAATTAGAAGAATATCCATCGTTATCTAATAATGAAACAGAAATTAAGTTTCGTCTCATCGAGGGAACATAAAGAACATCATTGAGATTTATTACAAAACCATTATTCAAAACTAAAGAAACTAATCCAATAGCTTCAATTTCGGCTTCCATCCCATTAGCCACTCTTAGGCTTCTTTCCCCTCTGAGACTTCTCAACATATGGAATCCCTGCAAGGAATTCGTAACGTGCACAGAAGCACCAGAATCAATCCACCAAGAATTTTTAGGAAAATCAGCATAAAATACTTCATCAACAAAAGTAATTTCATAAGTATCTTTCTTGGCGAGCCATTTCAACCATCCAGGACAATCATCTTTGAAATGGTTCTTCGACTGACAAAAGTAACACTCATCACTTTTCTTTTGTCCATTTGAGCTTCCAGGACCTGAAGCATTTTTAGGCGCCTTAGGATGCTGTGGGTGCTGTGGCTTCTGATAAGGGGAGTAGGCTTGCTCCTTCTTTCGCTTTCCTTTGTAGCCACCTCTATTTCTAGAGGGACCAGCTTTATTTGAGGAGCCGACTTGATTCACAAAATCAGTAGCCCCCTCAGCCTTGAGCCTTTCTTCCTCCTGAGAAACATTAGCGATCAACTCGCTCATGGTCCACTTGTCCTTAATGGTGTTATAGTTCACCTTGAAAGCTTCAAATTGCTTAGGAAGAGACATCATAATGTAATGGACGACGAAATCATCAGAAATTTCCATGTCCATTGTCTTAAGTCTTGCAACAATGTTAATTATGGTCATAATGTGCTCACGGATATTTCTTGTACCATTGTACTTGGTGTTCATGAGCCTGTGCATCAGTGTGGTAGCATAAACCTTAGAGGACCCCTTAAAATGATCCTCGATGGAGGACAAGTACTCCTTCACCTTTTCCTTTTCAGGGATTGCTCCCCTAATGGCCTCACTGATGGAGTTCTTCATCACAGCAAGTGAAACGCGGTTAGACCGCTCCCACTTTTCAGCATTAGTTTTGTACTCCTTCATTTTCTCATCAAAATTGTCCTCCCCTTCCTTAGGAGCGACAGGCTCATCGAACTTGAACGCGTAATCCAGATCCAAGAGCTGAAAAGTCATCATAAGTGTAAACTTCCATTCCTGGAAGTTACTGCTGTTAAGTGGCTCAATAGCATTAACTTGAGCAGAAACAGAAGCAGTTGAAAAAATTTAAAATTTACATTAGGAAAAACGCATAATCAATTTGCATGAAAGTTAACCTTACGTTGGTATGATTAACAACATGCTCATAAGAATTTTTCGTATCACCGTTGGGCAGAAACGAACAATTTAACATAATTTATATCATGCAATTACAATTAACGTTGGTCAAAGAGTAATAGCGTGAAAAATTGGACATAATAACAAACATAATTGATAACATGCAATTATAATCAACGTTGGTCCAAAAGTAATAGCATGTAAAATTAAACATAACCCTCCAACTGAATTTCTCGTTGGTTCCATTCAATTTGAGGTAGAACATCACGCAGCGGAAAAGAGCATAATATTTTCAGCAGCTTAAAAAAATTATCCAGTAATATTTTCATGAGAGAGACATCAAATAATACATCAATCATCAATTATACATGAGATATCCAAAAAAAATTCGGCCTAAGAAAATGCACAGCTCAAAACTTCCCCGCAGCCCCCTTGGTGCGGCCCAAAAAATCCACGCGGGCCAAAAGAATCCCGTACGGGAGACAAATCCCGCGCGGGCCAAAAAATTAGCGCGCGGCCCGAAAAAATATGTGCGTAGCCCAGCGCACGCGCGGCCCAGAACACGCCCGCGGCCCACATCTCCCGCACGCCCATGAGTCATGCCCGCCGTCGGATGAAATCCAATGGCCAAGCACGCGCGCGGTGGGTATTTGCCCCTAGAGGCCATTTGCCCTCGCCGAAAAAACCGGAGCTCCATGGCGGCGGCAGGCGCGGCTTCTGCAGAGCGATGGCGGGCGGCAAGGAGTGCGGCCCCAAGCGGCGACCCGAGGCGGCGGCCCGAAAGCGGCGCGGCGGCGGCCTGAGTGGCGCGGCGGTGGCCTGAGCGGCGCGGTGGCAGCCCGAGCGGCGCGGCGGCCTCGAGCGGAGCGCGGTAGGATGGCGTGCGCACGGCGCACGGAGGGCGGCCCCAAGCGGGGCGACGGGGCGCCGGCGACGCAAAGCGGCGGCCGCGCGGCTCCCATATGGAGGCGGCGGCGCACGGTAAATCCCGATTCCCCCTTTGTTTTCGGGTCTGAGGGATTGGGGAAATTTTCTTAGGGTTCATCATGATTTGGGATTCTAGGGTTCGGGATTCATCAATATTTTGGGGAAAAAACTTTAAGATTTGCATGAAATATTTGATTCCCCTCCTTCTCCCATGCTACCCGAGCCCAAGAAACGATCGTAATCCTAACCATGACCGAGCACAACAGAGAGATAGGGTTCTAGGAAGCTAGCAGTTGCTCTGATACCAAATGTTAGTTTCATAATCATCAAGTGCATCACATTATCCGCTAGCCTAGCATCTAGAATACCTAGGGTTTGGGGTTTAGGGAGACTCACTGTCGCCGATGAACGCCATCAAGGTGAAGTCCCGTGCCTGCGTGATGCAGGCGTGAGGCGCTGGTCGGTGAAGGTCGGGGAAGACCTCGCGGTTCAGGGAGTCGCCGGCTCGGTGCAGAGAGTCGTCACCGGTGAAGTACTGCAGTGACGGCGCCGGCCTTCCCGTTGCTAGCAGCGCTGGTCAGATCGGGTCTTTTAGGGTTTTTGTTCGGGGTCTTTTGCTCTCACGGGAAAACCGTCGTCACCCGTGAGAGGCCGGGACCCCTCCCTATTTATTTTGCGCTGTTGCAACGGGGGACCGTAACCAAATCGGTTAGGCACCCCCGATCAGGGCGCGTACACAACGGTGGATGTGGGTTTCCCCACGTTTCCCTCGTCACGGCCGTTTGGCCTGAGATCAAAAACCTAACAGAGATCTGAGGAGCCAAGGACGGCGAGGCCTGGAGGACTGGAGCCGCCTGGTGCCAAACAGAATAGGGAGGGGAGGAATGGGGTGGGAGAATTCCGGAATTGCTTCGGCCTCCCAGGATGGACTGGATTACTGGAGGGCGGGTGAATGCGTCGACGCTCGACGTGTGATTGGCCGCCGGCCGCATGAGTCGTGACGAGGCTTGGCAGTTGGTCCATGTATCGGCCCTGGCTCGCCGGCTTCCCATGATCACGAATCTCACCCTTGGAGACACGCCGGTGCCGGCGGGATGCTCCGCAAACACCTTGCTTGTCGCCGGCGAGCCCAGGCAGCCACTCAGGCTTGCCGGGCCCTGCCTCTGCCCCTAGCATGGCGTCCACACCTGATAGCGAGATGCGCAACTTGATCCATGCATGAATTCCGCGAGATGAATAGGTTTATTTCTCTTGAGAGTGATGAGACATTTGCTCTGTTTTTTTTTTGTTTTGGGACGGACATTTGATTTGATTGGAACGTGCAAATTTTGTGTATAACAAAACATCTATTTTATTGGATGTAGGGGGTTTTTTAAAAGAAATATCTATGGAAATCATGCAATCGGCAGAAATCATGTAATCCAGATGGGGCCTTACAAAGGATTTTGCAACCTGTGCGGTACAGTTCAGATTGGGACTGCCATTTAGAACGCTTTGATGGTTGCACTGGAAGAGCAACGCTTAAATTAGTGTGGGAACTGAAAATCTCCTTGTAAGGGCATGTTTGAAACATAGGAATAGAAAATATAGGAATGATTGAAAATAGAGAAATGTGAAAGAAAATGCAAATGCAAAATAGAGGATTGAAAAACACAGAAATTTTTTAGAAATAGGCATTTGGAACACAAGAATGGAATGACACTGAAAGTGAATAATAATAATCTCATTTACTAGTGAAAACATTATGTTTTAAGTCTATTTCATAATGAATATCTTCACATAAATCAGATGTTTTTTGAGGTACCTAAACAACATTAATTTATCTCTTATCTCTATTTTAATTAGTCTGCACTAATGGCTTTGTCACCCTCTTCGGTGGTGGAGAGAGAGCCTACAAATGAGCTATTGAGGGAGTGGCCCCCACCTTAACCTAATCAGTCCATTGCACCGAAAGACCCATTATGATGTGACTGTAGCAGGCCCAGAATAGCTGTGCCAGGGCAAAGGCATGTTTGCACTATTAGTGTAACCCCAAAGGGGGTATTTGTGTAAACCACTTCCACATGGCTATAAATATGCCTCCTAGGGCATCTTGGAGGAGAGATGATTCACTTTTAGAGAAAAGCGTAAGCAGTAGCAAAGGCATAATATATACATCTTCTACATCCACTCCCTACTGCTAGTTTCAGCCTCTGGGCAACCCATGTGTGGCCTCCCTGCAGACTCGGTATCCACTGTTTGGTTTGTAACCACAACAATTGGCGCCGTCCGTAGGGATTGGCATAGAAGCTACAACCAAGGAAAGGACATTGGAGCGCGATGGCACTAAGGAAAGTGAAGCGGAAGAGAGGTCCTAGACTGCCGCAGTGAGAGCACGAGAGTCGGTGGTCGAAGGCCCTCCGCCCCCATGGCAGCAGCCAAAGTAGCCATATCTGGGGCTGTGACAGGTAATAAAGACGGCTCTCTAGCAGATGTGCGAATGGTGGAGTGGGAGGCATCACGCATGGTGGACCCGACCGCAGTGCCCCTGGCAACGTTGGGGTCAGTATTGCCCAAGTAGCGACCTCCGCCAGCCTTGACACCCTCGCCATTACCACACAGGGAATGGAGGGCATCCTAGTCCCTATGATGGGCGCAAGTAGAGGCGCCCTGGCGACGATTTGCGAAACACTGCAGCGGAAGTTGGAGGACCTACGGAGGACCTTGCATGAGATGCAGGAGAGTTAGAGTCAATAGATCCAGACCATTGTGGCAATAGAGATGGCCGTGGAAAGGACGAAGAGTCGTGAGGCCAATGCTGGAGCTTGTAGCGCCCCTCGATGGGTGTACTCCAAGTCCCCCTCTGTGCTGGTTTGTAGCAGAGTGCTTGGCCGAAGGACATCAAGATACCCACGGTAGAGCCATATAAGGGTGACACAGACCCTTGTGAGTTCCTGTGTGTCTACGAGATGGCCATCGAAGCAGCAGGGGGAGAGGAGTTGACAAAGGTAAAGGGATTACCACTCCCCTCCAAGGAGTTGCGCTATCCTGGTTTTTCACCATCGCCCTAGCTCAATGTAAGCATGGGAGCAGGTCTGAGACTTCATGCACAACAACTTTGAAGGCAACTATGTGGAATGGGTCGATGCTGATTAGCTCTTCATGGTAAGGCTGCGTCGAGGGAGAAGATATGAGAGTATTTCAGGCGCTTCATGAAGGTCTGTTGCCAGGTAAGGACATCAATCAATTGACCATTACCAATGCCGCCATCCATGGCCTCCGGAAAGGGCAGCTCACAGAGCATAAATGTGTGAAAGCCCATAAGAATGGTGGCCAAGCTTTTTGACAACATGGAGAAGTACGTAAGGGTATAAGAGGATGAGATGTGGTGTTAGGTTGAGGCCAAGGCCGTGCTGCCCACCCCTGAAGCTAAGCCCGCCCAGCGGCCCTGAAGGAAGGCTCCAGCCGCAAATAATGGAAGAGATCCCAGTCTAGGTACGTCCTCAGCATTAAAGGGGGTACCAAGGAGAACACTGCCACTGGAGGTCGTGGTTGCAGCCGAAGGGTCACAGATGTGGAAGAGGGCGGTGCCGAGAGAATGGGCATCAACAAGGCCAATGGTGTGAAGTGCACTGCTGGGAAGACGACATCACATGTGATTGTCCCACCATCATGGCACTTCATGAAAGTGCAGCCAGGGAGCGGGCCCACATATAGCAACCCTCGGAGGTACCGCTCATCCAACCCATTCGATCCAGGTGGTGTTAACACAGTCCACCGTGGCACTCATGGTACGAAGTGCTTCTAGTAGAGGGATGAAGTCCTCAAGGGATAATCATCGTGCCTCCACGCTCGCAACCTCTGTCATGTCGATTCATGAAGCGCCCTCCCCACCAACAGTACCTTCGAGTCCCTAAGCAAAGTCATCGTTAGACTGCTATGCTCCCACCGCTAGGAAAGATGGCATCACTGACAATGGCGACAACATGAGATAGCATATCGAAGACAGCCTTGTAAAGTTCCGGGAATAGAAAGAAGGGCTCAAACCTGTGGTGGGCCTGCAAGAGGTGTGCACGGGGGCGTAGTCTGTGCCGTGCATGGTGGTTCCCATAGGAGTTAAGGTCGGCGGAGAGTCCATAGTGACACCTAGAGGGGGCGGAGGTGTCCCAACGTCGAAGCTTGAGTCCTTTTCCAGTACGCCCATTGCAACGTGATACCCTGTCTTGGGGATTGCGAGAGATGGCTCGAGCTGAGCACGCTTTGTAGGTTGACCAGGTGAGGATGACGAAGTGGGCTATGTAGCAGCTTTTGGAACAACAATGCGGGGCATAGCAACATCTATTGCATCGCCATCCACGATACCCGACATGCACCCCTCAGGGTCATCTACCTCGCGCCCCTCCTTGTCATCTACGACGTGCCCCTCGTCGTCTTTAGAATCACGATCGTCAGCGTCGCGAGCATTTCACCCTTTGACTTCATCATCTCGGTGCACTTCTCCACCATTCTTTGCATTGGACCCATCGTCCCTCTTTGCCTTAGAGTCCCTGCCACTGGAAAATTCATCCGGCTGACATCGATCTCTACCAGGATGGTGGGGCAAGGTCAAAGGTATAGCGATGATGGAAGCATGAGAGCCTTGGCATCTATTGGGGTCATCACAACTGCTGCCATCTTCATCATCGCTACTGCGTGAGCCATGAGCGCAGCCTCTGCCCGTGGCATGGGGAGCCTGAGAGGTTTACATGCAGTTAATGCGTGGACTGTTTGACGTGATGGGCTGCCTGAACACTATGCTCCTTCAGGATATAAGGCCCTAGGAACACAGTCGCTGCACGCTCCGCCTCCATTAACGAGAGGACTGTGCAAGATGTGAGTGGTGAGGGTTAGCACATGACAGACCCGAAGGGCTGATTAATGTGGATGTATGTTTCCAGGTGTGAAAACCTTACTTGGTTTGGCAGGCTTCACCAAATTCATCAGCGAAGGGCAGAACCCATGTGGTCAAGAGACCGACTAGGGGGGATGAATAGGTATTTTTAAATTTTCTTTGGCTAAAACCTAGTTTATAATGCAGAAGAGTAAATTAAATCAGTTTTTCATAAATAATGTCTAAATCAACTAGGTTTACCTAAGTGTACGAACACCCTAAGTTTATGTCAAAGGTTTGTAATCCTAGGGTGACAAGCAACCAATTTAATTTTATGAATGTAAATTACTTGAATGAAGATTGAGAATAAGAGAACAAACCACAATTGATACACGTTGTTTAACTGTGGTGCTCAGAGGCTTGCTGGTCTACCCTGGTCAATATTGAGCTAACCCCAAATGAATTGGATCAGCTCCACAAATTAAACCAAACACCTCAATTCCATTAGTGATAACTCTTTCCCCCATTGGGTAGGTGAGCTCCAATCTTCACAACATGCTGAGCCTTCTCACAACCTTGTTTGAAAAGATTACCAGACACGATGCCTCCAATGTCATTTAGGAGTCGGTAACCTCCAAGAGTAACAAGTCAAGCTCCTTACTTGACTCTCATCATGTGTAACGAATGCACAACTCAAGTAAATATGAAATCCACCTCTAGATACAACAACTAACTCTCCAATCGATCATAAGGGGGTATTTATACCCCACACAAAGAAACTAACCGTTGGGTGCAAAAATCAGGAGTGGTAGTACCACAGTTTATATGGTTGTAGTACCGTTCTATAGTACCAACAACTATAAACCTTAGCATTAAATGATCAAAACTAGCCATTACAAAAAGGTGCGGTAGCACCGTCATACAAAGTGTGGTTGTACCAGCCTAGGGTGATGAGAGGAGCTCAAAATCATACTCTCTAGAGAAAACAACCGCCATACAAAGGCCAGTCATATCGGAGACCCCGGTCAGACCTTCCGGTCAAACCAGGTGGTAGTACCGGAAGGGCAGTTGTGCCACAAGTATAAGGGCAGTAGTATTGGCCCTGGATTTTATCACAGATCACACTAAAAAAAATGGTCATAACTTTTTACTCCAATGTTAAAATTGAGTGATCTTGGAATCTATGACAAGCTTATTTGTAGGGCTACACAACCTACCTATTTGCATGATCTCAAACATAATAGATCAATGCAGAAATCATAAGAACTTCAAAGAGTCACTACCATGGTCTAAATCCAAGGACATAGCAACAAGTAATCTTAGACCATGGGAAGGAAAAAAATGCATGAGTTCCAACAATTTGCAAAATACATTTACAAACTTAGATTATGCCACAAGGAGTAGATACATAGACTTCAACCATTTACAAAATACATTTGTAAAGTATAGTCACATGTTATAAGGATTAGATGCATGAACCTCAGCTATTTATAAAACACATTTGCAAACAATAACATTATACCACGGAGAGCTAGAGCAAGTGGGATTGAGCTATCAACACATGCTGAGACTTAAGCTACTAGACAAGATCTCTTTAATTGTAAAGTAATCCTATACTAGCAATCTGGTCTTCCAACCAAACACCAAGATCGATAAAAGACTAGAAATATATCATTAGTCCTAGCTAGTTATCCTTTGAATTCAATATCCTCTTGAAGCTTAATGACACACATCTTCACTTTAATTTCGGGTCATTGTTTTGATATGTATCAACCAGTGATACATCCTTCACTTGCCATCCATCAATATATGATGGGTATTCTCTTGACTTGATGATCAATTTATGATCATATCCTCATCGGTATTTTGATGTACATCAACACATGATGCATTCTCTTCTTAAACTTTAACTTGATGATGATCAACTCATGATTGTATCCAAAGTCTCCATCATCATGGAACATAACCTATTCATCCAACTCACAAAAAATGTTAGCCCCATGATATGATTATCGTTAATTACCAAAATATACTATTAACACATAATGGTGGGTATATATTTTTCAATCTTTCCTTTTTTGGTAATTGATGACAACTGCCACAATTGCAAATAATTGGATATAAAGCAATATGAGTATATATGAATTACACAAGTTTTATATACTCAAATGATATATTTAAAAGTAGAGATCTCCAATATATGTGGACAAAAAAAATATGAATCAATAATAATGAAACTACAAAACATAGAGTATGCTCCTGTAAAATGTGTGCATACTCGAATGTGTATTAAGACATATGCACATATTCAATTTAGACTTTTGGTGGAGTTCAACCTATATTTTGGATGCAAGAAATGCAACAAGATGCAAGAATGTGACGTCGAATGCATACACCCATGATTTTCACCTTTTCATCCAAATGAGACTAAACAATATCATACTCCATAAACGAGTTAGTCTTACATTTAGATTGATCATAAATCACCAAAACCAATTTGATGGAGCTTGAACTTACATCCCATCATCTCGAGTAGGCCCCGTCCGCATATCCCACTGACGAGCTAGTAGGGACAAGCGGAGCATGCAGAACTCTTCCGCAAGGTCACGCATATTCACATGAAGTGCGACCGCGAGAAGCCTCCTGGCATGTGTCTCGTCGTCTCGGTCGAGCTTCATGCGTAGTGAGGACGCGAATTCCATGATGCACCCGGTCCAGCGAAGCCTACTTCCAGGCTCAATCTTGTGGTAAAACCACCTCTAGAGCCTATGAGACTCTCACTTCGTCCCTGTCGAATTCAAGGGAAAGCCCTTTGAGCAACCGACCTGAAGCTAAAAGCTGACTTTGCAAAGGTTCGAGGACTGATTGTCGCCCAGGCACTTCAGTTGGCACCATGTGTCATGCAAGGAGACGAAGACCGGTGTGCTGGGAATGATGCCCTCCGAACGGACCCCCTAGGAGAAGACCGTATGGCACATGATGGCATTCAACGTAAGTTGTGGGAGCTCCAGTTTGTACGTACGGAGGTCACCCACAAAGCGTGAGGTAGGGATGCAAAGCTTGGCATCGAAGTAGGATGCAAATGCCAGCATTTCGCCCTCATGTGGTTGTGGGACAACCTCATCATCCGCAGGTAGGTGAACAAGCTCACGATCAGAGACCTTCCCATTACACACAAGGGCATTAAGGAGCTCGTCCATTGCAATTGACCAGCCAGGAGTATTCATGCACACGTCGAACACCTTCTTCAACAACTTCCATTGCTTGCCGGTGGCGAGCCCAGTCGGCTCATCTTCACCACTGTGATTGATAGAGGTAGCCGACATGCCACCGCGATCGACGCACTGACTTCCACAACCCCTCCTGAACAGTGAAAGCACGATGACGAAAGGGCGATGGTGACCAAAGGAACTGTAATCGGTGATGGGCAAGCACGAGAAGGAAGTAGAAAATAACTGAAACCCAAGCGCCGTGGCACTTTGGTACTAATATGATAGGCTCAATTAATGGAAACAGACTAGGCGCACCTTTTTAGGTGACGTGCACATCCCCCATTATCGGCGCGCTAGCCCATGTTGCATGACCAATAATGACACGATCGCCACATGTAGCTAGGTCTCACGCATTATGCGCACCCACGGCATCGATTGAAAAAAGTTGGGGAAACCGAATGGGCAAGCAACCAGTGAGTCGAAGGGACAGAGGGGGCCGAGGAGCGGCAGGTAGGGATGGAAATGGAACAAATACGAATTGAATAGTCTTAAATACGAATACAAATCCATATTTTGAAAATGAATACAGATACACATATGAATTCATAATTTTTAAATGAATACAAATACGAATTCGAAGATTCTCGAATACAAATACGAATCGAATGTTGTAACTAATACAAATTCGAATTGAATATGTATTTAATTCGGTCGAATGCGAATATCCTAGAACTTTTATAACAAATCTTGGTAAAACAAATTTATGTAACATGAGTACACATCTACACAAGCTAGCAGTATAGCACATAGAGTTAAAAATTATGCCTACTAATTTTCACTTCTTATTTGTGAACCTTGGTTCATCGAAAAACTGCTTCATACAATCATCCCTAGGGAGGTTGCCAATGGTGGAAATGGATTGAATAGTCTCAAATACGAATATGAACATTCTCGAATATAAATACGAACATTCTCAAATCCGAGTACGAACATTCTAGAATACGAATATAAACATTCTCAAATACAGATTTTGCTTACCACATTTGTGCTTTCTCGAATATAAATATCGGATAAAATGGATTATCCTGTACCATTTTGTATCCCTAGTGGCAGCGCGGTTTTGACCTACTGGTAGCGATGCCTTTTACCATGGGAGGCTACTGTTGGGAGTGTAGCCCCCCACCTTAGCCCACTCAGCCCACTACACCAAAAGGCCCATTATGTATGTATCCATAGCATGCTCAGAATTGCTATGCTAGGGAAAAACATGTTGTTTGCCCTCACTAGCATAACCCCAAAGGGTGTATTTGTGTAAATAACCTCCGCATGATTATAAATATGCCCCAAAGGGCATCATAGAGGAGAGGGGATTCACTTTCAGAAAAAAAGCCCAAGTAGCAGCAAAGGCATAATATATACATCTTCTACATCTGCTCTCTACTATTAGGTTTAGGCTCCGAGTAGCCTCTTTGTGGCTTCCTCGTAGTTCTCACTATCCACTAGGGGTGGAAAACGGTAACGGATAATTTGTTTTATTTGATATTCGTATCTGAGAAAACGCGAATGTGGTAAGCAAAATTCGTATTCGAAAATGTTCGTATTCGTATTCGAGAATATTCGTATCTGTATTTGAGAATATTCGTATTCGCATTCGTATTCGAGAATATTCGTATCCGTATTTGTATTCGAGACTATTCAATTCGTATTCGATCCGTTTCTAGAACCCATGAAAAATCCGTACAAATTTTGTGATTCAAAATTTGAATTTAGGCGGTTTAAAACCAGTTACGGTCATAAAACAGTGAAAAATCGGTAAAACCTCTAGGAATCCGTTTTATCCGATATTCGTATCTAAGAAAATCCGTATTCGAAAATATCCGTATTCGTATTCGAGAATATTCTTATCTGTATTTGAGAATATTCGAATTCATATTTGTATTGATTTTAAAATATGAATTTGTATTTCTATTCACATCCGTTTCCACCCCTACTATCCACTATTTGGTTTGTAACTACAACACGAGCATCACGTGAACCTCAAGAAAATTTCCTTGAGCTTTTCCTTCATGTTTCATTTCCTGCATTTCACACAAGATTCTTTTCTTTCCTGTAGAATTTTGCCGATGCTTTCCTTTAGTCCAAATGCCTCAATGGAAGAAATTCCTTTAGGAACTGATTCCTCCCAAATTACTTTGAACCGAACGGGGCTGGCTAGCTACATATCTTTTTTTAGACGCTTTGCTTTTAACACTTAGGGGGCTTTTTGTTGCTGTGGTTTATGGATTTTAGCTATAATTTATTAGTCTAATAAATAGTGATTGCTGAAAGAAATTAAAGCAAAAAATTGGCTTAAAAACAAAAGAGAACTAGGGCATGTTCTTTTTTGGCTGTGGCTTATGGTTATTGGGTTGTTCGTGAGAGAGAGTACTGAGTAATAAAAACTTACGTGCAGTTTGGGCCAATATAAATGAAGTCGCTATAATGTGTACTAGAATCAACTTATAGACCCCGTTCTGAAATAACACTTCGTTTGAAAATTAGTTACTATAGAAAAACTGAAAAATAAGTTTTAGAAGCTGAAAAAAGAGGCTCTGGGCTTTATATGTACCACAATGTTTGGAGCAGAGTACACAGACTAGGGACATGGCTTCCTGGGTACGCCATTGTAGCACCTGCGCTATTTGGTTCTGGTTGGTGACCCGATGACCACAAGAAAAGGTGTAGCATTGAGGAATGTTTTAAAATAATCCATTTTTATTCAGAATAACAAAATTATACCTATGTGAATTTTTTTTACAAAAATGGCCTCCAGTCGCCCAATGAATGGGTGACTAGAACCTCTCGCCCAACGGCCACACGATGTGAATGCAGTATGTGGGCTATTGGGCGACATAGTTTCATTCGTTGAATAGTTAGGTGACTAGGACTAGCCATCCAACCATTGGGTGACTGCAGGTTCCAGTCACCCAACGGTTGGGCAACTAGATGTTCATATAAATTGGCCGCTCGGTTGAGCCCTCGACCATTTGGATCAGCCGATGCCACGCCGCGAGGAGAAAAAGGAGAAGAGAAAGAAAGAAGTGAAGAGGAGAGGGAAGAAAAAGAGAGGAGAGGAGTGGTAGAGGGAGAGGAAGAAGGAGAGGTTCTGCTACTTCTACGAGGTAAAATTTTTTATGTTGTAGTCAATATTTTTGTATAAAGTAAATAATTTGTTTAGTGTATAATTTGGATTCATAGAAAATTATAGCTATAGAAAAGAATAGTGCAACTTTGGTATGAAGTAAATAGTCATAGAAAATTTAGTCAATATAGTTATAGAAAATTAGCATCCGTTGGAACTTATAGTTGTAGAAAATCTAGTGAATATAGTTGTAGAATATTAGCATCGTAGAGAATTATAGTTGTAGAAAATTAGCATCCGTAGCAAATTAGCATCCGTAGAGAATTATAGTCGTAGAAAATCAGCATCCATTGCAAATTAGCATCTGTAGAAAATTTTAGTTGTAGAAAATTTAGTCAATATAATGTACAAAATAAGCATCCGTAGAGAATTATAGTTGTTGAAAATTTAGTTAATACTTTTGTACGAAGTAAATAGTTCGCTCTATGGAAAACATTATTATGTAATATTTATGATTAATTATGAATAAATATAATGTTGTTCGTACATTGAAAATTCACACGTACCATTAGAACTGGTATGTTGGCATTTAAATCAGTATGTCATATAAATTGTTGAAACCCATTAGGAATTATTTACAGTAGGGGAGAGCTCGAGCAGTGAGAAAATAGTGGCGTCGGTGTGCATGGGAACTGATAGAGGGTTGATGCATATTTGGTCGGAGGAAAGGGAGCAGTGTCGGTGTGAATGAGGATAGGTTGCACTATGAGGGTAGTTTAGTTGGTCATGATAGATGAATAGTCATAGAAATATAAATTATAGTACGACAGTACTTCCAAAATGTGCGATGTGATTTGACTAGTTGCAAGATTAAAAATATTTGCAGGCGGACATCAGTAATGCCGATACTTACTATATTGAAAGTGCATTACAGTGTCGGCACCATTTGTGAAGGTCCGAATGGTGTTGACATGAACAGTTTTACGCATGCCACACTGGTGCACTTGGACGACGAGAATGTTTGAATCGCAGATGTAATGTACTGTCTCACCCACAGCTTCTCCTTGAACCCTAAGGTGTGCATCATCATCATACAAGGGCTTGGAGCCGGTCTCCAATGGACATTATATGGCGGATGAGAATATTGATGCACACTGTTGCGTGGAAGGAATTTGTGTAAGGTTGCCAGCACCGTGGATACGAGTGCGTACTGCTTATGCAACCATGCCCAATAGAAGTTGTATAAGGCCGTGCTGACGCTATCATTCGGGTGGTGTGTGCAGCTCAGGCGCCCAACATGTTGGTCAAGAGGAGGACCCGGAGGCCGGTGTCACAGATGTTGCAAAGGAAGTTGCTCATGACGAGGCCGATGTGGTACGTGGAGGAGAGGAAGAAGCGTCATGGCATGGTAAGCCTACAGGACAGGCTGATGAAGGGGAGCATATGGAGTACACGGTGCATCAAATGGAGAGCGATGATCAAATGACATGGGCTAAAAAGGAAGTTGTACAAGAGGATGACAAGGATAGTTCCGATGAGGACGAAGCTTCCATCCCGCAGGAATGGAACCAGTTTGATGCTGAGGGTGTTGTTGTGCATGACGAGCATAAATCACCGTGGAAGTATTATGGCATAGAGGTTCAGTTGTATTCAATGGTTGCTGACAAGGCAACATTGTAGGATGTCATCAAGCTGTGGGCCCTGTCTATGCAACAAATTTTTCGAGTCATGAAATCTAGCCAGAAGCAGTACACCGTGAAGTGCAAGCAAGCCGGTTGTCTTTGGAGGGTACACACACGTAGACTAAAGTATGAGACTCACTGGATTGTTTCGAAGGTAGAGTTGTACTCCTGCATTCTTAGCAGTATTTTGCTGAGACATTCAAGTACAAAATTAGCTACATGAAAGCATAGCATGCGAAGCAGAAGGTTTTAGAAAAACGGTTCAGGTCTTTTAAGGTGGTATACGACAATATTCCTCGTATGCTTCAGGTGCTGTAGGACATGATCCCGGGCACGTACATAGCTATGAAGGATAAGCCATCTACAAGGCCACCAGGTTTTGCAGCGTTGCAGAGGGCCTTCTTAGCCTTCGGTGCGTGCATCGAAGCATTAGGCATGAAAACGCCGCACTTCATGCATCCAACCCACAAACATCGTACTCCTTGAAGATTACAGCATACATGGAGGTGAAGATAGAGAAGGCCCAATTACACACAGTGCACATGATGGACAATAGGGAGTATCGTTTTGACATGCTCTCCCAAGATAGAGCAGGATTTGGGATGGCTCGTTCTCTTGTCACCTATGAGGTATGCCTTAGAGATCATGTAAATGAACCTAGCTGCTCGTGCAACAAACTGAAGCTGTTACACAAGCCATGCTCTCATGTCCTCGCTGCATGCGGGACTATAGGCATGGATCCTTCGAACTTCATGTCTAAGCACTTCTTCAAGGAGAGGGTGATGTAGGTGTGGTGTGGTGAGCTTAGGAGGATCAGGGTTGTGGGCAACTTCACCACCTTGGATATTACAGGGAGGACCTGGATTCCTGATGTTGACATGTTGAAGGGTGGAAAGGGTCGGCAACAGAGCCATCATATTACAAATGATATGGATGAAGCACAAGCTGGAGCGCCGAGTAGACGCTGTGGGCGCTGCAGTCAAGAGGGCCACACAACTAGATGATGCAAGGCACCTACTAATGAGTAGGCACACCGGCATGATTTCCGCTACTAGTTGTTGGAGTGTGCAAAGTGGCTTCAAGATTGCAAATCATTGTACACTATAATCTATACTTTGTTAGTGGGCACATTTGATGTACGTAGTATCATAGTAACTACACCATACATTGAATGTACCATTTGTATAACTGTTGTGGTATTTCCCGTTTTCAGTACTATTGTAAGTATTGTTTTGGTAGCCTAGTATTATTTTATTAGTTTATCTACAAGTTATATTTATTGGTGCTTACATAAATACTAACTTTAAGTCATTTTGTAGGTACGAACTGTGAACTTTGTAGATCGGACTGGCCTTACAGCCTACTGGATGAGCGTGTCGACTGGCTACATTGCGCCCCGTGCCATGTCTCACCTCCTAGGAGCGTGGAGGAGGTGATTGACTTTGGCGTGGTCCGCTCATGAGTGGCCTGGAGGCTAGACCCACGTTGAATAGCCAGGTTTGCATTCCGGTGTCGTTGTCTTCTTGCCATATGTAGGTTGCATACTGACCCTTTTTTTGCTTCGTAGGCTGAGCGATGCCAGATTATTACCTCTCCCCCGGATGGTGCAGGCCACAAATGAGGATGGTCTAGCACCAGCTGTGGGTGGGGACGATGGTGCGGAGCGGTCACGATGCTTCCCGTTTGATCGCTCCCTGCTGATAGTTTTGATGGACCAGTGGCGGTCGGAGACACACACTTTCCACTTCCCATTTGGGGATATGGCCCCTAGTTTGTAGGACATCTCGCTGCTGCTCGTCCTTCCTATCGCAGGAGCTATTGCCTTCCTACCTGAGGCCCTGGTCAGCTGGCGCACGGGCCTGCTGGCTAGCTTCCAGAGAGTCCTTCTACTTGGGGCCGCTGAGGGGGTACTATGTCTTCCCACCGAGTCAGACACATGGCCCATCGTTGTAGTGGCTCTCACAGTTCTAGGTACATGTTTGATGCCCTTCTCGTTCGATTTGCTACACTCTCCGTTTTGTAGTACGATCTTAATAACTTTTTGCTTGTACTCAGGTGAAGCGGATGGACCCCACCGCGGACGAGCAACAAGTATTACGACACCTGAAGGCCTACATGCTATGGCTATTTGGTTGGGTGCTCTTCCCTAGTAGCCATGGCAACACCGACAACACGTGCCTCATCGCTTACACTAGGGCCATCGCCGACAGGGAGGCCCCCCACATCAGCTAGGTTTCGGCCACACTTGTCGTGACCTATCGTGGCTTGTGCGATGTGTGCGGTAGGACCAAGGTGAACTTGGTCCTCGCGGGGTGTCCGCTGCTACTACAGTTGTGGTCATCTGAGCGTTTTAGCCTCGGATGGTCCGTGTTCGAGGACATCGCTCCGTATGGGCCGAAGATGTACCTGGGGTGTGTTGGACCGTCCTACAATGTGTTCTCTCTGCTACCTTAGACGGGTATGTAGTCTCGCTTGCAATCAATTCCTTCGTATTATGGATCATCGTATGTAATGGATGGTGTTCCTTGCAGGTACAGTTCGTGCACGTGTAGGTTACACAGGCGTATCTACTCTTTGTGGAGCAGTTCGACCAGCTCACAGCTGATGACATGCGCTAGGAGCCCTACTCTCCTGAGGCAGTATAGAGCCGTGCTCCTGATGGGATTTCCTCGCTGTGTTGGCACGATCAGGCTTTCTGGTTGACATAGTGGATGCTCGTGTTCGACATCTTCGTGGAGGACTACGTGACGCATCGTGTCATGTGCCAGTTCGGCCTACACCAGGTCGTTCTAATACCAGTCAGGCGACCTGTGCCCAACAACATCGACACATGAGTTACCACCGTGGATGTCTCTCCTTATACTGCTAATTCATTGCACAACTTGTAACCAAATGTTACCTCCTACAAGCACTCTAGGAAGGGAGCAAAATGTGGCAAGACTGGATGACGAAGATGGAGGCGGGGACAGCCCAGTGGGTGGGCGTGCTATAGGACTGTGTGAAGGAGGCCACTCCCTACGACCACAACATGTACGGTGAGTACCTTCACTGGTACGCTCCTCGGACACATACCAGGTTGATACATGTCATTGAGCTGCCCCCACCACATGTTGTCGCAGCGACCGACATGTATCCTGCGTACCTCACGTGGGATGTTCACATCGTGGTACATTACATCATATTTCTAAATCTTTGCTTCTAGCAATCACACTAATTGGTTTCACCCTTTCGTGTTTTCCTTGTAGGCGGACATTGGAGCTGTGATTTGGAGGGACTCTTGCACCATGGGGGACAACATCACTAGTAGTGTGGAGTTCACACGTGAGAAGGTGGTCGAGGCTTTTCGTTGTGTGCAGACCTTGGGTGCATGTGTCGTCGCCCTGTTGTTGTGCACTAGGCTCCCAAAGTTTCATACGCCAGCGCCTGGTGCACACTCGGCGCATCTGCTGGTGCCGTCCTGTCCGGCATCACACCACGTAGGAGGTTCTGCGTGGCCATGTCCACCACACCCTAACGAGGCTGGAGGGTCGGCCAGGGAACATCTGACACCACCTTGGCTTGAAGAGGCCGGGGGTTAGCCTGGGCATGACCCCGTACACTGTCAGCACAATAGTTCGTGTGTCCTCCAGGCTTCTCTGGCTTCCCCATGCATGGTGCGTACGATGTGCCGTTCATCTCTCCAGACAGCTTTGACCATGCCATGATGCTAGCCAAGGGTACATTATGCCTCCTTTTGATTTCTCCCATCCCTTTACTTGATGAACTAACGATATTTGCACTACAGATCTTACACCCCCTGAGGGATTTGGGGTCTCCCCGGGCCAGGAGGACACGGACCAGTACTTTGCAGATTGGGTTGACTAGGCGACGGGCCTGGGACCTCAGCCCACACCCCCGCAGGTTCTCTCCAGGTCATAGCTCAGTGGTATACCAGTAGCCACACAGGCAGCACTGCAGTCCACCCCTTTGGCTTTGGGACCTCGTGCGCATAGGTCTCCTGAGCATCTCACTTTGTTGGGGCCCCAACACCCGACATTGAGGAAGATGGCCAAGGGGGGCCGTACGGGAGGACGCGGAGTTGGAGGGGGCCAGGGTGGCAACGGACGGGGTGCTGGGGGTGTTGTTGGTGTGTCTAGTGCTAGCTATACTTTTGTTATTCTTGTAATACTTCTATTTCTTACTTACTATATGATGTTTGCAATACTACTGCGTTCTTATTTGTACTCCTTTTTATAATGTCCATTTGTTCGATCCATGTTGACGCATCTAGTCCAATACACGCGACACACTACTAGAATAGTAAACTCAATAAATGGCAACAACACTGACGTGTAAACCATCGATTAGAAGCTTTAGGACATTGAACAAAACTATGGACAACAAGGGAGAGTACTATGGTACAACCTTCTCCATACGTGCCTACTGGTAGAATGTGCCTTACATTACCCACATAGAGTGTGGCAGAGGGGGTGCCTCGGACGTGGCTGGCCATCACTGTAGTAACACACACATATGCAACTAGGGTTCACGTAGCAGCATGTCGGATCGTACGAACTTCCTATGTTGACAACCTCCTCGTTGCCCCTCTCGCGCTGTATCTGCTGTTGGAGGTCATCGTTATTAGGGATGGAAATAGATCGGATATGATCGAATAGTCTCAAATACGAATATGAATCCATATTTTTAAAATGAATATGAATTCGAATTCACATATTCTCAAATACGGATACGAATATTCTCGAATACAAATACGAATTTTTTTGAATACGGATTTTGCTTACTACATTCACATTTTCTCGGATATGAATATTGGATAAAATGGATTCCTAGTGGTTTTGCCAAATTTTAATCGGTTTTTAATCGGTTACCGATTTTAAAGCACCTAAATTCAAATTTTGAATCGTAAAATTCGTCTGAGTTTTTCCTGGGTTATAGAAATGGATCAAATATGAATACAGATACGAATATTCTTGAATACAAATGTGAATATGAATATTCTCAAATACGAATAAGAATATTCTCGAATATGAATACGAACATTTTCGAATACGAATTTTGCTTACCACATTTGCGTTTTCTCATATATGAATATCGGATAAAATAGATTATCCGTTACCATTTTCCACCCCTAATCATTCTCTTTTTTGAGACTTTCAATCCACGCCTCCAAGTCGAAGATTCGCTCCCAGAGAATTGGCCTCTGGACCGAAAAGACAGGACTACACAAAGCATGACGTGACAGCTCCATGCAAAGTAGGACATGACAACACTCTGCCTTGCCAACTTTTCAGAGCTACTTGACAACACTGACCTCCTCGACTTTTCGAACCAGAAAGAAGGGACTCTGCAAAGCAGGACATCATAGCTTCATGCAACGATAGCCGTGACAACACTCTACCTTGTCAGCAACTTTTTGGAAATACAACGCAACACCATGCCAACCCTTTGGCTTACGAAGTGAGAAGCCAAGACAGGGCAGCTTTGCGCAGTGACAAGACCTGATGGGCTAGCTTTGTGCAGTGAGAAGACTAAAGGGTGCAATTTTGCGCAATGACAAGACCGAAGGGTGCAACTCTACATAGTAACAAGACCATACAAGCCAGTTTTATGAAGTGAGAAGACTAAAGGGTGCAGCTTCTGCAGTGAGAAGACTAGACGGGGTAGCTTTGCGTAGTGACAAGACCAAATGGTGCATCTTTGTACAGTGAGAAGACAAGACGAGGCAACTTTTCACCAGCAACTTTTTTGAAAGACAAGGCAACACTCCGCCTTGCAGGCTACACACATAAAATTAACCATACCATGCCAATCCTTTGGCTTATAAAGGAGGTGGAAGAGATCTGGGAGAGAACACTATACAACCAAACGCAACACTACACTAGAGCTTCCTTCACCATGTTGGTATGGACAAGAGGCAGAAGAAGCAATGGGACAAGATGGTGAAACAATGGGTGGAGACCCACGAACTAGCAAGGTCTGCTGCGGCCTATAATGAACAAGCAAGGGTTGCTGCTACTCGGGCCAAACAAGCAGAGTGTGTCAGGAGGTCATCTCCTCGCAATGACACCCCCTGTAGTAGTAACCCCGTGTCAAACGTTCCAATCGAGTGTTCACCGCAACCCCGCCCGAGGGGGAGACGCCACCCCTCTGTTAGTGCAGGGACCCATGTAAGTTCTTCAAGTCTAAGCAGCAGCTCTCAGCCTAGGCATGCATTATTGAGGTTGCGCAAACTACTACTGTGACTATCCCGACAGCCAACGGGACATGAGCAGCTATTGATAGCCAGTAAGGACCAGTTACAGTGTGTTCCCCTACTATTACTCTTTTATAGTACGCACTGACAACCTCTCCTATCTACCCATAGTCCTTGGAACCGCTATGTGGTCACCGCAAGTTGATCCATTCTCATGACTAGTGGGCTTTTGACTTCGAGGAGTGAGATGTTAAAAGGGCATGCAAGATAGGGGATATGCAACGACGAGCAAACTGAGCATATACGTTGGGAGACGAAAGCTCATCTTGAGGCGTGCACACACAGGGAGCACGAGGCTCGTGAGAGGGAGTGCGAGAAAAGGGGGAAATGGTGGCCAATGCCAAAGAGGCTACCAAGGAGTCAATGCCGAGCTCGCAAGGAAGGAAAAATGGACCTGGTCCACGTAGTAGGTCAGGCCATTCCGCATTAGTCCCCCGAAGGGCAAATTTTATTTCTATTCTAAAAGGTGCATATGTATCATAGGAGTACTTCAGTTTGCTGCATTATGCATGATGCTCTTTCTTATCCATGTAACCAAACCCTGAGTGTTGTATTATTCCCAACTTTATTACTAAGTCTATTTTAGTTCACAAAAGCACATCTCCTCATCTTTTTGCATTCAATTCTTTGCATAGCAAGGCATCCAACAACATGAAAAACAAGTCTCCTCTATCTATGAATTCCTGGTTGTATCACAATATCATTTACCTTCGTACTTACCAATGGTTGCTAAGCTGACGTGTGAATGCTTCACAAGTCCAATTCGGTTTGAGCAAATTCGTGTCCGCGAGGCAGCGGCACATCGGACGATTCTTGGATAGCGTAGCATTATGTCACTACACAAAGCTGCCCCGTTTGGTCTTATCACTACACAAGACTGTCTCATTTGGTCTTGTCACTACATAAGGCTGTCTCATTTGATCGTATCACTATGCAAGACTGTCTCATTTGGTCTTGTTACTACATAAGGCTGTGCAAGACTCACTTCCACATAAATGGTCATCACAGATGGTTTTAAACCGTCACCACAGACAGTTTTCTGAACCATCTGAATTTATGCATCTGTGTAACAGATGGTTATCACAGACAATTTGTGAGCCATTTGCGATAAACCACAACACAGACGGTTCGTATAAAAAACCATATGTGAAGGGGACTATCACAGATGGCTCAAACCAAAAAATGTCATCATACTCGTACATTATAGATAGTTCTAGCTACTAACCATCTGCAATGGGCGAGTATCACAGATGGTTGGTATATAGAACCATTTGTGATACTTTCTCGTTATAAATGGTTGGTAGATAATACCGTCTGTGATGTGCGAGTATCATAGATGGTTTTTGGTTGAGCCGTTTATGATAGTTCTTCATAGATGAGTTATATCACAAAACTGTATGTGATAGTTCATTCTATACATAATTATTTTCTATTTTTTGGCTAGCCTCAGGAAATGTTAGCTATGCCATTTGCAAACAAGCAAATATAGCAGCAAACACAATAGCACATTCTATTCCCATTAAGATTAGAATTCATCATTACAACATTACAAGATAATGAGCACGTTAGCCATCTAACACAGTAAGAACATGGTAAGAACACATCTCCTAATCCTATAAACCTAACTCTTAAACATGGCAAGAACATAGAAGAAGTAGTATCATAGCAGGTAGTAGAAACTCAACCACGTTAATGAGGCCTCTATGCCTAGGCCCTCTCGCCCCTGACGCAGTGCGCGAGTTGGATGTCCTTGATGCCCGCTATCGCCAGTGCTGACTTGAGTGATGTCTTGGTAGCCAGCTGCTTCCGTGACACCTTGCTACCCGTAGACTTGCGTGCCATCTACATCATAAGGGCCATTGGGGTCGGAGTCGAGGAGGAGGACGGTGAGGAGGCTGGAGAGATTTTGAGCGCAGTAGGTAGGAGATGGGTTGGATGTGTATTTATAGGGGAGGGAGAGGCGGGAATGGAAAAGTTTTTGGCAGAATGGGCGTGGGGATGGAGAAGTAGAGCTACGATCCGTGGAGTGTGGGTGGTGGGTTTCTATTGGCTGGGATTGGGTTAGGGAGGATCGACGGGCCCATCGGACAAGGACATAATTATCACAAATGGTTTGAACCATACACTATCTATGATACATAATTACCATAGACAGTTCTTATTAATAACCATCCTTGAATTATAACATATGGTCCACTGTTTATGATAAACTTTACGATATAGAGCACAAAGACATACATACATACATCGGTGCAATATAAACAGCTAGTCTCGAAAGAGGAAATAGCAAAGTTTTGTATGGCTTATATATATACTCACTTGAAAGATTTCGATAAGATCTACAATTTTGCAGTTGAGGCAAATACCAAATTCCAAAGGGAATACCGAAAGAAAGGGCAAAAACGGCAACCAAAAACTTGCGACATGAATTCGGGGCTAAAGATGGCCGATTTTAGAGCACCTAGAAGGTAACTGGTGCAAGCTAGTATTTTTGGATTGGCCTCATCGTTAGCTTTCAAATGAGTATAAGAACATTAAAAATGGATATTGTATGCAAAAGTTATGCACGTTTTACTGAAGGTGTCTCGGAAAGGAATCCTACTTGGACTCAAATTCGTCTCGAGTTCAAATTGAAACTACTATATCTTTAAATCCATGGGCCAAACTTGCTGAATTTTTTATGAAAGTTTGTGGCTATTTGTAAAAGGACTCCACCAATTCTCACTGGATTTAGCATAAATTTGGCATGATTTTCAATTTTTGGGAAGGTAGACACTTTTTGGGAAGTTCTACACAGCAAAATTGGAAAAACAAGCACACCAAATTTGGATTTTAGGAGATTCAACTACTCAGGCAAGGTAAGAGAATTCGGATTTTCAAATGGTTTTCAATTGCAACGTCATACATGGTTTTTAATCTGAACCTTCTATGATAATTGTAGATATCATAGACGGTTCTTATTAAAAACCGTCTGTGATAATTGTAGACATCACAGATAGTTTTTAATCTAAACCATCTATGATAATTCAGAGATGGTTCTTGTTAAGAACCGTTTGTGATAATTATGTATCATAGATAGTTGTAACCATTGCTAGTAATATATACAACCAGGTTTGTAAAACCGTCTGTGGTTTGTGATGAGGCGTCGAGTATAATAAATTTTTTTATAGTAGTGGCTATCTTGTTTGGTCTTATCACTGCGTAAGCATCTCGTTTGGTCGGGTCTGGAAGCCACGCAAAAGCTGTCTCATTTGGTTTTGTCACTGCACAAGGCTAGCAAATAAAGTTAAAGTTTGCAAATGAGGTTATAATCTGGTAGCATTTTTACTCTTAGTAGCACTACACACATAACAAGAAGTAGTGCTGCACTTCATGGATTGACTCCATAAATGAAGTTAAAGTTTGCAAATAAAGTTATAACATGATAGCATTTTTACTCTTAATACCACTACATACATAACAACAAGTGGTGCTGCTACTCATTGGCAGGCGCCTTGCATATTCCCGTGGTGTGTCCTTCCTAGCTGCAGTGGCCACAATGTCTACCCGCTGCTCTAGCTTCCCCTTCATTCATATCATTCCTAATGCGATGACTCTGTTGACGGCCCTTCCCACCATTTAAAAGGTCCAGATCCAAAATCCAAACCCACCGTGCAATATCCAACGTGGCAAAGTTACCTACAACCCTGAAGCCTCTTAGCTCGCTACAGCACACCTGCAACACCCTCTCCTTTATAAAGTACCCCGACATGAAACTCGATGGCTCCATGTTGATAGTCCCACATGCGGCGAGGACATAAGAGCATGGCTTGTGAACGAGTTTTGGCTTATTGCATGTGCAGATAGGTTCATTCACATTATTTTCAAGGCACACCTCATAGGTAACAACAGAGCGAGTAGTCCCAAATCTAGCTCTGTCCCGAAGGAGCACATCAAAACGATGCTCTATATTGCCCATCACAGAGACCGTGTGCAACTAACTCTTATTAGTCTTGGCCTACATGTATGATGTGATCTTCGAGTATTACGGTGTATGTGAGTTGGCTGTATGAAGTGCTACATTTGCATGTTTTTCCCCGAAATATCCGATTGTACCTTGTAGAACGCCTTCGACGATGGTGATAAGGGGCTGTGTCGGACCCAGATTTTACAATCCGGCATCCTCTGTGATTCCATCGCACTATTCCCTAGATCAGTAGATAGTGCTCACAGAAACAGTATTGAACATCAAGGTACATATCATGTGGAAGCGTAAATATAATAGTAAACTTACTCATGGGCCGATTAGGCCGAAATCAATAAAATGCAGCAGCAGAAATGAAGCACATAGGTGGGACCCCACAGGCAGCCAACTGGGGGTACGTGACCGAGTTCCTGATCTCTTCATTTTCTTCACCATCATGACCTAGTGTACTGCTATAGCATAGCGATCTGACTCCTGATTCTAGATTAATTGTGAACGCGAGGGTGAGCACAAACCACCATGCTCCGCAAGCCAATACACACGATGCAAATAGATAACATGCAAGGCTTGGGTTATTTTATTTGCCATAAATTGCTTTTGAAATATGATATATAGAAATTTCCTGAGACCTAACAGTTTGAACTAAAACATAATGTGTTAAAGAATGCAATAATAATAGCGATTTAGATTCCATCCACTGTCCCATGGTTTCAGTACCATATGCTAACCTTTCATCGTTATAACTGCTTATATTATCACTGGGGGGACACCTAGGGCAACACAAATCAGGGCTTTCCATTGCCCTATACTTTTCCAATTACATCCACAAGTTTTTGAAATAGAACTATATCTAATTAAGTTCACATGTTCGCCCTTGACCGTGGGCACAGCTATTCGAATAGTTTTGACTCTGTAGAGTTTGTACACTTTCACTGCAAGAGACAATCCGCTCGTTGCTCCACATAATTCCTTTTGTCATCACAGTGACTTTTCAAACTATCTAGCCCCTTTTGTCATCTCACCCTATGGGCTGCTCCCACTTGCTTTGGGTCCCATACGTTGCACGAGATGTAACCATGTCTACTAGCGCATTCAAGCTCCACTCCCCACAACGCTAGCATGGCTGGAAACTTCACCCTCCACTCAGTGTCCCTTTAGGCCTCCCCTTGCCCTTGCAATATCCACTCCTATCCACTACTGGTGAGATGAGTTTGGGACTTTCAATGTCTGATGACCTAGGGCTATTATATTTTAGTACCTGTATATTAATTTGACTTTTAATTTGGAGGCGCTCTAAAAATTACCATATTGATATTTTATCCCTTTACTTAGCTTCTGACATAATTTAATTTTAATTTATTTATGACTGATCGAGCCTGCTACACATGATTATATTTTGTTATCGTTACTAATTTTAAAGCTACCTTTTAAGATTTCATGATCGGCAATATGTTAATGATAGTGTTTATATTTTTAATGGAGTCTACGACGAATACAAAAACTACACTAATATATTTACTAGTGAGATGTATACATGTCATCGGCATTCTTCTAACAATTTATTTATATATATTTGCTTAGAGAAGTCTCTAATTTAGATGGACATTCTATCCAAATACTTTTAATATTTTGTTTAACTCATGCTCCTTGATTGGATATTATTCACCTTAGGGACCTTTGCTTATTGTTTATATCTACAAGGGTACATATTTACCATCCTCACAAGTTTTAAGTTTTGTATTTTAATTTCGAGTTACACAAATAACCTGGCTTGTTACCTTGACATGAACTTAATGGTTATTAAGGTTCTTGTGATGCTTGGACATTCCTACCTAAACCATCTTTTATTAATGCCCTTTTAATTAATAATTAGCTTTTAAAAAATAAATAATCAAGGTTCTTTAGCTACTAATATATAATGATTAATCCAAGATTAAATCTTTAATAATTTTATTTACATCCTAATAAAATTTATTAGCTCCCCTAAATTATTTTCTAATTTTCTTTAGTTTCCTTAATTGAAATGGGTTAATAGAAATAGAAATAAAAATAGAAATGAAATGCGCGGCGAGGGGATTCGAACCTGCGACCTACGGCGTGAACTCGGCTCGGCTGACCAACTGAGCACGCGCTCGCTTGGGAGTGAGAGGAGGCAGTTAATTAGATGAGGTAAGGAGGGGCTGGGGCAAAATAGAGGAAGCAGCCGGCGCAACTGGGTTGCGAGGGCGCCGGTGAAGGGTGGCCTGGGAGGCTGGGGCGAGCGGGAAAATGGGGTGTTGGGAGTGAGGTGAAGCTGCTGGAGTCGGCACCACGGTCGGGGCGTCAGCGAAGGCCAGCGGGTGAGTTTGCAATGCCACGGTGAAGCTGCGGTGCGGCGGAATTGGCCGGGGACGACTCCAATCGGCTGGTCACCCGATGGCCAGAGGCGAAGAAGAAGGGGGGGCGATGAGCTATGAGGCTTCAGGGGCTGATTCTTGGAGGTGGGAGTGAGAGGAGGATGTGGCGAGGTGGATGAGAGTGCGCCTCCTCCTTTATGGGCGCTGAGCCGACCGGGCGACGTGCAACTCCATGGCTGTGGGAGTCGGGTGGTAGGAAATGGCAGGGGCGATGACGCGACGGAGGTAGTTGGCGCAGGGTATGGCGGGGATGGCGCTGTGGCTGACACGCGACGTGATGCGAAGTAGGTGCGGTGACAGATGAACAGGAGCAGGCATGTGGGAGCGCGCGACCGGCGGGCGTGGGCGAGCGCGGCTGACGCGAGCGGAGGAATGGAAACAAGGGAAGGGGGAAGAAAGAAAGAGGAAGGGAAGAGAGAGGCCGGGGCCCAGCAGCAGGAGGGAAAAGGAGGAGAGAGGGAAGGGGTGCGGGGCCCGCGCGTAAGAGAAAGAGGGAGAAAGGGGAAGGGTAGAAAAAGGCTGGGCCGCATGGTTTTGGAAAATAGGGGGGAAATGCTAGAATTTAGAAATTAAATTTCTCAAAGCTTGAGTATTGTGTATTCGAAACCCTTTTTCTTGAATCCTAGTTCTAGAATAGTCTTGAATTTTAGGCGTATAATTTAGGTATATATATATAGGAAAAATATTTTTTACTTCCAGGTGTAATTACACCCACCTCTAATATACCACCTATATAAATTCGAAATACTCATTTATCACTTTAGGTATACTCATATACTAATTATAAGATACTCTAATGTAAAAAGGAGTATGTCAAAAAAATGTACATACCACCTCTGAAAAATTGTTCATACCACCTATATGGTCTTAAATACTCGTATACTACATGTACATACCCTCCATTACGCGAGATACTTCCTATATTGTGAGATACGACATAGGGTGTAATTACACCCGGGAGTAGAAAAGAGGCTTCATATATATATATATATAGAGAGAGAGAGAGAGAGAGAGAGAGAGAGAGAGAGAGAGAGAGAGAGAGTTCAACGAGTGTGAAATATTGGACTACGCTGTTGTGTGATTGCCATGCTGACGCAATGTGATACTCGATCGGCAATATATTAAAGGTGTGTGTGAACCTCGTGCAAATAAAGATAGAGCTACTAGCAGCTAGATAGACTGATAGACGCTTGAAAGTTTCAGAAAGGCCAACTTGCCGTCCTATTTTGATTATTTGTTTGCGTACATAGGCATGTAGGAACTACTAGCTTAGCTTCACGTAATGATCATGCCTTGAAACTTTCTAAAGACTATTATCCACGTGCTCAACTAGCTTACCACTTCCAGCTGAAATGAATTGCAACGACTATTAATTTTTTAAAATAATTAAATATAAAAAACAAAGAGTTATATTATCACAGATAATACAAAGACTAAGGGAAAAAGTAAAACAACAAAAAAAAGATGAAATTAATAAACTAACGTATTTTAAAAATACGAAGCCAAAGTCATTTGGAGCGGGTCTATATATACCATGGTCACTACTCCACCGGTCTTTTGGCAAATTAGCTTATCAATCTTTCTAATTTCTAGGATTATCAATCTTTTGTTCGTCTCAAGTGTATATCCACTTGGACAACACGACCTGTGTCTACCCATGCAACACGGCTTAATGCGTTAATGCTGATACGTGGCTGTTAACGTATGCCAGCTTGTTAAGAGGCTTCGAGCACATGATGTAGACCGCATGGAGATTTTCTTCTGGAAAGCACCCACGGGCACGTACTGTTCCTCGCACATGCACGCTATAGCTAATCCAATTTTCGTGTCAGTTGGAGGTTTCCCTAGAAAGGACGCGCGACGTAGCTAGATCGATTGGGGCATCACAAAGGCTATATAGGATGATGATGAAACATTTTCTTTTCTCCGATTGATGTTATAAATTCCAACAAAAAAATCCCGCTACCTCGCACATTCGCCCGCCCGGGCACCAATGTCTCGCGTCGCACCCCTAGCAATCACGCCCCCACATCATGTCTGCAATCCATCAGCGTCGCCCAATGCTTCCCCGCTCCCGCGACGCCCCTGCTCCGCCCAACCCCCATGGTCCATCGCTACGCCCCCGTGTCGCCACTCCTCCCCCCTCCGCTGCTCCGCCCCCGCGTCGCCGCTCCTCCCCCCTCCGCACCGGTTGGCCCCCTACTCCACCGCTGCTGTCCCCCTTCGCCCCTCTATCGCCACCCTCCGCTCCCACGCTGCCCATTGCTCCGTTGCACCACTGCACTTCGCGCTCCTCCCCACTCGGCTCCTGCGGCGTCGCTACGCCACACTCTGCCCCCTCCAGTCTGTGCCCTGCGCCCCCTCCTCCGATGTCTGTGCCCTACGCCCCCTCCTCCAGTTTGACGATGCTTGTCATGCAGTTCACCACCGACCCCACCCTCTAGCCCGACGCCGCCCGTGACCTACTACAGCGGCACAACACACCATGCCTCGACTAACACAAGGTCTCAACTACGGCCCTTTGACTACGGAGTCTCGACCATGGCTCTTACCGCAACTTCAGTCGTGCCGCTCACACAAAGCTGGTACTACCGATTTTTGACCACGCAGGTCTTTCGAGCATCGACCAGTTATTGTAGCTTATAACTACTGATCAGTTACTATAACTTACGACCATCGACCAGTTATTGTAGCTACAACTATCGACTAGTTCACTGTAGCAACAATCACACACCACTACTACAAAAGAGGCTATACTGGACGCTACATTACAGACGGTTTATACGGAACCGTCTGTGATTAAACTTTCACAGACGATTTATACTCGCAACCGTCTGTGATATTTTCACAGACGGTTATTAACACGAACCGTCTGTGATAATTGAAACATCACAGACGGTTTATATTAAGAACCGTCTATGAACTTTCACAGACGGTTCTTAATACGAACCGTCTGTGATAATCTGGACAACACAGACGGTTCGTGTTAATAACCGTCTCTAAAAATCACATGTCACCAATAATTGGCGAATACCCAGGATTTCTATCTCGACTGTCCATTCTCTCCACATCGAATGGCAGGCAGCAGTTTCACCCACTACTCAGCCCTTATTAATAACCCCATCGACCTTTCCAGTGGTACTAGTCACGCGTGAGTTCATCCACTAGCTAGCTTCCCCTCCGCTGTGAGCTAGCGCCTCCGTCACGGCACAGCGGGCGGCTGGACAACACACTCTTGCCGTAAATGTCGTAAGTGTGTCTTGTTCAAACGCACCGTTGTGCCATGAAGGGTTCGTTAGCTTGTTATTCTGTAATAGATCGATCTGAATGTGTTGTTGTGCTTCCTTCATGCATCTCCCCTCCGCTATGAGCTAGCGCCTCCATCGCGGCACGGCGGGTGGTTGGACAACACACTCTTGCTGTAAGTGTCGTAAGTGTGTCTTGTTCAACCGCACCGTCGTGCCATGAAGAGCTCGTTAGCTTGTTATCCTGTAATAGATCTGAATGTGTTGTTATACTTGTGTCTGTATTTCTTGTTCCTCCGCAACGCTGACTACTACCAACACACTCTTGCCGTAAGTGTGTCTTGTTCAGCAAATCACAGACGGTTTTGTAAAACCGTCTGTAATGTAAACTATTACAGACGGTTTTTATTTGAAGGCCGTCTGTGGTATTTGTGGCGGGAAAAAGAGTATCACAGACGGTTCTTATTGCTGAACCGTCTGTGATAATGGAATATCACATACGGTTTTTAATTAAAAACCGTCTGTGTTGTGTCGACTATCACAGCCGGTTGTTGTTAAGAACCGTCTGGGAATGTTCACAGACGGTTTTTCACAAGAACCGGCTGTGATGTCCCTTTGTCTGTCATATTCTAGATCAGAGGTTAATATATAAGTACACATTGCTTCTAATAACTTAACTACAGAACTACTGAGACAAGAGATCACAAATTAAAGGCAAATTTATTAATTTCAATTAGAGGCAAATTTATTACAAAAGTCGCACAGGTAAAGAGTTTCCCAGATTGTATTCTTTTGGGCTTCGTAAGCTTCTTCTTCAACTTGGGGACTTGGAGGATCAGCCGCTAAATTCTCGAACGCCGTTAAGATTGCCCTTGTCCTCAGCACTTCCTCATGCAGCCTGGGCAAATGATCAGCAGCATCCATAATGTCGTAGAGGATAGCATGAAAAGATTCCTCAGAATCTGCCATTTCTGCTTGATCGGCAAGGCTATCCATCAGTCTCTGCAATGCGTGTAGAGCTTCTTCCGCATTGCGCACATTGTGGAGAAGAACCAGGGTGAGGGCTGTTTCCCTTTCTTGAGCGGCAGCGAGACGCCTCCGTCGACGGCGGAGGATCAGGTCAAGCTGACGGATGCATGAAAGTCGGGGAAGGAGAGCAGGGCGGGTGCGGAGAAGCTGCTCCAGATGCAAATTGCTGGCTGCCTGTGTAAGGTTCCGGCCGAACAATTTGTGATGAACAGATGAGAGGAAGGAGATGATCACAAGAACAGTAGTAGAAGCCATGTTGTATTGTACGTACGTAGAAGAGACTTGGATTAGGCGCGCATATTTAACCTTTAGCACAGACGGTTCGTATACCCAAACATTAATGATATAGACGCTTCGTATACCCAAACGTTAACTAGACGATCGAAACACGAAGCGTTCTGGCATCGAAACACGCACGAAGCGTTCTGGTATGAAGCTTATGACAGACGGTTTATACGGGTAACCGTCTGTGATATTGTCACAGTCGGTTATTAACACGAACCGTCTGTGATAATTGAGACATCACAGACGGTTCGTATTAAGAACCGTCTGTGAAGTTTCACAGACGGTTCTTAATTCAAATCGTCTGTGATAATCTTGCCAACACAGACGGTTCGTGTAACAAACCGTCTGTGATAATCACAGGTCACCAATAATTGTTGACCAATAATTGGTGTATACCCAGGATTTCGATCTCGACCGTCCATTCTCTCCACATGGAATGGCAGGCAGCAGTTCCTCCCACTACTCAGCCCTTATTAATAACCCCATCTACCTTTCCAGCGGTACTAGTCACGCGTGAGTTCATCCACTATCTAGCTTCCTTCATGCATCTCCCCTCCGCTATGAGCTAGCGCCTCCGTCGCAGCACGGCGGGCGGCTGGACAACACACTCTTACCGTAAGTGTCGTAAGTGTGTCTTTGTTCAGACGCACCGTCGTGCCATGAAGGGTTCGTTAGCTGTAATAGATTTGAATGTGTTGTTGTGCTTGCCTCTGTATTTGATTGTTTTCAGAGGGTATGGGTAACATTATTTTATTTGCTTGCTTGCCTCTGTATTTGCATGTTCCTCGACGATGCCGACTACTGCCGAGATGTGATGTCCACTCCAACAATCCTTCTTTTTCCTGCAAAATTCAAGGCAATTTTATTACAAAAGTTCAAAAAAAGACATTTCCAGATTCTTCGGTGAGCAGCCGACATAGCCGACTTCTTCGGTGAGCGACTATCCATCTGCCTCTTTCCACTCCTTTTCTTTATCTCTGGTCTCTGGATCACGTACGCCAGTAGCGATGATTCAGTAGTAGATGAATCATCGCTACTGGCGTACGTGATACAGAGACCAGAGATGTAGAAAAGGAGTGGGAAGAAGCAGATGGATAGTCGCTCACCGAAGAAGTCGGCTATGTCGGCTGCTCAACGAAGAATCTGGAAATGTCTTTTCTTTGCACTATAGTAATAAAATTGCTTTGAATTTTGTCGGAAAAGATGAACTGTTTCGTCAGGGCATGACTGCCAACTCGAAGCATATATAGCATAGCATTCGAGGCACATCCGAGGCCTGCAGCTGTGTCTTGAGGAATGCCAAGAGCTGACCTTCAGATGTGGCAGCCACATCTGAAGACCAGCTCTTGGCATTCCTCAGGACACAGCAGCAGGCCTCGGATGTGTCTCGAATGCTATGCTATATATGCTTCGAGTTGGCAGTCATGCGCCTGACAAAACAGTTCATCCGTAACTATCACAGACGGTTCTATACACGAACCGTCTGTGATACGCATAAATCACAGACGGTTGATATTTCGAACCGTCTGTGATATTATGTACATCACAGACGGTTAATATTAATAACCATCGGTGATACTTCACAGACGGGTATTAATACGAACCGTCTGTGATATATAATTTTCACAGACCGTTTGTAGTTGGAACCGTCTATGATATTATGCGTAGTATTAATTACTTGGCGTACTTGCTTGAAGGATGTCGACACCGATCTGTCTTCATTGCGCTGCATCGGTGGAGCAAGGCGGCCGGCTTTAGGGAGTTGGGGGTGAAAACATATCACCGTCTTCTTATTGATCTGATCAGAGGTTAGCATACTCAATTACTTAACATTCTTAGTGATCTGATCAGAGATTAGTATTCAATTACTTAACATTCTTAGTGATCTGATCAGAGGTTAGTAGTAGAGGTAATAATCATTTTTGACACCCATTTGTCACTTGTGTAGCGTAGATGGACCGAAGCTGGACGTATATTGAGAACCGTGTGATTGAAGAGTACATTACTGGCGTGTCTGCCTTTAGAAGGGCGGCCAAGCTGGATATGTTGAAGAAGGGGATGAAATATATGTATTGCCCATGTATTGATTGTGATAATCTCAAGATGTTTAGCAACTCAGCGCAGATTGAAACTCACTTGATTCGAAGGGGTTTCAGAAAAGGGTACAAATGTTGGACCAGTCACGGTGAAGAGAATAGTACACAAGAAGATAGTTATGACATAGCCGAGGGAGACAACGATATGCCAGTTGTGGACTGTTCTTTCGATCATGAGGATAGGTCGCAGGATGACAATCTGGATCAGATGTTACGTGATGCAGAAGGGAACTATAGTGAGAGAGAGTTTGGTAAATTCGAGGGCTTGATGGAGGACTCCGAGAAACCTTTATTCCCGGGCTGCAAGCCGCAATACACGAGGTTGTCATCAGTTCTAGAACTGCTAAAATTGAAGGCAAGCAATGGTTGGTCCGACAAGAGTTTCACGGCATTATTAGGTCTCCTAGTGGACATGCTTCCAACGGGAAATGTGTTGCCGAGAACCACCTACCAAGCCAAGAAGATTCTTTGTCCATTAGGAATGGAAGTAGAAAGAATACATGCATGTCGGAATGATTGTATCCTGTACTGTAAAGAGTATGCTAGCTTACATGTTTGTCCGGTGTGCAAAGCATCCCGATACAAGCGTAAAAATGACTCTGATGATGGGAAGGGCATCGAGGTGAAGCAAGGACCTTCTGCTAAGGTGATGTGGTATCTTCCTGTAATCCCCCGTTTGAAGCGTTTATTTGCAAACCGCAAGGATGCAAGATTGATGCGTTGGCACTACGAGCAGCGTAAGAAAGACGGAATGATAAGACATGTTGCTGATTCTGCCCAGTGGAGGAAAATCGATAGGATGTTTGTAGATTTCGGTGTGGAACCGAGAAATATAAGGTTTGGGTTGAGTACAGATGGAATGAATCCTTTTGGTAACATGAGCAGCCGACATAGCACCTGGCCCGTGACTCTGTGCATGTACAACCTTCCTCCTTGGCTGTGTATGAAGCGGAAATATATTTTGATGTCAGTACTTATCCAAGGGCCGAAGCAACCTGGCAACGATATTGATGTGTTCCTAGCCCCATTGGTGGAAGATCTTGCAATACTGTGGAATGAAGGGGTACATGTATGGGATGCGGACAAACGAGAGAACTTCACTCTACGGGCCATGTTGTTCTGCACTATTAATGATTTTCCTGCCCTTGGTAACCTGTCAGAGTTGAGTATAAAAGGAGCCAAAGCGTGTCCGCACTGCTTAGATTATACCGAGAGTGTGTGGTTGAACAACTCGCGAAAAACTGTGTACATGCGTCACCGTAGGTTCCTTCCAAAGTATCACCCATACCGCAAGATGAAGAAACAATTTGACGGAAAAAAAGAGGATGACTCAGTACCAAGACCTTTTAGTGGGAAAGAGGTGTATGATATGGTCAAGGATATAAATGGTGTGTTTGGAAAGGGACGTAAATTGAGGAAGAACATGTGGAAAAAGAGGTCAATATTTTGGGACTTGCCTTATTGGGAGCACTTAGAAGTTCGCAATTGCATCGATGTCATGCACGTAGAGAAGAATGTATGTGACAGTTTGATTGGTCTCTTACTGAACATTCCTGACAAAACAAAGGATGGTGTTAACGCAAGGCGTGACTTGGTTGCTATGAACGTCAGGACCGAGTTAGCACCGATAGAGACCGATAAAGGCCGGACCTACCTTCCCCCAGCATGTTACACTCTGTCTAAGTCCAAGAGAACTGAATTGTGCCAGTCCTTAAATGGTGTGAAAGTTCCATCCGGTCACTCGACAAGCATGAAGAAACTTGTTTCCATGGAACATTTGAAATTGATTGGCATGAAGTCTCACGACTGTCATGTGCTAATGACTCAAATGCTACCTGTTGCAATTAGAAGTATTTTACCGAACAAGGTTCGAGTGACAATCATAAGGCTATGCTATTTCTTCAACGCAATTGCTCAAAAGGTCATTGATCCGGATGGACTAGATGCTCTGCAAACCGAGGTGGTGACAACTCTATGTCATCTAGAGATTTATTTCCCTCCATCATTTTTTGATATCATGGTCCATCTCATTGTCCACCTTGTGAAAGAGATAAAAATATGTGGCCCCGTATTTCTACGTCATATGTACCCTTTCGAGAGGTACATGGGAATTCTGAAGTCCTATGTACGCAATCGATCTCGACCGGAGGGTAGCATCATCGAAGGTTATACAACAGAAGAGGTCATTGAATTCTGCATCGGCTACATGGCTCAGGTAGAGCCGATAGGTGTACCTCTATCTCGTCACGAGGGGAGGCTAGAGGGTATCGGGACTATTGGGAGGAAAGCAATAACTCCAGATCAACATACGTATGCTCAAGCCCATTTCATGGTTTTACAACACATGACTGAAGTGACCCCATATATTGAAGAGCACAAGGACATGCTACGTCAGGAGAATGCAGGCCAGTCAGAAGTTTGGATCACGAGACAACACAACCGTCAGTTCAATGAATGGTTCAAGGCGCAATTGACTAGGAGGTCGTCAAGTGAAACAGTACAATGGTTGGCAAAAGGGCCAAAATTTACAATTGTGACATGGCAAGCATACGACATTAATGGCTACACATTTTATACAACAGATCAAGATAGAAAGAGCACAGTGCAGAACTCAGGTGTCCGCATAGATGCCTATGATGCGCACGGCAGTACCGCTGGCCCAAGCTCGTACTATGGGCTTGTAGAGGAGATTTGGGAGCTTGACTACATAATTTTCAAAATTCCTCTATTTCGGTGCCGTTGGGTCCAACTTCCATGGGGTGTAAAGGTTGACAAGTACGGCGTCACTACCCTGGACCTCGAATGTGTAGGATACAAAGACGAACCATTCGTACTTGTGAGGCAAGTTGTTCAAGTATTTTATGTAACCGACCCGGCAAATAAGAAGCGCCATGTAGTTCTTCAGGGAAAAAGAAGGATTGTCGGGGTTGAGAATATTGTGGATGAGGAAGAGTACAATCAATTTGATGATTTGCCTCCATTCGGACACGGCATCAGGCTCGAGGAAGAACAAGGCGATGAAGCAAGCTATATGCGTGTCGATCATCGTGAAGGGCTTTATTTAAAATGATATAGCCAAAGTGTAATAAATGATATTGGTTATGCATGTGTTTTTCATAAATGTATCTATGTTATATAGCCAAAGTGATATTGGTTATTGCATTGTAATTGTAAAATGACTAAGGAACTAAGAAATAGTTATATTTATGGTTATGCTTACATTTTTCATAAATGTATCTATGTTCCATATTGTAATTGTAAAATGACATAGGAACCTAGCTAGCTGCGGGTATTTATAGTGAACTATCACAGGCGGTTTATCAAAAGAAACCGTATGTGATAATACATCACAGACGGTTCTATAAATATAACCATCTGTGATAATGTCATATCACAGACGGTTATATTGATAGAACCGTCTGTGATAGCTCATCTTTAAATACCCGCAGCTAGGTCTGCGGAGTCCGCTCTGGTGCAGTCTCTTGTCTCCACCCTGCAGCGCCCCTGCTAGCTAGGTTTTGCTCCCTCCCACCGCCGCTCCCTCCTGACGCCGCCGTTCCCTCCCGACGCCGCTCCCTCCCGACGCCGCCGGTCCCTCCCGTCGCCGCTCCCTCCTGACGCCGCCGTTCCCTCCCGACGCCGCTCCCTCCCGACGCCGCCGGTCCCTCCCGTCGCCGCTCCCTCCCGACGCCGCCGGTCCCTCCCGTCGCCGCTCCCTCCGGACGCCGCCGGTCCTTCCCGACGCCGCCGTTCCCTCCCGACGCCGCTTTATATGCTTCACATGTTATATGCTTCACATGTTATATGCTTCACATGAATTTTATGTTATATGCTTCACATGTTATATGCTTCACATGAATTTTATGTTATATGCTTCACATGTTAGCTTTATGTTATATGCTTCACATGAATTTTATGTTATATGCTTCACATGTTATATGCTTCACATGTATTTTATGTTATATGCTTCACATGAATTTTATGTTATATGCTTCACATGTATTTTATGTAGCATATAATATATGCTGCAGTTGTTTAGCTCACTGTAGGCACTTCATAGAACCTTGTAACAATAATATATGCTGCACTTGTTAGCTGCAAGGTCTATTTAGAAGGCCCATAGCTCACTGCAATTAGTTAATCGTTAGAATTTTGTCAAAGGGCATAAAGCAAGTGACACACTCCAGTGTATCTTGTTCAATGAACTTGATGCACTGGTTTGTGTCACTTGATTCATAGAACTTTGACAAGCTGGGTCCATAGCTCACTTCAGTTAGGTTTTTCTTAGAAGAGAGATGGCGTCCGCACAGTCTTCGTCGTCGTCATCTGGGTCTCACGCTCCCAAGACTGTGAAATCTAAACGTGGCCGAGGAGTATCGAAAAGGCCAGAGGGCCGAATGACCATCACGGTGGTCTCTCCGAATGGGGTCCCTCTGGAACCGACGAAAGCAGCGTCATCATTTCGGACTACCTGCGGGATAATTGGAAGGCAACGGGTCCCCATCACCATAGCAAGCTGGAAAGATTTGACAAAGGATCACAAAAATCAGCTATGGGAGGAACTTACAAATTCGTTCGAGATCCCAGCAGAAGCACATGGACTCGTGCAATGGCAGGCGCTCCTTGCAATGGGAAAAGCATGGAAGAATTTTAAGAGCACTCTTGTGACGAAGTACGTGGCCGAGGATGTCACGCCCTTCACGAAGTATCCTTTCGTGTCGCCGGAAACATGGGAGGCCTTTGTGCAGATGAAGACGACGACCGAATTTGTACAACAAAGTGCGGCGCACAAGGATCTCCAGTCACAAAACACGCACCCTCACAGACTCGGCACTGCTGGGTACGCGGGTAAAATCCCGCAATGGAGGATGCAGGATGAGGTCGCAATGCGATCGGAGGCCTGTCCGCCATTTGCCGGGAGCGCAAACGAGCGCGCTCGAAACTGGTTAAGAGCGAGGTCATCAACCACATCTTCGAGTGTCTCTTTCAAAAACCCCGCAGATGAGGAAGTGTCCCAACGCATGGTAAAATATGTTAAACAACATAGTTGTTAACACCTCTTGAAATTCATGGGTTCAAAAATAACATGATTAATTGCCTCTTGCAGCAATCATTGACTACTGAATCGTCTCGTGGCTCCTTTGAAGATTATAGGGAGATAGATTTACTATCACAGGCCTTGGGAAACAAGGAGCACCCAGGTCGCACACGAGGTATGGGGGTTTATGTACCTTGGAGGCACGGATTTCCAGATTACTCCGACACATATAGGAGTAGGAAGAGATCCAAGGCGTACCGCGGCGAACAAATAAAACAGGAGCTTCGTGCTCAACTTGAGGAACAACTATCTGCCTCACTTCAAGAGCAGACTGCCTCACTTCGAGGAGAGATAGATTCGTTGCGGGAAGAACTGAGACAAGTCCGCAACCAATCGCAACCCACTCCTAGTACTGCGGTACCCAGTCCCCCTCAACGTCGCAGTAGCTGCGCGTCCACACCAATTTCTGAACATAGCGACGACCACTTACGTATTGATGACATTCAGGTAATGTACCTCTTTAGAATGGTACATAGATCTCTCTGGTGGACGCCTTAACTCATCTCCTGTATCGTTATGTAGGAGCCCATCCCTTGCAGCCTCAGAGTCAGGCTTGTTGGCTCTATTCCCGTTGACGCTGGGCGCGGCATGGTGTATCCATTGCTGCCAGGGACGCTGGTGCACGGTGTACAAGTAGACACCGGTTTCATAAAGGTACAGGTGGACATGATTAATGATATTTTTAAGTCCGTCCCTCTTGAGAAGCCCCCAAACGAACAGATTAAGACATTAGGGGATGCCGTCCACACATTCATTCAGTGGCCCAAGAGGGACATCGTCCTCGACATGTCCGTGCCACAATCTTCACATCTAGTGGCCCAAGAGGGACGTCGCCCTGGACCTGGCACATCGGCTCCGGTGGCTCCACCTCCACCTCCAAATCCAGTAAAGTCTGTTGCATCGGCTCCCGCTGAGACGCCACCGAGAACATATCATAAGCGAGGCTCCAAGACCTCCAAGGCTCATGCGAAGAAAATTAAGTCGGGTCCCGTGCCAAGGAAGTTTATTCTAGGAGTGTCGTTGGTGCTCGATTCACAATTACGCCAGCTTGGTATGATTTGCAATACATTGCATGCCTGGTACATGGAGAAGTCCAACATGAAGCCAAACCGGCAGAGTGCATTCACTGTGAAATATAATGAGACGCATTTCCTCCATGACTTGGGCTACATCGTCGTGACATTCGAAGATTTATTCTTACTATTCAATCTCGACGAACTCGACGTCTCACTTCTACGATGCTGGACACTGTAAGTGTACTGTACAATGAAGTTCTACATTCACGTTATACAGATAAATGTCATTACTCTTTCTTTATGTATAGATACATGATCCAACAAGCCCGGAAATTGCGACGACCGGTGGGTTTCCTCGACCCTCACTTGGTCTCCGAGCAATCTATCAACGCAGATGCATCCTTCGTGGAAGGTTACATAACGAGGGGATTGATTGCTCACACCGACAAGGAGTACGTCATGGTACCCTTCAACCAAGGGTAAGTGCTTCACTAGTTGCCACACATATGTTTCATTTGTACTTTACATGCAGCATGAACTTAGGATTAATCACTATGGCGACACATATGACTAGGAATCACTGGATTTTGATTGTGATTGTACCAAAGTGGAGCAAGGTAATATACCTTGATTCCCTCCTTAGGAGCAACCACGACTTCAGTCGTGTGCAAGAAGTACTTAACAGGTAAACTCATTTCCTCCATACATAACTCTATTGTAATATTTCTTTTGTTTGCCATGGCCGAGGCTAAGTTTTTTGAATCACGTAGGGCGTTTACCGAATATGTTTCCCAAGGAGGAACACACGACAAATCCAGTGACACGCTACGACCCAACACGCGATTTCCGGTACCCGCTACAACACAACAGTCCTATATCATACTTTGTAATAATGCCTCTAGAATTGACAATACCGATGTATGTAATTCTATTTTTGCAGTGCCACCAGCAGCTACAGGGCAACGTATGTGGATTCTACGTTTGCCGCCATATGATGGAAATCATGGGTACTAAGATCAATGATCCAGAGGTTTGTCAGGTCCTTCCAATAATTATTATTTTCTGATTATATTACACACACATGCTAATTAATGGCTTAACATTACTCCTAGCGACAGCGGGTGAACTTTGACGGAAGTGCATATGATCTTGACAATCTCGTCGATATTCGTGCAATCATCTCCCAATTCTTGCTAGCAGAGGTCATAAATAAGAGGGGAGAGTTCCACGCCGGCGATGGTGATAATTAGATGTTGAAACATTGGATTCAACTGTACAAATCAAACAATTCCTTCAATTGAATTCATTTGTCAGATTTTGTGTAACAATTTTCATTCTATATATGTGATATTGTGATATTGTTACATTCATCTGTGTATCGAATTTTATTGTAATTTACTATGAGTTGCAATTAACTTATATCTGTCATTTATCTGTAATCTGCTTGGTTTCAGAGGGCATGGCTAGCATATCCTGAGGCTAGCCAAGAAACAGCATATAAAATGGATGATGCACTTGGTATCACAGACGGTTCGTTGTTAAAAGCCGTCTGTGATACCATATCACAGACTGTTTCAAAGAGTGCCGTCTGTGGTGTGACTGATATCACAGACGGCTTTTACTACTGACCGTCTGTGATATACACAATATCACAAACGGTTAGTAATACAAACCATCTGTGATATTGTGTATATCACAGACGGTCTTGATTACTAACCGTCTGTGATAGGCGAGTATCACAGACGGTTTTTTATAAACAACCGTCGGTGATACTCGTCTATCACAGACGGTTAGTAATCAAGACCGTCTGTGATATACACAATATCACAGACGGTTAGTACTACAAACCGTCTGTGATATTGTGTATATCACAGACGGTCTTGATTACTAACCGTCTGTGATAGACGAGTATCACCGACGGTTGTTTATAAAAAACCGTCTGTGATACTCGCCTTTCACAGACGGTTAGTAATCAAGACCGTCTGTAATGTTTTTATCACAGACGGCTCGGGAACCGTCTGTGATAACCACCAACTATCACTGACACCTAAACACTGACAGTTCAGGAACCGTCTGTGATGACGGTTCCGAACCGTCTGTGATAGGGCTGTCTGTAGCAGTGCACAGACCTGACCAAGTTGACTCCTTACGACTTCGAGTCCTTCGACCGTGGCACTTTGACAATGGCGTCTCGACCACGGCTCTTCGACCAATGCACTTCAATCATGGTATCTCGACCATGGCTCTTACGGCAACTCCGGTCGTACCGCTCACATAAAGTCAGTACTACCAATCTTCGACTACGCAGGTCTTCCAAGTACTGACTAGGTACTGTAGCTTATGACTACCGATTGGTTGCTGTAGCTACGACTATTGACTGGTTCTCTGTAGCTATGACTATCGACCAGTTCACTGTAGCTACGGCCACATACATACCTGACCAAGTCTATGACCACACACAGACCTAACCAAGTTGACTCCTTACGACTTCGAGTCCTTTGACCACGACTCTTACTACAACTCCGGTCCTACCCCTCACACAAAGCCGATACTTTCGATCTTCGACCACACAGGTCTTCCAAGCAGTGACTAGGTACTGTAGCTTACGACTATCGATCGATTCACAATAGCTACGAAATAGTTTACAGCGTTTAGAAACGATGCCCTTGGATAATGAGCCTTCTGAATGCTGGTGGGTTGGGTTGGGTCGGTGATTTGGATGGGTTAGTTGGGTTAGATTGTGCTGGTGGTGAGGTGTGGAATGAATATACCGATCTTGCACCGATGGAAGAAGACAATGGCTCAGCCAACGAGGCGATGACCGAATTGATGATGGGAAGAAGATCTCGGCATGGGAAGCAAATCTCGGCAAATCTCCGTACATTTAGTATGGCCTTTCCAGTCCATACGCGTCTTTTCCATAAGATTATTTCCATTTAGTTAGCATGGAAACCAAATCTTAGCATAGGAAGCAGATCGAGGAGGTTAATACTGAGATCCTCCTAATCTCACGCAAACTTGCAAATCTCGGCTTGTTTTCATACAGTACATTTCCATACACGCCTTTCCAATATACTAAACATTTAGCATGTCCTGTTTTCATACGAAATAGCAGGCATGGAATGGAATATTTAGTAACCACGGAGCTTCGACCACGACGCTTTGACCATAGTACTTCGACCACGACACTTCGACCACGGCACTTCGATTGCAACTAGATAGGCACCTTGCGCTGCCGGGTGCCACGCCAGGCACTAGTGCGGTAGGGGATTGCGCCAGCAGGGGTTAGCGTGCTTATGGGCTGCGCCATGTGCTTTGTGTAGTCAGTGGCCGTGCAAGGGGGGCCAAAAGGGGAATTTCATAGGAGAAGGCCACAGGGGGGATTTCTCTGCCACGGGGGGCCAAAAATGACCACACTTCGCTAGGGGTCCAGTTCCTCGACCTCCGATCCAGTATAGCTATCCCATTCATTCTCAAGAACATAACAGAATTTCTTGGCTTTCTGTCATGAGGTGTGTCTGACTACATGACTCATGAGAAATTCAGTCATGAGGCATAAAGCAAAATTTCCATTTCTTCCTGAACATATAATTACTGTTTTTGATGTGGATTTTACGTGCACGCTTCCTAATAACTTTCAAAAACCATACCCGAATATGTCCTGTGAGGTCGAGCATGGTTGATCTGCCTTTTTTGTTGCTAAAATGGCCATGTAGCGCTCTCACTCACTGGGTGGGTCACATGTAAGTGGTTGTCCCCACCTGCAAGGGAGAACAGCCATACAAATTGAGCCCTCCCATCCCCACAGGAAACCCTAAATCCCCAAGCAAGGGAGGACAACCACTTAAATGCGAGCCACCGAAGTGAGTTATAGGGCAATATGGGCATTTGAGCCAAAAAAAAATTTGACAGGTAAACCGTGCTCAAACCACAGAGCTAATGGCATATTCGGGCATGGTTTTCAAAAGTAGTGGCCATGAGGGAGAGACGATTTTTCAGTGATGGATCAAGGATTAGGAAAATATTCAGTAGTATAGAAGGAATTTTCTCACTTTTCATTGTATGTTTTTGACTTTGGTAAATTTGAACATCAAATAAAAGGACGTGCTTTATTTTATTTTTTCTTGAGTAATTTACAGGTTTATGAATTGTTATCATTTTCTGATAAAATAAGTCTATTTGAATCCTGAACTTTTGCATTTATCAAAAATTAATCCTTAGTTACGAAATCAAACATTTGATATCCTCCAACTATTAAAACCGGCTCAAAAAAACACCTTTAGCTCAAACCATGACATGGCCTCTTAGTTAGCACATAGAGCTGATGCCGCCTCGATGATTTGGCCATTATTCTATTAAGATAAATTGAATTGGGCATGTCAGCAGATTAACCCTTGTCTCTAACCCCTCTCTCCGTTAGTGCTTAAGGGCTCAGCTCGCCGCTAAGGCGGTAAAAAAGCTCGAAACTCATAAACTATTTAAGTTCGGTTCGTTTTAAACTTGATTCGAATTTGGCTCAAACTTTAAACAAGCCAAACTCCAGTTTGATCTCGAGCTCGTGAGCTTTACTGAGCCAAGCTCGAATAGTTCGCGAGCCTCAATTTGAGCTTAAATAGTGATACATATTAACTCTTACTGAGCTTACTTGAGCCAAACTCGAGCTCAAGCTTTTCTTATTGTTGAAAATTAGTATATGTTTGAATTATTCTGACTATTATCGAGTTTACTAGAGCCGAGCTCGAACTCAAATTTTTTATTATTCAAAAATAGTGCATAATAAATTATTTTAATTACTGTCAAGATTCAACGAGCCGAGCTCGAGCCTACTCGAGCTTAGGCCGAGCCGAGCTCAAGCCCAAGTCCAAACTCAGACCCCAATCGAGCTCGGCTCGAGGTTCGACCGAGCTCAAGCCTAGAACCATAGCGGTGCGAGCAAAGAGGTGGGCGAGGACGATGAGTGACGCGAGCAGGGAATTGGGTGTAGAAGGGAGGAGAGGAAACCAGTCGGGCATGGAGGAATCGATGACCATGCTGCTACTCTCCCCCGCCACGTTGCTGCCAAATCAGGTATCCTGGAGGAGCGGCTCGACTCACCTCGGAGAACCCGTGGAAAGGCCTCCCCCTTATGTGGAGCTCGTCGAGCTACGCCGCGGAGGCCACCACCACCCCGACTCCTACGAGCCTCCTACTGCATCGCTGCCTCTACCCCTACCACCACAACCGGAGGAGCCGGGGGAGGAGCTAGTAGCCATTATCCTGAGACGGAGGAGGAGGCCCCTATGTGGCCACCAGTCGGCTAGGACAACACTGCTAGATCTAGCTTCCTGTGGCCATCGGTCACTTCATCGGGGGAAGAGGAATCGATCAGTGCCACTCCACCAGGGGATGCAGGGGTGGGGGAAGAAATGTTGGGCGGTGGTGCTCCTTTGGGGGGAGTAGGGGGTGGGGGAGAGAGGAATCGATGAGAGAGGAGGGCCTGTAGAGGGGCACAAGCAGGGGGAGAGGTGGCTTATGCGGGGGTATAGGGCAAGGAGGCTCGGGTGTGAGGAATGAGGAGTAGAGAACGGTAGATAAGTTGGGTCCACCTATCGGCACAAATTGCTTGTGAGAAGAGGGTGGTGGTGGGATGGCAGATGAACCACCATCAGGAGTGGTGGTTAACAACCACCATCAACTCTTTTTTTAAGTAGTAGTAGAGATGACTTCCTAGCATAACAAAATAGCAACTACAACAATAGAACATGCACATCAATTAGAACTTTGAAGCACTGAAGCAGAACTAGTATGTGATCACTACATGCATCATATTAGTTGATACTAGAACTGTGGGCTAGTGCCTGAGGACGACGAGCAGCCACAGGCGTAGAGGAAGACGAGTACCGACTGTCATCGAACATGACAACACGTGACAAATCTTGTGGTGGCACGCAAAAGAACTTTACAGGAACAATGCGGCGGTAGCACGATGCTACTTAGTAGGTGTTATAGCGGTCTGACAAGTGATATTGTGGGCGCTACATTCTAATCCGCTAGTTGGGACCGCTACTTTGATTTGGTAGCGTTCATGCACTGCTACCAAATCATTTTGGTGGAGGGGATGATTTGAATCATAAATTCAAACTTTGATCAACAACATATCCAAATTGGCAAATGATGATGGATTTGGGGAGCAACATGGATAGATCTAATGAAGGGCGGCAAGATATGGTGGATAGCGATGGCTAAGGTAGTGAATGGTAATGATTTCCAACGAGGCCCAAACAATGATGGCCCAAGAAATGTTTTTTCGAGTTGAAATTCACGAGTTTCGATGATTTTTGGTTTTCTCGGTCCATCTTGAAAGAAGCCCATTGCGGCCAATATTTTTGGCCTACTTCAAAATTTTCGGCCCGTCGTGGCTAACCCATCCCACATAAGCCAACCTGATGCCATGTCCCACAGAAAGAAGGGCAGTGTGGCTGGTGCTAGCGGCGGGAGGGGGAGGCGGAGCCGGTGACGGGAGGGGGAGGCGGAGCTAGTGATGGGAGGGGAAGCGGCACCCAAGAGGAGGCGGCGCCGGCTACAGGAGGAGAGGCAGCGCCGAGGAGGAGGCGCCAGCTGCGGGAGGGGAGGCACCGACTACAGAAGGGGAGGCAGCGTCGGTTACTGAAAATTGTAGGTATTTCATGAATTTTTCTTGAATTCGAATGGAATATTTGAATATTTTGACCGAAATTTACCAAAACATATCTGAAAGTTTTGAAATTTCCAAATTTCAGATTTCTTGGAGAGGTCCAAAAATTTTTCTAAACTAAAAATGTTTTCCCTGCAATGGCCGGCACTTGTGTCGGCCGGTGGCAAGCTGAGCGCAGCTTGGCTCGGGCTTGAGAGAGAGAGGAGGAAGAAGGGTCTACATATGACATGATAGACGTGGGCCAAACCAGTTCTTTCAAATCCTACTGTAGATCCATTCTTTTTTCGTTAGTTATCAGAATTCATCCGTTTCGACTCTCAGAGTTTGGATAACTTTCTTCAATTATTCCTGAGATGGGAGGGAGTAGGTTTTGCTTCATATTTGTTAATTCATTTCTGATTTACACCACTTCAGGCGGATAAAGCAGTTATAAAAGGTATGCTTGTCAATCGGTGATTTTGGATTAGCTCTTGGGATTTTTGGTTGTTTTACTCTCTTTCAAACAGTAGACTTTTCAACCATTTTTGCTTGAATGGATTTCTTGCAATATGAGATTGAATGCCATAACTCTGATTTGTATTTTACTTTTTATTGGTGCTGTTGGGAAATCTGCACAGATAGGATTGCATACTTCGTTACCCGATGCAACGGAGGGTCCTACTCTAGGAAATTTTTGTACGGTAACCTTTTTTTTATTCGGAAATACAGAAATATACCCGCAGGAAATTTTTTACAAAATAGCCTCCAGTCGCCCAATGGGGGGGCGACTAGAGCATTTCGCCCACCCGGGAAGCGACATTTAAAGAATCTGCGAACCGTTGGGCGAATCAGCGCTGTCGCCTGCACGTTAAGCGACTTAGTCGCTGTACGGTTGGGCAACTTCATTGTAGTCGCCCAACGCTAGGGCGACATAGGGGGGTTAAGGCGGTCTGCCCAGCCGGCTCCCACTACCAACCACCTTTTTCACTCATTCAGCAAACACATTCAGCGCACGGAGAAGAGGAAGAAGGAAAAGAAACAAGGGGGAGAAGAGAGGAAGGAGGGGAAGAAGAGGAGAAGGAGAGGAAGAAGAGGAGAAGGAGAGGAAGGAGGGGAAGAAGAGGAGGAGAGGAGGAGGTGAGGGAGGAAGGAGGGGAAGAAGAGGAGAGGAGGAGGTGAGGGAGGAAGGAGGGCAAGAAGCTATTTCATCAATTTGGATTCATGTATTTTTTTGGATTATGTTGTATTTGCATTATTATTTATATGAAATATTGGTGTTAATAAAAATTATAGATGTAGAATAATTAGTACCGTGTTATTATGGAAATATTATTGTAGAAAAGGTTTGGTATGCAATTTGTAGTATGGTAGTATAGAAATTTTAGCAAAGTTTGTGGTATAGGAAGTTTAGTATTGTGCGATATTATTTGGCATGTCGCAAAATTGAAATATATATGCAGGCCGACATCATCAATGTCCACTACATTGAGAGTGTATTACGGAGCTGGAACCATTCGTGAAGGTCCGAATGGTGTGGATTTGAGCGATTTTCCGCAAGTGACTCTCGTACTTCCGGATGACGAGAATGCTCGAATGGGAGATGTGCAGCTTTGGCTGACCCGGAGTTTTTCGTTGAACCCCGAGGTGTACAGTGTCGTCGTGCAAGGGCTTGGAGCCGGTCTCCCACGGACATCAGATGGGAGTTGAAGACATTGGTGCGCTCTGCCACATGGAAGGGCTTTGTGCTAGGGTGCCGGCGTCGTGGATATGAGTGTGTGCTGCTTGTGCAACCGTGCTCAGTACAAGCAGCTGAGGAAGCTCGTGCAACAGCCGTTGTTGTGGGAGGTGCTAGCAGCTCGGGCGGGCCGCATGTTGGCGGACATGATGAAGTTGCTCGTCATGAAGCCGATGCGGTACATGAAGGAGAGGTACAGCCGTCAAGCCATAGAGAGCCAACTGGGCAAGCCGATGAAGGAGAGTATAATGAGTACATTGTGCAGCAGATGGACTCTGATGACGAGAGGGCATGGGATGAAGAGGAAGCAGTAGAGGACGACGACGAGGACAATTCCGATGAGGATGAAGTTCCTATCCCCCAGGAATGGAACCGGTTTAATGCGGACGGTCTTTCCGCACATGATGAGCATAAATCACAATGGGAGTACCATGAGACAGAGGTTCGGTTGCATGCTATGTTTGCTGACAAGGAAGCGCTGCAGGATGCCATCAAGCTTTGGGCCCTTTCAATGCAGCGGACATTTCGCGTCGTCAAATCAAGTCAGGAGCAGTACACTGTGAAGTGCGAGCAGACTGGTTGCCCTTGGCGGGTGCACGCCCATAAACCTAAGTATGAGACTCATTGGATTGTGTCCAAGGTTGAGCCGCACTCCTGCATTCTAAACACTGTCTTGGCGAGATATCGTAACCTGACGTCCGGATTTATAGCCAATCTCATGTATGGGGAGATAGTGCAGAAGAAGGACATGGCAGCCATGCATATTGTGGTAGCTATTGAGAATAAATTCAAGTATAAGATTAGCTACGCGAAGGCGTGGCGTGCCAAGCAGAAGGCGTTGGAAAAATGTTTTGGCACTTTCGAGGCGGCGTACGACAACCTTCCTCGTATGCTTAATGTCCTGCAGGAAAGGAACCCGGGCACGTACAACGCCCTCCACGAGAAGCCGTCCATAAGTCCGCCAGGGTATGCGGTGTTGCAGAGAGCAATGTTTGCATTTGGTGCTAGCATCGAAGCATTCAGGCACATGCTAACAGTAATCTCAATTGACGGGACCTTCTTGACAGGCAAATACAAGGGGCAGATCCTGACGGCCATAGGCGTTGACGGTAACAATCAAATATTGCCGCTGGCCATTGCATTTGTGGAGAGTGAGAATTACGAGAGCTGGCTGTGGTTTCTCCGACATGTGAGGGTTGGAGTTGTAGCCACTCGGCCTGGTGTGTGCGTAATCCATGATCGCCACGCCGGTATTATCAAGGCAATAAGAAAACTTCAAGAAGACCCCGAGGAGCCCTTTCCTTGGCCGGACATGAGGAACCGGTGGTGCAGTCGTCACTTAGGGGCAAACTTTTTCAAGCAATTCCCTAAACAATCTTTGATGAAGCTATTCAAGAGGCTGACTAGGCAGAACCAACAGAGGAAATTTGATGCTTTGTGGAGGTTGTTGGATGAGCACACTAGGAAGAACGTCGAAGAGAGGAGCAAGGAGCCGGTCACTCCTGGGGCGGCACAACCACAATGCTTGCCACCAATCGATGCGCCTAACCCAAGTGGTCCAAGAAGAAGGAGCTCACGAAACATCAGGTGCTTCGCGCAGTGGATCGAGGGGGAACCGTTGGAGAAGTGGTCGATGTTGCACGACACGGATGACGCAAGGTACGAAATAATGACAACTAACCTTGCCGAGGTGTACAATTGGGTTCTAAAGGGTCTCCGTTCTCAGCCCCTTGTCGCCATCGTGGAAGGTGTTCTTCACAGCACAATCCGGTACTTCAGGGAGAGGCACGCGAGTGCCGCACTTCATGCGGCCAATCCCAGAGCTCTGTATTCGGCAAAAATTACTACGTACATGGAGATGAAGGCACAAAAGGGTCAGTTGCACACAGTGCAGGTCATGGGCAACACGGAGCATCGTTTCGAGGTGATACTCCGTGATAGAGCCGGATTTGGGACGGCTCGTTCACTTGTTACCCACGAGGTATGGCTTGGAGATCATGGAAATGAACCTAGCTGCACGTGCAACAAGCTTAAGTTGTTACACAAACCATGCTCTCATGTCCTCGCTGCATGCGGGACCGTGGGTATGGATCCTTCGAACTTCATGTCTGAGTTCTTCTTTAAGGGGGGGTACTGCAGGCTTGGTGTGGGGAGCTCCGAGGGTTCAGGATGATGGGAAACTTCGCCACTTTGGACATTGCATCGAGGACCTGGGTTCCGAATGTTAACATGTTGAAGGGTGGGAAGGGTCGGCGACAGTGCCGACGTATTAGGAATGACATGGATGAATCACAAGCTGGAACACCGGGTGCACGTTGTGGTCGATGCGGTCAGGAGGGGCACACAGCTAGACGATGCAATGCATGTCCTGATCAGTAGTTACATGACTTTTCTGTAATGTAGTTGGTTATGTACTTATTTAGTACATGTATTTGCTGTTTGTTAAAATGAAATACTTTTGTGGCTCGTGCATACTATGGTACAACCATACACATGACAATGAATTCATGACATGCTTAACAACATTGCACATTATTTCGATCGACCCTCGTACATACTACGGTACAACCATACACATCGTTGCTTATATGCCAAATGAGCCTCGTGGCACCCACATGGAGAACTGCTGAAGTGGACGCCTCGGACGGGGCTGGCCATCGTGGTAGTGGCACGCACATATGCAACTTGGGTTTGCACAGCAACATGTCGAATCGTACGAGCTTCCTATGTTGACAACCTCCTCGTTTCCCCTCTCGCGTTGCATCTGTTGGCGGAGGTCATTGTTCTCCTCATTGAGAGTCTCCATTCGGTACTCCAAGTCCATTATTCGGTCCCATAAAGTACCCACATAACGGTCAATATACCGTTCATGAGGAGGGTCGATCCAGCGGGAGAAGTCGCATTTCTCCATCTGCGAAAAAGTACAGTAAACATGGAGGGTCCATAAGCAATAACAAAAATGTACTATTAGTAATTTGTACCCTGGAGCGTGGGCATCGGAAGAAACGGCGCCCGCCATCGTTCGGCCCTTCCAGGACCTGCACGACCACGTACTCATTGTGTCTGCATTTCGGCCACGCTGGTTGCGCACGCCAGCATGGTATCAAGCAGTACTGTGGACCGAACATCTCCCTCCTTTCCAAGGGAATGTCTTCCTTCGGTGACCCATATCCGACTGGCCCCTCATCTTCCGCCATGGTATGTTCCACCACGAAATAGAAGGTACTTCTTTGTTCGATTTACAGGGTTTTCTGGCTACAACTTCATGGGACCTCAACCGTGCTATTTATATCAAACGGCGGGACAAAAGAGGGCTGCTTTGCCCAGAGACATGACAACAGCCCTCAGCTTTACTCGGTGAGATGACAACACATGCCAGCTTTACGCAGTGATATGACAAAATGGGGCAGCTTTGCTCAGTCAGATTACAACACATGCCAGCTAAACTACCTAAATAAAGGCATGATCTGAAAAGCCTTCATAGGGACATTTATTGCTACACTGGAATCCTGAGGATAATCCAGGCCTATCGCTCTAGAAACCAACAAAATAGGGGCGTAGGCTGTAGCCTTTACAGTGAGTGTTCACGTCATAGGCCTGTATCCTTTCCTGTGAGTTTTCATGTCACCTTAGTTTGTTGTTTCAGAAATTATGATTACTGGCCTCTGAGAAGGCAATGTTGTAGCACTTATTTCCTGCAAACGACTGAAAAGGCTACGTTGTACCAGATACATTGAATGGTCCAACCTCTGAAAAGGCTACGAACTATGAATTTATTACGAGGCTACATGCTCTGAAAAGCCTACATAGGGACATTTATTGCACCAGATCCTGAAAAAGCGAAAAGATTCGCATGTCGTCCTCTCCATGGACTATGCCCACTGCACCAGATAACCTGTCTACATAAAGGCCTCCTATGTCTTCCATACTACATCTCCTCCTTAAGCCATCACAATACTACTACACAATAATGTCTTCCTGGAGGTCCGACCCATTTGGAGTGCCGGAGTGGCATGAGCGCCCGAAGTGCCATTGCGGCTTTAGGACCTTGTTGGGAGTCTGCACGGATCGAGTACAACGAGCCAACTACGGCCGTAGGTTCTTCAAGTGTCCAGACCTGGATGACGACTTCGTGGTAACGACGACAACTAAATCATTTATTTTTCGTTATCGTTTTTCAACTTGATCCATGACATCTACCACGCCACACATAGCCTTGCAAGTTCATCGAATGGGTGGATCGGGTGCCGCCGGCATGGCCACAGAACCGGGCAGTGGAGGTGGAAAACAAAGGACAATACTTTGTCAAGATGACTTAGGCTCGCGAGGTGGAACGACAGATGCGGCTTGAGCAAGAGCGCGGCGTGAGGGTGGACCAAAACCGTCTGAAGGGCAAGGAGGATGAGCTGCAAAGGAGGCGGGAGCAGTTAAGTCTGCGTGAAGCAGCCATCAAGCATCAGGAGGAAGAGCTTCAAGTTCGTGAGGCGGCTCTCAAGACCAAGAGTGACCGGAACAAGGATGCAGCGGAGCCATCTTCAAGGCGTGATAAAAAGGGCAAACAACCACGCTACACCCAGTAGACAAAATGTAATAGACCCAGCAAGTTATATTCCCTAAGGCATGTTAGGACTAGTGGTGGAGTTCTGAATATTACAAGTACATAGTTCCACACATTACTAATAGTACTGTCGGAGTTGCTCTTAGTCACATATCATGCTATATGTTATGCATGTAATAACAATGTACGCGGCATGTTATTATGAAGTTTATTTCTATTGACATAAGCTTATTATCTAGCATGTTCGCATTCAATGATTCAGATAGCAAGTCATACCGGTTCTCTCCGTAAACTATTTCTCAGCAACATCAAAATATCACTTACCACTCTATGTATCTATCGTTCTACGGTCAATCATTCTTTAAAAAAAATTTGGAATTTTTTTTGTGCACCTACAACATACAGTGCACATAAACTTTTATTACAACTATACCAGATTTTTTCTCTGTTTCAAACTACAAAATTGCCAAAACTCTACAAAAATCAGGGGGACTGAATGAAGTCGCCTACCTACTGGGCAACTGCATTATAAGTCACTTAGCCACTGGGCGACTTCCTTAAATCGCCCAGTGAGAAAGCGACTCCATCATGTCGCTTTCCCGTGAAGCGACATAAACTCTTGTTGCTTCCCGGGTGGGCGACAGGCTCTAGTCGCCCACCCACTGGGCGACTAGAGGCTATTTTTGTAAAAAAAAATTTCCGCAGGTATGTTTCTGTATTTCCGAATAAAAAAGGTTATCCGTACAAAAATTTCCATACTCCAGTATCTGCTTTGATTCATGCAGCTACTATGGTCACTGCTGGCGTTTTCATGGTCCAAATTTTTTTTTCTAAACCAAAAATGTTTCCTGGGATCGCCGGCACTTGTGGCGGCCGGTGGCAAGCTGAGCTCAGCCTGGCTCGGGCTTGAGAGGGAGAGAGGAGGAAGAAAGGTCTACATATGACATGACAGACATGTGGGCCAAACCAGTTCTTTTTTTTATTTTTGTGCTCATTGAACTCTCGATGACTCACCCTTACCTATTCACTTGGACGTCACAATAGCAAAATTTGAACATGTAGATAGCACATTAGCTAAAACCATGATGATTTAAGGTGAAGGAGGTGATTTATACTGGTTTTGATAGTTGAAGGGTATCAAATGTCCGGTTTCGTGATTAAGGATTGATTTTTAGACGACGATAACAACAACAAAATATTTATCCCAAATAAATTAGAGTGAATTAGGAATGAAATCTTTTTAAGGATTTTTTAGACAAATACAATAATTCAAAGGGGTCAAATGGACTTATTTCTTTTCTCCTTTTCTGACTAATGCACAAATTATTTTTAGCTGATGTGAAGCCTCCATGATCTCATCTACTAATACTTTTATTTCTGGTAAATAATAGCGGATCGGTCGATGTATACTCCATTGATTAGGCACAATTTTTTCAATTCAAGTAGAACAACATCAATCTGACACTTAATATAGATTAGTTAGGCAAGCACAATCCATGCATGTACTGCATTAATGCGTAGCCACTTCAAATCTCCTATTCTCATCTCCTCTTGTCAGTCATTTTCTTTTCCTCAGGATATAATGGATGATTAGGACCTGCGGGCCCTTGTGAAAACCGGAGTGGTTCTCTTACTATGTATGCAACTATGCAATCATATAAGTTCAACCAAAAAAAAACTATGCAATCATATATGTCCCTTAATTCACAAGTCAGACCTGGAAACAGTGGATGGTGCGTACGTGATGCTGAGGTTTCTGTTCGTACGCATCTTATGAAAGCACGGACCTAATTTTCTGTCGCTGTCGCAGTGTCAAATTGCAAAACAGTATAATTAACTAGGTCACCACCGGCATCATGATTTAAAATAGTCATTCCCTCTATGTATCACGTGCGAAAATTTTAGAATTTTTGAATGTCAAGTTTAACTAGTTTAAACTACATTGAAATGAAATTCGAATTGCAGTTGCCTTTTTATGATAGTTTGATTGTAGGTGCGTGCTAATTTTATATAAAAATCAGTAAAGTATTTGATCTAAATTCGTTTAAAATCTTTGAATTTGAGTATAGTTTTTTAAAGGCATGCGTTTTACTTGAGTTGTTATAAATAGGTATATACCTTAAAACTAAAATTTTCAGAAAATATACTTGAATATGGGTTGAATTCAAACATTTAAAACGATGGTGCCTTGACACCATGGGTATAATTATTAGCTTGGACGACGATGTTTTCAAACACCTCACATGCATGCATGATTTAACCATGTTTAAATAAGCAGCACTTAAGGTTGTGTTTGGTTTAGGGACAAGGTGGGATATGATGGCTCTGTCCCTGGTTTTAGGATGGGATGATCCTATTTTTTGTTTGGTTGGGGGATAGAGGCATCCCTGTTTTTTGTTTGGTTGGAAGGATAAAGTGGGATGGAATGGTCCCATTCTTTGTTTGGATGGAAGGATGAAGGTGAGACATGTGTGGCATTTGAGTTTTTTTAAAAAAAAATTTGAAGGCTATTGTTGATATGTTTCTACACATAAGCCTTTGAGTTTTTTTAAAAAAAATTAAACAAAACAGTACTTAAAAAATAAAGAGGTGTGATGACTCTATCCCATGTGGGATGACTCCGTCTCATGAAAAAAAGAGGATTACCTGGTCCCGGATCTACAAGGAATATTCCTAGTGGGATGTCTTTGACTCTGCTTGTCTCTCATCCAAACACCTACAAAAACAGGTCCATTCTATCCCGTCCCACCTAGTCCTTGCAACCAAACACATGGTAAATGTTTACGCCTAACCCTCGTGCGAATTAACATACTGACCGCGCAGTTGTCCATGTCGGCGTCTACTATCACTAAATATATGCCTTGATTTCTGTCATGAGCTCAGCGATGGTTTTGACATTGCGTATGGTGATTTGGTTGGCATTCCTGATGTCCAGCTAGCACAGGAGTCAATGGATTGGCTTCGAAGTTCTTCAGAAATATGACCAGCCTTCTCTTTTGCCTTCAAGGAGCCGCCGTTACAATTCACAAAATCTCGATCGACATAATAACATTCACACTTCAAGTATATTATGACACAATATGGATGAGTGCGCAGCGCTGCAAGAATCAGTACCTCAAATTTTTAGATGCAGACACTCCAAAATAGGCTAGACCGTTTGCCACAATCTATCAACGGTAAAATTGTCACCATTCAGTGCAAGTCTAGCATATACATGCACATAGATCAGATGCATCGATCATGTATGCTAATTCATATGGTACCATGCGTCTAAAACCCTACCCATGGGCCATGGCAGCAGATGGACTCGCCGACATTGACCTGAATACAAAGCCCCTGTTGCCATGCGTTGAGCTCCACGGTTCCAAGGTTCCTCTTGGGATTGTGCAGAAGTTTCGCAGAATCCCTTAACGAGCCATTTTCAGATACATGGCCATGTTGATTGCATCTTAGAGGCATAACTATGCAGTCACAGGCGCTAAATATCTACAGTATGAGAGTTGGTGCCCTATTTATGCTCTTTTTCACTAATAACAATAGTATGCGGAATTCTACTTGTCACTTTGTCAGAACAAATGAAAGCTGAAAAAAGGTTAGCTTGAGTTCCTGCTTCAGGTGCAGTAACACAAATACTATTAAAGGATGTTCTTATGCTTGTGAATGTGTCACACTATTGAACGTGTTACATGTATAGAGTGTAGAGGGTTATTTGCAATTGTTCATGCTACATATTTGGGCTCTTGGCCCATTGGAATGGTAATTCATTCACACTCCATTGTTCCAACATGATATCACACACCTAGGTTTCCCCGCCACCGCTGCCTGTCCGCCCTTTTCCACCTGCCTACTCTTCCTGTTTGACGCTACCTGTCTGCCCGTTTCCACCTGCCTACTCTTCCTGTTTGACGCGGCCGCCGTGTGCACGGGAGCTCATGCCCCCACACCCGCACCGGATTCGGCCTCACCACCGTCTGATCCAAGCTCTCTGTCGCCAGGTGCAGACGATATGGAGTCTTGATGCGGGGATCCAGCTGCAGGTTTGGGTTCTTCTGTGGCGTTGGTGGTCAACAAGAAACAAAGTCAATGCAGGAGAAAGAAGAGCCTCGGGTCCAGAAATATGCTCCTTGATTGACTATTATGTTAAGGAGTTTGAAAAGCTGAAAAAAACAAAATGCCAGAAGGGAGCGAATGGATCCTGGAAGTGGGAACCCCCTCCGGAGGACATTTACAAAATCAATACAGATGCATCTTTCAAGGCCAATACACAAGAGGGCGGATGGGGCTTTGTTGCGCGTGACAAAAATGGTGAATTCCTGGAAGGGGGCTGTGGGAGGCTGGAGAGAGTTTCGAGTCCTTTGCATGCTGAAGCGCAGGCAGTGTTGATGAGCCTTCGTCGTGTTGCTGAGTTGGGAATGAGCCGGATTATTCTCGAAACAGATGCAACAAATCTGCAAAAAGGGCTGACCTCAACGGAATTGGATAGGAGTGTCGACGGGGTTTTGCTCCGTCAGATCAGAAACTTCATTGCGGAGACGTTTGAATATTGTGTGATCCGGGCGTGCCCAAGATCATGCAACAAAGTGGCTGATAGCCTAGCTCTGTATGGGGCGAGTGTTGTTTGCTCGGGTTCAGCGATGTTCATGAACCAAGTCCCCGCCTTTGTGACTGCCTTGGTCTCGGGCGATTTGCCCAGAGTCAATGGTTAATGGAAGACATGCTCTTCTTTATCAAAAAAAAAAGGTACGATGCCCTCCTCGTTGTCTCGGCTTCCCCCCGCTTCGGCCGCCGACGCCTTCCGGCCACCACGCGCGCCCGCCGCGTCGGGGCTCCTCACAGCCACTACGCGCGCCCGCACCACCGCCTCCCGGCCGACACCGCCGCCCCAGGCCGAAGCTCATTCACACTCCATTATTCCAACAGAACGAAGTTGTCCGAACGGAACTTCTTGTCCGTCATTTGTGCCCTGACGATGACGGGAGTCGGTTTTTTCCATAGCTCAACCGAAAGAGAAATGCAGGCCTAAAAGCAGCTGGCATGGGCGGACCCACAGTGGGACATGGGGGTACAGTTGTACCCCCAAAATATTTTGCAAAAAATCAACTATATATAATATATATTTCATATATATAGAAAAAAGCTAAAAGTGCAGGTAATTTAGCAAATTCAGCCTACTAGCCAAAAGGCCCAATTGGCATTTCCTAACCTAACCGTAGCCTCCTGCCTGGCTGCCTCTCACGCCGCCTCCTGCCTTGCTCCGTGCCTGCCTCCTCTCCATCTCTCTTGCACAGCCGCCACAGCCCACAGTGCGCCCCTCCTCGTCTCCGGCGACGCGGCGAACGGCGAACGGCTACCGGCGGCGGCGCGGCGCCGGGCGCCCACACCCAATCGCCGACACGACGTCGACGGCGAAGAAGTCCCCACGGCCAGGTGGCCCATGCGGCAGCGGCAGCTCCTCCCCTATTCCAGCTTCAACGGCGGCGGCGCTCCCGACGGGCGGCGGCGGCGCTCCCGACGCGCGGCGGCGGCGCTCCCGACGGCCATGCCGCCCCTACACACAAGGTTGGTATTCTACAATGTGCAGCAGTATGTGTATCAAAATTCTCTATCTTATATATATACTCCGTAGATTCTTAACTTCGTACCCCCATTCCAAAAATCCTGGGTCCGCCACTGGCAGCTGGCAAAGTGTGAGAGTTTCCAACAAGCATCAGAATTACTTGGACTCATTGGGTCTATCACTTGGATCTTCTTGAACACATAACAGCCCAATGTGCATGCACCTGAGGTCTTCACTTTCAGCACAGTTCTCACGCAAGGATGAACCTAGTACCTCTGCCACTGTTCCCCTGGCCCAATTCTCCCATAACTGAGGACACAAGGATACCTCAGAAATCTAGCATATGATCAACTTCAAAAAATGGAAATTACTCGATACAGAACTCACATAGTTCAATAGACGCCCAGCCATCATCAGTTTTGATGAAAATAGTGTTTCTTCTTCCGGTCACAATTTCTAGAATGATCACTCCAAAGCTAAAGACATCTGACTTGGTCGAGACATGCCCACGAACTGCATATTCAGGCGACATGTATCCACTACAAGCAGATGGGAAGAATTAAAACATTACTTACAAAAGAAACGTAAAACACTACTATGCAGCATATAGATCAAATTGACACTAACAAAATTAAATACTTGAGTTCAGATGTGCATACTAGATACTAGGTTCCAGCCACTCTTCTAGACTTCTAGTGATATGCGCTGTATGGTCTCGCTCAAAAACACTTGCCAAACGGAAGTCCGAGATCTTTGGTGCACATCCGTTTTTCAGAAGATGTTGCTTGGCTTCAAATGGCGGTGTATAACTTTTACGCGTGACTCATCATGTAGATACGCCAAGCCTCGAGTGAAAATCTTGTGCCTTGTATCCCATAGTTGATTCCGTTTTTCATCATCTGCGTGCATGCATTATACAACCTTAACAAATTAGGCAAAGTTAGCTTATGAACATCGTCCGTCTGTGTCATTTGCGAAACATACCGTAAAAGCCATATTTGGCCGAGGGACCACCCAAAACTACATTCATTTGCTCTTGGACACCGCGCTCTGAGAAAGGAGAGAATGATGAGAAATTATCATAATTTCCGGATGACAAAGAAACAGGATGATGGGGAAATGTCTGAAATGCCTTTCGGTCGAAACCCTTTGGCTTCCTTGTCACTTCACCCCCTCTCTCTCCGCACGGATGAGGTCGCTACCGCCGCTACGAGATCCGGTGACCCAGCTCTACACCGGCAACCTTCCTACACCCCTCAGACTCCCTACGCCTCCCCTCAGCTCTCCCTCCCACCATTGGCCAGATCCAAGCCAAGGTGACGATGGCCACGCCATTGTTAGGTTTTTTTTCAAGCTCTAGATTAATTTTATAGAGGTTTTTTTGTTTATCCTCTATTTATTTGTCTTTTTCGTAGTGCCGCTCACAATTACATTATGAGACTAGAGAATAAGGATCTATTTATAGATTCCACTTTCAGGTATTACAAAGCTATCCTCCTGTTTTCCAATACACCGTAAGACTCTTGAATCATGTCACTAACCACGATCAGATAAGATGGTTTTATGAGTCTAAAATATATTAGTCTCTAACACACACATGTGAGTCATGTGTCATGATCAGATTGTTTACGAAATCAATTCTAATCTAATCATATGGGTCAATAGCCTGCAGAGCTGATCTTGTAAAACAAACGTAGCTATTCCGCTCTGTGCTATACTCGGGTTAAATATGTGTGTGTGTGTGTGTGTGTGTGTGTGTGTGTGTGTGTGTGTGTGTGTGTGTGTGTGTGTGTGTGTGTGTGTGCATGCATATTAAATTCTAGTAAACTAGTTTTCAATAAATATATTTACTATATTCTAGCACAGCCGTCCTCAGTACCTCAAGTATTAATTTCTCGAGTTAAATTCTATATCAAATTATTCCCTATTACATGCATCAATAATATGAATAATTCCATATTGAGCTAAACTAACAATAACCACAATAAATATTGATAGCCACATAAAAATCCAACATCTCTCACTTGGCTAAAATATTTTAATCAATAAACTGAAATCCCATGACTTAATTATGCTTAGAAAATAATTTTTCACTAACTGGCTTATTCAGTGAATCTTTCTTCGATGTGTTTACTTTTAATATGAATAAGTGGCAAGTTGTGATACACTTTCAACAACCTTAAGTGATGCAAAAAAATTTCTTAGCCATACACCTTCCTTTGCTGCTTCAAATGCAGCAATGTATTCAACTACCGTAAAAAAAAGAACAATTGTATCATGTTTTCTGCTGCACCAAGAAATAGCATTTCCTGCTAAAATAAATAGATAACTAGAACACCTTGCCAATCAAGATCACTATAACTTTGCAGCTGATGATTATGACTATTAAAACGTAATGAATAATCTATAGTTTATTTGACATAACATAATACATATTTGATTTGTTTCCAGTGCTCTTCCCCAAGATTTTTTTTACTTCTACTAAGAATTCCAATGGCATGGCTAAGATTATATCGCGTGAATAACATAGTATATATTAAACATCCCAAAACTGAAGAATAAGGAATTCCATTCATTCTAGTTTTTTGCTTAGGAGTGTTTGGACATAATTCCTCACGGCATTTATTTTCCTTCACAATACGTACGTACATTAACAGGTTTATTGTTTTCTATAGAAAATCGTTTTAAAAGCTTCCAAGGTATGCCTTTTGGGACAAACCAAGAATCCTTTTATCCCAATCTCTATTATTTTAACTCCTAAAACATAGAAAGCCTCTCCCATATCATTCATATCAAATTAAGAAGACAATCAAACTTTCACTCCCATCAAAATATTTTTTATCATTAGAAGCAATGAGAATATCAATATATAAAAACAGTATGACAAAACATTTACCAATAACTTTTGTATATATCCAATGATTACCTTCCGTTATTGAAAAAACCATATGATGTGACAACATTATCAAATAAAATATACTATTGATGTAAAGCTTGTTTAAGACCATAAATTGATCTATTCAACTTGCAAACCTTATTTTTCATTTTCTTTTTCTCCAAAAAATTCCGACTGTTTCATATATATTTGCTCCTCCAAAAAACCACTAAGAAAGGCAATTTTAATATCTTATTGGTGGAGTTCAAGATCATAATAAGTCATCAAAGCAATAATAACATGAATTGAAATAAATTTTGTAACAGGAGAAAAGTTTCCACAAAGTCAATACATTTTCTTTGTGTAAAGCCTTTAGCAACAAGCCTAGCTTTATATATCTTTTCACTAAACCTGCTGCATTCAATTTCTTTATAAAAAAATCCATTTACAACCTATGAGCTTACGGTTGTTTAGTAGATCAACAAGTTACCGAACTTCATATCTTTTTATCAAGTTTAATTTTTCCCGTATTGTTTCCACCCATAGTTTTGATTGTGAGCAGTTAATTATTTCTTTATAAGTCTTTGGTTCTTTCTCTAAATATAAAATTTTAGAGTGAACTTTCCCTAGGAACAAATAATAATCATCTAGATATTAGGGTGTACTTAAATTCCTCCAATTTCTCCTAAGCATCCTCCAACTTCTTCTTTGGTGTTGGGAGTTTGATTTGTATTTCCTTCAGAATTGAACCTCTTTCAGTGTAAGAATTAATTCTAGATGTATCTATCTGTATTTCTGATGGAGTTGCCAATAATTCCACACTCACCCGCTTAGCACGGTGAGGTGTGTTTCGATATAAAAATATTGTATCTCTACTTTCCACTAGTTTATCCTTCTCCAAATCATAAAACTTGTATCCTTATGGTTACAAAGAATAACCAATAAAAATTCCTGGCATGCTTTTAGGCTGCAATTTTGTATGGTTTTGATTTGGCATCCTAATTTGCGCATTACAACCCTAGACAACTAAGTGACAAAGTGAGGGTTTTCTTCCGGTTCACAACTCATAAGGAGTGACCATTACAGTCTTAGATGGCGAATGATTTAATAAACAAACAACAGTATGTAAAACTTCCTCTCAAAAAGACAAAACGAAGATTTGAATAAATCATTATAGTCTTAACCATATTCATAAGTGTTCTAGTCCTCCACTCAGTAACACTATTTTGGTGCAAAGTTTAAGGTATGATATAATGATGAATAATTCCATACTCTTTACAAAAAAACATTTAATATTCTTGAAGTGTATTCTCCTCCACCATCAGTTCTCAAAACTTTGATCTTTCTATTCAATTGATTTTTGACTTTAGTTTTAAATATCTTGAACAAATCAAATCCTTTTGACTTATGTTTAAAATAAATCAATGAATGTGATAAAATAAATCTTTTTAACCTCTAGTGGGAGTAGACATCTCATCACAAATATCAAAATGAATAATAGCAAGAGACTCATAAGATTTTTTCGCCTTTGTAAAAGATGCACATGTCATCTTACCCATTATATATGACTCACAAATACCAAACTCCTCTCACATAAAGTATAAAACTTTAGAATTAATAAGTCTCTTAATTTTGTTTTTAAATATGTGACCAAGTCATAAATGCCATAAATAAGATTCTAAGCATGTGTTTATATCATTAGTATTCTTCAGTATGGAGTTATTTTCACCAACTAAGAATAAATATTGCCATCAATTGATAGTTAATCAAGAAAATAAAGACCTTCATGATGAGTTCCAGTATGCACTAATTTTTCATTGAGCAATATTTTAACTATTCCTTTTCCAAACAGTATGTTATAATCAATATATTCCAACTGAGTAACAAAAATTAAATTCTTGTTATGCTAGGTGAATATAAATTCCAACTGAGTAACAAAAAATAATTTCATCCATTGGGGAGTTTTAGGACATAATTTGTAATTCCAGGTACATCAGCTTTAGCATTAGCGCCCAAAAAGATATATCTATTTCCCCTTAGAATTATTTGCACAGAAGTAAAAGCTCTATGATCTCTAGTGATATGAGATGTAGCATCAGAATTGATAACCCAACTATTTGGAAAAGTAGTAGTAAGTAAAAATTCAGTGCATACAAAAATATTAGACATACTGTCAGGCGAAGAATTGTCTTTATTCTCAACTGGTTGATTATTTTGATTCTTTTGCTCATTATGCTTCTTCTTTTTCCTACAATCAGTTCTAAAATGTCCATACTGACCATAGTTGTGACACTTAAAATACTTACACTTATCATTTCTCTGAGTTGAGTTATAATTTCCATGACTATCCTAATCACGTTTCCTGTTTATTTTTAAAAATATATATTTTATTTTTTACAGGGTCCCGTGGAGCCCAACGGGAGAGGACAATCCCTGTCCCTGCCTCGTTAGCCTAGCGGCCCCCTGCCCCGTTCCCCTGGGGGGGGGGGGGGTTGAGAGCGCCTCCCGCTCCGCCTCCGATAGGGAAATTTCCCGCGGGCCTGCCTCACAGGAGAAATTACCGCCCCTAGACTCGCAGCTGTCTCCTTTCTGCACGCGCTGACCGAGAGAAGACCTGACACCACGCAAGCATGACCGGTGACTTTGTGTCAGGACCAGCAAAACATCCGAAATGGAGATTCACTTCGCAGCCGCTTGAAGCAACAGAAGTTGGCAAGAAAAGGGACGCTCTGGCGATTTCATTTAAACAGCTCCAACAGTGTGGATTTCATCTGGGACTACACAAAAGGATCGAACAAGTCCGAACACATTCTCAGACCAGTCTGAACTCATTTTCGTATTTATTGTTGAGTCCTATAACCCACGGCAATTACTTAATTGAACCTTTCCCTTCCTCTGAACTTAAATCATGTTTACTGCTGTAACTTTTGTAATGAGCTGGAAGAGGGTTTATATCCCGAAGGGAATGGAAAAAAGAGACAGGGAGGATGAAAATGCTAGTCTCTCTGGTAGCATAGAACCCTGGTTTCTTATTCCTGACACTTTGAATCGTCCCCAAATCGCTACAGTCCACTAATACCGTCCAATTCGGTCAGATTATTTAGCCATGATCTAAGAAGGGTATCAAAACACTCATGATTCTTGAAGTGGCGATCTGCCTAGCGAAGGTTGGTGGCGATCGATAGATCTGCCATTGCAAAATCCCTAAGCTCAGCCAGATCTAAACTTGGCAAAAAGATTCAAGAAAGAGGAAGAGGGGAGAGGTTGGCAAAGTATTGCTAGTAAAATCCCTCAAACCGATCTTGCGAATCTGGTTATGGTCGCAAAAACATGGTCTCAAGGTTCTACTGAAGAAGCAGAGTTGGAAATGGAGAACTGATCGGACATTATCGAGATCTAGGAAGAGTTTGAAGTTTTGAGAGCAAATGTGGCTGAGACCAAAGCTTTGCTCAAGGCGTACCTCTCACAATCTGTTCATCCAAATTTGGAGAGGAAGATCCCTGAGATTGGTGCAGCGCTTGGGATACACTTGGAGGCGGAATCGGCACACTTGTCTATTTCCCAGTCGGCTCAGTTGCTTCATACCACCAACCATTTGGTAAACTATGGAAACAATCTTGTTACTATCGTTCAGAGTCAGGAGTTGGGGAGGGAATAGATGAGTAGAGCATAAGCACTGGCTCAGCTGTTCATTGAACCTAATATGGTAGTACCCAATTTTGGACCTGTGTACACCTCTGCAACTAGGGTTAACTCACAGATTGATATGGGCACAAATTGTGGAATTAGAGGTGATGGCTCTCAAATGCATATCCCAAGTTTTGATTCCATTGGAGTTCGTACTTTCGATCAAGGTAGTGCAATACCTCCATTTAACCAACATGGTTGGAATGGTATTGGACAAGTACCTCCCACTTCCATGTACCTGCATCTAACTCTAAACCCGAACCAGAATCAAGGTACTTATACCCATTCTCCAGGAGTGCAATGGAATGGTCTAGTCGGGAATCAGCAGTGGAATACTAACAATGGAACTCATTGTTATGCTAAGGCTACCATTAAAGGTCCTAAGCTCGAGTTGCCCTTATTTACTAGTGAAGAACCTCTGGTGTGGATGGAGCAGTGTCAAAAATTCTTTGAGATGGCTGGCACACCTAGAGAATAATAGGTCAATATTGTAATAATAGGTCAATATTGCCACTGGTCATTTCTATGGCAGGGCCAGTACTTGGTTTAAGGGGATTGGGGTTCCCTGGCAAGCCCTCAATTGGCAGCAGTTGTGTGTTCTAATTAATGATAGATTCTCTGAAGCTAGTGCCCATGAAGCTGTAGAGAAATTATAGACTATCAAATATATTTCCACAGTTAGCAAGTACATTGATTAATTTGAGAAATATGTGGAATTGTTGAGAAGGTATCACTCATACCTTCAGGAGTCATATTTATTGAGCTGCTTTATGTTAGTAACCTTGCGCATGTAATAGTTAGTTAGCATTGCATGTTTCTGATTCCAGTAAACTGCATGCGTACGTGTATCTGGTTGTGGGCACCGTGCGCGTAGGAAGGCATGGCGAGAATAGCTCGCGCATGACCAGGGAGTAATCGGTTGTGGAAGTAGCGATATGTGCGGCTGTCCACCCGAAAGTTTCAGTTGGTTGTAAGCCTGTGAATAAAAGGAAGAAAGCCTCAGAAAAGCAGCATCTCTCTTTTAGCTGCACAAGTGCTGTGTGTTCCAAGTGTTCGCATTTGTTTTGTGTTGTGATTGATTTTGAGATCTTGATTGTGAGCTCGCCGGCTGTCAGGAACACCGGGATATCACTAACAATTGGTATCAGAGCAGTTCGTGAAGGCCTGCATCGCCATGGCTTCACCGACGGGTAGCCGTGGTCGCACATCGCCGGGCACGGGAAATGGTGAAGGTTCAAGCGACAAGACGCCGCCGCGCACGTCGTCACCAAGCCGCTCACCGTCGCGCCGATCGCGGATCCGCGACGCCCGCCACTCGCGAACCCGTGACGCACGTCGTCCACGGGAGGTCGTGGTTGAGCGTGTGATCAGAGAGTCCGGCGGCTCCGGCAATTGGCCGCAACTAACGAAGACCAACTATGACTCATGGTCTCTGTTGATGAAGCTGAAGCTCCAAGCTCGTCATCTCTGGGATGCCGTCGAGCATGATGGCGCCGATTTCCACGACGACCGCACCGCACTGGAGGCAATCTGCAGTGGGGTGCCTCAGGAGATGGTTCCCACCCTGGCGACCAAGCCGTCGGCCAAGGAGGCGTGGGAGGCGATCAAATCGATGCGTATCGGGGATGATCGGGTGCGGAAGTCGACGGCGCAGAGTCTGCGCGCCGAGTACGAGCAGATCACGTTCCGTGACGGCGAATCGGTCGAAGATTTTTCCCTTCGCCTGACGAACATCGTGCAACGGCTGTCGATCCTCGGCGACCCGGAGCCGGAGTCCAAGGTGGTGGCCAAGTACCTGCGCGTCGCTCGACCGAGGTACAAGCAGCTCGTCGTCTCCATCGAGACACTCCTTGATATCGACGCGCTCTCGATTGAGGAGGTTACAGGGAGGCTCAAGGCGGCAGACGACGACGTTCCGGCGTCGACGCAGACCGTCAGCGGCAAGCTGCTGCTCACGGAGGAGCAGTGGATTGAGCGCTACAAGAAGCGGGACCAGGAGTCAAATCGCGGCGGATCGAACTTCGGCGGCCGCGGCAAGCGTCGCGGCAGAGGGCGTGGGCGAGGTACCGGCAGCAGCAACGACTCGCGGGCCGGCACGATCGCAGGTCAGACCGTCCCCGACGACGTGTGCAGGAACTGTGGCAAGAAGGGCCATTGGGCCAAAGATTGCCAGGGTAAAAAGAGGGTGGAGCAGGCCCACGTGGCCCAGGATGATGAGCCCACCCTACTTCTTGCCCTCAGTGCCGTGCAGAAGGAGGGGATTCATCCCCAATTCGTAGCGCCGCCACCGACTTCGATTCCGGCGATTCCGCCGTCGATCTGCAACGATGACCAACTCCACTTCGTCGAGGACAATGTCTTCGCCGCCTTCGATGAATCCGGGGACCAGGACCCGAAGCGATGGGTCCTGGACACGGGTGCATCCAATCACATGTCGGGCTCGCGGGGGGCGTTCTCCAGCCTCGACGCCGGCGTCACCGGGTCCGTGCGTTTCGGCGACGGCTCCGTCGCCCGCATCGAGGGGATCGGCACTGTGCTATTCTCTTGCAAGACCGGCGAACACCGCGCCATCTCCAACGTCTACTACCTGCCGCGCCTCACCGCCAACATCATCTCGGTCGGCCAGCTCGACGAGATTGGATACCAGCTACTGGTCGAAGACGGGGTGATGCGGATCCGCGACGAGGAGCGCCGCCTGCTTGCCAAGATCCACCGCAACCCAGGGCGGCTCTACGTGCTCGACGTCGACATCGCACGGCCTGTCTGCCTGGCGGCGCGGGGAGAAGAGGAAGCGTGGATCTGGCACGCTCGATTCGGCCATCTCCACTTCGCCGCGCTGCGCAAGATGGGCAGGGATGGCCTTGTCCGCGGCATGCCCCCGCTCACCCAAGTGGAGCAAGTCTGTGAAGCGTGTCTCGCCGGCAAGCATCGGCGCACACCGTTTCCCCAGCGAGCACTCGGACGAGCGACGGAGGTGCTGCAACTGCTCCACGGTGACCTCTGCGGCCCCATTTCGCCGCCGACACCAAGTGGAAATCGGTACTTCCTCCTCCTTGTCGACGACTGCTCCCGGTATATGTGGCTGTCTCTGCTTCCCAGCAAGGATGCGGCACCCACGGCGATCAAGCGCATCCAGGCAGCGGCGGAGCGCAAGTCCGGCAAGCTGGTTCGTGCACTCCGCACGGATCGGGGAGGAGAGTTCCTAGCAAAGGATTTCATGCAGTACTGCGCTGAGCTGGGACTTCGTCGCGAGCTGACGGCGCCCTACTCTCCTCAGCAAAACGGCGTCGTCGAACGCCGCAATCAAACCGTGGTCGGGACTGCTCGGAGCATGCTCAAGGCGAAGGGGCTCCCGGGCGAATTCTGGGGCGAGGCGGTCTCCACGGCCGTCTACCTGCTCAATCGCTCGTCGTCCAAGAGCGTGGGTGGCAAGACTCCCTACGAGCTTTGGACCGGAAGTGTCCCTGGCGTCCACCATCTGCGCACCTTCGGGTGTATTGCGCACATGAAGGTGACGACACCAAACTTGAGGAAGCTCGACGACCGGAGCAAGCGCACCATCTTCATCGGCTATGAAGCAGGATCCAAGGCGTATCGGGTGTACGACCCGGTGTCACGGCGCGTGCACATCAGCCGCGACGTGGTGTTTGAAGAGATGGCGAAATGGTCCTGGACCGAGGGCCAACGGAGCGAGATGGGGGACTTCGTCATCGAGAACTTCAACCTGGCGCCATCCGGGTCGGTCACCACTACAATGACGACGAGTGCGAGTACATCGGCCGAGGGTGCTGCTTCACCTTCGACCTCACCAGCACCGTTGGGCCATGTCTCACCAGCACCGTCTGCCCACGCCTCGCCAGCATCGTCAGCACATGTCTCGCCAGTGCACGCCACTGGGAGCGCGACGCCGGGCACGCCCTCACTTCAGGACGCGACCCCGATCGAGTTTGTGTCGCCACCTGGAGCTGGCGCTTCACAACATCTGGACGCGTACCACGACGACGACGTCCCAGTCCGGTACCGCAACATCGACAATGTACTGGGACCGGCCACACCGCCAGGGCTCGCCGCACGGGAGCTGGAGGAGCAGTTGCTGCTGGCAAACGAAGCTGAGCCGACGTCGTTCAGGGAGGCAGAGGAGCACGAGAATTGGCGCCACGCCATGCTCGATGAGTTCACCTCCATCGAGGCGAACGACACCTGGGAGGTCGTCGATCCACCACCTGGAGTGAGGCTGATCGGCCTCAAGTGGGTCTATAAGACCAAGCGTGATGAGGCCGGCCTCGTTGCCAAGTTCAAAGCCAGACTCGTCGCCAAGGGATATGTCCAGCGCCAAGGGATCGATTTCGATGAAGTTTTTGCTCCGGTGGCACGGCTTGAGTCAGTGCGGTTGCTGCTGGCCTACGCCGCGAGTGAGGGCTGGTCAGTGCACCACATGGACGTCAAGTCGGCCTTCCTCAACGGCGAGCTGCAAGAGGACGTCTACGTCGAGCAGCCCCCCGGTTTCGTGCTCAAAGGACAGGAACACAAGGTGCTCCACCTGATCAAGGCGCTCTATGGTCTTCGCCAAGCCCCACGCGCCTGGTACTCCAAACTGGACGCCTCGCTGCTCAAGCTCGGGTTCACCAGGAGTACCTCCGAGCATGCTGTGTACCTGCGCGGTCAGGGAGCACGGCGGCTCATCGTGGGAGTCTACGTTGACGACTTGGTGATCACCGGTGGCAATCACTCTGATATTGACAAGTTCAAGCAGGAGATGAAGAATACATTCCAGATGAGTGATCTGGGGTTGCTGAAGTACTACCTTGGTTTGGAGGTGATACAATCTGAGGTGGGGATCACTGTTAGCCAGAGAGCATATGCAGCAAAGATCTTAGAAGGTGCTGGTCTGTCAGGCTGCAATCCAATCAACACTCCAATGGAGCCCAGGTTGAAACTGAGTAAGTCAAGCTCTGCCCCTGCTGTTGATGCTACTCAGTACAGGTCCATTGTTGGTTCTCTGCGCTATTTGGTGAATTCAAGGCCAGATTTGGCATACTCAGTGGGATACATTAGTAGATTCATGGAGAATCCAACCACTGAACATATGGCAGCAGTGAAGAGAGTACTTAGGTACATTGCAGGAACTCTTCACTACGGTTGCCACTATCAGAGGGAGAAGGAGGCACAGCTTGAAGGTTACTGTGACAGTGACCTTGCCGGAGACATTGATACAAGAAAGAGCACCTCCGGTGTCCTATTCTTCCTCGGCAGAAACATAGTAACCTGGCAGTCTCAAAAGCAAAAGGTGGTGGCCCTTTCATCATGCGAAGCTGAGTATATTGCTGCAACGACTGCGGCCTGCCAGGGGATTTGGTTGGCGCGACTTCTGGCAGAGCTTAAAGGCAAGAAGCCCGGCGTCATTAATCTGAAGATCGACAATCAGTCAGCCATCCAGCTGAGTAAGAATCCTGTTTTTCATGATCGTAGCAAGCATATCGATGTTAGATACCATTTTATTCGCGAATGCATCGAGGAGAACAGGATCACAGTTGAGTCCATTGGGACTGCTAATCAGCTGGCTGATATTTTGACAAAGGCCCTGGGACGTGAGCGTTTTTGTGAACTTCGTTCTAAGCTTGGGGTCATTGATCTAAAGAGCGTGTGCAAGGCTTAGGAGGAGAATTTGTTAGTAACCTTGCGCATGTAATAGTTAGTTAGCATTGCATGTTTCTGATTCCAGTAAACTGCATGCGTACGTGTATCTGGTTGTGGGCACCGTGCGCGTAGGAAGGCATGGCGAGAATAGCTCGCGCATGACCAGGGAGTAATCGGTTGTGGAAGTAGCGATATGTGCGGCTGTCCACCCGAAAGTTTCAGTTGGTTGTAAGCCTGTGAATAAAAGGAAGAAAGCCTCAGAAAAGCAGCATCTCTCTTTTAGCTGCACAAGTGCTCTGTGTTCCAAGTGTTCGCATTTGTTTTGTGTTGTGATTGATTTTGAGATCTTGATTGTGAGCTCGCCGGCTGTCAGGAACACCGGGATATCACTAACACTTTATCGGGGGACTCGAGGAAGAGATCAAACACGCTGTGTGGCCATCAACCGAAAGGGCAGTTGGAAACTTATTGGTATGCAAAGCTAGAGAGAAGTCTACTTTGGCAAGGAAACCTAGTAATTTGGGGGCTCTAGTAAACCAAAATCTATTCCTAACGGCAATTGAAACCTGGTACAGAGGTGATTCGGTACTGAATACAGATAACTGGACCAGAAAAACCAAGCAAATGGGAACAAGAAAACCTATTTGCATTGCAAAGAACCTTGGGTCCTTGGTCATAACTTGACATGTAAAATTAGAAAAGCCCTTCACACTATCTTAATGCAAGGGGATGAGGAGGAGGAAGTAACCGAGGAACCAGAGGTTACAGGAGAGCAGGGTTATATCACTGCCCCAGGAAGTCCAAATTGTGCTAAAAATATTGAGAAAGGTGGGCAGCTTATGTAAATTTCTAGTCAAGCTGTTAAGGGTACTACTGGACCTGCTACGTTTTCACTTATAACTGTTATTAGGGAAGAAAGCAGTGGCTGTAGTTGATAGTGGGAGTACAAACTCATTCATGGACTATGACTCTATGAGTTTGCTGTCAAAAGCAACTGCAAGTTAAGGTATATTCCTAGTAAGAAGGTTCAAGTTGTCATTTCAGTAATTCATTCCAACTTTTGAAATTGAGAAGTTATGACATCGTTTTGGGGGCAGATTGGATTTATGATCATAGTCCCATTGGTCTGGATCTGAAGAAAAGAACTTTGTCTATTAACAAGGAGGGAGAATCTGTAATATTCCACCGCGCTGAGTAAACATTGCATAATCAAGGCCGCAAAGTTGGAAAAGATGGCGCAGAAAGGAGTGAGAGGGTGCATAATCCATGTTAATCTGATTTAGGAATCAAAATATAAGGATGATCTTGACCCTCCGGTTGAAATTGAGGAAGTTCTGTGATGGTATGTAGAAGTGTTTGGAGAATCAACAAGATTAGCACCAAAAAGGAATTGTGATCACTCCATTCGCCTGAAGGTTAATGCAGAGCCACCCAACATTAGACCGTACAGAATTCCACCTTATCAAAAGGATGCCATAGAGGAAATCACTACGCAACCATTGGAATCATAAGAAATTCGAACTAGTGTTAGTCCATACTCTTCACCACAGTTATGGTGGGAAAGAAGGATGGGTCTTGGAGGATGTGTGTGGATTACAGGCAGTTAAACTCTATGACAATTCAAAACAAGTTTCCAATGCCAGTGATAGAAGATCTTTTAGATCAATTATATGGAGCAAACATATTTTCTAAACTTGATTTAAAATCTAGATATCATCAAATTAGTATGGCCAAGGAAGATATACATAAGACTGCGTTTAGAACTCATTTGGGCCATTATGAATATTTGGTTATACCATTTGGACTCACTAATGCCCTGGCTACTTTCCATGCCCTAATGAATGGGATATTCTCTCCATATTTGAGGAAATTCTTGCTAGTATTCTTCGATGGCATCCTAATTTATAGCAAGTCTCTTGAGGAACATGTGAAATATTTGGAAATTATTTTGTCACTTTTGAAGCAAAATCAGCTCATGGCAAAAAGAAGCAAATGCTATTTTGCTATGTCAGAGGTAGAATATCTAGGGCACATCATCAATGTCTCAGGAGTATCCATTGACCCAAAGAAGATCCAAGATGTAATGAGTTGGCTCACTCTGGACAATACAACTAAACTGAGAGGATTTCTTGGACTTACCGGCTATTACAGAAGATTTGTGAAGGGATATGGCCAAATTTGTAAAACCTTATTTGATTGCTTGAAAAATGCATTTACTTGGGGACCAGCCCAAACAGAAGTCTTTAAGAAACTAAAAGAAGTGATGATTACTTGTCTAGTTTTAGCTCTGCCGAATTTTGCAAAACTGTTCGTGCTGGAGACGGATGCTTGTGGGACTGATCTTGGTGCAGTTTTCATGCAGGAGGGCCGAGTAATTACTTATTATAGCAAGACTTTAGGAGTAAGAGCAGCTGCTCAATCGATATATGATAAGGAGGCCATGGCCATACTTGAAGCACTGAAGAAGTGGAGGCATTACTTGATTGGAAGCAAATTGATTATCAGGATTGATCAGAGGACTCTTAACATTACCACTCAGGGGTTAGCCGAAGGAATTCAACACAAATGATGACTAAAATTTCTAGAGTTTGATTATTGTGTTGAATACAAGAAAGGGAAGGAAAACTTAGCTATGGATGCACTGTTGAGAAGGGACGCCAACTTTGAAGAAAAGGGAGAAGAATGTCAGGCAGTGGTTACTATTATACCCGAATGGATAGATGATGTCAAGGAAAGTTATGTTAATGATCCCCAGTGTGAGAAATTGTTTAGTGAATTACAAAGTAATGCTGATGTGAACCCGAGTTATAAGTTGGGGCAAGACTTCTGAAATATAAGGGTAGAATACATGTGGGAATTGGTAATGGCTTTAGACACAAGATTTTGGAAGCATTCCATTCTTTGGCTTTTGGAGGGCATTCAATTATAAGGGCTAACTATCATAGGGTGAAGAAATTGTTCTATTAGCCTAGACTTAAAAATGAAGTGGACTTACTAGTAGCTGAATGCCCAGTCTGTCAGATCACTAAGTCTGAACATGTGCATATCCCCGGTCTTTTAAATCCCTTGGAAACTCTAGACACAACGTGGACACATATATAACAATGGATTTCATTTAGGGATTACCTAAGTCAAAGGGAAAGGAAGTTATATTAGTGGTAGTTGATCGGTTTACAAAGTATGCACACTTTTTAGCACTGTCACATCCTTACACCGTCCAGCAAGTGGTACAAGTATTTATGGATAACATTTTAAAGTTACATGGGATGCCAGTTGCTATTGCAACTGACAGGGATAGGATTTTTACCAGCAAGTTATTCCAGGAAATCTTTAACTCCCTTAAAGTCTCACTCCGATTCAGTACCGCCCACCATCTGCAGACGGACGACCAGACGGAAAGATTGAATTAATGTTTAGAGGCCTATTTGAGGAGCATGACTTTTCAGGAGCCAAAGGAATGGATGATGCGGTTAACAATGGTGGAATGGTGGTATAACACTTCATACCATACTTCCTTGTGCTATCCACCACCTCAGATCAGAGAATTAACTGTGCTGTGTCGGAAGAGGCTAAAGTGACCGTGGAGCAAAGGGAGCAAATGCTCAAATAGCTGAAGTTGAACTTGCAGCATGCTCAAGAAAGAATGAAAAGGTTTGCCGACCAACTCAGACCTAAATGACAACTGAAAGTTGGCAATATGGTGTATCTCAAGATGCAACCCTATAGGATGAATGCTTGCGAACTGAGGGGTTTTCTCAAACTAAGATCAAAATATTATGGTCCATTCAGGGTATTGAGCAAGGTTGGGCAAGTGGCTTATAAGCTTCAATTGCCAGAAGATGATATCATACACCCTGTATTTCACGTTAGCCAGCTGAAAAAGCACCAGGATCTAAAGTGAGAGACCATGTGGTCGTGACCCTATGAGAGTGATGAGTAATTGACAAGGGTTTAGATTAGTCGAGTTTGGTTTGGGTGGTTTGGACCATGTCGTTGCGTGGTGCAACGGGTTCGGTCTGTTTGGTCAAACTTGGTCGTATGGGTTTAGGATGCATATTCTAATGTTTCGACAGGTTTGGACTTCATCATGGGTAAGCATGATGTGTTTATGACATTTACGCTTTCATGTATCGAGCGGTGCTATTTGACGTGTTTTCTTGTCTGTGTGGCTGCAGGACATCAAGTGGAGTCGTGGCGAGACACGGAGGACCGGACTAGGCGCAGGTGGCGCTGAGGTCAGAACGGTCGGGATGTGTCAAAGACGACGTGGACTCGAGGTCGAGTCGTGGCGAGGCACGGTGGACCGGACTAGGCGCAGGTGGCGCTGAGGTCAGAACGGTCTAGGTGTGCTGAAGACGGCGAAGCCGCGTGGCTTGCAGGACAAGGAGCGCGGAAGCTTCCCAGAAGGTGCAGGAGGGGCGAATCGGGAAATTCGCAAGGCTGCACAAGCGGGAGCGGCCTCCGTTGGATTTAGCCGGCGTAACGGGTTGGAGACCCATTAGCCATGGGTTATAAAAGGAGAGGAGGGGCTGCATGCCTCCCTATGGATTCAAGAGAGAGTTAGGGTTTAGTGAGTCAAAAGAGGCTTTGGAGGTGGTTTCTCCTTTGCTCTTTAGTGGTTGAGAGTGGGTGTGTGAGACAGAGGTTGTCTCCTTCGTTACTCTCTTTGTGTGTGTTCCTCCCAAGAACCATGTAGTTCTTGGTGTTCTTGAGGATTGAGAGGGAGAGATTGGTTTGAGGGTCATGTAATCATTCCTCCGAATGTCCATGCGTATGGGGATGTAGTTCTTTGTACCTTTTGTTTAATTGGAATGAAAATCTGAAGTTTATATCTCCTCCCGTGCTCTCTGTTCTTCGTTCTTCCCTTTTAAGCAAATTCTTGATTTTCTGTGTTTTGAGTTCTTGTTTGCTGGGAAGGCCCAAAATGGGTTGTTTTTTGATGGGATAGTGCCTCAAGATCATTTGATCAAGTTTCCCTAGAGCAAACCCCTTTTAATCTCAGATTTGGCATTTTGGGTTGCTCTGTTCTTCTTTTGCCCTTCTAGGGTTTTTGAGCATTTCTTGTTTCCTTTTGCAAGATGGGCTGATATTTGGCATGGAGAGTCCTATGGCTATTGCTAACAGTTCTGCAAAATCTCTTGGCCATAGGATCAAAGGTTTGAAAGCAATTTGATTTTTGGCTCGGGTCGTGCAAGAATTCAGATTTTTACCCCATAATCTGAAATTCCTGTTTCTCGGTTTGTTTCTCTTGTTTCTCAGGGTCCCCTTACTATTTGGTACGTTGTAGTAAGGGTTTGGATCAAAGAGATTGAGAGCAATCCCTCATTTGAGCCAAAAATCCGAGGTTCCATTTCTTTCAGCCTGAAACCCTGCTGTCTGCCTGTTGTGAGGTACTACCGCTCCAGCGGTACTACCGCTTGGTCCACTCCGGTACTACTACGAGCAGCAGATTTCTGAGCTTCAGCGTTTATCTTTTCTTGCTTGTGCGGTACTAATCCCGGAACTACCGCTCCAGCGGTACTACCGCAGATATCACGCCGGTACTACCGCTCATGTGGTACTAGCGCTAATATCACTCCGGTACTACCGCCTGAAGGCAGATTTTTCCCGGTTTGATTTATCTTGTTCGCTGCTCTCTGGTTTTGTGTCTTTTATGCTGTTGGGTTTTCTTGTGAGCTCTGGTCTTCTACCTTCATAGCTTCCATAGCTGTTGGAGAAGAAGATACTTGTTGGGGATGTTTTTTTTAAAGATCGACATTCACCCCCCTCTGTCGCCATTTCGGTCCTACAATTGGTATCAGAGCCGGTTAGCTCTTCTTCATAGATCTTAACCGGTCTCTAGAGCCATGGCGACGGACAAGTACTCCACCAAGCCGCCCATTTTCGATGGCATCGATTACCCTTTCTGGAAGAGCTGAATGGAGACATACATCCAGGCTCAGGGGTACGCCATCTGGCGAAAGGTGAAGGTGCGATATGCTATTCCACCCTGTGTTGTACCCAGGTTAAACATATAAATGTATATTAAATTCCAGTAGACTAGATCTCAATAAATATGTCTATCATATTCCAGCACAGCCGTTCTTGGCACCTTGAGTATTAATTCATCGAGTTAAATTCCACATCAAATTATTCTCTATCACTTGCATTAATACTATGAATAATTCCACATTGAATTAAATTGACAATAACCACAATAAATATTGAAAGCCACATAAAAGTCCCAACAGCCATCACCACCAGCTGGAGAAAGGTGGTCTTGGTCGGTGCGGCATCATTGTCGCCCCTTGTCAGGACCCAGATTTTACAATCCGGATTCCTCTGTGATTCCACCGCACTATTTCCTGGATCAGTAGATAGTGCTCACATATTACAGTTCTGAATATCAAAGTACATATCATGCGGAAGCGTAAATATAATAGTAGACTTACTCCTGGGCCGATCAGGCCGAAATTATTAAATTGCAGCAGCGGAAGAATGAAGCACACAGGTGGGACCTTCAGGACATGCCCACAAGCAGCCAACTGGAGGATCGCGACCTAGCCCTCGACATCTTCATCTTCTTTGCCATCATGACCAAGAGTGTTGCTGAAACGTAGTGATCTGATTCCTGATTCTGGATTTGTTGTAAAAGCGAGTGTGAGCACAAACCACCGTGCTCCGCGAGCCAATACACAGAATGCAAATAAATAGTATGCATGGCTTATCAAAGGAGAGGCTTGGGTTATTTTATTTACCATAAATTGCTTTTGGTAGTCTTAGTATTATTAAATCATCGTGTTATTGTTTCTACCTAAACTCCACACGGCGATTGCCATAATTGACTTAATCCACCAAAGACACTCTTCCCTCACTAAGTACTGTCTAAGACTCTAAACAGCAAGTGTCATCATTTACTTAATTCACTGAATATACTCTTTCTATATTGATTGCTGTCTAAAACTCCAAACATCAATTATCATCAATTATACAATCCACCAATCAATTGCTACCTAAAACTCCAAACAGCGAGGGGCATTACGTAATTAATCCACCGAATTCACATTTTTTATATAGAGTGATGTGTAAAACTCCAAACAGCGAATGTTATCATTTATGTTGAAACCACCAATATCTTCTATGTTATAAATTCCTAAAAAAATCCAATCTTTGAATTTCTATTCATCAACTCTTCACTTCTGAATTCTAATAATTTCTCTAATATAATTACTTTCAAATCCACAGATATCATTCGTATCAGGACTTTCTAACAATCCAATCCCTTCGGTTATTGATCCAAAACCATAATCTGCTCGTCCAGTAATCAATCTTTTCTATTATCTATTTCTATCAAATTTCACTAGTATACCTCCACTAAGAATATCAGTGATCAAGTCTACGATTCACTAGTATACATCCACCAAGAATATCATTGATCAATGTTATACTCCAATAATTGTTATCATTCCTCCTAATTCCCAAAAATTCAATTGACTCATCTAGTAATCGATCAAATCCTATTAATCCCATTATCACCAATATCTTTCAAGAATTTATATTAGTTATCAATGTCGTAATCCAGCAATTACCTTTGCACTCCCTAATTCTCCCAAAAATCATTTAAATCATCTATCTAGCCTATATATTCATTTAAGCTCCACCAATTTATTTCTCCCGGACTCCACACTATCGTTTACTTTCTATGTTCGACATGAATCCACCAACAGCTTTATGCGATTGACACAAACAACCATCTTCTTTTCTTGCGACTCTTTCTATTCTTCCTGACATTTTACTTGTGAGATGTATTATCATTATTCAGAATTATAATATATAGAAATTCCCTGAGACCTAGCAGTTTTGAACAAAACATAATATGTAAGGAAATGCACTTATAATAGCGATCCAGATTCCATCCGTCGTTACATGGCATCTGCACCATATAGCATCTTTCAGCGTTATAGCCGCTTAACTTACCACTGGGACAACACCCAGGACAATTCAAACCAGGGCTTTCCATTGCCCTCCACTTTTTCTATTCCCACCCACAAAGTTTTTGAAATAGAACTATATCTGGTTTAGTTCCCATGTCCGCCCTTGACCGTGGGCACGGCTATTCGAATAGTTTTGACTCTGCAGAGTTTGTACACTTTCACCACAAGAGACAATCAACTCATTGCCCCACACGATTCCTTAGACGTGTGGTTGAGCAGACCATCACAGTGACTTTTCAAAGTATCTAGTCCCTTTTGTCATCTCACTTTATGGGCTTCTCCCACTTGCGGTGGGTCCCATATATGCACGGGATGTTCCCCACAGTTACTAACGCAGCCGGGCTCCACTTCCCGCAACGCTTAGAATAGTGGGAAACTTCACCCTCCACTGGTGTCCCTTTAGGCCTCCCTTGCCCTTGCGTATCCACTTCCATCCACTACCGGTGAGATGAGTCCGGGGATTTTGATAAATTTACTTAGCTAAGTTGTACTTTACAGACTTGTGTTTGTACTGTTTTACACAGGAGGTCATGATAAGATTCAGTCCTTAGGGTATCTGGGCGGTTCTACCACTACCCACTTTGTTCTTCCACTGCACCACACACACACACACACACCATCGAACCATCCGCCAGATATTTAAGCAAGTTGGGGTTTTTGAGATCATAAAATAATCATGTCCAATATATACCAGTCATTCCCACCATGACTGTCCAAACCAGTTTCTCATGATTAAAAATGACAATGATGTTTGGGGCATTTCAGCGCCCTCAAGTATTTGTGCAGTACTAGGCATGGCGTATAATTAGGGACTTATTTTCGAAAGGTTACTATTATAATTTTGCTAGGGCGACAAGGTTCACACATTCAGATATTCCAAAGGAGGTGTAATATTATTGAAGGCAAACAATGGGCATATAACTAGAATCTTAAATTAATCATGTATTTGCATATAAAATAACAACATGCAATTTGATAATCTAAACAAAAATAATTTGCAGAAAATGTAGGATCAACATGATCAAAATATTGACTTGCCTGGCGCGGTTTACCGCGGTCTTGAGCTCACACAATGCTTTCTCTTGAGCTTCTGATCTCTATCTTCACTTCGAGCTTAATGTCGCTGGATCCACTGAATCTTCACGACTCCCAATTTCTAATTACGCGACAAACGACTAAATCCAAATAAAAGCAAATAACTCAAAAGATCCAAATAAATCCGAATAAACTCAATTTAGTTTTACTATGAGTTAATGGGTGTTTCGGGTGGTTTGGGGAAAAGTTGGTGATAGGATACGATGACTCGATCTTTTTATTAATAATCCCTTTTATTATTTTTGTATTTATCAAGGAAGTTCCATGAGTTAGGTTAGACCTATGAATTGGTGTGCGAGTTTACTAAGCATTATTTTGTTGAGTGTTATTGTTCAGGGCATATACCATATGCGGGGTATACAAATTTTAGCTTACCAAATTAATACTAGAGCCCGGGTTCTCAGCATTTTATGGTGTGATATTTTATGCACACTTAGTTGTTACTAGACATAATTTATTTTGGATTAGGATCCATTTCTACGGGTACTAGCTTGTTATAGGCAATCATGCTTAATATATTTATTAAATCTAATGTCAAGATTTAATTAATGGCACCACTACCATTTTGTCTATAGCCCAATTATTTTATTTATTTATATTTTTTTGCTTAGTTTTAGTTTCAATTTAAATTTTATTCATCTATCATGGCTTGTTATACAGGTTCATGTTTTGATATAGCTATTAATTAAATCTACAAAAGGGAATTTGTTGAAATGACAGTACAATAAATGTTTAAGCTTATATTTTAATTTCAGGCAAGGGTAATCTTTGTTTAAACTTGGACATTTTTACAAAGGCACCTTTCTTTATCTATGCCCTTAATTAATATTTAGTCTTTTAGATTATTGTTCAAACCATATTGATTAATCATATATGAACTAACCCAAATTTAAATATTAAATGACCTCATTTATATCTTAATTAATCTTTCTTAGATTATCTGAATTAGTCTCAAATTTTCCTTGATTTTTATTAATTAAAATGGGTTACAAAAATTGGAAAAAAATGTGAGGGAAAAATGTGCAGCCATGGGATTCGAACTCAAGACCTACTGTATGTATCGCTCAGCACGCCGTAGCTGACCAACTGAGCATCCAATCTCCTGGAATGGGACGGGAAAACATTTTAGATGAAGCAAGCGGGGAGCTGGGCTCAGAGCAGAGCATCCAGGCAGCGCTCGGCGCTGGCCTTGCCGCCGGCGGCAGAGGCAGTGGCCGGAGGTGGGAACCCCCCAAAATAGAATGCTCCCACCTGGCCCTACCTGTGGGCGAAGTCCCGCTGGTCAATTTGGCCTGGGCGACGCTGGCAGCTTACCTGGCGGCGGCGGGGTTGGGGGCCGACGGTGAAGATGGCGCCAGACGGGACTGGGAGGAAGGAGGGGGAATGAGCTATAGGAAGTCGAGGGGAATCTCACCGGCGAGTGGGCAGGGCTGAAGGGGGATCGGGTTTGGCCGGCGGCGGAGACCTTGGGCGGTAGCGGCTTGCGCACGACGCCGGCAAGCGGAGGTGAGGGGAAGCCAAATTCGACGCTTGGGAATACCTCGTGGAGGCCTGGTGATGCTCCGGTCGAAGGCAATTGAGCCACGACGCCCAGGAGGAGCGGCGGCGGAGATGGAGGCGGTAGCTGCGCACGGCAGAGGAGGAAGAGGAGGTGGGAAAGAAGAAAAGATGGCGCGGGGGTTATGGGGGAAAACCGGCGGCTTTTATAGCTGCAGAGGAGGGGCGGGGGAGGTGCGGTGGCAGAGGACCGGGCGGCGCGACATGGGGCGCAGAGGCGCAGCAGGGCATGGGTGTCAGGCTCGGCGTGGCTACAGGGCGCAAGGTGACAGAGGCCGGCGGGGTTTGCGCAGCGCGTGGGCGGCAGCCGGGATTCGCGTAGGCAGGGCAGCGGGATTCAGGGGCTTCACCATGCCGCTGCTCAGCGGGGTGCACGCCGGCCATGTCGCGCGGGTTTGACCGAAGCAGAGAGGAGGAAGGGAGGGGGGTCCGGCGCACTGGAAAGGAGGAAGGGAGGAAGGGGCGCCTGGGCCACATGGCATAGAGGGAGGAAAAAGAGAGAGGGGAAGAGAAAAGAAAAATAAGAGAGAAAAGGGATTGGGCCCACATGGAAGAGAGAGGGGAAAAGGAAATGGAAAGGCTGAAGCATTTTTCTAAATTTTGGATTTTAATTTAAATTTTAGTTCTCATTAAGATTTGTTAGTTCTGGGTTTTGCTTAATGTTAAGTGCAAATTTTTGGTTCAGGCATTCAGATACAAAAATCTAATACGCCTATATTGTTGATTTTATTTGGTTTGCTCTCGGATGTCGACTTTGATATTACTTTGTCCGGACTTACATATATATATATATATATATATATATATATATATATATATATATATATATATATATATATATATATATATATAGGAAAATTACATAAGGCACCTGGGTGCCTAGGCACCCACATCAAGAACCGTCCGATACACGTGTATGATTAATAATTTTTTTGAGTTTGGGTATGAAAATGTTTTATACCCTTGATATATTTATGGTAAATAAGTTTTGAACTCAGTTCAAACTAGTTTGAACTACTTTTGAGTTCAATGCGACTACAATGAGTATATACCATAAAAATAGTTCAAACTAATTAAACTGAAGTTGAATTTAATTTTTTTCAGAGTTTAACATCTCAAATATACTTTTTTGTGGGTATATGAAGATACCCACATCAAACGTTGCAAATCTCAAAGCAAATCAACGGGTATTGATATGGGTGCCTAGGCACCTGGGTGCATGATATATATATATATATATATATCTAAATTTTTGAATATCCATCCTTGGGTCTTGTATACTATTTGAATTTTAAAGAAGAAGCTTTTGTTTTCATTTATTGACTTGGGTTTGAATCCAAGATTTTTGGTACTTTGATTCTTAGAGTTTTAAACACCCCAAAATTATTTTTTATCTTTCATCATCATAATTCTTATTTATATTTAAAATTTATTCCTAATTATTATTTTGCTCAGCACGAAATTCGGGAAAACCCTAATAAGATTTTGAGCCAAAGCTTCAAATGCCAGTAAAATACAAATAAAAACTTTAAATTTCATAAAGTTTCAAACATCCAAAATTTAAGATGTTACACCCCTTCTCTCACCACTTGGCAATCAAGGTTGCGACGGCGTGTCCAATAGCTCCTTGCAGCGACAGATCGACAAGATCTCATTGGCATCGCGGTTAGCGCGACAGAGGAAGCGAAGCAGGTGTCGCCGAGGTTAGGAAAGAGCAGCAAAGGGGTAGATCTGGAAGGAGAAGGTGGCACGTGGGAGTTGGCGGCTGAGGAGTTGGGGTGGCTGCCGCTAGTCTAGTCCGGCCTTGCCAGCGCCTTGGCCGGAGAACAGGCAACTAATGGGCAAAATGAGCATTTTTCAAGGTTTCTCTCACCTTCACAGCTGAAAATGATCCAGCAACAAGGTCGCTTTTTTCGTGGTGTTCCTGGGTCAAATATGGTTTTTACTATGTGTTTTGGGAAATGACATGTACGAACGGTACAGATATTATCATTTAGTTAGTACTTCTAAGGGTATCTCCAATAATACCACCTCAACTGTCTTATAACTATATTAAATAAGTAAAATTTTATGTGGAGAAGAGGGGAAATGAGGAGAGATAATATGGTGTCTCTTATGCAAGAGATGACTTCACAAACCAACGCAAATAATGAGAGGGTGTGAGGTAGGATATTATGGTTGAAATAGTATAAAATAGTTAGAGAAATAATTTATTGTTGGAGAGGTTGTCTCTAGTGTTGTCTTTAGGTAAGGTGAAAATATTAGAAACAACCTTAAAAGATAGACTATGTGCATGTCCTAATTGGTCCAAGAAGTTTAAAAACATCTAGAAATTGTTATCTATGTCCCCTTCCGTTCTTTTTTACTTGATTTCCTATAATTCTAATTGGTCCATGAAGTTTGAAGACATCTAGAAATTGTTATCTATGTTCTCCTCCGTTCCTTTTTACTTTGCTTACTAAAATCCGTATCGTCAAACTTTAGAAAGTTTAGCGACTATTTAAAATTATCTAGATTAACTATACAAAATTTATTTATTATTATTGGTCGTTGAAAATATTTTTATAATTTTATTAGTAAATCTTAATATAAAATTATAAAAATAGTGATTAAAGTTGTATTTCAAAACAGTGAAAAACCAAAATGAAGTAAAAAAGAACGGAGCGATATTAGGGCCTGTTTGATATGACTGTGGCTTATGGCTGAAAATTTTGAATTTTGGCTGTTTGCGATAGAGATTACGGAGAGAGATACTCGCTTGCGATTTTGGTTAATACATATATTGGGCTTTTAACATATACTATAATTACCTTGTAGATCCCGTCTTGAGTAAAAATTTTATTTGAAAGTTAGGTACTATAATAAAAATCAAAAACCGCTTTTAAAAGCATTAAAGAATAGGCCCTCAATTTGATCATGCGAGTTCCCAGAACGTGTTATATTATTAATAAAGATGAGGCACCACAGCGCTAGAACTGTGGGCGGCTATCAATCTATAAAGTCTGCCTATAGTTTTTCAACAGGGATAGACTATTGCACAGGCGACTGAAATTTTTTTATTTTTCAGTCACCTAAAGTTGCACTTTGAATCACCTAAAGTTGCACTTTTTTTTTGGAGGGGGGCTGCAATTTTAGTTGATTGAGAGTGCAATTTCAGGTCACCTGAAGTTGCAAATATTTTTTTAGAGGGGGGCTGCAATTTCAGTTGATTGAGAGTGCAATTTCAGATGACTGAAAGATAAAAAAATTTCAATCGCTTGCAATAGCAAAACTGTTTTTAACAGAAGCCATCTCGTATTTTCTTGTTGCAAATGACAGGACAAGCTCCAAACGCGCTACAGCGCTAGACTTCGGGGACTTCTCCGTCGTTACGCGCATTTTTCTTCCCTTAAGGCACCGTCGTCGTCGTCAATCAGGCACTGCAGCCGAGACCATGCCGGCCACCATACCTGATCAACGGCGGATGGGCCCTCCCCAGAGAATTCCTTTCCCTTGGGCACGGTCAGCTGCGGTGTCTTCATCATCACCAGCGAGAGCATCGCAATCTTTCTCGAACAAGTGCACCATTTTGTAAGAGGAGTGTGTCTGCCGGGTAAATCGGTCAAGCAAGAAGGCAGATGGCTGCAGCCGCCGCCGCGCTCGTACTACTGCCGTGCATGGTGGCCGTGCTCGCCGGCGCCGCCTCCATCGACACCCAAGATTCGGCCCAGACCTTCGTGGACCTCCAGAACGCGGCCCGCGGCGACGTCGGCGTGGCCCCGCTCGGGTGGGACGACACGGTGGCGGCCTACGCCACGAGGTACGCCGGCGAGAGGAAAGGCGACTGCCAACTCGTGCACTCCGGCGGGCCCTACGGGGAGAACCTGTTCTGGGGCATCGGGGGAAAAAACTGGACGGCCGCCGACGCGGTGGCCAAGTGGGTCGGGGAGAAGCAATACTACAACTGCAGCGACGGCTCGTGCGCCGCGTCGGGAGGGATGATGGTGTGCAGGCACTACGAGCAGGTGGTGTGGGCGAACACCACCAGGGTCGGGTGCGCCACCGTCACTTGCGACGGCCTCCAAGGCACGCTCATCGTCTGCGAGTACGATCCACGGGGGAACGTGGGGGGTGCCCGGCCGTACGCCGGGTGCGGGCAGTTCAACCGCTCAGGTAGTTCTTGATGCCACAAAGCTCCGTTACTATTAGGCATTATTCCCAAATTTCCACTGTTGCTAATGTTTGACGTTTGATGCACTGCACCTCCATGGACATCCACGTGAAAAGAAACTTTTTTCCTTTGAAATTCCAGCGTTCCATAGGATTGCGGTGGTTTTTGTTAGAAATGTTTGTAGTGGTTGAGGTCATAGGTTCAAGTAACATTCTCCTTAAGGGCTTGTTTGGGTAGCAAAGGGAGATTTCCCTGGGAAGATAAATCCCGGGCAGGAATTTTTCTAGCCACGTAGCATCCCCGTGGAAAACAATCTCCATGGAGAATGATCTTTATGATCCTTTGGGAAAGTTGGGTGTAAACATCCCCTTATTATAGGGAAAATTAAAAAGTGTTAGACAAATTAAAGAAAAAAGACGCCATGGGAGCGGAATCCAGTGGTGAAGCACAAACCATCTAGAAATTGAAGGGGCGGTGGAGGCAAAGGAGGCGGCGCCCCACGATAAGGCGTGTCCTATCTAGACTTTGGAGGGGCCCATCTGTTCGGTAATCTAGCTCGGTTTAGGTTTCAGTTTCTTTTTTCAGGTTTCTGTTTCCTGATCAGAATCTGCTTCTTTTTCAGTTTGTTGAGTCCGGATCGGATTGTTGTGTTGTGGTGTTCACGTACACCGATTTGTGGACTTATTTGTCTCCTATTTAAAGCAATACAAACATGAGAAAACGCTGTGATTGAGCAGCACCAAAAACCTCTCAAGTTCATTGAGTTTTCCTGCATGCGTGAGCTCGTCATCAACGTTGCTGGCAAGGGAAGCCTCTTCGTTTTGTGCCTACGTGCGTGAGCTCGTCATCAACGTTGCTAGCGAGGGAAGCCAGAGGTGGAGGCGACATTACAAGAGGTGGAGGTGACATTTGGTATTAGAGCCGGATTGGCCCCGGGAGCGTGATCAAGCGAGCGTGTAAACCAACATGCCGCGCCATCGATCAGTTTCACCGCCAAGGCAGTCTCGGGAGGAGATGACGCCGCCATCAGGGAGCGGTGGCGGCAGCGGCGGAACGGAGCGCGGTCTGGTGATCCATCGGGTCACCAAGGAGGTCAGCAGCAGCGGGGTGTTTCTGACGCTCACGAAGACCAACTACTTCGATTGGGCAGCGCTCATGCGCGTGATGCTGCAGGTGCGCGGCATGTGGAACGCGGTGAGCGTCGGCACCGCCGACTACGTCGAGGATCGTATGGCGCTGGAGGTCATTGCCAAGGCAGTCCCGGTGGAGTTGATGGGAACCATCGCTAGCAAGGCGACCACCAAGATCGTGTGGGACGCGATCAGCACCATGCATGTCGGCGTGGAGCGCGTGCGCAAGACGAAAGCCAACACACTCCGGCGCGAGTTTGATGGGCTCAAGTTCCGCAACGACGAGACTATGGACGAGTTCGGTGTCCACATCAACAGGATCGCACATCAACTCGTGGTCCTTAACGACGCCTGCACGGAGGAAGAGATCATCCGCAAGTTCCTCCAAGCACTCCCGCCAAGATACGCACAGATCGCCATGGCAATCGAGACCCTCCTCGACCTGAGCGAGATCTCCGTCGAGGAGCTCATTGGCCGGCTCAAGTCTGCAGAGGAGCAACATGGTCTTGGCGGTGGCTCCATCGCGAGCTTGAATCTCACCGAGGACGAGCTGATCACGCGCGTGGCGGCGAAGATGCAGCTCTCCGACGAGGGGCCTTCAAGACAGCCCAAGGGATCGTCATTGAACCAGAGGAGAGGACGCGGCCCGAGGCATGGCAAGGAAGGTGGCTCACGCGGTGGTTCCAGGCCACCCAAAGCTCCAGGCAGAAGCGGCAATGGCGCCAACTCAATCGGCAGGGATCAATGCCGATATTGTGGGAAGACTGGGCATTGGGCCCGTGAATTTCGGAAGAAGAAACGTGACGAGGTGGCCCATGCAGTCCAAGTCGAGGAGAAGACAGAGCCCACCTTATTGGTGGCAACGGCGACAGTCAACGCACCACCTCCACTTGCGCCTGCTCCGTCCTTCCCCAATCCTCACTCTCCACTGGCGTCTGCACCACCAGCGGAATCCTCCTTGATCCACCTCGAGAAAGAAGAGCTGTTCGTCCAGCTCGGCGAAAAGGGCGTCGGCGACTGCACCCGGTGGATTATCAACACCGATTCTCCACTAGCATCTGCATCGCCGGCTGACTCTTCCTTGATCCACCTCGAGGAAGAGAAGTTGTTCGTCCAGCTCGGCGAGAAGGGCGTCGACGACTGCACTCGGTGGATTCTCGACACCGGCGCGACGAATCATATGACGGGGGTGAAATCCGCCTTCGCCGAGCTTGACACGGGGATCCGCGGTACTGTCCGATTCGAGGACGGCTCCGTCGTCGGCATCGAAGGGCGTGGCACGGTGCTCCTCAACTGCAAGAACAGAGAGCACCAAGAGCTCGGCGGCGTCTACCACATCCCCAAGTTGATGGCGAACATAGTCAGCCTCGGCCAACTGGATGAGGACGGCTTCAAGATCCTGATCGAGGACGGGATTCTCAGGATCTGGGACCAACGGCGGCGGCTGATGGCAAAGGTGCAGCGCTTGCCAAGCCGGCTCTACGTCCTCGACCTTGACATCGGCAAGCCGATGTGCCTCGCTGCGCGGAGCAGCGAAGCGGCCTGGCAATGGCATGCCAGGTACGGCCACCTCGGCTTTCAGGGGCTCAAGAAGCTCGCGTAGGGGCAGCTGGTGCGCGGGCTCCCGTAGATCGACCACGTCGACCAAGTTTGCGAGAGCTGTCTCGCTGGCAAGCAAAGGAGGCACCCGTTCTCGGCGGCAAGCGTGTACCGAGCCAAGAACCTGCTGGAGTTGGTTCACGCCGACCTGTGCGGGCCCATCACCCCGAAGACGCCCGGCGGCAAACAACTCTTCCTTCTCGTCGTCGACGATAAAAGCAGGTTCATGTGGATCGTGCTATTGGCATCAAAGGATGAGGCCGCGGCGGCAATAATTCGTCTTCAAGCTCGAGTGGAGGCAGAAGCAGCAAAGAAGATGGGCACACTCCGCACAGACCGCGGCGGCGAGTTCACGGCATGGACGTTCGGTGACTACTGCACCGAGCAGGGCATCCAGCACCATCTCACTGTGCCGTATACTCCGCAGCAGAACGGCGTGGTGGAACAGCGCAACCAGACCGTGTTGGGCATGGAACGAAGCATGCTCAAAGCAATGTGCATGCTCGGCTGGTTTTAAGGGGAGGCGGTCACGACGGTCGATTTCATCCTGAACCGCACGCCGACGAGGAGCGTCGAGGGGATGACGCCATTCGAAGCGTGGTACGGTCACAAGCCACCCGTGCATTTCTTCCGCACATTTGGCTGCGTCGCACATGTGAAGAACGTTGGCGGCCATCAGCGCAAGCTCGAGGATCACAGTACGCCGATGGTGTTCATCGGGTACGAGCCGGGCTCCAAGGCGTACATGTTCTACAATCCGAACACCGAACGTGTGATCATATCACGCGATGCGGTGTTTGATGAAGCAAGGGCCTGGGACTGGAGCAAGCACGGCGAGGGTTCAAGCACGGCGGACTCGGAACCGTTTCACGTCGACCAAATAATGGTAATGGTCCGCCATAACATGGGAGTGCAGGACGCGGCGCACGACGCCGCGATGGGCAGCGAGACACTGACAACACATGCGATCCCCGGTGCAGTGTCGCCCACATGCGGGTCTGAGCCCCGCACGCCACAGTCAGCCCAAATCCCTGAGGAGCAAATCGAGTCTGCTTCGCCACCGAGCGGGGACCTGGACCTCGACGACGAACACGATGATGACGCCCCGCTCCGGTTCAGGACACTGGAGAACATCCTCGGCCCGGCAGTGACTCCAGGACTGGCAGAGCGAGAGATGTGGGATGATCTGCTGCTCGCCGTGGGCGATGAGCCTGCCACGTTCGAAGAGGCTCGTGGCGAGGAATGCTAGCGGAAGGCGAAGATCAAGGAGATGGCGTCAATTGAGCAGAACAACACGTGGACGCTCGTCGACTTGCCTTCAGGCCACCGTCCAATCGGCCTGAAATGGGTCTTCAAACTGAAGCGTGACGAACGGGGGGCCATCGTCAAACACAAGGCGAGACTCGTGGTGAAAGGCTACGTTCTGCAATAGGGGATCGACTACGACGAGGACTTCGCACCCGTTGCTCGGATGGAGTCGGTCCGGATGCTGCTCGCTGTGGCGGCTCGGGAAGGTTGGCTTGTGCATCACATGGATGTCAAGTCGGCGTTTCTCAACGGTGACCTAAACGAAGAGGTGTACGTCCGGCAACTGCCAAGTTTTGTCGCGGCTGGGCATGAAGAGAAGGTGCTGAGGCTACGAAAGGCCTTGTATGGACTCCGTCAAGCACCGCGCGCTTGGAATGTTAAGCTCGATGGCAGCCTCCGCGACCTCGGCTTCACCCGGTGCGCCAACGAGCACGGTATGTACACAAGGGGCGTCGCGACGTCACGCGTGGTGGTGGGCATCTACGTCGACGATCTCATCATCACGGGATCACGCTCGGAGGACATCGACACGTTCAAGGGCGAGATGCGTCGACTCTTCCGCATGAGCGACCTGGGGTTGCTCTCATTCTACCTCGGGATCAAGGTGAAGCAGAGCCGGGACGCCGTCACGCTCTGCCAGGCGGCGTACGCACGCAAGCTGCTTGAAAAAGCGTAGCTTGAAGGCTGCAACGCGTGTCAGACGCCCATGGAGGTGCGTCTGAAGCTGTCCATGAACAGTGCTACGCCGGAGGTGGACGCAATGATGTATCGCAGCTTGGTAGGGAGCTTGCGATATCTGGTGCATACACGGCCCGACATCGCTTTCGCCGTGGGCTACGTGAGCAGATTCATGGAGAAGCCACGTCATGAGCACCTCGTCGCCGTCAAGCATTTGCTCCGGTACATCTCCGGCACCAACGACTACGGCATCATCTACTCCAAGCGCTCGAACGGTGACATTCACCTAACGGGCTACAGTGATAGCGACTTGGGGGGAGATGTGGATGACAGGAAGAGCACTACCGGGATCATCTTCTTCCTCGGAGAAATGCCAATTTCTTGGCAATCCCAGAAGCAAAAGGTGGTAGCGCTATCCTCTTGCGAAGCGGAATACATCGCAGGCACGGCGGCAGCATGCCAAGCGGTGTGGCTCTCGCGGCTGCTGGGCGACGTGATCGGCACCAAGCTTCAGCTGCCACAATTGAAGATGGATAACATGTCCGCGATCGCCTTAAGCAAGAATCATGTCCTTCACGACAGAAGTAAGCATATCGATACTAAGTTTCACTTCATCCGTGAATGTCTGGATAGCGGGAAGATATGCTTGGATTTCACGAGCTCTCAGGAACAGCTCGCTGACATTCTGACTAAGTCACTCGGACACGCCAAATTCTGTGAAATGCGTGAGAAGATTGGCGTCGTCAAGGTCAAGTGAACCGAGCAAGAATTAGGGGGAGATTGTTGGGTAATCTAGCTCGGTTTAGGTTTCAGTTTCTTTTTTCAGGTTTCTGTTTCCTGTTCAGAATCTGCTTCTTTTTCAGTTTGTTGAGTCCGGATCGGATTGCTGTGTCGTGGTGTTCACGTACACCGATTTGTGGACTTATTTGTCTCCTATTTAAAGCAATACAAACATGAGAAAACGCTGTGATTGCGCAGCACCAAAAACCTCTCAAGTTCATTGAGTTTTCCTGCATGCGTGAGCTCGTCATCAACGTTGCTGGCAAGGGAAGCCTCTTCGTTTTGTGCCTGCGTGCGTGAGCTCGTCATCAACGCTGCTGGCAAGGGAAGCCAGAGGTGGAGGTGACATTACAAGAGGTGGAGGCGACACCATCGTGGTGGAGCAGAGGCGGCGGCGCCCAGCGACGAGGCGCGACTAATCTGGAAGTCGAAGGGGGCGATTGAGGCTGAGGCGACAGTGCCCGACAATGAGGCACCATCGATCTAGACTTCGACAGCGGCGATGGAGGTGGAGGCAGCGGAGCGATACCTGCTTTATTCTCAAAGACGACGGGGAGATGGCGGTGTGGATGGCGCTCGGTGGTTGCCGCGGTGGATCCATGGAGACAGGTAGCGAGTGCGACAGTGGAGAGAGGCCATGTGTGAAGGTTTGGCGCTTGCGAGGGAGGAAGGCAGAGGACGGTTGTGCTCTTACAAAACATCACGTGAACTGAGTGCTTGAGGATGAGGAGAAAAATAATCGCCCGATGAGGCGTTGATTTTTCCCCCCCCCTGGAATGGGCTAAAAATTTCCCTGTAGGAGGAGTTATCCAAATGGACCTTCGAGTTGGGCCAGGAAAAACTGGCACGGGTATATTCTTTCCGTGATCGGGCTAAGATACCTGCGGAGTTTTGAACTTCCAAACAAGCCCTAAAAGTGAAAAGTGAAAAATAAGCATTTCCTCGTGCGGCTGGGAATCCGTACTTCGAAGAATATAAATTGGTTTTAGTTCCTATGACATATTTAGGCATTCACTCCTTGCGATCCCTTCATGATACTTGAAAATTAGAGGAACTAGGAACTAGAAACAGTGCAACAAGTAAACATCTGTTCAATAGCCGAGTAGACTGACTAATTTTCTATACTATTCCAGAAGTAGCCATGACTCATGACTTTCAACGGAAGTGAATCAGTAAATGTTACTGCAGATTTGATGAAATACTATTACATCTGAAAGCTCTCTTGTGTAATTCCTTATTTTTCCATCCGAGCTTGGTTGACTAAATGTTAGGCTGAAAAACAGACACCTACCTGACGATTATTTCGTTTCAGTCAGTACTCAGTATGCTTCGAAATGATTATAGATGTTTCGTGCTGTTCTTCCGTTTCTTTGGGCGTTGCAGCGGAGAATTCACCGCAAGATTTCCTGAACCTCCAGAACGCGGCCAGGGCCGGCGTCGGCGTGGGCATGCTCTCATGGGACACAACTGTGGCGGCCTACGCCGAAAAGTATGCGGAGAAGAGGAAGAGCGACTGCAAGACAGTCCGTTCCGGTGGGCCGTACGGCGAGAACATCTTCCACGGCGGAGCGGGCATCGACTGGACCGCCTCGGACGCGTTGTTCTCGTGGCTCGGAGAGAAGCAATACTACAACTGTACCAGCAACGCGTGCGAGGGGCAAGCATGCGGTGACTACACCCAGCTCGTCTGGGCCAACTCGACGAGGGTTGGCTGCGCGAGCGTGGCCTGCGACGACAGTGCGGGTGGGGGCACGTTCATCAACTGCAACTACGACCCTCCGGGCAACGTCGCCGGCGAGCGGCCGTACTTGGGCTGCGGGCAAGCCGGCAGCACTCCTCCGCCGGTTCCTGGTATGATCCTCCTCCGTCGCAGTTGCCGTCGCAGTTGGTATTAAGGTCTCATTCTTTTCAATTCATGAGTTCTCTTAAACAAATAAATAAAACAGTTTCTCTGTTGTCTTTTTCAAAACTGCTCATGGAGATAAATTTTTTAAAACGGTTCATTCGCACAAATATTTATACTGGAATAAAAAACAAACAACCGTAGCCGAAAAGAAAAGAATACACACTAAGTCTCAAAACGAGTCATTGAGTTTGTCCGCTTGCCTATATTACCTTCAGAAAGGCCTCTAGATATTCATTCATCCACGACTCGTTCAGTTTTTTGTCAGATATATGGTGACTAATATAAAAGAGCAAACTTACGCCTGATTTCATATGCAACGTGTGACACAAATATGTGCTTGAATTCAAGTCAAACTCTTTTTTTGGAATTATCCGTTGCACTGTGTCATGGTTATTTGGTTAATGTGTAATGTTCTTTTTTACACTTGAATGATTGATTTTTATTTTCTCCCTTATGGCGAAGTTGTGGATTGTGCTTCCCTCCAAAAGAAAATATTGTGGATCACGCTTACAATTAATCCGCAGATGTCCTTTTCTCAATCTAATTATTTTCTATAAGTATACAGATAAAGGAAATGGTACTAACCCCAAGCAGAACGGCAGCAGCCCAAGCAGCAATGGCAGTAGCCCTGCAATCCTGCCAATTGTCCTTCCTGTGGTAACAGCACTTAGTTTAATCTCAGCTATATCGATTTGCATATGGAGGAAGAGATCAAGTCTAAAGAAAACATCATCATGTAAGTATAATCACAGTACTACGAATTGGCACCATGATAACTTTAGTAAATTGAAATATGCAGCTGAACTGGCCACTGTCAGTAGCTTCGTTCTTTGTTAAGTTTCCGTAATCTTACCATGTCACCCTTACATAAGCATTCACTATTAGTTTACTCCTTCAACACTCCCTTCCATGAAGGTTGTGTATTCACTTCATTTGATTCAGTGTATTCAGACGATCAGTATTACATATATAACATGCCAAATCAAAACAAATGTGTTTAGTAACTTCTTTTCTAGTTTCTACCGGCTCTCCGAGAGAAAAAAAACCAGTTCTTTGTATTTTATACACAGATACAGCTTGTTCAGAGGATATTGAAGATATTAGATCAGTGCTATTGGATCCATCAGTGATAAGAGTAGCTACAGGTAATTTTGCTGAAGAAAACAAACTGGGGGAAGGAGGATTTGGACAAGTCTATAAGGTAATCTAAGGACAAACTCGGTATTAGTTCTTTACAGCTTCCTATTGTTGTGTGAGTATTGTTTCCCGACTTCTTGTTGACTCTTATTCTCTCTCACCAACAAATCTAGCCACAAAATAAAGAACTAGCAACGTTAGCCATTTGATTGAATCTAGATGACTCACACTAAACACCAAAGCCACCAGTACTTTCCAAAACAACACATGAACAATCCCACTTCGCACTTACACTCTCCTACCTTCTAGTGACATGGGCTTTCCGCTTTTATCTACATCATTCAAACTTAGCCTTCTGGCTGGGATTTGAGTTCTAAGTATCCTATTTTAAAACTAGTACTTGTTACACTCCTTATACTAGCATAAACTACACGTACATGTCAAGTGATGATTACAATCACAGTTGGATTTTATGATTTTTATTACTTTAAGTTGATGTTTGTCAGGGTTTGATGCCAGATGGACAGGAAGTAGCAGTAAAAAGACTAGCAAAAGGATCAAAACAAGGCCTACGTGAGCTAAAAAATGAGTTACTATTACTTGCCAAGCTTCAGCACCGCAATCTAGTGAAGTTAATAGGCGCATGCCTAGATGGAGAGGACAAGTTACTTGTGTACGAATATATTCCAAACAAAAGTCTTGATGACTTCATTTTCGGTAGTGAAATTTCGACTTCATTTCTTATTCCAAGCAACTTTGAATTCCACAAGTACTAGTTGTCATTTCTTTAAAGACAGAAAGAAAGAAGAAAGAAGGAAACAAACAAAAGCAAAATGATAACAATGGTCTTCATGAAGCTAGTATAAATTTCAAGAAAAAAATAAATACCATGGGGACAAGAGGAAAATACAAACATAAAACAGTGGTTCAGGACTTCAGGTTAACTGAGACATGACTTCCTTGCTTTCTGATAGTAGTAGAAACTAGGAAGGTGCTTCTCTAAGCTTATTAGCTAGTTGGATTAGTCCATCATTGGTCTTTGGCATTTAGCGTGAGCAGGAACTGAGTAACTCAAAGATGATGTGATAATGGATATAAAATAAACTTGTTATTTTGATTGGTAGAATAATCAAAATGTCAAAATTTCTCATTCACATGCATCCGTGGACATTTAGAATTAGTTCCTTTTTTTATTACTGTCTAGTGTAAAAGTTTTCCTGTAGTGTTAGTATGCAATGAATTGTATAGTTTACAACACCTGCATGTAGATAACGACAAGCGCGAACAATTGGCTTGGGATACACGGTACAAGATCATTTGTGGTATTGGTCGAGGCTTGGTGTATCTACATGATGAGTCCCGTGTGAAAGTTATACATAGAGATATGAAGCCAAGCAATATATTACTAGAAATGGATATGAATCCAAAGATCTCTGACTTTGGTTTGGCAAGTGTTTTTGAGGGTGATCACACAAAGCATATCACAAGAAGAGTAGCTGGAACCTAGTAAGTCTATGGATTCAGTTACTCTTATCAATTATAAGTCATAAGTTCATAACTGTCACATTCTATGAAAACAAGCAATGTTTTACAATATTTCTATGCGCAGTGGATATATGGCACCTGAATATGCGGTTCTTGGGCATGTTTCAACCAAGTCAGATGTCTTCAGCTTTGGAGTGATTATTCTGGAAATAGTAACTGGGAGGAGAAACACTGTCTCATCTGAAACAATGATGCCTGAGCATCTTTTAAGCTATGTCAGTACTTTATTTATTGATTTTCATCCTAATATTTGGTGATACATTAGCTTTGTGATGAGTTATTGTTTGTGCACAGGTATGGGAGAATTGGACCAGGGGGGCAATAACAGAGATAGTAGATCCATCATTGCATTACTACTCCGCTGAAAGTGAGGTTCTCAAGTGCATGCACATTGGACTATTATGTGTTCAAGAAAATCCAAGTGACAGACCCAGCATGTCCAATGTGATCCTGATGCTTGTTGGAAAGTCTGCTACCTTGCCGGCTCCTTCCAGGCCTGCTTTTCTCTTTAGGTTGAATGATGAAAACCATGTCCATCATGGTACTAATAACCTACCAGAAGGCTCAAACAAATCGAATACATCATTTAATAAGGTGACGATCACAGCACTTGAACCAAGATAGTCCCAACTCCCATGTATGTAGTGTCAATGTTGCAGAATGTATCGAATAAACATTTGTAAATTGCAGAAATATTCTTTTAGCCTTAAGTGATGACAATGTAAGAGTCTTAAGAGTTGAAGTGAGCTCCGTTCATTTCGGCTTGAACTTCTGGTTTCTGGCTTATTTTTCACTATTCTTAAATTTTATACTTTTATATCTTTTTGGCTTTTTTTGAGCTTTTTAGCCGATTCTTTTTTTCCCATATTCGTTTGCAATGTCTGTGATTGGCTAACATGTTTTTTTTAATTTTTTAAATTTAGTTATGCCAAATAAGTCATCATCAGCTACAGTGTAATTTTAGTTAACTACAGTACAATTTCACCAATAAGCCCGCTTATTTCAGCCCAACCGAGCGGAGTTACGAGGTGCAGATCTGAAATTGTTCTAGAAGAGAACAAAGTCATAGATTATCTGGGGCAAGAAAGCATCTCAACTTTCAAATTTCAATAGGAACGAGACAGAAAGAGAAATTAGTGCTTAACAAAATTTTGATGGCGCTCACCAGAATACGTTATAAAACGTCAAGAGCATGCCAGGCCTAAATGTCTGGTGTTATGATCACCTCTCCGGCCAATCAAGCTGGCTCCCCTACCTCAACAGTCGTTCGAATCGTTCCGAGAATCACTGATCTCAATTGCATCAGCAGTCTACCCAAGTAATTCATGATAGACATGTAGAAGTCCATATTATATTGGGGGCTCATTGCATAATGTCCTTTATATATACTTGGCTGCTTTACCCATTGGAATATAAGCTCAATGTCCATATTCTCCAACATGGTATCGCCGCCGCCGAGGAGTAGAGACTGGAGCAGGACCTAGCAGGGACGGAAGAGGGGAAGGTGCGGAAGAAGACACACCTGAGGGTGTGTCTGTACGAGGACGTCAAGAGTAGTGTAGCGGGAAAGGAGGGACGACCTCAACAGAAGAGGTGGTAGGAGCAGGAACAAGAGAGTCTAAAGAGAAAGGAACAAATGGAGGTGGAAGGGATGAGGGTGACAAGGTAAAGCCGGAGGAGGAAGCAGAGAATCAGGAAAAATCAGATAAGAAAGTACGTCAGAAGACACTGAACTGGTGGAGGAAGGCCGAGGGTAGTAAGGACAAGACTCATCAAAAGTGCCATCTCGAGATATTCTTATCCTACGAGCAATAGGGTCATAACAGCGATAACCCTTATACTCAGAACTGTAGCCAAGAAAAACACACTCAACTGACTGAGCAGTCAGCTTGGTGCGCTCGCGAAGAGGAAGAAGAACAAAACAAACACAACTAAAACAACGGAGATGACTGTACTAAGGAGGCCTACTAGAAAGATGCTCAAGCGAAGTACAACCCTGAAAAGCAGATGAAGGCTGTAGATTGATAAGATAAGCAGCCGTAGAAACTGCCTCAGCCCAGAAATGAGGTGGAACATGAGATGCAAGCATCAAAGCACGAGCGGTCTCAAGTAAGTGGCGATGTTTACGTTCAGCAAGACCATTCTAAGCATGAGTCCAGGACAAGAGTACTTGGGAAGAGTACCCTGATCAGCAAGGAAGCGACGAAGGGCAGCAGATAAATACTCACCAGCAGAGTCAACACGAAGAACATGAATGGCTGAATCAAACTGAGTACGAACCATACTGGCAAAAGACTGATAAATAGAAAGAACCTGACTACGAGAAGTCATAAGATAGATCCAAGTATATCGAGAATAATCATCAATAAAAATGACATAATAGCGATGACCCCTTTCGAAACGAAGGGAGCTGGGCCCCATACATCAGAGTGAACAAGATCAAAATGTCTAAGAGACACAGAATCACTAGAATGATATGAGAGTTGCAGCTGTTTGCCAAGCTTGCAACCCGTACAATGTAAGGAAGTGTCACCAGAAACAGAGCCAAGAACACCACTCCGAACTAATGAAGACAGGCGTGAACCTCCAATGTGACCCAACTGATAATGCCACTAGACGAAGGTAGCAGTAGAGGAAGCGACTGAAGAAGAGGCGGTGGAGGAAACTGACTGGCTGATGGAGGCAGCAGAAGGTAGGTGCAGCCAGTCAAGCTCGCAGAGACACTGCGAGTCACGACGCCTAGGGCCAGTCCCAACCAGAGTCCTGGTGCGACGATCCTGAACACAACACGAGTCGGAGTTAAGAATGATACAACAACCATGATCAGTGATCTGACCAACGGACATAAGTTGCATAGCTAGTTCGGGAACATGAGATACTGCAGGAACAAGAAAGGATGAAGTAGAAAGAGTGCCTCGTCCTGCCACAGGAAGGGAGGTACCATCTGCAGTCATAACAGTATGAGGAAGAACGGGAGGCTTCACACAGGTGAGATGAGTAGAATTTGGTGTCATATGGAACGAAGCACTAGAATCCAGAATCCAAGGCATGGAGATACCTGAGGAGGGATGTGATGGTGGGGAAGCTTGAGAAGACTGAGCTGCAGAACCAACTGAATCAAACGAAGCTGAGGCAGTAAGGCGACGAAGCAGAGTGAGCATCTCTTGCTGAGCCTCAGTGGTGGAGCTCTGCCTTGGCCCTGACTGAGAAGAGCCACCAGTGCCCTTGGGAGGGCGATCACCCCTGCAGCCTGATTCTTCCACTTGTAGTACTGCTGAAATGTGTGACCATCACGATCGCAAAAGGTGCAGTGAAGACCCGTAGTAGAAGCCGCTGCCACCGGTGCAGCTGGAGGCATGAGTGCAGCGGGAGCAGGTGCTGGAGTGGACGCCTGAGTAGCCAGAACAGAGGCGGGCTGCAGCTGACCCACACTGCGAAGACGAGTCTCCTCAGCACGAACAGCGGTAAGAGCCTCTAGCATGGACGGACATGGCTGACGAGTCAGGAGGTGAGCACGGACAGGCTCAAACTCTGACCGAAGACATGTCAGGAACTTGTAGAGACAGTGAGTCTCTAGATGAGCACGCTGACGCACACAGCAGGGACAGGTCCGACAGACGTCTGGTCCCAGAGAGTCAAGCTGACGCCACACCGCGGACATCTGCTAGTAGAAGTCGTCCACAGTGGCATCAAGCTGTTGAAGAGAGTACGCCTGATGTATGACCGAGAGATACATAGCATCACTCGTCGGCTCGTAGTGGGCACGAAGGTGCTCCCACATTAGCTGAGATGTTGGCAGCTTCACTACATCCATGGAGATAGCGACAGTCATGCTATCCACCAGAATGGTGGAAGCATGAGCCTCGTCGTCCTGCCACCTCAGCTTTTTGGGCTGCTTCATCAGCAGATGCAAGGATGTGAAGGGCAGGTGGCAGTGTAGGGCAAGGCGGACACGACCTCTCGCCTGTAAGATGGCCCCAAAGACGCTGACTCCTCATGTGGATCTGCATGTGCATGGCCCACTCACGATAGTTCATCCCATCGAAGATGATCTTCGGAAGTGGAATAGCAGTGTGGGTGGCCATCACGTGTGGTTTTTTGGCTCTTCTCTTTTTTTCGGCTCTTTTTTTTTTGCCTTTTTTGCTCTCTCTCTCTCTCTTTTTGCTGGCACTCCCTGTTTCTTTAAAAGCGACCGCCGCACTCTTTAGAAGCGGCTAGGGTTGGGGGGGTCGGCGCGAAGGCGACGGGTGGGCGGGCGACGGCGGCGGCGGTGGCCAATGTTGAGTGCTATGGTTTTGTGGCCACTGGTCTTGCTGAGCCTACTACTTACCGTGAGGTTGTTGCTCATCCAAAGTGGCAGCATGCGATGGTAGAGGAGATTGCTGCTCTAGAGCGTACTGACACTTAGGACCTTGTTCCCCTACCTACTCATACCACTCCTATCACGTGCAAGTGGGTGTACAAGATCAAGACTCGCTCGGATGGTTCCCTTGAGCGCTACAAGGCTCGTCTTGTGGCGCGTGGTTTTCAGCAGGAGTACGGTCGTGACTATGGTGAGACTTTTGCTCCTGTTGCTCATATGAACACTATTCGCACTCTCCTTGCTGTGGCTTTTGTTCGTCAGTGGTCCATCTCTCAGTTGGACATCAAGAATGCTTTTCTCCATGGGGAGCTGCGTGAGGAAGTCTATATGTAGCCGCCTCCTGGGTATTCTGTCCCTGCTGGGATGGTTTGTCGCCTTCGTCGCTCTCTCTATGGGCTTAAGAAAGTTCCTCACGCTTGGTTTGCGACCTTTTCTTCTGTCATCGCTGCTGCCAGTTTCACCGCTAACAATCACGACCCTGCTCTTTTTGTTCACACTTCTCCTCGTGGTCATATGCTTCTTCTTCTCTATGTGGATGACATGATTATCACTGGAGATGATCCCCACCATATTGCTTCTGTGAAAAAACGTCTTGGTGAGCACTTCTTGATGTCTAATCTTGGTCCTCTTCGTTACTTCCTAGGGATTGAGTTTTCTTCTACGCCTAAGGGCTATTACCTCTCCCAGGAGAAGTACATTCAGGATCTTCTTGCTCGTGCTGGTCTCACAGATCAGCGCACGGTGGATACTCCTATGGAGCTGGGAGTCCATCTTCGACCCACTGATGGTGAGCCACTTGAGGACCCTACTCGATACCGTCACCTTGTTGGTAGTCTGATCTATCTTGGCATCACTAGACCGAATATTTCCCACTATGTCCACATCTTGAGTCAGTTTGTTTCAGCTCCTACTCAGATCCACTATAGCCACCTTCTTCGTGTTCTATGATATCTTCGTGGGACCATCTCTCGTCGTCTTTTCTTTCCCAGTTCTAGCTCCTTACAGCTTCAGTCATACTCTGATGCGATTGGGCTAGTGATCATTTAGATCGCCGGTCTCTTTCTGCCTACTGTGTCTTTCTTAGTTCCTTTCTTATTGCATGGAAGACTAAGAAGCAGACTGCAGTTTCTCGTTCGAGTGCTAAGGCTGAGTTGAGGGCTATGGCGTTGCTGACTACTGAGATCACTTGGTTACGGTGGCTTCTCGCAGACTTTGGTGTTTGTTTCGGCACCAACTACTCTCTTGTCAGATAGCACGGGTGCGATCAATATTGCTCGTGATCCAGTGAAGCATGAGCTCACAAAGCATATTGGTGTTGATGCTTCTTACATAAGATCCCAAGTGCAGACATAGGTGGTTGCTTTTCAGTATGTGCCTTCCGAGATTCAGCTGGCAGACTTCTTTACCAAGGCACAAACAAGCTCTCATCACAGTTTTTATCTCTCCAAACTCGGTGTTTCTAATCCACTATGAGTTTGAGGGGGGTGTTAGACATGTAGAAGTCCATATTGTATAGGGGGCTCATTGCATAATGTCCTTTGTATATACTTGGCTGCTTTGCCCATTGATATACAAGCTCAATGTCCATATTCTCCAACAATTCAGACCTTCGGCCTTGCGCTCACCACCCCAAAATAAATCATGAGGCGATGCCTCAACAAGAACAGAGCCAGCCGTTGACAACAGCATATCAGTCAGGTGGGGGTAAGTTGAAAACTTGTAGTTTACGGCTCTGTACATCACATCAATTTTCATGGACTCCCAGTTCGATCGTACCTAAGAGAACAAATCATTAAAAAAAAGGCGCCTGTTTTTTAGGACAAAAACAGTCACATTTTGAGCCGTTAGATGGAGATCCAACGCCCTAGATCATTTTTTTTGGAGGGGGTCATTTTTTTTTGGAGGGGAGCTTGTATGAGTGGATCCGTTGGATGGAGATCTAACGCTCCAGATCAATCTGACTATTTTTGTTCTAAAAAATAGTCGAATATTGTATAGCAATACTCAAAAGAATAACCATATTAGTTACATAACCAAGCAAGAGAACGAAACTAACATGCTAACATACAAAGTAAATGTAATAGTCACTGTGTTATGGGGGGATTTACCTATCGCCAGCGTGGGACCAGGCCAGCACAAGGAGAAGCTGCCGCAGTGGCGGACCCAGGATTTTTGAGATGGGGGTACGGAGTTAAGAATCTACGGAGTATATATATAAGATAGAGAATTTTGATACACATAATATGTATATCTCATATAGTTAATCAAATAAACCTTGTGTGCAGGGGCGGCATGGCCGTCGGGAGCGCCGCCGCCGTTCAAGCTGGAATAGGGGAGGAGCTGCCGCCGCCGGATGGGCCGCCTGGCCGTGGGGACTTCTTCGCCGTCGACGCCGTGTCGGCCATTGGGTGTGGGTGCCCGGCGCCGCGCCGCCGCCGGCAGCCGTTCGCCGGTCGCTGCGTCGCCGGAGACGAGGAGGCCAAGGGCGTGCTGTAGGCTCTGGCGGCTGTGCAAGAGAGATGGAGAGGAGGCAGGCACGGAGCAAGGCAGGAGGCGGCGTGGGAGGTAGCCAGGCAGAGGCAGGAGCCCGCCGGTCGCCGCGTCGCCGGAGCCGAGGAGGCCAGGGGCGCGCAGAGATAGAGAGGAGGCCAGGGGAGCGCAGAGAGGAGGCGGCGTGGGAGGCAGCCAGGCAGAGGCAGGAGCCAGGAGGCTAGGGTTAGGTTAGAAAATGCCAATTGGGCTTTTTGGCTAGTGGGCTGAATTTGCTAAATTACCTGCACTTCTAGTTTTTATATATATATGAAATATGGAAACCTCTTTTCTACTCCCGGGTGTAATTACACCCTATGTCGTATCTCACAACATAGGTAGTATCTCGTGTAACGGAGAGTATGTACGTGTAGTATACGCGTATTTAAGACCATATAGGTGGTATGAACAAATTTTCAGAGGTGGTATGCATATTTTTTTTGACATACTCCTTTTTATGTACGTATATAAAGGTATTTATAAAATACGCTAAAAACTATGGACTTCCTTACAATTTTTTCGTGTAGTTCACGTTGGAGTATCTTATAATTAGTATATGAGTATACCTAAAGTGATAAAGGAGTATTTCAAGTTTGTTTAGGTGGTATATTAGAGGTGGTGTAATTACACCCGGAGTAAAAAGTAATTTTCCTATAAAATATATATTATATATAGTTGATTTTTTACAAAAAAATTTGGGGGTACAACTGTACCCCCATGTCCCATGGTGCGTTCGCCCCTGAGCTGCCGCAAGGGAATCGACAGCTTGAGAGATAAGAAACTTCATTCAGTTAAGATAATCTTTATCTAGTTTGGTTTGTTTTGGTTCGATCATGATTCGCATGATCCTTTTGGTTAGCTCACTTATTGAGTTTGTTAGCTGCAAGGGCCTGTTCGGCAGGAGAGAAGCCGGGCGGCTTTTGGCTTTTGCTACAGTACCTAAATTTCAAACGGAGTATTTTTTCAAGACAACATCTACAAGTTAAGTGATCTACATGTTAAAAGCCTAATATCTGTACCAGCCAAAATCGCAAATGAGCATCTGTCTCTCCGTAATCTGTACCATAAACAGCCAAAATTCAAAAATTTCAACCAAAAGTCATAAGCCGCAGCTAAAAAGAACAGATCCTATATATACCTGGCCTTTGTTATTCTCAGATCAAGCAATAAAGAAGTCTCTAGTTCCCCTACCCTCTTCTCTATCTCCCTACCTCTCTCTCCAGCCGATGGCAACAGGTTGTCATCACGGCACCTGTACACCAAGGCATCCGTCCTCGTCCCCCTGTTCATCACAACAACTGCCTGAGCCAGCTGGGTTCTACCACACAGTTACTAGTAACTGTGACCACATATAGTCCGAGGTAATTCAGTAGTTGTTGTCATGGACAATTGGACACCCTACTGATGATCGGTTGGCACCATCATGCTGGTACTGCCAGCTAGCCCATAGCTCCGGTGATATATAGTGCAACTAACACAGGGTTGTTACCCAGAGTGCAAGCCAAACATGTCAATTTAATACCTAGCATGTTAGACCATGTGACTAGGTTTAAGATATTTTAGTGATAAATAATTGACAATGGTTAATTTGTGATGCTGAATAATTGGTAATTTTGTTTAGCGTTGTTATGCAAGTTGTGTCGCGTGTGTGTGGATTAATGTTGGTCAAGTTGGAGAGAACTTGTGCGGAGAAAACGTTCTTTGGTCTTTGCATGTGCAGGTTGGGTGTGGAGATGGTCATGGTCGGTGACGAGGAAGACCGGGACTAAGAGGGGGAAATCTGAGATCCAAGCGGTCGAGGATGTCACGAGGTGGTCGGGTTCACACTCGAGCACATGGAGATCAAAAATGGATAATGCTTGGAGAAGCTACGGGAGGTGCGGTCCTGGAGGTTACGACACGTGACGCGTTAGAAACGTTGGAATTTTGGAAAACCTGTGTTAGAAAGGGTTTCGGGTCCCTTTGCTGTTGGAATTGGATTAGAACTCGTGGGCTTAGGCTCAGCTCATGTTTTAGGCCCTAGATTATAAATAGAGATGGGGTTAAAGGCTAACCGTGTGGCTTGAGGAGAGACTAATTTTGTATTAGGATTTAAGGGTACTAGGAGAGAGCACTTTATAGCCACCATGATACAGAAATAATAGATCTATTTCAAGGAAAAAGAAATCGCAGGTGGCGCTTTCATTTACGTTGTCTGGTATCTTGCTGGTGGCGCTTTCATTTACGTTGTCTGGTATCTCGTTTCGCTTCGGATTGTACGTCGGCGAGGAGCTCGACGTTAGCATCGCGCATGCAAAGAAGAAACCACAGTAGCGACGATGGTTTCTTTCTTCGTCTCGGTCTTCGTGAAAAATCGCCGTGCGTTGTGCATCGTCTGAACAACCACGTCTTCGCTGAATCTTTTAGGGGCTGTTTGGTTGCCTGCATGTGCTCATGCAGCTGCATGAGCGTGGCCAGGCTGAGGAGGGAAGCTCCTCAGCCACGTTTCTCCTCAGCCTGGCTCCAGTTGATTTTTTGCATCCACTCATGCAGGCTCTCTCCTCCATGCAGGCAACCAAACACCATCTCTCTGCATACGCGGGTGCGAACCACCCACATACAGACAACCAAACAGCCCCTTAGTCTTCATTGTCGTGCGTGTTCGTCGGCTGATGGAAGTATACATGCAGTGAAGCATAGCAAAGGATCGAGCAGCAAGTCTTTCCATGCATCTGTAGTCCGAGAAAAAAACTAACCAGCAGCAGCATTGATTTACTTTGATTGGACAGCACCCGAAGCGTAGCTTTCTATTTAGCCTAGCACAGAGAAGTCTAAAAGTGCTGCACTCTTTTTGTCGTAGTTGTACAGGAAGTAAAGTCATCAATAGTGCATCGTTTGACTTGCATGCAGAGTTAAAAAAACAAACAAAAAGGAAAACGAAAAGTGGCAGTATGTATAATTGATGGATAATCACGTGCTGGTTTGTATGCATGTCTGATGGATAATCGTTTATGGCTAAGATCCGTTGATTGAAGTGAGCAGCGGCCGAGTTTTTCGTTGTTTAGTTATTAATCTTATTTAATATTTTTTCTGTCTTTTACTTTTGTGTTTTTGTGGAGTTAGCAGGTTAAAAAATCAAGAGACGATAGATTTTGAAGAAAAATATTTCGTTGCGCACTGCAATCATTCACCGCCTCTGATTGTCATTGACGATCCTACAAGTGGTATCAAAGCGGGTTGCTATGGCGTTAGAGAGGTATATGAATCGTCCCTCTATGCTAGATAGTATTTATTTTACTTTTTAGAATTGTCGAATGCAAGCTTATATTGACGCTCAAGGTAGTGATGTTTAGAAAAAGTTTCTACATCATATAAGGTTCCTGCTATTGTTACTAATTTAAATAAAGCAAATGTTGATTTAAATGCTCAAGTTCGTAACTTGTTATTTCAAGGGATTTCTCGCAAAGAGTTTTATCGTGTAGCTCATGCTCATATTAATTCTGCCGATTTAATATGGAAAACTCTTTGTGATTATTATGAAGAAACCACTAAAATTAAGAAAGTACATAAAAATCTTTATCAAAAAGAATATTCTGATTTCTCTATGAAATCTGGTGAATCTATTGATGATCTCTTTGCTCGTTTTGAGAAAATATTGAGTGATCTGCGCGGTGTTGGTGTTATTCCTGCTGATGAAGATAATGCAACTAAAATTTTGAGATCTTTAGGTTCTGAGTGGTTGACGGTTGTCACAACTATTAATCAAATTGTTGATCTAAATACCTTAACCATGGATGATCTTTATTCTAGATCGAAAACTTATGAGATGGAAGCTTTGCCATCTAAGATTAATAAATCTTCATCTTTAGCACTTGTGACTAACCCCGTGCAGGCTGCTTCGTCGAATGCTTTGTCTTGTGTTTCTTTGTCTAATTTGTCTTCTTTTTCAGAGGAATAGTTCGAGCAGCTTCTTGAAGAGGACTTGGTGGTGATCTCCTCACGAGCATAGGCACTCCATAATGTGAGGATGAGGAAGCGAAGTGGCGTGTCAGGTCTGATCAGATGCTTTGAGTGTGGCGAGCTAGGCCACATTAAGATGGATTGTCCCAAGCTCAAAGGGAAGGTGATCAAGGAAGACAAGAATTATCGTCGTCGGCCATTCAAGAATAATAACACCAAAGATGGAAATTTTCATCGCAAGTTTCCTGAAAAGATCTTATCGGCTATTGAGCGTCTTGATTTGAGCGATATGGAATATGAGAGTTGCGACAATGACGACAACGATGACGATGATGCTAAAGGTAAGAAGAAGAACAATGATGACTTCACGGGTATGTGCTACATAACAAGCAACAATAATGACGACGACGACAGTGACCCCGATGAGGTAAGACCATCGTATGATGAGCTTGAAAATGGTTTGATTAAACTTACTATTGAATTAAAAAAGACAAAACAGAAATTGAAAGAAAATAATTATGTTGTCGAAAGCCTAAATTCTAAAATTAATAAACTTAGATCTTTAATTCCTGATGATGAATCATGTGAGTATTGTCAAGTTTTACATTCTGAGTTGGACGCTACTAGATCTATTAATGCATCAAAGCTAGTTCAACTTAGGGATGTAACTGATAAATTTGATAAATTAAAATTGACACACGACTCTTGTGATGAAAAATTAAAATTTGCTAATGATGAAATTGAAAATCTCAAATCTATTTCTTCTACATGTTTAGAGTCAAATATTTCAAATGCTCAATTTAAAGCTTGCTCTAATTGGGAATTGCTAGAAGCTAGACTTAATTAATCTCAAGAATCTATTCAACAAATGCTTTATCATGAAAACATGTCTTGCTTAAATTGCCCTAAGTTAAATATTGAAATTGATGCTTTAACTAGGCAATTGAATGATTTTGCTGAAAAGGAAAGATTGGCTCAATCAAGTGCTTCCAAAAATTTTGTGAATGAACCTGTTAAACGCACTACTTGTTCCACTTTGGCAAAGAAAAATGAGTACCTTAAGGATACTTTAGAGATATTGTCTTTTGGCAAGAAAAATCCGAATATGATTCTAGACAAGTCAAAATTAAGTGTGAAAAATAGTGGTCAAGGGTTTAATTTTGTTGAGCATTCCAAGAATAATCTTCCTAAGATTATTAAGCTTCTTGAACCTGAAAAAATTGAATTAAAATCTGAAACAAAACAAACTGTGTTTAAATCTGCTGGCTTTGTGCAAAGTTTATCGAATAATAATGTAGATGTTAGCTCATCATTTCAAAAAATTCTGGTTATGTTAAATTTCATTGCACTTACTGTGGAAGTGATGGGCACTTACATGAATTTTGCTTTATGCGTGTTAAGAAAGAGAAGAAGGAAAGATTGAATGCTTTAAGACAAAAACGTGCAATTTTTTTATTCCTAGAACTAATGTGAATTCTATGTTTTTAGAGAATTTTTATGATGATTTTAAATCTGCTTCACATGCTAGTTTGGGATATAATTCAAATAAGTCACGTTCTTTTCAGCATTTTAATCACCCACATGCTCATGATTTTGGTTCTAAATTTGTTGCTATTTCTCCACGTCGTGTGTCACAGTACTAGATTCCTAAATCTTATTTCACTAACCCCTATGCTGTGAGACCGATGTTTCCTATGATATAAGAACAACTGATGAGGATGGAGAACCTGAGCTTGAGTGGGTCCTGATCTTTTTTGTCATTGCTTGGTTGGAACACTTGATGGTTCTTCACTTCTTAGATGGCTTCCAAGAGATTTCACTTTTCGAGAGACCATGTGAAAAAGGTGATGCAATATTACATCTTATTGAGTTGGATTCTCAGGTTGCTGATATTCTTTTAAAATCACTTGATTCTGCACGTTTTGCTCTTTTGCAAAGTGAGTTGGGCGTGTTGCATCCTATAAAATTATTCTCAGGGGGGCTTGATATTTAAGAATTTAGAAAGCTTTTTTTATTATACTTATCAATTAAATCAACAAGTCCAAGCCATCAAATTTAAATGAGTTGCGGAGTTTTCTTTATCATATTTACTCATATGCTATGTAGCTATGATCATAACTGGTTATAATTAATTTGTTGTACTTCAACTAAAATATGACATGGCAGAATACTTTGACTAGTTGATTATAGATAGTACTTTACGATGTTCATAAAAAATGATTTGCTTAATTGTGAGTCTTATTTTAAATCTTGGCTATGAGGCTCACATATTTTATATTGCAATCTTTTTTATGATCATTCAATTTGGCATGTTATAAAAAAATTGAAAGAGACATTTGAAAAGATGTATGCTCCAAGCATGCCATGGTAAACAAAAAAAGGCACCAAAAGTGCACAAGATGAAAAGAAGTATGCTTCAAGCATGGCACCATTTACAAGAAGTAAGCTATCATGAAAAGAAGTATACTACAATCATGCCACATGCGTAAGAATTGAATGTGGAGCAATAGATTGTTATATGAGACTGTTAACTCGTCTAGATTAAAGATTTGCTTCACTTTAAGGCCTTGATTTTTTGTTGTAATATCTCATTGTGCTCTCTATAATTGGTTTGGTCATTGTTGAGATGCCTATTATTCATATAAATTGCTTAATCATATTGAAAACTTTGTTTTGATATTGCTATATGATATATGACTTTATATAATCTAGATAGCTCTACTAAAAAACATGGCTTAGTTACTTTATTAATACAATACACAATAACTTGGATAATCTAAAAAGTTTCTAGATTTTTATTCTCATTGCTTCTTTTTTGAATAATTCTTCTTTGAAATTTCTTGATGATTAGATTGCCGAAGGGGGAGAGATTTGGTGTGCTTTGTGAGATATTGGAGAAATTTGTTAAAACTACATCTCTTGTGTTGAGGGGGAGAGATTTGAGACTTGTGGCTTGAAATGCTTTTTTGGGTTCAGTTCTTCGCTTATATCTGTTTGAAGCTAATTCATCATGCAATCTTGAGGTGTTGTCAATGTATTCATTAAGGGGAGATTGTTAGACTATGTGACTAGGTCTAGAATATTTTGGTGATGAATAATTGACAATGGTTAATTTGTGATGATGAATAATTGGTAATTTTGTTTAGAGTTGTTATGCGAGTTGTGTTGCGTGTATGTGGATTAATGTTGGTCAAGTTGGAAAGAACTTGTGCGGAGAAAATGTTCTTTGGTCTTTGCATGCGCAAGTTGGGTGTGGAGACGGTCATAGTCGGTGACGAGAAAGACCGGGACTAGGAGGGGGAAATCTGAGGTCCAGGCGGTTGAGGATGTCACGAGGTGGTCAGGCTCACGCTGGAGCACATGGAGATCAAAGGTGGATGATGCGTGGAGAAGCTACGGGAGGTGCAGTTCTGAAGGCTGCGACACGTGACGCGTTCGAAAAGTTGGAATTTTGGACAACCCGTGTTATAAAGGGTTTCGGGTCCTTTTGTTGTTGGAATAGGATTAGAACTCGTAGGCTTAGGCTCAGCCCATGTTTTAGGCCCTAGACTATAAATAGAGATGAGGTTAAGGGCTAACCGTGTGGCTTGAGGAGACTAATTTTGTATTAGGGTTTAAAGGTGCTAGGAGAGAACACCTTATAGTCACCATGATACAGAAATAATAGATCTATTTCAAGGAAAAAGAAATCGCAGGTGGCGCTTTCATTTACGTTGTCCGGCATCTCGTTTTGCTTTGGATTGTACGTCGGCGAGGAGCTCAGCGTTGGCATCGCGCACGCAAAGAAGAAACCACAGCAGCGGCGAGAGTTTCTTTCTTCGCCTCGGTCTTCGTGAAAAATCGCCGTGCGTTGTGCATCGTCTGAACGACCACGTCTTCGCTGAATCTTTTCGTCTTCATTGTCGTGCGTGTTCGTCGGCTGATCGAAGCATACATGCAGTGAAGCATAGCAAAGGATCGAGCAGCAAGCCTCGTCATGCATCTGTGGTCCGAGAAAAAAAGACTAACCAGCAGCAGCATTGATTTACTTTGATTGGACAGCAACCGAAGCGTAGCTTTCTTTTTAGCCTAGCACAGAGAAGTCAGCTGTGATCGTTTTGGCTTCAGTTTTTAACTTCTGGCTTATTTTATACTACTAGTATAGTGCCCGTGCTAACGCTACGGTAAAATACAAAACAAGATAAAATTTGTAAAAAATAAAACGAACAATCAGATTCATTAAGATTCACGTCTCATATATTGTATAACCAGTCCCATTGTTCACAAAATATTTGGATCTCTACTTGCCATCCAACCATGACACAGTCCCATTGTTCACAAAATACTCCGGGCTCCAACTCCAGAAACCGATATGATACTTGTGTAGCATCAAGGAACAAATGTAGACCCTAAAAATAAACAACATTAATCATGTCATGACGATGATAAAATGACAAATTTCATATATAGTAGTGTGCCCGTGCTAACGCTACGGCAAAACATTTAATTATACTACAATGGTATAACCTTTTTTATTCTACAACAGTATAACCGAAAAACCGCAGCAGCAAATCGGGAGTTCGGGACATTAGGCACACTCATGTTCCAAGGAAAAACACTGGGCTTGGGGATGATCATGTATTTATTACGGAGGAAGAATATAAAAAAACAGCAAATAAGGATAATCTGATTGTGGTTCATGCTATGACACCAAAATCACAGACATTTTTTCTAACATTATGACATTATGTAGTATAAAGTTTTGTTTTCATCAAATGGTATTTTAGTTATGTTTACAGTTTACACCGTTACTTTCCATGAGATTGTTTAATGTCAGATGTTCCCTTCTTTGCAGACAATACAGGGAACAAGATACAAAGTGATATAAGATTATTATCTTTGAACAAGTACAAAAGCTTGTTAGAAACATACGGCCCAAATATCAACCTTTTTGACAAGGAGAAATATGAAAATTTATTTCTTGGTACGGTTGGACATCCTAATAAGGATATATCACCTTGGCAAATTCCTCAATAGTACATGGGACCAACTTCCTGAGGTCGTCCACAGACTTCTTTAGCTCTTCCGCGGATTTTAGAGTCTCATCTTCATCACTTTTATCGGATTTAGCTTCATTGCTGCTTGTCCATTCTCTCCCTGTAAAGCTCAGTTCCTGCATTAAACAAATCTCACAACCCAAGCATTTCAACAACACTAAGTATCTGCCTCTTCACTAATACCTGGCAAGCTCTGGAGCAGTATCCTCCATCCCGAGGATTGCAACCGGGAGCCATACTCTGATGTGACACCTTTGTGCCGCAGATGGGATGCCGCACACTCGCTCAGCAGCTGCCTCGCGTTCTCGCTTGCAATCCAAAAGGGAAAAAACACATTCTCTAGCCGTTAGAATATGTTAATCCACTACACAAAAATACGAACTAATGAATCACCAACATTAATAGATGCGACATTTGGGTAAAGAAATGACATCATAGCATCAATCTCTGATGCATCTTGCTTTCAGCCCCACATCAATCACTCAAAAAGGCCGAAAGTGATCATGTAGTGAAAAACATATATGGAAATTGGAGAGGCACAATTTCATGCTTCTAAGATATCCATTAATAGTGGAGGAACTTGGACAAAAGCATTAGGATACACTGAGGTCAATATTTTCTCAAAAATGTTAGATCTTATATGCAAATTAGCTTAATACAGGCCTAAACAGACCATGATAGTAGCAAGCAAACCAATAATGAAACAAGTAGATTTGAGCTGAATGAGTTTTGTGTTGGACAGGAGATGCAAGATGTAATCCTGAAAACACTGGTACATCTCGCAAACTCGACAAGACCATTTATTAAACAAACATAGATAGATTGACAAAGATTTCATCTCAAGTTAATGAATTAAATATTGATAAATTTCAAATCCTGTTCATAGACAGAGAGAATATGAGTCTGAGACTGACAGCTTACATAAGATAAAAAAACTAAAATCGCAGTTCATATTTTGGTTTAGAAAGTACCATTTTGAAGCCACATTAACAATAAGGAGAACCTTCCCAGCATACTCGGCCAATTTTACGTCATTGCCTTTTATATCCTTTGGAAGAATCGAACATCAGGAGATGATTGAAATGAAAATACACTAACAGAGTAAATTGAGCACACAAATCACTATCTGAAATTATGTAGTTGCAGAAATACTTTGAGCATATGCTCAATTACATTAACTGAAAGCAAACTATTTTCTCGTATTTCATCGCAGACTTATTCATGCAGAATTAATCACAGAACCTCACAATCGTGTAAGCTATGTGACTGACAATATCGATACCATGTCTAAGTTCCCCCAAAAATGCCATCCATGCATGAATCTTGACTGTGCTATGCAAATATACTAAAACAAACATTACATCTATCTACTAAAAGTAGGATCTTGATTTGTAAAACATACTTTCCACACAAGTCTAACGAAAAAGTTCGTCTTTACAGAGACAGCAATAGACTATACTTCAGCTCAATGAAGAAAGGGGGCATTTCAACATCTTACATCAGGTAGCACATCAACAAAAAGCTTCATCCTGACGTTCCACCATGGCCACATGATCCCCCTAAAGTTCAACTACGGAAGAACACAGCAGACAGAGAAGAACATTTGTGTTGTCCCATCCACAACTAAAGAAATCAAGCTCCCCGTCGTATATATATTCAGATTGATCTATCAAAACTTCTGTGCAGTATTCACTAACCACCTCAGTAGACTAACAATTTAATCAGGAACGCATCCGCGCATGTACCATGGAAATTTCCCAAGATAATGAACAATCTTGGCAACAAATTCCACCATCCCTAAACAATCACTCCAACTAAAAAAAGCAAGATTTTACTATTTACAGGCCATCGAGACGAGATTAACCCAAAGAACCGGAAAAATTAGTAAAAGAAAAGATCAAGCAGATCTCCCACCAGGAGCGAACAAGTACCTTGACGGTGATGTCATAGATGGAGGAGGGCAGATCGTCGGCCATGTCGGGGGGCGCCGCGGGGAGGTAGATGGAGACGAGGGCAATGGCGAGGATGGCAAGCGACCAGATATGGGGGCCACTGAGGCTGCTGCTGCTTCTTGTAGCTGCTGTTGTCATGGGTACGGAGGTGGGTGAAGAAAGAACATGATTACGTAACTCACAGTACTTGTCGAGGACATGTTTCACATAGGTCCCAGGCATTGGACTGATGAGAGAGTATCAAACAATACAATATTTGTTCACAAGCTATACAATATTCAGAAAAAAGAAACACATGGGGTGCCGTATAAAGGCAACCCTTAGTCCTAGGCAGATGAATTTACAAGTCCTGAACAATAAAGTGCTAACACCCAATTGAAGTTCAGCCATGTATACGGAGGCTAGAGCATAATATTTCCTGATAGGAATTATAACATGAATATAGATTGCACATCTAGTAGAAGGCTAGAATTATTGGTTTACCTTTCTTCTTGAGTTAGAAAATCCTCTCCGAGAAGTTTGTTCAGCAACAGATCCTGAAGCAAGGAAAACAGTGACTATAGATCTGGCATATCATTTGTTAAAGACAATAGATCTGGCATAGGACTTATAGCACAATTTCTGCCTTACCAAATTAATGATATATTCTCAATACAAATATATTTATTTAGCTAGTGCAATGAACCTTGACCAACAAAAAGTATCTTTTGGAGGAATGACAACGTGTAAAAATCATTCTCAACATCGTGCCAATTATTAACAGAGAATACACATAATGTGTCAATACTAAAAGCTTCATAGTTCATATACACTTTTGATGCAGCACATTACAAACCTTTTGTGGGTTGATCCCAGCAGCTGCAACATAAACATCAAGTTTACCAATAGGTATACCTATGCCCTGAACTCCAAGATCACCTAAACCTAGAATGCGACTCCCATCGGTCACAACTATCATGTCAACCTGAAATAAGCAACAATCAATCAGATGAAGAAATTCAATACAAGCAGAACTGGAAGCAATTCTACTGCATACTACGGTTTCTGAGACAGAATTATACAGTATGTTCTCCTCTTATATTTCACCTCACTAAACTGATGACCTCTAGCTTGTTTTGAATGCAACAAAAAGCCAAAAGTATGTCTACGCATCATTATTGCTCAAAATATATCCATAACTTTTGAGCTTTTAAAATGACATGATATTCCAAACCATATTACCAAGCCCACAAAACATCCTATTTGGCATGTCCAGAAAGAGAGTTGCCATAACCCTAGTCACCAATACCAAATGTGCACGCCATACTACACCCAGACACATTGCGAAGCAATCAGGTGATATCATTATGGCACAAATCAGAAATATTTATATACCTTATCCTCTGGTTCTTTTTCTTCCTCTTCATTCTCTGCACCCTCCTTGTCCTTCTCAACCTCAGACTGCAGTGCATCTTTGGGTTTCTTCTCATCCTCTGCCGCAGCAGCAGTTTCCTCAGTGTTAACAGCATCAACAGTTTCCCTAATCAATCACATAAAAGGGTCAAACTCTATAAGCTGATCCATCAATCACAATTAGTAGAAAAACAAGTCAGCAATCACAAAACTAAAACTTTAAATGATCAATCTTAACTGTGCAAGGCCTTCATCAGTCACAGTTCCCCAATTGCCACGGCCGGCCCCCTCACGCTTCATCTCATAGCTCCGGCCAGTGCCGCTGTGGCGTTCATATGACCGGCGTGGACGCCCATAGTCATCTCCATTCTGCCCATCAGTATAGCCACCACGACGGCCACCTCCATGGTAAGGCTGGCGCGGCCAACGACCCCTCTCTGCCTGCTTCCCCTCACCATCTTCACCACGAGCCACTCCACCATCTCCAAAGCCACCACCGCCATGCTGCGATGCTGATGCCGGCACAGCACAATTCATCACAAAGCAAGGGAGGGGAAGTAGAGAGGGGAGTAGGATGGAGTATACCTAGATGAGACCATGCCGAGGGTCGGCACCGGCGGTTGGGGAGCCGTGCGGGTAGTGGGAGGAAGCCGCCGGAGGGCCGGGGGGCCGAGCCATGGCGCCGGCAACTCCGAGTCGAGAAGGCGCCGGAGGAGGCGTTCGGCCATGGGGTCGGCGCCGGCGATGGGCTCGCCTCTGATGTTCGCGGGCGTCATCCCGACCGCAGAGCCCGGCTCGTAGTCCCCATCGACGGCGGTAGTGGAGAAGCGGAGGGGTGGGGGGAGGAGGCGGCGTTGGCGGAGCGGAGGAGCGGGGGAGGAGGCGGGGCGGAGCGAAGGAACGGGGGAGGAGGCGGCGGCGGAGCGGAGAAGTGGGGGGAGGAGGAGGCGGCGGTGCGAAGAAGTGGGGGGAGGAGGAGGCTCCCCGTCGACGGCGGTAGTGGAGAAGCGGAGGGGTGGGGGGAGGAGGCGGCGTTGGCGGAGCGGAGGAGCGGGGGAGGAGGCGGGGCGGAGCGAAGGAATGGGGGAGGAGGCGGCCGCGGAGCGGAGAAGTGGGGGGAGGAGGAGGCGGCGGTGCGGAGAATTGGGGGGAGGAGTAGGCGAGGGCGCAGCGGCAGATGAGGGAGGGGAGGCGGCGCGGGCGGAGGAGGGAGGGGAGGAGGCGGCGCGGAGAACGGGGGGAGGAGCGGAGATCGTGGGGAGGCGGAGCGGCGGATGAGGGAGGGGAGGAGGCGGCGCGGAGAACGGGGGAGGAGGGAGGGGGAACGCAAGGGCGTGATGGGCGGAGGAGGACTGCAGAGGAGAGCGGGACGCGGAGGGGTACTGCAGATCCATTGAAGGATGACTGTCGGATATGGTTGAGTAAGGAGAGAGAATGGAGGAGAGTTAATCTGGTGCGCACGTTTTTATGATGGTGTATTTCTGGGTGCATATTGTGGTGTGGACGTAGTTAAGGTCATGACTGTGGAGCAGGTAATTGTTGGGTGGACGTAGAATAATTTGAACTGGTGGTTTATTAGTTTAGATTAGATAGATTTAGATAGATTCATAAATTTCGTCTTTTTCTGAACTTTTGGCTTTTTGTTGAACTTTTTTACTGGTTCTTTTTTTCCGTATTTGTTTGTATTATATGTAATAGTCTAACATATTTTTTATATTTTTTAATTTTTTAAAATTTAATTATGCTAAATAAGCCTCTGTCAGCTACAGTGTTTTTTCAACCAGTTACAGTGCTTTTCAGCCATAAGCCAAAAAAAAAAGCCCAAATGAGACTCTTTTTGTCCTAGTTGTACAGGAAGTAAAGTCATCAATAGTGCATCGTTTGACTTGCTTGTCGAGCTAAAAGAAAAAAACAAACAAAAAGGAAAACGAAAAGTGGCAGAATGAATAATTGATGGATAATCACGTGTTGATTTGCATGCATGTCTGATGGATAATCGTTTTTGGCTAAGATCCGTTGATTGAAGTGAGCAGCGGCCGAGTTTTTCCATTCAGTGGAAATAATGCTGAGATGACGTTCATCCAACATATGAAGATTTGTGATTGTATAACTGGATTCCATTACAACAGTACGATAAAATGGCATATTTCCACTAAGATGTTACAGCAATATCATATAGCATATCCAAAAAACCTCTGATAAACCAGTGAGTTAACATTGTATAGCTTGTTCCACAATGTTCCAGTAAACTGCCCATGCATGCTGGTAACATATTTTTTCAAATTCGCTGATCTACTGGACCCCGTGCTATCGTTGAATCTCCAGTGGTGGGCAGATTCTGCTGTCCAGAGCACCTTCTTTCTCAGGGAACGACTCAGAAGCCTTCGACAGCATAATCGAGTTTTCATTAGTTTGTGTTTGAAAGTTTTGGTTTATTTGAGTCAAAAAAATGTTTTCTCGTTCGAAAATTGGGTTTCTTGAAATTGAAAGCTTTTTGGTTATCTGGTTATTGGGGTGCCGGCAGGGAGTGAGGTGGAAAAGGTCGACTGGGGCTGTCGCCCTCATAAATGTTTTGTAATTTGAAAAGGAGGAACCACAAGATATCCTTTCCCCATCAGGTTAGCAACCGATACTACTACTAATTGTATGCACCAATGTGTTTGTTCTGTGTGCACACACAAGTTGCAAGTATCGTTTGCGTGACAAGGACTATAAATTATACAGGAACAAAAGCAACTTCATCCCTCAATGGGTTTCCTACAAAATGTGCATTTGGGTTCCCATCCAACTGGTGGATCTAATTATGTTGACAGCAATAGGAAACAGATGGTTCGATCCCTATAGTAGGGCGGCAGGCAAAACTGGAGGTATTTTGTAGTAGGGCAACTAAGATTGTCATGTAATTTTCTTTCAAATATGGAATCCTTTGGATGGAGCGAAGCAGAGAGCAAAGGTGAGGGGGGTTTATCCAAAAGGTGCAACTAAAACCATGCTTCACACATGAGCTACCTAATGTTTTGCAGCTGATATTTGCTGCTATGCACCTGAGGTGGGACACAGCCAGGGAGCAGAGGAAAAAACAGCGGGCACTTTGACCATCAAGACTTTTTACCCATAAATTCAATGTAATCTAAAAAAAGGGCACAGCAAGTAAATTTCGATGGGATTATAATTGATTTGTTGGATGAAAGCATTGTTTTTTAGTATGTATTTGTGGGTTAAATTTATCTGCATACTTACAATTTACAAATTGCTTAGTAACACTACAAACATCATACCAGTTGGAAGTAACATGGATGTGTCACTGAGATGTGGCACCAGGATCCACTTGTCATTTATTTCAATATATACATCTTTATATGCATGGTTGTCAGGCGTCCAAGAATTCACGGCATCCACGGTGTCGCCTCGGCGTTCACGGCGAGCGGCTGGGCGGGCGTCTTGGCCAGCTGGCACAGGGCATCTACGTGGGATAAGTGGCGCTGCAGGGGCGTCCGAGCAGCAGAAGTGGCATCTCGCTCGGCTGAAAAATGAGTGAGTGCGAGTGAGCAAGAGCGAGAGAGAGATGTTACGAATATTGTGTTATGTATTGAAGAAGCCCAATGGGCAATATATATAGAGTACAAAGGGGACATAAGACTAAACCCTAATACAATAGGAAATACTTCTAATACCTTTAACACCCCTCAAATATAAGTCGTATGCAATAGCATTGCATTTAAAAAGGGATGACACTAAAATAGGAAAAATTTGAAGTCCAAGTCTTGATAATGTCATTGTAGCGTGAAGCTCTTGGATTGAGAAAACTTTCAAATCAAGCCGAAGAGGAATAGATAGAAGCATGATGGCGCAGATCGAAGCTCAAGACGGTGGCAGCGTAGTGCACAAGAAGCACAATAGAAAAACGGCGGCCTTAGAAGCTTGGGGCGGCGGCTCAGAGAGCGGCGGCATCATAACGATTTCTACGATTTGCACGCGGTTCAGAAAGAAGAACGGCGGCTGCTGCCATACGAAAGGAAGGAGATGACCACACTGTAACATCCTAAAATTTGGATGTTTGAAATTTGGAGTAATTTAAAAACTTTTATTTGCATCTTATTTGTATTTGAATTTTTGGCACAAAATCTTATTGGGGTTTTCCTGAATTTTGTGTGGAGCAAAATAAAAACTGGGAATAAATTGCAAATACAAATAAGATTTATGACGATAAAAGATAAGGAATAATTTTGGGGAGTTTAAATCTCTAAGAATCAAAATACCAAAAATCTTGGATTCAAATCCAAGTCAATAAAAAGGAAACCAAGAATTCCATCTTTTAATTTAAATGGCATACAAAAACCCAAGTTGGACATTCAAAAATTTATACATACAATTTATAGCAAAAATTAAATTTTGTATCAAGATAATTGAGCCAAAACTTGGAAATTCAATTTAAGATTCAAATTTCAAAAACTGCTAAAGCTTCTCAATTTCTCCCATTCCTTTCCAAAATCCCTCTCTATTACATGCGGGCCCCGGCTCCTCCCCTTTTCTTTCTCCCCCCGCAGCCTGCTCTTTTCTTCCTTCTTCCTTGCGTGGCTGCCGTGAGCCCACGTCGCCCTCCGCAGTGCGCGCCAGCTCCTTTCTCTTTCCTTCTCTCTTCTTTCTCGCGAGTGCCTGCGCTCCCTGCTCCCGAGCCGTCCCATCGCCACTCTCTCTCGCTGCCCCCTCCCTTGCCCTCTACGCAGCTCCTACCCCACTGCCAGCGCGCGTCGTCCCATCACCTCACCCTTGGCTCCGCCGTTCCATCGTCGGTCCCGGGAACTCACGCGCGCGATCTTCTCCGGAGCCCCGCGATTCGGCCTTCTCTCGTGCGTCTTGTCGCGATGATGCGCCTACGGCCGCCCTCGCCGTAGCCCTGCGCCAGCCTCGCCGCCCCCCTTTTGTGCATTCCAGAGCACCTTAATCCGCATTAACGATTCTTCAACGCTCCCGGTCGGAACATGGCTATAAAAGCCCATGTGCCGCAGCCGAACTACTCACCGCAACAAACGTCGCTTTCTTCTCCACAAAATTTCATCGACGCCCAGCTCTTCTCCGGCCGCCGCTGTCGCTAGCGCCCCTCGGCGGCCCTTCGCCGGCAGTGACTCCCTCCCCGAGCCCCCTTTCTCCCCCTCATGCCCCGGCCGTCTCTAATTGACTCCCCCCCCTGCAGGCCGCCGGAGCATCGTGCCTCCCCCGACTCCGGCGACTCCCCTCGCCGCCAAGCTAGGCCACCGCCGGCCAATTCCTCCCGGACGGGGCACCACCTGGACTCTGTGAAGACAATCCCAGTGCCCGAACCTTAAGGACTGAATCTTGTGATGACCTCCTGATGTAAAACAGTACAACCACAAGTCTATATGGGTATGACCTAGCTGATTAACTTGCGAGGGTTTAGTTCAGATATCACCAGTGGAAAGTGGATGCCAGGGTGTACTGGTTACTCACAGTGAGGCACAGGGTTTTACGGTACTCGCACGACGCAAGAGGGGGCTTCTGACTGTGGTGGTGTAACCCTTCAGCGGTGAAACCTCAACGGGTGGTGTCTAGCTAGATCGGAGTAAGGTAAAGGCTTTGTGATAAATTATCTGGGTCTCATGCCTAAGGAAGCGTGTTGGCTATGAAGATAATTCATCTCTTGTGGTGAAAGTGTACAACCTCTGCAGAGTATAAACTGTTCGAGCAGCCGTGCCCACGGTCATGGGCGGACATGGGAACTTAACTAGATATAGTTTTATTTAAAAATATTTGGAAAATGGGAATGGAAAAGTGGAGGGCAGTGGAAAGCCCTGATTTGAATTGTCCTGTGTGTCATCCCAGTGGTAAGTTAAGCGGCTATAACGCTGAAGGATGTTATATGGTGTGATGCCATATGTATGGAAAATCATGTTAATATTCCTTGAACATTATGTTTTGTTCCAAAGTTGCTAGGCCTCAGCAAATTTTATATTGTATTTCAAATAGTGGCATTTCTATTCTTACAAAATAAAATATGGGAAGAATAAATAGAGTCGTAAGAAAAGAAGATGACTGTTTATGGTAATTGCATAAAGAAGTGGGTGGAATTATTTTGATCATAATAGGGATAACGATAGTATGAATTCTGGGAGAAATAAATTGGTGGAGCCTAAATGAATATATAGGCTAGATAGATGATTTAAATGATCTTTGGAGATTTAGGGAGTATAAAGGTGATTGTTGGATCACAACACTGATACTTAGTATAAATTCTTGGAAGATGTTGACAATGATGGGATTAATATGATTTGATCAAATACTAGATGGATAATTTGAATCTTGGGAATTTGGAGGTATGAAAATAACTATGGGAGATTTATCTTGATCAATGATAATCTTGGTGGATATATATTAGTGAATCATAGACCTGATCAATGATATTCTTGGTGGATATTTATTAGAGAATTCTAGATCTGATCAATGACATTCTTGGTGGATGTATACTAGCGATTCGTAGACTTGATCAATGATATTCTTGGTGGAGGTACAATAGTGAAGTAGTTAGAGATGGATTATAAGGTGATAATTGGAAGAGCAAATTATGGTTGTGGATCAGTAACAAAAAGGATTGGATTGTTAGGGATTAGAATACAAAAGATACTGGTGGATTAATTAAATGATGTCGCTCACTGTTTCGGGGGTTAAATAGTAAATAATATAGGAAGAAAGAGATCGGTGGATTAGTTAAATGACGGCACCCGTTGTTTGGGGTCTTAGACAACAATCAGTAAGGTAAATGTGTCCTTGGTGGATTAAGTCAATTATGGTAATCGCCGTGTGAAGTTTAGGCAGTAATAACAACACTATGATTAAATAACAATAATGATGCTAAAAGCGATTTTTGGCAAATAAAATAACCCGAGCCTCTCCTTTGACAAGCCATGCATACTATTTATTTGCATTCTGTGTATTGGCTCGCGGAGCACGGGGTTGGAGTGCTCACACTCGCTTTTGCGACAAAATTCAGCATCAGGAATCAAATCACCTCGCCTCAGCAACAAGATTGGACAAACTGGCAGAGAAGATGAAGATGTCAAGGGCTAGGTCGCGCACCTCCAGTTGGCTGCCTGTGGGCATGTCCTGAAGGTCCCACCTGTGTGCTTCGTTCTTCCGCTGCTGCAACTTTTTGAATTCGGCCTAATCGGCCCATGAGTAAGTTTACTATTGTATATTTACGCTTTCGCATGATATGTACCTTTGATAATCAGAACTGTAATCTGTTAGCACTATCTACTGATCCAGGGAATAGTGCGGTGGAATCACAGAGAATTTCAGATTGTAAAATCTGGGTCTGACACACACTCACCCAAAAGGATGGAACATGGCTAGCAAAGTAATTAGCTGACTGACAAGGATTTTGTGGACTCGCACGACTTTAATGAACTAAAAGAGAGACTACAGACTTGGATAAACGCAACAGACCACTCAAAGAAAAAGACTGAAAAACCTAAATAGCAGAACTGACAGCTCCTAGCACCAACCAAAAGACCTCGTTTCAACGTGTAGTCACAGTGAGTAGCTCAGCCAAGACATCCCACTTGGCACAAGCTAAAAGAAAGTCCAGCCGACTCATCGGCCAAGAGAGTGACCGGCAGCGCGTCAGAGAACTGAGGGGGGAGCCAGCGATAGTGGGCGGTGAGCACGGGTGCAGCGATGGAGAACCGTGACTGGACGCGCCCGTGGACCGAGCTGTCATCGTCTGCGACTGGAGACGGGAATGAGATGTGCATGATTCCACTTGTGAGCAGCCGTTAGCTAGGGTAGTGTTTAGAGGATATGTAGTAGACCAGTTCCACTTTTGTTTTCAAATTGGGCTGAAAGTTTTGGACCTGATTTGTGAACTAACCAGTGCTGGCCGGTAAAACTGGTTTTTGCCGAAAATCATCAAATATCGGTCGGTAAAGTCATCCTTGCCTTGTGGGCGGGCAAGGTCGTTTATGAAGGCTGAAGCTGCCGGTAGGGAGACCAGTGATAGAAAGAGGGGAAGGAGAAGATCCACTAAGTCGTAAAGCCTAAACTTGGCTGCGTAGGAGACACAAAGCGAAGTAGAGAGGTAGCATGCTATCTTGAGGCCATGCGCAACAATGGATTGCAACTTGAGCACAGGGAGAATCCATTGATGGCAACGTGCTGCACCGGTTTGAGTAAGACCATGTTTGGTATAGCTCCTGCTCCTAGTGACGGCAACATGCTGCACCGGTGTGAGTAAGACCATGTTTGGTATAGCTCCTGCTCCTAGTGACTGCAACATGCTGCGCCCGTCTGAGTAAGGCCCTGTTTTGTATAGCTCCTACTCCTAGCGACTACAACATGTTACGTCAGTCTAAGTAAGGCCCTGTTTGGTATAGCTCATGTTCCTAGCTTCTTCTTCGAATCTTGTGAAGCTGTGCCAAATACCTGACTTCTCAAATTGATATGATTCTGCTTCTCGCGAGGAGCAGAGTTGAAAATGAACTAGAGAGGAGAAGCAGACTTGAGGTGGATTCTTGTAGGAAGCAAACATACCAAATACCCTTTGAAGTTAAAGAATATTACCCGCATTTGCCATCCAACTACCCCAGTCGATTCACTCGGAGCTACCCCTCCCTCTCCCAACCCGAGCGCCCCTCGCCCTCTGCCTCCTCCTCCCCACCCGAGCTCGGCCTCCGCTTCCCCCTTCCTCTCTGCGCCTTTCCCCTACAGCAGCCGTTGAGCTCCACCTCCACTTCCCCCTTCCCCTCCATGCCTCTCCCCAATAGCTGCTCTCGCCTACTCTCATCTCACCCTAGGGCATGCACGCCGCTGCCGCCTCTGTCCTCTAACTGTAGCCCCCACTCGGATCTTGGCCCTGCGTCGACGTCCTTTGGGCCCTCCCGTCCTTTCCATCGGATCTATCACTAGCGAGGCCAAGACATATGTGAACTTAGTCCCCGGTACTACCCTAAATTCAAAGGCACCATACTGTATGCCAGCTAATGAGTTAGCTGAGTTGAAGGAGCAGATTCAAGAACATGAGGACAAAAGCTACGTCCAACCAAACTCATCACCTTGGGGTGCACCCATTCTCTTTGTCAAGGAGAAAGATAATAGTATGAGAATATGCGTAAGTTACAGAGCACTCAATAACGCCACAATCAAGAATAAGTATCCATTGCCCAAGATTGATGACCATTTTTATCAGTTGAAGGGAGCCGGTGTGTTCTCTAAAATAGACCTGAGGTTACGATACCATCAACTAACGATAAGAGAAGAGGACATACCGAAGACTGCTTTTTCCACTCGTTATGGCCAGTATGAGTTCACAGTCATGTCTTTTAGACTGCAAATGCACCGGCCTACTTCATGAGTATGATGAACAAAGAATTCATGGAGTACCTAGATAAGTTCATGGTAATTTTCATTGATGATATTATCACTTCAAAAAATAAGAATGAACACAAAGACCATCTTCGAATAATTCTAGAGAAACTTAGAGAGCATCAACTTTATGTCAAATTCAGTAAGTGTGAATTTTGGCTAAGAAAGGTAGCCTTTCTTGGTCACATTGTGATAGCTGAAGAAATTATAGTTGATCTCTCCAAGGTTAAAGCAGTAGTGGATTGGAAGCAACCCGGATTAGTAGCTAAGGTCAGGAGTTTCCTTAGACTTGCCAGTCATTACTGGCACTTCATAGTAGAATTCTCTGAGATAGCCAAGCCCATGACCCAACTTCTAAAGAAAGAGAAAAGTTTGAGTGGACAAAAGCCTATGAGCAGAGTTTCTAGACTCTTAAGAAAAAGTTGGTGTCAACCCCAATACTCATTTTGCTGGATATACACAAGGATTTTGATGTTTTCTGTGATGCCTCCCGGCAAGAACTCGGTTGTGTCTTCATGTAAGAAGGCAAGGTGGTAATCTATGCATCGTGCTAGTTGAGACCTCATGAGTGCAACTATCCTACTCATGACTTGGAGTTAGCAGCAGTGGTCCATGCTTTGAAAATTTTGCGGCATTATCTTATCGATAATCGTTGTGAGATATACACAAACCACAAAAGTCTAAAGTATATATTCACCTAGGCAGAGCTCAACCTGAGGTAAAGAAGGTGGTTACAACTGATCAAGGATTATAACCTTCGGATTCACTACCATCCAGGCAAGGAAATGTTGTAGCAGATGCATTAAGCAGAAAAATCTACGCAAATTACACATTGGCAGAAGAGGTACATACTCAACTTCAAGAGGAAATTGCCCGTCTTAACCTAAACCCAGTTGATAGGAGTATTCTCTGAGCTCTAGAAATTCAACCCACCCTACCAGATTAGATCCATGAAGCTCAAAAGGTTGATGGGAATATCAAGGAGATAATGAAGAACATGAGAAGAGGAAAAACCACCATTTTCAGTGAATATGAGGATGGAATAGTTTGGTTCGAGAATTGTATTTGTGTACCTAATAACAAATAGATTAACCTAATAACAAAGAGATTAAGAATATAATTATATGTGAAGCTTATGAATCCCCTTACTCAATTCATCCAAATCACACCAAGATGTACTAGGACTTATAAAAAGATATTGGTGGGTTAGTATGAAAAGAGAGATTGCTAAGTTTTGTAGAAGCATATGACACCTGCCAAAAAGTCAGGGCCTAGCATCCAAGGTCTGCTAGACTTCTGCAATCATTGCCAATCCTAGATTGAAAGTGAAAATAAATTGGTATGGATTTTATTACCGGACTTCCTAGGACTTAATCCAGTTCCGACTCTATTTGGGTGGTGATAGATCGACTAACCAAAGTAGCTCATTTTATACCTGACAAGACCACTTATTCAGGGGCAAATTAGTAGAGTTATACATGCCTAGAATTGTAGGACTGCATGGGGTTCCCAAAAAGATCGGGGGAACCAATTCACTTCTAGGTTCTGGTAGAAGCTTCATGAGTAGTTAGAGAGTAAACTCAACTTCAGTACAGCTTATCATCCTAAAACTGATGGCCAAAAAGAGCGAGTCAACTAGGTATTGGAGGATATACTAAGAGCTTGTGCTCTAGATTTTGGCACCAGTTGGGATCAAACCTTACCCTATGCTAAATTCCCCTACAACAACAGTTATCAAGGTAGTCTCCAGATGGCACCCTTCGAAGCCCTATACAGTAGAAAATGCAGAACACCTCTATTGTAGGAGCAACCTAAAGGACGTCAAGATCTTGCACCCAATTTACTTTAAGAGTCTGAGGAGAAGGTAAGAAAAATCAAGGACAGATTGAAGATAGCCCAATCCCGACAGAAGAGCTATGCAAATAACCGTCACCGAGACTTGACGTTGGAGGCAGGTGACTTCATTTATCAAAGATTATCCCCGCTCATAGGTGTCAAGAGATTTCAGACTAAGGGAAAACTTGCACCAAGGTTCGTGAGACCATTTAAGATTTTAGAGCGTAGACGAAAAGTTGCTTACCAGTTGGAGCTGCCACTAGCAACAATAACAGGACTACACAACATCTTCCATATGTCTCAACTGAAAAAATATCTTTGAGTACCCACAGATTAAGCTTCGCTTGAGACCCTTGAATGTCAAGAAGACCTCACCACAGGGAGCATCCAATAAAGATCCTTGAGGCAATAGAACATAAGACCAGAAAGAAGACCATCTGCTTCTGCAAAGTGCAATGGAGTAATCACTCAGAAGATGAAGCCACATGGAAACGGGAAGAAGATTTGAAGGCCAACAATTCCCATCTCTTTGCTAGCACAACCAAATATCGAGGTCGAGATTTTTCTTAAGGGGAGTAGGTTTGTAACATGCAAAAAAAGATTTTATTTGTTTAAGTTTATTTGAGTTTTTCTGGAATTTCTTTTTCCTTTTCCTTTTCCTATTATTTAAGCCTAGAACTAGGAAAAAGGCTCCAAGTGCCTAATTGTAGCCCAATATGAAATATTTATTATTCTTGAGTTCCCCTCACTCTGTAGTATTTATGAGATTTTTTGTGAAATTTATTGCTCTCTTTTCCTATTTTCTAAGCTTTTCTTGATTTACCAGCTAGTACTTAATCAAAAAAGCATTTAAAAATATTTTATTCCCTTGGGCCAAAACCTTGGCAGGCCCACTTCCTCCGCACGCGATGCATGGCCTCGGACCAAACCAACCGACTCGCGCTCTGGCCTGTTCGCCCGCCCCGCCTTCTCTCACCGCCACGTCGACCCCACCCGTCATCCTCCTCTCTGTTGAGGACATCTCGAAGACACCAACTAGACCACATGAGCATGAGCTAAAAAAATAATCAATAAGTGAACTCACTCCTAATTGAATCTGGTTTTAATTTATGAGAGAACTGGATATTACCTCACGCAAATGTTGTGTGCACACTCAGGTTTGAACGATGTGAAGCTTTTGGAATTGAAAATATGGAGGTGAAGTTAACGGAGAAGAAGTACATGGGGCCAAGCAAGAGAAGACACATTCAAATCCTCATTACCATGTCGAATTGTCAACAAGTTCAATCGAACTCACAAAGATGCTCTGGACATTCAAACGATTTCAACTGGTACCAAAAAACTACCTTCGAATCGGTCTGATTGACCTCAGATGTGCTCAGGACCGTCCGATCCACATCAGGTGCTCACAAGACCTTCAAAATGTTTGGACCAGGCCGAATAGTTTTGATTGTCCGAGCTATCCGATTAGTGTTGGACACTCAGATGCTTCAGAGATGTTCGGACTGTTCCGAACAATCGCGCCGTCCGATCTTCCATGGACCTCCCGATCGCCTTGAAAATGTTTGGGCCACTCCAAATACGTTGTACCATCCGATCTTCAATGGACCACCCAATCGCGTTGGAGACATTTGGACCGCTCTGAACGTTCATTCATTCCGCAACATTCGATCAGTTTGGACGGTTAATATAGATGGTAACGTTCAGATCAGGCCGAACAATTCCGCCGTTGGATTGGCTGGAGATGCTTGCAACCGTTCAATTGACTTGGAGGTGTTTGGAACAGTATGACTGTATCTCTAACCATATACCTAGCGTATAAAGGCAATAACTTTCACATACGAGGTCAGATTGAGGTGATCTTGGATTCGTTTGAAAGCTTATTTCAAGGGATATGTAATAGAGAAGGATTTATCTTTAAAAGTGTTATGGATTTTTATTTTTATTTTTTTGTGAGAGTCCAAGTCTAAAACACTTAGGAATTGTGTAGGTGACCTTGCGACCTCCCAAGGAATATATAAGCCTTGCAATACATAACTTTTTGGTAGACCATGATTGAATCTATTATTTTTAAGAGAGAGCTATACACTGTTCTTCCTAGAGTTTGCCATCGAATTGCAACACAGAGGGGAATTGGGCATTTCTTTACATCATTGTTTTTGTGATTCCTTGTGATTCTTTGTGGTTGGATGGATGGGTTTACAAGCGTGTGGTTGGGTGAATTCTTTTGTCACAGGTTGTTCTTCTAACAGTGGTTGGCGTCATCGGTTTGTCATGTTGCACGGATCCAAGTTATCATTATCGATCCTACGTCATGAAGAACGGGCACCCCACATCATCTTGGTATCAGAGCACGGTTGACACGGTAGGATTATTTACCCTAGTTTTTGATCAATTTCTTACTGTTTATTACCTAGAGTCTAGAAAACCAAAAATTGCCACAAAAAATTCCAAACCCTAGTTTTTGCATCTGTTATTCTCGTGAGTTTGATTATGTTTTTGTCCATTAGAATTTTTGTTTTGGTCCTGATCATTGTGTTTCCTTCGTGTCACTTAATCATTGTGTCATTTCTGTTGTTTCATCCAACAGCAGTAATCACAGTGAGCATCGCTCATAGTATTTCCTTTCATCTTTGAGGCTAGGTATTGACATTGCATCAAGAGTTGCTCTTGGTAGTAATCACACTTATTGAAATATGAGCTTTTGCACAAAGAAGGCAGTCGACGTATAGAAAAAGCCATGGTTTAAACAAAAATATATATACAAAAAAGAAATGAAAAAGAGAGAGAGAAAGAACTTTGTGGCCGAAGTCTACGTAAAAAAATTAGATTGTGTGATCAGATCCTTTTTGAGCAATCTAATGCCCTTACATTCTTAATATTGCAATTGGCTAGCGTCTTTTCTAGTACTTGCTGTAAAATGAGCTATCTATTCCTCAAATATCAGATTATCTCTATTTAGCTCATTCCTTTGTTTGCACTGGGTCACGTTGATCTTTGCGTGTGCGTTCATACACTTTACTTAAATCTTTTGGATCTACACTTAGGCAAAATATTCTAGTTTGGATTATTACTTAACTTTACAATATTTAGGATTTCAGATTGCATAAGTAAACACTGTCCAGCCAAGCTCCACACATAAGCCATTGTTATAACAGTGCTTGTGCAATTGAATTTGCTTCATCTATCACCTTGTGATGTCTACCGTCACCAAAGTGTGTGCAACTCCTCACGTCCATCAAGGACGTATAAGAACTTCGGTTGGTAAGACAAGGTGAGGTTGAGTGAATTCCACAAATAAAATTTCACATACATAGTTTTTCTTGTTGTTTGCACTAACCATGGCAGGAAAAGAAGGAGAACCAGCATATGTTACACAAGTTGACCTTGAGAAGCTCACAAATAATTTCAACACTCAGTTGAATAACAGCATGAGCATCTTGAGGAGGGAGATACTAGAGGAGCTTCGCAAAGAGCGGGCCCTATTGGTGACCATGAAGGAGATGTTGAGCTTGACGAGACCGATGAGGAGAGGGCTGCACGGTTTGCTAGAGAAGCTCAAACGGATCGAGCCGCTGCCAACGTGGTTCGACCACCCTTTCCCGGGCGTGGGGAGGTGTTTTCAGCATTGACCGTGGCCAAGGGAGAGGCCGTGGGCGTGGACGTGGCCATGGGCGTGGTGGTGCCACCCACATTGAGGACTTCAATGATGATATTTGGCTACACCATAATGACAATTATCAACGTCATGGCCGTCATCATGATGACCCGCACATGGAGGAGAAATTTTGGAAACTCAAATTCACTATTCGTAAATTTGAAGGTGCTTTCGATCCAGATGTGTATATCACATGGGAGCTGAAGATAGATAAGATCTTCCATATGCATAACTATTCAGAGGAGAAGAAGCTACACATGACATTACTTGAGTTTGATGGGTATGCGTTGATTTGGTGGGAGAAAGTGTTAAACCAAAGAGAAGATAATGGGAAACCTCCAATTGCGATATGGGCTAAAATGAAGCAAAAGATGAGAGCATGTTTTGTTCCTAACACTTATAAACATGATCTTTTTTATAAGCTGTAGAATTTGAGACAGTGAAGCCGTTCGGTGTATGAAGATGAAGAGCAAACACTTGCGTATTTTTTGTTTGGTATGAATAAAAACATCAAGCGTATTGTGCAATATCAGCCCTACAACACTGTCGTTGAGCTGGTACATCAAGCAACAAAGGCAGAAAAACAGCTATTGGAGGATGGAAAACCAGCACCAAGGATAGCCTCTTTTAACTTGAAGGTGCCATCATTCTCAACCAATGCAACCAAAGCACGATTTAATTTGGGATGAGGTACATTTACAGCTAGTACTACTTCCAACTCTAATGCTCGTCCTTCTTCAATTGCAAAAATAGTAACTACATCAAGTGAGAAGAAGGCTACTCCATCCCCTAAACCCTCAATTGGCGCTACAACAAAAAGTAAGGAAATTCGATGCTTCAAGTTTTTGGGATATGGCCATATTTCTAGAGTGTCCCAACAACCAAATTATGCTTGCGACAGAAGATGGAGAATATGAATCAGCATGTGAAGGTGAGGTTGAGCTTAGTCATAAAAAAGGAGAGATATGAAGATGCATCAGATGACAATGAAGAGGTTGATGTGTTGAATTATGAAACAAGAGAGACACTAGTAGTCACCAAAAATTTAAGTATGCTTGCACAAGAAGGAGGTTCACATCTGCAACGATTCAACTTGTATCAAACACAACAGGGTAACCAAACTTATTATTGATAGTGGTAGTTTTCATAACTTGGATAGTGTTGAATTATGTGAGAAACTTGGTTTAAAGATGATGAAACATCTATATCGTGTGCAATGGTTTAGCGAATATGGAGATGTGAAGGTTTAGTTTGTGGTGCATGTTACCTTCAATATTGGTGGTTACGAGGACACCGTTGAGTGTGATATGGTGCCTATGACCGTATGCCATTTGCTGTTAGGAAGGCTATGGAAATATAATAGAAGTGTGTAACATGATGAACGTTCCAACCGATATGCTTTTAAGTGGAAGGGAAAGACAAAAGAGCTTAATCCAATGACTCCTAGTCATACACATGCTAAATTATAGCAAAAGAAACTTGCTAAAATGAGGGTAAAAAAGAAAAGAGAGACTACCATATATTGGTGAGTGAGAGCCATAAGCCAAATATGAGAAGAAAAAGTAAAAGTGAGGGAGGGAAGGTTATGTTAGCTACAAATCAGAATTGAGAGATGTGAGCAATGACCCATCAAAGATACACTTTGTGCGTGTGTACAAAGATGCAATTGTGTTACTTTCTACTAATGACTTGATCTCTCTTCCTAGTGATGTTTTCTCTCTTTTGCAGGCCTTTCAGGACGTGTTTCCGGAAGAGATTCCAGCGAGACTTGCACCATTGCATGGAATAGAGCATCAAATTGATCTAGTTTTCAGCGCGTCACTTTCAAACTGTCCACCATACCGTACCAACCCGGAAGAAACAAAGAAATTCAACACCAAGTGCAAAAACTATTTGAGAAAGGGTACAAGATAGGGAAAGAGAAGGTGGTAATTGATGCTTTATCTAGAAAGAATGTACTCTTAACTCAATTGGAAATGAAAGTTCCTAGTTTAGAGAGCTTGAAAGATTTATATGCTTCTGACCATGAATTTTCAGAACCATATTCTAAATGCAAAGATGAAAAAGGGTGGAACAAGTTTCATGTTCACGATGGGTTCTTATTTCATGCTAACAAATTATGTGTTTCAGATTCGTCCGTGCGCTTGCTTCTATTGCAGGAATCTCATGCAGGAGAATTGATAGGACACTTTGAGAGAGAAAAGACCTTCATGATGCTGAGCGATCGCTTTTATTGGCCTAAAATGAGGTGAGACATCGAAATGGAAATTGTGAGATTGCGTGTCATGCCAAGGACAATTGTTTCAGATCGAGACGCCAAATTTATGAGCTACTTTTGGAAGACTTTATGGGCCAACTTGGGACAAAGTTGCTCTTTTCGATAACTTGTCACCTACAAACAGATGGGCAAACGGAGGTGGTGAACCGTGCACTCTAAATGCTGCTGTGGACAATGATAAGAAAGAACTTAAATTAGTGGAAAGATTGTCTACCGTATGTTGAATTTGCATATAATAGGGCGGTGCATTCTACTACTTAATAGTGTCCATTTGAGGTGGTGTCTAGTTTCAAGCCGATCACGCCACTTGATTTGCTGCCACTGTCGTTGCATGAACATATCAACATGGAAGCATCAAAACGAGCTAAATATGTGAAGAAGATTCATGTCAAGACTAAAGAAAAAAATTAAAAACAAGTCACGATACTTTGTTGAGAAAGCGAACAAGTTCAAAAAAGGCTGCTATTTGAACCAAGTGATTTAGTTTGGGTGCATCAATGTAAAGAATATTTTTGGACATGCGCAATTCCAAGCTAATGTCTCGAGGAGATGGTCCATTCAGAGTGCTTAAGAAGATCAATGACAACGCATACAAGATCAAGCTTTCGGGTGATGATTATGCTATGAGTTCTACATTCAATGTTGCTAATTTATCACCATTCTTGGGTCCGGAAGAATCAAAGTCGAGGACGACTCCTTTCCAAGAGGGGAAAAATGATGAGAACATCCCAAAGACACCAACTGGACTGATTACATGAGTACGAGCTAAAAAGATTAATCAACAGGTGAACTCGCTCCTAATTGAATCTGGTTTTAATTTACGAGAGAAATAGATATTACCTCATGCAAATGTTGTGTGCATACTCAGATTTGAACGATGTGAAGCTTTTGGAATTAAAAACATGGAGGCGAAGATAACGGAAAAGAAGTATTTGGAGCCAAGCAAGAGAAGACACGTTCAAGTCCTCATTACCATGTCGGATCATCCACAAGTTCAATCGAACTCACAAAGATGCCCCAGACATTCAAACAATTTCAACTGGTATCAAGAACTACCTTCGAATTGGTCTAATCGACCTTAGATGTGTTTAGAACTGTCCTATCCACATTGGGTGCTCGCAAGACCTTCGAAATGTTCAGACCAGTCCGAATGCTTTCGACTGTCTGAACCGTCCGATCAGCGTTGGACACTCAGATGCTTCGGAGACATTCGGACCGCTCTGAATGATTGTGCTGTCCTATCTTCCATGGACAGCCCAATCACCTTGGTAACATTTGGGCCACTCCAAATGAGTCATACCATTCGATCTTCGACGAACCACCCGTTCGCCTTAGCGATCCGAACGTTCGTTCATTCCACGACGTTCAATCAGTTTAGGATGGTCAATATTGATGGTAATGTTCAGACCAGGTCGAATGATCCTGACGTTGGATTGGCTGGAGATGCTTGCAGCCATTCGATTGATTTGGAGGTGTTCAGAACAGTATGATCGTATCTCTAACCGTATACCTGGCATATAAAGGCAATAACTTTCACATACGAGGTCCGATTGAGATGATCTTGGATTTGTTTGAAAGCTTATTTCAAGGGCTATGTAATAGAGGAGGATTTATATTCAAAAGCATCATGGATTTTTATTTTTATTTCCCTTTTGTGAGAGTTCGAGTCTAAAACACTTAGAAATTGTGTAGGAGACCTTGCGGCCTCCCAAGGGTTATATAAGCCTTGTAATACATAACTTTTTGGCAAACCACAATTGAATCTATTATTTTTAAGAGAAAGCTATACACTTATTCTTCCTAGAGTTTGCCATCGGATTGCAACCTAGAGGGGAATTGGGTGCTTCTTTACATCGTTGTTCTTATGATTCCTTGTGATTTTCAGGAGCTGCGACGCGTCTGCTTTATGGTTGGATAGATGGGATCACGATCGTATGGTTGGGTGAATTCTTTTGTATCGGATTGCGCATAGGCTACGAAAGCAGAAAAATAAAACTTTTCTACCGCGCACACAAGGACATCATGCTTAAGGAGGGATCATGGATCGTTACCACTAGACGCGCAGCGCAGCGGAAGAAGAGTTGGAGAAGCCGATCCAACCACGTGCGTCGAGGTAGTAGTGGAAGTAGCCGATCGTCCCGAACAGATCGTCTCCTCCACGCGATCAACCACACCACGAGCAGATCCAATCTGTAGGTTGTTGATGCCGATCAACGCCGCAACGAGCAGCGCCTCCACCGGTATCCACACGTCCGGGGCTGGAACACCGATCGCGAGTGTACCAGCACTCGCGAGCCGCTAGGGTTTGGCTCGGGAGGTGGTGGCTAGTGTTTGGCTCGGGATTAACAGAAGCATGCACCTCTCAGCCCCTCGCCTCCATATATATAGACCTCCTCACTTGGGCCTCGTGGACCGAGGCCCAATAGGAGTCTATCCGGATCTCTATCCGAATTGAGCCCACATCCGAATCACATTCGAATTAGTGTTCCAACCCGTTAAGTGTGCGACCTTGTAGGTTCACGTATACTTGGTCGCGACCCGGAAACGTCTTTCCGGTCACCCTGTTAATAGCGGCCTCTAGTAAGACATATTAACCCCAAAGTATACGTAAAGATCATGTCGGCTGAACCTGTAATGCTCTCATGTACGAATCCCTTTGCCTCACGATATAGATTGAGCTCAAGGCGAGACCTGTGTCATCCTCTTAATAGCTCAATCACTCTCTCGATTCCGTGATGGATTATAAACTCGTGATTGACTCCTCAATCACCTTGGCATGGCCATGCACTTTCATAATCCATTACATCGAGGGGCCCAGAGATATCTCTCCCATAAGGAGGGGCAAATTCTATCTTGGTCATTCACATCGCACTACATGTTTCATGGCAAACCCAAAGACTACTTTTATGACTACCCAGTTACGGAGTAGTGTTTAGTAGTCCCAAAATAAGCTACTACGCATGTTGGGAACCATGATGATCTCAAGTCTAAGGATTCCACATAAACACTACTTGAGACCAACTGATGACACATGGAATCTCTGCAGTGTCTCATGGTGGGTCTATCCAACATATGTTCACTAACACATGTCCATATTATTGATTTGGTATCTCCATACCATGATCCATGAGACATGATCATCAATCAATACATATGCTGATCTTTGAATCATATTTGTTCCTCATATGATATATAATCAGGAATCATTTAGAAATAGCAACATTTTGGCATTAAGAGTCTCATGAATAAGTCACATACTCATTGATCAATAATGATAATGTCTATTTCAAGGAACAAAGCAATGTATCATAAACATAGTATGTGATATATTCAACATCTCCATGTTGCCTCTAGGGCATATCACCAACATTTTGTCGCAGGTTGCTATTCTAATAGTGGTTGGCGTCATTGGTTCGTCAGGTTGCATGGATCTAAGTTCTCATTATCGATCCTTCGTCGTAAAGATCGGGCACCCTACATCACCCTCCCTCCCTCTCTCTTCTACCGCTAGCCAAGGCCTACACGTTAGCCACACCCCTTCTCTTTCCTTTCTTCTTCCTCCCCCTTCATTTCTTCTCAGCGTGATCGATGTCGTTGCTGCCACCAATTTTGCCTCTGAGTCATGCTCCCCTTCCATTTTTGACTATTCGCCTGTAACGAAACCTTACCACCGGACATTGAATTGTGCGATTTCTGCCCTTGCCTTTCATCCATGCACCTCCTCTTTTGTTTCTCTACTCTCCCGAATTCACGCTGCCGTAAATCCTGACGAGCAATCCCGGTCATGCTCCCATCTCCACCCCTATATAAAGGTGCCCCTCGGTACCGCTACTCCTTGCACCACCCTCCCTACCCCCAGTTCTCTCTTTTGAGCCCCAAGGTTCTCCCACACTATTCCCATCCCTCTATCTCCTCGTTTTCTTTCCAACGGATCAAGAAACGCCTCAATCGGAGGTCGTATGTAAAAGTTAGACTTTTTTCTCTCTTTTTCCTTTTTTTTTGTTTTTTTCACACACATGACACGGTTGAATCCGAAATCGTATCATACTCCAAGACCAACTAGGGCAAAGCCTCCCTAGAAACCGAGTCCTCCTCCTTTTCTACCCTCGCCGTGGCAGTTCGGATCTAACTGCAACGGTGAGACCAAAACATGAACAAAACTCGAAACTCTAGAGGAACTAGACACTAAGACCAGCAAAGGACACGACGATGCAACCGAAGACTCAACAAACAAAGACTATGCAGCAATAGAGTAAGGCTCAAATTGTTTCGGATTTTGGAGAAAAGATATCTAAACTACTATTTTTTTGTTTTTCTAGATTGTAGATAGAAAAGATGCAAAGACTAAATAAAATCTCTCACCGATCAACCTTGAGCTCTGATACCCACTGATAGCACTAGCGGTCCCGATCTTTCAATGAAAGTAGTAGATTTGATTGGGGAAGAAGATGACGTTGACGACCCGACTACAACCATCCAAGGACGTTGCGCCTTAGCGATCGATACACCAACCTCATATGTTGTTCGTGACCTTGTCGGCGCACAATCAACCTAACCAAAATGGTACTTGTTCCTGCAAGCAATCGAAGAATAGGTAAGAACAAGATAAACAACAACTCAATTGCGAATAAAAGATATAGGTTTCAATCAAAAACAGAAAAACGGTGGGGTTCCGAAGACAAGTATTCGGACGGTCTTGCCGACACGCGCGAATACAAGATGAAGTAGCAAAAGCTAACTTATTCTATCAAAACCCCAAACCCTAGAATAGGGTGCGGCTGTCTATTTAAGAGACATGGGAGGTGGAGGGTCGGCCAAAACATACGGAAGCCGAACAGGACTCGATTACAAGGCCCAAGGCCCACTTTGACTCGGACTGGAAAAGTGACGTGACTTGTTTAGCAGTTTCTGATAGGCTCGGATGGAATTTGGAGGTGAGATTGGATCCATCTGAAAGTAGACTTCAAGAGCTTTCCAACGAGTACTCACGGGCCTCGAGAAATCTTCTGGATCAAAAGTTATGGCCGTTTGAAGTAGACGCTGTTGGGAAGGCCGAATCCGAGTCAAACTCGCGAACAGGACTTGGGTTGCGCTTGACGGTTCCACTTCTATACTTGACCTCACGTGGTTCTTCCCCATGGTTCCTAAGGACGATTAAATCATCACAAGAATTAAGTAGTATTTCATTCTTTGAAACATTTGTATGCAAACTTAGGAATGCATTCACCTGATGGTTAAGTTGACATGCTTGCGCTCTAGTCATTGGTCCTTGTATCATAGTTTCAGTTTGTTGAGCTTGTTGTGGAGTTAGCATAGTTGTATTTATGGAAAGAATGTCCTCATCACGCGCCATCGCGGAGACTCTCAGAAGCTCAGCGCAGGCCATGGCGTGAAGGCCTCGACGCGGAAGACTACGGCGTGGAACTCGGCGCAGACGCCACGAAGCAAAGGCGGCGACTTGCTGCTTGTCGTGGAGGCTTCGCAGCGGAGGCCGTGGCGTGGAGGCGACCTCGCCGTCACGGAGACTCTCAAAAGCTCGGAGTAGGCGACTTCGTCGTCGGCGCGGGGCAAGCCTCGCAGCGGAGCGTGGGGTCCGGCGCCATGGCGCAGCAGGCGAAGGCAAGCTTGAAGCAGCCGAGCAGCGCGTCCTCCTTGCCGTGCGGAGATGAGGTATACGATTGCTGCATCTCCTACGATGCCGCCATACTCCGAGGCCTCAGAGGTATGCGCCGATGACTCAGCGCTGGCAATGCTCGCCTTCCGGTGCATGGCCACCCCAGCCTCTGCGGAGACGCAGTTGATGGCGTCGATGTAGCGCTGCCCCGACTCATCCACGGCGGCGGCGAGGTGTGAGTTGGAGCCGGACACCGCCGCCTCGCTCCCGAAGGCCGGGAACAGGAACACGCGGAGCTTGGCGGAGCCGTTAGGCGAGCCGGTGGCTAGCTTCTCGTACTCCAGGTTCTCGTAGTCCTCCTGGCGCGACACGGAGATGAGCGAGTCGAAGTCCTGCCCAGGGAGCTAGTACTTCACGAGCACCCCGGTGGCGCCCTCGTCCACCGCGTCGACCTTCCGCATGAGCCCCCCGAACGACGCGGTGCGCTCAGTGATCCAATGCATGCATGTGTAGATACTTGGATGGGTGCTTTGTACGCATGCATGAATGGATATTTCATGTACGCATGCATGAATAGATACTTGGATGGATACTTTGTGCACGTGCCTTGCTGCGAACGCATGCATGGACATTTCATGCAAATTTCATGCATAGCTCGTGGATGGATATTGCATGCCTGCATGCGTGTAATTCGTGTATGTATGGACGGTTGCCTCGGCTCAGGACTGCAAAACGGGGGCGCGACATCGAGTGGAGGCTTGACGCGAAGGCTTGACACAAAAGCTGGCTACGCGAAGACCGAAGTGGTGAAGTCCCACCGAATGAGGTCCCTAAGCAGCACCTCCGTGCCAAGCTCGACGATGCCTCGGTGGCATCCTCCACTCGTTTTCCCTTCGGCAGCGCGGAGGCTGGTTTGGTGGCTCGGCCGGCTCAGGGCGTCGTTGCGGAGGCTCAATGTCATACGGAGACTCGGCGCGGAGGCTGTACATAGCACGGAGACTCGTGGAGGCTCGTCGCAGGGGCTCAACGTCGAGCGGAGACTCGGCGCGGAGGCTCGACGCGGAGGCTGTCCTCGGTAGCGCGGATGCTTCGGGAGCTCGTATCATGCATGGATGGATATCTCATGCATGCATATGTGAGGTTCATTGCATGGATGGATATCTTATGGGTATCTCATGCATGCACACGTGAGGTTCGTTGCATGGATGGATATCTCATGGATATCTCATGCATGCACACGTGAGGACATCAATCCATGCATGCATATTGTGAAGTTTTCCCATTGGCCTCCCTTCGATCTGGACTTCGCTGTTAGCTCTATACCCGAACCGCCGGCCTGCTTCTTTGTGGGATTTGACAAGCACTTGGCGCCGTCGTAGAACTGGACGTGGATACGCTCGAACAGTCCGGGTACGCGCCTTCTCGACGCGCTAGTCCGGGTACGCGCGCCGTGACATCGTCGTCGGCTGCGGGCCGACTCTGGCGCGGTAGTTCTTGTTGTAGCTGTAGAGATGCCTAGCCAGCTCGTCGTAGTGGTCCTGCGGGAATACATCCTTGTGGGAGCCGCTGAGGTGGTCGCGGAGCCAACATGCGTAGAGCCAAGGTCGAGGATGCCGGCGCGGAGTCTAGCGCGAAGACCTCAGGGTAGAAGGTTACGACCTGGAGGCTTGACGCGAAGGCTTCGATGCGGAAAGCTACAACATGGAGGTCAGCGCCGAGACCTCGATGCGAAAGGCTACGACTCGGAGCTCGGTGCAGAGGCAGGGCATCCAGCGGAGTATGGTGAGGCCATGCGCGCAGAGGCGATGAATCTAGAGCTCAACGTCGGGGACACGCTTTGCTACTCAAGCAGTACTCAATAATAGATGAAGGATCGATGGATCTATCAGATCCGCATGGGGACTTACATGCAACAAAGCAGTACTCAACAATAAATGAGGGATCGATGGATCTATCATATCCACATGGAGACTTACATGCAACAAAACAGTACTCAATAATAGATGAAGGATCGATGTATCTATCAGATTTGCATGGAGACTTACATGCAACAATGACTGATGAGCGAGTTGAATTATTCAGAGATGCCCTACCTTTTCTTACTTTTGGCAGCATCTTTTGTTCCAGTCGACCGGGATCCAGCATGCCAGGATGTATCCCAGCCCGGCCATGGAGCAAATCTTCCTCGCGGTGGTGACTCTTCTTTGCGCGACTTCTTGTTCGATCCCCACGGACGGCGCCATTTGTTGTGGCTACTGGCCAAACAGTAAAGAAGGGGACTAGTAGAATGAGAGGAGAGCCAATGCAGGGAGGATGTGTAGAGAACAATGAGAGGATCCCCCTCCTCCTGCCCCTCCTAGGGGTTTACATACATGAGTGGGGTAGAATGGGAAATCCTCATTCTACCCCTTAGTACTTACAAAGGATGAGGGTACATTGGTATATTTACATTGATATATTCTTCTACACTATCGGGCCTATTACATATTAAGCCAGTTGCAAGGCCCAGTCACGGGGGGTTGGGCCACCCCCACAACACTCCACATATAGCCCATAGCATATAGGTACAACCCTCTTGGCAACTCACTCCTCAAACACACTCATGTCCATTCTCATCGACAACCTCAAGCATGTCTTAGGTACCCCAGACTTATTTGGCCTCTCTAGAAACTCTCTGAAAACCCTAAGTATATCTAGGATGCCCCTAGACATGTCTGGCCTCTCCAAGAACCGGTCTGACCGCTCGCTCCATGGCAATCAAACCACCGACCACAAGACCTGATGTGTTGCTGGTGTGACCGCCATCCTAGGACCAGTTAGGCCATCTAAAACATGATAACTCTGAACTTTAGAATTTTCTGAAACTTTCAAAACCAAACCTAAACTTTGACAATATTTATATAACAAAATCAAATACACTATAGGATAACCTCCACGTAGTCTTATACATAGCTCAATAGATGCCCAGCCATCATCAGTTCTGATGAACTATTCTTCTTCTAGTCACAATTTCCAGAATAAGCACTCCAAAGCTAAAGACATCTGACTTGGTCGAGACATGCCCACGAACTGCATATTCAGGTGACATGTATCCACTACAAGCAGATGGGAAGAACTAAAACATTACTTACATGCAGCATATAGATCAAACTGGCACTAACAAAATTAAATACTTGAGTTCAGATGTGCACACTATGTTCCAACCAGTCTTCTAGTGATATGCGTTATGTGGTCTCCCTCAAAAAAAAAACTTGCCAAACCGAAGTCCGAGATCTTTGGTGTCATATCCGTTCATCAAAAGATGTTGCTTGGCTTCAAATCTCGGTGTATAACTTTTACGCGTGACTCATCATGTATTCATGTAGATACGCCAAGCCTCGAGTGATAATCTTGTGCCTTGCACCCCATAGTTGATTGCACTTTTCATCGTCTGCTTGCATGCATTACATAACCTAAACAAATTAGGCAAAATTGGCTCAAGAATATCGTCTGTTTGTGTCATTTGCAAAAACAAAAACTATATTTGACCGAGGGACACCATAAAATTGTGATCATTTGCACCATTATAATGTAATTTTCTGATGAGAAAGGAGAGAGAATGATGGGGAAATGTCTGAAAGGAAATGCCTTTCGGTCAAAACCGCTGGCTAGTTTGGCTGCCTCATCACTCACCCCCTCTCTCCGTCACTGATGAGGTCGCCACCACCGCTACGAGATCCAGTGACCCAACTCTACACCGGCAACCTTCCTACACCCCTTAGCCTCCCTACGCCTCCCCTCGCCTCTCCCTCCCATCATAGGCTGGATCCAGGCCAAGGCAACGACTACCACGCCATCACCGCCAGTCAGAGAAAGGTGGTCTTGGTCGGCGCGGCATCACCGTCGCCCCCTTCTCTCGCCAGCTGACAATCAAGGTTGCGGCGGCGCGTCCGGCGGCTCCTTGCAGCGGTGGCTCAACGGGAGCTCGCCGGCGTCGGGATCGGCGCGGTGGAGGAAGCGAAGCAAGCATCGCCAAGGTCGTCGCCGGGATTAGGGAAGAGAAGCAGAGGGGCGGATCTGGAAGGAGAAGATGGCGCGTGGGATGTCAGCCGCACCCTGGCTTCGATGCGCGAAGTCCTGCAGGTGCGAAGTCCCTACTTCGCTTGTCTTGTCGTGCAAAGTCTTAGTCTTCGGCGTGGAGCCCCTGGTCTTCGACTTCAACTTCGAAGTAGTCTTCGGCGCGGAACCTCTGGACCTTCGCTGCAAAAAATCCTGGACTTTTACTTCGAAGACCTCGGTTCTCGCCTGTCGGAGTCTACACTCATTCAACTATTTAAATAAATTACAATCTGAACTTTAGAAACTGAAAACTCAGAAACTAAAAATTGCAAAAACCTTAGTTATGGAGATGAAACTGAAAACTGCAAAATTCTGAAAACTGAAAAACTGAAAACAGTAATGCCATGATGGCTAACTAAAAACTAACGCAAGATTACTTCATCCAACAATTCTCCCCCTAATCCTGACGCCTTGTGACAATCTCCTTGATGCCAATCCTCTGGGCATCCCCCGCCATCCCCGACCCGAGAATCTGACAAAAAACCATCTTCACAATATTTACACAACATTATACAAGTTTCATTCACCATACTATATTCATACAAATTCCAGCCGGCTTGATGAAAACCATCTTCTGGCTCCTGCCGCCGCCGCCTCTTGAAGAAGCCGATGAAGATGACTGCGCTGTCGACGCCGCAGGGTTCATTGCCACCCTAGCGAGGTGGGGAAGGACGAAGCCGACTGGTGCTGGTGCCGATTCTCGGGTCGGGGATGGCGGGGGACAGCAGGGATTCTCGGGTCGGGATGGCGGGCGACGCGGAGGTGCCGGCGGCGGCGGAGGGAATCGTTGCGAGTCTACTAGGGAGGTGCCGGCGGCGGACGGCGGGCGATGCGAAGGTGCCGGCGGAGGGAAGCGATGCGAAGGTGCTGACGGAGGGAAAGAGGAAGGAAGGAATGGGGAAGAGCCGAGCGTGGAGAGGACGGAAGATAGCCTACGTGTGCTCGGCTTTGGGTGGAGATGGGCTTCGCGTGAGGAGATTCGTGCACATGCGACGTAGAGACCATCCGAACGGAGTTTTCATTTTCTCTCAATAGGGTCAGACCCCACAGGAGTCCCCTCCCCTTGGGCACGGTCACCTGCGGCGTCTCCATCATCACCAGCGAGAGCCATCGCAATCTTTCTCGAACAAGTGCACCATTTTGTGAGAGGAGAGTATCTGCCGGGTTAATCAGTCAAGCAAGAAGGCAATGGCTGCAGCCGCCGCCGCGCTCGTACTACTGCCGTGCGTGGTGGCCGTGCTCGCTGGCGCCGCCTCCATCGGCACCCAAGATTCGGCCCAGACCTTCGTGGACCTCCAGAACGCGGCCCGCGCCGACGTCGGCGTCGCCCCGCTCGCGTGGGACGACACGGTGGCGGCCTACGCCACGAGGTACGCCGGCGAGAAGAAAGGCGACTGCCAACTCGTGCACTCCGGCGGGCCCTACGGGGAGAACCTGTTCTGGGGCAACGAGGAGGCATGTTGGACGCCCGCCGACGCGGTGGCCGCGTGGGTCGGGGAGAAGCAATCCTACAACTGCAGCGACGGCTCGTGCGCCGCGCCGGGAGGGATGGCGTGCGGGCACTACACGCAGGTGGTGTGGGCGAACACCACCAGGGTCGGGTGCGCCACTGTCACTTGCGACAACCGCGGCGGCACGCTCATCGTCTGCGAGTACGATCCACCGGGGAACGTGGTGGGTCCGTGGGTGCCCGGCCGTACGCCGGGTGCGGGCAGTTCAACCGCTCATGTAGTTCTTGATGCCACAAAGCTCCGTTACTATTAGGCATTATTCCCAAATTTCCACTGTCGCTAATGTTTGACGTTTGATGCACTGCACCTCCATGGACATCCACGTGAAAAGAAACTTTTTCCTTTGAAATTCCAGCGTTCCATAGGATTGTGGTGGTTTCTGTTAGAAATGTTTGTAGTGGCTGTCTGGCTGAGGTCATAGGTTCAAGTAACATTATCCTTAAGGGCTTGTTTGGGTAGCAAAGGGAGATTTCCCTGGAAAGATAAATCCCGGGCGGGATTTTTCTGGCCACGTAGCATCCCCGTGGAAAACAATCTCCATGGAGAATGATCCTTATGATTCTTTGGGAAAGTTGGGTGTAAACATCCCCTCGTTAAAAAGTAATTCAAGAATAAATTCAAAAAATGCAGAAAAGATTTAAAAGTATCTGACAAATTGAAGAAAAAAAGATGTCATGGGAGCGGAATCCAGTGGTGAGTAGGGATAGCAATTGTGCCCGTTTACCCGTATGCCTGCGGGTAAATACCCTAATGGAGTCGGGTATGGGATGTATTCTTTGTCCACGGGTATGAAACTGGGGGAAAATCTCTGCCCATCGGGTAAACGGGTACGGGTATGGGTTAGCTCTACCCGTACCCGTCTCGCCCGTTTACCCGTGAAATAAACTGACAGGTGGGCCATCCTAAAATAATAAACCCGCCGCCCCCCTCGATCCCTCTTACATCTCCGGCCCCCTCTCGACTCTCCTCCTTTATCCGCCGATTCCGCTGGCGCCTCCGCCCCCTACCCGGCCGCCGGCGCCTCCACCCCCCAGATCCGCCGCCTCCTCCTCCTCCGCCCCCAACTCGCACACTCACTTCATCCTCTGCCGCCTCTGGCCCCGGCCCCCACCCGGCCAGATCCGGCTCCGCCCCCCCCCCCCTCTCGCTTCATCCGCCGCCTCCGCCCCCAGCCCCCCACCCGGCCAGATCCGGCTCTGCCCCCAATCCTACTCGCTCGCGAGGACGAAGATGAGGGAGATCCTGCACATCCAGGGCGGCCAGTGCGGCAACCAGATTGATGCCAAGTTCTGGGAGGTGGTCTGTGCCGAGCACGGCATCGACGCCACCGGCCACAACGATGGCGACTCCGACCTCCAGCTCGAGCGCGTCAACGTCTACTACAACGAGGCCTCATGCGGCCGCTTCATCCCGCTCACCGTCCTCATGGACCTCGAGCTCGGCACCATGGACTCAGTGCGCTCCGGCCCCTACGGCCACATCTTCTGCCCCGACAACTTCGTCTTCGGCCAGTCCGGCGCCGGCAACAATTGGGCCAAGGGGCACTACACCGAGGGCACCGAGCTCATCGACTCCATCCTCGACGTCGTCCGCAAGGAGGCTGAGAACTGCGACTGCCTCCAAGGTCAGTGTGCCTCTACTTTCTTCATCTTCCCCTCGATGGATCTGGAAAACACACACACACACACCAGCGAGATAAAATCAGAGCTCACAGATCTGTTTGTGCGCGTGTGATGGCTTAGGATGGGTCCATTTACATGACTAGAATATGTGCTATGCTGCCTTCATGGTTATTTGGTCACACAAAAATAGTACTGTCAGATTCATATTTAGAAGTACTTTCTATTATCAATGAATTTGGATGAATCAATATGAAACCAACCACATTTATGTGATGCACTCAGTTCGCGGGTAAACGGGTATGCCCGCGGGCGACGGGTATGGGCGAGGTTTTTTACCTGTCGTCCTTCACGGGTATGCCCACGGGCGGAAATCAGGGTCGCGGGTACGGGTACGGGTGAGCACTACCCATACCCGCCGCACCCGATTGCCATCCCTAGAGGTGAGGCATGAACCATCTAGACATTGAAGGGGCGGTGGAGGCAAAGGAGGCGGCACCCCACGATGAGGCGTGTTCGATCTAGACTTTGGAGGGGCCCATCGTGGTGGAGCAGAGGCAGCGGCTCCCAGCGACAAGGCGCGACTAATCTGGAAGTCGGAGGGGGTGATGGAGGCTGAGGCGATGGCGCCCGACGATGAGGCACCACCGATCTAGACTTCAACGACAGCGATGGAGGTGGAGGCAGCGGAGCGATGCTTGCTTTATTCTCATAGATGACGGGGAGACGGCGGTGTGGGTGGCACTCGGGAGTTGTCGCGTGGGGAGCGCTAGGTGGTTGCCGCGGTGGATCCATGGAGACAGGTAGCGAGCACTACAGTGGAGAGAGGCCATGTGTGAAGGTTTGGAGCTCGCGAGGAAGGAAGGCAGAGGACGACGGTGCTCTTGCGAAATGTCACGTGAATTGAGCACTTGAGGACAAAGAGAAAAATAATCGCCTAATAAGGCGTTGATTCTTTCCCCCGGAGTGGGCTGGGATCGGCTAAAATTTCCCTGTGGGAGGAGTCATCTAAATGGACCTTTGAGTTGGGCTGAGAAAAGGTGGTATAGGTATATTCTTCCCCATGATCAGGCCAAGATCCCGGCGGAGTTTTGGACTTTCACACTAGCCCTAAAAGTGAAAAATAAGCATTTCCTCGTGCGGCTGGGAATCCGTACTTCAAATTTTATAAATTGGTTTTAGTTCCTATGACATATTTAGGCTTTCACTTCTTGCGATCCCTTCATGATACTTGAAAGTTGAAAATTAGAGGAACTAGAAACAGTGTAACAAGTAAACACCTGTTCAATAGCCGAGTAGACTAACTATTTTTCTATATTATTCCAGAAGTAGCCATGACTCATGACTTTCAAGTTTCAACGGAAGTGAATCAGTAAATGTTACTGCAGATTTGATGAAATACTATTACATCTGAAAGCTCTCTTGTGTAATTCCTTATTTTTCCTTTCGAGCTTGGTTGCCTAAATGTTAGGCTGAAAAACACACACCTACCTGACGATTATTTCGTTTCAGTCAGTATACCTACCTGACGATTATTTCATTTCAGTCAGTATACTTCGAAATGATTATAGGTGTTTCGTGCTGTTCTTCCGTTTCTTTGGGCGTTGCAGCGCAGAATTCACGGCAAGATTTCCTGAACATCCAGAACGCGGCCAGGGCCGGCCTCGGCTTGGGCATGCTCTCATGGGACACAACTGTGGCGGCCTATGCCGAAAGCTACGCGGAGAAGAGGAAGAGCGACTGCAAGACAGTCCGTTCCGGTGGGCCGTACGGCGAGAACATCTTCCACGGCGGAGCGGGCATTGGCTGGACCGCCTCGGACGCGGTGTTCTCCTGGCTCGGAGAGAAGCAATACTACAACTGTACCAGCAACGCGTGCGAGCGGCAACCATGCGGTGACTACACCCAGCTCGTCTGGGCCAACTCGACGAGGGTTGGCTGCGCGAGCGTGGCCTGCGACGACAGTACGGGTGGGGGCACGTTCATCACCTGCAACTACGACCCTCCGGGCAACGTCGCCGGCGAGCGGCCGTACTTGGGCTGCGGGCAAGCCGGCAGCACTCCTCCGCCGGTTCCTGGTATCGCAATTGGTAGGTTGAATTAAGGTCTCACTCTTTTCGGTTTATGACTTGTCTTAAACAAATAAACAAAACGGTTTCTATGTTATCTTTTCAAAGTTACTTATCGGGACTATTTTTTTTAAAACGGCTTATTAGTATTCGATTTGTTCGCACAAACATTCATGCTAGAATAAAAAACAATTAACCGTAGCCGAAAAGAAAAGAATGCACACTAAATCTCACGGTCAGGATCAAAACCAGTTATTGAGTTTGTCCGCTTGCCTATATTACCTTCAGAAAGGCCTCAAGATATTCATTCATCCACGACTCGTTCGGTTTTTTGTCAGATATATGGTGACTAATATAAAAGAGCAAACTTATGCCTGATTTCATATGCAACGTGTGACACAAATATGTGCTTGAATTCAAGTCAAACTCTTTTTTTGGGATTATCCGTCGCACTGTATCATGGTTATTTGGTTAATGTGTAATGTTCTTTTTTTACACTTGAATGATTGATTTTTATTTTCTCCCTTATTACGAAGTTGTGGATTGTGCTTCCCTCCAAAAGAAAATATTGTGGATCACGCTTACAATTAATCCGCAGAAGTCCTTTTCTCAATCTAATTATTTTCTATAAGTATACAGATAAAGGAAATGGTACTAACCCCAAGCAAAACGGCAGTAGCCCTGCAATCCTGCCAATTGTCCTTCGTGTGGTAACAGCACTTAGTTTAATCTCAGCTATATCGATTTGCATATGGAGGAAGAGATCAAGTCTAAAGAAAACATCATCATGTAAGTATAATCACAGTACTACGAATTGGCACCATGATAACTTTAGTAAATTGAAATATTCAGCTGAACTGGCCACTGTCAGTAGCTTCGTTCTTTGTTAAGTTTCCGTAATCTTACCATGTCACCCTTACATAAGCATTCACTATTAGTTTGCTCCTTCAACACTCCCTTCCATGAAGGTTGTGTATTCACTTCATTTGATTCAGTGTATTCAGACGATCAGTATTACATATATAACATGCCAAATCAAAACAAATGTGTTTAGTAACTTCTTTTCTAGTTTCTACCAGCTCTCCGAGAGAAAAAAACCAGTTCTTTGTATTTTATACACAGATACAGCTTGTTCAGAGGATATTGAAGATATCAGATCAGTGCTATTGGATCCATCAGTGATAAGAGTAGCTACAGGTAATTTTGCTGAAGAAAACAAACTCGGGGAAGGAGGATTTGGACAAGTCTATAAGGTAATCTAAGGACAAACTCGGTATTAGTTCTTTACAGCTTCCTATTATTGTGTGAGTATTGTTTCCCGACTTCTTGTTGACTCTTGTTCTCTCTCACCAACAAATCTAGCCACAAAATAAAGAACTAGCAACGTTAGCCATATGATTGAATCTAGACGTCTAAACACCAAAGCCACCAGTACTTTTCAAAAAAACACATGAACAATCCCACTTCGCACTTATACTCTCCTACCTTCTAGTGACATGGGCTTTCCGCTTTTATCTACATCATTCAAACTTGGCCTTCTGGCTGGGATTTGAGTTCTAATTATCCTATTTTAAAACTAGTACTTGTTACACTCCTTATACTAGCATAAACTACACGTACATGTCAAGTGATGATTACAATCACAGTTGGATTTTATGATTTTTATTACATTAAGTTGATGTTTGTCAGGGTTTGATGCCAGATGGACAGGAAGTAGCAGTAAAAAGACTAGCAAAAGGATCAAAACAAGGCCTACGTGAGCTAAAAAATGAGTTACTATTACTTGCCAAGCTTCAGCACCGCAATCTAGTGAAGTTAATAGGCGCATGCCTAGATGGAGAGGACAAGTTACTTGTGTACGAATATATTCCAAACAAAAGTCTTGATGACTTCATTTTCGGTAGTGAAATTTCGAATTCATTTCTTATTCCAAGCAATCTTTGAATTCCACAAGTACTAGTTGTACGGACTTCATATCTACGTTTTTTCTTTAGAGACAGAAAGAAAGAAGGAAACAAACAAAAGCAAAATGATAACAATGGTCTTCATGAAGCTAGTATAAATTTCAAGAAAAAATATATACCATGGGGACAAGAGGAAAATACAAACATAAAACAGTGGTTCAGGTTAACTGAGACATGACTTCCTTGCTTTCTGATAGTAGTAGAAACTAGGAAGGTGCTTCTCTAAGCTTATTAGCTAGTTGGATTAGTCCATCATTGGTCTTTGGCATTTAAAGTGAGCAGGAACTGAGTAACTCAAAGATGATGTGATAATGGATATAAAATAAACTTGTTATTTTGATTGGTAGAATAATCAAAATGTCAAAATTTCTCATTCACATGCATCCGTGGACATTTAGAATTAGTTCCTTTTTTTATTACTGTCTAGTGTAAAAGTTTTCCTGCAGTGTTAGTATGCAATGAATTGTATAGTTTACAACACCTGCATGTAGATAACGACAAGCGCGAACAATTGGCTTGGGATACACGGTACAAGATCATTTGTGGTATTGGTCGAGGCTTGGTGTATCTACATGATGAGTCCCGTGTGAAAGTTATACATAGAGATATGAAGCCAAGCAATATATTACTTGAAATGGATATGAATCCAAAGATCTCTGACTTTGGTTTGGCAAGTGTTTTTGAGGGTGATCACACAAAGCATATCACAAGAAGAGTAGCTGGAACCTAGTAAGTCTATGGATTCAGTTACTCTTATTAATTATAAGTCATAAGTTCATAACTGTCACATTCTATGAAATCAAGCAATGTTTTACAATATTCTATGCGCAGTGGATATATGGCACCTGAATATGCGGTTCTTGGGCATGTTTCAACCAAGTCAGATGTCTTCAGCTTTGGAGTGATTATTCTGGAAATAGTAACTGGGAGGAGAAACACTGTCTCATCTGAAACAATGATGCCTGAGCATCTTTTAAGCTATGTCAGTACTTTATTTATTGATTTTCATCCTAATATTTGGTGATACATTAGCTTTGTGATGAGTTATTGTTTGTGCACAGGTATGGGAGAATTGGACCAGGGGGGCAATAACAGAGATAGTAGATCCATCATTGCATTACTACTCCGCTGAAAGTGAGGTTCTCAAGTGCATGCACATTGGACTATTATGTGTTCAAGAAAATCCAAGTGACAGACCCAGCATGTCCAATGTGATCCTGATGCTTGTTGGAAAGTCTGCTACCTTGCCGGCTCCTTCCAGGCCTGCTTTTCTCTTTAGGTTGAATGATGAAAACCATGTCCATCATGGTACTAATAACCTACCAGAAGGCTCAAACAAATCGAATACATCATTTAATAAGGTGACGATCACAGCACTTGAACCAAGATAGTCCCAACTCCCATGTATGTAGTGTCAATGTTGCAGAATGTATCGAATAAACATTTGTAAATTGCAGAAATATTCTTTTAGCCTTAAGTGATGACAATGTAAGAGTCTTAAGAGTTGAAGTGAGCTCCGTTCATTTCGGCTTGAACTTCTGGTTTCTGGCTTATTTTTCACTATTCTTAAATTTTATACTTTTATATCTTTTTGGCTTTTTTTGAGCTTTTTAGCCGATTCTTTTTTCCCATATTCGTTTGCAATGTCTGTGATTGGCTAACATGTTTTTTTATTTTTTAAATTTAGTTATGCCAAATAAGTCATCATCAGCTACAGTGTAATTTTAGTTAATTACAGTACAATTTCACCAATAAGCCCGCTTATTTCAGCCCAACCGAGCGGAGTTACGAGGTGCAGATCTGAAATTGTTCTAGAAGAGAACAAAGTCATAGATTATCTGGGGCAAGAAAGCATCTCAACTTTCAAATTTCAATAGGAACGAGACAGAAAGAGAAATTAGTGCTTAACAAAATTTTGATGGCGCTCACCAGAATACGTTATAAAACGTCAAGAGCATGCCAGGCCTAAATGTCTGGTGTTATGATCACCTCTCCGGCCAATCAAGCTGGCTCCCCTACCTCAACAGTTGTTCGAATGGTTCCGAGAATCACTGATCTCAATTGCATCAGCAGTCTACCCAAGTAATTCAGACCTTCGCCCTCGCGCCCACCACCCCAAAATAAATCATGAGGCGATGTCTCAACAAGAACAGAGCCAGCCGTTGACAACAGCATATCAGTCAGGTGGGGGTAAGTTGAAAACTTGTATTTTACAGCTCTGTACATCACATCAATTTTCATGGACTCCCAGTTCGATCGTACCTAAGAGAACAAATAATTAAAAAAGTATAGCCATATTAGCTTACAGAACAAATAATAAAAAAAGAATAACCATATTAGTTACATAACCAAGCAAGAGAACGAAACTAACATGCCAACATACAAAGTAATGTAATAGTCACTGTGTTATGGGGGTATTGTGGTTACAGACCAAACAGAGAGAGAGTATGGTAGTGGAGAGTTAGGTATGCAAAGTGCCTTAGGGTTTCCCCATAGCCGGTATCGTATATATATATATAGAGAGAGAGAGCATGGTAGTGGAGAGTTAGGTGTGCAAAGTGCCTTAGGGTTTCCCCATAGCCGGTATCGTGTGTGTGTATGTGTGTGTGTGTGTATATGTATATATACATGGGGAGTGTTTTTACAATAGTACCCTTACATTTGGGCATTCCCTCAGGGGCACTTATGTCATTATACATGTCCCATTTTAGGCCTTACAACCCTCTAACAGGCCTGCTGGGCTTAGGTGGGGGCCACCCCTACAACAGGAGCCTCTCATGGTGAAGGGCTTCACGGGCCGAAACCATGCTGCCGAGCCCTTTGGCCCCCTCCGTCCCTGCGGCCTGTGAGCTTCCCTAACGCTTGATGGAGCCTATTGCTTGGTGTAGTATTCGCCCCGCCGCGAAGATACAGCGCCGAGCGGGTTGGCGAAGTCGTCCAATGTACCGTCTAATATTAGGCTTCTTGTAGTAGTGAAAGCGAGCTCACGATGCAAGAACATCTACAAACTCCAATGTCATCCCTAACCATTTCACTCAACAGTGACATCAAGCACGGAAGAAAGATTGTCAGTGCTCATAACAAGAGCTAGCAGCTCATAGCGGTCAGGGTTGTCGATGCATGGAAGAAAGATTGAAAGAAGACCAGCAGTACTACAGTAGCAGTATATTGACTTTAAACCTTCTAGGAATAAGTTCATTAGACCCTGTGAACTATCACAAAAAATCTAAGATTTAAACCTTATCTATGAAACCACGTAACCAACTCATCCTCAACTATCCAAATAGTTAACATTTCAACCATAGACTGATTTTATTTGTGATTTTCACCACGTTGAAGGCCACGTCACTAGGTTTCAGCTGACATAGTAGCCTAATCAATAGAATCAGCTAATATATTCGAAAACATATGGTGGGCCCACCCGTTAGCCTCGATCTCTCTTCTTCCTCCTCTTCTCTCCTCTCCTAAAGCCCATGGTCATGCCCGTCATCTCCACCTTCCCCTGCCTCCCATCTGTCGTGGACATGGCCTTTGATGTGTGCATTTTGCATACATATTTATTACCATTTTTAGTCTTTAATAATCAAATAAAGTCAAGTCTATACAGATATCTCATAGATGTCAGGTATCAATGTAATCCGGAAGGAATCAAGGAGGATCTCATATTTTTGGAAGATATTCAAGGTAGCCAACAGTGCCAATCTAGGAGTCAAGATAAGCACAACAGAAAAAACGTCATGTTTGGAGTCTCTAGAGAAGAATATGGCCTAGGGTACAGTCGTGACCGACCATACTAGCTGAATGTACCCACCTTCTAGCAGTTCATCTTGTCAAACTGATCATGATGGCAGTGGTCCCACACACCGATTCCTCACATAAGCTTTTCAATACCTTAAATTGAGAGACCATATGGATGTAACCACATGCTTGTGATGAGTAATTGACGCTTGTTTTAGAGAGCTTGAGTTTGTTTTGGGTATTTCATGCTTGAGTACCTTTCCCTAATGCTAATGTATGATTATGCTATTTCGAGCGGTACTATGTGATGTTTTCTTGTCTGTGATGGCTGCAGGACTTTGAGACTAGGTCATGTCGAGGCATGGATGACCGGACTAGGCACAAGCGGTGCTGAGGTCAAAGCGGTCGGGAGATGCCGAAGACGGTGAGGACTCGAAGTGGTGGCGAGACGTGGACAGCAAGAAAAAGAGGAAGCTTCCAGTAAAGTGCAGGAGGGGCATTTCGGTAAAATGCGTGAGACTGCAAAATGGAAGCGGATCTTGTTGAAGATAACGGGTAAAGCAGTGAGTTTGCTAATGGGCAAAGCAAATGGAACTCGGTAGTGGAAGGCTATAAATAGATAGATTTAATCTCATTTACCACAATAGTTAACTTTCCTACAAACTCATATACTGATTGAGTTTCACCCATATGCAGCGCCTCATATTCTCCTCGGAGAGTTTGTAATCGAACCTTCTTCACACGATCCACACCTTCGTGCATATTCCGAAGAGCAATACAAGCTTCTCATGATGTATCTTTTTCGAAAAATTAATTGAGCATCGAGTCGGGTATGGTAGCGTAGATGAGCGTCAAGGCAGTCTGATCGGTCTTCATGTTGACTTCCTTCGCCTTTTCTTTTGGATCGACCTTTCCACTAGCGTCGACCAGATCAGCTACCACGTCCCAGACCCCTTGGGCACGCATATTCACCCACATCTTCATAGACCATGCTGGATAGTTCTCTGAATTGAGAACTAGATATGAAAAGGAATTTGATCCTTCCTTCATTGTGCTGCTCCTTCTATGAGTTGATTGGCACCGAGCTCTGATACCAAATGTTGGATGCAACCATGTTCACCACTCGTGTGTCGTTACGACCAGGTTAATGAATATTACGACCACGAGTAGCAAGCATAACCTTCGGTTGCTACAGTAGCCATGAGTGCTATAGTAACTCATGAACAGTGCTCATAATCTTCATGTCCTCGAGTCTTCTCTGTTGTACTCGAGTATCCTCTACTTTTCGAGTATGCTGAGTACTCGTAATCTTTGACGAAATTCCTCTATTTCTCAACAAGGATGACACAAAACAATTTAGCGATAGAATAAACAATCTTTTTTGGTGGTGCTCCAATCGTCGTATATTTTCCTTTGTTTTGTCCACTATTTATACCCAGCTTTATAAATTAGACTCGGATACACAAACCGACTCTGAAACATAAATTTCTAATTTTTAGTTCGTCCAAGCCGTGCGAGTCCACAAATTTATTGTCAGTCATAGAAGTATAGGAATTTTTCTTTTGCATGGCAGCAGCCGCCGCTTTTATCTTTGAGCTGCTGCAGATCGTAGAAGTCTCTATGATGCCGCCGCTTCTCTTTGAGCCGCCGCGCTTCTTTTGCACCGCGCCTCCGTTGCGCTTCTTGTGCATTGTGCCGCCGCCATCTCGGGCTTCGATCTGTGCCGCTATACTTTTATATATTCCTCTTCGGCTTGATTTGACAGTTTATTCAAAGGCTGCACGCAAAGACGACATCATCAAGACTCGGACTTTGGATTTTTCTTGTTTTAGTGTTAACTCTTTTTTCAAATGTAATGCTATTGCATACGCCTTGCATTCGAGGGGGGTGTTAAGGAGATAGAGTTGTATTACGATATAGAGTTTGTATTCTATTCCATATATGCCTTATCTCTATGTGGCATATCCTCTTGTACTCTCCTATATATATGACCCTTTGGGTCTCATATCAATACACACAATATTCATAACAAGTATGCAATGATTTGTTTAGTTTACAACACCTGCATGTAGATAACGAAAAGCGCGAACAATTGGCTTGGGATACACGGAACAAGATCATTTGTGGTATTGGTCGAGGCTTGGTGTATCTACATGATGAGTCCCGTGTGAAAGTTATACATAGAGATATGAAGCCAAGCAATATATTACTAGAAATGGATATGAATCCAAAGATCTCTGACTTTGGTTTGGCAAGTGTTTTTGAGGGTGATCACACAAAGCATATCACAAGAAGAGTAGCTGGAACCTAGTAAGTCTATGGATTCAGTTACACTTATCAATTATAAATCATAAGTTCGTAACTGTCACATTCTATGAAAACAAGCAATGTTTTACAATATTCTATGCGCAGTGGATATATGGCACCTGAATATGCGGTTCTTGGGCATGTTTCAACTAAGTCAGATGTCTTCAGCTTTGGAGTGATTATTCTGGAAATAGTAACTGGGAGGAGAAACACTGTCTCATCTGAAACAATGATGGCTGAGCATCTTTTAAGCTATGTCAGTACTTTATTTATTGATTTCCATCCTAATATTTGGTGATACATTAGCTTTGTGATGAGTTATTGTTTGTGCACAGGTATGGGAGAATTGGACCAGGGGGGCAATAACAGAGATAGTAGATCCATTATTGCATTACTACTCCGCTGAAAGTGAGGTTCTCAAGTGCATGCACATTGGACTATTATGTGTTCAAGAAAATCCAAGTGACAGACCCAGCATGTCCAATGTGATCCTGATGCTTGTTGGAAAGTCTGCTACCTTGCCGGCTCCTTCCAGGCCTGCTTTTCTCTTTAGGTTGAATGATGAAAACCATGTCCATCATGGTACTAATAACCTACCAGAAGGCTCAAACAAATCGAATACATCATTTAATAAGGTGACGATCACAGCACTTGAACCAAGATAGTCCCAACTCCCATGTATGTAGTGTCAATGTTGCAGAATGTATCGAATAAACATTTGTAAATTGCAGAAATAATCTTTTAGCCTTAAGTGATGACAATGTAAGAGTCTTAAGAGTTGAAGTGAGCTCCGTTCATTTCGGTTTGAACTTCTGGTTTTTGACTTATTTTTCATTATTCTTAAATTTTATCTTTTTGGCTTTCTTTGAGCTTTTGAGCCGATTCTTTTTCCCGTATTCATTTGCATTGTTTGTGATGGGTTAATATGTTTTTTTTAAAAAAAATTAAATTTAGTTATGCCAAATGAGTCACTATTAGGTACAGTGTAATTTCAGTCAACTACAGTGCAATTTCACCAATAAGCTAGCTTATTTCAGCTCGGTTACCGAGCAGAGTTACGAGGTGCAGATCTGAAATTGTTCTAGAAGAGAACAAAGTCATAGATTATCTGGGGCAAGAAAGCATCTCAACTTTCAAATTTCAGTAGGAACGAGACAGAAAGAGAAATTAGTGCTTAACAAAATTTTGATGGCGCTCACCAGAATACGTTATAAAACGTCAAGAGCATGCCAGGCCTAAATGTCTGGTGTTATGATCACCTCTCCGCCCAATCAAGCTGGCTCCCCTACCTCAACAGTTGTTCGAATCGTTCCGAGAATCACTGATCTCAATTAAATCAGCAGTCTACCCAAGTAATTCAGACCTTCGCCCTTTGCGCCCACCACCCCAAAATAAGTCATGAGGCGATGCCTCAACAAGAACAGAGCCAGCCGTTGACAACAGCATATCAGTCAGGTGGGGGGTAAGTTGAAAACTTGTATTTTATAGCTCTGTACATCACATCAATTTTCATGGACTCCCAGTTCGATCGTACCTAAGAGAACAAATCATTAAAAAAGTATAACCATATTAGCTTACAGAACAAATAATTAAAAAAGAATAACCATATTAGTTACATAACCAAGCAAGAGAACGAAACTAAAATGCCAACATACAAAGTAAATGTAATAGTCACTGTGTTATGGGGGGATTTACCTATCGCCAGCGTGGGACCAGGCCAGCACAAGGAGAAGCTGCCCCAAGGGAACCGACAGCTTGAGAGATAAGAGTCTTTTCATTCAGTTTAGATAATCTTTATCTAGTTTGGTTTGTTTTGGTTCGATCATGATTCGCATGATCCTTTCGGTTAGCTCACTTATTGAGTTTGTTAGCTGCCGGCTCTATATATGCCTGGCCTTTGTTATTCTCAGATCAAGCAACAAAGAAGTCTCTAGTTCCTCTACCCTCTTCTCTATCTCCCTACCTCTCTCTCCAGCCGGTGGCAACAGGTTGTCATCACGGCAACTGTACGCCAAGGCATCCGTCCTCGTCCCCCTGTTCGTCACAACAACTGCCTGAGCCAGCTGGGTTCTACCACAGTTACTAGTAGTATCTGTGACCACATATAGTCCGAGGTAATTCAGTAGTTGTCATGGACAATTGGACACCCTATTGATGATCGGTTGGCACCATCATGCTGGTACTGCCAGCTAGCCCATAGCCCCTGTAATATACAGTACAACTAACACAGAATTGTTACCCAGAGTGCAAGCCAAACATGTCAATTTAATACCTAGCATGTTAGACTATGTGACTAGGTTTAAGATATTTTGGTGATAAATAATTGACAATGGTTAATTTGTAATGATGAATAATTGGTAATTTTGTTTAGCGTTGTTATGCGAGTTATATTGCGTGTGTGTGGATTAATGTTGGTCAAGTTGGAGAGAACTTGTGTGGGGAAAACGTTCTTTAGTCTTTGTGTGTGCAGGTTAGGCGTGGAGACGGTCATAGTCGGTGACGAGGAAGACCGGGATTAGGAGGGGGAAATCTGAGGTCTAGGCGGTCGAGGATGTCATGAGGTGGTCGGACTCACGCTCGAGCATATGGAGATCACAGGTGGATGATGCGTAGAGAAGCTACAGGAGGTGCGGTCCTGCAGGCTGCGACACGTGACGCATTAGAAAAGTTAGAATTTTGGAAAACTGTGTTAGAAAGGGTTTCGGGTCCCTCTAATGTTGGAATTAGATTAGAACTCGTGGGCTTAGGTTCAGCCTATATTTTGAGCCCTAGACTATAAATAGAGATGGAGTTAGGGGCTAACCGTGTGGCTTGAGGAGAGACTAATTTTATACTAGGATTTAAAGATGCTAGAAGAGAGCATCTTATAGCCGTCATAATATAGAAATAATAGATCTATTTCAAGAAAAAAAGAAATCACAGGTGGCGCTTTGGTTTACGTTGTCCGGCATCTGTTTTGCTTCGGATTGTACGTCGGCGAGGAGCTCGGTGTTCGCATCGCGCACGCAAAGAAGAAACCACAGCAGCGGCGACGGTTTCTTTCTTCGCCTCGGTCTTCGTGAAAAATCGTCGCGCGTTGTGCATCGTCTGAACGACCACGTCTTCGCTGAATCTTTTCGTCTTCATTGTCGTGCGTGTTCGTCGGCTGATGGAAGCATACATGCAGTGAAGCATAGCAAAGGATCGAGCAGCAAGCCTCGTGATGCATCTGTGGTCCGACAAAAAAAACTAACCAGCAGCAGCATTGATTTACTTTGATTGGACAGCAACCGAAGCATAGCTTTCTTTTTAGCCTAGCACGGAGGAGTCTGTGCTGCACTCTTTTTGTCCTAGTTGTACAGGAAGTGAAGTCATCAATAGTGCATCGTTTGACTTGCATGCAGAGCTAAAAAAACAAACAAAAAGGAAAACGAAAAGTGGCAGTATGAATAATTAATGGATAATCACGTGCTGGTTTGCATGCACGTCTGATGAATAATCGTTTTTGGCTAAGAACCGTTGATTGAAGTGAGCAGCGGCCGAGTTTTTCGTTGGTGAGTTATTAATCTTATTTAATATTTTTGCTGTCTTTTATTTTTGTGTTTTTACGGAGTTAACAGGTTTAAAAATCAGGAGACGACAGATTTCGAAGAAAAATATTTCGCTGCGTACTGTAATCATTCATCTCATTTGATTGTCATCGACGGTCCTATACAGCAATGACCAGCAATTCAGTGGAAATAATGGTGAGATGACGTTCATCCAACATATGAAGATTTGTGATTGTATAACTGGATTCCATTACAACAGTACGATAAAATGGCATATTTCCACTAAGATGTTACAGCAATATCATATAGCATATCCAAAAAATCTCTGCTAAATCAGTGAGTTAACATTGTATAGCTTGTTCCACAATGTTCCAGTAAACTGCCCATGCATGCTGGTAACATTTTTTTTCTTTCGAAATCGCTGATCTACTGGACCCCGTGCTACCGTTGAATCTCCAGTGGTGGGCAGATTCTGCTGTCCAGAGCACCTTCTTTCTCAGGGAACGACTCAGAAGCCTTCGACAGCATGATCGAGTTTTCATTAGTTTGTGTTTGAAAGTTTTGGTTTATTTGAGTCAAAAAATGTTTTCTCGTTCGAAAATTGGGTTTCTTGAAATTGAAAGCTTTTTGGTTATCTGGTTATTGGGGGTGCCGGCAGGGAGTGAGGTGGAAAAGGTCGACTGGGGCTGTCGCCCTCATAAATGTTTTGTAACTTGAAAAGGTGGAACCACCTCCGAGATATCCTTTCCCCATCAGGTTAGCAAGCGATACTACTACTAATTGTATGCACCAATGTGTTTGTTCTGTGTGCACACACAAGTTGCAAGTATCGTTTGGGTGACAAGGACTATAAATTATACAGGAACAAAAGCAACGTCATCCCTCAATGGGTTTCCTACAAAATGTGCATTTGGGTTCCCATCAAACTGGTGGATCTAATTATGTTGACAGCAACAGGTAACAGACAGTTCGATCCCTATAGTAGGGTGGCAGGGAAAACTGGAGGTATTTTGTAGGAATTTTTTGTACGGATAATCCCCTTTTTATTCGAAAATACATAAATATACCCGCGAGAAAATTTTTTACAAAAATAGTCTCCAGTCGCCGCCCCATTGGGCGACTTCTGCCTTTCGCCCAACCGGGAAGCGACAAAATCTCTGTCGCTCGGTGATTGAGCGACTGCAAGTAGTCTCTTTCCTGTTAAGCGACTTCATAGTAGTCGCCCAATGGATGGGCGACTTATAAGCGCAGTCGCCCAATGGATGGGCGACTTTAGTCAATCCCCGTGAATTTTTAGAGTTTTGTCAATTTTGTAGTTTTAAACTGGAAAAAAATATGGTATAGTTGTAATAAAAGGTTATGTTTATTGTATGTTGTAGGTGCATTAAAAATTTTGAGAAATTTTTTTTAAGAACAATTGACTGTAGAACGTTTGATATATACATTGGTAAGTGATATTTTTATGTTACTAAAAATTAGTGTACCAAGAGTATGTTAATATTGTTAAATGACTTGCTATCTGAATCATTGAATGCGAACACACGAGATAATAACCTTATGTGAATAGAAATAAACTTCATAACATGCCGCGTACAATTTTATTACATGCATAACATATAGCATGATATGCGACTAACCCACCCAACTGCTCGTAACATTTTGTCTACTGGGTGTAGCGTGGTTGTTTCCCCTTTTTATCGCGCCTTGAAGATGGCTCCGCTGCATCCTTTTTCCTGTCATTCTTGGACTTGAGAGCTGCCTCCCGAGCTTCAAGCTCTTCCTCCTGACGCTTGATGGCTGCTTCACGCAGACTTAGCTGCTCCCGCCTCGTTTGCAGCTCATCCTCCTTGCCCTTCAGACGGATTTGGTCCACCCTCACGCGGCACTCTTGCTCACGCCGCATCTGTCGTTCCACCTCGCGAGCCTGAGTCATCTTGACAAAGTATTGTCCTTTGTTTTCCACCTCCACTACCCGGTTCTGTGGCCATGCCGGCGGCACCCGATCCACCCATTCGTTGAACCTGCGAGCCTATGTGTGGCGTGGTAGATGTCATGGATCAAATTGAAAAACGATAACGAGAAACAAATGATTTAGTTGTTGCCGTTACCACGAAGTCGTCATCCAGGTCTGGACACTTGAAGAACCTACGGCCGTATTTGGCTCGTTGTACTCAATCCGTCCAGAGTCCCAACATCGTCCTAAAGCCGCAATGGCACTTCGGGCGCTCATGCCATTCCGGCACTCCAAATGGGTCGGACCTCCAGGAAGACATTGTTGTGTAGTAGTATTGTGAAGGCTTGAGGAGAAGATGTGGTATGGAAGACACAGGAGGCCTTTATGTAGGCAGGTTATCTGGTGCAGTGGGCATAGTCCATAGAGAGGAGGTCGTACGAATCTTTTCGCTTTTTCAGGATTCCAGTGTAGCAATAAATGTCCCTATGTAGGCTTTTCAGAGCCTGTAGCCTGTATTTCTGAAACAACAAGCAAAGGTGACATGAAAACTCACTGGAAAGGATACATGCCTATGACGTGAACACTCACTGTAAAGGCTACAGCCTACACCCCTATTTTGTTGGTTTCTGTAGCAATAGGCCTGGATTATCCTCAGGATTTCAGGGTAGCAATAAATGTCCCTATGAAGGCTTTTCAGATCGTAGCCTTTATGTAGGCAGTTTAGCTGGCATGTGTTGTAATCTGACTGAGCAAAGCTGCCCCGTTTTGTCATATCACTGCGTAAAGCTGGCATGTGTTGTCATCTCACCGAGTAAAGTTGAGCGCTTTTGTCATGTCTCTGGGCAAAGCAGCCCTCTTTTGTCCCGCCATTCGATATAAATAGCACGGTTGAGGTCCCATGAAGTTGTAGCCAGAAAACCCTGTAAATCGAACAAAGAAGTACCTTCTATTTCATGGTGGAACATACCATGGCGGAAGATGAGGGGCCAGTCGGATATGGGTCACTGAAGGAAGACCTTCCCTTGGAAAGGAGGGAGATGTTCGGTCCACAGTACCGCTTGGTACCAAGCCGGCGTGCGCAACCAGCGTGGCCGAAATGCAGACACAATGAGTACGTGGTCGTGCAGGTCCTGGAAGGGCCGAATGATGGCGGGCACCGTTTCTTCCGATGCTCACGCTCCGGGGTACAAATTACTAATAGTACATTTTTTTATTGCTTATGGACCCTCCATGTTTACTGTCCTTTTTCGCAGATGGCGAAATGCGATTTCTCCCGCTGGATCGACCCTCCTCATGAACGGTATATTGACCGTTATGTGGGTACTTTATGGGACCGAATAATGGACTTGGAGTACCGAATGGAGACTCTCAATGAGGAGAACAATGAGCTCCGCCAACAGATGCAACGCGAGAGGGGAAACGAGGAGGTCGTGAATATAGGAAGTTCTTATGATCCCACATGTTGCTGCGCGAACCCGAGCTGCATATGTGCATGCCACTACAACGACGGCCAACCACGTCCGAGGCGGCCCCCTCAGCAATTCTCCATGTGGGTCCTGCAGCGCTTCCTTGTCAGCAAACGTAGCATGCACCCGAACCTCTGTCTCATGATACTCCCATGGTGATTCATGCTCATCATGGGCGGAAACACCCTCCGCATTAAACCGGTTCCATTCCTGGGGGATAGGAACTTCTGCATCATCCGAACTATCCTCCTCATCGTCCTCTACAGCTTGCTCTTCATCACATGCCCTCTGGTCATCAGATTCCATCTGCTGCACGATATACTCATTATGCTCTCCTTCATCTGCTTGCCCAGTTCCGTCTCTATAGCTTGACAGCTGTAACTCTCCTCCATGTATCGCATCGGCTTGCCCAGTTCCCTCTCTATAGCTTGACGGCCGTAACTCTCCTCCATGTACCGCATTGCCTTCATCACGAGCAACTTCATCAGTTCCACCAACGTGCGGCCCGCCCGAGCTGCTAGCACCTCCCGAAGCATAGGCGGACGCACGAGCTTGCGCAACTGCTTGTAGTGAGCACGGTTGCACAAGCAGGACACACTCGTATCCACGGCGCCGGCACCCTTGCACAAATCCCTTCCACGAAGCTGAGCGCACCAATGTCTTGAACTCCCATCTGATGTCAGTGGGAGACCGGCTCCAAAGCCCTTGCACAACGACGCTGCACACCTCGGGGTCCAATGAAAAACTCTCGGTCAGCCAATGCTGCACATCTGTCATTCGAGCATTCTCTTCATCGGGAAGTACGAGAGTGACTTGCGGAAAATCGCTTAAATCCACACCATTCGGACCTTCACGAATCATTCCAGCACCATAATACACTCTCAATGTAGTACTGGCCATTAATGATGTAGACCTACATGTATGATTGAAATTTACGACATGTCAAATAACATCGTTCAACACTAAACTAAACTTTCCATACTAAAAAGGGTAGTCAAATTTCCATACTACAAAATGTATACTACATCTACAATTTTTACTAACACCAATATTTCATCTAAACAATAGTGTAAATACAACCTAATTAACAAAAATACCTGGATCCAAATCGATGGAATAGCTTGGACTCCTTTTTCCTCCCTCACCTCCTCCTTCAACCCTGTCCTCCTCTCCTTCTCTTCTCCCCTCTCCTCCTTTTCTTCCCCTCCTCCCTCTTTTCTCCCCTTCCTCTTCCTCCTCTCTTCTTCTCTCTGGCTCTCTGCGCAGAATGGGGGAAATGAGGGAAAAGTGGTTGCTAGTGGGCGGCAGTCGGTGGAATAAGTGGACATCCACCCCTGTCGCCCTACCGTTGGGCGACTGCAATTTCAGTCGCTCAACCGTACAGCAACTGCAATTACAGTCGCTCAACTGTAGAGCGACTGTATAAGTCGCCGAACGGTTCACACATTCCCTAAATGTCGCTTCCCGGTTGGGCGAAAGGCAGAAGTCGCCCAATGGGGCGGCGACTGGAGACTATTTTTGTAAAAAATTTTCTCGCGGGTATATTTATGTATTTTTGAATAAAAAAGGGATTATCCGTACAAAAATTCCTATTTTGTAGTAGGGCAACTAAGATTGTCATGTAATTTTCTTTCAAATATAGAATCCTTTGCATGGAGCGAAGCAGAGAGCAAAGGTGAGGGGGGTTTATCCAAAAGGTGCAACTAAAACCATGCTTCACACATGAGCTACCTAATGTTTTGCAGCTGATATTGCTGCTATGCACCTGAGGTGGGACACAGCCAGGGAGCAGAGGACAAAACAGCGGGCACTTTGACCATCAAGACTTTTTACCCATAAATTCAATGTAATCTAAAAAATGACACAGCAAGTAAATTTCGATGGGATTATAATGGATTTGTTGGATGAAAGCATTGTTTTTTAGTATGTATTTGTGGGTTCAATTTATCTGCATACTTACGATTTACAAATTGCTTAGCAACACTACAAACATCATACCAGTTGGAAGTAAGATGGATATGTCACTGAGATGTGGCACCAGGACCCACTTGTCATTTATTTTCCAATATATACATCTTTATATGCATAGTTGTCATGGCGTCATCATGGTGCCCCGGGGGGGGGGGGCATCTAGGCGGGCGCCCAAGAATTCACGGCATCCACGGTGTCGCGTCAGCGTTCACAGCGAGCGGCTGGGCGGGCGTCTTGGCCGTGGGGCATCTATGTGGGATAAGTGGCGCTGCAGGGGTGTCCGAGTAGCAGAAGTGGCGTCTCGCTCAGCTAAAAAATGAGTGAGTGCGAGCGAGAGCGAGAGAGAGAGAGAGATGTTACGAATATTGTGTTGTGTATTGAAGAGGCCCAATGGGCAATATATATAGAGTACAAAGGGGACACAAGACTAAACCCTAATACAATAGAAAATACCTCTAATACCCTTAACACCCCTCCTCAAATATAAGGCGTATGCAATAGCACTTCATTTGAAAAGGGATGACACCAAAATAGGAAAAATCCGAAGTCTAAGTCTTGATAATGTCGTCGTAGCATGCAGCTCTTGGATAGAGAAAACTGTCAAATCAAGCCGATGAGGAATAGATAGAAACATGACGGCGCAAATCAAAGCCCAAGACGGTGGTGGCGCAGTGCACAAGAAGTGCAATAGAAACGCGGCGGGCTTAGAAGCTTGGGGCGGCGGCTCAAAGAGCGGCGGCATCATAATGACTTCTACGATCTGCACGCGGCTCAGAAAGAAGAGTGGCGACTGTTGCTATGCGAAAGGAAGGAGATGACCACACTCACCCAAAAGAATGGAACATGGCTAGCAAAGTAATCAGCTGACTGACAAGGATTTTGTAGACTCGCACAGCTTTAACGAACTAAAAGAGAGACTACATACTTGGATAAATGCAATAGATGACTCAAGGAAAAAGACTGAAAAACCTAAACAGCAGAACTGACAGCTCCTAGCACCAACCAAAAGACCTTGTTTCAACATGTAGTCAGTGGCGGACCCAGGATTTTTGGGATGGAGGTACGAAGTTAAGAATCTATAGAGTATATATAAGATAGAGAATTTTGATAAACATAATATGTATATCTCATATAGTTAACCAAATAAACAATCACACATAAGCAATAAATGCAATTTCCAATATAAGTTTGATTGACTTAATTTCTAGTGAACACTGAACAGAGTACATGAAACAACATCAATGCAAAACTGACCTGGATGGCAATGTTATAACTCAACTCGACGAGGATTTGCTTGAAAACGAGATATTATATCTTCATCGCGAACTTGTAGAAAAAATTCCCTTTCAAGAAATGTAACAAGATAGTCATTCAAGTACTCATCTCCCATTCTATTCCTTAGCTTGTTCTTCACAAAATTCATTGCTGAGAATACTCTTTCAACACTTGCTGTTGCTACGGGAAGAACTAGCACCAATTTCAAAAGCGCCGCCGCCGTTGAAGATGGAATAGGGGAGGAGCTGCCGCCGTTGAAGCTGGCCATTGGGTGTGCCAGTGTGGGCGCCCGGCACCGCGCCGCCGCCGGTCGCCGCGTCGCCGGAGACGAGGAGGGGAGCCGGGCGCGGTTGCGCACTGTGAGCTGGGGCGCGGCGGCTGTGCAAGAGAGATGGAGAGGAGGCGGCGTGAGAGCAAGGCAGGAGCGGGCGCTGCACCGCCGCCGGTAGCCGTTCGCCGGTCGCCGGAGACGAGGAGGGGCGTCGGGCGCGGCGGCGCGCTGTGAGCTGTGGCGCGGCGGCTGTGCAAGAGAAATGGAGAGGAGGCGGCGTGAGAGCAAGGCAGGAGGCGGCGTGACTCGTGAGAAGCAGCCAGGCAGCAGGAGTTAGGTTAGGAAATCAGGAAATGCCAATTGGGCCATTGGATAGTGGGCTGAATTTGCTACATTACCTGCATTTCTAGTTTTTTTCCTATATATATGAAATATATATTATATATAGTTGATTTTTTACAAAAAATTTTGGGGGTACAACTGTACCCCCATGTCCCATTATGGGTCCGCCCCTGCATGTAGTCATAGTGAGTAGCTCAGCCAAGAGATGAAGGGGCAGCCAAGACATCCCACTTGGCACAAGCCAAAAGGAAGTCCAATCGACTCATCGGCCAAGAGAGCGACCGACAGCGCCTCAGAGGACTGATTGGGGGAGCCAGCAGTGGTGGGCAGCGGGCACGAGTGTAGTGATGGAGAACCGCGACTGGACGCGCCCACGGACTAAGCTGTCGTTGTCTGCCCCTGGGGCACCGATGCTGTTGAGCAGCCCCTGGCCCTGGCACAGAGGCAGAGGAGGCGGAGCGCGAGAACAACGACGGTGGTGGTGGGAAGAGCCAGGCAGTGGGATTCGACGTGGGGAGCCCAGATCCGATGGCGAAGAAGAGCCCGGCGACGGTATTTGGCGCGGGAAGCCCCGATCCAGCGGCGTGCAGGGGCATGGCCGAATGGGAAGTGAGGAGAAAGCATCGCCGTGGGATCCCGCGCCCGAGCCGCAGTGGGAGGTGGCGATGAAGTCGACGAGGGCACCAGCGACTCGGATGGACGGTGGCTTCAGGGTCTGCGACGGGAGGCGGTGGTGCAAAGGAGACATGTGTAACATCCTGAAAAATTCAAATTTGAAAATATGAAGTTCTTAAATTATTTTGCAATAATTTTTGTTGAAATTCGGATTTTATGGCGATTTTCTGAATTTTGGTGGAGGATTCAAGAATTTAAGAAAGCTTCAAAAAATAAAATTACTATTAATAATGCCATAAAGGAAATATGCAAATAAGGGAAAGCCAAACATTCTAAATTAAAATCTGAAAACATGGTCTGCAAAAGGGAGGAAGAAACTTGAATTAAAATATAAGAATTTAATTTTGAAATAGTACTATAAATGGGTAACAAAAATAAATGAATAAAACATATGCAAAGATGCTTATAAAAGGCCTAGAAAGAGGAGCAAGACATAAAATGTATTTATACAAAAAATATAGGCATGAAGGAAATATATACATGTATATAAAATGAATGTGCAAATATATATATATATGTATATATACTTGTATATACATATGTATATATATACACTAAATAAACAATAAAAAAACAAAGGAGGGTCAGACCAGGCCAGTCGGCCCAGCCCAACCCCCACTTTTCCCGCGCACCTTTCCCCCACCGGCCGACCTAGCTCGCCCGCGCCCCCCTCATTTCTCTGGCGCGTGGCCCCCGCCTTCACCCGCGCTCTGCCTCTCTGGTCTGTGGACCCGAGCGCCCGCCCGCGCGCCCTCTCTCCCCCCCCCCCGCGCCTCTTCTCCTTCCTATCCCCTTTTCTTTCCCTCTCTCTCTATCGTGCGCGTGCGTTGCTTTCTCTGATGCCGCCACGAGCTTCATCATCACCCGCTCCAAGCCAAGTCCTGTCGCCGCCCCCTGCCACGCGTCGCTCCTGGCATGCGCCGCGCACTGAGCCCCGCGCTGGGCAAAGCCCCGCGGTCTCTCTCCCCGCCGCTCGGTCCTCCACCGCAGCCCGGTCTGCCGCTCTCCCCGCCCCGGCGGCTATAAAGCCCCATACGGGCCTTCGGCAACACCGCACAGCTCCCCTGTACTCCCACTCCAGCGTAATCAAAGCCCCGTGCGCCGAGCTCGCCGAGATCCGTTCTTTCCTCACCGCCGGCCAAACACGCCTCCACCGCCGCCATTCCCTCCACCGCCAATTTCCCCTCGAATCCTCGCGGTGGGAACATCCTCTCAGTGCCGCGGATCTCCTCCAACCTCCGCCGGAGCCCCTCCCTTCCCCCACCTCGCCGGCACCGCCGCTCGACCACTGCTCGAGTCTCTCTGCCTCAGCTCCTCCCCACGCCTCACTCAACAACAAAACCCCGCCTCTCTCGGTCAGGTAAGACCCGAGAGCTGAGTGGCTAGCGCCGCCCGTTTCCACCCCGCTCACCCGCGTTCGAATCCCCTGCCCGCAATGCACTGTAGAGATATTCCACCGTTTTTGCTAATAGTAATAGGGATTAAGGGATGGTTAAGGAATACTTAAGAGAAGAGAATCACTGTTGAGTCGGTAGTTAATGCAAATTAATTAGGATGCAATCACGGTTCATACTAGGGGTTTGTTAATGCTAATTAGTGATTAAGGACTGTCATAAGTACTATTACCGTTAATCTGTTAGAATCCCACCCTGACATGTGGGCCCCACCCTTCAGTGAGTACAGAGTAAGGTCCCACATGTCAGGGGCACCATGGGATGGAAATAAAAAAATAATGGAAGCAAGAGGGACCCACCTGTCATAGATACATCACATAGAAAATAAAAATAAAAAGAATGAATTAAAAATACATAGTGGGACCCACCTGTCAGGATTTTGACAATTTCTGGATTAAATCAAACTGAGAACTTTGAATAAGCATAACTTATTTATTTTAACTCCAAATTGAGTGAAACAAATTTCTAAATTCATCTAAATTTAAGATCTATCCAATGGAACTAAAACCATGATTTTTAGAGTTCATTTGAATTTCTGGTGATATTTTGTTTGATTTGCTGCTTTTCTTTCCATTCGAATTTTGCGCACGATAAAATAGCGTACGAGGCTCAGGAGGAAGAGGCCGAGGCAGCAACTCTAGAAGCTCAAGACAATCAAGACCAAGACCCTGGTAACCAAGGCGAGTCAATACTTTGATCATATTGATCCTATATTTTTTGCAAATTACTTTTGTTTAAATTATCAAATTGCATGCTGTTATTTTATATGCAAATACATGATTAATACAAGATTCTAGTTATATGCCCATTATTCAATTTGATTAATATTACGTCTCCGTTGGAATATTTGAATGTGTGAACCTTGTCGCCCTAGCAAAATTATAATAGTAGCCTTTCGAAAATAAGTCCCTAATTATGCGCCATGCTTAGTACCTAGAGTCAAGAAAACCAAAAATTACCACAAAAAAATTCCAAACACTAGTTTTTGCATTTGTTATTCTCGTGAGTTTTATTAAGTTTTTGTCCATTAGAATTTTTGTTTTGGTCCTGATCATTGCATTTACTTCATGTCACTTAATCATTGTGTCATTTCCGTTGTTTCATCCAACAGTAGTAATCACAGTGAGCCTCGCTCATAGTATTTCCTTTCATCTTTGAGGCTAGCTATTGACATTGCATCAAGGGCTGCTCTTGGTAGTAAACACACTTATTGAAATATGAGTTTTTGCACCAAGAAGGCGGTCGGCGTATAGAAAGAGCCACGGTTTACATACATACATACATACATACATACATACATACATACATACATACATACATACATACATACATACATACATACATACATACATACATACATACATACATACATACATACATACAAAAAAGAAATGAAAAAAGAGAGAGAAAGAACTTTTTGGCCGAAGTCTACGTAAAAAAAATCAGATTGTGTGATCAAATCCTTTTTGAGCAATCTTATGCCCTTATATCCTTAATATTGCAATTGGTTAACGTCTCTTCTAGTACTTGGTGCAAAACGAGCTATCTATTCCTCAAATATTATATTACCTCTATTTAGCTCATTCCTTTACTTGAGTTTTGGCTACACCTTAATGACAATTATCAATGTCATGGCCATCATCATGATGACCCGCACGTGGAGGAGAAATTTGGGAAACTCAAATTCACTATCCCTAAATTTGAAGGTGCTTTCGATCCAGATGCGTATCTCACATGGGAGCTCAAGATAGATAATATCTTTCGGATGCATAATTTTTTGAAGGAGAAGAAGCTACACATGGCATTACTTGAGTTTGATAGGTATGCGTTGATTTGGTGGGAGAAAGTGTTAAACCAAAGAGAAGATAATGGAAAACCTCCAATTGCGATATGGGCTGAAATGAAGCAAAAGATGAGAGCATGTTTTGTTCCTAGTACTTATAAACGTGATCTTTTTGATAGACTGCAGAATTTGAGACAGGGAAGCCGTTCGGTGGAAGAATACTACAAGAATATGGAGCAAGCTATGATTAGGGCACATATGTATGAAGATGAAGAGCAAACACTTGCGTGTTTTTTTGTTTAGTATTAATAAAAACATCAAGCATATTGTGAAATATCAGCCCTACAACACTGTCATTGAGCTGGTACTCAAGCAACAAAGGCCAAAAATAGCTATTGGAGGATGGAAAACCAGCGCCAAGGACAGCTTCTTTTAACTTGAAGGTGCCATCATTCTCATCCAATGCCACCAAAGCATGATTCAATTTGGGATGAGTACATTTACAGCTAGTATTACTTCCAACGCTAATGCTTGTCCTTCTTCAATTGCAAAAACAGCACCTACATCAAGTGAGAAGAAGGTTACTCCATCCCCTACACCCTCAATTGGCGCTACAACAAAAAGTAAGGAAATTCGATGCTTCAAATTTTTGGGACGTGGCCATATTTCTAGAGAGTGTTCCAACAACCAAGTTATTCTTACGACAGAAGATGGAGAATATGAATCAACAAGTGAAGATGAGGTTGAGCTTAGTCATGAAAAGGAGAGATATGAAGATGCATCAGATTACAATGAAGAGGTTGATGTGTTGAATTATGAAACGAGAGAGGCACTAGTAGTCACCAAAAATTTAAGTATGCTTGCACAAGAAGGAGATTCACATCCTCAACGATTCAACTTATTTCAAACACAAGCCAAGGTGAACAACAAGGTAATCAAACTTATTATTAATGGTAGTAGTTGTCATAACTTGGGTAGTATTGAATTATGTGAGAAACTTGGTTTACAGATGATGAAACATCCACGTCTATATCGTGTGCAATGATTTAGCGAATATGGGGATGTGAATGTTCAGTTTGTGGTGCATATTACCTTCAAGATTGGTGATTATGAAGACACTGTTGAGTGTGATGTGGTGCCTATGACCGTGTGCCATTTACTATTAGGAAGGCCATGGCAATATGATAGAAGTATGTAATATAATGGCCGTTCCAACCGATATGCTTTTAAGTGGAAGGGAAAGACAAAAGAGCTAAATCCAATGACTCTTAGTCAGATACATGATGAATTACAGCAAAAGAAACTTGCTAAAATAAGGGTAAAAAAGAAAAGAAAGACTACCACACATAGATGAGTGAGAGCCATAAGCCAAATATGAGTAGGAAAAGTAAAAGTGAGGGAGGGAAGGTTATATTAACCATAAAATTAGGATTAAGAGATATGAACAATGACCCATCAAGATACACTTTTTGCTTGTGTACAAAAATGCAACTGTGTTACTTTCTACTAATGACTTGATTTCTCTTTCTAGTGGTGTTTTCTCTCTTTTGCAGGCCTTTTAGGACGTGTTTCTAGAGGAGATCCTAGCGGGACTTCCACCATTACACGGAATAGAGCATGAAATTGATCTAGTTTCTGGCGCATCACTTCCAAACCATCCACCATACCGTACCAACCCGGAAGAAACCAAAAAAATTCAACACCAAGTGCAAGAACTACTTGAGAAAGGGTACAAGAAAGGGAAAGAGAAGGTGGTAGTTGATACCTTATCTACAAAGAATGTACTCTTAACTCAATTGTAAGTGAAAGTTCCTGATTGGAGTGCTTGAAAGATTTATATGCTTCTAATCATGAATTCTCATAACCATATTCTAAATGTAAAGATGGAAAAGGATGGGACAAGTTTCATGTTCATGATGGGTTCTTATTTTATGCTAACAAATTATGTGTTCCATATTCGTCCGTGCGCTTGCTTCTATTGCAGGAATCTCATGCAGAAGGATTGATAGGACACTTTGAGAGAGAAATGCCTTCATGATGCTGAGCGATCACTTTTGTTGGCCTAAAATGAGGCGAAACGTCGAAATGGAAATTGTGAGATTGCATGGCATGCCAAGGACAATTGTTTTAGATCGAGACACTAAATTTATGAGCTACTTTTGGAAGACTTTATGGGCCAAACTTGGGACAAAGTTGCTCTTTTTAACAACTTATCACCTACAAATGGATGGGCAAACGGAGGTTGTGAAAGGTACACTCTTAATGCTGCTGTGGACAATGATAAAAAAGAATTTAAAAAGTGGAAAGATTGTCTACCGCAAGTTGAATTGGCGGTGCATTTTACTACTTAATTGTGTCTATTTGAGGTGGTGTATGGTTTCAAGCTGATCACGCCACTTGATTTGCTGCCACTGCTGTTGCATGAATATGTCAACATGGAAGCATCAAAATGAGCTAAATATGTGAAGAAGATTCATGTTAAGACTAAAGAAGAAATTAAAAAGAAGTCACAATACTTTGTTGAGAAAGCAGACAAGTTCAGAAAGAAGATGCTATTTGAACCAGGTGATTTAGTTTGGGTGCATCAATTTAAAGAACATTTTTTGGACAAGCACAATTCCAAGCTAATGCCTCAAGGAGATAGTCCATTTAGAGTGCTTGAGAAAATCAATGACAATGCATACAAGATCGAGCTTCCGGGTGATAATTGTGCTATGAGTTCTACATTCAATGTTGCTAATTCATCACCATTCTTGGGTTCAGAAGAATCAGAGCCGAGGATAGCTCCTTTCCAAGAGGGGGAAGATGATGAGGACATCCCGAAGACACCAACTGGATTGATTACACGAGCACGAGCTAAAAAGATTAATCAATAAGTGAACTCGCTCCTAGTTGAGTCTAGTTTTAATTTGCAAGAGAACTAGATATTACCTCATGCAAATGTTGTGTGCATATTCAGATTTGAATGATGTGAAGCTTTTGGAATTAAAAACATGGAGGCGAAGATAACGGAGAAGAAGTACTTGGAGCCAAGCAAGGGAAGACACGTTCAAGTCCTCATTACTACATCGGATCGTCCACAAATTCAATCGAACTCACAAAGATGCTCCGGACATTCAAACAATTTCAACTGGTATCAAAAACTACCTTCGAATCAATCTGATCGACCTCAGATGTGTTCAGGACCGTTCAATCCACATCAAGTGCTCACAAGACTTTCAAAATGTTCGGACCAGTCCAAATGGTTTCGACTGTCCGAACCGTCCGATCAGTGTTGGACGCTCAGATGCTTCAGAGATGTTCAAACCGCTCCGAACGATTGTGCCGTCCTATCTTCCACAGACTGCCTGATCGCCTTGGAAATATTTGGGCCACTCCAAATGAGTCGTACCGTTCGATCTTTAACGGACCGCCCGATCGCCTTAGCGATCCGAACGTTCATTCATTCCACGACGTTCGATTGGTTTTGGATTGTCAATATTGATGGTAATGTTCAGACTAGCCCAAACGATCCCATCACTGGATTGGTTGGAGATGCTAGCAGCCGTTTGATTGACTTGGAGGTGTTTGGAATAGTATGACTGTATCTCTAACTGTATACCTAGCGTATAAAGGCAATAACTTTCACATACAAGGTCCGATTGAGGTGATCTTGGATTCATTTGAAAGCTTATTTCGAGAGCTACGTAATGGAGGAGGATTTATATTCAAAGTTTCATAGATTTTTAATTTTATTTCCCTTTTGTGAGAGTTCGAATCTAAAACACTTAGGAATTGTGTAGGAGACCTTGCGGCCTCTCAAGGATTATATAAGCCTTGTAATACGTAACTTTTTGGCAGACTAAGATTAAATCTATTATTTTCAAGAAAAAGCTATATGCTTGTTATTCCTAGAGTTTGCCATCGGATTGCAACCTAGAGGGGAATTGGGTGTTTCTTTACATCGTTGTTCTTATGATTCCTTGTGATTCTCAGGAGCTGCAATGCGTCTACTTTGTGGTTGGGTAGATGGGATCACGATCGTGTGGTTAGGCGAATTCTTTTGTTGCAGGTTACTATTCTAACAGTGGTTGACATCATCAGTTCGTCAGGTTGCATGGATCCAAGTTATCATTATCGATCCTACGTTGTGAAGATCGGGCACCCTGCATCACCCTCCCTCCCCCTCTCTTCCACCGCTAGCCAAGGCCTACACGTTAGCCCCTTCTCTTTCCTTTCTTCTTCCTCCCCCTTCCTTTCTTCTTCGCGCGACCGATGTCGTTGCTGCCACCAATTTTGCCTCTGGGTCATGCTCCCCTTCCGTTTTTGACCGTTTGTCCGCAAGGAAACCTTACCACCAGACATTGAATTACGCGATTTCTGCCCCCGCCTTTCATCCATGCACCTCCTCTTTCCTTTCTCCACTCACCCGAATTCGCGCTGCCGTAAATCCTGACGAGCAATCCTGGTCATGCTCCCATCTCCACCTCTATATAAAGGTGCCCCTCAGTACCGCTACTCATTGCCCCACCCCTCCCTACCCCCCCGGTTCTCTCTCTTGAGCCCCGAGGTTCTCCCACACTGTTCCCATCCCTCTCCGAGCATCAATGAATCTCCGGTGAGCTCCTCCAGCCAAACCAAGTGGAGCCAAGCATCACCATCGCCACAATGGCTTCCCCGTGCCATTGTGTTTATCGCTCACTCATCCTTTGCCCCAGAGCACTACCGAAGCACCAAGACCGCTGAAGCCGAGCACTGTCACTGCTGTCCTCTCACCACTGGCCACCTCCAGTCATATTCAAGCCCCACGCCAGGTAGGATTGAGTTCCCCTCATTTCCCTCATCATTTTCCGGACCATGCCAACCTCTGTCATCCACCACATCGCCAGTAAGCCTTAGGTTCAGGGTGCCACCACTCACTAGTAGACTGCGACATTTCTGAGGAGTACTACTTCGATGACTCTCATCAATCCACGGAGCAAGGTAAGTTACACACCTTGACCATGTCGATCCTAGTTTGCAAATAAAATTATGTTGTTTCAAATTATTCTACATGCTTATGTTTATTCAATTTATTTCAATTTCAGTTTTAAATACTTAGTTAATTCCTACTTGATATGGCCATATTTGACTTTGTTCAACCTAAATACCTTGTCAACTTAGAATAAAATTCTGGTTAGTACAGTAGTATTAGCTGGAACGTTTTATAGAACTGCTTAGAGATAATTTTAGATTGGGATAACTTTTTCACATAAAATGATGAGTTTTAAAATGTATTCTTGACTTTGATGAGTCAAGAAGGAGCATGAAATATTTGACAAAGTAAAATATAAAACTTGGTTTAGACTTAGGCAAATGGTTAGGTAATGAGTGCTTGCTGGCGCACATTGTTGCTCAGTGGCTCAATGTGGGTACTTGGCATAAGGGGTATATGGAAAGTCTGCCTAAATCAATTAAGGACCAGCCTGTAAGCTACTATTACAATGTCCTATCATACTACTACAAGGCTAGTATGTGACAGTCTTGTCTAACTAATTTGTGGATGCTAACTTGAGTCTTACTATAGGTTGAATGTGAATGTGGCGTAAGCTACGAGAAGTCTCACACGGTATAAGAGGGGGGCCCCGATTTAGTGGATTCTTTATTGGGATGAAACATTAGTAGGGTTATGGCCAAGTTAACGGCTTTGCAGTGTAAAGGTCTTGTCATGATGTCTCCACTGCACACCCAAGGCAATGTATTAATCACATGGCAATATAAGATGATCATGTCTTATGGATAAAGTTGTACCACCCCTATAGAGTGTATAAACTATCCTGGATAGCTGTGCCTATGGTCATGGGTATGCCGAGTAAAGTTTTTCACGGATTAAACTTTGTTTTCGAAAACTAGTTTAAATGAAGTTGTTGGAATCTTTTTGAAGAAAGATGCTCCGAGTGGGATACCCATGATTACGTTAGTTAGGTTGGATCTGCACTAACGGTATTAATTTTGTTTAAATTACTGTCTTTACTTATTATATTAAATTTAGTAATTTACATAATACATTTTCCCGTGTAACATGTGGAGTGTATTTTTTATGCTCACCCTTTCTTAATTTTGTTGCTCAAGGAGGATAACTTCAACTGCGGTGAGGATTAGGATTTGTAGGCCGCGTCTTAGTGTCGTTTGCCTATGGGCAACCTTATTGGGCTTCTTCACTTTATTTATTATCTTTCGTTGTTATTTACTTTATATTTGGCCAATGGGCCGTGGAGATGTAAAACTTGGCTACAAGACCCTTACTCTTTAATTTAATAAAACTTGTCATAATGTATGATATGTATCTCTGTTACTACTGTTTGTACTAGCTTTTCTTGAACTAGTGCGATTGACATAAAGAATCCAGAGGTATTGTTTCTAGGTCCAACAGTTGAGTTGCCGCTTTTCTCTCTGTTCTTGTTCACAGAGATGCATTGAGTTGAAACCATCAATACTTGAATAGTATCAGCTCAAGAGAAAGGTTCCATTCACTAATGGAGTTGTGATTGTAAATTTACATTTGTCCATCTATTACTTGAGTTGGTGCCTATAAATTGGTCCAATCTATTCACTGAAACCTGATGCAAATGACTTGAAAGCATGTGATGTTTCAGTGTGTACTTGAACAGTGAGGCATGTGGTTTAATTTTTACGTTGTAAGCAATTTGAGTGTTAGTTTGAAGTGGTAGCTTAAAGAACAAGAAAGTGCATGCAAGACTGGCATCTTGTTTCACATACTGATAGCAGAACTTATTGACAAATGCCATCTTGTATCTGACACAAGCAGCTAGCAATCAGCACCAACACCAAGCAGCAAGTCATTAAGATTAAGACATGTATTGGCAACTAGGAGAATAAATCTAATTCAACACCAAATAGAAGATCTTGGTTCTAACACCAATTCCTGAGAGGACCCAACTAATGAAACATGTAACTTCTGAAAGAGCCTATGCGGCTGTTGAACCTATATGCTCTCCTATCATTCAGTAATATAGAACTTCTCGAGTTTGCATTGATTGCTTCAACAAATGTACATGATTTTCTCAGAAAACATTCATACAAATTAATTTTTTATTCAACAATTAAATTTGGTACAAATGAACAAGCTTAAGCTACATACAAGAATGTGAATCACTAGGAAGGAATCACTAGAGAAGGAAATAAAAGAATTAAGGCCTAATCGTAGAGGAGGATACATCTATCATGAAATTTTCTAATTCTATTCTAAGCATATAATAGTCCATGAATTTACACCATCATATTCACCCCAATCAAATTGGGTAACTGAAAGAGAAAATCAGACACTAACATACTTGATTAATGACATGTAAGAGAGTATCGGTATGTAGATATGGTAGGGGAAGTTATATTGACAACAATTTTCGTCCAAAACAGAGTAATCACTAAAAAGAGTAAGATTACTCCATATGTTGGATGGAAGGGGAGAAAATCTAATGTTAATTTTTTGCGAATTGGGGGGTGTTTGGTAAAAGTCAATATACCATTGGAGAAAAAAAAGAAAACTTGAATCTAAAACAGTCGACCGTGTTTTTCTAGGATATGGTCATAATAGCATAATTTATAAATTTGTAGTAGTTAAATCAAAAACTTCTAAGACTATTCCTAACACAATAATAGAGTCGAGATATGCTTCATTCTTTGAGGATATTTATCCTATGAGAGTTGTATGCAGTACTTCACAAATCGAGAATATTCAAATTGAAAATATTGAAATTGAGAATAATCAAACTTTGAACTTTCCATCATTTTTGAACCAATATGTGATATCCCTAAGGATGACAACAATCTAGTCACGGAGACTCCTCGCAAGAGTAAGAGACAAAAGGTTGAGAAAATCTTTGGTGACCACTTTTTTTGATGCCTCGTGGATGATGTGCCAAAGGCTTTTTTAGAGGCTTATGCATCTCATGATGCGGAATATTAGAAAGAGGTAGTTTATAGAGACATGGACTCTATCATGACTAATAGAACTTGGAAGATCACCAATCGTCCTAGCGGGTGTAAACCCATAGAATGTAAGTGGGCCTTCAAAAGAAACTAAAACCGGATGATACTAATGAAAAGTACAAGGTAAGACTTGTGGCTAAGCGTTACACCCAAAAGCAAGGAGAGGATTTTTTATACATATTCTCCTATCGTCAGACTAACCACCATCAGAGTGCTTTTTGCGTTACCATCTTTCTATGGTCTATATGTCCATCAAATGAACGTGAAGATGGCTTTCCTTAATTAAGAGTTGGAGAAAGAAATCTATATGGATCAACCAGATGATTTTATAATTTTTTGGATAGGAAAACAATGTGTGCAAATTATTGAAATCCTTATATGGCCTAGCACCTAAATAATGACACAAAAAGTTTGACAAAACTTTGATATCAGCTATTTTTGCTATGGACGAAGCTGATAAATATGTGTATTACTGTTATGGTAGGGTCAAGAAGTGATTTCATGTCTGTATATGGATGCCACACCTATATTTGAAACAAACATTGCCGTAATTGATGAGATCAAATATTTCTTATCTCGATGCTTTGATATGAAAGACTGAAAGAGGCAGATGTTATTATGAATATTAAATTAATCAAGAGTGATATTGGAATTACTTTGAACCAATCCCATTGTACTAAGAAAATCTTGAATCGTTTTAGCTACAAGAATTGTAAAATTTCTCCAACGCCCTATGATGCAAACATTAAGCTACAAAAGAACTAGGGGCTAGAAAAAGATCAATTGAGATATTCACAAATCATTGGGTCACTTATGTATTTAGCTGGTGCCACAAGTCCTGACATTTCATTTGCTGTGAGCAAATTAAGTCAGTTTACATCTAACCCAAGAGATGATCACTAGGAGGCACTTGAAAGATTGTTGCGTTACTTGAGAGGCACGATATATTTTGGAATTCATTATACTGTATATCCTTCTATATTAGAAGGATACAATGATTCCAATTAGATCTCTAATGCAGATGAGATCAAAACTATAAGTGGCTATATGTTTACTTGGTGCCACAGTTTCATGGAGATCTTACAAATAAACCATATTGATGAGGTCAACTATGGAAGCAGAATTTGTAGCACTTAACACAACCACTGTTGAGGCTGAATGGCTAAGAGAGCTTCTGTTAGACTTGTCATTGGTTGAGAAACTAATACCGACAATCCTGTTGTACTGCGATAATCAAATGGTGTTGGCTAAAGTTACAAGTACTAAGGATAATATGAAGTCTTCCAGATATGTGAAGCATAGGTTTAAATCTATCAGAGAATTGAGAAACTTCGGAGTGAATTATATTTGCACTGAGAAAATCTAGCGGACCCTTTTGCAAAGGATTAGCATGGAAAGCAATTTCCGTTGAATCTATGGACAAGGGAATGAGGCATATTTGAGAGCCCGTTTATATTGGCTTTTAGTTTTGGCTTATAAATAGTAATAGCTTGTAGAGAAGCTTATGGAGAGAGAAATATTCCCGTGCAATTTTGGCTGATATAAATGAAGTTACTATATTATATACTACAATCAACTAGTAGACTCCACATTGAAAAGACATTCTATTTGAAAACTAAGTACTGTAAAAATGCCATTTACTATAGAAAAGTAACTTTTAGAAGTCAATATGAACAATGCCTGAGTTACATCACAATGGTAGCCCATGCCTTCTTGATCAAAGATCATGTGACTTAGGTAATTGACAAACAAGTTGATGTTGTAATAAGAGAGTACATATTTATTGTACTCGTTTCCTAGTAAACAAAATACTCTCGACTGTATAGAAAGTTGATATAAAGACTTAATGTATTATGTTATCCAAATGAAGAAAGGTATTAGCCTATATGATACTTAAAAAGAATACATCTACTTGAGCCTAACTATGCGGTCGCAGTTCATGAGAACGGGGCATTATCTAGAAAGCTCATGAACAGATAAGGAAGCTTGAAATTTTAACGCTCCATTTAGGTGTGGTTCATTGGAAGCCTAATATCAGTTGAGATTTCAAGTGAATTCTGATCATGAAAAGCTGTGAATTCAACGCACATTCCTTTTATCAGCTGTGAGAAGATGAATCTTACTAATCTAGGTGTAAATTCAACTCATATGGGACTTACACCAAAAGACTGGTATATTAATTACACTTCAGTACAACGATCTTTGACATCTTTTTTGCATTGGAATTGGTGGAAAATTGGCCCATGAGTTGAGGCACATTCCTTTAGAAATTCCGAGGCATTTATGGTTTAGAAATATATTGCCTAGCTAAGTGGAGGGAATGCAATTTATAAAGTAAAATCCTTACCACTCCTTCAAATATATGACACATAAAATACGATGGCATGAGGAGGATTTTAGCTAAACACACATGCGTGTATGCACGTATGCGTATTCATGTATTTTCGTTTGGAAAATCGCATGACTTCCATCTTTCCTTTTGCAAACCATGCATTTCTCTCCTTTGTGAATTGTCCAGGATCTGGTAAACATAGCATAAATATCATTATATGGTTTGATAAGTCAGTTACCAGCGTTTTAATTCTGTTTAATCGTAACAGTTACTAGCGTGATTACAGTGCCCTTGAAAGGGCCTGGAGACATCCAGAAAAAACATACATAATTCCTCCTCTATTCTTCCATCTTCTGAATAGCTGTGCTGTAGACCTATAGTGTCAAGCAGCTCAATCTCGTCGGTCTTTCTTCTCGGCTTGCACCAGGGCGGAGAGCAGGATCTCTGAACCTGCACAGGACGACAATAATGTTTATGGGTAGTGCTACCTACGTGGTTGCTTGCTTCTTCCTCGATGTCGACTACTTCCATGACTGCTTATTTCTGTGCTGCTTTTTTTTTCTCCATCAACCCTACTGTAAACTATTCGTACGATCAATCGACTCTGTTATAATATTATTCTTGCGTATTTTCTAAAGTATTAGTTTCGTTTATTGCATAAATAGTCTTTTGTTGTATCTGTCTCTCAGTTAAATTTGAAATTAAAATATTGCATACATTTTCCACAAACCCCTCCTCCAGGAGCACCGTAGTCTAACAGCTTCTACTCGCTCTTTCTGTTTGTCCTTAGGCTAACAGAATGCTGAAGACTGGAAGTTTACCTGTAACCAAATGTCCCTGCAAGCACAGAACAGGTTTCATGTGATCAGAAATGAACTAAAATGCTAAGGACCATGAAAGGTGAATGTTTAGCTGTGGCAAATCTGAGTACACAAATAATGGGTAAGCCAATTCCAATCCTAGCTAGCTTCACAAAACATCAAGTTTACAGTGTAGGACTGGGGAGAACTTTCGAAAGTATAACGTATAAAAAACAACTGAATTGACAAATCTAGTGCTGTTGTTATTAACAGTTTTGATCTGCAGGTTGATAAATCATCAAGTTCATAGTGTAGGGCAGGGGGAAATTCAGAAAGTATAATGTATAAAAATAATGCTACTTCGTAATTGTTCGGAAGCAATTGAGATAGCCAGCACAAAGAAAACTACAAACACTACTCCACGAAGAATAGGTGAGCTCCCTGCAATTGTGCAGAACATTCTCACGAAGCAAAGAATTAGTACAAGTGCAGAACTTTATGGACCATAACAGAAGTTGCATCATACGATAAGCTGGAATCAGCACAACCTAAAAGTAAAGAAAAGCTCACTTAACAAGCATGCGTAGAATCTCAAGCTGAATGTATAGTAACCTCGAATGCAGAGTTCCCACAATAATTTTGTGGGAAACCACACGTCCAGTAAGACGAATATATGCACTCCAAACAGCGCTGCAGTTAACTACTTTTTTATATAGAACTCATATATACTTTTTCTTAGATCCCTAGAATTGTGGGAATCCCTAATGTAACTCGATTCAACACAGCACACCAATACCAAACTGGCAGAATTATGATCCTATTCTTTTCGACTTATACCATATGGCTTATAGGGCATGTTCTTTTGTGGCTGCGGCTTGTGGCTTTTGACTATTCGTGTGAGAGATTAGAGAGTAATTGAAATTTATATGCAGTTTTATCAATATAAATGAAGACGGTATAATATGTACTACAATTAACTTAGTAGACCATATCTTAAAAAGACACTCCGTTTAAAAGGTTACTGTAGAAAAGCCAAAAGCTACAAAAGAATGGGCATGTTCTTTACCTCAAAAGCTGGTGGCTTTCGGCTTTTGCTACAGTACCTAACTTTCAAACGGAGTATTTCTCAAGGCGGGGTCTGTTGTGACCTCTTTCGCCTTGGGGTTCTAGATCTGAGAGAGAGAGGAGAGGGAGTGGTGTACTGACCGTCGGGCGTAGCGGAGGAGGATCCGGCCATCGTCGGTCAAGCGGTCGGGGAGGAGGAAGCAGGGCTCCTCGGCGGCGTGTTCCGGGCGGCGGTGAACGGCGGTGGTGGAGTTTCCCTGGCGGCGGCGATCTGGAAGAAGCAGAGGAGCCGGTGGTCTTCCCGTCGTTACAGCGCCCCCTCTAGGTCGGATTAGGGTTTGTCGGTGGGTCTGGCGGCGGCACGGTGAACCTCGTGTCGCGTGCCGCCCCGGCCCCCACCTCTTTATATGGCGCTGGCGACAGGGGCCCACCAGCCATAATGGGCTGGGCGCCCCCGATCAGGGCGCGTGCAAGGAGGGGGGATTTGGCCGTTGGGCCAAATCCCCTGAGATCAATCTAACATTCTCCCCCTTGATCTCAATCTATACTTTATCTTTGATTACTTTTGACTTTACACATTCCATCACAGATTAGTGCATAGAACATGTCTCATCGTCACGGTCAATCGCCGATAGATTCAACAGCTACAATACACCTCTCTGTTCTGAAATAGTTACTTCAATCCTTTTGGGCCATCTTTTAGTCCAGGAATCATAGGCTTTCCCTTAAACCCATGCCGGCTACATGTTCTCTGAACACGTTGGGTGGTAAGCCTTTAGTAAGCGGATCCGCTAACATCTTTGCGGTACTTATGTGCTCAAGACTTATAATTTGATCCCGAACTTTATCTTTCACAACATAGTACTTTATGTCAATGTGTTTGGCAGCACCACTTGACTTATTGTTGTGGGCATACGTTACTGCGGGTTCGTTATCGCAGTACAACTTAAGTGGTCTATTGATGTCGTCAACCACTTTTAAACCGGGTATGAACTTCTTTAGCCAGTTCACCTGCCCCGTAGCCTCATAACATGCTACAAACTCGGCATACATTGTGGACGATGTAGTGACGGTTTGCTTTGAGCTTTTCCACGATATAGCTCCTCCAGCGAGAGTGAATACATATCCGGATGTAGACTTTCTATCATCTCCCGCAAAATCAGAATCTGTATACCCCACTATATGGAGAAAATCTGATCTTCTGTATGTCATCATGAGGCCTTTTGTTCCTTGCAAATAACGCAAGACTTTCTTTATCAATTTCCAATGTTCTATTCCAGGATTGCTCTGGAACCTGCCAAGTAACCCGGTAACAAATGCTAAGTCAGGGCGTGTGCACACTTGAGCATACTGTAAGCTTCCGACAGCTGAAGCATATGGAACCGCTTTCATTTGATCGATCTCATACTGGTTCCTGGGGCATTGAAAATCCCCATATCTGTCGCCCTTGACTATAGGTGCAGGTGATGGACTACATTTATGCATACCAAATTTCTTTAAGACTTTCTCTATGTATGCCTTTTGTGACAGTCCCAATACCCCTTTGTTTCTATCTCGGTGAATTTCGATCCCTAGAACGAATGACGCTTCACCAAGATCTTTCATATCGAAGTTTGAGGACAAAAACTTCTTTGTTTCCAGTAGCAGATTAACATCACTACTAGCCAGTAGGATATCATCCACATACAGGATTAGGAAGATAAACTTCCCATCTTTAAACTTTGCATAAACACAGTTGTCCTCTACATTCTCTTTAAACCCAAATTTTCTTATTGTACTGTCAAACTTCAAGTACCACTGTCTTGAAGCTTGCTTTAACCCATAAATCGATTTCTTTAGGCGGCATCCCATTCTTTCATTTCCTTCCACGACAAAACCTTTCGGTTGTGCCATGTAAACATTTTCCTCCAAATCCCCATTAAGAAATGCCGTCTTTACATCCATCTGATGTAATTCTAAATCATAATGTGCTACTAATGCCATTATGATTCTGAAGGAATCTTTACATGAGACTGGAGAAAATGTCTCATTGTAATCAATACCTTCTCTTTGCGTAAAGCCTTTCGTCACAAGTCGCGCTTTGTATCTTTCTATATTCCCTTGGGAGTCAAGCTTTGTCTTGTAGACCCATTTACAGCCTACTGTTTTGGCTCCTTTAGGAATAATTTCCAAGTCCCAGACTTTATTAGTCTTCATGGACCTCATTTCCTCTTCCATGGCATCAAGCCATTTTGAGGAACTTTCGCTTCTCATGGCTTCTTCAAATGAGGTGGGATCATCCTCCATTTGAAATTCCTCTGTATGATAAATCTGATAATCATCAGAAATAGCTGATCTTCTTACTCTTTGAGACCTCCTCGGAGCCTCCTCATTTGGTACATCTACTGTTTGAGGCTGCTGTTGCTCCCCCTCATCTGTGGCAATAGGTTCTATATGATCCTGAAGAGCAAGTTCTTCATTCTCATTCATTGTTGCCACGGGAGGAACAATAACAGGTGCTGGCACCACAGTGTCTTGCACCGTCGGTGCAGCGACAGCAGGTAGTGTGAAGAATGGCTCTTGAATCATCGGAGTGGGCGCATACACCCGCTTCTCTTCAAGGTCAATCTCTCGAGCTACCATGCTCCCCCTCATCAATTCATCCTCTAAGAAGACAGCATGTCTCGTTTCTACAAACTTTGTATATCTGTTTGGACAGTAGAAACGATAACCTTTTGACTTTTCAGGGTAGCCAATGAAATGGCAACTTACTGTTTTGGGATCAAGTTTCCCAAGGTTTGGGTTAAATACTTTAGCCTCAGCAGGACTCCCCCACACACGTAAGTGGTTTAGTGAGGGAACTCTTCCTGTCCACAACTCGTACGGTGTTTTGGGCACCGACTTACTAGGCACTCTGTTGAGAATATGAATAGCGGTTTTCAACGCCTCCATCCATAAACTCAATGACAGTGTGGAATAGCTCATCATGCTTCGCACCATATCCATCAGGGTACGGTTGCGTCTTTCAGCTACTCCATTTTGCTGAGGTTCGCCCGGCATAGAATACTGGGCCACTATGCCATTTTCCTGTAAAAACCTTGCAAAAGGTCCAGGAACTTGTCCATATGGGGTATGTCGACCGTAGTACTCCCCCCCACGGTCAGATCGGACTATCTTGATCTTTAAATCGTGTTGGTTTTCAACTTCAGCCTTAAATATTTTGAATTTATCCAAGGCTTCATTTCTTTCTTTGATTGGATAAATATATCCATAACGGGAGTAATCATCCGTGAATGTTACGAACAAGTCATAACCATCCACACTTGTCACAGGAAAAGGACCACAAATGTCTGTGTGAACAATTTGTAGAACTCCTGTGCTTCTTTTAGCGTCTTTTTTAATTTTCTTTACATATTTTCCTTTAATGCATTCTCTGCATTGCTCCAAGTTTGAGAACTCTAATGGAGGAAGAATATCATTCTTAACTAGTCTTTCTATTCTCCCCCTCGAAATATGGCCTAAACGACAGTGCCATAATTTCGACGACTCATCTAGAGTTCTCTTTCGTTTTCTGTTTACATTCGAAGACGAGGATTCAATCACTTTCTCGCACGCAACGTTCTCATTATCGCATACGACATTCACATCATCACATAACGATAACAAATAAAGCTCATTCTGTAATATGGCAATACCAACACATTTTTTATTAAACATTATTTCGCACTTGCCATTTCCAAAATTGCAATCATAGCCATCTTTGTCCAAATTTGACACACTAATCAAATTCCTCTGTAAAGAGGGTACAAAAAGGACATCTCTAAGTAAAAGAGTGGAGCCATTAGCTAATTCTAATGAAAGATCGCCAACGGCTTCAACTTCAGCTTCGACTCCATTTGCGACTTTAACGCATCTTTCTTTTCTTTGCGTAGTCCTCGTCGAACGGAATCCCTGTAAGGAATTAGCAACATGAACAGTTGCTCCTGAGTCAATCCACCAAGTGGATTTTGAATATTTCACATACAGGCATTCATTTACAAAGGTAATAATGTTCTCACCTTTCTTTGCCATTATCATCTTTAAGTAATCGGGACAGTCCTTCTTGTAGTGTCCCGTCTTCTTGCAGTGAAGACACTGATCTTTGTCTACAGCAAATTTATTCTGTTGGGGCTGATGGACAGAGGCTTTTCCCTTGTTCTTTGAGAAGGAGGTACTGTTAAAGTTCTTTTTCTTGTTATCCTTCACATAGTTGATGGATCCACCATGTGAGGATTTAATTCTTTCCTCCTCTTGCACACACATAGCTATGCATTTCTCCAAGTCCCATTTCTCGGGCTGCATATTGTAGTTGACAACAAAAGTGTCAAACTCTTTTGGTAAGGAGGCAAAAACCAAATGAATAAGGAACTCATCCTTGAGAGCCAAATCCATTGGTTTAAGCTTGGATGCAATATTGCTCATCCTTAGTATGTGCTCTCTTATGCCACTGCCACCTCCAGAGTACCTCTCTGTCACAAGCTGCTTAATCAGCTGTGTAGCATAAGTCTTTGAAGAGCCAGTAAACTGACTCTTTATTCTCTCAAGGTACTCTGTGACAGTGTCACACTCTGCGATTGAGCCCACAATAGCAGGCTCAATCGTGTTCTTTATCACAGCCAAACATTTCTTGTTGGCAGTGACCCACTTTTTATGATCAAGATCATATGACATCTTTATGGGAGCAAAGTCCCTCTGTCTGGTCTGCCAAGCAGCATCAGCCTCATTTTCGTCCCTCACCGGTGCCACAGGCTCTGTGGGACACGGTGTGGTGACTACCCAGTCCACCTCAGCCAAGATGAAGGCCAGGTCAATCTTTTTCTTCCATTCACCGTAGTTGTCTCCTTTGAGAACCGGGATATCCCTGATGTAGCCCATCAAAGAATATCCTCCTGAAACCACAATCCATATACGGTGAGAACATTTAAACATTAATAACAGCAAAATTATATGCCTTATTTCTAACGTTGGTCAAAATACGACATACAATTTAAATCAATTTTATCTATACATTAAATCTACATCACCGTTGGGCAGAAATAGAAATAATGCATAAAAATCATCAATTAAAAATTATAATATTGTTATTATCAACGTTGGTCAGAAAATAACAATATCATAATTATCTGGGATTTATCACTATTTTTCCAAAATTAAATTCTCCCGTTGGTTCGAATTTAATAATGAAAATCAATTAACATTAACTTTTGCAGCGGAAACAATAAATTCTCTATTTTTCAGAAGCATCTTCTATACTTTTCTATTCTGTCAAAAATATCCCGTTGGTTCAATTTTTGACAGATTTAATTTAGCCAAAAGATAGCCAAAATATCAATTAAAGTGCTACAGAAAAAATAATCAACATGAAAATATTCTAAAATAATTCAAATTCAGAAGCACCATTACTGTACTCAACAATCTCTGGAAATAATTAACACGTTAGTGCAAAAAATTCCAGAAATTTTGGTTCAATTTTCATTTAAATTCACTAAGAAATGCTTCTGAAAAACAATAATTAAAACTTTACCAAAATTACTGTGCAAAATGGCCAAACTTGGCCCATCCCTTGCGGCCGGCCCAGCCGGCGCGCGCTCAGCATTACCTTGGCCCATCCCGCCCGGCCGGCTCCACTGGCCCAACAAAAATCCAGCCATGCGCGGCCCAAAAACGCTCATGCGGCCAGCAAGAGCGGCGACCGTCCGATCAGATCGGACGGCCGAGCAGGCGCGCGGTGGGGTTAACACCCCCAACCCTAACCCTAGCCCTCAAATCAGCTCCTCTCCACCCGAGAAAAGCGGATCTGAGCGGCGGCGGCGCGTGCGGAGCCCGAGCGGAGGCGGAGCGGCGCAGCACGGGGGGGGCGATGCGGCGACGGCGGGCGGCTGGCTCCCGCGGGCGACCCCGAGAGGCGGCGACCGAGCGGCGCCAAGGGAGCCCGGCGGTGGCCGGCCCCAAGCGGCGGGGCGGCGCAGGCGGCCGGACGCGCGACGGGAAGAGGCGGCAACGGTGGCGGCTCCCGGCGCGGGAAAAGCGGCGACGCCGGCGGCACCCGTAAGCCCCCTCTACACCCGTGAGGCTCTGATACCATTGTTGTGACCTCTTTCGCCTTGGGGTTCTAGATCTGAGAGAGAGAGGAGAGGGAGTGGTGTACTGACCGTCGGGCGTAGCGGAGGAGGATCCGGCCATCGTCGGTGAAGCGGTCGGGGAGGAGGAAGCAGGGCTCCTCGGCGGCGTGTTCCGGGCGGCGGTGAACGGCGGTGGTGGAGTTTCCCTGGCGGCGGCGATCTGGAAGAAGCAGAGGAGCCGGTGGTCTTCCCGTCGTTACAGCGCCCCCTCTAGGTCGGATTAGGGTTTGTCGGTGGGTCTGGCGGCGGCACGGTGAACCTCGTGTCGCGTGCCGCCCCGGCCCCCACCTCTTTATATGGCGCTGGCGACAGGGGCCCACCAGCCATAATGGGCTGGGCGCCCCCGATCAGGGCGCGTGCAAGGAGGGGGGATTTGGCCGTTGGGCCAAATCCCCTGAGATCAATCTAACAGGGTCTACAAGTTAAACGATCTACACGTTAAAAGCCCAACATCTGTACCAGCCAAAATCGCAAATGAGTATCTGTCTCTCCGTAATCTATACCGTAAACAGTCAAAATTCAAAAATTTCAGCCAAAATCCATAAGGCGCAGCCGAAAAGAACAGCCTGTAGCCCATAGTTTTCGCTAACCACACAAATGGGACGGTTTCTCTATGGTTGTTTCAAAGCGCTTTATCCGGACAACGCTTTTGAACCGGCTTATCAGCTTATCATTATTCAGTTTATTCGCATAAACACTCATATTAAGACCAAAAGTTATCAATCGCAGCCATAAAGTTAGCCGCAGCCAAAAGTAACGCACCCATGCATATCACATACATGGCGATTGATAGCCATGACCTGGATTTTGAAGCCAATTGGAAGTCGAATGTACTTAAAGATCGAAAGAATTAATTTTCCAATGATTCAATCTGATGGTTTCCACCCAAAGAAAAAAACCAAACAAAATTTCCATCAGAACCCCCAAAAAAAAGAAGGTACGAAACTAGATGAAAAACCAACCAATCGATCATCAACCCAGGTAGGTGGGGAGTGGGTCAGTACGTACTTGTTGAGCCCCAGGAAATCGTCGATGTCGACGTCGTGGATGTTGTTCCGGTCGACGAGGTGCCTGATCCGCAGGCGCGGCACGTGGCCGGGTTCCAGGACGAGCTCGCCCTTGTCGTCGAAGGATGAAGAAGCGGCGGCAGGCTAATTTATGGACCCGTTCCTTGCGACTTTTAAAAATAGGTTTGAATTTTTATTATAGTATCTAATTTTTAAATAAAATATTTTTTAAAATATGATTTATAAATTAATTATAGTATATGGTAAAAATCCGGATTGCCTAATCTCACTGACCGGCTACGTCTTTACATGTCTGGATCGATCGGAGTCGTGCTGCGTACATGTCAGGACTCAATTGAAGTGAAGCTGAGAAGATGGAAATCGGCGACAGACTTAACGCTTGGGCGACTGCAGTTTCACAAGACGGAAGGCAGATGATGAGCGGAGGAAAGGGTTAATTTGAGTCGGAGGGAAGTCAATGATCTTAGTAATTACTGTGTGAAAATACTGTAGACATCATCCTTTATTTTCGTAACCTTACCTCAGTAATTTTCAGTTAATTGTACCGATTGTAATGGGGGGTAAACCTCAGGTATTTTAGCCCTGGCTGGCTTAGATTGGAAGTAAGAAATGGTGAAGCAGAATTAGGCCTCTTGTCTAGTTAGAGTAGTGTAGAACTCTAGTCCTGGTTTTCCCCATTTCCTCCAATTGTATCTTCGATCCTTCTCTCATGAATTCTACTTAAAATCTCCAGTTATGCCTTTTGGGCTCAAAAATGCTCCAGCCACATTTCAAGCCCTTATGAACAGTACTTTTGCCACAAGCAGTTTGTTTTAGTATTTTTTTGATGATATCCTCATATACAGCAAGTCATATGAAGAACACAAGGAACATCTGAAGTTAGTGCTAAATACACTTAAGCAAAACCAGTTGTCAGTTAAATTGAGCAAGTGCACATTTGCTACTAGTAGCATTGAGTATTAGAGAAGGGGTCTCAACTAACCCAAGTAAGATTTTAGATGTTATCAACTAGCCACAGCCCAACACTATTTCCAAGTTGAGAGGGGTTTGGTGACTTATAGGACATTATATAAGATTTGTTAAGGATTGTGGGAAGATATGCAGACCATTGCATGACATGCTCAAGAAAAATTCATTTAATTGGGGAAAACCACAACCAGAGGCCTTTGAAACCCTGGAGAAAAGGATGACTACCTGTCCTATTTCAGCCCTACCTAATTTCAATCAGCCTTTTGTATTGGAGACTAATGCCTGTGCTGTTGGAATAGGGGCTGTGTTGATGCAAAATAGCAGACCCATTGCATACTATAGCAAAACCCTTGGACCCAAAGCTGTTGGACAGTCTGTGTATGAGAAAGAAGCAATAGCCATCCTAGAGGCATTAAAAAAAATGAAGATATTACTTACTGGGTAATCCATTAGTGATTAAAACTAATCAACACAGTCTGAAATACATGGCAACTCAGAGGTTAACAGAAGGGATTTAGCACAGGCTTTTGTTGAAGTTGATGGAGTTTGATTGCCAAATAGAATATAAAAAAGAAAAAGGAGAATGTGGTGGCAAATGCCTTGTCCAGGAGAGATTCTATGATGGTGGAGAAATCACCTGTGCAACCATAACCACAATCATACCTAAATGGGTAGAAGAGGTGAAAGCCAGCTATATAACTGATCCAGGATTTGCAATCATAATCATACCTTTGTCATTATCGTTCTCATCAGATTCTGTAGGTACTTCAAACTTCTCCTCTAATGGCATAAGATGCACCAGATCATCCTTCACCTCTTCAAGTATCTCGGTGCTATCTGTAGATGGAGTAGGAACCAAAACAATATCAACATTTTCAGTTACCTCCGGTTGCACCTCGCTTGTGACCGTGGGTGCTGGAGGTACAAAACGATGCCGCAATTTCTTTTTCATCTCCTCCCATGTGTATATATAATGGAACTCGAGATTTGACAACCAATGTTGAACATCTCCAATCAGCGCCGTCCTTGCCATGCTCATCTTCTCATAAGGATCAAGATCTTGTCTTTCAAAGTAGCTATCCATCATAGTAACCCACAAGAAGCAGTCCGACGACGTACTCTCAGTGGTGAGTGGCAAGATATATACCGGTAATTGTTTCCCTTCAAGTTCAAATCTGCCCGCGATGACATCATAATCTACCAATTTTCTCAAACCTGTCATTGTTAGTAGAAAACAAGAAAACAAATCACAAGTAAATGTTCCTATCAACTATTAGGATATAGAGGCTCAAATCAAGTCACGCATCTCTCAAGCTCTTACCAAATTCTTACAAGTTCTTACCAAAGCAAACAGGTGGTGCAACCGGTGGCTGGTTCATGATAAATCTAACTCAAGCGATGAGTAAAGCGATTGCAAGGTACAGCGAGACATGTTCGGTTAGTAGAAAAGTGGAGCTTGGATAGGCTATGTATTTTGTAGCAAAGGAAAACAATCAATTAATTTCAGAAATTGCACAGAATTGAATTATAATTCGTATCTACCACTTAGCCTATGTTGCTGATCAACCAAGGATGGAAGAAAGCTAAAATATATGTATAGCAATGTATGGGAGTGGTAACTATAAGATAATTCAATCGAATGCAATCTGCAATTGAAGAACACAAAGATTGATCCAAAACTTGAAAACTGAAGATTTCTGTCCACTGGACAGCACGTCGGTATTTCGGCCGTAACTTTTTGTCAGTTGCCTTTTTTCAATGATTTTTTTTCTCCGTTTCCTGACGGCTTTTTCTACAACTTTTGTTTTGGGGCCAAGTTCTGGAAACCAACCGAAAAATTCGCACAAAATTCACAAGTGCCGACTGTGCAGATTCAATCTGGAATTTTAGGTCAACTTCCACCGCAGATATCTCTTAACTTCCTCACTGGAATAACGTGAAATTTTACAGATAGATGGCCAATGAAGTTTTGAATCTAATGGCGGTGGTCTCACTCAAACATAATCCCGGAATCAAAAGTTATGGCTTTTTTGGTGGCGACTGCAGAGAAAGGAAAAATCAGCCGAAATTGGAATTAGAGTTTGGGGTGGGGAATTTTTTCTTTGGATTTTTCTAATGGAACAAAGATATGACCAGCAACTAGACAATGCTAACACGGACAAAAATTCAATTTAACAAACCGAAACTAACAGATTGAAAGGCACAACGGGGTTTGGACAGCGGAAATTAACTCTTTTTGTGGGGCAATATTTCTGGAGTATAGGAAATAAAAAAATCAATCTACTAACTAGAGATACAAGAAATTCCTACCGGTCAACTGAAGCTCTGATACCAACTAATGAGGCGATGGGGTCCCGATCTTCCGATAGGATGATAACTTTGATTTGGGTGGAGGTGACTCTTACGATCCGACTACAACCGTACGACGTCGCTTGCACCTTAGCAATCGCTGAACCATACTCCAAGTCGTTATCAACCGTGCCAAGAACGCGGTTGACCTGACCACGAATGTCTATCCTGCATGCAACCGAAGAACACGCAAGAACAAGGATAGTGAGCAACCTGAAACTTGCTAGATATAAAAGTCGCACAAGGATAGTTGAGGTTCTGTAACACGAATCTGTTGGTCTAGCCGACACAAGAGACAACGTGGAGTTTGCACATGGGGCTAAACTGATCTAAACAAAACGTAACCCTAAAATCTATGAATAAAAGGCTTATATAATCCCTTGGGATGTCCAAGTGCACACCCTAGGGTTACAAGGCCCATGGGCCCAAGTTGAGGCGGGGCAGCACCCTTTTTGACTCGGATTTAGAAACCAATGTGGATTGTTTTGATGATTCCGGCCGGTTCGGATGGAATTTGAAGATAAGGTTGGATCCGTTGGAAAGTAGACGTGATAAGCTTTCCATGAAGTACAAGAACGTCCCAAACAGAGTCCGTATGAGGAAGTTATGCCTGTTTAAACTTGCACTATTGTAGCAATCCGAATCCGATTCCAGTACTTGCCCAACACAGACTCTTTTGATGATTATGGTGCGTACAGAAGGAATTTAGAGGTGATACCAGATCCATTGAAAAGAGGATGAGAAAAACTTTCCAAGAAGTACTCGTGGACCTCAAACGGACTTCATATGTAAAGTTATGCACATTTGAAGTTGGGCCTATCAGGCTGAATCCGAATTGATCTGGAGGCCGAATTGGATTCCAAAACGTGTCCATCTTGAACTCTTGCTTGAATTGGTGTAAAAGTGACGTGGTGCTGTAAAAATATATATTTTCATCAATTGATAGCATCATATTCTCATTTAAAATATGTTGAGGTTGAAGAAACGAATTCACCTTTAGTTCAATCTTGATATTGGGCGCTATTGTCGTATGTGTTTGTGGCGTGATCACATCGGCGGAGTTGACCCTTACGATCCGACTACAACCGTACGACGTCGCTTGCGCCTTAGCAATCGCTGAACCAACCCCAAGATGTTATCAACCGTGCCAAGAACGCGGTTGATCTAACCACGAAGGTCTATTCCTGCATGCAATCGAAGAACACGCAAGAACAAGATAACAAGCAATATGAAATTGCAAATATATAAATTGAGATCAAAAGGTGGGATTCCGAAGGTAGTCTTGACAGGTGGTCATCCGACACAACTGAAGAACAGAAGTTTGCATAATAGCTAAACCTAAACTCGACGAAATCCCCCTCATATTGAACAAGATTCAACACACAAGAATTGTTGTCCAAAACAGCAAGCTTCAATTCATCCATGTGATCACAAGTTATGCATATTCAATATACAAAAAATTGATTTTCTACACCATAATCTCCAATCAGATTAAACTTATACCCAGGGGTGTAGGCACTAAACAAGAATTTCGAACATGCAAGTTCAGAAACTTTCTCCATAGCACAATCCAAACTAACGGCCTCATTAAGCTTGATATAGCACAATGCATCAGCAGGGGATATTCTATCAAATACTTTCTTATGTGTAATTAATTCGACACGTGCAAAATTATGAGAATTTAGATCAGCACATGGTTCATTCAAGTCAACACAAGGAATATCAAAAGATTGCACTACAGCAGGTATATACTCACAAGGTTGATCTATGTCTTGTTGTAGCACCAAATCAGAACCTTTGTCACTATCGTCCTCATCAGATACTGTAGATACCTCAAGCTTCTCCACTAATGGCATAAGATGCACCAGATCATCCTTCACCTCTTCAAGTATCTCAGTGGTATCTGTAGATGGGGTAGGAACCAAAATAATATCAACATTTTCAGTTACCTCCGGTTGCACCTCGCTTGTGACCGTGGGTGCTGGAGGTACAAAACGATGCCGCAATTTCTTTTTCATCTCCTCCCATGTGTATATATAGTGGAACTCGAGATTTGACCACCAATGTTGAACATCTCCAATCAGCGCCGTCCTTGCCATGCTCACCTTCTCATAAGGATCAAGATCTTGTCTTTCAAAGTAGCTATCCATCATAGTAACCCACAAGAAGTAGTCCGACGACGTACTCTCAGCGGTGAGTGGCAAGATATATACCGGTAATTATTTCCCTTCAAGTTCAAATCTGCCCGCGATGACATCATAATCTACCAATTTTCTCAAGCCTGTCATTGTTAGTAGAAAACAAGGAAACAAATCACAAGTAAATATTCCTATCAACTACTAGGATATGAAGGCTCAAATCAAGTCACGCATCTCTCAATCTCTTACCAAATTCTTACAAGTTCTTACCAAAGCAAACAGGTGGTGCAACCGGTGGCTGGTTCGCGATAAATCTAACTCAAGTGATGAGTAAATCGATTGCAAGGTACAGCGAGATCTGTTTGGTAGTAGAAAAGTGGAGCTTGGATAGGCTATGTATTTTGTAGTAAAGGAAAACAATCAATTAATTTCAGAAATTGCACAGAATTGAATTATAGTTCGTATCTAACACTTAGCCTATGTTGCTGATCAACAAAGGATGGAAGAAGGCTAAAATATATGTATGGTAATGTATAGGAGTGGTAAATGCAAGATAATTCAATTGAATGCAATCTGGAAATGAAGAACACAAGGATTGATTCAAAACTTGAAAACTGAAGATTTCTGTCCACTGGACAGCACGTCGGTATTTCGGCCGTAACTTTTTGTCAGTTGCCTTTTTTCAATAATTCTTTTTGTCTCCGTTTTCGGACGGCTTTTTATACAATGTTTGTTTTGGGGCCAAGTTCTGAAAACCGACCGAAAAAGTCGCACAAAATTCACAAGTGCCGACTGTTGCAGACTCAATCTGCAATTTTAGGTCAACTTCCACCGCAGATATCTCTTAACTGCCTTGCTGGAATGATGTGAAATTTAACAGATAGATGGACAATGAAGTTTTAAATCTAATGGCGGCGGTCTCACGCAAAAATAGTCTTGGAATCAAAAGTTATGGTTTTTTTGGTGGCGGCTGCAGAGAAAGGAAAAATCAGCCGAAATTGGAATTAGGGTTTAGGGTGGGGGAATTTTTTTTGTTTGGATTTTTATAGGAACAAAGATATGACCAGCAACTAGACATTGCTAAGATGGACACAAATTCAATTTAGCAAACCAAAACTAACAGATTGAAAGGCACAACGGGTTTGGACAGCGGAAATTAACTCTTTTTGTGGGGCAATTTTTCTGGACTATGGGAAATAAAAATCAATCTACTAAATAGGGATACAAAAATTCCTACCGGTCAACTGAAGCTCTGATACCAACTGATGAGGCGATGGGGCTCCCGATCTTCCGATAGGATGATAACTTCGATTTTGACGGAGGTGACTCTTGCGATCCGACTACAACCGTACGACGTCGCTTGCGCCTTAGCAATCGCTGAACCACACTCCAAGTCGTTATCAACCGTGCCAAGAACACGGTTGACCTGACCACGAAGGTCTATTCCTGCATGCAACCGAAGAACACGCAAGAACAAAGATAGTGAGCAACCTGAAATTTGCTAGATATAAAAGTCGCACAAGGATAGTTGAGGTTCTGTAACACGAATCTGTTGGTCTAGCCGACACAAGAGACAACGTGGAGTTTGCACATGGGGCTAAACTGATCTAAACAAAACCTTCCAGGCACATCATCATGAAGCTTATGAGAAGATAGAGCGAAAAAAAAGAAGTCTGGGAAATCTGGAGTTTTTAGATCCGCGTAAGCCTCCAGGCACATACGCGGCAGTTTCGACCCCAAAAAACATCGTTTAGGCACTCAAAACGGGCCCGCAAACCGAGGAAAAAAATCAAGTTTCTCAGAATTTGCTCAAATTTGACAGGAACCTTGTACAAGTGATTCTAAGGTTCCCCGTGCGGACGACATCCTTTTTCGAGCTCCTGAACTCCGTGTGCAACGTCATCTAGTTTCTTTCTGTTCTGCGTGGTGTACTTGTTTGTGTTCTAGGCTCGCGTCTCTAGTACGGTCTAGCCTAGGACCAGCATTAACCGACGTTGAACGATTTTTTTAGCTTGCATTTTCTGAACTGATTATTGCTGCTAAAATTTTGAAGTCAAGTTATGATAGCATGGAATATCTCCTAGACAAAGCATCAGCAATAACATTCTCCTTTCCCTTCTTGTGTTTTATGACATAGAGAAAAGACTCAATAAATTCAACATGGGGTTCTGTAACCTGAAATTTGCTAGATATAAAAGTCGCACAAGGATAGTTGAGGTTCTGTAACACGAATCTGTTGGTCTAGCCGACACAAGAGACAACGTGGAGTTTGCACATGGGGCTAAACTGATCTAAACAAAACCTTCCAGGCACATCATCATGAAGCTTATGAGAAGATAGAGAGAAAAAAAAGAAGTCTGGGAAATCTGGAGTTTTTAGATCCGCGTAAGCCTCCAGGCACATACGCGGCAGTTTCGACCCCAAAAAACATCGTTTAGGCACTCAAAACGGGCCCGCAAACCGAGGAAAAAAATCAAGTTTCTCAGAATTTGCTCAAATTTGACAGGAACCTTGTACAAGTGATTCTAAGGTTTCCCGTGCGGACGACATCCTTTTTCGAGCTCCTGAACTCCGTGTGCAACGTCATCTAGTTTCTTTCTGTTCTGCGTGGTGTACTTGTTTGTGTTCTAGGCTCGCGTCTCTAGTACGGTCTAGCCTAGGACCAGCATTAACCGACGTTGAACGATTTTTTTAGCTTGCATTTTCTGAACTGATTATTGCTGCTAAAATTTTGAAGTCAAGTTATGATAGCATGGAATATCTCCTAGACAAAGCATCAGCAATAACATTCTCCTTTCCCTTCTTGTGTTTTATGACATAGAGAAAAGACTCAATAAATTCAACCCACTTTGCATGTCTACGGTTCAGATTACCTTGACTCAAAAAAAATTCCCCCACCCCAAACCCTAATTCCAATTTCGGCTGATTTTTCCTTTCTCTACAGCCGCCACCAAAAAAGCCATAACTCTTGATTCCGAGATTATTTTTGAGTGAGACCACCGCCATTAGATTGAAAACTTCATTTTCCATCTATCTGTAAAATTTCACGTCATTCCAGCAAGGCAGTTAAGAGATATCTGCGGTGCAAGTTGACCTAAAATTCCAGACTGAATCTGCAACAGTCGGCACTTGTGAATTTTGTGCGACTTTTTCGGTCGGTTTCCAGAACTTGGCCCCAAAACAAAAGTTGTATAAAAAGCCGTCAGAAAATGGATAAAAAAAGAATCATTGAAAAAAGGCAACTGACAAAAAGTTACGGCCGAAATACCGACGTGCTGTCCAGTGGACAGAAATCTTCAGTTTTCAAGTTTTGGATCAATCCTTGTGTTCTTCAATTCTAGATTGCATTCGATTGAACTATCTTGTATTTACCACTCTCATACATTGACATACACTTATTTTAGCCTTCTTCCATCTTTGGTTGATCAGCAATATAGGCTAAGTGCTATATACGAATTATAATTCAATTCTGTGCAATTTCTGAAATTAATTGATTGTTTTCCTTTGCTACAAAATACATAGCCTATCCAAGCTCCACTTTTCTACTAACCGAACAGGTCTCACTGTACCTTGCAATCGCTTTACTCATCACTGGAGTTAGATTTATCACGAACCAGCCACCGGTTGCACCACCTGTTTGCTTTGGTAAGAACTTGTAAGAATTTGGTAAGAGGTTGAGAGATGCGTGACTTGATTTGAGCCTCTATATCCTAATAGTTGATAGGAACATTTACTTGTGATTTATTTTCTTGTTTTCTACTAACAATGACAGGCTTGAGAAAATTGGTAGATTATGATGTCATCGCAGGCAGATTTGAACTTGAAGGGAAACAATTACCGGTATATATCTTGCCACTCACCGCTGAGAGTACGTCGTCGGACTACTTCTTGTGGATTACTATGATGGATAGCTACTTTGAAAGACAAGATCTTGACTCATCACAAGGAAGGGAATTAATTTTAAGATATAGTTTTTGGGCTCCTCTCTCCCACGATCTTCTTTTATTACGGCACTCGTTTTGCAGCAAAACCAATTCCCCTCTAAAGTTTCATATATCCCTTTTCCCATATTCTCTTTATTTAATTATGCACGGATCTTTAAAAAGAATATTTTAAGAAAATTACATTATTATTATTATTATTATTATTATTATTATTATTATTATTATTATTATTATTATCATCTTTTAGTCTTAGTTGTTACAAATTTATGACATTACATACTAATTAGGATTTAAGAGTATAAATAATTAGCCTACTGAAACTAATTAGACCTAAATGACATCAAGTACTTAATTAGTTTGATTAATTCATAATTAGAATTTTGGGATATTACACCTCATAAAGACGTATAAACACCATGGTGATATCCATTAACCCTCTAAAACTGTACTAGTGGAGAACCAATGCCTCGAGAACATCTTTAATTATTATTTATCGCTCAATTTATATTTCTACAATCTATTGGTATTAGCCATTTAATTATAGTTTATTTAATATTAAGATTAGACATATGCAATACAAAACCTATCGCACCTTATGGATACGATACTCTTACTCATTCAAATAACTACCGGCAACGATAGCATGCACTTGCATCCATCAAACTCTTTCTAGCGTCGCTGCTAGGGAGTGTACATTTTTCATTTTTGCATTTAGTTTAGTTTTATTTACTGTTTTTATCATTATTTCGAATTTTAGTTTTATTAATTATGGCTACTCAAGTTCATATTTATAATTGTATGTTGAATGAGCATTCTTTACCGGAGAATAACTACCCTACATTAAATAGAAATTACGAATCAACCCTTAAATTATTGGTATACTTCGAACTAATCCTTTTGCAGGGGATGGTAATGAAGACCCGTACGCTCATATCAATTTCTTCGAGCATATATGGGATGAGTGCTTTTAGACTGGTTGTAGCTGTGGTTTATGGATTTTGAATTCTAATTGTTCATAAGAGAAAGTATGAAAAGAGAAATAGTCACATGTAATTTTTGGTAGTATAGTTAAACTTAACACAATATCTACTATAATTAACATGTAGATCTCACTTTACAAAGATATATTATTTGAGAGTTAATTACTGTACCGAGAAGTGAAAGGCAAAAGTCATAAATGGAGCCGAACCTACCCATGCACTACATTTAAATTACATGCTTTAAGCACAGATCAAATAACGCTTAAGTTATTCCCTTTTTATTAAAAGGTAGGGCTTTACATTGGTTACAACTTCGCCCTCGGAAAGCTTTACTACATGAGAAAACTTATCTACTGCTTTCTTAGCTCATTTTTATCCGCAGAAAAAATCATACGGGGCTAAATTGTTAATTTTGAATTTTAAACAAAGAGGGACTGAAAGTTTGATTGGAGCATATAAAACGTTTAGGGCTTTATTAGGCCCCGTTTGGCAGAGCTCTAGCTCTAGGAAATCTGTAGATTTCCTAGGGCTGGTCATCTGTAGCTCTAGGAAATCCTAGATCTAAAGTTGCAGGTATGTTAAGTGCATTTACATGACTCATTTCATTTATATTATATATTAAATAAAAATATTTAAATCACTTTAATTTAGTCAACAAACTACAGATCCAGCATAGATCTCGGAGCTAGAGCTGTGCCAAACGGGGCCTTAATGGATTATCCTCATCATAATATATTTTTATTTAATTTTGTTGATTCGTAAAGAGAGGAAGGTTAGCGGTATCCATGTGGCATGGAGTCAGCAAAAATTGAACATGCCGGTCACGTTAGCTAAAACCAGGTGATTTAGGAGGAAGAGGATGTTTTGTACAGTTTTGAGAGTTTGAGGACATTTAAGTATCTAGTTTTATAGTTCATGGTTGATTTCTAGACTTTGGCAAGAGTTTAAAGGGTCAAATGGACATTTTTCAAACCTTCCAAGAAATGCCCTTTCCTTTGCGAGATGATGTGAACTGCCAAGTGACACCTGCATTACTCTGGTACATGTGGAAATCAAGTAGCAATGAAAATTCATGATGTAATTATGTAAATATGATCATTCTCCAAAAATGTCATATATAGTAGAAACAGGCTGTAATACACTCTGAATCGATTATTATCGCCGCAAGTACTATGCCAATCCTACAATGAAGTAGGTGTGTATTCTTTCCCTTTGTTTTCCCATGACACTAGAACTGTTCACAATGTAATCCTCTATCCTTTCTATCCACGTAAGAAGAAAATCAAACAGTTTTTCATTACAGGATACAGAGTTCCATGTTGTACATCCGAGATTCCGAAGCCATGTTAGAACATCAGATAGCTGCACACTGTTGTTACTAGCAACGAAATCAAGGACTTGTGCCACTGAAATCTCCATCCGCAGGAGATATTATGTGCGTCAACAGTGTATATTGACCCAGTCTTGTCATCCTTGATTTTAATGCTGGAGGAGCCTGCGACCAGAAAGGGCAGGTTCGGTATGAACTCAAATTCGTTGTCATACATTGGAGAGAAATTTTCACATATTCCTAGTGCAATATGATCTCCATTGACGTATAAAAACAAACATTGAAGTATTTTCATAGGAAAGGCACAATTCTCAACGAGTGACAAACTTACAGTTGTAATCTGTCCATCCGATAACTTGATTTTCCAAGTCGTAAAGAACCAGTTTGTTTGAAAGGACCAGATCTGAAAGTAAGTTTGTAAACATTATGTGCCACGTGTACGAAAAAAAGTTAATAGCACAAAGCAATGTTTACCTCCCAAAAGAACCATATCTTTCCCATCCTTGGATTGTAATCTACCGTTCTGGAAACCCACACAGTAAAAATTGTTCTGCAGAACAAAAATCATATATTAGTATGAACCATGTACTATGACAATAACTTACATTAATATGACATTGCAATTTTAACATTCATAATAATGATGAACCATCTTACAGAAAGAAATCATAAGAAAAGTAGCAACTTATGTTCATATAATAAGAGCTGATGAGTTGCACAACCGTTTATCCAGACTCCAGATTAATCAAACTAAATTTCCAAAATTTTGCCAAACTATTTGAGGAGATTAGTGAGCAGGGCCAGAAAAAGCATCCCAATCTACTAGAAGACGAAGTAAAAATCAAATATAAAAAAAATCCAAAAAGGAGCTTTTGGAGATAACTCAGGGGCAATGTCACAGCTAGATTCAGGTCATCCCAATTCAGGCCATCCCAGATTCTGAACTCCTGGCTCCAGAAACAAGGGCCGGTATGTAGATACTAAACAATGTTTTAAAATAACTTTTAAAAATCATATTTCTTTCTGTTGTAACCTAACATAACAAAGTTAATCAAACGTCGCTCCCGGGTAGTTTCCGATTTTAGGTAGTGGCTATGTTTTGGTTCAGGTTACTAGTGACCCACCAAACTTTAACTAAGATGTACTTGCATGGACAGATCCAATGTAATTCAAGGGTATTCAGCTAAATACCTGAATTTTTCCGTGTAATACCCAATATTTAGTAGGTATATTATACATATATACTGATAATTAGAAAAAATATTTTATATATGTACCTCCAATTGATTTCAACCCACTCCTATACCTCCTCTCCCACAGTTGATTTCAACCCACTCCCACACCTCCCTCTCCAATTAACCTAGAATGGTATGACCTAATAACCTATCCGTCCCCTCTTCAGACTGGCACATTGGCCCATCCGTAGACTCCTCAAATCCTAATCTATCCTCTCCCTCGCCCCTCTCTTTGTGTTTTTATCAGGCTCCACTAATCTAGACCAAAATTGCCAAACCCGGTGGCATTGGTGTACGAGATCGAGAGGCAATTGGCCACCAAGCAACTTGGTGAGAGGCTGAGAGCAACTCTGGCCTCTGACTTGACCTCTGTGGCAAGGAGCATAGCCACGATAAGCAATGATAAATCCGCAAGGAGCAAACGGGCGATAGCTATCACCTAAGAGCTGGGGGGAGAGCATGCGGCGACGACGGCCAGGTCGACGAAATAGTAGGTACTAGGCAACGACTCACATTGTTGTGCACTGGTACACGCAGGTAACACATATCAGACTGCATCAACATAGTTTCATCTTAAGTTATTTCGTAATTTCTTTAAGTTATTTTTTTAATTTTTTTAAACTATTTATAGATGTTGTATCTAGCACGAAACATTTTTTTTTGCTATTATGGACTTTTACATTTTATTTGTCAACTCTGAATATCCATTATAGAAATCCTAGATCCGCCACTGTGTACTTGAAAGACAAATTTTGTTTCATGAAGTGTGCTTGCATACTACTTCAATGTGCTGACTTTAAGCCGCACCCCCCCCCCCCCCCCCTTCTTTCTCTGAAATACAAGCTGCGCTGATATAATGTATCACAAGTCCACAACAAACATGCAGAATGTACTCAAGACAGTTCTGAAGTATTAAAATCTTGCTGAGAAATACTCAAGTACTTAAGTCAGCAAATGTTAGGATTTCCTACTTTCAGACGCCAACAGGTCAGCTGAGTAGCTGACACACATAAAACATAGTAAGAAGTTTAATCTATCAAATCCAGAGAAGAATAGGTCAAAACATGAATAAAGATGGGTGAGGAGGGTTGAAGAACAGCTGGTAGTGTTTCATGTACTACGGGGCAATTGTTAAATGCTAACCTCAACAAAGACTGGCAAATTAGGAAATGACATGGGATAGCTTGTTTGTTCTGTTTGTACTCAAGATTCAATCACAGGAACGTGAACTCTGGAATCTAGTTATAGTAAAAGTGACCTATGAAGTGGCACTGTGACACTGTCCAGTAAAATTACTTGATGGAGCCAATAAAGAGAAGGTCAAAATTCAAATTTGTGTCATTTCATCTTTGGAGTACGGAGAACCAAATTCCAAGGTTATAATATAACACACTTCTGAACTTGAATTCAGTTCAACAAGTAAGGACGGTACGATATTATAAGCGATACTGAAGATGATAAATATAACATAGTGTCAAATCCAAAACTAGACAAAATGGAACATGGAATTTGCTAAATTATGTGTCGGTGGCTCGGTGCAACTAAATTCATGCTCTACAATATGCACCGTATCGAATTTAAGAGGTAACATAATAAGCGTACTCCAGGCAGGTATCATTAACATCTGTGTTATGGAAGTAACTATTTAAGAATATATTTAAGTATCTGAGGTTTCCTTACTTCCTTAGATGATTCCTCTTGCATATAGGCATATAAATTAATTGATCAGAATATAGAAATCCTCATCACAATTAATACAGTCAGAAAGCAAGGAACTCATCAAAGGAACTCGAAAAGGCAAAAGTTATATTGTTGTGTTCATGGTAAGATTGTATAAATCAATAGTGAACACAAAACAAATACATGTATGCAAACAAAAATAGCAAGCAGCAAACACGCAAGCATGAAATTTAAGAATGTGAAGTCAATTGGTAAATTAATAGGTGAAAAAATTTGTTCAGAACACTTCCATACATGAAACAGGATGCAAATAAATAATGGACAACTTATTAAAGCTAGTATGACAACAATTTGGTTGTCTACCTGATTTTCAGATGCAATGCAAATGGCTTGACAGAATGTTTGACAGAATGTTTTTAGTTATATGGTTCCCAGAATAACAGTCAAGAGAGATGTTATATTACCCCATTTTGGAAAAGATAATCATGTGGATAAACATTCAGTGAAAGGCCTCCCTCAAAATGAAAGGTGATTTCAGGAAATCCATCATCTACACTGCAAAATAATTGGGTAGAAGAATTAGAAACATAAGAAAATAAAAAGAACAAAAGAACAATCATAATTTTATTTATGACATTACCATTTGCCCTAGTCTATTCCAGTTTAGTAGAAAAAAAAAGAGGTCACATGGGGAGATGATCCCTTCACGGTGAACGCACAAAAGGCCAATATCAATATCTACCATCTAATGCATACCTTCATGGAGTGTGTATAAGGGAGCATTATCGAACGTACCTTCTAGAATATTGGAAACAACGGAAGTCTTGAAAATTTGTGAAGGATATATCTTGATGCTTATCGAATACCTACAAACGATCAAGAATACATATGATGATTAGCACAAACTGGTCTCCAATACAAGGATTAATTGAGAGAAAAGCATTCATACCGCAGCCAATACAGCATTATATACCACCTCCGGGAGATACGCCAATGTTGTCCCACTATCAATGATGGTGCGTTTACTTTCGCCTGCATCGAAAGTATTTGTTGGAAGCTGTAGTGTAGCACCACCAACATCAATCGCTTTCAGGTTAACATTGTAGTGTGGCCTACAAGGTGAATTTTCACAAGGTGTCAAAAATGTCAATGCCATCCATTTTGGCTAGTTCTTTTTAATTCAAAGAAACATGACATTTCATTTTCCTGAAGTAAGATATCCCAAAATACAGTTCAATCATCAGCTGAAGATACCACATAAAAAAGCCTCAAATAACTGAACAGCTACAGCAGCATTTTATTTGACTTGTAGTTGGTAGTAGAACCCAATTATTAATGCACTTTTAATTTGATTACTTGGCGAAGTAATTGGAGATATGTGAACAGAGAATGATATCATTACAATTTACATGACAACAGCAGTACACATAGATGGTAGGTGTCTGTAACATCCTGATTTTCAGAGCATTTTTGAAGCTTTTTAAATAAAATTCACCATTTGGATTTTTCTGGAATTAATAAAAGCTTAAATTGAATTTCTATTAAATAAAAGGATTTAATATGACTAAATTAAACTTTAACATTTGCTGAAAGTATTTTATTTGGGTTCTATGTCTCAAAAAAATTTTGGGAATTTTCTAGAGTTGTTTGCTATTTTCTAGAGCTCATTTGATTTTAATTGAATTTCTGAAAATAGAAAACCCTTCAAAATCTTCCAAAGGCCCTGGGTTGAAACCCTAGCCGACCCATCTCCTTTCTGGCCCAGCCTGCACCCCTTCCCGCCTTGCCACACGTCGCCAATCGGCCACCCGCCGCCCGCATCCGAGCCGTCTGCGACATTTGCTGCCGACCACCCAATTTGTCACTGTGCCACGCATCACCCATCCAACAGTTCTAGCACTATTCTTTGTCCCTAATTCGAACTCCACCGTCGTCAGTGTCGTCTCCGCCTCAGCGTGTGCCCGTCCCGGACTCTCCACCGTCTCCAAGCCGTTCACCTCAGTGTCCTCGCCTATTTAAGTCGTGCCCCCCTCGGTTCATGCGCCACGTGCCGCTCCGCACGTCCAAAGCCCCACCTCGAGATGCGCACCAGTTGCGTCAGCCCGCACCCACGTCGGCCGACGGTTCGTCTTCTCCTTAGACTCCGTCCACTGTAGGCCGAGTCACTGCCATGCAGGGCCCACAAGCCAGTGGTACTGTTCTGTAGACCCATGAGCCGAACCGAGTCAGCCATCCATGTCAGCATGCCACATCATTTGCCACCTTAGCCCTTTTTCAAAAAAAATAATACATGTTATGATTTGAGTGTACTTTTTTATTTTGGGTGAAAAATATGATTTCATGCTTCCAAATCAAATTTGAACACAACAAGCTAAGTTAAAGAGTCCTAACCATGGTTTCAATGTAGGGACTCAGTGTATGTTTACAACCCAACAATCACGAGTTGTGGGGAATGTCTTGGAAACACTGGTCGGAAGCGATGCTGAGTTTGACAAGTTGGTACCATTATCTAGCTTACTAAAGCCTATCTCATTAGCCAATATCTAAGTCTTGACCGGATGTTTCTAATTAGGAAAGGAATGCTGGTTCATACTTTTGCCCATATCATACACAGAAACTGAATCAGTTTCCTAATGTAGAGACAAGCATGAACCAAACACTACAGACACGTGTGGCAATTGTGCCTCATAGCAAGGAACAGTCATCTGGACGAATCAAATTAAACACACTAGTCAGAAAGCTCTATTTGGAGAGTAGCTAAAGAAAGATTCAAGCAAAACAAACATGGAACGAAGAGAAATAAACAAAACAAAAAAAAAGGGCGCAACCAATTGGTACTATAAGATGACATACATGCTGGGCACCAGCGGTGTTGTGTTCACTTTCGGCTGCACAACATTTCCAATAGCAAAAATCCCACCACCATTTACGGTGTCCAAACAATGAGAAAAAATCTTCCTAACTTTTCCTGCTGCAGCCAGCTGTGATAGCATTGATGAATTCGATTGGCCAAAACCAAGGATCCCGTCAAGGGCCTCGTTTGATGAACCCAGACCCCCACCTAGCTTAGCACCACACCTACAAATAAAGGCAAAGTTATCGTCTATCACTATTCACTGTCAAACGAATTACTAGTTTCCATATGCCATTATTCTGAATAACTCACCCAAACGTGATGCTCGCATTGGCCAAGGTGGTCAGGCCGTCGCCAGACACCTGATTATACTGCAAGAAGTCTGTGACAAAGAACCCGGCCGTGGAGCTCCCGTCTCCGTATGTAATGCTGTACTGGCACGGCGAGGTCGAGGTGCAGGAGGGCATCACGCCACCGTAGGTGGCCACGCAGAACTCCTGGTCACACGTCACCGTGTTCCCGCTCTCCGACCCCGTCGGATCGTACAGGGTCAGCTCTATCTACAACCAACACGGTCATCAAGGACCATCGATCATTCCAAGACTCCCCAAAATCAAACGCAGACACCAAAACAACCATCCAAGTCGCCAAGAAATTGCAGGGGAGATGGAAGGACGGACGGATGGGAGCAGTACCCCTAGGCCGCTCTTGCGGGGGCAGCTGTCGCAGGAGATGCAGTTGACCCAGACGATGTCGCTGCCGGTGTCCACCTGCACGTAGTAGCCCTTCGCCGGCGTGCCGATCCAAATCTGCGTGAAATAGAGCCTGCACTGCGCTCCCCCCAATCAGACACGTGCGGTGCGCCCAGGAGAAAAAGCTTAAGCCTTTATTCACACTAAAATGGAACGCACGGTGCATTGATTACCCGGTCTCGGTGGGGAGGCCGCTGCCGCCGAGTGGGAGGTCCACGGCGGCGAGAAGGCGGCCGTGGCGGTCCCCGTCGTGCCTCCGGAGGGCCTCGAGGTGGTTGTCGCCGCCGCCTCCGCCGTGGCGAGGGAACTTGCGGCGCACCTGGAAGACGCCGGTGGCGGCCGCGCGGCCGGGGGCGAGCGCCGACAGCGCGAGCAGTAGGAGGAGAAGAGGGGCGCGAGGAGCAGCAGCAGCACGGGACGGCGCCATCGATCGGGCTTCGCTTCGCTCAGCTGATCCTCCTCCGCCGGCGACGGCGAGGAAGAGGAGAGGCGTAAGCGTTTGGGCCAGCCGGCGGAAAAGACGAGGAAAAGGGAAAGAGCGTTGCTTTCAACGGTCGGTATTTAAATTGAGCGGTGGTTTCTTATGTGTGGATTATTGTTTATATCTTAAAATTTTAAATTTTAATTATTTATAAAGATAGTATATAAAAAATAGTTATATATAATTTTAATCGATATATCTAAACTCAATATATTTTTTACTATAATTTTTCAGTTAACATCACCTTAAAAAATACACCGTTTAAAAACTAGTTACTATATCATAAGTAAAAAAGAACTCAGCATTCTTCGGATATTTGTACTGCCGTCCTCTCCGAAGCAATTCGTATATATATGAAAAAAAATCTTTGAAATTCTAACATCCTTTTCAACTTTGAACCTCGAATAGGCCTAAACATCCCACCTTAGAAAATCGAGAGACGAAACTACAGCCACGTTGTCATTCAACTCGACATTTATCTACTCGACGATGTAGTGACGGTGCTTAATTTGTTAAGACAGGTTATTTCGAATTTGATTGTCGTTTATACCTCAATCGGGCATTATTAACTTACTGTATCTCAAAAGAAGAGACGGGGAAAAACCGTCTATGGGAAAGAAAGCCACGCGTAAGCCATACAAGGGAATTAAGAAGCACGTAGAAGAATCGCCAACGGGCATTGCAATTTGGTACAAATCTATACTCCATAATACTCTTATCATCATCTATTGTCATTATTGATAGTAATAACGTAGGAAGAGGAGTTACACGTGCAGACAAAGCGAGAGCATCCAACGCGGCATTCGACAGCTCAGTCAATGCCGGATTTGCTTCCAGGTCAATATCGCTCGGGCCCAAAATCTATCGATACTATCTGTCTCTCTCTACCTGTTCCTTGGGTTTTTCGTTAGAGAGAAGCCCCTCAACGAGATTCTCGCCTAACGGGAATATAATACATGTCCACGAAATGGACAAACAGATGTGATTTGGAACGCACATGTATCGCCCCGCGTTTTCAACTAAATGAGTTATGAAGTTAAACGAAATTAATTAATAAATTATGAGATAACTTAAGCTTTTTCCATGCATCAAGTCTTTAGAACCCTAAAGTGCGGTAAATAAATAGGATACATTCACAAATTTCATGGCCGAGAGTTAATAGTCTGAATACTCTTGATTAAGAAATGCAATTAATCACGTGACAATTAAAAGCGATCATCGACTCAAATAAAATATATAACAAACTGTATTACAACTAGTTAATTGATTATAGTCCACTTATAACAAGCGAATTACATCCATCAAGCGTAATTAAAATTGTTCCTCGAATCGAATAAAAATATTAATAGTCCATATTACATCAATATAACAGTCCGAATTACACTGATTTACAATTCTCGATCTAAATCAAAATAACCGTCTCCAAAATATAAATAATTACCTCACAACTACAATTACATAAGTATTTGCTAAGCTGAAGTAACTGACACCTATTTAATTGCGAGAAAACAAATAACAAGATACCGAAAAAGATCGAACAAAAAAAGAAAACCATATTGTCATTAGAACCCTTGTTAGGTAATCGAAATTGGCGTCTCGCTCATTGAGACACTAGACCGTCTGGGATTAGTTGGCACCTCTCGCGATCGTAGGGTTTCATCATCTAGCGTTAAAAACTAACCTGAATCTATTCCAAATTTTCATTTCATAGCTATTCGGCCAAATCACCAAAGCCAACCATTCCTTGCATAATGAGCGCAATAGAAACACTGCACAGCACCAGCACGGCCATGGCACAAGTAGGGATAAGGGCGAAAGCACAACCAAGGTAAGAGAGAGATAGAGCCATTCACACCCACAACTAGCAGTAGCAGCCATTCCCCTCAACCGAATAGAGGCATTTCCCCAAATCCCTCCAATCCAATCCATTCCATCCCTCCCCCCCCCCCCTAAAAAATCCACCAAGTCAACTGAGAGGAAGGAGAGGTGAAGCACGGTAGCAATACCAGAGGAGCCGAGGGCACTAGGAGGAGAAGCAAGCACCAAGAGGCAACGATAACCCTAGGAGGAGGCAACAACTGAGCCAACCGTGAACCAATTGTAGCGCAGCCAAGCAAGCAACCGAGAAGATCAAGCCTCAGTTCTTTCCCGAATCAAGCCAACCATCACCCGACACGGTAGCCCCACATCCCATTTTCGATCTTGCCATCACTATCACGGGACTACACTACGTGCAACATCATTCACAAGTATTGCACCTAAAACTGTAGCAATCCATACAGATAACCTAGAGAAGAAGGAAGAAAGTTGGGAAGGAGTAGTATACCAGAGGTGAGACCACCACGGCAACAGCGTGCCACCGCCGGCCGCCATGTGCACATGATAGCCACCACACTCCCTAACATGTGGGAAGCCTCGAGCCTCGCCACGACAAGCCATGGTTGCAAAACCATCACCCTCTTCGCCATGTCCATGCCCAAAAAATAATTCAAATCACAAAGTAAATCAAGCAAAAAAATCATGAACTAGAAATAAAAGGACGAAGGGAAAATTAGTAGTAGAAGGGGAGCTTAGATCCCAGTGGCCGATGTCGAATCCGAGGAGCCAAGGGCCGGATTAAGCCAAAGGCAAGCCAGGGAGGTGCCCGGGGTGGCCGGTGGCATGGCTGAAACGAGCAGGGAGGTAGGGACCGGAGAAGGGGAGCCAAATTGCGCGACCGAGCACAAGGGAGTAGGAGCTAGCCAGATAGGAGAGTCTAAGGTGCGGCACCGATGTCCTAGGGAGGTGACATCGAAAAGGGAGGCGGAGTTTGCCATGGAGGTAGAATGTGAGGTGTCAGCTAGCGAGAAGCAGAGAGCCAGGAGAGAGGATGAGAAACTGAGTAAGGAGAGAAATATAGAGAGCATCAGTAGGGAGTTGAGTTATGGGCCAAGCCCAGTTGGCCAATCGGCCGATTGAGCATAGAGGAGGAAGTGGTAGGAAATTTATACCATGTAGCAATGCAATGAGTTCCCTGTTATACATTCAGCTGCATATTTAATTTTGTAAGTAGTATTTAAATTGCAAAAACTCCATTAATAATTGTTTATAGATATTAAACTGAAATAATTGTCATCATCAAACTAGATTCACGTGACAACATAAATAGCTTTTAATTGTAAATTTTCGCGATTGACTAAATTACCCTAGGAAATTGCACAGGGATGCATGGGCTGAAAGAGAAATGGATAGAGAAGGGAAATAGGCTGACCGTGGGCAAGAGAGAGAATAGGCTGGTTTGGGCCAAGAGGGAAGCGGGTCGACCGGAGTACATTATTAACCAATGCGCACACAAATATAAATAGAGAGGTCCCAGATTTATTTAGAGAGGTAGATAAATGCATGCACACCCGTGTGTAAGATCAAATAGGTATTTTGGCATGCATGTATTTGGATAGGAGTATTTTTATTGATATACGTACGAGTATCTATTCATTCGCGCCGAAACGGTAAATTACCGACAAATAACGAAATATTGAGCATACTCCTTAGATAAGCCACACAACCTAACGCTAGTAAAACAACGGTAAACAACAGATAATGAATAGAATTTAATTACAATTACCACAATCGGTTAATCTGACCACATCATCACCATAGGAGCACATCATCATGATGCATTTTATGTTCTCATAAGTTAAATCGTAGCCTATGTATTAACTGTAGGTGACAAACCGAGTCACGGGGAAGACTTCACCTGAACATATTGGAAACTTGCAACTGCTATCGAATCATAGGCAAGCATGCCTTTGATTATTGAATTAGAGTAATTTTTCTTAAAATTTATTTTTATGCTATATTAATATTACTCCCTACATAAAATGAATTTAAAAAAATGTGCTTGATGATGATAATGGTGAATGTGTGCTTGAGATTAATAAGGATGATGAATATGAAAAGGGTAGGCAGTTGGAGAAGCCACTGTCGTACCATAAATAAGAGTGGATGGAGGGTGCCCTAGAAAGGAATGATATTGGCAGGTGTGGGGCCCTCTGCATATGAATATTATATAAGGATAAACCAACTTTCACTCATGTAATGAGCCGTATTTATCATATCGGCCATGGTCTCGTTGAAGATGAATAGAGCTCAATTACCTTATCATGTTATTATACACTCCATATGGGTAAGGAGTATATGATTATGAGGATGGGGGTAAGGTCAGAGAGGACAAAAACCAAGGTGCATATATTAGCATAGTGGAGCGTCGGGTGAAGTCGAGTCCGGCCCGATCAATGACTAGCTCAAGTCGGGTAGGTGCCAAGTGAGGGTAAGAAACCACCCCCAACCAATGACTATGACTAGCTGAGTTGAGGTATACTATAACGAAATAAGGAAAATAACTCTGTACTCTGATTTGAGCATCGCATCTAAGGAAATACGAGGAAACCGGTGGCAATTAAAGTTGGAGTAGCTATGGGTAAAGTGATACCAACCTGTGCAGGGTTTATAAATTGTAATTCATGTTTGTCTCCTAAACTGGAGGCTACAAAGAGCCTATCGGTGGCCTTTTCTTTGAATATGAGTGATTAGTGGATTTATACACTATAATTGGACCTTGTTACCACATAAAAACTTATATTTGAAATGATGATGAATGAGATAGAATTGTTGAGATGAGGAATTCTTGGCATGGAATTGCATGTTGCTATTAACGCTTGCTGAGTACTTTGTACTCACCCTTGCTATTATTTTTCCTTATTTTGATGTAGACAGTCTAAAGATTTACTCGGTACGAGTGAAGTCTACACAGAGAGCAACTACCACGCTGGATGGAGTGCAGAGGACCCAGACACTACTACAAAAAAGATCATCACAGACAGTTCAAAATCGTCATCACAGATGATTCCTTGAACTGTCGGACTTAATGGTCAGTGATAATAGGGGTTATCACAGACGGTTTTTGAACCGTATGTGAAAAAAGTATCACAGACGGTTCGAAACTAGAACCGTCTATGATCGTCCATTATCATAGATGGTTCGAAACTAGAATTATCTGTGATCGTCCATTATCATAGATACTTCAAAACTAGAACCGTCTATAATAGTCAGTTATCACAGACGGTTCTCGGTAAAAACCATCTGTGATAGCTATACCAGAGCTAAAAAAGTAGGTAATTTTATCATGGCTTGGATGCCTAAATTTGGGCATACAAGCCACAGTAATAATTTAGACTTAGCCAAATTTTTGGGCATCCAAATTCTAGCAAAATCAGATAGATGGGATTGAAGAAGAGGCAGGGAAAGGAGAGGAGTGGAGAAGGAGAAGAGAGAAGAGAAGCGAGGAGGAGGAGAGCCGACCAAGCCTTCTATTTTAAGGGAAAATTTAGCGAGGAGAAGTGGAGGAGGAGAAGTGAGACGAAAGAAGAGGACATGAGAAGAGGAGTGGAGGAGGAGAAGTGAGAAGAGAGAAAAAGAGATGAGGAGAAGAACACCCGAGTCTTCTATTTTAAAGAGCAAATTCAGCGAGATGAGAGAAAAAATTCAAATTAGGTCAGAGTGGGTAAGTTGAAATATTATCACAGACGGTTCAAAGAACCGTCTGTGATAAGTAGGTCATCAAGATGATTTTTTGTTTTGAACAATCTGTGACACATCATAAATAGTTCAGAACAAAACTATCTACGATAAGTATAGACATCATAGGCGATTTTTGTTTCAAACCCACAGACAGTTCAAAATAAAAGCCGTCTGTGTTAAGTACAGACATCACAGGCAGTTTTATTCTGAACTGGTTCAAAGCACAAAGCGTCTGTGATAAGTTGGTCATCACAGACGGTTCTTTCTATCACGGTGAACTTAGACTGTCCATCTTGTAAAACTGTCTATGCTAACTTTATCACTAACAGTTTGTGTTGAACCGTCTGTGATGAGGCGTCCAGGATGACCATTTTTGTAATAGTGGGAGTACGACGCATATGAGGCGGGCGCCTGTATAAAGGTTGGAATGAATAGGCGGCGACCAAGGGCCACTTCTGCGAATCCGAGTTCATTAGTGTGTAGTTGTCTTTTAGTCTTCGTCCTTGTATAATTAATCGCTGGAACCACTTCTTTTCCAATTATTGTAATATTTGGGCAGAACTCACTAAGCCCTGTTTCGGACTATAGCCATGTGTGGCAATGGTATTGTAATGATATTATACTGTTTTTAGCTATTGTTCTGCTGCAACACTTTGATGTGGCTATTATTTGATAAAACAGGAATTTATCCTATTTTGTTAGATAATAATCACAGACTAGTGCCGTTACATAAGGAAATAATGGCACGGGTTGTCACAACATATAGCCTGGTCAGCTGATAGATCAGATATCGATGAGTAAACTTTTTCTCTCGAAGGATGAACATTTTTACAATTTAATTTATGAAATGAACTTGCTTGGAACTTACTTTTTTTTTAAAAAAAAACCATATAATACCGCAGGACATGGGGTTACCACGCCATTTACTTGCAATACCACGGTCAACTGTTAGCTGCAACAATGTCACCGACGTAGCACCTAGGCAAGGATCAATTTTGAAAATAAGCTTGGAACTAGTCACGCCAAACGAAAGGTGCAATTTATTAAACACTTGCTTCAAAACGAACCCAAATCTACCAGCCAATGGTTAGTTCAACCTCCATGGCTCTTGTATTGGTTAGTTAATGTTTGGTTTCTTACCGCAGTTTTAGCGTGCCATAATTTTTTAGCCTTGGAGCCTATATGTCATTGACACATATCTTTGCCAAATGTTGTCTAAGATGAGACCGTCAATTTGTTAGCCACATAAGATATGGTAATATATGGTAGCAAACAAAACATACCCTAAATGCCACACCTTCCAAGTTCTACCAATGTTGGTAGGTGCTTAGCGAGGGAGAAGTATAACTCACCTAACTTTTGTCTCATCCAAAGTCCATGCAATCTCTACTAATTAAAAGAGAGAGCTACTGGTAGTGGTTCATCTCCTCCCAAGTCCCCTTTACACCTCTCTAAAAAAATCTCTTAACAAAAACAGAAAAATAATCTCCTCCTTCAAAATTCTCTTAACAAAAACAAAAAAATAATCTACAAAAAAAATACAAATTTCACTACCATAAAAATTCTCTGACAAAAAAACAGAGTTCTATTAGGAGCATGGCAAAGCCGAGGTCACAGAGGCACGACACGACCGAGCACGTGGGCCGGGTAGACCAATCTCGGAAATATTGACTCAACATGTTGGGATAACATAATTTTTTTATCCGTAGCAAAGCACGAGCATACGGTTAGTGAAGTTAAAAAAAAAAAGAAGCCCATGACATGCATGGCAATATATCCTATGCACACAACACAGTTCGTGCACTCATACACTCAACTGACATAGACCCTTCGATCTTAATTCGCTGTTTTAATCTAGGCATGGCATTTTTACAAAAAAATGCCCACTTTCGCTATAACAATTTTGCGAATACCCCCTCTCCTCCCCATCCCGACCCCTCCCTCGTCTCCTCCCAGGCCGCTTCCCTCTCGAAACCCATCCTGACTCCAAACCCTAATCCCCAATCTGTGCGTCGGCAGCTGTCAGATCCAGATTTTACTATCCGGATTCCTCTGTGATTCCACCGCATTATTCCCTGGATCAGTAGATAGTGCTCACATATTACAGTTCTGAACATCAAAGTTCATATTATGCGGAAGCGTAAATATAATAGTAGATTTACTCATGGGCCAATTAGGCCGAAATCATTAAATTGCAGCAGCAGAAAAACGAAGCACACAGGTGGGACCTTCCGGACATACCCATAGGCAGCCAACTGGAGGTTCGCGACCTAGCCCTTGACATCTTTATCTTCTCTGCCATCATGTACAATCATGTTGCTGAGGCGAAATGATCTGATTCCTGATTCTGGATGTGTTGTGAAAGCGAGTGTGAGCACAAACCACCGTGCTCCGCGAGCCAATACACAGGATGCAAATAAATAGTATACATGGCTTATCAAAGAAGAGGCTCGGGTTATTTTATTTGCCAAAAATTGCTTTTAGTAGCATTATTATTATTATTTAATCATAGTGTCATTGTTGCTACCTAAACTCCACATAACGATTGTCATAATTGACTTAATCCACCGAAAAGACACTTTCTTTATTGTTTGTTGTCTAAAACTCCAAACAGCGAGTGACATCATTTAGTCAATCCACCGATTGTACATTCATTGCTGCTTAAGACTCCAAGCAGTGAGTGTCATCCTTCATTTTAGATCCACCAATATCTTTTGTATTCTAAATTCCTAACAATCCAATCTTGTGGTTGCTAATCATCAGCTCCTCTTCAATCCTTTTGTTATTGATCCAAAACCATAAATTGTTCTTCCAATAATCAATCTTATTTTCTACTATCTGTATCTAACTAATTCACTAGTACACATCCACCAAGAATATCAATGATCAAGTCTACGACTCACTAGTATACATCCACCAAGAATATCAATGATCAAGTCTACAACTCACTAGTATACATCCACCAATAATATCATTGATCAAGATTATAATCTAATAATTGTTATCATTCCTCCAATATTCCCAGAAATTCAATTCATCCATCTAGTATTTGATCCAATTCTATTAATCCCATTATTGCCATCATCTTCTAAGAATTTATATTAGTTATCAGTGTTGTAATCCAGCAATTACCTTTGCACTCCCTAATTCTCCAAAAATCATTCAAATTGTATATCCAGCCTATATATTCATTTAGGCTCCAATTTATTTCTCCTAGAATCCACACTATCGTTTTTCCCTTTTTATGATTGACATGAACCTACCAACATCTTTATGCGTTTACCACAAACAACCATCTTCTTTTCTTACGACTCTATTTGTTCTTTCTGACGTTTTAATTTGTGAGAAGTATCATCATTATTTAAAAATATAATACATAGAAATTTCTTGAGACCTAGCAGTTTTGAACAAAAACATAATGTGTAATAAAGTGCAATGTTAATAGCGATTCGGATTCCATCCACTGTTACATGGCATCTGCACCATATGCTAACATTTCAGCGTTATAATCGCTTACATTACCACTGGGACGACACCCAGGACAACTCAAATCTGGGCTTTCCACTGCCCTCCACTTTTCCAATTCCACCCATAAAGCATTTTGAAATATAACTATATCTGGTTAAGTTCCCATGTCCGCCCTTAACCGTGGGCACGGCTATTCGAATAGTTTTGACTTTGCAGAGTTTATACACTTTCACCACAAGAGACAATCAACTCGTTGCCCCACACGATTCCTTAGTCATGTGGTTGAGCAGACCATCATAGTGACTTTTCAAAGTATCTATTCCCTTTTGTCATCTCACTTTATGGGCTTCTCCCACTTGCGGTCGGTCCCATCTATGCACGGGATGTTCCCCACAGTTACTAACGCAGCCAGGCTCCACTTCCTGCAACGCTTAGAACAGCTGGGAAACTTCACCCTCCACTTAGTGTCCCTTTAGGCCTCCCCTTGCCCTTGCATATCCACTTCCTTCCACTACCAGTGAGATGAGTCCGGGAGTTTCGATAAATTTACTTAGCCAAGTTGTACTTTACAGACTTGTGGTTGCACTGTTTTACATAGGAGGTCATGACAAGATTTAGTCCTTAGTGGTATCTGGGCGGTCTACCACTTCCCACTTTGTGCTTCCACTGCACCACACTCACACCCTCGAACCATCCGCTCAGATATTTAAGCAAGTTGGGATTTTTGGGAACATAAAATAATCATACCAACATATACCAATCATTACCACCATGACTTCCCAAACCAGTTTCTCATGATTGAAAATGATAATGATGCTTGGGCATTTCAGCGCCCCATGTATCTATGCAGTACTAAGCATAGCGTATAATTACGGACTTATTTTCGAAAGGTTACTATTTTAATTTTACTAGGGCGACAAGGTTCACACTTTCAAATATTCCAAGGGAGAGGTAATATTAATCAAGTTAAATAATGGGCATATAACTAGAATCTTGAATTAATCATGTATTTGCATATAAAATAACAGCATGCAATTTGATAATTTAAACAAAAGTAATTTTGCAGAAAATGTAGATTCAATATGATCAAAATATTGACTCGACTTGGTCGTAGTGGTCTGGGTCTTGGTTGTCTTGAGCTTCTAGGGTTGCAGCCTCGGCTTCTTCCTCCTGAGCCTCGTAAGCTCTTTTACGTGCGCGAAAATTTGGATAAAAATCAGCAAACCACACAAAATATCTCCAAAAATTCAAACGAACTCTAAAAATCATGGTTTTGGTTCCATTGGACAGATCTTGATTTTAGATGAATTTAAAAATTTGTTTCACTCAATTTGGAGTTAAAATGGATAAGTTATGCTTATTCAAAGTTCTCAGTTTGATTTAATCCAGAAATTGTCAAAATTCTGACAGGTGGGTCCCACTGTGTATTTTCTATTTATTCTTTTATTTCATTTTCTATTCACTGCACCTATGACAGGTGGGCCCAGTCGTTATTTAATAAAATTTGACATGGCCCACTTGTCAGTGAGGATGGTTGTGTTAATCCCTCATTAGCATTTACAACTGTCATTAATCCCTAATTACTGGTCGTTAATACTAATTAAATGTGCCTCTGACAGGTGGGACCCTGCTGTCAGTGGGCCGCTCGGGCTAGCAGCCGCTGACAGGTGGGGCCCACCCGATCCAGCCGAAAAAGAAATGACTCAACCTCGGCGCGCTGCGGAGCCGGCAGCTCGAACGCGCGCGGCCGAGGGAGTCGGGGGAAGATGAGAGTTAGCGTTGCTAGCCAGGGGAGCGCTCGGGTGTTGCTTACCCGTATAAGGCGTGTATACTTCTTTTACCAACCTGCGGAGAGGGACGGGCAGAGGAGGTCGAGGGCGGCGGTGGGGTTGCGGTGCCAACGGCGAGAGGTGGTCGGGGAGGTGCGGGAGATCACCAAAATGCGTCTGGGGAGTCACGGGGGCGTCGGCGGAGACAGAGGGGCACGGTGGCGGGCCGGTGGCGGCGGTTCGGGGAGGGTCCTCGGCGCCAGCGAAGCACGGTCGACGGGGAGCTCGGGGAAGACCGGGAGTGGGCTCACAGTGCTCCGGAGGTGGTGTGGGAGGGTGGAATTGGAGTGTGGCAGTGTAATTTGGCGGGGAGAGTGTCGCCGGAGGTGGAGAAGAAGAGCAAGGCCGGCGGCGATTTGGAGGCTCTAAATGCAATTGCTTGAAGGGGGAGAATGCTTGGAGCGTGGGAAACTCGGAGGAGGCCTCGGTGGCTTTTATAGGCGCGCGAGCGCGGCTACCACCGAGAGGCCGCTCGATCGATCACTTCGGTGAGCGGCGGGGCAGACGGTTGCAGGCGGCGCAGCAGAGCAGCGGAGGATCAGGGGAAAAGATCTGGGCATGATGGCCCTGAGCAGCACGTGGAGTGGCAGAGGGAGCTGACGCCGCGCGCGCGTGATGAGACCGGGCAAGGTGGGGCGAGAAAAAGAGGCGGCAGCTGAGCTAGGATGGCCCGGACAGGTACGACGGCGACCGTTGGTCCGAACGTGGGGTGCCTGCTGGTCTGAACGGGAGAAGAAGACGCGGGCTGGGCTGCAGAGGCGGAGCGCGAGCTACGGCCCGGGGAGAGAGAGAGAGAGCGAAGTGCGGGGGAGGAAGAAGAATAGTGGGCAGGGGGAGAAGAGAGATGGGCCGGCCGATGGGAAGGGTGCGGGGAGATAAGGAAAAACAGGGGGTTGGGCTGGTCCAACCAGCCTGGTCTGACCTCCTTTGTCTCTCTCTTTTTTATTTAATTATTTATGTCTGTACCCATTTATGCTTACACTTGTATATATATGTGTGTATATATACATTCTTATTTACATAAGTATTTTCCCTTTTTGATGGACCATGTGGAGGCAACCCCGAGTGTGTGATGAGTAATTGACATCGGTTTTAGGAAAGTCGAGTTTGGTTTGTGAGGTTCGTGCCCTGGCATTGCATGGTGCAATCGGTTCGGTCGGACTTGGTCAAACTTGGTCGTATGGGCTTAGGATGCTTAGTCTTTTGATTCGACGGGTTTGGGCTTTTACTTACTTAAGATTACTCTTAATGCTTCTGTTGATTACATGTTATCGAGCGGTGCTATGTGATGTGTTTCTTGTCTGTGATGGATGCAGGACATCGAGGCGGAGTCGTGGCGAGGCACGGAGGACCGAACTAGGCGCAGGCGGTGCCGAGGTCAGAACGGTCGAGGTGTACCGAAGACAGCGAGGACTCGAAGTGGTTGCGATGCTTGGACGGCAAGACACGAGGAAGCTTCCCGGAAGGTGCAGGAGGGGCGTTCGGTAAAAACGCAAAGCTGCACTAAAGGAAGCGGGTTATGGATAAAGCACTAGAGTTGTTGAGGCTTCGCGGGTAAAGAGAGAGGCAAATCCATTAGTGGGAGGCTATAAAAGGAGGGTGTCTCCTGCATGGTCTTCATGGCTTTGCGAAAGGGTTAAGGCTTTTGCTTTGTGTCTTTAGTTGGTGAGAGTTGGTAGGAGAGGGCAGAGCTTCGTTGGTTTTCACTGTTTTCCCTGTATGTGTTCTTGAGGGAGGGTGTTGTGAGCTCTTGATCATCCAAGCATGTATGGGATTGTAGGGATGATATGAGTTGATACTCCTTGTAATCATATATCTTTCATCCTCAATATCAATCTGAGATGGCTTTGTTTAAGTTTGATTGAGTTCCTGGCTCTCTGTTGGTTTTTGCCTTCGATGCCCTCTCTGTATGATTCTTGAGATTTTGCGTCTTGTGTTGTTTCTTGCTGAGGAGTAGCAAAATGGATTGCTCTGTGATGGGAATAGGTCTCAAGATCATTTGATCAGTTTTCCCCAAGAGCAAATCTCATTTAATTTTAGTTTTTGCATTTTGGCCTTCTCTGTTCTTCATCTCTTTTCTAGGGTTTTGTTGTAGTTCGTGTTTCCCTTCATGAGATGGCATGAAACTTGGCATGTTGAGTCCTGAGGCTATTAAGTAGCCATCCTCAAAGTTTCATGACCAAAGAATCAAAGGTTGAATGGGAATTTGAGTTTTGGTCTTGCTCTTTGCATATTTTCAGTTTTTAGGTCAATTCCTAAATTTTTTTTGTTTTGTGTTGAATCTTTTGGTTCCCCAAGTTCCTCTGGCTATTCTAGTTGTTTCTTTATTGTTCCGGGGGAGTAGGTCAAGAGAATTCCTCATATTAGCTCCGCTGTTCGAAGATTGCATTCTGTGCTGTTTATTTTCAGCCCCTCGGTTGTCTGAACTCGATAGCTGGTCATACCAGTTTCTGATGGGGCGGTCATACCGGTGTATGGCCAGCGGTCTGACCGGCGTCAAATGACCAGTCAGACCGGCCTGACTACTGCGGTCTGACCGCCCAGTGGCTTGCGGTCTGACCGCCCCTGCAGTGTTGCTCTCAAGGTGATTTTCTTCCTTTGTCTTTCCTTTTGCCTCTGTGTTTTCTCTGTGAGTTATTGTTTCCAGTAGATAGCATGACCTCTTCTTCTTCATAGCATTGGTTGCTATCGGAGAAGTTTGTTAAAGTTCTTATGGGGGCAAGTTTTTAAAATCGACATTCACCCCCCCTCTGTCGCCATTTCGGTCCAACACTTTTATAGCCATTTTATTTGTGTATACCCTTTTTATGTGTTTGTTCATTTTGTTAAGCCCTTATGTAATACTTTTATTAATATCAAGATTTTATGTTTTTAATTCAACTTTCTCCCTCCTTTTATGGATCATCTTTACATATTCAAAATCTTTTTGAATTTTTAATTCTCTATTATTGGAACCTCAACCAAGTTTTCAGAAGCACATCATAAACTCCAAATTTAGATAAAATACATGGCAAACTAATTCAAAAGCTTCTCATTTTTGGATTCCAATTTTCAGGATGTTACAGCAGCTCCCTCTCCATGCGTTGGTGGTGGTGGCAGCAGCTCCACTCCGTGCGGCAGCGGTGGCGAAGAACACCCCCCTCACCACCATTCTTAGCCTGCCTCCCTCCCCATCCCCAATCCCCCGCGCGACGGCATCGGCCACAGCAATGACGACTACAGGTGACAGCATTTTCAAGTAGCAACATGTGTTCAATGTCCTTATGTTGTGAGCCAAGGAAAATACAAGTCTGAATGTTCCAAGGCTGAAAATGTATACGTGATTGGTCCCAGACAAGATGACATGGTGAAAAAATCATAATGCCATCTAGATCAACAGGAAGCAAGGACCATGCATTTTTTCTCCTTGTGAATGTTAGATAGCAGCACCATGCAGTTTGAACTTGTCATCTGAATGTATTCCTTATGCTTGTAGTTGTGAATGAGTGTGTACCATTTGTCGTAATTTTTGTGCAAAATGAGAGTGCCTAAATGCATGATACTTGTGTTCCTAAGTGTGCTTGTGAATAGTATTAGGTTTTACCTTTTGCAGCCACCACTTTTAATAAATAGAATCAAGTATTGCTACTCCATGTGTATTGATGGTCTCAACTGAATGCATCCTTGTATTTTCAGTACATGAACTAGTATTTGCTAAATGTTAATGCTGCTTGCTTGTATGGAAATAGAATGCTTCAGTACATAATAAGAAATCAAGAGCTCCATAAGAAATCAACTTCAGTGATGCACTCATGAGAAATCTGACACTATTCATGGGCTAAATCATGAAACTTGATACCATTTAGGGACTGAAGCTTGGAACTGAAGCATCTTAGAGGCAGTTGGAGGTGGCCATGGCCATGTGGGCTGTCCCTTCAGCTGCCTCGTTGAACTTTGTATTGGTTGGAGGCGTATTGGAGTGCAATTTGTGGGTTGGGGAAGTAGCAATGCTATTCTTTTTTTATGAGATGTTGAGTGAAATTTGTAGACTATTGGCAAATCAACATGTTTGTAATCGTAGTGAACTTTATGGACTAGGGAATATTGGCAATAGAGGATGTTCATGGAGTTTTTGGATGCGTTGTTGAGTGGTCTTCTTTGTCAATGTGCACTACTAGCCTAGCTGGTTATGAATGAATAAAAATGAGTGAATATTAACATGAGTCATTGTGTACTACTACCTAGCATAAATAGTATCAAGTGATATACTTCTTCCTCCTCTGAATGAGTGCATCACACAAGCACCTATGGAAGAAAATGGCAGTAGCAAGTCAAAGGAAATGGCAACACCAATGGAAGGAAATGGCATAAGCATTTCTCCACAACACAAGTCACCATTCTGAACACGTTTCAAGACAAAGCCATTTCTGAATTTATTTCATTTGTTCAATTAGAACACAAGTGAAATTCCAAAAACACATGACAATTCATAAATTTAAACATGAATTTGATGTTTAGTGCATGTGTTATGAGCAGTTCCAGGCAGCAACTAAGTTATATCGTTCCATGGCTAACTGTGTATACGTTTTCCTTTTTTTTTTTTGCTCTTGAATGCTTTACTAACACAGCCAAAAATCTAGGAATATGCATGCAACCATTTCCAGTAAACATCAAACATTGGTCAAGTTTTCATTCGCATTCATTATCAACTCATACAAATTTACATCCTGTGTGCTACATTCCAGGATACCAACAGCACTGAACTCAAAACAAAACTACAACCTTCAGCTATAACATTTTCATACAGGCATAGAACATTTTCTTCTTGTTTTTTCCAACAGTAGAGGCTCCTTGATAAGGAGGAGAAGGTCGTGCAATGGTTGAATGCGAGTGCCATATTGGTTGGGACAGCAATTAGCTACAGCTCAAGTTGGAGGGAGACGTGCGATGAAAGCAAGTAGCTGTGACATATCTCATGGATGACAACCACGTCGGCACCTCGACCTTACGGCCTACGTTGAGATATGAGCTAGTTACGTCGCCTCCTCGCTCAGATCTATACCACCAACAGCTCGACAGGTCTGAACTGTCAGCACCTCACCAGGATAGGGGACGAGAGAGGGAGACCAATAGGGGGGTTGGTCACCATCGGTCATGGTTGCCATTGCTGTCGCCTACCAATCATTGTACCCATCGTCATGCGAGAGCACGGGAGAGATGGGCAATTGGGTTGGGGATAGAGGTGAGATGGAAGAGGGTGCTTGGTGGGTTTCGCAAAAGTCATAGCGAGGACGAGTGGTTTTTTTTTTTTGCAAAATCATCTCACCAGGCATTGGAACAGTTGGATACTGATTGAATGGTCCATGTTGTATGAGTGCACGGATAGTACCATGTGCATAAGATAAGTTGCCGCCATGCATAGCGACAGGATATCCTATGCACACACGCACCTTCATGTCTCATGCACTCGGATGACCTCACCACTCTTATCGCAATCCAAGTGTCTAGATCCAGCGCATTATTTTTTTGCAAAAAACCATCCGCCAATCACTGTGGCTTTTGCAAAAAAACTAGAGCCTTCCCTCCCATCTTGACTAGTCCATCCCCAAACCAGCCCATCTCCCCAAATCCATCCATGGTGAACCCTAGCTTGCGCCACCACTCGTGCAACAACAACAGGCGATGGCCACACCATTCGATGGAAACGGCTCCCTCCACCCATGGCAGCATGGCCCCATGCATCGTGCATCCACCCGCAGCGGCGCTAGCGCATGCACTGCATCACACCTCCATCCGTGGTAGTGTCAGCTCACTGCTCAACGCTGCCATCGACACCTCTCCATCGCTCACTCCCTGCTCCACCCGACCGGATGTAGCTAGGGTCAGGGTGCCACCACTCACAAACTAGTGTCGCCTTCTCATCTCCTCCTGCTGCTCCACTTTTCCTACAAATTCTTTACATATGTGCTGCTAGCTCATGCTACAACATTAGGCTTGTCTTTACATTATTTAAATTAGTAGCAGCATCACACAGCACATTAAATCAGAAATATTTCCTCATTCATAGATCATTCGATACATTAATTCAGAAATAGGTCCTCAATCACTATTTATACATGAATCATCCAATACATTCAAGGCTCGAGTACATCCAAGGATCAAACATCGAGCGTCAAGTACATTCAAGGACTGAGGAGGAGATTCAACTAGAGCACCATTCTAAACAAGTTTCAAGACCAAACCACATTATGAATTCATTTCATTTGTTCAACATCTGGATTAATTTTACAAACATCCAATCTGACACTAGTCAAATTCAATTTGACGCAACATAAGTCATTCCCATCCATTACCATATTGTACAACAAGTGAAAATGGGAATGTTAAACTAAAATTTATAGTTGTTAAACTCAAAAATTCAAAATGTCAAGCTAATGCACTTGATCATCGTTGTAGTCTACGATGCCAACATCGAAGAGGCTGGCCCAACGCTTCTTCTTGCCAGAGTTAGTCTGCCTAAGGAAGTACTTCTGGATGTGGTTGGACACTTGAGTTGTCGTCCCATATGCCCAGCTGACTCAAACATTAAGTGTTCCTCCCTATTCCATGGAATCACTGCACAGATTAATCAACCACTCAATCAATTGACGCAGGATTCATCGTACCTAGAAAAGCAATGAGTAATGGATTAGGGATACGAGGATGGAGATGTGGTGGAGATGGGCTGAGGTTGGCGTGGATTGGGTTGTTGCCGTCATCCTAAGGGTGAGGGGTGATGGGACAGAAATATGTGATGTCAGATAAGGGCAGCGCCGCCACAGGTGGAGGTGCGCACTTTCGCCTGTGGCTGCTATACCGTCGCAAGTGGAGATGGCAGGATGTTGTGCCTGACTGCTGCCCTTGGTCGTCGTCGCTGCCGCACGACGAGGGATGGGGCTATGGTTCGATTTGTGTTCAAAGTTTGGGGATGGGGGTTGTGGACGGAGGCTTATGGGTAAGGTTGTCAAAATCTCGATTCTGTCATACGATCTTACAATTTTACGATCTAAAATTGACAAAACCGATTCGATTCTATGGTAGAATATTAATGTTCTTACGATTCTACCTAAACTTTTGTAGGATCATGATCAAAATTTCCATACGACCCTACTCGATTCTATCGATTATATTGCTTTATTATAGATAATTATTTGTATACTTCCTTTTAATTAAAAATTTTATCTTTTATCTCTTCATGTTCACTATAACTATCATAAAATAACACATGATCTTACTTTTACTCTATAATTTGTAAATAAAAATTCAAAAGGTATAATTTTAAAAATGTAGTAGTGTTGTAATATAGTATATATTTTTAAAATATTTCTTTCGTAGAATCAGGTAGGATCTTAGATTCTACATCGATTATATGATTTGCGATCCTACCAAGAACCTCCGATCCGATTTAAGAATACGATTATGACGACCTTGCTTACAGGGGCTTTACACAAAACTGCCAGCGTGAAGGTGTGCTTTTTTTTACAAAAGTGCTGCATATAGATTTGAGGTATTAGATGACAATCGGATGGCTGAGAGTCATCGAGTGTTTGAGTGTACAAACTAACATGTGTGCATACCATACGTTGCCTGCGTAGCTGCTGGCTGTCGACGACGACCAAAACCGGCGTGTCCGTACGGGCAGGCGAGTGGACTGGATATCGCGGCTACGGCTGCTGCGCGGGAGGAAACGTGTAAGCGTTGCCGCCTAGCTTGGAATTGCCGGCTCAAGCCATCCCGGAATTTCAGTGTGTACGATGCGCAATTTGCACTCATTACTTCAATTGATAGAGTACTAGTACTACGCATAAGCAACTTGAATTGAAAAGGTTCCAGCCGAAAAAAACGTCAAACTGATTATGACAATATGACGTTTAAAAATCAATCGATATCCAACAGCTGGAAACCGTTGGCAAGATCGAACAGAGGCTTGAGTTTCTGCCTTTCTAGACGTTGCGAAAGTTGACCAATCCCGTTTAGTTTTTGATTTTTTTTGTTTTTATTTATTTAAGTCAGAAATCATTTAGAACAAATCAACTTATAATTTTAACTTATTTTGGTTTATTTCGGTTTTTAAGTGGTTTTTTTATCATTCATTTGTATTGTCTATAACAATATAATTTTTTTTAATTTTTCTTAATTTTTTATCAAATAATGCTAACAATCATTATAGTACAGTTTTAGCTATAAACTAGTTAAAGCACCAACTAATTTGCTTTTCTTTTTTTTTCTTTTTTCAAGTACAGAGCGTATGCATACTTGGTAGTCAACAACTGGGCTGAAACAGTTGACAAGATCGATCACAGGCTTAAGGCTGCGATCAAATCGGCTGCGGCTGCGGGCTGCGGGCTGCTGGCTTTTTGAAGCTGCTACAGTGTTTTTTGCGGAAGCCGTAGCTTCCAGGCGAAGCCGACATGCTCCACGCGAAGCCGGTACCGACGGAAGCAGTATGAAGCAGGTAGCGTTAGGGTTCGACCGACGCTCCCCCAAATCGAACCCCCCTGGAATGTGAGTGCCCCGTCGCCGCCACCCGCGAGTGCCGGCTATCCGCCCCCCGCCGGCCGGCGTGGCGAGCGAATCGCCGGTGCCCAGGTCGCCCCTCCCCCCCCCACCCTCCCTCCTCCGTGGTCGTGCCCCTCCGGTGCGGCCTCCCGCGGCGGGGAACGCAGATCCGCGAGGTCCTAGTGCCGCGCCGGATCCGCAAGGGCGACGGCCCGTCCCCGTGCGAGGTCCACGTCGCCGTCGCCGGCCAAGCTCCGCATCGCCATCCCCGTGGAAGGTCCCCGTACAAATACACCTGCTACGGCGGCTGGAGGTATGGTCCTTGCCGAGATGTAACTCTACTCCTTGTACAAATACAGACTTGTCTCAGTATCACTTTGCTTGTAATTTGTACACTTTGTTCCCCTTAGTATGTGCGTAGGCAGGAATGAGTTTGCCTCTTAAACACAACATTGTTGCTAGCGTAATAAACATCATCTCCAGAAATGAAACGCGCTTAACTTCCACCATGTAAGTAGTTTTGAGGATCAATGCTGGCAGTGCAATGGTTTTGTCGGTCTATAGGGTTGTATTACGGGTGAGTTACAATTTAGAAAATTTTGAGGGTGAGATGGTTGCCTTGCCCGCAGATGGCACCTGCGATGTGGACCGATGACATGACGAAGGTTTTCCTGCAAGTATGTGCGGAGGAGGTGGAGGCACACAACCGCCCGTTCTCACGGTTGAACACGCAGGGCAAGCAGAACCTTCTCCGGAAATTTGCCGAACGAACTGGGCTGCAGTTCACACCTAAGCAAATGAAGAACAAATGGGAGCAACTTTCTCGTGATTACAACAAATGGAAAAATTTGAAATTTCATGCCACCGGCCTTGGGGTCGATCCATCGACAGGCAACATTGAGGCGAGTGACGACTGGTGGGCAGCTACGGGTAGAGTAAGTATCAATTTTGAAGTGCGGTTCTGCTCGCATTACACCTGTTAGATGACATCATGCATTGCAGGGAAAGACCGAGATGAGAAAGTTTAGGTCCACTGTTGACAAGCACGAGGCCCTCCTAGAAATTGTGTTCGGGAACAACACCATCACTAGTGACTGTGCATTCGTGCCGGGTGTGGATGACCTCGACGTCGACATCGACGACCTCGACGACAGCCAAGGAGGAGAGGGCAGCAGCATGCCTTCCCCTATGCAGACCCCTGGCAGCAGCATGCCTTCCCCTATGCAGACCCCTGGCAGCAGCAGGCCTTCCCCTTTGCAGACCCCTGGTGCGTCGGGGCGGTCCTCCGGGAGCAAGCGGCCATGCCCTGCACCGTTGCCCCCTTGCAGCGCATGTAAGCGCACTGATCGTGACATGAATATTAAGCGCATGGTTGACCTTTACGAAGGAGAGCTGCGATTGCGGTCCGGAAGCGGAGGCTCGGCCACGACTGTGACATCCCCTACACTAGACCCCGAAAGGCAAGACTTCCATCATTTGATGACACAGGTGGTTGAAGCAGGTGCGCAGCAAGGAAGCGATGAGCTCTACTACGCTTCGCAGCTTTTCATGAATGCCCAGTGCCGCCACAGCTTCTCCTTCATGACCACGAATGAGGCTCGTCTCGACTGGATCAGGCGTACTTGGGAACGACTTCGCGATAAGCTGTGAGGAGTACGGTTTCGGTTGAGTGTTCAGTGGTATGGTCGAGCGTTTTCGGTTCAGTGTTTAGTCGTATTGTTGAGTGTTCAGTGGTATGGTCGAGCGTTTTCGGTTCAGTGTTTAGTCGTACTGTTGAGCGTTGTCGTTGCGGAACATTTACGTGCATGTATTGAACAATAATGCTACCTTATGTCATGTATTGAACTCCTTATGTATTGAACTTCCTATGTATTGAACTCCTTATTTGTGAACTTCTTTTGTGAGTGCCAATACTGCTGCTGCATGCTGGCTGCTGGCTGCTGGCTGGCCGGGCTGGCTGCTGGCTGGCCGTGCTGCCTGCTGGCTGGCCGTGTTGGCTGCTGGCTGGCCCGGCTGGCTGCTGGCCGAGCTGCCTGCTGGCCGGCCGTGCTGGGTGCTGCCTGGCAGTGTTTTTGCTATGTGTGCAGTCATGGTTCCATTTGTAACAAATGTTTTTGCTGTGTGTGCAGACATGGCAGGCGACGGCATGGCTTTCCCCTATATGCTAGCAGCGGCTGCCATGTACTACGCTGACGATACGGATGATGACGAAGAGGCTGTTCAGGTACCAAGCATGCCGAAAGTAACTGGAATGCAGTGGGTATCGGGACAACTAGCGAACACGCAGCGATGCCACGACATGTTCAGGATGGAGCCACATCTATTTGAGGCGCTGCATGATCTGCTCGTTGCCAATTACGGTCTTCGCTCAAGTCGGGCAATGTGCTCTACGGAAGCATTAGGCTTGTTTTTGTGGACTTGCGGATCCCCGCAACCACAACGGCAAGCTACGAACCGATTTGAGCACGCAGCGGGAACTATAAGCGCAAGGTTCCATGATGTCCTTACATGTCTTGTGTCATTAGCGGCTGACAACATCGCACCTTTAGATCCAACGTGTGGCCTGCCGGCGTCTGGCGTGTGGCCTGCCGGGAACGTGGCAGCCCACACATACCACCCCTCCAACCTTCCGGACGCCGCGAACGCTGACCTCATGACTATCACACGTGACTTCATAGCATCGTCGTTCGCGGTTTAGACTACTACTGTCGCCTGTCTGTGTTATGTAGTTGTTCGTTCGTATGTCGGGTCGTACCAAATTGTTTCGTAAGCTATTTCCATGAAATGAATGTCGTTATTTTTCGAAGAACGTCATTAGTCCATGCAAAAATGTTGCGTTCCTAAGTATCCGCTTATCTCAGCATTACTTGCACCATTTCAGCAGCTACAGTACTATCCATCAGCCGCTACAGTTCCTTCTTCAGCCGCTACAGTGAATTTTTCAGCCTCTACAGTGTTTTAAGCCATAAGCCTTCAGCTTTCAGCCATACCGATCAGGGCCTAAGTTTGTCTTTCTAGACGTTGTGAAAGTTGACTAATTAGCCTTTCTTTTTCAAGTACACAGCGTATGGATACATGGTGGCTACATACATTTGAGGGTACCAAACCAAATCCTAACAAATTTAGTTCTATTTATATTAACTTCTATTTAGAAGCTAATATGAACACCTAACTTTCTAATGCAGTTCTTTTTAGTCTTTTTGTTTCCATCTCACTCAAGGATATGGCAAGAGGTGACAGGTGCATATCCTATTTCTTTCGCTTGTATTTCGTATACATATCCCTTCCTTATTTTTTTTTCTATCACTCACCCTTTTAAAAAAATCGCTTCTTTCCACCACTAATATTTATTTAAACTAAAAACTATTAACAAAAAAACATCAACGATTGCCAATCATCCCCATATTACGCCCCGTCGGTTTCCCGGCCGCTGAGGGCGTCCACGTCACACCCCTGCGCTCCCTCGGCCGGCGCGTGGCGGCCGAATTTCGGTACGGTCGGGAGAGCGGTTTTGCGAAAAAAGTCCCTGTATTTTTCGAAAATTACGTAAAGATCCTTTTTTCTCGCGAAAAGGTCACTGCCAGTTTTTTTAGCCCCTCCACTTTGCAGGATAGCCCCCCGCGGTTTTCTAAATTACGTACGGGTCCTCGTTTACTTACATACAGGTCCTCCCTTTTTTACAAAAAAGCCCTTTGAATTTTTCGAAAATACTCATGTGCCCTCGGTTTTTTACGAAAAAGACCTTTAACTTTTCCGAAAATACACATACGCCCCTCGGTTTTTTTTAAAAAAACCACTCACGAATTATCGTCTCTTTTACTTCGATACACATGGTGGCTGGTGCGGCGTGACACCGTGCCTATGAGGCTAGTATCATACAATAGAGTACGCGGGTGGTGCGATCTCGACAGATAAGTAAGTCCATCGGTTGGCAAAAGTTGACGGTGTGTGGATGTGCCTAATTTTGATCTCTTTCCTGTATTGGGCACTGAGAAGCGACGTCGCGGTCATGCGAGTCATCTCTAGATAGCAGCACAGTACTCGTTCTCCTCGGCCTTTGTGGCAAAGCTAGAAATCATTTCTCTTTCGGTAGAACTTCTGGCCAAGTTAACTGTATATGGCCCGATGACTTTTAAATATGGCCCATAGCTTTTGTCCGTATTTTTTATACGATAGCAGATGACTCATATAAATTTTAGCTCGAGAAGCCATTTAAAAAATCTGTTTCAAGAACTGTTTATTTCAAAATTCAAAGAAGCAAAAGCCAAAAGCATAGTTTTTCTAGAAGTCAAAAGGCCAAACGTTAAAACGGAGTATTCTCTTAAAGCGGATTGTTTAAACAGCTTTCTAAGCACAAAACACGTGCTCAGTATCTTATTTATGACATTTATGACTTGATTACATATGTAAAAACAGAATTAAGAGGCTTATTAATTTTGGAATTCTACACTTCAAGTGAGAGAATTTTCGTATTTGTGAGACATGTATAATAGGTAAGATGACCCATACACCTTTTTCAAAGTCGGAAAGATCTGATGAGTCTCTTGCTATTATTTATTTTGATATTTGTGGTGAAATGTTCACTCCCACTAGTGGTCAAAAGATTTATTTTATCACATTCATTGATAATCATTCTAGATTTGGCTATGTGTATCTTCTTAAACATAAGTCGAAAAGATTTGATGTGTTCAAGATATTTCAAACTGAAGTGAAAAATTAATTGAACAGAAAGATCAAAGTTTTGAGAACTGATTGTGGATGAAAATATACTTCAGGAACATTAAATATTTTTTGTAACGAGCATAGAATTATTCATCATTATACCATACCTTACACTCCGCAATAAAATGGTGTTACTGGGTGGAGGAATAGAACACTTCCATACATGGTTAGGTCTATTATGACTTATTCAGATCTTTCTTTGTCTTTTTGAGATGAAGCTTTACATAAGCATTGGGCATCTAAGGTTGTAACAGTCACTATTATGAGTTGTGGACTGAAAGGAAACCCTCACTTCGCCACTTAGCTATTTGGGGGGTGTAATGCACAAATTAGATTTCCAAATCAAAACCATACAAAATTACAGCCTCAAAGTACGACAAAAATTTTTATTGGTTACCCTTTAAATTAAAAAAGTTACATGTTTTATGATCCAGAAAAGGATGAACTAGTGGAAAGCGGGGAAACAATATTTTTGGATCAAAACACACCTCGCTATGCTAAGCGGGCGAGAGTGGAATTATTAGTTACTTGTAACAACCCAAAAAGCCTGTTGTCTGAAACAGTGTAAAAATTTAAAACTTTTGATTTGCATCTTGTGGCAATTGGATTTTTCCTGATATTTTATTGTAGTTCCTAATAAATAAAATTTTATAGAAATGAAACTTAGAAGAAATGAGACAACCAATAAGAATGTGATCTAAATAAATGTACAAATCTGAAATGATGACCTAGAAACTAAGCCAGCAGAAGTCATGGTAAATCAAAGATGAAGCATGTATTCAAAATTCAAAAATAGAATACGAGCTTATATGCTCTGAAATATAAACCTAGGAATAAAATAGGAGCTAAAAGAAACGAAATCGAAGTTAGATTGTAAGGACCCCAAACATGAGCAAGCAAGTCAGCAAAGGAAATCATGAACCTAAACTCAATAAAACAAAAATCCCATAAAAGACATTCCAAATAAAAGGTCAATTGTAAAATCAAAATCAATGGTATGAAAATTTAAAATAAAACAATTATAGGTCTTGTCACACTTGCCATCAAGCAAAACCAAAAAGGAGTACAGGAATTTGAGCTCAAGGCAAAACCAACTCAAATCTAAATTCAATTGAAAATCGGCCTCAAAATTGAATTGACAAAATTAAATTAGCAATTCAAATAGGCAAACCCTAGAAAATTAGCTAATTAGGAATTATAGTGCACCTAGCCCCTCTAAGCCCTGGCCTATTTCCAAAACCCACTGGGCTCTTGGCCTAGCCTGGAATGGCCTGAGCCAGCCCATGCATGCCCGAGCATGCCTGGCGTGTGTCGTGCATGTGCCGTGCGTGCACTAGTCCCACGCCTGGTGCCCACACTATGTGTTGCACTTCGCCAGTGCCTGGACCTCTCCTAATTATGGTTGCCTCGCCTTGCCCCGCGCATGCATACTTCTTCTTCCCCTTAGCCCTTTACCCTCCCCTCCCCTCTCCTACAAGCCTGCGCCCCACCTACGCCATGCTTCGCGCACGTCGTGTCAACCTTGCTTCGCTGCAACGTGCGATGCCATAGTTGTGCGCCATCACTCCCATGCCGTGCCATGGTCCTCGCCATCGCCTCACGCCCGGCCCATGTCGCACGTTGGCATTACTCCCACGTCAACTCCCTACCATCACCATGCATGCATTGGTTGCCTTTGCCTCACCCCACCGCTCCTCCCACTGTAAGAAATTGCCCTCTAGTCATTTGTAGCCCGTCGGAGACTCCTCCTTCTCCAACTTTGGCCAACCGGGGACTAGTTAGTAGAAGCTGTCCCCAGCCAATTTCATAGCAGCAAAGCGCCCCTACAACATCGCCAACTTGACTTCGTCGTCTATTGGAGCTGCTAACACCCCTACACCATCGTTGCTATGGTCCAGCCTCCAACGCCTAGGTCTCTCATCAACAGCCCACACCAGACTTCCCCAAGCTCCGTCGACCGCACAAATAGCCTCCTCGCAACCCATAGATACTCCTTGCCCAAGGAATTGGCTCAATTCCTCCACGTCACCCTAGCGCCATGCTCCAGCCACCTCCACCGCTTGAGCTTGCCACTGACCACCGTGCGAGCCAAGTTACACCATGAGACTATTACACCATGAAACTCAGCCCATAGATGAGCATGGTGGTGTAGATCCCATTTTTAGCATGTTCACGAACAGCCGAGCCTTCCCTCGCTGGCGACGAGTGTCACCTCCTCCTCAGTGAGGAAGACAATTGTAGCACAGTCATTAGGGTTAAACTGATAATTAGTTAAGGCTAATGCACGTTATCCACTCACTAATCCTCACTAACCGGTGGGTCCGTCATGTTTATTTTATGTGAAAAGTCTATTACATGTGAGCCATTGCACTATGTTAAACAATGTTAAGCTCGGTTAAATGAGGATGAGTCACTGACAAGTGGGCCCGATCTACTGTGGCTACTGTCCTAGGTCTCACATGTCAGTCACAGTAGGCTTTTTCAATTATAAAAAAATTCTAGAAATAAATTAAAATTCTGGGGCCCATCTGTTAGTGAGAGAAATTCTCTCCCTTCTTTTTATTTTCTAGAATTAATTCAAATCCAAAATTTAAAAGTGCATAACTTATTCATTTTAAGTCTAAATTTGATGAAACAAATATCTAAATTCATCTACATTCAAGATCTTTCTAATGGAACTAAAATCATGAATTTAAGAGCACATTTGAATTTTCATTTGAATTTAGTTCTATGTTGCTGTTTTTTCTCTAAATTTTCATACAACGTTAAAATAGCGTACGAGGCCCAAAAGAAAAAGAAGAAGCCAGAGCAAGTCAAGACCCGCAAGACCAAATATCTTATGAACAAGGCGAGTCAATACGTTACCATGCAAAGTAATAGCGTTGATTCTACTTCTTATGTAAAGTAATTCTCTTTAAAATATTAAATTACATTATGATACATTTATTTACCATGCAAATTTATATTCACTTTAGGGTTTTAGATACCCATCCATAATTTGTTATGTTAAAATTATGTCTCACTCTTTGACATGATTGCATCATCAACCATTGTCATTGTAGATAATATAATGGTAACATGCAGATAGTAAGTCTACAATTATACATCATGCTTAGTACGGCTTAAATACTCGGGGGCATCAAAATTCCCGAAGCATCATTTTCAATCAGGAGAAATTGTTTTGGGCAATCTTTTAGGAAAATGGCTGGTATAATTTGACATGGTTATTTTACGTTCCTAAAATCCCCAACATGCTCATTTTATCTAGGTGGATGGTAAGAGGGGTTGTTGCAGTAGATGCACAAGAATGTGTGGCTTGGATTAGAACTACCCAGCTAACCCTAATGACTGAATCTTGTGACGACCTCCCATTGTAAAACAAGTACAACTACAAGTCTACAAAATACAGCTTGGCTTAGTAAACTTATCAGACCCGAAAAGTCATCTCGTTGGTAAAGGAGTGAAGTAGTACAAGTACAGGATGTGTTCCGACTTGGATGGGACACCAAGGGGAGGTGAAGTCTGTTAGCTGTGCTAGTCGTTGTGAAAAGTTGTAGTCCAGCTATGCTAGTCATTGTGTGGACGTCCTGAACAACTTATAGGACCTACTATGTGTGGGAGCAGCCCATAAGGTTGAGATGACGAAAGGGGCAGGGTAATTTGAAAAGTTATTGTGATGATCTACTCATATGCACGGCCAAGGAATTATGTAGAACAATGAATCAATTATCTCTTGTGGTAAAGTGTACAACCTCTACAGAGTGTAAACTGTTTGAACAGCCAAGCCCACAGTCATGGGCGGGCATGGGAACTTAACTTGATATAGCTCTATTTCAAAAACTTTGTATGTGAAAATGGAAAACTGGTGAGCAGTAAAAGCCCTGATTTGTTTTGCTCTAGGACATCGATCCCAGTGATGGAATTGAGCGGACAGAACACTGGAAAAACTAGCATGAGATGCAGAGACCATGTAACCGTGGATGGAATATGTACTACTACTACTATTGCAATCTTTCACACACTTTAGGAAAATATGTTTTTAGTTAAAACTGCTAAGTCTCAGGAATTCCTAGTTACTGTAGATTTTTCAAGGCATTTGGTAGACAAAGCAACTTTAACTATCCTTTCATAAGCCAAGCATTTATATAATTGCATATTGTATGTTGGCTCACTGAGCACGGTGGTTTGTGCTCATATTCGCTCAATAAAATCAGAAATATGTGAACAAGATCATTATGCCTACGATGGCACACCTGACCCGAATGGAGGAGTTGATGAAGGAAATTAGGACGATCTTCCGTGGTTTCTTGTCCCGATTAAGTAGACTCTGAGGGAGACCGTGTGCGCCTATGTTATCTAAGCTTAAAATAATATATGTCATTTACATTTTACCCTTAGTAGTTTGCCTGTAGATATTTGTGGTCCTACTTTGCTTACTACTTCCGCTTCCACTTTTGTGTTCTGTAAACACTTGGCCTAATCAGCCCTTATGTAAATTATCACCCAACGTGGTGTATTTTAACTTTGGTGTATTATTAATGTATGATAAGTTCTAGCGATATATGAAATGATTTAGTAATGTATCTGTGAGCACTATCTACTGATTTAGGAAATAGTGTTGTGGAATCATAGAGAATTCTGGATTGTAAAATTCGAGTCTAACACAACTCCATCGGAAACACAAATGGATAAATCTGGTATTAATCCTCATAATAAAGGATGTTCAGCTCTTGAACAAAATACAAATCAAACTCCTAACACTAATATGCTTAGAAGAAGTGAGAGGAATTTAAGTACACTCCAATATCTAGATGATTAATATTTGTTCTTAGGGGAAGTTCACTATAAAATTTTAGATTTAGATGAATAACCAAATATTTATAAAAAAGCAATATACTGCTCACAATTAAATCTATGGGTGGAAGCTATATGGGAAGTATTAAACTCGATTAAAAGGAATAAAGTTTGGAAACTTGTTGCTAAAGGCTTTACACAAAGGGGAGGTATTGATTTTGTGGAAACTTTTTCTCCTATGGTTAAATTTACTTTAATTCATATTATTAATGCTTTAAAGGTTTATTATGATCTTAAACTCAACCAAATAAATGTTAAAACTGCTTTTCTTACTAGTCTTTTGGAGGGGAAATATGTATGAAACAGCCAGAAGGTTTTAGAGAGAAAGGAAATGAAAATAAGGTTAGCGAATTGAATAGATCAATTTATGGTCTTAAATAAGCTTCACATCAATAATATATTCTTCTTTGATAATGCTATCACATCATATGGATTTTCAATAACAAAAGGTGATCATGGTATATATACAAAAATTATGGGTAAATATTTTATCTTACTGTCTTTATATGTTGATAATATTTTTATTGATTCTAATGATAAGCATACATTGATGGAAGTGAAAGTTTAGTTGTCTTCTAAATTTGATATAAAAGATATGGGAGAAGTTTCCTATATTTTAGGAGTTTAAATGCATAGAGATCGAAATAAAAAGATTCTTGACTTGTCCTAAAATACATACCTTAGAAGCATTTTAAAAAATTATATGGAAACAACAAACTAGTTAATGTACTAAAGTAAGTGAGAAATTATATCTAAATACTCGTGAGAAAAAAGTTCGAATGAATAGAAAGCAGATGAGACATGCTGATCAGTGAACCATGACAGAAATCGCTCGACTATTCACTCGAGCTTCGGAGTACCTTATCTGAGTACTCCAACTATATAGTGGCACCATTTTTCCCGTTTCAGATAGAATAACAAACTTGACCAGTGGACACTGGGGTTGACTGCGGCTTCCAAGAAACCAACACATGGCAACCATTAAATCGAGACGTTCTGTCTACAACTTGTCGGTTTACTAACTTGACCCAGGCTCTCCTAAGTCGTTTTATGCTAAATAACGTGCACCACACCTACCCTTCACCATACGAATAGAAGGTTAGCATCGAAGGCTTCGGACTCTAGAACAACCCTACCCGATGAATTCTGGGCCCAACGTAGATTGGTTCAGCCCAACGTGAGCCCACAAGCATTTTGGTGGAATTCTGATTTGCGATTCAGAAGCATGGAAAATGATGGCCCATTCAATGTAAAATAAAGGGAAAGGCTTGCCTCAACAGATGCCATAGTACGAGAGAACAATCCAATGGTCGTAATAGTGACGATGATGTTGTTCGACGTGATGCTCTAACGGAAATGACGTTTTACGGACAAGTGCCCAGGTATTTTAAGTTACGGCTAATAGTTTTTAGCTACAGGTGATGATTTTTAACTGCGATTGATGGCTTTTTAGCTGTGCTTTTGAAACGACTACAGATAATAGAGACACCGACGTTAACAACGCATACAGTTTTGGGCTCAGAAAATTGTTTGGAAAAGCCGCTTAGAAACCATACCATTTATTCCAACACTTGAAGAAGCCAAAACCAAAAATCACAAAAAAAAAAACCAAAAAAAACATGGCCAAGATCAACCCATCCACCAGCCTATTTCAGCTCAAGGAATGGAATGGGTTAATGGCATAAACAAGTCACCCCACATGACCACAAAATCTGTCGGAATTGAGGGATTTGATCGTCCCACCAAAATCCTAGGAAAAGATGGTTTCTAAAACCAAACACCCCAAACAGTACATCAATGTACACTGGCACAGATGGACTACATGTTATGCTGCGGGTAGACTACGCTAGCACAATTTTAAAAATTCTATCGCATAAATAAGGAACCTTCGTTAGTAATAGATTACGAGATTACCACTAGACGCATAGACTCGTAGCAAAAAATCTCCAGACCGCATATACATTTCCAGGTGACAGTGTGCATATGCAAATAAAGATTCATAAAGAAAGTTTTGTAAAGGAGTTGTATATCAACATATTATCTCCCTTCCAAATTACCATAATTTTACTAATAATATTACTTGTGCCTTTATTTAGAAATCTCTTCTTTTGACACAACTCCATTAACTGGAAACAAGGTACATTCAAATGATTTGATTTAATCTCAGCAAAGAATGCCTAGCTTTACCCACACGATATCCGGCACTTGATCAAAGACGGGATAACAAAATTCATCACTTATTCACAACATGAGTACTACCCAGTACGGAGAAGGTCCCTCTCAACAGTGAGTCCCTTACCAGGCCTAGGTATGGGTGATTTCTACATTGCTTCCAGTCCCAGGGATCATACTATGGCATATACCAGTCTGTAGTTCATACTAACAATGAATCTACCCATGGTAATACCAATAAAATTAATATAGTAACTGAATCAAGTTCGAGTAATCGATGCTGTGGATGGGCAGTAATCATGTCTTTTCTCAATGCACAAGTAAATTTCTTATATGCTTCGGGCGGAACCACCTTTCCAGCAGAGACTTGCACACGCAACCACCGAATATCATATGCGCACTGTCACCTCCAAACCATACACACATATCCGCCCTCAGCTAGCATTTGCCACAATATCACTCCAGGTGAGTGATCCGACACTTTCATTCATCATACTAGGATGATCATAAATTTAGATGCGTCAATTCATGATGACAGACCACAATGTAACAAGATTATTGTTGTCCATATTCACTACTATGTTAATCTAAAGTATGATATACTAATACTAAGTTCATCAAGGAAAACCAAATCATATGGATGGTAGGTAAACATTGTAATTAAGACATTAACTAGTTAAACATGATCATTTAAAAGTAACTGGTAACAATTAGCAGTGATAATTAAATAATGCAGAAATTAACTCACACATAATATAACACAACTAATAGGAATTCAACATGAACAAGGAATGTGGCATACCTTGCGACTCATAGTTAGTGTTCACTCCTTCGTAGATTTCAGGGTTATTACATCTAGTTCCAATTGTCTCGGGGCTTTTTCTTCTTCGTAATCTAGCGTACAAACCTACGAATAAAACCAAATAAGCCTATTGCAAAGCTACAATATTTGGAAATAAAACACTAATAAAAGAAAAGGAAGAATAGAGCCGAAAAGTTATTGAAAGGGAAAATTGATGAAGAATCGACTTTAGAAAGCTTGAATTTGAAGATGGAGAGAGAACAATGATGTTTGGAGGGCTCATTGGCGTTTAGCTTTAGTCCACTATGCAGAACTAGGGTTTAGGTTTAGTCCATTGTGCAGAACTGGGCTAACTTAATGAAAAATGGTCTGAAATTAAGTGAATCGTTCACAAATTGCTTCTAAGCTAGGTTGAATCGGTGGGAACCGGTTTGGACTTTGACTAAATGGTCTGACTCGGGTTAGACTTGGTCTGAAACTGGTTCGGGTCTGGTTTGGTTCTGCACGAGGAGGGTTTACTTGACCGCATGAGCACAGTACTAAGTACGGGCTCAGTCGAGTGTGAGTGGCTTGGTTAGGCGTGCTAGCAGGTTCGGTTGGACTGTGAGAGCGTAGTGCCTATCGACATTGTTCTTCTTCTCAGTTGAGTAGAGGGAAATAGAGAGGGAGAAAAGGACGATGATGGCGACATGGTGGCGGAATACTACAACGTTTGGTATCGCAGTGCGGTACGTTCTAGTTGTTATAGTTCGATATGAGGATACTATAACGAAGCCTGCTTCTACTTCATAGACATCATTTTGAGAGTTCCTTTCATTTGAATATTCTTCTACAGGAGTAATTTTTATCATATTATGGAATTCAATTACATTTATAGCCGGTAATTTGACGTGTGGGATGCCACACGTGCAAGTTGCTCTTCTGTGAGCATAGTTTACCGAGTTATGTGTTCCTAGTGGAGCAATTTAGAAATACATGAGATAAGTTATTTACTATATTTATCCAGCACTACAAGTGATATCTTGATTTATGTTGTTTGATGATTGAACATTTGTTCAAAAGGTCAGTTGTATAGATCAGACTTCGCTAGGTTATAAATTGTTGAAAACCTAGATTTATTCGTCTGCTTTGTTGATAACTATGTTTTTGGCCTATTGATTGTTTGTTCAATTTGGCTTCATAAGAAGCATTTGGAGAAGATTGTTCTAATGGCCTCACATAATTTGGTTTCACGAGAAGTATTTGGATAAGACTATTCTAGTCTTACTCGTTGAGATGGGACTATCGAAACATAAGATCTGTTGATAAAGATTTAATTGGAGAAGATTTCGATATTTTAGCTACATGACTGAATTTGTCTTTAGGTGAAGATTGTCAACGTATTATCCTAATTTGACATTAGAGGTGGCCAAATGGGCCGGGCCGTGACGGGCCGCACCGTCACTGTAGACCCGGCCCGGGCACGGCACGGCACGGCGGCGAGGCGGGCCGGGCCGGCACGGCACGGCGGGACGGGCCGTGCCTAGGCCGAGGGCGCGGCACGGTGGGCCGGCACGGCACGGCATGGCCCGCCCAACGGCACTAAACGGGCCGTGCCGGCCCGGCACGGCACGGTCGGCCCGGTAATTTGAAAAATAGCCTTTTTTTTACCGTTGGGGGGTAAAAAATTCGGAAAAAATAGCAAAAAAATTCGAAAAAAATCTGAAATTTTTCCTATAAATAGGGGGGCATCCGGCCTCAATCTTCCACATCTCAAATCTCATTCTTCTCTCTCGGTTTAGCTGTGAAAAATCTGAAAGTGTTAGCGCAAATTTGGTCAAAATTCGAGCAAAATTCCGAAAATTCAAAAATCTTCAAATTTTTTTGTGAGAGCTACAAAGGAGGTAATAATGCTGTCTTATTTTAATTTTTTGGTATTATTTGTTGGTTTAATTTTTTGTTATTATTTGTAGGTTTAATAGTAAGTTAATCGTTTTTGCTATTTCAATTTGCAGTTGATTACTTGATTTAATGGAGAACTACGATTTTCAACTCTCCGAATATGGCCTCTCGGCGGAGGATATGCAATTGTTTCAACAAGCATATCCATCCGCGGAAGGTCCACATGTACAAACTGGAGATGCCGAAGAAACGACGGCCCCGGTGGCGCAGGGTCCAATCGATCCATCTTCTGCTGGCTCAACAAGTGCATCCACGACCCAAAGCACGGGTGCAAAAAGAACAAGAGCTAGTACATCAATAGTTTGGAATGATTTCGACAAGAAGATCAAGACCGAAAGTGATGGAACTGAAGTGAGGTATGTTGTTTGTAAAATTTGTGGTAATGAATTGACTGCAAAATCTTCAGGTGGGACGGGTCATCTACAACGACATGCTGCAAGCTGCAAGAAAAAGCAAGGAATACAAATGCGCCAGACACAGCTGCAATATAACCCCGACAGTTCGGTACGTACGTGGGAGTACAACCCAGAGGTAGCTCGGGAATCTCTTTGTAGATTAATTGCTTCTCAAGATTTACCTTTAAATTTTGGTGAATCTGATGCTTTCCAAAAATATATTAAGACTGCTCATAACCCTCGATTTAGTACTGTATCTATGCAAACAACAACTAGAGATTTAATTAAATATTATAAAAATTGTTGTGATAAATTGAAAGAAATGTTTCATACATGTACATTCTCTATTGCTTTGACATCCGACATATGGAGTGGTAGGGCTGAGAGGATTATATTAGTGTTGTTGCTCATTATGTTAATGATGACTGGATAATGGAAAAAAGAATTATAGGATTTAAATTAATTAATGTTTCACATAATGCTGAAAATATTGCAGAAAACATTATTAAAGTTGTAGAAGATTTTGGTCTCACGGATAAGATTTTTTCCATAACTTTAGATAATGCAGCTGCAAACACTAAAGCTATGGAAATTCTTACTCCTTTGTTTGATACTTATGCACAGTCTTTCTTATTGCATCAATGTTGCGCTTGTCATATTATTAATCTTATTGTTAAATCTGGTTTAAAAAGATTAGATGCTTGTATTAATTCTTTTAGAGATGCAATTTCATTTATTAATTGTTCTAACCAACGAATAGCCGCATATAAGAGTTTTTGCGTAGCAATGAATGTTCGTCCTAGAAAATTTGGTTTAGACATGCCTGTTAGATGGAACTCTACTTATCTTATGCTTAAACATATATTGCCACATAAGAGCCATGTATCTGTTTTCCTTCACACCCAAAGTCATCAATCTCGTAGCTCCTCAAGTAGAACCCAAGTTAGAGACCCTGAACTTACTGAGGACGATTGGGATGTTGGTGAAAAAATATTTTCCTTTCTAGAAATTTTTCATAAAGCTACAGTTTGTCTTTCTGGAGTATACTACCCTACATCTCCCATGATTGTTCATAATATTGTTGAAATTGCCACTCACCTAAAGGCTTTTGAAAATGATCCTATACTACGGGATGCTGTAGGTGCCATGAAATCTAAGTTTTTAAAATATTGGGGCGAAATTCCTATTTTATATGCATTTGCTTTTATTTTGGATCCTAGGGCCAAACTCCAAGGATTTATAAATGTTTTACAAGTTTTAAGTGAGGCTACCGGTTTAGACTATTGTTCATACTATACACAAGTTAAGGATAAATTAAATGAGGTATATAATAAATATGAAAATAAATTTGGATCTGTGCGTTTAGAAAGACCCCCGGTAGTCCCTAGCACCTCTAGGGGGGCTATGCAATGGGGCAAGATTTTTGGTTCTTCGTCTAGTTCTCGTGCAGGTGCAGGTACACAGCAGTTAGGAGGAGGAAGGCGACAAAACACTGGAGACCTATCAAGCTATCTCAACAGTGATAGCGTCAGCTTCGAGCAGGAGTTGAACATCCTCTCATGGTGGCAAACCCAGAAGGTATCATATCCAGTGCTATCCATATTAGCGCGGGATGTGTTGACTGTTCCTGTCTCTACAGTCTCCTCGGAGTCAGCATTCAGTCTTTCCGGAAGAATAATCGAGGAGCGACGAACAAGTCTCTCCAACGAGATGGTCGAAGTACTTATAACCGTCAAAGACTGGGAACAGGCTGAATCAAGACTCCAACATACTGCAGATAATAAATATTTAGAAGAATCTTTTGAGAATTTGTATTTAGATAGCAATGAATAGGATTTTCAATATTTTTCTTTCACATGTGGTCAATAATGAGCTTTATAGGCTGTACTCTTTTTTCTTTACCAAGGTTTTCTCAAATTGAGTTTTTACTTGGTAAAGTTTTTAATGAGGCAGCCATCCCATGTAATTTAATAAATTAATAAAGCTCATTATATCATTGCAAATATTTATTTTTATGATTAACAATGTCTACAATTTTCTATATTTTTTCTGAATTTTCTACAATTTTTTACAATTTTTCTTAATTTTCTACAATTTTTCTTATTTTTTCGGCTAAACGGGCTAGCCGGGCCGGCACGGCCCGTTTAGCCTTAACCGTGCCCGGGCCGGCACGGCACGGCCTCGGGCCGTGCCTGGGCTCCCACCGCGGCCCGCGGCCCGCGGGCCGGCACGGCACGGCCCGTTTAATACACGGGCCTTAACGGGCCGTGCCGAGCCCGGGCCCGTGCCGTGCCGGCCCGGCACGGCCCATTGGCCACCTCTATTTGACATTGTGACTATGCCGAGGCAACACACACGCCAAGTGGCGAAAACGACTCTGACTTGATTTTTTTCTTCATTCAAGAGTCTTGTTTTCTAACTTATATATATGCACTGTATAGTAACACGGTTCTTCTCATGTAGTGATTTCGGCCTCCTTACATTTCATAACCAAGGGCACGGTACACACGGAGGCCTCAGAGCAACTCCAACCGATTCTTTATCTTACTCTTTATTGTATATTTACCTAATATGACTCAAGAAATGGACTCCAACCGGTTCTTTATCCTCCTCTTCATTTTTATCGAGTCGCTATTTTCTCCCCGTCGCTAGCTAGATTTGGCGAGTGCCTCCTCACTCGCTTCTTAAATAGCTAGGCCATTGGAATGCTAACTCAAATAGAGAGCAGCAAATAATAGTTAGCCTCTTCATCCTAGGATGTAAAGATGGAGAAATGACTAATGGGATGGAGTTGCTCTCAGTTGGACCGCACGATGGACGCTCAGGTGCTCAGCGAGGATGCCGTTGGATCCTCAGTCGCACCGCGGTCCCGATGAACCAGGTCAACCAGCGATAGATGATAACATGCACAGTCGCGGCGGCCGCCGGCTGGCCTCATTTGATCATTTCTCAAGCGCTCGATCAACTCCAAGCTGTTCTGCCGGGATGAACTACTAAACAAGCGGCCCCGGCTTGAAATCATGTTTTGGCTGTAGAAAATCTGGCTCATGCGCACACGGAAAGAAACAAATACGAGTCCTTGCTTGTGTGTACGTGCTTTGGAGTCTCAGCGTAAGTTCGATGTAACTCTGGCTACGTAGGATATAAAATGACGTGGGTGAGAGTGAAAAAGTATAGAAAATTAGATTGTTTCTCATGTAGTAGTTGACTATAATATAAGAAAAAAGGTATTGTATATGAAGAAACTATCTATAAAAATATGTAAAAAGATAATTTATTGTAAGAATTATCTTTAATATTGTCTATATGTAACATAAAGAGTATTACAGATAACAGTTGCCTATATCATTATACTCCTAGGAGTATATGCCTAGGACGCCGAGCCAAGTTGTGTAAAATGCATCGGGAAATCCATGGTTTGGTAGAGAACTTTAGATAGTAAGGTATAGGAAGTTTTTATCTTCTTTTTTTTTTTGTAATCCCAACTTCTTGGGAGCCTCTTGTGTGCACATTAACACGTTTTCATCAGTCACACAAACCTGATCTAGGATCCATCAAATTGTTGATCATGTCAGAAGAAACGAGGAATCCTTGTTAACAAAAGCCTAGCTACTCCTATAGTCCTATGTATAGTCAGGGTCACTGTCTGATTGCAGTTTAGGACTGACTTTACATGCTTTGCCTTACAGACGCTTTTCATCTAAACTAACCAGTGATTGCAAAGCTCTGCACACGTTCCGGTACCTTGCCTCTCTGTTCCGGGCGCCGGTGACCTGACGACTGACGACAGTCCGCCGCCGTCGTATCCGTGTTGGGCGGTGGTGCGGCTTATTTAATTGGGGTCAGGAGAAGTCACGCGCACCGACTCTTACATCCTTCTTTTCAGCTGCGGTTTATAGCAGTGGCATATAATTTTTGACGCTAGTACAAGCGTATGTGTAAACGAACTAACTACATATAACTTATAAGTCGTTTAAAAAAACTGTCCTAATAAACCGCGATGACAAAAAAGTTGTTCCATTTATTTATTTAAAAGAAGTCATAAACCGAAAAAAACTTGACCCACGAATTACACCAATCACCATGGGCAGATGCACGTGCATCAGTGAGGGGCACATGCCTTAGACTGATTTTAATTTTGGTGCTTAGAGTCTAAGTTTACACAGTGTGTGCTCTCACATGCCGAAAATTAGTGTCCCCACATGTTAAGGACTACATATATCTAAAAGAAAAAATGCTTAAACACGTTGACAAACAGGAAGAGAAAAGAAAAACACGCAGAACATTGACAAAGCAAATCACTCCAAAAATATATGTATAAGTTGAAGTTGGCGTAACATAGCATATCACCCGATCATGAAAAGAGAACAAAATAACAGAAACTACTTGAACTGATCGAGCATAGGCCACTAGCCGATCCAGCCCCAACCAACGTCAGCTCAAGGAATAAGCCAGCACTAGCCTCAAGCCAACCAAGTAACTAACGCCAGGTCCAGACGACGCTTAACCTACCTTCCCCTATTCTCTACGTGGCACACCACGCACGCAACTTTTCGTCTACAACAGTGACGGGTTCGGCACCGGAGCTACCGTTGTCTGGAAGCACGCCGTTCGCTTCTCGCCTGCGCCTGCGTGCGTTGGATGGTATGGTTAGATTTATTGTTGTGTTAATCTTACTGCGCGTGCATACAAATGGGTAAATCTCGGTGTACGTATGTTGTATGCAATATGGCCGACGGTCACGGCAATAGGTGAGGTCGTCCACCCGTTGTCTTGTCCTAACTCCTTGCTTTCAAAGTTCAAATATTTAATGGTTTTTATAGCTAACGAAGTAACGATCAACCAACCAAAATAGGTACTAAATTTTATGATTTAAATTTTAGAGTTTCAATTCTATGATCTTTAAAATGTTTATGGGCTGGGGCTTTAATATTAGAATGCACTGTTTCGATTTTTGTAATAATTAAATTAGAAAATTTTTCAATGTGTTTCAATATCTAATTTAATGTGTTCTAACTTTCAATAATTGTCATCTCCGTATGGCAGGTAGTCTATAGTCATAGACCTATTTCTAAAAATAAAAGGCACCAGATTCAAGTGCAAATGCTACAAATACTAAAAGTTCAAAAATTAATTGGAAAGAATAGATTCAGTTTGATCAGGGAAAAGGAAAAGAATAGACGACTATCTCCCAAATCAGAAAGATATGGTAAGAAGAAAGTACTTGGATTAATAGGCCTTGCCAACCTCGCACATATGATTTTTCATAAACAATGTTTAGGAAGAAGATTTAACTATACACGATTTGATCAATATAGTAGTTGGCTTGAGTATGGTGAGTCCAAAATATAAAATTTAGAATACATTATTATGTAATACATTTTTGATGGATGCGTCGATAAATATACGTATGAAGCAAGAGGCCCTGTGTTATTTTTGTTCTAGATCCATCACTGTCGATCACCTCCCAACATAGGACATTTCCAAACCAACAAAACACGTGTCAGGAGCTCAGCAAGAGGACATGGGTAAGAGGCTTAGTTAGTGTACAACGTGTTTAATTAGTGTAAAATAGATTAATTATTGGCAGACCAGCCACTGTACATGGTTGTCGAGCTATGGTAGCTCGGCATGTCCTCGTGCCAAGCTAGGGTAGCTTAGCATACTCTTGTTGAGACCTTTTAGCTCAGCAGGTGAAGAACTTTTTAAAAAAATATGGCTACAGTGAAATATGGAAGGATTCCAAAACCATCGAACGCACTAGCACTACAGTACCTTTGTTCGGTAGCCGCCAGTCGGTCAGAGAGAGAGCAGAGCACCCAAAAGGCATGGGAAGGAAAAGCAAGGGGCCGAATCCGGAGGCACACGCGCGCTTTAAAGAGAAAGAACGGGAGGAAGAGCGGCGACGCAACAGAGGAGTGCAAAGCCGCGCCCGTCCGCACGCATGGGCCCCTCGCGCGCGCCAGGGATCGCCATCGATGGCTAGCTCGTCGCAGCACCCCAATAAATCCTCCCCGGCGCGGGGGAATCATGGATTCGCTGGCCCCACCGTGCCGCCCAGCCCTGGTGGCCGCAGAGGATCCGTTTGCCCCGAGCGCCCACGTGCGCCCGCCGCTCGGGTGTGGGGGCCGAAATCGGTACGCGCACACCCAGGTGCGCTGCGTGCTTTCTACCCGTTGTGGAAAGCTGGTCCTGTCCTGGCGCAGCAGCGTGGGACCAGGGAGATATTACCGGGGATGGGTAGGTAGATTGGTTTACCTCGGCCTGGTGACGACCAAGGCCTACGCAGAGCATCCAAACCTGTGGCGTGCATATATCCTCTGCAAAACACAGTACAAATAGTCTCTCTCACTCTCTCTCACACACACACACACACACACATATATATATATATATATAATTAGATAAGCCTCGATGCAATAAGCATTTTGCAAAAATTCAACTAAAAACACAATGCATATTAGAAGGAACAAAAAACACAACGTATATCTTTTTCTTTTATTTTTGGATTTCATTTTCACATTTCGTTTGTCCCTATGTATATTGAATTTTGGTTAGATTTGAAATTTTGTGGTTTGATGGATTGATTTTATATTAATGTTGCTTTTTTTGGAATTTTCATGGCCACTTGCGTCATGTTTTGAAGATGATGCACTAAAATTTTGGATGCACTGAATATTACCCTGGTGACGACATTGATATGATCTTGTGCGATGATTGTGTGGAATCAACTACCGCTTGTTGTCCTTCCCGTGAAAAAAACAAGGCAATTTTCACTCATGTGTTGTTTATAATTCACTTAAATAGCTCGACTGACAGCAACTCCAACCGATTTTTTATCCTGCTCTTCATTGTATATTTACCTAATATAACTCAAGAAATGGACTCCAACCGGTTCTTTATCCTCCTCTTCATTTTTATCGAGTCGCTATTTTCTCCCGGCCGCTAGCTAGATTTGACGAGCGTCTCCTCACTCGCTTCTCAAATAGCTAGGCCATTGGAATGCTAACTCAAATAGAGAGCTGAAAATAATAGCTAGCCTCTTCATCCTAGGAAATAGAGAGGGAGAAATGACTAATGGGATGGAGTTGCTCTGATAGTATTATGATCTGGATAAAATTATTATACTTGTATAACCGGGTTAGTTTTACTTTCGTCCTTGGCGCTCGTTAATTTTCCGAAGCGTGAAAAGAAATATCAACTGAAGTGCCAAAATGGTTTTACGTTTAGAAACGTGATGCGCCAACTTTTCGAAGCAACAATCAACTTTTTGTCCAACATGATCAGCATCAACTTAGGGTCTGTTTGGGAGAGCTCCATCAGCTCCAGATCACGAAAAACAGCTTCACTCCACGAAATTTTACCCAAACGCTCCAGCTCCGTGAAATCTGGATCCACCAAAATCCTGGATCTGAGGGCCAGATCTATGGATTTCATGGAGCTCCTCAAGGGGTGCTCCACCGTGGAGTTGGGTGGTAATTACCCACCAATGCCACTGATTACACACAAAAGTGGCCATTCCCACCAAAACCTCAATTTCGTAGATCTGGAGCTGCTGTACAAGTCAAACACTCCATGGTGGGATCCCAGATCCACGGTGGAGCTGCTCCATGGTGGAGCTGCTGCTCCAGATCCACGTTTTCAGTGGTGGAGCTCTCCCAAACAGGCCCTTAAGCAACAAAACTAGCCATCGACGGCCCTGTTCGTTTTAGATTTAATTTTTGGTTTATGTCTTTTAATTCACTATTTTTTATTTTATTTTGTATTTTCACTTTTTAGCTTTTTTAGCTTTTGTCTTTTTTTCATATTCCTTCGTATTGTTCGTGAAAGCCATCGACGCCATCATTTTTTTATCGAAATCCATGAAGTTATGCCGAAATGAAGGCTTCAAGCCTGAGATTTACACAACGATTTATAATGAGTAAAAGATCTTGCCAAGAGATGCCCTGCGCTGAAGCCCGAGTAGCATGGGTCTTGCAATTATTCGCAGAAAGGGTTTTTATTAATATCACCTAGATGTAGGGATGCAAACGGATCGAATACGAACGGACAATTTCTCTACTATATTTGTTTTCATATTTTTTTCTCGGATGCAGATGCGAATACGAATACCTCAGATAAGAATGCAAATACGAATAATATCGAATACAGATACGAAGCGAATACGAATCAAAATGAATATGGTCACGAATATTTATCGGAACATGAAAAACCCATTAAACTATACATCCAAAATCATTGAAAACACATAAATAGTTTATCTTATCAAAACATTCATGAAATCTAAATAAGTATAAGTATTTTTATCCACAATAGTCATACCGTTGTACAGATTTTAAATCTTTAAGTGGCAGTTAATTTTTCTAAAGTCCTAAATAATTCTTAATGGATTTCTACCATTTACATGTGACTAATAAATTAATTAAGTATTTAAATTTGCATCAAAATGATTTAAACAGGAGTACATCAATTTAATCGATACAAATTTTAATCCAGCGACAATATTAAATTTATTTTTTAATAAATATAAATATTTGCTAGTGGTGTTTGTAATTTAATATGACTAAGGAACCTAATGCCTAATGGTAATGGAGGCTTATGGTTTGGTTGGGCTAGTGGGCTGGTGGCAGGGGAGATGAGAGAGCTTGATTGGGCTGGGTAATGTTGGGGTGAAATTCCGGATATCCGTTTTCCTATTATCCAGATAATCTGTATTCGTATTCGTATTCACCATATATCAGACCTACTGTATTCGTATCCGTATCCGACTAAAAAATCCGTATTTGTATCCGATCCGAGAATTATCCAAAGAAAATCTGATCCGATACAATCCGTATCCGCTTTCATCCGGATCGGTCAGAAATTATCCGATCCGTTTTCACCCCTACCTAGATGTTTTTTTCAAACAATCATCTAAATTTCTTACATTTAGATGTGCGCAAAAATTTGTGTGATGTCACCTCCACCTTCTTCTCCGGTGACCTCTTCTTCCTCCTCTTCGACGACCCTTTCTTCCCCCATGCATGCACCTAGGGTTCATCGTTCCCCTGGGGATAAAGGGAGGCCAGGGGCAGTGGGCAGCGGAGGGGGCAACGAGCGGGATAGGAGGGTGGCAGCGGCAGCGGCAGCAAAACGTACTAGCTATTAGGTTAGGCGGACGACACGGGGAGGGTAGGGGCTGCGTGGCAAGGGCGCCGTCGGTCACAGGTGGTAGAGGAGGAGGTGGGGGGTGGTGGAGGGAGGTGCGCAGAGCTGCTCCAGTGAGAATGGAGGGGGCAGCGCAAGGGGCAGCACAGAAAGGAGCGGCATTGGGTAGGAGGCAGGCGGGTCGGGGTGAGAATGGGTTAGGGCTATATGGGTTATATAGTAAGGGGGAAAGGATGATTGCATTTGGATTTTAATCTAAGGGTTACAAAATTTAGATAATTATTTGAAAGAAAACATTCAGATGATTACTAGATATACCTCTATAGAAATATTACATTTGACACTCGGTGTTGTGTTAGGAACTAGCATGGTAAAACAACACCCTTGCATTCATGCTATACACAATAAAAATGATATTGCATTGACTGTTTTCTATTTTATTATATTCTAAACTTACAACATTAATAGCTGGCATTCTAATGTCATAGATTGGGAAGCATCCTATCGTCCCTTTTTTTATCTATTGTAATACATAATTGAAACATTGTAACACCCCATTTCTGGGGACATTAGCTTTCCCTCGCAGCTGCCCAGGATTGTTCAGCTGCGAGTACTGTAGATGAGTGTACACCATTGCCAAGGCAAGTTTAAATATAAAAACCAAACTTTATTACAAAATTAAGACTTAGCAGCCAAGTTTTACATAGTCGAGGCGTACAACCCAAAGTTACATTACAAAAGAAACTCTACAGGCATACTTGAGTGTAGAATAAACCCTAACACAAGGCGTCGTCTATATCGTAGAGCTCAACGTTGTCTTGATAGACTCCTTCATTCTCTTGACAAGCATTCTTTGTTTATGATTTTAGTAAGTATGAGTACAACCACTGTACGCAACAAGTCACATGGGAAATGCTATTTAACTATATGCAAGAGATTGCCATGAAGAGGGGTAACGCAGTTTATTATTTTATGTGGATGAAATTTTGTTTGTAAACACTTTGCTTTTAAACACAAAATATCAAATCATAAACTTCTTAAGGAATTTGGGGGTTTCAATAACTTGATTAACAGACTTTCTCATTTCCAAAACGATTCCAGATCTATTTATGCTTTGCTATTGGGATTACCCATTAAACATAGCTTCATATACCGGAAGCACGGTGTATTCGAATACCATTTGCAAATAACTCTGCAGAGCTGCTCAACTTTATCCACAAGATTCCTCAACCCTCATGACTGAGTTGAGAAAACAAGGTTGTTTCACTGCTCATATCTTTATGTAGCTTCTACCCGATAGACTATGGAACCCCTGTCACGGAAAACGGTGGCCTGACAGGGCAGAGCCTACCGTTGTGCAAGTATGGTTTACCGTTTCCATACCATAACCTAACGCCGGTTGTTCCCTCCCTGGAACAGTACATCATGCTAGTATGTAAATATTCAATCGATTTGAGCAGCTATTAAACCAGGTTTGACAAGTCAACACTTGTGGTTGAGCGATTGTTATGTTCTTTACTTGGCATAAGAGTCTAGTCCTTATATTTTCACCGAGGCAAATTCCATTCACAAACCCATATTCAGTGCCCGTGGCACTACCATCAATCCATACCAAGCCTCAACCCTAGGATAAGGTCATGGGCAAAAAACCGTGGTATCTCCTTATCCTAGAACCACTTTTGAAATTTTATCGGCAAAAAGCCAAGAATCTTAAAGATAAAGATTGTTGAGTTCCTAAACTACCATGATTACATTAATAATAATTTTAATATCACTAAGTCTTATCAAGGTGAATATGGCCATCAAATTAAACAGGACTTTTTCGGGTGGTAGGACATTAGCTAATATCATGTCATTCTAAACATCTTTTGTACATAAAATAACAGTGCATAAATAAAAATAATGAAAATACTGATAATTAAATAATTAAAGGAATGTAGGTTCAATATGATCAAAAACATGTGACTTGCCTTGCGGATTTATAACTTCAACAATTTCGTATTCTTCTATCTCTTGATCTTGAAATTGATCCTGAGTTTCTCCTTCTTGAATTAGTCGACTCTAGACGTCGTGTGCTAGCGCAAAGCAAGGAAAATAATTTAATTCCATGCTCGAAAAATTTGAGCTAGGAATAAAGAAATAAAATAAAGAAATAAAATCCAAAAAAATCAAATAAAATAGGTATTGGGTTTATATGTGTCTGAAAAGGCGAAACGAGCTAGGGAATGGATTGGTATGCTCGAAATGATCGAAATAGATATAAACTTGTATTTTCGGGTTTGGATGAATAGTAACAGGTCTGGCACTATTCACTATGGCTTTTACTATTCACTGCGGGCAGGGTACTATTCACAGTGGATGTTCACTATTCATGGCAGGTCGGCTTTAAGAGTTAACGGGTCGGTTTACTGTGCTTACCGGGCTTCACTATTCCTCACGGGTTCGGGTTCGGGTTCAAAGGCTATCGGGTCGCATGAACAGTAACTGCCCGTTACTGTTCATCTTCAACCTCTCGTCCGCATGCGCAACCGAAAACAGGGGAAGGAGCGGTGGCGACTGGAAGGGCTACAGTGAATTGCGATGCAACCGGAGACTATGGACGGGTTCCTGGGAGTGTCAAGGTTCTATTTTTGGGGTCGGCATGGTCAGGGGAGGCGGCGTTCGCCGAAGGTGAGGACATTTCTTCCCAGTGTATTTGGACGGCAATGGCGAGCTTCATGGGTTGAGGGGATCAAAGCTTTGGTATTTGAGCATCCTTAGGGTGAGGGGGTGACAGTGGAAGGGTTGGTTTGGGCTAGGGAGACCGATATTTGGCTAGCCATGGCGGGGTGGTTTCGGCCGGCAGAAGAGAAGGTGGCCAACGAGCTGGGGGGCATGGCTAGCCATGGCGACACTTTGATTGTGTTCTTAGGGTTATGAGGGAGCTACAGGAGCGAGCAATTGAAATGAAATTGACTCTACTTGAGGATTTGAGTCTGGGGCTTATGAGGGGAATTTCGGCGATTGTCGGCGGTGTGGGGGTCACCGGAGCAATTGGGGGCGTGGATGGCTTACAGGCACCAGTGCGTCTCAAAGGAGGGGCTTGGGGGCTTTTTATAGATGAGTTAGGGCAGTCGGCTGCAGGGGCAGTGTCTTCTTCGAGTTGGCTCAGGAGGCTTTGGGGAGGTTCATCCTTGGCGGCGGGGAAGTTGGCAGGTTGCGGTGGCATCTTGGCACTGCGTTGCGGTGGTCAACGTTTATGGCTTGTCGGCTGAGAGACAAAAGGGGGAGCGGCGGCCAAAATATCCGAGGTGGCAACGAATTACGGCCGTCGGTGCCTTGTCGGTCAAGGAAGGCTGATGAGGGATGGCAGAGGGAAGCATACGGCTGTCAGATTGGATGGTGGTGGCGGTAGAGGCTGGAAGGTGTGGGAGAGCGCTGGGGGCTTGGGCGGCAAAAAAAGATCGGGCGGTGGCACGATTTTTTTGGCTGGTGAATAGTGTCGATAAAACATCCGTTTCATGAGGCAAAGTAGCATGAATCTCAAGGTTGGATGAAGAGATTTGGAGGAGAATTGGCTGGGGAAACTCAAGAATCAAATTCAAAAAGAAATTCTCAATTTTCTATAAATTCTGTTTATGTCAACCTACCCCCCTTAAAAATGAATCTCATCCTCGAGATTCGGGGAATGCGTTGGAAAATTTCGCTGCAAATCCAATTCTTGCTCCTAAGCTATTTTATCCACTGTGTTATTCTGCCATTGGATTTTGTGAAGTCTTCACAATCCTGTTTCTTAATTGTCTCTTTGTCATGCCCAAGGTTAATATACTCAAGGCGATCTTTTTACCATTTTCAGGTTTTGAAAAGCTTAGGGCTTTTTGTAGAGTAGTGTATGGCACTTCTTTTTCCAATAAAGGCCAAAGAAACAAATGCATGACTCTAGGATCAATTAAAATTGGTGAGGGCTTCGAGTGAACGTACCCATGACGACATTGGTGGCTCTTGCTTCTCCTGTGTTCAAGATATGATTTATTTTTCCTTGAAGTATCTTTTGTTTTCTTTTTCTTGCTAACATGCATGTTGATGCTCCAGTTGGTGGTGGTGTAGGTGCAGTTTGCTGAGGATTAGTTGGTTGAGCTTAAGCCTTAACCTGAGCTTTTGCCACTTTAGAAGGCAGCCTTTACCTGGGCATTAATATTTGAGATGACTGGCTTATCCGCAATGGAAACATGTGTTCCCCTTATGTGGGCAATTTCAGTAATAGTAGTTTCCTCCACAAATATGACACTGTATTGCTGTAAGTTAGGGAACATTATACTGCGAGCTTGGAGTAATAATATGCTGAGGTCTTGGTGTGAGTATCACTTGTCGATTTCATTGATTCCTAGTTTGTGGTGATAGTACCATTCTCCTTTTAGGTGCTTTTGATGATGATGCTTCTTGCTCTATCTTTCTTTTCGAGCATCTTTTAACTCATTTCTTGCTTCTTTGGATGTAATTAACTTATTCACTATACTAGATAAATCTTTAAAGTCCATTGCTAAGATGTGATACTTTAGGGACTTTTGCAATCCTTCCTTAAATTGCTCCATCTTTTTTACTTCAGTCTTGACATCATATGGAGCATAACAAGCAAGTTAGTTAAATTGGTGAAGATATTCCATTACTGTTCATTCTCTATGCTTGAGTGCGAGGAATTCTCGTCGCTTTGCTTCTACAACTCCAGTAGGAACATGGGCTTGGCGGAATGATTCTTCGAATTCTTCCCATGATATTTCTTGGTCTTCATGTATGATTTGATAGTTCATCCACCATACAACGGCTTGACCTTGCAATTGATGAGAGGCATACAAAGTCTTTTCTTTGTCTGTACACTGTACAGTATTTAATTTCCTTTCAATATCTCTAATCCAATCATCAACTGCTATTGGGTTCGGTGAGGATGAGAAAATTGGAGATCTTGTCTTTTGAAAATCCGACCATTTGGACGTGATTTGTGTTCCTCCATGATTGGTAGTAAATCTTGATGAGCTTCTTATCATTGCCTCTGCTGTTGCCGCTCCTTGCATTGCTATTTGCTCCAAAATTTTAGCTTGTTGCTCCCTTATTTTCTTTTGATTTAGTTCAGTTTGGAATCGGTTTTGTTCCATCATTACTAGAATATCAGCCAAACGGATCTGATTAACTTCTTCTGCTTGTGGGTTACCTTGGCCATGAGATCCATTTCCTGCCATCTTAACTGCTTGGGTTTTGGAGTTGGTTCTATAACAATTTTTACAAAATCAGATAGATGAGTAAGGATCTAGATTTAAGGTGAGAATAGATTGAACAAGATGAGAGCTAAGACGAATTGAGGGAAATAGAGTTTTGAGGGAGGTAAGATATTATATATTAATTGCAAGCAAATTATGAGATAGAAAATATAGTTTTCATTTATCTTTACAAGCTGAACACATACCATACATACGAGGTATATATTACAACTCGTGTTACACACAAAAGAAATTACTACAAAAGGGTTACTTCTATTTTAACGTAATCTATACGACTACACAGCGTATATTTTGAGGTTAGAGAAGGATAGATGTAAATCCATTTTCGAAAACAAAATTGAACTAAATAAAAATTCTAGGATAGATGAGATGGCATTTAGGAGAGAAAAGATAACAGTAATACTTATATTTTATGAAGATTCTTTGATATTTCCAAATTAGAATTTTATAAACTTTCCTAGTATCACTTACGGTTTTATCCTATAGTCAAGTGAGTTGGCTCTGATATCACTTTGTAACACTCCCATTTCTGGGGACGTTAGGTTTCCTTCGCAATTGACCAGGATTGTTCAGCTGCGAGTACTGTAGATGAGTGTACACCATTGCCAAGACAAACTTAAACTAAAAACCAAACTTTATTACAAAATTAAGACTTAGCAGCCAAGTTTTACATAGTCAGGGCATACAACCCAAAGTTACATTACAAAAGAAACTCTACAGGCATGCCTGGATGTAGAATAAACCCTAATACCAAGTGTCGTCTATATCGTAGAGCTCAGCGTCGTCTTGATAGACTCCTTCGTTCTCTTGACAATCATTCTATGTTTATGATTTTAGTAAGTATGAGTACAATCACCGTACTCAATAAGTCACATGGGAAATGCTATTTAACTATATGCAAGAGATTGCCATGGAGAGGGGTAAAGCAGTTTATTATTTTATGTGGATGCAATTTTGTTTGTAAACACTTTGCTTTTAAACGCAAAATACCAAATCATAAATTTCTTAAGGAATTTGGGGGGTTTCAATAGCTTGATTACCAGACTTTCTCATTTCCAAAATGATTCCAAATCTACTTATGCTTTGCTATTGGGATCACCCATTAAACATAGCTTCATATATCGAAAGCATGGTATATTCAAATACCATTTGCAAATGACTCTGCAGAACTGCTCAACTTTACCCACAAGATTCCTCAACCCTCATGACTGAGTTGAGAAAATAAGGTTGTTTCATTGCTCATATCTTTATGTAGCCTCTACTTGATAGATTATGGACCTCCTGTCATGGAAAACGGCGGTCTGACAGGACGGAGCCTACCGTTGTGAAAGTATGGTTTTACCGTTTCCATACCACAACCCAACACCGGCTATTCCCTCTCTAGAATAGTACATCATGCTAGTATGTAAATATTCAATCGATTTGAGCAGCTATTAAACCAAGTTTGATAAGTCAACGTTTGTGGTTGAGCGGTTGCTATGTTCTTTACTTGGCATAAGATCTAGTCCTTGTATTTTCATCAAGGCAAATTCCATTCACAAACACATATCCAGTGCCTGCGGCACTGCCACCAATCCATACCAAGCCTCAACCAGTCCCCAGTGTATTTGGACGGCAATGGCGAGCTTCATGGGTTGAGGGGATCAAAGCTTTGGTGTTTGAGCATTCTTGGGGGTGAGGGGGTGATAGTGGAAGGGTTGGTTTGAGCTAGGGAGGCCGGTATTTGGCTAGCCACAGCGGGGTGGTTTCGGCTGACGGAAGAGAAGGTAGCCGATGAGCTGCAGGGCATGGCTAGCCATGGCGACGCTTTGATTGTGTTCTTACGGTTATGAAGGGGCTACGGGAGCGAGCAATTGAAATGAAATTGGCTCTACTTGAGGATTTGAGTTTGGGGCTTACAAGGGGAATTTCGGCGATTATCGACGGTGTGGGGGTCATTGGAGCAATTGGGGCGTGGGTGGCTTACTGGGCACCAGTGCGTCTCAAAGGAGGGGACACAGGGGCTTTTGATAGACGAGTTAGGGCGGTCGGCTGCAGGGGAGGTGTCTTCTTTGAGTTGGCTCGGGAGGCTTCGGGGAGGTTCATCCTTGGCGATGGGGAGGTCGGCAGGTTGCGGTGGCGTTTCAGCGCTGCGTTGCGGCGGTCAACGTTTGTGGCTTGTCGGCTAAGAGACAAAAGGGGGAGCGGTGGCCAAAATATCCAAGGCGGCAACGAATCACGGCCGTCGGCATCTTGCCGGTCAAGGAAGATTGATGAGGGATGGCAGAGGGAGGCGTACGATTGTCAGACTGGATGGTGGCGGTGGCAGAGGCTGGAAGGTGCGGGAGAGCGCTAGGGGCTTGGGCGGAGAAAAAAGATCGGGCGACGGCGCGATTTTTCGGCCGATGAATAGAGCTGACAAAACATCCGTTTCATGAGGCAAAGTAGCACGAATCTCAAGGCTTGGATGAAGAGATTTGGAGGAGAATTGGCTGGGGAAACTCAAGAATCAAATTCAAAAAAATTCTCAATTTTCTGAAAATTCGGTTTGTTTCAAACATGACATGGTGCTTCTACTTTTGCCATCATGTTTTTAGCTTACATGGCATCACGATTCTAAAATTGCCGTCATTTTAGTAACTTGCACATTTGCGCTATTCCAAATTGTAAGTGTGGCATGTGTGTATTTGCATTGCAGCCAACTACCGCAAACTGAATAGATAGACATCATTTAACTTCCGACTTCTTAATTTCATCTGTTTTCAGTTTTTCGGCTTTTTTGTTTTTTATTTTTTCTTCTTATTTTTTTGTATTGTTCATGACGATATAACCGTTTTTTCTTTTTTAATTTAATTACTAAAAAAAATTAACAACCGTTACAATACATTTTCAACTATGTTCATAAAAAAGATTGAAAATCATGATTTATAAACCACCTTGAGCAGAGCAGTTTTCATGCGCGTCCATGGCTTGTTTGTAGCCAATGATGCCTCTACCACCTCGCCCCTTATATCATTGACACCTCACTCTTTACCACATGACCTACATCCTTTAGCATCACTACTGTTGGAGCTGCCGTCTTTCACGGCTATCTGTGTTGTGCTCAGCACAATACACCACATGGCTCCACCCATGAGCACTCCTATGGCATCAATTCTACACAGCCCACTTTTGAAATAGTAATGCCGCATCGCTAATCCCCATCGGTGGATGCTTGCCAAATAGAGAAAAAAAAGGCATGTGGAAATACGCTAGTGGGGAAATCACACTAAAGATTACAAATTTATAAGCCAGAGATGCTACATTTGGTCTATGTATGCCAAGAAGCAAGGAAGCACGCATTTTATGTGGTGCTCATTTAGACTTAAAAGTCCTGACTTATAGTTTATTTTATACTGTAGTGGTTGAAAATGCACTATAGTTGTTGATAGTATTTTAATGTAATTAAATTTATAAAACAAAAAGTTATATCATCACGGATAATAAAAAGGAATAAGGGGAAAAAAGAAAGGCAGAAAAGCCCAAAAAGCCATATCACTAGAAAAAACGAAAGTAAGAAGCTAAAAACAAAATCTAAAACTCAAATGAGCAAGGCTTGAATATCTCATTTTGCCCTTTTCAAATGTTGAGCCCATGAAACTAAGGCTGGGTTCTTCTTGGTTTAATCTTATGGCTTATGGTTTTTGTTATAGAAACTAACTTTCAAACGGTGCGTTTTTAAGGTGAAGTCTATAAGTTGATTGTAGTAGATACTATATCAACTTCAGCTATACCGGCAAAAATCATATGCGACTGTTTCTCTCTTCATACCCCCTCTCACAAATAATCAGAATTCAAGAGTCATAAGTTACAGCCCAAAAGAACCACCCTATGTCTTAGCTGCTCGTGCCTACAATCATCCGTGAAAGCCATAGGTAATGCTCCTAGCATTTTACCTTTGGGCATGGCCATGTAAGTCATTCAATTATTTCATCAATTTAAATTAAAGTTTACCAAAACGCTAGGAAAAGATGATCCATGAATCCAAAAGAAAAAAGAGCAGAAAATTTAATCCACGACATAAAAACTGGACCAACCCTTGTACCGGCTCCAAGGGAGAAATGATAGGTTCGATGCTGTAACCAGCTGTCCGTCGGCCCGCCCGGTGGGGTGCACCTAGCAACGAGTCAGTCAGTCAGGCAGTCAAGTCAGGCAGGCAGGGTGGGCTAGCACAGAGGGACCCCTGACCGGTGGGCCCCACGCACCAGCGTAACCCAGGTCCACCCGTCGCTCCCCCCTGGCCAAACCCTAGGGTTAAATACCGCACCCACGTTTTGACCCGCCTCTCCGGTGTCTCTGTCCCGCACGCACCCACCCACCGCCCCGCCCCGACCCTTTCCCGAAGACCTCGCGACGCCAAAAGGAGACCACCGCCACCCCGCCACTCCTCTATCCACCCTCGAGCTCTCGCGGCGGCCGAGCCCGAGCCCGAGCCTTACGCCCCGAGCTAGGGCTTGGCCCTGGTCTCCGCCTCCGCGCCTCGCCGGCACCCCGCTCCGCCGCCGCCGCCAGCGACATGGATCTGCCGAGCCTCGCCGTCGTGCTTCGCGCCGCGCTCAGCCACGTCCCCGAGGAGCGCAAGGCCGCCGAGGAGAGCCTCAACCAGGTGAGCAGCTCCGCCCCCCGCCCCCTCCCGCAACAAGACCCCCGCTCCTTCTCGGAGTGCAATCTGTACTGTTTGATCGCGAGTCGCGGCGCGCTCTGCGTGAATTGGGGTTTGTTCGGGGGCCGGTGATCTGCGCGAATCTGAGAGATGCCGCGGCTGCTCGAGCCTGAGATGCTCTTGGTGTGCCTATTTTTTTTTTCCCGGGGGATTTTGGGAGTTAGCGGAGGGGCTCTGATTATTCTGATTGGTACAGGGTGTGTGTGTGGTGTCGTACTCGTACTCGTGCAGGTCTTACTATGGTAACTGCGGTGATGGTAATTTGGTACTGCCGTATACTGTTGGAGCTGGTTGGGTTGTTAGGGGCATTAAGTTCCCGGTCACCAACAGTAATTTGAGTTACATCTCGCCTTACTGGGAGCCAAAAGGGTTGGTAGCTTAATTAACTGTTCAATCATACAAACTAGCGGGTCAACAGATTCAAGTGAACTAGATTGCAACTGAAATATGTGAAAATTTGTCCTTTTTCCCCTCCGTGTTAGCTCACAAAGTGTTTCTGATATTATGTAATTATTCGAATGCGAATTAAATGCGTAAATAAGCAACATTGAAGTAAGTTGTCTCTCTGCTGTGGTTTCCTCCTTCAAAGGCTCCTCCTTCAAAGGCTCTGCCATATTTGGAATTGATAGAAGCCAGCGTGGGTTAATGGTGTGATGGATGCAAAGATATAATTTTTCTCCATGCTAGTGGAACATAGTGTTTCTTTCCTTTTTTTTTTTGCGAGAAGGAACATAACGTTTCTGACATGAGCACTTCTTGTGAGGAAAAATGATCTCTTTATTCCGCTTTTCTATTTTTAAGGCTATTTTTTGGTGGCAGTTGCCGAGGGTCAGAGTGAGGTTCGCATGTGAACAATTATATATATTCACCAGTTCTGTTTTTGACTTTTTTATGACTATGTAATAGTAAAATTACAACAACTTATTTTCTTCGAACTGTGGTAAATAAGTAGAATTGCTGTTAACTTTCTTTTGGTAATATGTATTAAATGAACTGCACAAGTGCGCATGCTTTGGATATATTAATTGAAATGGTGTTCTGGGTAGGCATTACACACGGATTCGCGTAATGCTCTGTTTTGTCCTGTGTTATTTTGTGAGCTAGTCCATCTTTGAGACTGTGTTGCCACTTGTCCGGACCATAACACCAAACATAAATCTGTATCTTTTTTCATATATTTTTATGTTACGCAAGGTGGTTGTATTGGTCAGTTTTTCTGACCCTTGAGAAGTCCTGTATCAGTATCTGATCTTACTTGTCATGATGGTGATGCTTAGTGATTTGCTTCATTTGAAGACAGAGAAAAGAATGTAGTGCACTGTACCATCAAGTAATATACTGGAGTAACAACAAGATAAGGTTAATTCTGGAGAGGATTTATTTTTGTCCAGTGTTTCTTATTTTCTTACTTTTACTACCTCCAGTCCAAATTAGATCTTGTTTGAGCAAGAGGCGTGTATACAAGTAATAGGGGCAAAACATATGCGAGAAGCTAGGGCCATTAGCTCCTGTTCATGTCTATGGTGCTAATTCGACATCTAACTCAGAAAGTAATTATTTATTGCTTGTCGTAGATAGCATATTGCACTTTCCCATGTTTTCCATTTGCCATTTTGTTTTGACCACTTGTGTTGATAATCCTGCAGTTCCAGTACACTCCACAACATCTGGTTAGATTGTTACAGATCGTTGTGGATGGAAGTTGTGATATGGCTGTACGACAGGTTGCAAGTATTCATTTCAAGAATTTTGTTGCGAAGAACTGGTCTCCTAATGATCCCGGTATGTAGAGGTTGGTGGTTGACCATTGATTCGCTTATGCCTTCTAATAACTTAAAACTATATTATTGTTCTTCCTATAGATGAGTCCCAAAAAATTTCTGAAAACGACAAGTCCATGGTCCGGGAGAACATACTAGGTTTTATTGTTCAAGTACCCCCTCTATTAAGGTAAGCAGTTTTTTTCAGCCCACATTTCTTATTTTGCTAATGGTTGTAAAAGGTTTTACTTTAGTGACTGGCTTTTGCATTTATGGTGATAACACCTTCAGTATATTACTGTTACATGTTAGCAATGAGATGGTTTTTTAGGCATCCTATTTTAAATTCCCTTTTCTGAACCTTTTTAATGCATTGTTCTGCCAATTACCATGATAATTCTTGATTTCTGTTCCCTCTTAGCTTACATGATGAAATATCCTAAACTTTATATCGAGAATTGTTGTCACCATGGTTATCCAAGGTGCCCAGGAAAGCTGAGGCATCTGAGCAGTGCCAGGACCCCTAGGCGACGCCTTGGGTGCCTCGGCAAGCCTAAAGAAAGGGAAAAAAGAGGAATGAAAGGGGGAAATAGGGGGAGGGGGTGGCCCAACCCCCGTCTAACCCTACCGCCCCTTTCTCTCACACCCTTTTTGTTCCTCCCCCTCCCTCAATCCTAGCCGATGCTGCCTCCTCTCCCTCCTACCACCCTACCGATGTTGCCTCTCTTTTACAGTCATTGGTGCTGGTGGTGAGGAGCAAAGGGTGATGGCCATGGCTAGGGTTAGCTCTCTTACTCTCGATATGCCTCTTCAGGTGCAATGATTGGCCATGGCACCCTCCCCAAGCCGCTTGGACGATGGTTGTCACGGGCATTGTTTAGAATTAAATCATTATCCATTTAATTGCATGGTTTTCCAGGATATATCCATGGCCCATTGACATGTGGCCTCAAGACACCCACATGTCAGTGAGACATGGAGTGGCATTTCCTGAAATGCCAATCTTCGGAGAGGCATATCCTCAATTTTCCCATTAATTGCAGTCTGCAATAGATATGTACTTAGTACCAGTTAGCGGATGTTGTGCTGCACTATAGAATCTAGTTAGTTATAGGAATCTTTACTAGTTTAAGTAGAATTTGTTGTTATTCCTAAAAAAGGTCTTTCAACTGTCATATCCAAAAGTAGAAAAAACAAGTGCTTTTGAAAAGCCACTGCAATGTCAAACGGAGCCTTATGTTATATATTTAACCAATGCGTCCTGGTTGTACAACAATGGAAGTGGTGTGAGTATTCATTTTGCAATGGCTCAATGCAATTTAATGTTGACACTACATTTGGTTTCCATTTCACAAGAACGCAGCATTAATGCCTGTCTGGTTTAGTTTGGTTAGGCAATTTAAGTAAATTATTTAGTAGACGTATCGTTTCAAGCATTTTTTAACTACAATACTGTAGTACCAGCCTGCACATTTCTCTTAATGAAATTGAAATTCTGTGTATTCTTCTGGTGAAAATTCTACAATTCTGTCTTATTATTTATGAAAGCACTTCATTGACATGCTGAGACACCTTTTCATTGGTTATTTTGTAGAGCACAGCTTGGAGAAAGTATCAAGACAATAATGCATTCAGACTATCCTGAGCAGTGGCCAAGTCTCCTTCATTGGGTTACACACAATCTAGAATCACAAAATCAAATTTTTGGAGCTTTATATGTGCTAAGGGTTCTTGCCAGGAAATACGAGTAAGTACGCGCGTTACTTTGTAATTCTGTTTCCTTTTGTTTGTATGTTTTAGACGAATCCCTGTTTTGCCCATTGTTAATGACTTGTTGATTTATTTTGCCTTTTTGTTTCCCATTGTGCACGTATTGTTCTGACCTGAGTCCTTCCGTCATGATTTTTTTCTTTCATCATTTGCTTCATTCTTGTTGCTTTATTCTGATTGTACTTGTACAATGACCCTCGTGTTTTTCTGCATAACATTGTCGAACATTATTCTTTATGCTTTTGTAAGGGATAACAATAGAAAACCCGTATTTCTTGCCAAAAAAAAGAGAGAACCCTTAAGTTCACTCTAATTGAATTTTGTTGTTTTTTAGTAATGTCATGATACAACCACGTCTGAATTTGGTATAAATGAGCTATCATACTATAAATTACATCGTTGGGAGTTGGTTATGTCCTTTTTCACTTTTCTTGAAAACAGGAATCGAGGGTTTTGTTAGTTTGGTGCCATCCTCAGACATAACCAAAGCTTCTTGTGTTTGAAGTTCTGCATTTTCTGTTGCACCGTTCTTGACTGATACCTCCAATCTCCATTTTTATTTTGAAGGTTCAAGTCTGAGGAAGAGAGGATACCATTATATCACATTGTAGAGGAAACTTTTCCTCACTTGCTAAGCATATTTAGCAAACTTGTTCAGATTGTCAATCCTCCAATTGAAGTAGCTGACTTGATCAAGCTGATATGCAAAATATTTTGGTCTTCAATTTATGTATGTTATGTGCTTATTATAATCAAACAATTCTTATCAATTACTGTTTTCTTTACTTTTTTTTTTCATATGTAGCTATTTTTCTCTTGCTTTATGTTGTGTAGTTGGAGATTCCGAAGCAACTTTTTGATCCAAATGTCTTCAATGCATGGATGATTTTGTTTATAAACTTATTGGAAAGGCCAGTTCCAGTGGAAGGCCAACCATTGGATCCTGAGATCAGGAAATCTTGGGGCTGGTGGAAAGTTAAGAAATGGACAATCCATATCTTGAACCGCCTGTACACCCGGTCAGTATTTGATAAAGCTCAATTTTACCTTAGGCAATCATTCTATTTATTTACCTTTCCATTCACTGTTTACAGATTTGGTGATCTGAAGCTTCAGAAACCAGAGAGTAAAGCTTTTGCTCAAATGTTTCAAAAGAGCTATGCTGGGAAAATTTTGGGATGTCACTTGCAGCTGCTGAATGCGATTCGTACTGGCGACTACTTGCCAGAGAGGGTTATCAATCTTATTCTTCAATACCTCACCAATAGGTTTGTGTTTGGTAGATGGGGAAAAAATCATTTTCAGCAACATTTTGTGCTTGTAAAGTGGTCTTCTGTGTTCCTAGCACCTCAGTCCCTTTGTTTGATCGTTTATTTCTATCTGCATATGTTTGTCTGCACGCATACACAATGGCCAATAACTTATCAATGAGTTCAGCGCCATTAAATTACCGTGCAGCATTCTTGTTCTATCATTATTGTGACTTTTTGCTCGATTTGTAGCTTTCTCATGTGCTTGCGCTATAGGCATTGTGTTGTAATAATTCACTTGGTTGAAATTTGGATCTTGTTGGATTTGACCTGAGATTTTTTGGTTGCTTTGCCTAGACAGGCAATGGTCCAACTAACCTTGTTTAGCACTGGCAAGGAAATGTGTTTGGTCGTGTCCTCAAAAGCTTACTTTACCGGACAAGCTAGTGTTAAAAACATTAATAAACCTGCCTAATGCATGGAGCCAAATTTGTACATGCATGCACACAGTGAAATCTCACCCAAATCTCTGGTTGCTTTGCCTAGACAGGCAATGGTCCAACTAACCATGTTTGGCATTGGCAAGGAAATGTGTCTAATAGTGTCCTCAAAAGCTTTGCCATACAAGCTAGTGTTAAAAGCATTAATAAACTTGCCCAATGCATGGAGCCAAATTGGTATATGTACGCACACACTGAAATCTCACCAAAAGAGCTCTTCTTTACCATTTAAATAACATTGGCTGCGCAAGTTAGTCATTTTACCATCAAAAGGAATTTTTTGAGCAAGGAAACCAAAAAGGGACCATGCTGTGTTGCTCTTAAAAGCTAAGGATCCAAAGAACCTGCCTTGCCAGGTACAGCTTTGCCCAGATGGGCTCTTTGGCTTGTCTGCTTAACGAAGGTGGAGATCCAAATGTGCCTGCCTTGTAGGACTAGTTATTCTGAGGGCCATTTCAGTTGTGGCTTCGTGATTTTCTTTTAGTGCAGTTGTGTCCATTATTTTGTTAGGTCACGAAGCTTGTACAAACTTGATTTATGTTGTCCATATCCTGCTTTTGATCGTGAGTTATTCGATTAATTTAAATTTTGTTGGGATGTTTATCAGTAATTGTATAGTTTGTATCTTGCAGCGTTACGAAGAACAGTATGTATCAGATGATGCAGCCTCAAATCGACATCATTCTTTTTGAGATAATTTTTCCACTTATGTGCTTCAATGACAATGACCAAAAGTTATGGGACGAAGATCCTCATGAATATGTTCGGAAGGGCTATGGTGAATTTCATGACCTCTGTATTTCTGTCTCAATTAGAGTTGGCTATCTATTCATAATGACTTATATGCCCTTTCTTTCTGTCTCAGTTCAGTAGCGTAGGCTTTTTACTTATAATATTGTTTTTATGTGTAGATATTATTGAAGATTTGTACAGTCCTCGAACAGCTGCTATGGATTTCGTGAGTGAATTGGTAAGAAAAAGAGGAAAACACAGCCTCCAAAAGTTTATCCATTTCATTGTGGATATATTCAGGAGGTAACTTTTGCTTGTCATTTGTATTGTCTTCGTCAACTCTGTACACTTTCTAATCGATGAAATACTTGTCAGATATGATGAGGCATCTGTGGAAGTCAAGCCATATCGCCAAAAAGATGGTGCGCTTCTTGCTATTGGGACATTATGTGACAAGCTGAAGCAAACCGATCCATATAAATCTGAGCTGGAGCATATGCTCGTCCAACATGTCTTTCCTGAGTTCCATAGTCATGTTGGACACTTGCGTGCAAAGGTAGAGTGCTCTGAAAGTTATCTTTGCTTGCTTCTTTTTGTTACTGTGGATGCATTTTTGCATTATGGAATATCATTGAATATTAAGTCTTTTCATTTGTACTATGGTCACTTTGGAAACATATTAGTTGTTCATTGGTCAATAATGGCATATAAAACATTATATTCAGTTTAGAGTATAACATACACGTCTTTGATGTTTGCCATGATAGATACCAAATATGAAATATCCATACTTTTCAGTGCCATATAATAAAAATGTTTGTTGTAACACTAAGCAGGTTTTTTTTTCTCCACTGGACCATCAAATACGATCTAGACAATTATTATTTTCTCTACGTGGTGAAAATCTATGTGCTTTTTTAAGTCAATTCTTTGTGCACTAGTGAAATTCTAGCTCATTGTTGATTCTGTTCTTTATGGCATCAATCTGACTTATTCTATCTATAATAGGCAGCATGGGTTGCTGGGCAGTATGCCCATATCAACTTCTCGGACCCAGACAATTTTCTGAAAGCTATGCACTGTATCGTTGCTGGAATGCGTGATCCAGATCTTCCTGTCCGGGTTGATTCAGTCTTTGCACTTCGTTCTTTTGTTGAAGCATGCAAAGGCAAACTTTCTTTACCCACTAAATACCTTAAATTCCTACAAAAAATTGCGGGCATTACTGCAAATTATTGACTATAATTTGCCTATGCAGATCTGAACGAGATTCGACCTATTCTTCCTCAACTCCTTGATGGTATGCAAAAAAGTTACTTTGTGAACCTTGTAATTTGATGGTAGATTAATCCTGTGGCTGATCACGTATCATGCAGAATTTTTTAAACTGATGCATGAAGTCGAGAATGAGGACCTTGTGTTCACACTCGAAACCATTGTTGATAAATTTGGCGAAGAGATGGCACCATATGCACTAGGATTGTGCCATAATTTGGTGTGTTGTTCTTTCTGTAGTTTTAAGCTTTCTATTATTTTGTGCTGCCTTAGTAAAACATTTTGCTTATTATTACTTTTGATAGGCTGCTGCCTTCTGGAGATGCATGGCTAGTTCAGAAGCTGATGATGAAGCTGATGATTCTGGTGCTTTGGCAGCTGTTGGTTGTTTACGAGCCATAAGCACAGTTCTCGAGTCCATTAGCAGTCTCCCACATCTTTTTATCCAAATTGAGCCTACTTTATTGCCTATAATGCGCAGGATGTTGACTTCCGATGGTCAAGGTATTGAGTTCAAGGATAGTTTTCAGATCCTTCTACTGTTAAGATGGTAGCTTTTAATTATTTCTTTTTGACCAAACGCAACCTACTGGACACCAAAAATGCATGTAAAATGTTGAAGGTAACACTTTCTGGCACAAATAAAGTTAGATTTTGGAGTGGGCAAATAATGTTAATTGAATTACGAAGTTGTGCTGCACAAATTTCTTATGGACTCACTAGTGACGGTGTAATCGATGATTTACAGAATTAGTTCTGCTGATCAATACAACTATGAATATATTTGCTTTGTTTGTGTGTCTGTGCAATGTATATCCTCAGTGGCACATATTCCATAATAGATGTTTACTGTTAGTCAAAACAGCCAGGCAGCCATTACTTGCTCGAAAATGACTGGATCTAGGTCACAAATTACCTTTGCAAAAACCAATAGGCTCATGTGGGGAAGGGCCAACTATATGTGACTGTTTTGAGGGGGAAAGGGTATTTTTTGTAGTTTGTGTTAGATGTATGAAAAACTAAATAGAAGATTTCGGACTAAAAAAAACCTATCTTGGAAGAGAACCGAACTTTCTTTTGGCAAACAAGAGGCTGTGGGTGCTAAAAGTGAATTCTTTCCTTATGTTATAAAGTATGCTTGATTACACAAGTAGTTTTTTTTACAAAGATTACACAAGTAGTTTTGACTTAGAAAATACCATACAAACAATTGTTTTGGACATAAATGCTTCCAGACTTTTCCATTTCAGAAACTAGCTAAGTTAGAATTAGCTACATTGCCTAGTCAAGGCAATTTTACAACAACAACAACAACAACAACAAAGCCTTTTGTCCCAAATAATTTGGGTAGGCTAGTCAAGGCAATTTTACGAACTAAGATAATGTGAACAGAATTGCTACAAGGTTATGTGTATGCTGACATTGTGTTTGTCACAATTATTTCTTATGATTTATTTTGTTTTTTTTGTTTGTACACTAATTTCCCCCATTCCTTGGCAGATGTTTATGAAGAAGTCCTGGAAATTGTCTCCTATATGACATTTTTCTCACCAATGATTTCGTTGGACATGTGGAGCTTATGGCCGCTGATGATGGAGGCTCTTAATGATTGGGCTATAGATTTCTTTGAGAGTATGTCTTAACTTTATAATTGCATACTATTAAATTTTATCCTTACCCATTTAGAAAGTTATTTTTTCATCTAAATTTTCAGATGCCTTCACTGCATGCTTTTGCATTGTGGTTATGTTTATTATTTTTGTGCAATTTCTCCATATATTGGTGAAATTTCCAAAATATTCGTTCGCAGGCTGGCACATGAAAAATACATGCATTAGTTAATATTTGCTGAAGCAAACAATTGTTATTCTGTTCCTGGTTGATTGATATATTGTTTTTCATAGTTATTAACAATTTGCGTATTTTCATCCTTATAGGCATTTAGTCTTCTTACTTAAGCTTTACATTACATGAAATATTTTTGGGGTTTGTATAGTTGATGGCAAGGGGAAACCATGGGGTCTAGCCTATTATGATGTGTGAACATGTTTTGCTGCTTCTGTTTCTGGTTTGCTTTTAAGTCTAACATGAAAAAATTTCAATAGATAGAGGTTTCTGTTAGATCTATTGGTTGAATAGAAGAATCGTTCATGTATTGCACAATCCAAAGGGGCAATATATAATACAAGATTCAAGGGATACAATACTAAACCCTAGAAACTAGGAAATACCATAAATACCCTTATATCCTTAACACCTCTTTCAAATGCAAGGCGTATGCAATAACATTGCATTTGAAAGGGTTGATACTAAAATAGAGAAAAATCCAAAATCAGGAGTCTTGAAGATGTCGTAGCGTGCAGTTCTTGAAAATTGTGTCGAGGCCAGAAGATCTCCATTCGGGGTCGTGTGGCAGCCCATAAAGCAAGGTTGCGCAGAAAGGAAGTGCGGCAGCCTTTGGGGCGGCGGCGCAGAGAGAAGCAGCAGTCTTAAAACTTCTACAATTTACAACAACTCAAAGAGGAGCGGCAACTGCGACCATACGAATAGAAAGGATCCACACTCGATCCAAGAGGATGGACTGTTGCTAGCAAAGCAATCAGTGGACCGACAGAAATTTGTGGACTCGTACGGCTGTGACGATCTTAAAAATAGAAACTATGGAGTTGGATGGACGCAACGAAAGACTAAAAAAAAAATGCTCAAAGAAGCAGATACTCTAGCGCTCCAACATCTCAGCCAGCCACTTGTCTCTCCCAAGGGCAGGTGTATTGGCTTCCAGCTTTTCCTCCCTCTTCCCTTCTCTCTAATGATGATATGGCTTAGGAGAGAGGGAGGGGGTCTAGCTCAAGGCAGGCACCCTTCTCCATCCCCAAACCCTTTTCCTCATTCTTTCACCTAGAACTCAACCTCAAAATGAAGAAGCAAGCGGTGAGCAGGAGCTAAGCCCAGGTGGAGATGGCGATGACGAGTGGTAGGAGCTCGCCGGATCCAACCGGGCGTGACAGCTTGGCTGCAGCGCGGTGCAAGCACGTAGGTACGAGCGCGGCTACTTGGCGGCTACACGGGAAGCCCAACATGTGACAGGGAAGGCCGGCGTGACAGGGAGACGTCTGGCCAGCACAAGAGATATGATAAGATTGCGAGCGTATCCGACTGGCGTGATGGGGAGCTTGAGACCGCCAGATCCAGAGACGGGAGAGGTGGAGCAGGCACTGCAGATCCGGCCGGTGAAAGAACCTGAGGCAAGACGACGGTGAGATTTGACGGCGGCGATGATTGGCAGAGAGTTAGCGTCGACGGCCGAATCTGAGAGAAGCAATGGCTGAGGCTAGATCCAGTTGCCTGGCGCAAGGCGATGCAGGAGCTCGGGCGGCCGTGGTCGACGAAGGCAGCGACGAATTCAGAGACGACTATGGTCGGGAAGAATCTGGAGACGGCGGTGACGAGTATTGAGCTGCTGTTGACAAGCATGACCCGACGACAAGTACAAGTCGACAGCGGCCCGAAGAGGTGCTGAGCCCAAGTGGCGAAGACGTCCATGGTGGCGGGATCTGGTAGCGTCCGACCTGGACAAGCGTGTGGAAGCGACGCAAGACGAGGGCATGCTACTCGAGCGCCTTCACGTTGCGAGATCCGCGGACGACGGTGGTGCGCGACGACAGCCGCCCTTGGGAGTGGAGATTGATCCTCCTGGGGGTAGCAGTAGTGGAATACGAGCAAAGGCTAGGGTAGCCTATGAACCTTGGCGCTGACAATCGGAGAGAGCCGAGGCGCCAACCATCGAGGCGACATAGAGCGCCGTCTTCCCAATGTTCGTCTACACGGCGGCGAGCGTTGCTGAGGCGAGGAGTGCCTGGTGGGAGAGTGGCAGCGAGATCCATCGGCCCAGCAAGAGACCGCCGTTGAGGAGGCAATTGACGACCAAAGAGTTAGTTAATCCGGGTGAGGAGTACGTCGGGGAGGCCAGACCTGGGCCGGATACAGCCGGATCCAGCATGGAGGGGGCCGGATCGGGCAGAGCGAGGCCAACGGTGGGCTGATTCGGGTGGATTTGGTAGAGGCGGCGGACGGCCCGAAGAGGCGTAGGCAGCCGGCGATGTGGCCGCCCCAGGAGTGGAGATTGATCCTTAGATCAACGGTGGTCTGATACCATGTTAGATCGATTGGATGAATAGAAGAATCGTTCATGTATTGCACAGCTCAAAGGGGCAATATATAGTACAAGACTCAAAGGACACAAGACTAAACCCTAGAAACTAGGAAATACCACAAATACCCTTATACCCTTAGCAGTTTCCAACCATGCTAACTGACAACTACATTTTGTTTGCTAGAAACCTAGGTCCCTCAACTTGCATGGGTGTGTCAGTTGCGTCCCTGAACTAAAAGGACTACAGACTTAAGGTCCTAAACTTTATACAAGTGACTCATGATAGGTCCAATTAGCAATTAGTGATGTAGTGGCACTTTATTCCTATTTAAGCTAAAATTTGACCACATGCGTGCTAATATAAATGGGAAGCTTCTAAAATTTGTACAAAAACATACAAAACCTTTAAATTCAAATACATCAACAGGCCACTGATTTACACATAACTATCATGTGGTCAAATTAGGGTTTAGGTTAAGGCACGATGCCATGTCATTTTTAATTATCATCAAGTGACGCTTGGTCCTCTCATGACTTACTTTTACAAGTTCAGTGATCTAACTATTTGGAGTTCAGAGACTCAGGTGAAATTAATGATAAAAAAATTGGTGGTAACCGGGCGGTTATCGGCTAGTACTGGCCTAGACTGGTAAAAAATGTCAGTCCGAAAAGTTTTAAATTTTAATTTGAAAAATATCTGTCCGAAATGTTCTAAATTTAAAATTTGAATTCAAATTTAAAATGCTAGCAAAAATGTCCCAATGTGCTTTTTTGCAAACTACTGAAAGTATTAGAGCTTAGGTAATGAAGTTAAATTGTATTCAATGAAGCAACAATATGAAAACTTTCTTATAAATCGATTTCTAATCAACATAATTTTTTTTGTGAAACTTATTTCCATGTTCACCGGTAACCAGTCAATTCTGGCCGGTAACTGGCTGGTTACTGGTTGAACATTCAAATTTTCGTTAGAACATTCAGATTTTTGTGTGATGAAATTTGGCCTGTTTAAAACCGGTAACCGCCAATAACCAGTACTGGGGAGGGTCGGATTTCTTTTCCCGTATCTGGTTTTTGAATCCTTGAGTAAAACACCCAAGCAAGCTTAGGGACCTAAGTTGAACGTTATTCTTTGCTAGCATTGTGTTTTCAGTTCTCCAAGGCATTTAGTTCAGCTTATTGATGCATCCAGTTTCTGTAGTAGTGTAGCTAAGCTGAAGTCCACTGCTGTAGCTAAAAGCTGTTGTCTACAGCTCCAGTCATCAGGTTCCAATGGCCCCAAAATTTTGGTGTGCTGTTTTTACCTTTATGTTTAGTATTCCAAATCCATCTGTGTTTTCATTTTTAGTCTGTTCCTTTGTAATTCTCATTGGTTTCTCTTGTTACTAAAAAGGTGGCTGTGATTTTGTTAAAAGGCATTAGAGGGAAATTTGCTACAGGACACTACTAAAGATTTGAATTTTGCTACAAGATACTGTTGTCTTAGCAATACACAAATTTTGCAGTGTCCCCTAGTCAATTTTCCCAAATTTATTTGAGGCCTTTGGAAATCATAGATCTATGGTTGCAACAGTATAATTTTTGCACATTTATCTTTCCCGCCCATCCTTAGGGTTCATGGCCTGTCCCAATGTTAGGGATTTTATTGCATCAGTATAATCTGCTAGGGTGCATGTGCACTTGTGCAGTGGCTAGTAAAGCCCCAGTAATATATGGAATTGTTGCTTTGGCTGTTGTCTTGACTGTGGTTTCTTGCATTTATCTGAGGGAAAACATCTTCTGCCGTTCATTTTGTTTCTTCCAAGCTATCAAGTTGTTTGAAGGACCTGTTGTCTTCAAATGAAACCTTCAAATACAAGTGCATTTTACGTCTAAGAGAAACTTTTTGCAGCTTGTTCTTAACGTTTTTAATCTTTCCCAATAGATATTCTTGTTCCATTGGACAACTACGTTTCCCGGGGCACCGATCATTTTCTTGCATGCAAAGACCCTGATTATCAGCAAAGCTTGTGGAATGCACTATCATCTGTGAGTGGTTAAAACTTTCTTGTGAAGTTAATATGCATTGTACTAGTTTTTGTTCATAATTGTCAATACTTGTAGATTATGATGGACCAAAACGTGGAAGATTCTGATATTGAGCCTGCCCCCAAGCTCATCGAAGTGGTTTTCCAGAACTGCAAAGGCCATGTGGATCAATGGGTTGAGCCTTACCTCAGGCTTACAATTGATCGCTTGCGTCGATCGCAGAAACCATATTTAAAATGCCTCCTTGTACAAGTGGTAAGATGCAATATGAAGATGCCTCTTTTTATTTCTTGTTCATGCTAATCGGCCAAGAACCCCGATTGTTGTATACTTATTGAATTTTCAAATTCTGCTAAAATTTGTGGGTGTTAATTGTTATTCACTTTTAGATCTCTGTTGTTTTTTCAGTACTGGCAAGTAAGACCTTGCCCCATCCATGTGGAAGATGAACTAACTTCCACATGGATGGGCCAAGATGGCCTAGGATCCCAACCCATCTTCTAGCTGGATGGGCCGGCAGTAACCGCCGACCCGCTTGTTACGAACAAATTGTTCCCTGCTTAGAACTAAGTTGGCTAACAAAGAAAAGTAAGATACAAATGATGTCAAAATCATAACTACAGTACTAGTACTGCACAACCCTAAAATCCAAATTGTAAACCATAAACTAAGCACCATGTCTCAAATTTTAACAGAATGCTCTAAATTCCATAAGATAAACGGCAAAAATCAGAAAATGAGAATGGATAGTCCAGAACAAGGTTCCAAAACCCGGAACCAGGGGGAATACCGCCGGACGGCTGGTACCGTTTATTGGCCGGTAACTGGAAAAAAGGTCAAATTTCAAACGTCAAAATTTGAATTTGAAACCGATAACCGGGAAAAAACCGGCCGGTTACCGTCCAAAAAACCGGAGAAAAATTGCTAAAAACCGGAAAAACCGCTAAAAGACGGTTTTTTAAATTTGAAATTGGAAATTCCTAACACATTCATGGAAAAAAGCATGAAGTCAAGCACGAGAGGTGTATGCATTTTCCCAATACATTTCGTTAGTGTTAAATAATGTAAACATCATTAGGGAAACTAACTTTTACATTCAAAAATTGAAAATTTCTAATATATTCATAGCAAAAAGCATGAAGTCAAGTATAAGAGGTGCACACATCTTTCTAATACATTTCATTAGTATTAAACAATGTAAACATCATTAAAGAAACTAACTTATACATTCAAAATTTCAAATTTGAATTAAATAAAAAACCGCCAGTTTTTATTCTACCGGTTGCTACCGATAGAACCGGTTACCGCCGGGATATCGAACCGTGGTCCAGAATGACACTATATCTTCTTCACATCCACAATAGTTTGAAAACTTGTCCATACTATTTAACACTGTTAGCAAAGCACTAGCAGTTCCATCACTGCCACTAGCTAGCTGTTATATCACACTGCAATTATTACCATAATATTTGTAGCTGTGTTAGTGCCTTTGTTTGGTGGGAAAGATTCCACTTTACCCCCCTAAAGTATCACATTTGTCCGCTTAACCCCCCGATGTTCTGATACCTGTTCACTTGACACTCGAGACCGGTTTTACTTAGCGGTTTTGATAGTGTGGATGTTGGTATTGCCACATGGGCCGCAATATCACCCGGTTTTGCCACTTGGAAGCACACATGGTAGCTGAAGCTGATGTCAGTGTCTGTGTGGTACCATGGTGGCAAAACTGGGTTACATGGCAGCCACAGTAGCAGTCTCATTCAAAACGGACCTCAGCGGGTAAAGTGATCTGATATTACAAGTTCAAGGGGTTAAGTGGACACAAAAAATTCAGTGGGTTAAGCGGGCAAACGGCATACTTCAGGGGAGTAAAGTGGACTTTTTTCCTTTAAGATGTGATGACTGATGAGACTGGACTCTAGTATAGGTTTTTTTGTGCCTTCACGAATTAATGATATGATTTATGATATTACGATAGATTTATCTGGATCAAGGTTAAAAAAAAACCAACAACTATTGTCTGGATCAACCATTGGCAGCCAGTACTTTCAAATGTTATACTTGATTTACACCGAGTTCCCGTTTATTTTGAATGATTTGAATTTTTGAACCAGGTTGTGAGTTAATCACTTAATGGTAATTCAATACATTATCTAGCAATATTATGTAGAAAGGTGGGAAAAAAGTATTAACAAAATAAGAGACAGACGGCTTATTGCCTGTTTCCTTATGTTTTTGAAACCTCATAATCAAGTTTAAATATTATATTCGTTTATCACTGGATTTAACTGATGGAAACTAGTCTAGTACTGCCTTTTGGTACCCCATTGTGGATTGGTATGCTGCATTGCCACATTTGGGTTAATTGAATACTTAAGGTTATACTGATAGCCTTTGATGATTGTCTTCAGTAGCTGTGCCTACGTTATCTAAAATGGTTTCTGATGGCTTTGGCTATAATTAATGCACTGCAGCAACCAATGTAACTCTAGTTTCTAGATTGTGTATCAACTGAGAGTTCCAATATATTCATACATCAGTGATGATTTTTATGTATTAATTTGTTGTAGCGTGCAGTCAGCAATACTTCATGTTGTCAATGAGTTACATTCTTCCCTTGTACAGACAAATTATCTCCTGGGCAATTTTCATCTTAGGCCAGGGACCTTGTTCCGCTTTAGTTGTTTAATCTTTGTTTGCAAGATGATCATTTATGTTTGCATTTATATATTAACGTTAGTAGGGTTCACATGCAAGGTAAGGTTTACTCATAGGGACTAAACACATATTATTTATTTACTATGCATATAACTAAGAACCTTCATGTGCTACTTGCAGATTGCTAATGCGCTGTACTATAATCCTTCATTGACACTTGCAACTTTACATAAACTTGGGGTTGTGACAGAAATTTTTAACCTTTGGTTTGTTATGTTACAACAAGTCAAAAAGAGTGGTATACGAGCCAATTTCAGGAGGTACGGTTTTTTCTTAGTTCTGTAAGATCTTATTTTGGCCTAAGGTGAATTGGTGAACTGAGATTTTTGTATTGCTTTATTTTCAGAGAGCATGATAAGAAGGTTTGCTGCTTGGGGCTGACCTCACTTATTGGCCTTCCAGCAGATCATATTCCAGCAGAAGCTCTAGATCGTATTTTTAAAGCAACACTTGAGCTGCTTGTTGCTTACAAAGATCAAGTTGCAGGTGGAGTTTGCATATTTTGATCTTACTGATTAACTCCTTGCACTCAGTACAGTGAACTTGGTCAACTTACATGTACTATGTGTTGGTTTAAACTTTTAATTTTGTTTGATTAATCTTTGTTATTGTTTTGCTTATTTTGCTCTGTGTGGTGTTCTGATGATAGTTTTATCTAATTATCTTAGTGGGGGTATCATTCTCTCGTTTTTTGCATTCTATGGTTATTCTATCATCTTTAACTTTCCTAGATTATGTTTGTGATTTGTGTTGGGTCTTTTTTTCCCCAATAAGCAGAATCTAAGAAGCAAAATGCTGCTGCTTCTGATGATATGGATGGCTTTGATGCTGATGAAGATGACGATGACGAAGTTGAATCTGATAAGGAGATGGGTCTTGATGATGATGAAGATGGCGATGAAGTAAACAGTCTTCAGAAACTAGCTGCAGAGGTCTGTTGCAATCTGACTGTAATGCACTCATCACTGGGCTCTCAACATTACTCTTTCATTTTTTTTCTTACCATAGTAAGAATCATTTGCAATCTAAGGTACCTGTATGTTTGTGTGTATTTATTTCCTGTCCAGATTCATTGCTACTGTAAACAATGACTGATCATAATTTTTTGTTGCGGATATATCGTCCAATCACTTCTGAAGTTCTGATATCTTTCGTTGATGTAGGCTAGAGGCTTCCAGCCAGCTGATGAGCATGATGACTCGGATGATGATTTCAGTGATGATGAGGAGATGCAATCACCGATTGATGAGGTGGATCCGTTCATTTTGTTTGTTGAAACCGTCCAAGGTAGAGTGGATCTTTTGCTATCAAATGCTTCTCTTCCAAAAACATGTGCTGAAGTTCCTCACAAGCGAGCAACCGTTTGCAACAGGTTTGCAAGCATCTGATCCGGCCAGGTTTCAGAACCTCATGCAAACTCTTGATTTCCACTACCAGGCGCTTGCTAATGGCATAGCTCAACACGCTGAGGAAAGAAGAGTTGAGATCGAGAAAGAGAAGTTGGAGAAGGCAGACACACAGTGATGAGTCGTAGACCATGGGTGGTTTGTCTTTATATCGTTGCCATTTTCGCCGGTGTGTAGAAAGTGGTGCGTCAGTATCCTGTGATATGGCGATCGCAGTCAATGAGTTTTGGAGCCTTAGTCTATACCGTCCAAGGCAGGCCAGTTTGAGAGTCGTAAAATTTTATCCTTGCGAGAGGTGAAGCCGATGAAAGAGCCTTCTTGGATAATCTGTCACCGGTAGTCATTTTCCTGGTGGCCCATTGTCGGTGTCTTGTTTGCGCTAGCATGACACTGGAAAGTTTCTCCCCTTGAGGACGCTTGTTTGTCATGCTGTTTGGGCCACTAATTTTTTTTTGGGGTCATATAAGAGCATTTGTTGGGGAGGCTGTGGTGGTGGGGTGCATCTCCGGGTCAAATGTTTTTAGGACGGTTCGGTGTGTGTATATGGTTTGGTGCTTGTCTAGGCATTGCTGTGCGGTTCCAATGGGGGGCCGCGATATATGGTTTCTTTTTGCAAGAGGTGATGTATCTTTGATTTTTTGCAATTTATTTAAAGGGGCAAACAATTCGTTATTGTTATGCTGCATAATTACCTTGTTTCCGTGTATATTTTTATCGCTAGGCTTGTGGAATTAGGCTAGAAATATGGGCGGAATATGTGCGGTTTGGTTTTGCTTGCATCCGCAGGATCGGTATGCGCAAATAAACGCTGCTTGCGTCCGGAAATTTTGTGTTTTGCTTACGATGGATTCTTCCTTCGATATGTGTCATTGCCATGGAAGGATGTGGTGCTTTGGAGATTTGAATTGGATACCTGGGAATGTCTTAATTCATCTGGAAAATGGTCTGAATGGCCTCATCACGTATAAGGCCCTGTTTGGAATCACAGGAATTCTGTAGTAATTTCGTAGAAAACATTTTACTTCCTGCGTTCCGTATCATACTGGGCTAAGTGTAACCAGGGCTTCAGAGATTGGGTTGGGGCCAGGAAGAGTGCTCAGCGGAGCAGCACGTAGCAGTACCCCAATCCTCTCAACCACTGCCGCCACCATCCCCAACCACGGCCGCCGCCGCCGCCCAGGGCGTCGACCCCCAGCGTTGTCCTTTACCGTCGCCATTGACCTCCATGGCACCGTCGCCGACCAGGGCCACCCCCAACAGTCACCTCCCTCCTCTCCAACCCTAGCTCAGGCCATGCCGTCGTACCCATCCATCCCACACCTGACGACCTCACGTCCGCATACATCCGACACCCGGCGACATCCCATCCCCGTCCGGCGCTGCCCCCACGCCGGCGCCATCTGGGGCTGCTTAGGACGGTGGTGTCACCATCCTCCCGTCATCATGACTCATGAGGCTCGTCCCCGCCGTCGTTGTTGTGGAAAAATTGTTTGGTTAATCTCGTGAAATTGTGTTTGACTGTCAGTTTTCGGGGATTTTTGACTGATTGTGTTCTTTTGCGTGTGCATAATTTCCACGCAGCCGTACATTTCTTGTGGAAGCATCGCTACCCAACTGGACTTGAGATTGCTTCCAGTGGATGACAAGGTAGAACTTGGTGATGGTGTGAAGCAAGAAGAACACGAATAACCTGGTCCGATGTAGCTGTTCCTATGGACTTCATGGAAGAAATTGTAATGTTAATGGAAAAAGGTGCATGTTTGACGTGGGTTGTATCTCTCCTCTGTAATCTTGTTGTGTTAGCACTTGTTTTGCTCGATAATGAAATTGTTGAATGGAAAATACCGCCCATTCGAATATATATGCAAAACTAATGTCGTTTGCAAGTATTAGTAACCACGAGAAGTGCCAGTTTTTGTATAGATGGGAGCATGGACCTGAACGTGTAGAATGTGCAAGCTGTCTTCGCGAAAATTGTCAAGTCCATGGAAGCATCCGTGTGAATTTCATTTGTGGAAAATTGTGAGAATTAGTGGAAGTGAGACCTGGTTATGTTGTGTTGTTGAGAGGCAGTGAGTCTTTGGTTAGAGGTGGCCAAATGGGTGGTATGGTATAACTCATGTAGGCACACCCTATTTAAGCATAGGCACGTTTGGCATGTTACTTAGATGGGCTATACTGTGTCTGGCCTATAGGCTGACGCATTGACTTAAGCACGACCCGATAGCCTCACGGTCGTGCCGGTCCGGCCTAAGTACGGTTAGCTTGTCAGGCTAGTGTCGGCCTATTTAGCCTATTTGATATAAATTTTAAAAGTGTAAGAAAATCCTAAAAATATATAAAATTCAAAAATACAAAATAAAATTATATATACTTATAAAACAAACTATATAAAATTTAAAACTACAAAATAAAAATATATAAATATTAAGAAATGAACAGTCTAACGGATTGTGCTATGCCAAGTCCGATACTATTCGTGCCATGCCATGCCAAGCCGCTGGGCCGACTCTCGCCCCAAGCATGGTATGAGTTATTAGGCTGGCCAGTATGGCCTATTTAGGTGGTGGGCTATGCTATGTCTGGACCGGGCCAATAGTATCGTGCTTTAGACCGGCTCGACTGGTTGTCCCATTTGGCCATCTCTATCTGTGGTTGTAGGCGGCCACCTACTGCGGCTAGGAAATTGAACAGTATCAGGAGCCGCTCTATTACTGATGGTAGCTCATTTGGTTGTAAGGAAAGCTACTGCTACTAACTTGTGTGAGCAATGCCTTTTGACATAAACTGACTTGTGTGAGCAATGCCTTTTGACATAAACTGAAGCTATGTCTCTCAAATGAATAAGTGTGTGTGGACTGATGAAAATTGAACTATCTTGATACACAGTACCAGGTATTTGTAACTTAGAAAATAATAGGACAGAATCGGATTTTTGCTACAACTATTAACGCTGGTAACTCAAGAAGAAATGGCAGTAGCTAGCTAACAAAAAAGAAATGATGCGTTTGTAACAAGAGTGTGGTATGAATTGTATCAGGTCAACGAACGAAATTGCTGAGAAGAAATGAATGACAATCTTCTTGAAAACATTTTTGAACATTCATCAAGCATTCAGCATGTCCATACAAATCTTGAATCCAACTAGCAGCTGCTGGCTAGGGGTGGAAAACGGTAACGGATAATTCGTTTTATCCGATATTCGTATCCGAGAAAACACAAATATGGTAAGCAAAAATTCGTATTCGAAAATATTCGTATTCGTATTCGAGAATATTCGTATCCGTATTCGTATTCGAGACTATTCAATTCGTATTTGATCCGTTTCTAGAACTTATGAAAAAATCGTACAAATTTTGTGATTCAAAATTTGAATTTAGGTGGTTTAAAACCGGTAACCGGTCAAAAACTGGTGAAAAATCGGTAAAACCGCTAGGAATCCGTTTTATCCGATATTCGTATCCGAGAAAATCCGTATTCGAAAATATCCATATTCGTATTCGAGAATATTCGTATCCGTATTTGAGAATATTCGAATTCGTATCCGTATTCATTTGAAAAATATGGATTCGTATTCGTATTTGAGACTATTCGATCGTATCCGATCCGTTTCCACCCCTAGCTGCTGCTGCCTGAGGTCATCTCCTGCCGCTGTCTTCCGTCTGCTGCTGAGGCCATCTGCTGCAGCTGGAAGACAAGTAGGTGCGGCGAGACGAGGGGGCATCGGCTAGGCAGAAACGAGGGGCGGCGGCTCAAATCCCTAACGAGAGCAACAAAGAGGGCGTGCGAGAGAGGGTGGTTTTGCGAAAAACACAGCGAGGGCACGAGGTTTTCGCAAGAAGTGGAGTGGGGGATCCCGCCCTGTTAGATCAAGATCGGAGATCCTTAGCTAGTGCTCTAAACAATTTAAAAGTTATGATTTTTGGTTTTTCTGTAGGTTTTTGGCTATAATCACACTGTAACAGTTATTAACTTTTTTAAGTCAAAAAATAAAAAGTAATAATAAATAAGAAAAGTTGAAAAACAACATTATATCTTTTGAGATAATGCAAATGAATAAGGAGGGAAAAACAAGGGTGCTTCTACATTCCGCACGTGCGTCTATTAGTGATTTTCACCGCACACCCTCACTTACTAATATAGTGCGATTGTTGATGTGCCTGCAGTGCACACATACCATCTGCTTCTGTCCTCGTGTGCTGGATTTTGTCACCATGAATTATGATATAATGTGAAGCAAATTAGGATAAATTTGAAAAACAAATTATCAAACTTTAAAAGCAAATTAGAAAAAATTCAAGAGCAAAGTCATTATAAATTTAGAAGCAATTCATGATACTATCCAAAGCAATTTATTCTCATCTTGTCTGCCACCACACGATAATCCCTACATCCACACATCCCCTCCAAAAAATCACCAAAATCCAACCAGTTGAACAAATTAAAACCAATGTTGAACTAAATCTGCTGTTTGCCTGCATGCTACTGCCACCACACGCTGATCCCCACCCCCAGCAAGTAAATCAGGATAAATCTGAGAGCAAAGTTAGTATAAGTTTTGAAGTAATTTAGGATACTATCTAAAGCAAATCCAGAATTATTTAGATACAAATCATGCAAGCAAGCTGAGGATAATTTTCAAGCAAAATCGGTATACATTTTAAATCAAATCAGATATGCATGTAACACAAAACATAATAAAATAGGAAAAGAGAGAAACGCTTGGGAAGAGAGAGAAGATTGGAGAGAAGATTGGAATGGACAAATACTTGTTGTGTGTTTTCACGGCAGAGGGGAAGGGGAAAGTAAAGAGGAAGAGGAGAGGTGGGGCCAAGGCTGCTGCTTTTCTTTATTGATGAGATCAAGCATCTATTCACTGGTTGTCTATACCATGCGTTCAACAATGTTTCAGACGTAAGCGCAGACATGGGCTTTTCCAAAAAAAAAGCTAAAAAACAAAAAGAAAAAAGAAATTAAAAAACTAACGTATTTTAAATATCTTTTATCTTCAAAGAATCAAAAGTCAGAAACTAAAACCGTTTAATCACTACTACAGAAAAGGTCATCACAGACGGTTCAAAAACGTCATCACAGACGGTTTTGTGAACCATCTGAATTTATGGGTCAGTGATAATACGAGGTCATCACAGACGGTTTTCGAACCGTCTGTGGTGCAAATATCACAGACGGTTTTTAATTAAAAACCGTCTGTGATATGTAAATATCACAGACGGTTCTTAACTAAAAACCGTCTGTGATTATAATTATCACAGACGGTTTTTAGTTAAAAACCGTCTGTGATATTCCCTTCTACTCCTAAACCTATTTCTGTTTATTGGCTACCCTCAGGAAATGCTAGCCATGCCCTCTGAAGCAAGCAGATCAACATGTACATGTATACATCCAATTCACATCACATCTCAATTCATTTCACAAACATAAAACATCTATTTTTATTAAGATTAGAGCCTACCATTACAATATCTCAAAACAACAAGTAGGTTACACAATAAGAACAGAGAAAAAGCAAAGATCCTCTATGCCTTCTCGCCCCTGATGCAACGCATGAGCTGAATGTCTTTGACGCCCACCATCGTCGGCGTTGATTGAACGTCTGCACGGTTGCTTCTGCGGTGTCTTGCCTCCCGTAGACTTGTGTGTCGTCTGCAAGGAGGAGGACAGCAAGGAGGAGTAGGACAGCAAGGAGGAGGACACAGCAAGGAGGAGGAGAACAGCAAGGAGGAGGACAGCAAAGAGGAGGAAAATAGCAAGGAGGAGGACAGCAAGGAAGAGGGCAAGGAGGCTAGGTTTTGGTTATATTTATAGGGGAGGGAGAGGCGGGAGTTCGAAATTTTTGGCGCGAGAACGGAGAGGCGGAGCTACGATCCGTGGGGTGAGGAGTGGTGGATTTCTATTGGCTAGGATTGGGTTGAGGAGGATCGACGGGCCCAGCGGTCAGATTATCACAGACGGTTCTATATATAGAACCGTCTGTGAATTAGAGTACAAAATTTTATATACCGATGCAATATAAACTAGTCCGAAAAGATAAAATAGTAAAGTTTTATATAGCTTATATATAGTCATTTGAAAGGTTTCGACGAGATCTACAACTTTTCAGTTGAAGCAAAATCCAAATTCCGAAAGGAAGACCAAGAAAAGGGCAAAAACAGAAACCAAAAACTTGCGACGCAGGTTTAGGTCCAAAGATGGCCGATTTTCGGGGTCTTGGAGGGCGACTGGCGCAAGCGAGTCGTTTTTTGGACCGGGCTCGTCGTTAGCTTTACAATGAGTACAAGAACGTCGAAAACGGACACCGTATGCAAAAGTTATGCCCGTTTTACTGAAGGTGTCTCAAAATTGAATCATACTTGGACTTAAGCGGGAAAATATGAAATTTTGAGAGATTGCAAGGCGGGAAACGTATCACAGACGGTTTTTATTATAAAACCGTCTGTGATATTCCAGATTATCACAGACGGTTTTATAATAAAAACCGTCTGTGATATTCCAGTATCACAGATGATTTTATAATAAAAACCGTCTGTGATAATCTGGAATATCACAGACGGTTTTTATTATAAAACCGTCTATGATATTCCAGTATCACAGACGGTTCAACGGTAAGAACCGTCTATGATACTCCTTTTTCCCGCCACAAATACCACAGACGGCCTCCAAATTAAAACCGTTTGTAATGATGTACATCACAGACGGTTTCACAAAACCGTCTGTGATTTAGTATCTAGTATTAGGCTTTCTGTAGTAGTGAATATAGAACCTAAATTGGCCGAGCGTATGAGTGCACAAGAGACTACGTGCATAGAATTTTTTGCTTGTACATTATACATACCTACTGTATAGTACCGACCTCCCATCACTCACGGCCCCAATTATTCGAGTCGAGTCGCATTGCTAGAGGTCGGGTCGAGGTCTACAAAGGTAGTAGTACAACTTGCGCGCGGCCCCGTCGGTGTACCGTACTGTGCGCGTGATCACCATACGCAGCTTTCCAACGGTTGCATGCAAGTTGCATGATGCTGCTGCTGCTGCTGCGTAGCATAGCATAATGCAGAGTCTACTCCACTCTACCTCATGTCGTGGTGTTAGAGAGGAGACTTAACATTTACCTAACAATGGACGATGGAAAACATGACTGATAGATTGAGGTGACGGAGCACCACAGCGGCACAGTCTACACCACATGCAGGCGTGCTGCGCAGCGCTGCTGTTATATTATGAATATAGAAAATTGTTCTGAATCACCTGCTTCATCCCCTGGGCGCTTGTATTGATTGCTATTGGTTACGGCTTAATAACTTTTAGCTATAGTTGATAGTTTTTGGCTAAAAACGAATAGTAGTAGCTGAAAAAAGTGATTTTACAAAGAAGGACGTGCAGTGAAGAAAGTAAGGAAGAGATACGTGTGTGAGACGGGAGCAAGAGGAGTGGGGTGCGTGATATGCCCGGCTGTCTTATCTTCGGAGCTAGACGGGAGCAAGAGGAGTGTAGAAACCGTTTCAAAAAGCCAGACATTAATATTAGTTTATGACTTTTTCAACTAGAAGCCAGAAGCAGAAGTCAATACGAACAAAGCTTTAGTGTGTCACCAAGCTTGTGAGACTTGAGAATCAAAATTTTAAGTTCAAAGAGCTAAGTGTGGTGACCACATAAGTAAGCCTTAAAGAGCTATTCTACAATACAATATTCTGTACCAAACAGTAAGACACGCTAGGATGCGGATCAAGTCTCGAGATGAGATTAAATCTAAGAGTTGCCCGATCTTTCATAATGGTAATTCTTAGATAAATATGTGGAGTACAAACCACAATATGCAATTAACACTAGATAGATAAAAATCTCAACCCACATACACAACAACACGTGAACGAGAAGATAGAATCAATTGATCTAGCAGATAAAAATCAACACCACAGCCGAATCCCACTAGCCTGAAGAAGAACCCTCAATGAATTTCTCAAGAATCCTCAATGAATTTCTCAAGAATACACTCACGGCACATGGATACACCATAACGGCTGAAGATCAACACATACGGTATCTTTAATTCATAATCTAAACTCTGAGTTACAATGAACGCACCTCATAGCTTTTTATAGGCAACACACAACACTAAGACCTTAAGGGCGGACTCTTTCTGAACTTGCGACAAAAGATAGGGAAAACGGCTCTAATTCGGTTTTCCTAAGATCCTTCCAAAAGACGGACTAATTTCCTTGAGAAACAGATAAACGGACTCAACTTAACTTTGAACTTTTCTCTGGTGCGCCATGTCCTGTCTCGGTCGCCCCGGGTGGATCCCATCCAAGGGCAAACGACGAAGAAATGCTTGTATCCTTGGCCGAGTGGATCTGTTTCTTTCCTACGTGCTACAGAGTACTCGGTCGGTTCCTGATTTCTTGGCCGAAATAATCTCTTGCCTTTTTATCTCCAGCATAGAAGTAGGAAATGAAGTCTTGTTGGTATACATGCATGGCGCGATGGAAACACATGCGTGCACCACTCCTCTCCTGGCTTCACAATCTTCTTTGGCCCCACTGTCAGCACACATGCACAAGTCCCATGCACGCACGGCTCCTCACCCACCGCGCACGGCTGCACACGCACACGTTTCTCTTCTAATCCATGCGTGCCAACCTGAGCACCTCTATGGGGATCAGCATCTCTGAGCTCCTCTTTTCTATGGCTAAAATGCACACAGTAAGTATTAGGAACACAGAGAAAATTAACATAGGGTATTTGGGCCGCATCACGCTAAGTGCATGCCGATTAGTGTTCCGCTGATAATGTGTGCGACACAACAGCTCTAAGCACCGTGAAGCTCGTTGCCGCCACCTCTGACCACCTCAGACCTTCTCCACCGTTGTCAACCTCACCATCGTGTGTCTGATGAAGCCCTGATGCTTGAGTGCGGCTCTCTTTATCTTTTGGTAGCTGTCAGTGTCGTGGACGCCTTATCCGTAGCTAGCGCCGCTGTCTCTCACTCTCTTGTCTTGGTCACTGTTCTGGATTTCTGGTGGCCATTTGTCACCATGCCACCGCTGTTAGAACTGCGCTGAACCCTGGAAACTATTCTAGTCTTCCTCTGCCCCGTTCTTTTGCTCTTTTGTCATCCTTGTCGTCTGCTAGACTTCGCCGCCACCTCTCGCATCTGTGAGCTCACCTCACCTCACTAAAAAAAAAATCACAAATTTTGGAGCCTGTTTGAATTGTATTTGATATTTATTTGTGTTTTATGGCTTTTCCGCTTAGATACCGTAGTGCTGGCAATGTGCGAACTTGATTCCAAGCAATACCAAGAGTTCAACAAAGAAGGCAAGTACCCTCCCTTGATCATGTTGATCCCATATTTCAAATATTGTATACTTTGTTTGCTCAAACTTAAGAGACCATATAGAAGGTCAGTATATATTTGTCATGAATAACTGATACTTTGGTTGAGTTGAATTTAAATTTTGCAAAGGTTTTAGAAAATTCATACTTTAGAGTTGTTGTTCGTCAAGGGCGGTTTGACTGGCCGGAGCTGGCGGTCTGATCACTTGTAACATCCTGAAATCCTAAAGAATATAAAAATAAGGGTAATTAAAAATTTTTTTTGCATGCATTTGTTCTCCCTTGGCTTTTATTGCAATTTCTTTGGAAAAAGTATTTTCAAAAATTAAAAGTGCATAAAATATAAATCAAATTGAATCCAATCAAATATTAGAAAAGATAGTTAAAAGTGGTATGAGAGAAAGTATGATGGAAACCATCCTAAAAGTTCACAAGTATAATTTTGGCACTAAAAATAAATATTAAAGCAAGATATGAAAATATTTAAATCAAATAAGTGTATTTAAACTCAAACAGAAGCCTTCTCAGATTTTTCGAGAAAAATCAAGAGGAGATAAAACTCTAAAAAATTTACACAATCATCCGCACTATGTTAGGAGCCTCCATAAAATTTTTACAATTTTTGGAGCAAGTTTCTAGGTTTAAAATTTACTCAACCCTCTCACCTATCTCTCTCTCGTTGCCGTGTGGGGGCAAAGATCATATTTCAACTCCGTGCACCCGTGCCAGCTCCGCCATGGTTGTGCTGCCCCCGGTTTTTGACAACTGCGCCCATAGTTTCTCTCAGTTGCTACCAACCCCCACTTACCTGTCGCCTTGAAGTGACACACCTCTTCCCCCTTGTCTTCTTCCACACCTCGTGTTCCACGGCGAGAAAGTGAGCACACTGCTTGGTTGTGTTTGCAAGAACTCGTGCTCTGCCTTCAACCATCCTGTACCTACAAAGCCCCCAACTGCGCCTTTGCTCTTCAGCTCACCCCTTCGATCTCTTGCACGCATTTCTTGAGCACTTATGTTAGACATGTGATGGTCATGTATTTTGTTGATGATGAATAATTGACATTTGGTTTTATTGGAATTTGCATTTGTGAAAGTTCATGTCAATGCACTTTTGTGCTTGAGTTTTTAGGATGGCAAAATGACCACGTTTGGTAGTCTGATCAGCCTTGTGATGGATGGTCCGATAGTAGGTCCGACCGACAGACTTTGACCACGACAGACTTCGACCACATCAGACTTTGGCCATGTCTGACTTCAACCATGTTTGGTTTTGATTACGTCAGACTTCGACCACGTCCAGTTTCTACTACGACAAATTGACCATGATAGGTAATCGTAGATATCGACCTCGAATAGTAAACCGGTCATAAGCAACATTTAATCGGTCGTAAGTGATAGCGAACCTGTCTTAGCTATAGTGAACCGGTTGGAGGTTGTAGGGTCATCTACTGCAGTAACCGGTCGATGGTCGTAGCTACAATACTTTTTCATGGTTGTAGCCATAGTACCCAGTTGATACTCGATAGTCGTAGACATTACTGGTCAATACTCAATTGTTGTAGACTTTACTAGTCGAAACTGGATAGTTGTAGACTTTTCTGGTCTATACTCGATATTCATAGACTTTGTGGTCTGCTGTCGTTGTTTTAGGCTTTTTAATCGGTTGTCCTAGACCTTGCGATCAGTAGTTGAAGGCATTACAATCGGTTACCGTAGGCTTTACGATCGGTACTCATAGCTTCATGGTCGATTCGAGTATTTCAATTCTTACTATCTTCGAGTACTTCGAGTACTCATGTTAGGCTAGCGGTATGACTGGCTGATGCATGGTGTTCGGTGATCAGTGAATAGTGCTCAGAGGAACAGTACTCGAAGGATTCAGTACACAGAAGATGGAAGTACTTGGTAGTTAGAAGGACTCGGTACTCAATAGCCAGAAGGACTCGATACTCATTAGTCGGAAGGACTCGGTACCACTACTACAAAAAGGGTCATCACAAACGGTTCAGAACTGTCATCACAGACGGTTTTCTGAACTGTCTGAATTTATGGGTCAGTGATAATCAGAGGTTATCACAGATGGTTTATGTGCCATCTGTGATAAATACAACACAGATGGTTTGTAACTAGAACCATCTGTGATACTCTAACATCACAGATGGCTCAAAGTAAAAATTGTCTGTGATACTCTAACATCACAGACGGCTCGAAGTAAAAACCGTCTGTGATACTCCAACATCATAGATGGTTCTAGCTACCAACTATCTGTGATGGACGAGTATTACAGACAGTTGTAATATATAACTGTTTGTGATAATCCTTCATAGATAGTTTATACCACAAAACCGTCTATGATAGTTCATACTATACCTAAATTTTTCTGTTTTTTGGCTATGCCCTTTGAAAATAAGCAAATACAGTAGCAAACACAGCAGCATATTCCATTGGAATCCACCATTACAACATCATAAGATAATGAGCAGATTACCCATCTAACACAGCAAGAACACATCCTAATCCTATGAACCCAACTCTTAAATATGGTAAGAACACATATCCTAATCCTACGAACCCAACTCATAAACATGGCAAGAACACATCTCCTAATCCTACGAACCCAACTCTTAAACATGGTAAGAACACATCTCCTAATCCTATGAACCCATGGGAAAAACATAGAAGAAGGAGTGATCCTAGCAACATGTGAGCTAGATGTCCTTGATGCTGACTTGAGCACCGTCTTGGTAGCTAGCTACTTTTGTGGTGCCTTGCAGTGAAGGAGAGGCGGCGGTAGCATCACCTTTGTGTCACAATGGTGAGACTGCACAAGACACTTATGATGCTTACGACAAGGTGTGTTGTGCAGTCGATCGTGATGTCACAACAGAGGCGCTAGCTCATGGCAGTAGTCGGCATCGTAGAGGAACAAGCTAGGAGTGAATGAACTAGCTAGGTGCAGCCAGTAGAACTCACTTATCTCAGAGTTAAAGGGAGAGGAGGAGTAATTAATAAGGGGTGAGAGGTGGGAGGAACTGGTGCCTGCCGTTTGATGCGGAGAGAATGGATGGGTGATCAGAATCCTGGGGGAGATGCCATGGATCGGTGTCGTGGCATTATCAGAGACAGTTTGTTATACAAACCGTCTGTGATAATGCACATATCACAAATGGTTCTTATAAATAAATGTCTGTGAATTATCACAGACGGTTATTAATATGAATCGTCTGTGATGTCTTGCATTATCACAGATGGTTTATACTAATAACCATTTGTAATATTTTCACAGACGGTTATTAATAAGAACCATTTATGATGTCTTACTTTATCACAGATGGTTTGTATAAATAACCATCTGTGAAAATATCACAGATGGTTGTTAGTATGAACTGTCTGCGATAGTTACATCACGGACGGTTCATAGGAACCATCTGTGATGTAGCCATTCAGTATAGCCTCTTTTGTACTAGTGTACTCAGTAGTCGAAAGGACTCAGTACTTGATATTTCTGGTTGTCGCGATCATGGTCAGTGATCGGTTGTCAAAGACCTGTCGTATGTGATTGATACTCGTGGATGGTGCTGTGTGGCACTCGGTGACCAGTAGTGCAGCGAATGGTTGCAGATTGGTAGTCGTAGACTTAGCGATCTGGTGTTTAAGTCATAGCGATCGGTACTCGGTAGTTGGTACTCAATGGTTCTATGGTCGGTAGCGATGCTTGTTATTCCCGAGTGTTCTAAGCGATGGTATTTCCTGAGTACTTATTTTCGAGTATTCGATGAGCTAGCGATTGATCTTGCATAGTGGTTGTAACCAGTCGTAATGAGTGATATGCAGGTTGTCGCTCTATTCTCTCTAATCATTTTTCTGCTGGTTCGGGAGTTTTTGCAAGAAGACTGGTTAGATTGGCTTTTCTCATGGTAGGAACAGTGTGGTCTGATCAACGCTCAGACCAGCTACTTCCTGTGGTCGAACAAGTGATGCTGGACCAGACATTCAACCAGTTGTTTCTTGTGGTCGAATAAGATTTTTGACCAGTTGTTTCCCGCGGTCAGACCAACTTCCCAAAAGACTTCTGACCAGCATTCTCTGCTCGATTAAACCAGTCAGGAGTTAGACCAGCTTTACGTAAGGGGTCAGACCATTATTTACCAGCTTTTACCGCTCGTTTAGACTGATCAATGGTCAAACCAGCTTTGCTGAGGAGGTCAGGCCACCCCGTGGTCGAACCGACATCTCATCGACTGTTTGGTTGAAATATGTCAGATGCTCATGCTTCACTTAAATCTTTATCAGTGCATGCTTTTGCTCCTTCTAATCAATCATCTGTAGGCTATCGCGTTACTCCCTCTAATCAATTGCCTGCAGGTTCAGGAGTTTTTGCAACAGGACTGGTCAGACCAGCTTTCTCCCGTGGTCAGAACAGTGTGGTTGGACCAGAGTTTTGAGTAGCATTTTAATGACCAGTGTTTCAACCAGTGTTGTCTACTTGCTTAGACTGGTCGGCAATCAGATCAGCTTTTCAACGACAGTCTGACTGGAAGTTGATAGAGGCTAACGCTTCACTGAAATTATTATCGTTGCCTGCTATTTCTCTTGTTTTTCATGTGTCATAGTACTGGATTCTCAAATCTTATCTCACTAACCGCAGTACTATGAGACTGACTTTCTCTGTGATGTAAGACTAGTTAACGCGGGATGAAGAACATGTGCTACAGTGGGTTCTAGTCTATGACATCATTGCTTGACTGGAATATTTGATGGTTATTCACTTCCTTTGATGGCTTCCAAGAATTGTCACCTTCTAGTTAGACCATGTGGAAAAGGGATGTTGTCCTACAAGTGGTCCTTGAGTTCCTTTCTCAGATTGCTTATTTTCACTCTTAACTACTTGATTCTTCTCTTTGGACTCGGTTGAGAGGTGAGTTGGGTGTGTTGCTTTCTTTGGAATTATTTTGAGGGGAGCTTATTGTTTAAATTTTTCAAGAGCTCTATTTATTATGCTTGTCAAATAATTCACCAAGTTCAAAGCCTTTGATATCAAATTAGTAGTAGAGCTCTCTTTATCATATTTACTCATATGCTGTGTAGCTTTGATCATGACCAGTTTTAATAAATTTGCTACATTTAAATTAAAGCATGACATCGCAGAATACTTTGACTAGATTAATTATACATAGTACTTTGCGATGTTCATCTAAAAGGATTAGCTTGATTGTGAGTCATCTTTTAAATCTTGGTCATGAAGCTCTTGGATTTCATATTGCAATCTTTTTATGTTCACTCGAGTTGGCATGTTATGATAAAAATATATAAAAAAATATGAGATAGAGATAGAGAAGATTGAAAAGATGTATGCTTCAAGCAGGCCATGGTTAAATAAAAGAAAAAGCACAAAACATGCTCGAATGAAAAGAAGTATGCTTCAAGCTTAGCACCATTTAAAAGAAGTTTGCTATAAAGATGGTATCATGAAAAGAAGTATGCTACAAGCATGCAACATGCTTATAAAAATGAGTGTGGAGCTATAGGTTGCTATATGAGATTGCTAGTTCGACTAGATTTAAAGCTTGCTTAACTTTTAGGCTTACTCTTTCAGGTGTGGTATCTCTTTGTGATATTTATAGATTGGTTTGATCATGGTCGTAATGCATGTTATTAATCCAATTTGCTTAATCATGCAAAAGACCTTTTTAGACTTGCTTTATATTATATAACTTTGTATGATCTAGTGAGCTCTACTCAAGAAAAGATGGCTTGGACACATTCTTGGTTCAATGAAAAGTGACTTGGATAATCTACAAAGTTATTGGATGTTTACTCTTTTTTGCTTTCTTTTAGAATTATTCTCTTTATTGAGCTCTTGATGATTTCATTGTCAAACGGGGTGAAATTAGAAGAAAGGGGGATAATTTTTTGAAAGTTTGAGTTTAGGGAGAAAGAAATTTGGGGAGAAAGAAAAATTAAAAAATTGCTCTCTAGTGTTGAGGGGGAGTTTTCTGTGAGTGTTCTAAGTGGACTGTGCTCTCTGCTATAGTAACCGGTCGATGATCGTAGCTACAATACTTTTTCATGGTCATATCTACAACACTTGGTTGGTACTCAATAGTCATAGACTTTACTGGTTGATACTCAATAGTCATGGACTTTACTAGTCGATACTCGATAGTCGTAGACTTTTTTGGTCGATACTCAATACTTGTAGACTTTGTGGTATGCTGTCATTGTCTTAGGCTTTTCGATCCGTTGTCGTAGACCTTGTGATCGGTAGTCGAAGACTTTGCGATCGGTTGCCGTAGGCTTTATGATCGGTACTCGTAGACTTCATGGTTGATTCAAGTGCTTCAATTCTTGCTATCTTTGAGTACTTTGAGTACTCATGTTAGGCCAGCGGTATGACTGGCTGATGCATGGTGTTTGGTGATCGGTGAACAATGCTCTGAGGAACAGTACACAAATGATTCAATACACGGAAGATGGAAGTACTTGGTAGTCAGAAGGAATCAGTATTCGATATTCTGAAGGACTTGGTACTCGATAGTCGGAAGGACTCAGAACTCGATAGTCGGAAGGACTTGGTACTCGATAGTCGGAAGGACTCGGTACTCGGTAATCGGAAGGACTCGATACTCGTTAGTCAGAAGGACTCGGTACTCGATCAGTTGTCGGAGACTTGTGGTATGTTGTCGGTACTCATGGATGGTAGTCTGTGCGGCACTCGATGATCAATGGTGCAATGAATGATTGGAGAACGGTATTCATAGACTTAGCGATCTGGTATTTTAGTCATAGTGATCGGTACTTGGTAGTTGGTACTCGATTGTTTTGTGGTTGGTAGCGATGCTTGTTATTTTTAAGTGTTCTAAGTGATGGTATTTCCCGAGTCCTTGTGTTTGAGTACTCGATAAGCTAATGACTAGTCTTACATAGCGTTGTAACTAGTCGTAATGAGTGACCTGGAGTTGGTGATTTCTAGAGAGTGTGGAAATTATGGTCATGGATGACATGGATGGTATTCGTGGATGGTTTGGTTCTTGTCTATGGATCGACAAGGGTGATTTATACATGTGTGTGTGCTGATGTTGGTCAAGTTGTGGAGAACTTGTGCCGAGAAAACGTTTTTTGGTCTTTAATGTGCAGGTTGGCGTGGAGACGTGCATGGTTGGTGATGAGGAGGGCCTGGATTAGGATTGGGAATTCTGAGGTCTAGGTGGTCGAGGATGTCACGCGAGGTGGTCGTGCTCACATTCGAGCACATGGAGATCATTGGTGATGATGCGTGGATAAGATATGGGAGGTGCAATCCTGGAGGCTTCAACATGTGAGGATGATGCGTGGAGAAGATACAGGAGGTGCGGTCCCATAGGCTTCGACACGAGAGATGATGGTGCATGATGAATATATAGGAGGCACTATCCTAGAGGCTTCGTCACATAGAGAGTTAGGAGTTGTGGACGGCGTTCATAACTAGGAAGATTGTGAGTTTGAATAAAACCCGTGTTTGGAAGGGTTTTGGGTCCCTTGATTTTCAGAAGAGATAGGATTGTGTGTCTAGGTTGTCAAGGACAGTTTGAGATATCCATGTTTGAGGTGAACACAGTTTAGGGCTCTAACATATAAAAGCAGGTAGAGGCTAATGGTTCTAGTCATGGCTTTGAAGAGGCTTTTTGTGCTAGGGTTTTTAGGGGTGTCATGAGGGCGCTTTGTAGCCATAAACATGGTATAGAAGTAAAATATCAAATCAGTTCTTGAAAAAAGAAATTGCCGCCTATGTTGTCTCATTGTCTCAATCGAAGCACCATGAGTTGTTCTGTGCATCGCTTTCCTGTGTCCTCGTTGGTGTGCTATCGCATCACGATCTTGCGATTTATGAACACGATGTCTTTGATCATCAGGTCAGTTCAACCAATTAGAGCATGGTGTTGTCTTTAGCTTGTTCTCATTCAAGCAGTCAAAGAGATCAAGCGAACGAAGCGTTTGAAGCGGTTGAAGCTTTTGAGTGGAGGAAGATTTTGATTACGTGCATAGGAGGTCAAGCGAGTAGTCAAGTGAGCGGTTGAATGACTTGTGATTGAAATCTACATCCGGTAATTTAGATTGCTTTTCTTTTGGTTTGAGATTTGTTGTAACATCCTGATTTTCAGAGCCTTTTTGAAGCTTTTAAAATAAAATTCACCATTTGAATTTTTTTTGAATTAATTAAAGCTTAATTGGAATTTTATTAAATTGAAAGGATTTAATATGATTAAGATAAACATTAACCTTTGCCAATGTTATTTTATTTGAGTTCCTTGTGTCTCAGGGAATTTATTGGAATTTTTCTGGTTTTATTTGCTATTTTCTAGAGCTCAAAAGAATGTATTTGAATTTCTGGAAAAGAAAAGGAAAAGAAAAATCCCAAACCGGCCCAGCCGACCGGCCCAGCCCGCTCGCCCGCCGGCCTGGCCTGCCCCGCACCCCAGCCACGCGTCGCCGATCCGCGCCACGCCCGCGCCCGCCTTGCCCCTTCGGATGCGCGCCACGTGGCCGCCATCCGCCGCGTCCGCGCCCCCGCATCCCGGCCACCCGCTCGCCCGCGCCACCGACAGGTGGGGCCCACCTGTCAGGCGCATCGTCTCCGACCGGGACTCCGTCTCCGAGTCCGGCTTGAACCCGCCGCCGCCGCCTTCCTTAACCGTCTCGGCGTCCGTGCCCAGCCCGTCTCCGCCGCCCGGGTATAAATACGGAGCCCCGCCCCCTCGGCTTCCTCGTCCCGCAGCCGCCGCTCTCGCCGCCGCTAGCCTCCGAGCGCCTCGCGCCTCGCCGCCGGAGCTCGAAGCCGTCGTCGCTTCGCCTTCCGCCGCCGGTGAGCCCCGCCGCCGTCTCGCCGCCGTCGCCGGTGAGCCTCGCCGCCTTCCGCCGCCGTCCCGAGTCGCCGCCGGCCAAGCCGCCGCCGTCCCGAGCCTCGCCGGCCAGATCCGCCGCCCCGGACCTCCCGCCGCAGCCGCGCCCCGCCGCCCGCGTCCGCGGATCGCGCCGCGCCTCCTCGGTCCCCGCACTCGCGTGCGTCACCGCTGACGCCAGCATCCGCGCCCCTTTGCCTTCCCGTGCTCCCGGTCTCCCGTGCGCCGTCTCGCTGCCAGCCGGGTCCCACCCGTCAGCCGTGCACCCGTGGACCGAAGGCACGTCCACCAGCCACGCCAGCCGAGCCACGTCAACCCTAGATCCGACGTGTCATGCCACGTCAGCGCCACGTGGGTGCCACGTCAGCAGCCGAGCCGTCCCAGGTGCCACGTCAGCATGCCACGCAAGCCGACCCGTCAGCCATGTCGCACACGTGTCAGCCCAGTCAGTCTCCACGTCAGCCAGCCGCTTGCGCAAGCAGCCAGTCAGCTGCACTGTTCCGTGCGCCGCGTCCACCGTGGACTCAGCTCGCCGTGCGCCCGGTCCACAGCACAGTGCACTTTCCCTTTTTCCCCGATTTTCTTTAGATCCAATTTTTCAAGAGCCCGTTCTCCCTCGTCCTAGCTCCGATTGATCCGATTCTTTTTCCTAAATTCATCTAAAATTGAGCTCTTCCTGTTGGTCCAGGTTTAAAAGTTTTTGGAGTTCATTTGAATTTTATTTGATTTTATTTTGTCTTTTCGATTCGCTTTCTCTCTCGTTAGATCGCGTGTTCGAGGGAGCGGAAGTTGGATTCGAAGATCAAGAGCCCTCAGCTGAGCAAGGCCAAGGCAAGTCGTGTCCTTTGATCATGTTGAACCCAGTTTGCAATCTATTATTTAATTATTTTGTTTTAAATTATCTTGCATTGCTATTTTTATTCAAACCCTTGTATTGGTAGTTATCGTCCCAATTGGTTATTTCCCTCCTTGATATTTTGGAATACCTTGATGCCATTGTCACCTTAGGTTGGGAATTTAATTAGTGATGCTATGTTATTTGTCACATTGGGTTGGTACGATTAGAATGCTTAGCCTTGCTTATTTTGCGAAAGGTTTCATCATCATATGTGATTAATTAATTTGACCTAATGAGATATTGAATCGTGGTTGGTGCCACTGTTATAAAATTTGTGCCGTGACGTTGGTGCGTCATTGGCGGTGGATATACAACATTGGTTTTCACTCGGGCGAATGATCGTGCAGTAAAGGGGGAAGTGTTGGAGCACTTCGAGGGATGTGGTAGTCTCGCCCGAGAACACTTAAGGACTAAACTTTGTGCGCCATTGATCTGAGTCTTACCGTGCAAACCACATGTCTGGTATGGGACAGACCTGGCTGATTAATTTGTGATGCTTCAATTCTGGTTCCGCCATTGGGATGTCAGTGGGTGTCGTATACATTCCACGGGGCGTAAGGGGGGGGTGTGATGCGAAACCCTAGCGGGCGGGATTGGGTTGGAATTGAACATTGTAAAGGCCTTGTTGTGATTACCTTAAGCTGAGGCTAATCACATCGTGTGGGTACAGTTGAGCAACCTCTGCAGAGTGTAAAACTATTCGAATAGCCGCGTCCTCGGTCATGGACAATGCTCGGTGATTTCACACGAGGTATAGTTACTCTTGGAAAAATTTGTAGTTGGTCAGTGGATGGTTAATTCACTGTTGGTTTAGCTTATGGATGGGAGATTCATAAGTGGTTACTTCAATTCCTTTGATTATTCATTATTGTTTTATTTACAATTCGCCTTTAATCTATTTATGATATTTCCAAATGCTGTTTATGCAAATTAACCCTTTTAGCCCTCCATTGGTAAGCCTTGCATATTATATTGCATTCATTTGTTACAAACGGCTTGCTGAGTACCAATGTACTCACGGCTTTATGCCCCTGTTGCTCAGTTGAGGAGGAGGAGTATCACCAGCAGGAGGTTCCAGAAGGAGAGTACTTCGACGACTACGCGTTCTAGGCTTCGCTCCCCACTCGATTGCCTGTGGGCATGTCGATTGGCCACTATGTTTACTTTGGATTTTCCGCTGCTAGCTTATTAGCCACTCCGGCTATTGAGATTGTAAGCTTGACCATAAGGTTGTACTCTGATATTTTATTTATATAGTTTGGATTTTCTTTAGAATATCGTGATGTGGATGATATTTATCTTTGTTTATGCTGTGTGCACTAGCGTGATCCTGGACTAGTGCAGAATACACAGGAGAGTCCGGATTTGCATATTCGGGTCTCGACATTTGTTTTCAGTTATCAAAAAGTGAAGGCAACCATTCACCCCCTCTGATTGTGCCATACGAACCTACAACTTCACTCCCTAAAGCACCGAGAAACCGAAGTTGTATGCAACACCGGCGAGAACGCCACCATGCTCTAGCAACTCTGGTGAGCCTCTCTCCTCCCCAACTCTATCACAACATGCCTTACCTCTTCCTTAAGCACCCTACCTGGGCTAGGCTTTCGTCCTCATCTCCGGCCAGGATGTCGCTGTAAGCCTTCCTTTCTCTCTGGTAAGCTAGACCTTGATTCCATTCGACCATACCTCCACATGCATGTAAGCAAGCTCATGCACACCATTTTGTAGCTTCACTGTTGTCAGAATTAACTATCACCGAGATCCTCCTCTTCACTACCGGCAGGGTCTCCGACGCCGCCTCCTCCGCTCCTCCTCAAGCGCCGCCCTCACCTCCCATGAGCTTCTCCTCCCTCGTAGAGTGTGTGTAGTTGAAAAGAGAACTAAAGTAGTTGAATTCAAAAAGAGAACCATAGTAGTCGAAGTCGAAAAGAGAACTAAATAAAAAAGAGTACTGTAGCGATTGAAGTCGAAAAGAGTACCATAGCGGTTGAAGTTGAAAAGAATACCATAGCGGTCGAAGTCAAAAAGAGCATAGTAGTGATCGAAATAAAAAAGAGAACAGTAGCAGTCGATGTCGAAAAGAGAACCGTACCGATCGAAGTTGAAAAGAGTACTGCAGCGACCGAAGAGTGTTAAAAGTCATAAAAGAACACTATAGAAACCTCGGAGTGTTAAAAGTCGTAAATAGCTCTATAGCAATCAAAGAGTCTTAGAAGTCATAAATAGCACTGTGGCAACCGAGGAGTGATAGGAGTTGTAAATAACGCTGTAGTGGCCGAGGAGTGTTAGGAGTCGTAAATAGCACTACAGTAACCGAAGAGTGTTAGAAGTTGTAAATAGTGCTGTTGTAGCCGAGAAGTGTTAGAAGTCGAAGAGAACATTGTAGCACTTGAAAAGAGATGATTCAAACCGAGCCAAAACTCAAACGCTTATAACTTTTACATACGAACTCCAATTTAGTGATCTTTATTTCTAAATTCTTCTAAAATCATGATATCTCTGAATATATAGAAATATTTAATTTTTATCTCTATTTAAAATTATTTGGCTCTTATTTGTATTATCTAGATTTTTATCGATTAGACGACAAATTCAAGAATGTACCCGAGACATTCTCTGAGCAGCAAGTACAAGGCAAGCACTCCCTTTGACAATGTTGATCATAATATTTTAATTATTGTATATTGTTTGCAAAATCTATTATACATGCGTATATGTTCCATTAAAATTGTTATACTGTGGGTAATGGCAGTTACAACCGCTCGTATGCATTGAACCTCCTTTTAAATTTGATACCCTTATTGTTGTAACCTCTAGGACATGGTTTAGATAATATCTACTGTCAAATTAGGAATATTACATTGATATATGATTCAGATGCTTAGCGACGCAATAGCTTTCTCTAAGCTTGATATTTCAAAAAATTGCGCATGGACATGGTGGTTTCAAAATGTTAAATTATAGGAGGAACCACTGTTACTTTGCTATCAAATAAAATGGAAAACCTAGTTTTTATACAAGGGTGAGTTATATGATACACTGTCAAATGCGAGAGGGTATCTCGCATGTAGATAGGGAGATTCTTGCCCATGTCAATTAAGGACCGAACATTATTGCCACACATCTAAGTTACATTGTACAACCATATGTGCTATATGCGCTTTGGCTTTAGCTAATTAAGTTATCTAGGTCTAGCCTTACATTGTGGTAGGCGCAAATGTAGTGAGGGCATTTCGAGTGAAGGTTTGCTCGTAGGGGTTCCCTTCACCAAGGTGTTGAGGCCAAATATTGCTAATACAACAGTGAATGCCCACATGGGGACATGCCTAAAGCTATATGATAATCACTTTCGTCACATGCCAAAGGGAGCGTGAAGTTACCGATAGTATAATTGATTATCTCATGTGGGTAAAGTTGTATAACCTTTCAAGAGTGTTAAAAACTATTTAAATAGCCATGCTCGTGGTCATGAGTATGCTTGGATGTAGCCACAATGGGTATAGTTTTTTTTTCAAAACTGTTTCGCTGAACAAGATGGGGTGGCATATATGCGTCTTCCATGTGCCATACCCATGGGTGGGAAATGTACGATATTCAAAGCCAAGGAGGGCTGTGAATGAATGTGATTTACTGTTATCAAAATTATATATATGTTATTTCATTACATGTGAAATGCTCTTTACAATTCCATTTGTAAATTATTACTTATTGATATTGCAAATGAAATTTGCTTCATGTTGATAATAACTTAGTATAGAGACTCATCCTTTGACAGCCTTGCGTATATGTATAATTTTGTGATACACTACAAGTCTTGTTGAGTACACAATGTACTCAACCTTGTTTAAAATATTGTTGATCAGAGAATGAAGAAGGATATGTGCCCGACGATGCGTACTTTGTCCCTAGCACTAGAAAATATGACGATGGGTCTTTCTAGGGTCTAATCCCTAGTCGATTGCCTGTGGGCTATGGTGGTATATCGCTCGACTCTCTTGTTTATTTACTTGTCTTCATTGTGATTTACTCTTAACTCTGATGTTTATTTGGCTGGTAGATCATATGTTGTAAACTCTACTATGCATCGCCTGTATATCACCCTTTTGTTGTAAATTAATTATTTGCGATGTGTATGGATGTGATCTCAATGTTGTGAATGTGTGTACTAGCTACTGATTATGGGACTAGTATAGAACACATGCGGTGACTATGGGTGTTCCGCGCCCGGGTCCCCACACCGCTGGTTCGTGTGATTGGACCCAGGTGGCAGTCAGACCACTAGTGCAGTGTGATCGGATTCTAGTTGGTGGCTACTTTTTTCTAGAGAGCGTGTTTTGGAATTGGGCACGTGCGGTTCAACTGACCGTTGTTGGCGGTTGGACTAGAATCAAGTTAGGTTATGTGACGGCTTTGAAGATGTGGTTGCACCGGTAGGTTGGTGAAAGTATCTAGGCCTCTAAAAATTGATTTAGGTAATTAATGACAACATTGTGCTTTGGTACTAACATGTGTGCTAAGATTGTTAGAAGGTTTAGTCTCAGATTATGGATGACAACATGACAATGGCATGCAAAGATTATGAAGAATCGACATGGCTCAAGACAAAGGTGAAATATAGCTCCAGGATCCTTTTTATAGTTTTACTAGCTCAATGTTTGGAAAAAGACCAGATTTGTAGGCTAGACGCCGTACTATAAAGAGGGATCGTGGCTAGTAGTTTGAGGATTTAATTTGTGCCATCTTGATCAATAAAGAGTCATGCATGCATCTTGACTATCTTTGAAAAACCATTATTAGGAAAATCGGTACCACCACAGGTATCAGGCGGTACTACTGGCTAGCGATATGACCACGCCTAAATTACGGTATTACCACACTACTACCACAGTGTGGTAGTACAGATCTTTAGTTGGCGGTATGTTTTTTCCTAAGGGCATATTTTTTAGCACATTTTGTAGCCCTAAAATCAGTAGTATCGATTGTGCTGAGCGGTACTACCACATGGCGGTAGTATCGGCCCTTGTGAGGGTAGTAGTACCGTTCTTAAAGTTTAACGGCTAGTCGAGATGCATTAATTACATACAAAAGAGCTGTTGAATAGTAGTATAGTAGTACTGGCCGATACATGGTGGTAGTACCGCATCTAGTGAATTTTATGGGATTTTACCTCAAACAGTTGAATTTCTAGTTGGGGGCTATAAATACCCCCTCACCAGCACCATGGCAGTAACCCTTGACCTCATTGAATACATTAGCGCCATTGGTGCACTCTCTACTACTCACTTTGCTCATATTTCACATTTTGAGGTAGTTGAGAGCATTGAAGTGCATTTGTATCATTTGTTGATCCTCTTGGCACTTAATACTTCCTTAAGCAAGGGTTGTGATTTGTTACTCTTGGTGTTTACCGGCACCTAGACAGCTTGGAAGAAGTTCACGCGATGATCTCTTCAAGAAGATTGTGAAGAGGCCCAACACCAGTTGTGAGTGATGTGGTGCTTGCCATCTCCGGAGTGGTGGAAGAGCAACCCTAGTGGACTTGAGGTCATTAGATTTAATTCGTGAAACTGGTCCAATTTGTTTAGGCTTACCTCAATGTGGACTAGTGAAAACTGGGAAGTCTTTAATAACACGGGAAAAACATCGTGTGTCTCTATTGTGGTTATCTCTTGCCTTTACTCTTCTATGGCCCTGTTTGGAACTGATTATAATCGGATTCCTGGGCGCCCCACCGCGAGAATCGGGAAAATCCCACCAAACGCCTCGCGGTGGCCGTGATTCTCGCGACCGCCCGTGGGGGAAAAATCGGAAAATGAACTACACCGCCGATTCCTCGTATCGCGGCCACGGAGCCGCGGATAGGATACCGCACCGCGCAGTCGCAGATCGCGGTTCCAAACAGGGCCTATATTTATTTCCTAGCTATTGAATTAATTTATCTTGTGTAGCTAGAGTTGTATTTAGTGGAGACATTGCTTGTGGTGACTTAGAAAACTTAGTCTTTAGCTCTTGACCTGTACTCTTAGAATTACTCATAGTTGTTAAAATTATTAAATTGAGAGCAACAATTTTTAGAACCTCCTATTCACCCCTCTAGTTAGTTATCCTTGATCCTACAGCCAGTTAGACCGGCTGTTGGTTGGCGGTTCTGGCCGGTGCGGTCCAATCACCGTGGGGAGAGTGATTAGACTGGTGGGTATGGCCAGAGAATTGTGAAAATAGTTTTTGAGTTGGTTGGTTGTGTTGTATTTCATGATGCATGGTTTTGACTAACGTGAGTCAAGTGGATGGAACTTGTGTTTGAGATAGTTACTTGGTCTTTGGACATGCAAGTGGTTTGGAGAACATTAACAATCGACAACAATGGACTGGGACTAGATAGGGAAGCTGTCATGTGAGTCTAGGTGAGGCTACATGGCTTAAGAGAGAAGCATAGAGAAGACAAGGATTGTGAAGAGGTGAGTTCATATATGTGATGCACCAAGTGATGAGGCCTATGCATGTAGAGACGGTTCGGGGGAGAACGAATGAGTGAAGACATGACAATGAGTCATTGGGTATTGTGGGATACATATCAAAGAATGTGGAGATGCTTTGAGGTGAATGTGAAGACGGAGTAAAGGGAAGATGTCTGGAAGCTTCATCGATGGTATTTTGGTAGTTGGCCAAATACCGAGTTTGTGACTTGATCAAAACTATGGTGTGGGGAGGGACAAAGGAGAAGTGGTTTGGGTCAATGAGAGATGGAATTATCAAGTGAATCAATCACTAAAGGGTTAGCGGGTTGAGTCTTGTAAATGTTTTGAAAAGCATGTGTGAGTGTGTAACATCTGTGTTTGTGGGGTTGACGGGTTTCTCTGGTATTCTTAATGGGTTGGATCTATTAGGGTTATTGCTGGTTGTTGAAGGGGAGAGGAGGTTGTAGAATAAAGGATCTTGGGGTTTAGGTTTTGTTCTACCATCTTGTCTCCTTCCATGGTTATGAGAGAGAAAACTTGAGGACGGAGTGGTGCTTTAGCTGCACTTTGTAATCATCCATAAGTATGCAAACTTCATCCTCTACTAGAAATAGATCAAAACTTTGTCTCAATCATGTTCATTTTTGCATTCTTGCTTGATTTTGCTTGTTTTTGATCTAGATTTGTGATTTCGTGTTCGTGCAAGTTCTGGTCTTATCTCTTACTTAAATTACCTTACTAGGACATATGAGAATAGATATGGAAGACCTCATGTCTTAGATTCTCACTAGCAATAAGTAATTTGAGTTTGAGGATTTTTGGTGTTCTTATGACCTAGATTCAATTATCTTCAATTTATTTAACTCAAGCCCAAGAACCTTATGATTCTTGATTGGTTTAGGTTCCTAATACCTTGAACAAATCTTATACAAAATTTAGATGTGTTTGGATGAGATTTGAACAAGTTATTGAGATTTGAGTTTTGTCTCGAGAGGTTTTGAGGTCTGGGAACTAGGGACCGGTCAGACTAGCCTTAGACATATGGTCACACTGGCCCCATTGGTTCAACCGGCCTTGTGCCTACGGACTGACCGACTTGGGTTGAAGGGTGTTGATTTTGTTGGCTTAGGTCTCTAACCTTGTATTGTAAAGCACAGTTGGCGCAATTTGAACTTGGTGACTCTCATAGTCACTTAAGCGAAGATTTTGAATACTATTTTGAAAAAGTTTGAACAATCATTTACCCTCTCTGATTGTCGACATCGGTCTTACAAAACTATTATGCATGCTTAATTTAAACAAATGGCCATGTTTATGTTTAGCAAGTAGTTATCACCCATTAGTTGCATCGATCCTACCTTGAAAACGTGATATCCTTAGTGTTGTCACCCTAGAAATATTATCCACCATTGTAGTGAATATTTGTGGAATTTTAGAGTGGTATAGGAGTCATATGCTTAGCCATGCTTAGATCAATAATGGTTCATGATGGAATTTTGGACACTTTGAGAAATATTTTTGAATATTTTGGATAGAGGTGTTACTTTTGATATTTTTTAAAAAATTGAAAGAATAAAATTTTTTAGACTTGGGCAAGTAGTTTGTGGAGACTGGTGCAATTTGCACTAGGTCGTGGTTTGTAGATGTCTTGCCCAGGTTAGTATGGACCGAACATAAGTACCATTGATCGAAGCATTTAAGTACGACCACATGCTCTAGTGTGCATTAGACTTTACGAAATAATTTATCGAGTCCTACCTTTAAACCACAAGCTATAGTTGGTAGGTTTTCTCATTAGTCATGTGGACTTGGTAACGACCTCTATGCTCGAAGGGGCTCTTGCATTGTGATTGTATTTAAGGCTTACCTACACAACGTTTTGGCTCTCTTATGATGGTAAAGGGCATCCATGTCTTGAGGTGGCAACGCAACAGGTAGATTATTGCTAGGGCAAGATATGGCAAAGGCCTCGTTATAGTCACTCAATCACATACTATCGTATGACGAGTCATGGCAGACTATGCTGAGATGATTTTATCATGTGGGTAAAGATGTACATCCTCTACAAATTGTGATCTCAATATATTCGAATAGATGTGTCCCCACCTGCTGTGTGCTGTATGTACTCATGGCTATATCTATATTTGCTCAGTTGCTAAATAAGAGCCATATCAGACAGAGGTACTTGGAGAAGAATTCTTCGACGACTTCTCAGAATAGGGTTTTGGTTTATAACAAGATGCAATATAATTATGCAAGGCTTAACAAATGATGGCTGAGTGATTATTTTACAGAGAACAACAATTTAGAGTAAATACAATAAATAGATTAAAAACACACTTATGAAAATAACATAAATAAATAAAGAGTCAAGGATTGAATAAACCATAAGTGAACTGACCATTCATTTCCTAACCAACTTACTTTCTAGTCAAACCAACTTTTAAGAAATACCTAACCCTCGTGTGAAATTACCGAGCATTGTCCATGACCGGGGACACGGCTATTCGAATAGTTTTACATTCTGCAAAGGTTACACAAGTTTACCCACAAGACATGATTATCTCATATTGCCACACGATTAGCACACTTCCTTTTGAAGGAATACGCGTATGCTACGAGAGCAGAAAACAAAAATTTCTACCGCGCACACCAGGACATCATGCTAAGGAGGGATCATGGATCGTTACCACTAGACACGCAGCGCAGCGGAAGAAGAGTTGGAGAAGCCGATCCAACCACGCGCGTCGAGGTAGTAGTGGAAGTAGCCGATCGTCCCGAACAGATCGTCTCCTCCACACGATCAACCACACCACGAGCAGATCCAATCTGTAGGTTGTTGATGCCGATCAACGCCGCAACGAGCAGCGCCTCCACCGGTATCTACACGTCCGGGGCTGGAACACCGATCGTGAGTGTACCAGCACTCGCGAGCGGCTAGGGTTTGGCTCGGGAGGTGGCGGCTAGGGTTTTGCTCGGGAGGAACAGAAGCATGCACCCCTCAGCCCCCCCGCCTCCAAATATATAGACCTCCTCACTTGGGCCTCGTGGACCGAGGCCCAATAGGAGTCTATCCGGATCTCTATCCGAATTGAGCGCACATTCGAATCACATTCGAATTAGTGTTCCAACCCGTTAAGTGTGCGACCCTGTAGGTTCACGTATACTTGGTCGCGACCCGGAAACGCCTTTCCGGTCATCCTGTTAATAGCGGCCTCTAGTAAGACATATTAACCCCAAAGTATACGTAAAGATCATATCGGCTGAACCTGTAATGTTCTCATGTACGAATCCCTTTGCCTCACGATATAGATTAAGCTCAAGACGAGACCTGTGTCATCCTCTTAATAGCTCAATCACTCTCTTGATTCCGTGATGGATTATAAACTCGTGATTGACTCCTCAATCACCTTGGCATGACCATGCACTTTCATAATCCATTACATCGAGGGGCCCAGAGATATCTCTCCCATAAGGAGGGGCAAATTCTATCTTGATCATTCACATCCCACTACATGTTTCATGGCAAACCCAAAAACTACTTTTATGACTACCCAGTTATGGAGTAGTGATTAGTAGTCCCAAAATAAGCTACTACGCATGTTGGGAACCATGATGATCTCAAGTCTAAGGATTCCACATAAACACTACTTGAGACCAACTGATGACACAGGAATCTCTGTAGTGTCTCATGGCAAGTCTATCCAACATATGTTCACTAACACATGTCCATATTATTGATTTGGTATCTCCATACCATGATCCATGAGACATGATCATCAATCAATACATATGCTGATCTTTGAATCATATTTGTTCCTCATATGATATATAATCAGGGATCATTTAGAAATAGCAACATTTTGGCATTAAGAGTCTCATGAATAAGTCACATACTCATTGATCAATAATGATAATGTCTATTTCAAGGAACAAACTAATGCATTATAAACATAGTATGTGATATATATAACATCTCTATATTGCCTCTAGGGCATATCACTAACACCTTTGGTGTGCGGTAGTGAAACCATGATGAGGCCTTTACAATGTTCCGTCTCAACCCAGTTCCACCCGCTAAGATTTCACAGTTGGAAAGCTCCCTCTTGCGCCCCATAGAAATATCTATCTGACACCCACTGACATCTCAATGATGGAACCAATAAAGCGAGGCAGCCCCCTTCATCTTCTCCAGTGATGTCAGAATGCAAGATGAAGGCATGGGCAGCGAAGCGAGGAGCCGAGGCATCAGTGGAAGCGGAGAGGCGTAGCGGCTCCAGATATTGTTCTCGGTGCACGGGCGTCCCTTAAGTAGCCTTGGGAGGTGGTGTCCTCGACGTGTGTGCCAAGTCGGGGAAGAGTCCACACGCGGGATGGTGTACGAAACTCGAGCATGGGAGGAAGACAGCTCGGAGACGAAAACTCGGCTGCCATGTGGGACTGGCTCTCGAATGAGTGACACACAGCGCAAGGGAAAATCAAACGGCTATGGGCATATGAGGCAGATGGCCGACGCGAAGCGATGTGAGTGGTTGGTTAGCAATGTGTCGTAGCGGCTGCTGGGCTGTGCGAAAAGATGGGTCGAGCGGGGTGGCAGGCTAGGCTGGAAGAAAAAGGGTCGGAGGAAAGGATTCAGCCCCGTGAGGGAAAATTCAGATTTTTAGGAAATTCTGAATTTTAGAAATTAGAAAAAGAAAATTGAGCTATAGAAAATGGCAAATAAATTCAGAAACAATCTAAGAAAATACAAAAATTCCTTGCAACACAAGGAACCCAACAAAAACTAGTTTTAGTTTAATTGATATTTAATTTATTCATATTAAATCTTTTAAATTCTAAAAATTCAAATTAAGCCTAAATTAATTCTGGGAAAAATCCAAATGGTTATTTTTATGTTAAAAACTTGAAAAGGCACTAAAAAATTAGGATATTACAATATAAGTCAATTGCGGATGCCATAAGTGAAGTTATTATAATATTTTCATTATATACCCCTACTTTAATACTGAAAAATGAGTGAGTAGTTATAGTATGCATTTAATAGGGTATGTATGGTCCAATGGTATTGAACTTTTTTTTAAAATCTAATGTTTCCTTGGTCTATGCGTATGATGGATTTTAAACTTATACTGCGGGACCGAGGAAATACCATTTAACATGGTACGTATTATCCGATCTCATTACTTTTTATTAAATTTGGTGCACGCTTAATTTATTGGTCTAACCGTATGGCGGACTTCGATTTATTATATTGAGAGACGAAAGCTTAGCTTTGGTAGAGCGTCCTCGGGAAAAAAAAAGCTTTCACAGAGGGCTCTCCTTTTGCACTCGCGTTTTCGTGTAAGGGCCTGTTTGGATCCACCCCGATTTTAAGAATCTGGCTTTTGGAAACTGGGTGGGATCCAAACAGACCAGTTTTTGGGGCAGTTTTTAAAATCTACCTACCCAGATTCTTAAAAACCAAGAAGCTGTTGATACCCAGCTTTTGCCAGTTTTTTTTGCACAAATACCCATTTACCCTCATTAAAGACCACGCTGCATGCATGGCGGTGGGTCCTGCATATAAGGGTATAATAGTCTATTAGCATCAATCATAAATGAAACCAGCTTTTAAAAACTAGGGGATCCAAACACCCCATCAATTTTTGCTTAGAAACCAGCTTTTAAAAACTAGAAGTAATAGCTGGTTTTTAAGAATCTGAAACTGATCCAAACATGGCCTAAGTCATTCAAGACTTGCTCGGTTGTTGACCTCATGCAACAAAATATCTGTATCGTGTTCATAGACATCATATAAGCATTTTAATTTCATTTAAATTTTCTTTCGTGCAACGAAAATAGAAATCCAGCAATTTCCTGATATCTCAACCTTTTGATCTAGCTAGTTGACATATATATATGATTGGCATGTGGAACGTACGCATGCTGCGCACCAACCCTCTCTTTTCACCTTTTGCTCCTAGCTAGCGTCGGCCCCTATTGCATGGAAATTCAAAAGGCTGTTGGCTCCAACAGTGTGTAGCTCACTAGTTTGCCCTTTGTAGGTGCATGCTCCCCCGTATATTCATACAATGCAATATTGTTCCCCGGTTACTACACACACGGAGGCACACATCGGTAGGAAACTCACACCCATGGGATGAGAAACGACAATATAGCACCACCACTGCAAAATGCGGATGAAGGGCCCAGCAGCACATGGTATGCACAACTGCAGTTGAGCCCTACATTGCATGAATATTAAAGCTAGGAGACCTGTTCATTACCAGTACTGTTCATGTGGCACCGTTACTGTGCACGCAGTGAACGTACAGCCCCACGCACTGAACCGGATCCTCCGGCTTTGCGAAGCAACGGATTCTCTTAACTCTGTGAAGCAAAGGCCTAGCATCAGATCAAAAAAAGGAAGGATGAGATCGATCTAAGTACTGTAGCACATTGGCTGTAACGTCTGATCTAAGCCATCCTTTTTGCATCCAACAGCTAAAGTTTAAATAAAGTCACAGTCACTGTTCTCCTCTGACTTTGCTTCGTAAAGATAGAGATGTAGATTCCCCACAGGCCGCCTCCCCTCCCCACATAGGCCGCCTCCCCTCCCACCGTGTACAGTAGGTTTTATTATTAGTGTCGTTGGCACTGGCAGCACCAGGCCCCATGGCTGTGACGACCATGCAAATTGCCCTCGATCAGGCGCGCGCCCCGCAAGGGGCACATGCACCGAACTTTGCGGACACACCATGCATGCAGGTTCCCCAGCTTGCTGCAAGAACCGTAGGTTGGATAGATTATTATTTGTACAGCTTTTCTACGATGACTTATTTTGGATTTAATCTATAATTCATAGGTCGTATGCTTTAAAATTGTTACACTTGCAAATCATTCGTATCCTTTTAAAAAAAAGAGATGTTACACACGGATCATTCCAGATGATCCGTGTTACTTTCTCATTGCCGTGCATGCCGCCACTTTGAGCTAATTACTTAGTAGCACGTATTTAGGGAGACTTAAGTGCATGACACTATATTATAAGGTTAATTAGAACCTGCTAAGTTAATTTTAAAGTTTATGGACCTGAGTGACATCTCAGTGCAAGTTTAATTAGGAACCTCTAGTGTGTCCTGAGATAAAAATGGCAGTTTCGTAAAGCATGGGCTACTTGTAGGGGTGCAAACGGAGCGGATACGGAGTGAATACATGCCTCTCCAAATACGGTTAGTTTCGGTCACGAATATTTAATCGGATAATGCGCAAAAGCAAATTTCACATGGTGACAGGGACAAGTTAAGAAACTAGTAAATTCTAGTTAACAAAGTAGCAAGTAAATGATAGATGCTAGTTAAACAAGTAGTAGCTAGCTAGCTACATGTCATATGGTTTAAAAGTACAAATTGCCCATAGCCAAGTAGTCAAGTACATCACTAGTTTATTTAACTTCAGTATATTTAGCAAATGATTCCACAAGGCCTTCGTATCCGGTATCCGGAGAGGCCAGGTATCTGACTCCGTTTCTGTATCCGGTAACTATCCGAAAAAAATACCTGGATAGTTCCGTATCCGTCGGATAATACTTTTTCCGAATCCATTTTCGTATCCGACAAAAAATATCCGACTCCGTTTTCGTATCCTATAAAATCTTCGGATATCCGAAAATTTGCTCCGAATTGTATCCAAATTAAAACGAACGGACGAACGATCCAGAAATATCCGCTCTATTTACACCCTTAGTTACTTGTACCGCCACTTTGACATTGGAAGTTTTGTTACCGCTTACCAGGAACAAGGGGATGAAGTACTGGTTGGCATGTTATCTGTGCCGTGCGCTCGTGCTGGTCCGGTCGCGTGTCATTGAGGTACGTGCATCCTCAAAATTGGCGGGAGGATATGGTACGTACTAGCGCGCAACTCTTATTGGAGGCTCGATAAAGATTAAAGAACACCATCTGGTACCGGATTGTCTGGCCGACAGTGTCACGTGGTTAGCTTTTGCATCGACATAAAGGAAAAAGGCAACAAAACCAATAGTTTCACTTCACTGGATTGCAGTGTCAGATTAGTTATTCCTTTATTTATATATAAATACGTACAATTCTGGACATCCAGTGATCTTCAGATTTAACTAATGTACGCCTTTATAACCACATATTAGCGCTTAGTAAAATATTATAAAATGTAACATCACAAACTTTTGAAAAGAAATCTCTGTTGCCATTTTTAGGTGACTCATCGACATAGTTTTACGTATGTTTGTAAATGAAAGGAGTGTAATGCTTTATACTATTGATGTGTTTTCCAGTATTTTCACTACGTATACTACATAGCTCTAAATCTTGCTAAGCTACGTGATCATGTGTTATATCATTACCAACAACAACCTACATATGGAAAAACGTTGTCCTCTCTCTCACTCATTCTCCACCCAACACAGCCGAATTTTTTTATGAATATTCTATTTTTATTCAAAATAATAGAAATATACCGTGCAATTTTTTTTTACAAAATAGGCTCTAGCCGCCTAATCGTCGGGCGATTGGAGCCTATTGCCCAACGGCCATGCGACAGGAAAGCAATCCGCTAGCCTTTGGGCGAATTGATTGCAGTCGCCGAACCGCGAATTGATTGCAGTCGCCGAACCGCCGGGCGACTGCTTCCAGTCGCCCATCGGTTAGGTGACTGCGCTTCCAGTCGCTGAAGGGTTGGACGACTAGAAGTGCATATAAAAGGACCATACAGCCGAGCGAACAAGCCCGCTCGACCGCGCGGTGAACAGACGCAACAAAAACAAAAGAAGCGGAGAAGAGGAAAGAAAAGGAGAGGAGAGGAGAGAAAAGGCGAGGGAGGAGGAGAGGAGAGAAAAGGGAGGAGGAGAGGGAGAGGAAGAAGGAGAGGTTTTGGCGACTCATGTGAGGTAATTTTTTTATTTATTGTATTTTAAATTTGTATATGAAATAGATAGTTTATTTAATTAGTGTTAGTATGCTAAGAAAATTGTAGATATAGAAATGAATAGTACAACTTTGGTATAGAAAATTTAGTCAATGTAGTTTTAGAAAATTAGCAGGCGTAGTAACTTGTAGTTGTATAAAATTTAGTGAGCATAGTTGTAAAAAATTAGCATCGTTATCAAATTGGCATGCGTACAAAATTGTAGTTGTAGAAAATTCAGTCAACATTATGTAGAAATTAATCGTCCTAGAAATTTGTAGCTATTCAAAATTCAATCAATATTTTTGTAATAATTTAATAATTTGCTTTGTATAAAACAATAATATGTAATATTTATGATTAATTACGAATGAATGTAATGTCGTTAGTACACTGAAAAATATGTGTACCGTTATAACTGGTATATATGCATTTAAATCGATATGCCATGTAAATTGTTGAAACCATTAGGAATTATTTGCAGTCGGGGAGAGCTCGAGTAGCGAAAAAGAGTGGTGTCAGTGCGTGGTCTGCTGATACGAAGTTAATGCTACGAGGGTAGTGTAGTTGGTTATGATAGGCGAACGGTCGTTGAAATGTAAATTGTAGTACATTAGTACTTCCATAATGTGCGATGTGATTTGACTAGTTGCAAAATTGTAAATATATGTAGGCAGATATCAGTAATGCCAATACCCACTACATTGAAAGTGCATTACGGTGTTGGAACCGTTCATAAAAGTCCAAATGGTGTGTACTTGAGCGGTTTTGCGCAAGCCACTCTGGCCCACCCGGACAGCTTACCCACAATTTTTTGTTGGACCCTGAGGTGTGCAGCGTCGTCATACATGGGCTTTGGAGCTGGTCACCCACAGATATCAGATGGGAGTTGAGAACATTGATGCGTAGTATTGCATGGAAGGGGTTTGTGCATGGGTGCCGGCACCATGGATATGAGTGCGTGATGCTTGTGCATGCATGCCCAATAGAAGTTGTGCAAGGTCATACGGATGGCCATCATCTGGGAGCTGCGAGCAGCTTGGGTGCCCTGCATGTTGGTGAAGAGAAGGAAGTTGCTCATGATGAGGCCGATGCGGTACATGGAGGAGAGGGAGAACGGTCACGCCATGGTGAGGGTACATGATAAGCCGATGAAGAGAAGCATATGAAGTTCATAGTCATCAAATGGAGAGTGATGACCGGACGGCTTGGGCTGAAGAGGAAGCTGTATAGGAGGACGACGAGGACAGTTCAAATGAGCACGAAGCTCCCATCCTGTAGGAATGGAACCTGTTTGATGCTGAGGGTGTTGTCGCACATGACGAGCATGAATCACAGTGGGAGTATCATGGCAAAGAGGTTTAGTTGCATTCAATATTTGCTAACAAGGCATCGCTGCAAGATTCCATCAAGCGGTGGGCCTTGTCATGCAGCGAACTTTTTGGGTTATGAAATCTAGCCAGGAACAGTACACCATGAAGTGCGAGCAGGTTGGTTGTCCTTGGAGGGTGTACGCACATAGACCGAAGTGTGAGCTCACTGGATTGTGTCGAAGGTGGAGCTGCACTCTTGCATTCTTAGTAGTATTTTGGCGAGGCATCATAACCTAACGTCTGCCTTTATAGCCAATCTGATGTATGGCGAGATAGTGGAGAAGGGCATGGAGGCCATGCACATCGTGCTAGCTATCGAGAAGAAATTCAAGTACAAGATTAGCTACGCGAAGGCGTGGTGTGCGAAGCAGAAGGCATTGGAAAAATGGTTTGGGTCTTTTGAGGTGGCGTACGATAATCTTCCTCGTATGCTTCATGTGTAGGACAAGCTATCTACAAGGCCACCAGGTTTTGCGGTGTTGCAAAGGGCCTTCTTAGCATTCGATGCATGCATCGAGGCATTTAGGCATATGCTGCCCATAATCTCAGTTGACGGGACCATTTTGACCAGCAAATACAAGGGCCAGATCCTTATAGCCATTGGCGTTGATGGCAACAATCAAATTATTTCGTTGGCCATCGCATTCGTTAAAAGTGAGAATTATGATAACTGGTTGTGGTTCCTTAGACATGTGAGGGTTGAAGTTGTCGGCGCTTGTCCTGGTGTGTGCGTAATCCATGATGCCCTTCCCTTGGCCAGATATGAGGAACAGATGGTGCATTCATCACCTAGGGGTGAACTTCTTCAAGCAGTTTCTAAAACAACCATTGATGAAGCTGTTAAAGAGGCTGGCTATGCAGAACCGGTAGAGAAAATTTGATGCTTTGTGGGCGTTGTTGGATGAGCACATCAGGAAGCATGTTGACGAGAGGAACAAGGGGCCAGCCATGCGTAGGACGGCACAACCAGAATGCCTGACAGCACTAGATGAGCATAACGCAGCTGGTCCAAGGAGGAGGAGCTCACGGAACATCAAGTGTTTCTCATAGTGGATCGAGGGAGAACCATTGGAGAAGTGGTCCATACTGCACTACATAGACGGTGCAAGGTATGGCATAATGACGACTAACCTTATGGAGGTATACAACTGGGTTCTCAGGGGCCTTCGTTTTTAGCTCCTCGTCGCCATCGTGGAAGGTGTTCTGCACAGCAAAATCGGCTACTTTAGGGAGATGCATGTGAATGCTGCACTTCATGTGGCCAGCCCATGAACATCATACTCATCAAAAATTATGGCATACATGGAGACGAAGGCATATAAGGGCCAACTGCACATGGTGAATTTCATGGGTAATAGGGAGCATCTTTTTGATGTGGTACTATGGGATAGAGCCTAATTTGAGATGGCTTGTGCCCTTGTTACCCACTAGGTATGCCTTGGAGATCATGTAAATGAACCTAGCTGCTCATGCAACAAGCCAAAGCTATTACACAAGCCATTCTCTCATGTCCTCGCTGCATGCGGGACTGTGGGCATGGATCCTTCGAACTTCATGTTGGAGTACTTCTTAAAGGAGAGGGTGATGCATGCATGGTGTGGCAAGCTCAGGGGGTTCAGGGTTGTGGGGAATTTCACCACCTCGGATATTATAGGGAGAACTTGGATTCTGGATGTTGACATGCTAAAGGGTGGGAAGGGTCGGCGACAGAGCTGATGTATTACAAATGATATGGACGAAGCACAAGCCGGAGCACCTGGTCCACATTGCGAGTGATGTGGTCAGGAGGGGCACACAACTAGACAATGCAAGGTATGTGCTGATCACTAGGCAGGCCAGTATGGTTTCTACAACTAGTTGTTGGAGACTACAAATAAATATCTGTTGTAATATGTACTTTGTTAGTTGGCATTTTTGACGTGTATATTGTCGTACTAATTGTATCATACATTGCATGTACCATTTGTGCAATTGTTATGTTACTTCCTCCTTTTCAGTAATGTAGTTGGTGTTATGCTGGTAGCCTAGTATTGTTACCTTTGTTTATTTACAAGTTCTATTTATTGTTGCTTTACATGTGATGTTTTTTATTCTGCATAAATGCTAACTTGAATTCATTTTGCAGGTATGGCTCGTGAGCTTCGCTGATCGGACTAGCCTTATGGCCTATTAGATGAGCACGTCGACCGACTGCATCATGCTTCTCATCATGTCCCGCCTCCAGGGAGCGTAGAGGAGCCAACTGACTTGGGAGTGGTCCAAGCACGCACGACTCAAGTGGTCTAGAGGCTAGATCCCCACTGGACAGCCAGGTGAGAACTCTGGTAGTGTTGTACTGTTGCCATAAGTAGGTTGCGTGCTGACCTTTACTTGCTTCGCAGGCTGCGTGATGCTGGGCTACTCCCTCTTGCCCGGATGGTGCAGGCCACCAACAATGATAAGCTGGCCTTGCTTGCGAGCGGGGACAATGACACGAAGTGATCACAACGCTTCTCGTTTGATTGCTCTCTATTGACAGCTTTGGTAGATCGCTGGCGGCTGGAGACGCACACTTTCCACTTACCATTCGGGGAGATGGCTCCTACACTACAGGACGTGTCCCTATTGCTCAGCCTTCCCATCACAGGAGTTGCTGCCTTCCTACTAGAGACCCTGGCTGGTTGGTGCGCGGACCTGCTTGACAAATTCTAGGGAGTCCTTCCGCCTGGCGCCGTAGAGGAGTACTACGTCTTTCCGTCGGCTCAGACACACGGGATGTCGTTGAGGTGGCTCTCACAGTTCTGGGTACATGCTTGGCGCACTTTTCATTCGATCATGTATGCTCTCATTTCTGCTGTTCTGTACTAATAACTTTTTGGTTGCATTCAGGTGGAACAGATGGACCCGGAGGCAAACGAGCAGCAGGTTTCATGGCACATGGAGGTGTAGTTGCTATGGCTGTTTGGTTGGGTGCTTTTCACCACTAGCCATAGCAACACCGTCAATGCACACCTCATTGCTCATGCTAGGGCCATCGCAAACGGCGAGGCCCCCCAGATCAACTGGGGTTCAGCCGCACTTGCCGTGACCTACCGCGGGTTGAGCGATGCGTGCGCCAGGACAAGGTGAACTCGGTCCTCGCGGTGTGTCTACTGCTACTGCAGCTATGGTCATTCAAGTGCTTTAGCCTCAGACAGCCCATGCTCGAGGACATGACTCCGTACGGGGCCGAGATGTACCCCGAGGGCTATGTCGATCGGCATACGATGGGTTCTCTCTGGTGTCGTCAATGGGTAAGTAGTCTGACAATCAATTATTTCCTTCATATTAATGATGGTTGTACGTAACAGCTGTTGTTCCTTGCAGGTACAGTTCACGCACGTCCAATCACACGGGCATATCTGCCATTTATGGAGCAGTTCGACCGCCTCACAGCTGATGACATGTGCTGGGAGTTATACTCACCTACGGTACTACAGAGCCGTGCTCCTGATGGGCTGTCCTCACACTGCTAGCATGATCAAGCTTTTTGGCTGATGTGCTGGAAGCTCGTGTATGATGTCTTCATCGAGGACTACGCGGCGTATCGTGTGATATGCCAGTTTGGCCTATGTTAGGTCATTCTAGTACCAGTCAGGCGACTAGTGCCATAGAGCGTCCATGGGTGAGCGACCGCCTCTCAGGAATCTCCTACTGTTGCTTATTCGTTTGATGATCAATAACAAAATGGTGCCATAAGCAGGCACTCTAGGAAGGGAGTCAAACACGGCATAGACTGGACGATAAAGATGGAGGGGTGGATAGTACAGTGGGAGGGCATGCTTCAGGACTGCGTGGAGCAGGCCACCCCCTATGACAGAAGTGTGTATGCCAAGTACCTGCAATTTAGAGGGAGTTTCGCACCATGGCAGATAGGATCGCCGGTGGTGTGGAGGTGACACAGGAGGAGGTGGTGCACGCTTTGTGTTGTGTGTAGGCCTTAGGTGCACGTGTAGTTGCCCTATTGTTATGCACGAGGCTATCGGAGGTCCGCACAACCGTGCTCGGTGCACACACAGTGCATCCACCGGGGCTACCTCAACCGGCATGGCACCACACGGGGGGCTTTGCTTGGCCACATCCTACACCACCTCAGCTTGAAGAGGTTGGGGTGTCAGCCTAGGCATGAGCTTCTACACTGTCAGGGTAGCAGTTTGCCCATCCTCTGTACATCTTCAGCTTCCCCACGCAGGGCACGTACTCTGCGCCATACTGTTGGATCGAAAACGGCAACAGAGGGGGGGGGGGTGAATGTTGCTAATTAAAAACGACCCCCAAAAAGTACTCAAATAAAATGTTCTTCTCCGATTGCAACAATTGCTATGAAGAAAGAGAGTTAGGCACACTGGAGACTCATGAGCACAGAAGGAGAAAACAGAGCAACACCTGCTAGAACAAAACACCAAGAAAACTCATCGAACATCAAGCCTCAGCTGCCAAAACCACCTGGCCGATCTGACCGGTGTGCAACGGCCGGTCTGACCGCCTGCACACCGCCGGTCTGACCGCCGTGTGTGGGCCGGTCTGACCTGCCGAGTCCGGTCTGACCGCCTTCTTCATTCCGGTCTGACCGCTCCTCGATTTCAGACACCAGTAAGGGCTGAAATTCAGACAACAACCCGAGGACTTCTTACAACTGAGAAATTGGAGACATTCCTCTGGATTTCTCTGCTCAGAACAGTAAGGAGACAACAAAAATAGCAAGGGGAACCTAGGAAACCAAAAGACTTCAACTAGAGATCAAGAAATGAGAAAAAACTGAAAAAGATACAGAGTGCAGCACAAAATCTCAAATTCCCATCTAAACTTTGATCCTTTGGCCATGAAATCAAGAAAGTAAGTAAGGAATAGCCTGAGGACTTAGAAACTCAAACCAGGTCACAAACTTTTGAAGGAAAAACAAAAGCATCATCAAACCCTAGAAATGGTAAACAGAGAACGAACAGGGCACATGCTGAAAAGAAACTTGATTCTTCCGATTCAATCATTTTGCTCTTGGAACTAGCTGACCAAGGGGTCCAGAAATACAATTCCATCAAAGAGTAATCCATTTTGCTACTCCTTAGCAAGAATCCACACAAAAACAAAAATATGAGAAATCAAGCAGAGAGAACATTGAGAGATAAAAACCAACAGAGATGCAAGAACTCAAATGACTGCTTGAAAGGATTCATTCCCAGAGAACCAAGTATTACATAGGAGTTCCCATACGCGATTGATACAAGAGGAATGATTACATGATTCTCTCAAGAACTCATGCACACACCCTGAGCACTTCCTCTCCTCACAAGCGCACACGTACAGAGAGGAGACAACCTCCTGCACCTCTCACCAAACCTCAACAACTAAAGGAAAAGACTAAAGCCATCAACCCCAAGCCATTTTCCCTCTCTCAAGCCTTTTGACTAAAAGCAAAACCCTAAAACCCTCTCATAAGCCGCTTTTACAACCAGAAAACTCTCTCATATTTATAGCCCTTGACTAACGGGTCTCCAACCCGTTTTGCCCGCTAACTCCAAGCTGAAACCGCTTCCACTTGTGCAGCTTTACGCGTTTACCGAAACGCCCCTTCTGCACCTTCCGGGGAGCTTCCGCATTTCTTGTCGTCCAAGCCTCGCAACCACCTCGAGTCCTCGCCGTCTTTGGCACACCTCGACTGTTCTGACCTCGGCACCGCCCGCGCCTAGTCCGGTCATCCCGTGCCTCGCCACGACTCCGCCTCGACGTCCTGTAGCTATCACGGACAAGAAACACATTACATAGCACCGCTTGAAACAAGTAACCCTCATTAGCATCAACAAATCGTACTCAAGCATAAAATGGCCCAAATGCCCGATCAGGAAGAAAAATACACCTCAAGTCCGACTAACCACACTCGACTGAGCCAAATGCCATCATGGCACAAAACGCACAAACCAAACTCACTCTTTTTAGAATACTCGTCAATTACTCATCACAAACATGGGGTCATAACCACATGGTCTCTCAATCTTCCCCTTGATGAGTATATTGACAAACACAGAAAAAGCATAAAGTTGAGTTTGGAAATGAAAGAAAGTCAAACATGGTCTAAAGAAGAAACAAAGAAGCTCATGACCATGTCGACAAAGGAGCAACAACAGAAAGAGAAAGTTTTCCTCAAAAGCTCCAAATTGCCTTGAAAATGGCTTTTTCTCTGCTATTCTCCCCTTTTGGCAATAAAATCATCGAGGATGCAAAAGAGAGAATAAGGCATGATGTTGGATGAAAAGGTTGAAGTTTGTTTATTTTAAGCATTTAGAGCCATGAAGATTATCCAAGATGACCATATGAGAATTACATCAAGCCATAACATATAGAAATGCTATCAAGATCATGACAAGACATGTATAATCAAGCTAAGCCAAATAAGTCACAATCTAAAAATTAGTCGAATTTCTTAGTATATCAAGTCGACCAAGATTATAGTCTAGCGAAAGGTATCCAAAGATGATGCAGGCCATGTCAATAGTCTAAGTGGAACCAAGAAGCTAGTATTGAGTCAATTTAGAGTGCTACAAGGTCAAGAATGAGACATTTGTTCATGTACTTGTAAGTCTTGTAATTTTAGCAAATTGAGCACAATTGACATGTTTTTCTTTAGAAATCTCATAATTGTTTCCAACCAGATTTTTGTTTAGTCATGTGCTAGATCTCAAGCCTTATCCGACCACTCCAAGCGAGAAGCTTAAGAAGATGATCTTGGTCAACCAAAACTCCCCCTGAGTTCATGCCTAGTGCAATGGCAAGCCGTCTCATGAGAAAGAATTGGTGAGATCAGTTCTTTCGCACAACAGAGATCTTTTTGCTTTCTTAAGAGGTTGTACTAACTCATGCTTCATCAAGAAACTAATGTAGCTCAATCTAAAACTCAACAAAGATTCAAGACTCAACTCAGCCTATTTGACATGGCATGAATCATAAAAGGATAACTAAAAGCAGACTAGTCTCAAAAGCTAACATGATATGATTTAATTCAAGTTGAGCATTTTAATCAACCTATCATGGCAAAGACTAAACTACACATATAAAGTCATGATAAATCTAGCAAGTAAGCATAGATCATGGCAAGATATAATTCATTGTAAACATATCATAATATGATAATAATCAAGGCTCCATGTAGTTATATTACAATGCAAAATGGAATGCAGAAAATCCAGCTCCCCCTCAACATGTGATGTACTTTTAGTTTAAGTTGAATTATGCCAATATTAAGATCTAGAAGCTCCCAAATGAACTCCCCCTGAACTAAAGCAATAAAATCGAGAAGCTGGCAAGAAAATCAGGAAAGGCAGTCCTTAAAGCATAGATAAGATATAGAGGATACTATGGCTCAGACTAACTCTCAGCTACCCCATATGTCTCTAGGACTATCAGCTGATCATCTAACACACTAAGGAGCAAACACGTTCCCCGTCTACCCGAGGGTGGCCCAACCCTCGCTAGAATCTATAAGAAGTGAGTGAGCTCAACCTAGTGAGAAGAGAAGCAGCTAAGAAGCAGCATCCTAGGAATCACAAGATGAGAGGAAGAAGTCTAAGCAACTGGACTAGAGAAGCACTCTAACCTATGCTAGAAGGACTAACCCCAATGCACCCATATGCAATGCAACAGAAGGCAGTAAGAGCATAATAAAATAGAGTAAAACAGTAAAGCACAAAGCTCCCCCTCACAACAATCCATAAGGACAAACCACCCCAACCTCTCCCCGCAGTGCTAAGAACCTAGAGCTATCCAAAGGCTTGGTAAAGATATCAGCTAACTGGTGGTCACTCTCCACAAACTGGAGTACTATGTCACCCTTCTCCACATGGTCTCGAAGGAAGTGATATCTGATATCAATGTGCTTGGTCCGAGAGTGCTGCACTGGGTTCTTGGCAATGTTAATTGCAGAAGTGTTATCACAAAAGAGTGGAACACTATCGACAACTAACCCAAAGTCCCGCAGGGTCGAGACCATCCAAAGCACCTGGCTGCAGCAACTGGTGGCAGCAACGTACTCGGCCTCTGCAGTGGACTGTGCAACGCTGGACTGCTTCCTAGAAGACCACAAAACAAGAGAAGTACCAATGAATTGGCAGGTGCCAGAAGTGCTCTTCCTATCTATCCTACAGCCAGCAAAGTCTGCATCCGAATAGGCTCTCAAGGAAAGATAGGACGAGGAAGAGTACCAGATATCATAGTCAATGGTAGCTCGAAGGTACCGAAGGATGCGCTTCACCGCCTGGCGGTGAGATATGCGAGGAGAAGCTTGAAACCGAGCACAAAGACACACAACGAAGTGTATGTCCGGTCTCAAGGCAGTGAGGTATAAGAGGGAGCCAATCATGCTGCGATACTCCTTCTGATCAACTGGCTCGCCATCCTCATCTGGGTCAAGAGAAGCTGTGGACACCATGGGAGTTGACAGGGCTTACCATCACTCATGTCAAAGCGTGTCAGAAGGTCATGAGTGTACTTGCCCTGATGCAAGAAAGTACCCTCCCGAGTCTGCTTGATCTGGAAGCCAAGGAAGAAGGTCAACTCGCCCATCATACTCATCTCAAACTCGGTGCTCATGACATCCGAGAACTGTGAAACAAGAGTATGAGAAGAGCCGCTAAAGATGATGTCATCCACATAAATCTGGACGAGCAGTAGGTCAGTGTCATGCCTACGAATGAACAAGGTCTTATCTTCCTTACCCATCTCAAAACCATGACTCAACAGATAGGACTTAAGCCTCTCATAACAAGCTCTAGGGGCCTGCTTAAGTCTATACAAGGCTTTGGAAAGCTTGTAGACATAGTTTGGGTATTTGGGGTTCTCGAAACCTGGAGGCTATCTCACATAGACCTCTTCCTCAATAAACCCATTGAGGAAGGCACTCTTGACATTCATCTGGTAAAGCTTGAAACCCTTAGAAGCTGCGAAAGCAAGCAGGATTCTAATGGCCTCAAGTCTAGCTACAGGGGCAAAGGTCTCCTCAAAATCTAGACCCTTAACCTGAGAGAAGCCTTGAGCTACCAGTCTAGCCTTATTTCGAAAGACGACCCCATCCTCACTCTGCTTGTTCTTGAACACCCACTTAGTCCCAATGATATTGTGACCTCAAGGGGACTCAACAAGCGACCAGACCTTGTTTCTCTCGAAATTTTCTAATTCTTCATGCATGGTATTGACCCAAGACTCATCAGAAAGAGCATGACAAATGTCCTTGGGTTCGAATGATGCAACAAAGGCAGAATGGAGACCGAAATGTGACATGCCAGATTTTGAGCGTGTGACTCGCTCAAAGAGGTCTCCAATCATCTGCTCGGAAGGATGGTCTTTCTGGATATGTCGGGGAGGTCCTGGATGAGATGAAGAAGTGGCCTTTACCTCATGAGCTGATGAGGTAGGAACAGAGCCACTAGCTCCAGAGGAAGCCGAAGGCATGGGCTGATCACCTGGAGGAGTAGTGGAAGAAGGCACCTCAAGGGGAGGTTGAGGGACTGGATCGGGTAGACAACTCTCATCTCCATCGTCCTCATCATCCACAAAGATAGGCTCGGACTGCTCTACAGAACCTGAGATATCGGGCCTAGTCCCCGGACTGGCCTCGTCGAAGGTCACCTCACAGGTCTCTACCAACTTGCTAGACTCGCAGTTCCAGACCCTATATGCCCACAAAGAAGTCGAGTAACCTAGAAAGATACCATCACAAGATCGTGACTCGAACTTGTCTAGGTTCCCGGACTTCAAAATGAAACACTTGCAACCAAACACACGAAAATAAGAGACACTGGGCTTTCGCCCATATCTCAGCTCATAGGAAGTGCAATGCAAGTTTGCCCGAAGAAAAACTCTGTTCGAAACATGGCACGCGGTTGCTATAGCCTCAGCCCAAAACTTCCTAGGTATAGAATACTCATCAAGCATCGTCCTAGCCATCTCGACCAAGGTACGGTTCTTCCTCTCCACGACGCCATTCTGCTGTGGGACGTGCAGAGAAGAGAACTGATGCTCTACACCTGTCTCATCGCAAGGCCTCTCAAAGTAGGAATTCTTGAACTCCATGCCATTGTCACTGCGGATCGCTCGTAAGGCACCCGAAAGCTTAACAAAAAGCCTACTGAAAAGACCTCAAAAATGTGTAAACGTCTCATCCTTCGAAGCTAAGAAAAACACCCAAGAGAACCTTGAGAAGTCATTGACCACGGCAAGAACATACCACTTCCCTCTTGCTGACTGCACTCGAGCTGGTCCAACTGTGTCCATGTGGAGCAGCTGTCCTGGTGCATCGATCATAATCACTGTGACCGGAGGGTGAGAAGCGGCAACCATCTTGCCGTGCTGGCAAGGGGCCCAAACAATATCTTTGACCATCTTGAGTTTCGGCAGACCACGAATGAGATCATGGCCGCTAACTCGGGTCAAATGGTCAAATCCAATGTGACCAAGTCTCCTATGCCAGAAAGTAAGGTCACGGGACTCAGAAGCAACTAAACACCGGAGAGGATCACCAGAAGACTCAGAAAAATCAGCACGAAAGATCCTCCCATAACGAGAAATCCCGCAAACCAGACTACTCGAAGAATCAAGAATTTTGCAAGCGTTTTTCTTAAAGCTCACCTCAAAGCCGTCATCGGTAAGATGAGAAATAGAAAGCAAATTATACTGCAGCTTACCAACCAAGGCAATATTTTTCAAAATAAAAGACTCATTAACGCGCACTGTACCTTTGGCGATGACGCTCCCAGATGAAGCGTCTCCGAAAGTGATCGTCGCATCACCTGGAGCACGAGCTAGGGAAGAGAACCAACGAGAGTCTCCGGTCATGTGTCGAGAACACCCGGAGTCAACGAGCCAAACCTCTCTCTTCCCTACCCGGCGAACCTGAGTCAACAAGAGAGTAAAGTCTCAGTACTGGGGTAAATCAAGAGTGATTTTGGCCTCTAGCTACCCACGACACGACTGACCTCTAGCTACCCTACGCTCTCTGTCGCTCAACAAGCCAGAAGGTCTGTGTGCAGACCCGAAGCTGTTGTTGGGCTTGACTTCTACGGAGGAGCGAGTCAAGACACCAGCAACATGCTGATCACGCCGTGGGTAGCTATCTCGATGGGGGAAACGAGATCTACCCTCAGGACGGCGGATATCACGAGCAGAGGCATACTGAGCATGAAAATCAGGAACACCGGAAAAGCCAAGTCCTCGATACTGCCTAAAACCCTCAGAGTGATCAACCCTAGACCTCGTGTTGGTCTTATGTGCACTCAAGGTCTGGGGCTAACCCTGAAAACTCCTAAGATCACGAACACGATCTCTCCGCGCAATCTGGGCGCACCTGAAGCATCGCTCGACCAAGTGTCCATCCTTCTGACAGAAGGTGCAATGATACTTCACCTTCTGAGAGGTAGAAGCAGCACGATGAGGCTTTGCCTTCTGAGAGGCCGAAGCAACAGGTGGAATCACCTTGCTGTCAGAAATCCCTTGGACAAAGCCCGCTGACTTGAATTGAACTTTCTCAGTTCTGGGCTTGACCTCGATCACACCTGCGGCTATGGGTCTAAGCACGGCAGGTGGATGCTTCCTAACATCATCAAGAAAATCATATCCTAGACCTCGATTGAATTTGCAAATCTTGGACTGGTCTAGAATAAGATTTAGCTTCTTCTTGCCTCCTACAAACCTCTCGAGAGTGTTCATAAGGTACTGACACTCCCGAAAGAGAGAGGTGCAAGAAGAGCAGGGGGAAGAGGAGACAGCGGCAGGAGAAGAGGAAGAACCAACAACAGAAGAAGGAATGGCATGGGCACGCACAGCCGCCTCAACATTGAGGTCTTTGCAAGGACTACAAGGGACAACCCTACCTCTAGCTGTTTGGTCATCGTGCCTAAGCGTCTCTACTCCTTTGGGCTTCTCTCCCACACCAGCAATCACATCACAAGGAGATTGTGACTTCTCTAGAAGGTCCTTAGTTAGCTTCACACATTTGTCATCTAATGTAATCAACTCAGATTTTGGTTTTTCACAGTTATTGCATGGTGAGCTAACAGGATCCTTAGAAGCATATTGAGCCATTTTCTTGTTGTGGTCAATCATTTCTTGAAACTATTTTGAGACAGATTCAAGTTCAGCAGTTAATTTGGCACAGTTCATACATGAAGCAATTGGCTCAAGCAAGGAGGCATGTAACTCAGTAATTTTATGATATGCCCTTTTAAGTTCAATTTCAAATTATTGCAATTTTCACAAGACTCGGGCAGATCAAGGAGCATGGTATAAAGACCTCTAAACGCATTGTCCTTATAGTCTCATCAACAGTAGATGAAGGAGTAACAATCCTACTCATCTCTTGTTCAGCCAAAAGACTAACATTCTCCACCTTAAGCATGTCAAGCTCAGAAGATAAACTATCATGAGCGGTCCTTAATTTCTCCATGTCATCAAGCAATATAGAGCATGTGTTGCATTCGTCATGGGAGGGAGCAGATATAAGTGAAGTAAGCTCCCGCGACAATCTATCTACTTCCTTCTCCAACTCGCTACACCTAGCTCTAGATCTAGCATGGAATTTCCCTAGCTTAAGAAAAACATCATTAAGCTGGTCATAGGAGGGGTATACCTCGTCGGAGTCGGAGTAAAGCTCGTTGTCGCTGATCTCGCCCTCAAGGGCCATGAAGCACATGCCGGAGAAGTCGTCGCCGCCCATGGGGTTTTGCTCGTCCGTCCCATCGTCATCGCTCCACCCCTCCACCTCGCTGAGGTCGAGGTCATCGAAGGCGGTGAGGACGTGGTGGAAGAGCTTCTTGGCTTTGCCAAGGTCGCAGAACTTCTTCTTGCCTTGGGCATGAGCTGAGGGCTTCTTATTGCGGTTCTTGTCGATGTAGTCATTTTTGCTCACACCACCGTAGTCACCCTTCCCTTTCCCCAGCTTGGGGCAATTCGCCCGAATGTGGTTGGGGCCACCACGCTCGAAGCAAATGATCGGACCACTCCTCTTTCGATCTCTCACCCTCTTGTATGCGTGGGAAAACTTTCTGGCCAGAAGGGCTAACTGGTCCTCTGGTAGCTGCTCTAACTGATCGTCAGATACATCACAGAGAGCAGCTAGAGAGAATCCACAGATCGACTCGGAAGAAGGTCCAGAAACCAGACTGGGATCGGTGACTAAGGCCATCGAATGCGACTTCGACCTACGAGAGACTATGTCAATCTCGTGAGTCTTGAGGCATGAGTACAACGCGTCAAGAGTCAAGGTCGAGAGATCAGTGGTGTCCTTGATGGTAGTCATCTTCATCTCCCAAACACGCAAATCAAGAGCTGCGAGCATCTGTCGAGCATTGTTCGAGTTGGGGTATTGAGATCGACCGCTCAGAGGTTGCTCAAAATCTTGTGAAAATGCGCAAAGCACTCATCGAGGGACTCACCAGCGAGCATTTCAAACTTGTTGTAATCTCGCTTGAACTGGTCCTGTCGAACCGTCTTGATCCGGGTGGTGCCCTCATGGTATGCATCGAGGGTCTCCCAGATGTCGAAGGCCGACGTCAGATGAGAGATGCGAACGAACTCGCTTCTGCTCAGACCCTGAATTATGATGTTCCTCGCCTTAGCGTTTGCCACAACATCAAGCATGTTTACAACATTGATGTTCTCATCGGCAGGAACAACATATCGGACCTTGACCTTGCGCCAGATGGCGTAGCCCTGAGCCTGGATGTAGGTCTCCATCCGGCTCTTCCAGAAGGGATAGTCGATCCCATCGAAGACCGGGGGCTTGGTCGAGTACTTATCTGTCGCCATGGCCCTAGAGACCGGTTAAGATCTATGAGGAAGAGCTAACCGGCTCTGATACCAATTGTTGGATCGAAAACGGCAACAGAGGGGGGTGAATGTTGCTAATTAAAAACGACCCCAAGAAGTACTCAAATAAAATGTTCTTCTCCGATTGCAACAATTGCTATGAAGAAAGAGAGTTAGGCACACTGGAGACTCATGAACACAGACGGAGAAAACAGAGCAACACCTGCTAGAACAAATGTAACATCCTGATTTTCAGAGCCTTTTTGAAGCTTTTAAAATAAAATTCACCATTTGAATTTTCTGGAATTAATTAAAAGCTTAAATGAATTTTTATGAATTAAAAGGATTTAATATGAATAATTTGAACATGAACATTTGCCAAAATTATTTTATTTGAGTTCTTTGTGTCTCAAGGAATTTATTGGAATGTTTCTGGATTTTTCTGGATTTATTTGCTATTTTCTAGAGCTCAAAAGGATTTAAATGGATTTATGAAAAAGAAAAATACCAAAAATCCCCAAACCGGCCAGTGGGCCGAAATCCACCAGCCGGCCCAACCCACTCGGCCCAACCGCCTCCGCCGGCCTGCCCCGCCCCTCGCCGCGCGTCGCGCATCGGCGCCGCGCCCGCGCCCGCCTTCCTCCGCTCGATGCGCGCCACGCGTCGCCCATCCCCGCTGCCGCTTCGCCCGCGCGCCATCGCAGCCGCTCGCCCGCCCGTGCCACTGACAGGTGGGGCCCACCTGTCAGGGTCCTCGTCCCCGGCCGGGACTCCCGTCTCCGTGTCCGGCACGACTCCGCCGCCGCCGCACGTTTCCGCCCCGGACTCGAAGTCCGTGCTCGAGCGGGACTCCGTCTCCGCCTCCAAGACGGCCTCGGCGTCCGTGTATTTAAGGGGGCCGACCCCTCGGCTTCTCCCCGTCTCGAGCCGCCGCCACCGCCGCCGCTCACCGCCGTCGACGCCCGTAGCCGCCGTCGCCCGTGTGCGTCCGCCGCCTCCGCCGTTGCCTTCGCCACTTTCCGTCGCCGTCGTCGTCTCCGTTGCCGTCGCCGTCGTCGTCATCGCCGGTGAGACACCCGCCGCCGTCGCGAACCCCTCCCGCCGGACAGCCGCCGCCGCTACCTCACCGTCGGCCAGACTCCGCCGCCCGCGCCGCGCCGCCTCGGCCGCTCCGTCCGCGCCGCCTCGCGCCCCGTGCACGCGCACGTCAGCGCTGACGCCAGCCGCCCGCGACCCTTCGCCTTCCCGTGGACGTCGTCCACCGTGCGCCGTCTCGCTGCCAGCCGGGCCCACCCGTCAGCCGTGCACCCGTAAACCCGCCGCATCAGCTATGCCGAGTCAGCAGCCGAGTCAGCGCCACCTCAGCCCTAGTGTCCACGTGGCTTGCCACGTGGCTGCCACCTTAGCACCCGAGGTCCCAGGTGCCACGTCAGCATGACACGTCACCCTGCCCAGTCAGCTGCCACGTCAGCCAAAACCGCCCACGTGTCAGCGCCGCGTCAGCACCCGCCGCTTGCGCCAGCAGCCCAGTCAGCCGTACTGTTCCGTGAGCCGAGCCCACCGTAGACCCAGCTTCCCGTGCACCCGGTCCACAGCACGGTGCCCTTTTCCAATTTCCCCGATTTTCTGTAGATTTAATTTTCCAGAGCCCCGTTCTCCCTCGTCCTAGCTCCGATTGACCCGATTCTTTTTCCTAAATTCATCTAAAATTGAGCTCTACCTTTTGGTTCAGGTTTGAAAGTTTTTGGAGTTTATTTTAATTTTATTTGATTTCTTTTTGTTTTTTCGTTTCGCTTTCTCTCTCGTTAGATCGCGTGTTCGAGGGAGCGGAAGTTGGATTTGAAGATCAAGAGCCCTCAGCTGAGTAAGGCCAAGGCAAGTCGTATTTTTTGATCATGTTGAACCCAGTTTGCAAATCTATTATGTATTATCTTGTTTTAAATTATCATGCATCGCTACTTTATTATAAAACCCTTGTATTGGTAGTTAATAACCTAATTTATTATTTCCTCCTTGATAATTTGAATACCATGATTCTATCGTCACCATAGGATGGGTAATTATTTAGTGATGCAATACTAGTTGTCACATGGGTGGTACGCTTATTTTGCTTAGCCATGCTTATTATTAGATCGCTGGGATCTATCATCACATGTGGTTAATTAATTTTGACTTAATGGTAAACTTGAACGTGGTGGTTAACCACAGTTATAAAATTTGTATGTCATGACATGGGTAGTGTCATGGGCATTGGTTATACAAACTTGCTTTCACTTGGGCGAATGATCGTGCAGTAAAGGGGGTGCAGGTTGCACATTGGGATGTGGATGCTTCGCCTGGGTAACTCTTAAGGACTTAACTTTGTGCGCCATTGATCTGAGCTTAATCGTGCAAACCATATGTCTAGTATGGGATGGACCTGGCATAATAATTTGTGAAGTCTCCACTTTGGTTTTACTACTGATGTTGTGTGGCGCAAGAGGGGGCAATTATCGACTAGGGGGTTACCCTACTCGACGGCGAATCCTTAGCGAGTGGGATCGGGTGGAGATGGATCATTGTAAAAGCCTTGTTGTGATTATCTTTAACGTGAGGATTATCACATCGTGTGGGTACAGTTGTGCAACCTCTGCAGAGTGTAAAACTATTCGAATAGCCGTGTCCTCGGTCATGGACAATGCTCGGTGATTTCACACGAGGGGTAGAGTCTTTATGAAATTCTGGCTTGGTTTGAGATGGGAAGTGAATGGTTAGTTCACTTGTGGTTATGCTCATTTTCCCTTGGTTATTTACTTAGTGTCTGTTGTTAAATTTGCTTTTCAATCTATTTATTGTATTTACTTTAAATTATTGCTTTATGCAAAATTAACCTTTCAGCCATCCATTGTTAAGCCTTGCATATTATATTGCATTCATTTGTTACAAACGACTTGCTGAGTACCAATGTACTCACGGCTTTATGCCCCTGTTGCTCAGTTGAGGAGGAGGAGTATCATCAGCAGGAGGTTCCAGAAGGAGAGTACTTCGACGTCTTCGCGGATTAGGCTTCGTTCTCCACTCGATAGCCTGTGGGCGTGTCGATTGGCTACTGCGTTTTCTTTTGGATTTCCGCTGCTAGTTTTTGGTTAAGCCCTTCGGGCTAGTCTATTGTAAGCTTGGCCATAAGGTCGTACTCTGATGATTATCAATATAATTTGGTTTTCCCTTAGAATATCGTGATATGGATGATATTTATCTTTGTTCACACTGTGTGCACTAGCGTGATCCTGGACTAGTGCAGAATACACAGGAGAGTCCGGATTTGTATATTCGGGTCTCGACAGAGATGGTATCAGAGCTATATCGACTGTAGGACGGAGCCCTAATTAGAATGGTCGAAATAGTCAAGTTTTCAAATTTTATTTTCTAAATCAAATCAACCAAATGATTCTCTAGTAATTCTTTATTCTTACCTCATTCTTAGGATTCTTACTCCTTGCCTCCTCTGAGAATTTATTTTCGAAACTTAATTTGACTTCTTATCCTATAATGTCTATAGATGTCTCGAGTGTCCCTCGATCAAAGTAAAAGTTGGCAAGGAATTCTTCAAGGTGTGCTGTGAAGTTTGGATCAAGGAAGCACCCAATGCTTTAAGACAAGATTGGAGATTTTCGAGAAGATTAGGAGCCGCTAGATTTGAACCCTGTTATAGTTTTAGCATCGTGTAGAACGTTTTGCTTCTTATTTGCCGTTGTTTGTGATGTGAGCTGCAGTTTTGCTTTTAGCATTATGATGCAGTCATGTCAAAAATCTTTTTGTGGAGTTTATTGCTTCTTTTGTTAGCCTTTTCGGCTAAGTGTTTCTTAGTTTAGGGTTGCCATTAGATATCCCCCTTAGACGAACTTACCACTTATCTTTGCTTTTCCCTCTTACCTGGTAAGCCCTGTGAAGCCAGTTCTCAAGCAAGTGATTGTTCTTTTCAGATGGTTGATACCCGGAGCTCCGCAGGACGTGGTCAGATGAGTCAGGATCCTGAGGGCAGTCAGGCAACTCCGGAGCAGCATGCAAACCCAGCTGGACTAGATCCGACCTTGAGTCAGTTCATGGCAGCCCAGACTCAGTTGTTGAACACCATGATGCAGAACATGAACGCCATGATGAATCGACAGAATCAAGACATGGCCATGCCTCCACCAGTTCGCCAGCAGTCCAAGTTTGCAGAATTTATGAGAACAAGGCCTCCTACCTATTCACGGTCTTCTGAGCCATTAGAAGCCGATGACTGGCTGCGCTCAGTGGAAAAGAAGCTTAACCTTGCCCAGTGTACGGATCGCGAGAAGGTGTTGTATGCAGCCCATCAGCTTGAGGGTGCTGCAGCCGAGTGGTGGGAAAATTATTGTGCCGCTCATGAGGATCCAGAGAGTATCACTTGGGTTGAGTTCGCAGAAGCTTTTCGTCATGCCCATATCCTGGATGGGGTGATCGAAATGAAGAAGGAAGAATTTCGGGAGTTGCAACAGAAGAACATGTCCGTGAGTGAATATCTCAACAAGTTCACTCAATTGGCCCGTTATGCTCCAGAAGATGTTGCCACAGATGATGCTCGCCAGAAGAGGTTCAAGAAAGGATTGAACCCAGGATTGAAAGTTCAGGTAGTGGGACATGATTATGCCAGTTTCCAAAACATGGTGGACAAAGCAATGCTCATTGAGGAAAGTCGTCGCGAGTTGGAAGAATCTCGCAAGAGGAGAATGATGCAGCAAGGATCACAGATGCACCAAGCTCAGAGAGCCCGCTTCAGTAATTTTCAGCCAGCTCGAGTTCCTCAGCAGTCGGGATTCAAAACTCCTGCACCAGCTCCCCGTCAGTTTTCTTCAGCGCCAAAACCGCACCCAGTGGTAAGCCAGCAGCAGAGGATTACCAAGCCCATGTCAGCAATTACTTGTTTCAAATGCAATGAGACGGGACATTATGCCAACAAATGCCCGCAGAATACAGCTGTGACACCAGTTCGTTTCAACTTGGGAGCCACACCAGATCGTACCCCCGCAGCAGGGTCAGGACGCGGAGCACCTCAAGGATCAAATCAACCCAACAAAGGATCGCAGACCGTGATACGTGGCCAGGTGAACCACGTCACCATGGAGGAAGCTCAAGCAGCGCCAGATGTGGTGATCGGTAAGTTCCCAGTAAATTCAGTACCTGCCACAGTTTTGTTTGATTCTGGAGCTTCACATTCGTTTGTTTCTCGGAGTTTTGCTCTAAAGCATAAGTTGGAAGTCGTTGCACTTGGTTCCATTTTATTGGTTCAATCCCCAGGCTCTGAGATGAGTACAAACCTAGGATGCCCCAAAGTTAGGATAGTCATCCAAGGAGTAGAGTTCTCCGCAGATTTGGTTGTGCTGAATATCCAGTCTTTGGACGTAATTCTGGGTATGGATTGGCTCAAGAAGCATCAAGCAGTGTTGGAATGTGGAAGCCGAGCAGTCACCTTGGACGGTCCCGATGGAAGCAAGGTTAGATTTGAAGCCGACATGAAGCAGCCAGAAAAAGCGATGGTGTGCCAAAGTAAAGGGATTGCCCTAAGTGAAGTGCCAGTGGCCAGAGAGTATCCGGATGTTTTTCCTGATGATCTCCCTGGGATGCCACCAAAAAGAGAAGTGGAGTTCGCAATTGAGTTAGCACCAGGCACTTCGCCAATTTCCAAGAGACCTTACCGGATGCCCGCCAATGAGTTAGCAGAATTGAAGAAGCAGATACAAGAGTTATTGGATAAAGGCTATGTCAGACCCAGTACCTCTCCGTGGGGAGCACCAGTTTTGTTTGTCAAGAAGAAGGATGGTAGCCAGCGTATGTGCGTGGATTACCGAGCTCTCAATGAAGTTACCATCAAGAACAAGTATCCGTTGCCCAGAATTGATGACCTGTTTGATCAATTAAAAGGAGCTGGAGTGTTCTCCAAGATCGATTTGAGATCAGGGTATCACCAAATGAGGATTCGACCAGAGGACATACCCAAGACAGCCTTCTCAACTCGTTATGGATTATACGAGTTCACCGTGATGTCCTTTGGCTTAACCAATGCCCCAGCCTACTTTATGTACCTGATGAACAAGGTGTTCATGGATTACTTGGACAAGTTTGTCGTTGTGTTCATTGATGACATTCTGATCTACTCCAAGAATGAGGAGGAGCATGAGGAGCATTTGAGATTGGTATTGCAAAGATTGCGGGAGCACAAGTTGTATGCTAAGTTCAGCAAGTGTGAATTTTGGATGAAGGAAGTTGCCTTTTTGGGTCATGTGTTGACAGCAGAGGGAGTGTCCGTTGACTCAGGGAAAGTACAAGATGTGCTCACCTGGAAGGCACCCACGTCAGTGACCCAGGTCAGAAGCTTCCTAGGAATGGCAGGTTACTATCGAAGATTCATAGAAGGGTTCTCCAGTGTAGCCCGACCTCTTACCCAGCTATTAAAAAAGGAAAAGAAGTTTGGATGGACACCAGAGTGCGAGAAGAGCTTTCGGAAGCTAAAGGAAAGTCTGACAACAGCGCCAGTCCTAATTTTGCCAGATATCAAGAAAGACTTTGAGATTTTTTGTGACGCATCTCGCAAGGGTTTAGGATGCGTATTGATGCAAGACAAAAGAGTGGTAGCCTACGCATCGCGCCAGTTAAGGCCACATGAGGAGAATTACCCTACGCACGATTTGGAGTTAGCAGCAGTTGTGCATGCCTTGAAAATATGGCGTCATTACCTGATGGGTAACCGATGTGAAATCTACACGGATCATAAGAGCTTGAAGTACATCTTCACCCAATCGGACCTTAACCTAAGACAAAGAAGATGGTTGGAGTTGATAAAGGACTATGACATTGGAATCCACTATCACCCAGGAAAAGCCAACGTAGTGGCAGATGCGTTGAGCAGGAAGGTGTATTGCAACACGGTTATGGTCAAGGAGAGTCAACCAGCATTGCACGAGGAATTTCAAAAGCTCAGTTTGGAGTTGGTTGAAGAAGGGATGTTAGCCGCCTTGGACTTGCAGCCGACTTTGGATAGTCAGATTCGTCAAGCGCAACCAGAGGATGAAAATATCCAGCGGATTAAGGTTGGATTGAAGGAAGGAAAAGTGACAGGTTTTGTGGAGGATGATCAGGGTATCATATGGTACAAGAAGCGATTGTGCGTACCCAATAAGGAAGAGTTGAAGCAATTGTTGCTTAAGGAGGCACACGAGTCACTATATTCAATTCATCCAGGCAGTACCAAAATGTATCATGACATCAAGGATAAGTATTGGTGGCCAGGTATGAAGCGAGAAATAGCAGAGTATGTGGCACTTTGTGATGTTTGCCAGTGAGTGAAAGCAGAGCATCAAAGACCCGCAGGTTTGCTGCAACCATTGAAAATTCCCGAGTGGAAGTGGGAAGATGTGGGGATGGACTTCATCACAGGTCTACCCAGAACCAAGGAAGGGTACGACTCAATATGGGTAATTGTGGATCGATTGACAAAGGTAGCCCATTTCCTTCCAGTCAAAACCACATATTCTGGAGATAAGTTAGCAGAATTGTATATGTCCAGAATTGTGAGTCTCCACGGAGTTCCTAAGAGGATCGTGTCGGATCGTGGATCGCAGTTCACTTCTCGATTTTGGGGTAGTTTCCACGAAGCAATGGGTACTCATCTGAATTTTAGCACAGCATACCACCCACAGACCGATGGCCAGACGGAGCGTGTAAATCAAATCCTAGAGGATATGCTGAGAGCATGTGTTTTGGATCACGGAGCTAAGTGGGACAATTGCCTACCTTTTGCAGAATTTTCCTACAATAACAGTTACCAAGCCAGTTTGCAGATGTCACCGTTTGAGGCTTTGTATGGTCGGAAGTGTAGGACCCCTCTCAATTGGAAGGAGACAGGAGAAAGGCAGATATTTGGGCCAGAGTGTTTGCAAGAAGCTGAAGAAAAAGTGTGTTTGATTCAAGAGAGGCTGAAAGCAGCTCAAGCCAGGCAAAAGAGTTATGCTGATACTCGCCGAAGAGATTTAAGCTTCGAGCCCAATGATTATGTGTATCTCAGGATCACACCTTTCAAAGGTGTTAAGCGATTCCAAATGAAGGGAAAGTTAGCACCAAGGTATGTGGGGCCATTCAAGATTTTGAAGCGCAAGGGAGAAGTTGCCTATCAGCTGGAGCTACCTGAGAACTTGAGTGGGATACATGATGTGTTTCATGTGTCTCAATTAAAGAAGTGCTTGCGAGTGCCAGAGGAAGCAGTGCCAATTGAGGCAGTGGATCTCCAGGAGGATCTGTCCTATAAAGAGCATCCCATCAAAATCTTGGAAGTGTCAGAGCGTGTTACCAGAAGAAGGGTCGTTCGTTTTTGCAAAGTTCAGTGGAGCAATCATTCAGAGGAGGAAGCAACCTGGGAAAGCGAGGAGGATCTCAAAGCGGAGTTTCCAAACCTATTCTTTAGAGAGCCAGAATCTCGGGGTCGAGATTCCGTTTAAGGGGGGGAGGTTTGTAACATCCTGATTTTCAGAGCCTTTTTGAAGCTTTTAAAATAAAATTCACCATTTGAATTTTCTGGAATTAATTAAAAGCTTAAATGAATTTTTATGAATTAAAAGGATTTAATATGAATAATTTGAACATGAACATTTGCCAAAATTATTTTATTTGAGTTCTTTGTGTCTCAAGGAATTTATTGGAATGTTTCTGGATTTTTTTGGATTTATTTGCTATTTTCTAGAGCTCAAAAGGATTTAAATGGATTTATGAAAAAGAAAAATACCAAAAATCCCCAAACCGGCCAGTGGGCCGAAATCCACCAGCCGGCCCAACCCACTCGGCCCAACCGCCTCCGCCGGCCTGCCCCGCCCCTCGCCGCGCGTCGCGCATCGGCGCCGCGCCCGCGCCCGCCTTCCTCCGCTCGATGCGCGCCACGCGTCGCCCATCCCCGCTGCCGCTTCGCCCGCGCGCCATCGCAGCCGCTCGCCCGCCCGTGCCACTGACAGGTGGGGCCCACCTGTCAGGGTCCTCGTCCCCGGCCGGGACTCCCGTCTCCGTGTCCGGCACGACTCCGCCGCCGCCGCACGTTTCCGCCCCGGACTCGAAGTCCGTGCTCGAGCGGGACTCCGTCTCCGCCTCCAAGACGGCCTCGGCGTCCGTGTATTTAAGGGGGCCGACCCCTCGGCTTCTCCCCGTCTCGAGCCGCCGCCACCGCCGCCGCTCACCGCCGTCGACGCCCGTAGCCGCCGTCGCCCGTGTGCGTCCGCCGCCTCCGCCGTTGCCTTCGCCACTTTCCGTCGCCGTCGTCGTCTCCGTTGCCGTCGCCGTCGTCGTCATCGCCGGTGAGACACCCGCCGCCGTCGCGAACCCCTCCCGCCGGACAGCCGCCGCCGCTACCTCACCGTCGGCCAGACTCCGCCGCCCACGCCGCGCCGCCTCGGCCGCTCCGTCCGCGCCGCCTCGCGCCCCGTGCACGCGCACGTCAGCGCTGACGCCAGCCGCCCGCGACCCTTCGCCTTCCCGTGGACGTCGTCCACCGTGCGCCGTCTCGCTGCCAGCCGGGCCCACCCGTCAGCCGTGCACCCGTAAACCCGCCGCATCAGCTATGCCGAGTCAGCAGCCGAGTCAGCGCCACCTCAGCCCTAGTGTCCACGTGGCTTGCCACGTGGCTGCCACCTTAGCACCCGAGGTCCCAGGTGCCACGTCAGCATGACACGTCACCCTGCCCAGTCAGCTGCCACGTCAGCCAAAACCGCCCACGTGTCAGCGCCGCGTCAGCACCCGCCGCTTGCGCCAGCAGCCCAGTCAGCCGTACTGTTCCGTGAGCCGAGCCCACCGTAGACCCAGCTTCCCGTGCACCCGGTCCACAGCACGGTGCCCTTTTCCAATTTCCCCGATTTTCTGTAGATTTAATTTTCCAGAGCCCCGTTCTCCCTCGTCCTAGCTCCGATTGACCCGATTCTTTTTCCTAAATTCATCTAAAATTGAGCTCTACCTTTTGGTTCAGGTTTGAAAGTTTTTGGAGTTTATTTTAATTTTATTTGATTTCTTTTTGTCTTTTCGTTTCGCTTTCTCTCTCGTTAGATCGCGTGTTCGAGGGAGCGGAAGTTGGATTTGAAGATCAAGAGCCCTCAGCTGAGTAAGGCCAAGGCAAGTCGTATTTTTTGATCATGTTGAACCCAGTTTGCAAATCTATTATGTATTATCTTGTTTTAAATTATCATGCATCGCTACTTTATTATAAAACCCTTGTATTGGTAGTTAATAACCTAATTTATTATTTCCTCCTTGATAATTTGAATACCATGATTCTATCGTCACCATAGGATGGGTAATTATTTAGTGATGCAATACTAGTTGTCACATGGGTGGTACGCTTATTTTGCTTAGCCATGCTTATTATTAGATCGCTGGGATCTATCATCACATGTGGTTAATTAATTTTGACTTAATGGTAAACTTGAACGTGGTGGTTAACCACAGTTATAAAATTTGTATGTCATGACATGGGTAGTGTCATGGGCATTGGTTATACAAACTTGCTTTCACTTGGGCGAATGATCGTGCAGTAAAGGGGGTGCAGGTTGCACATTGGGATGTGGATGCTTCGCCTGGGTAACTCTTAAGGACTTAACTTTGTGCGCCATTGATCTGAGCTTAATCGTGCAAACCATATGTCTAGTATGGGATGGACCTGGCATAATAATTTGTGAAGTCTCCACTTTGGTTTTACTACTGATGTTGTGTGGCGCAAGAGGGGGCAATTATCGACTAGGGGGTTACCCTACTCGACGGCGAATCCTTAGCGAGTGGGATCGGGTGGAGATGGATCATTGTAAAAGCCTTGTTGTGATTATCTTTAACGTGAGGATTATCACATCGTGTGGGTACAGTTGTGCAACCTCTGCAGAGTGTAAAACTATTCGAATAGCCGTGTCCTCGGTCATGGACAATGCTCGGTGATTTCACACGAGGGGTAGAGTCTTTATGAAATTCTGGCTTGGTTTGAGATGGGAAGTGAATGGTTAGTTCACTTGTGGTTATGCTCATTTTCCCTTGGTTATTTACTTAGTGTCTGTTGTTAAATTTGCTTTTCAATCTATTTATTGTATTTACTTTAAATTATTGCTTTATGCAAAATTAACCTTTCAGCCATCCATTGTTAAGCCTTGCATATTATATTGCATTCATTTGTTACAAACGACTTGCTGAGTACCAATGTACTCACGGCTTTATGCCCCTGTTGCTCAGTTGAGGAGGAGGAGTATCATCAGCAGGAGGTTCCAGAAGGAGAGTACTTCGACGTCTTCGCGGATTAGGCTTCGTTCTCCACTCGATAGCCTGTGGGCGTGTCGATTGGCTACTGCGTTTTCTTTTGGATTTCCGCTGCTAGTTTTTGGTTAAGCCCTTCGGGCTAGTCTATTGTAAGCTTGGCCATAAGGTCGTACTCTGATGATTATCAATATAATTTGGTTTTCCCTTAGAATATCGTGATATGGATGATATTTATCTTTGTTCACACTGTGTGCACTAGCGTGATCCTGGACTAGTGCAGAATACACAGGAGAGTCCGGATTTGTATATTCGGGTCTCTACAACAAAACAGCAAGAAAACTCATCGAACATCAAGCATCAGTTGCCAAAACCACCTGGCCGGTCTAACCGGTGTGCAACGGCCGGTCTGACCGCCTGCACATCGCCGGTCTAACCGCCGTGTGTGGGCCGGTCTGACCGGTCGAGTCCGGTCTGAACGCTCCTCGATTTCAGACACCAGTAAGGGCTGAAATTCAGACAACAACCCGTGGACTTCTTACAACTGAGAAATTGGAGACATTCCTCTGGATTTCTCTGCTCAGAACAGCAAGGAGACAACAAAAATAGCAAGGGGAACCTAGGAAACCAAAAGACTTCAACTAGAGATCAAGAAATCAAGAAATGAGAAAAAACTGAAAAAGATACAGAGTGCAGCACAAAATCTCAAATTCCCATCTAAACTTTGATCCTTTGGCCATGAAATCAAGAAAGTAAGTAAGGAATAGCCTGAGGACTTAGAAGCTCAAACCAGGTCACAAACTTTTGAAGGAAAAACAAAAGCATCATCAAACCCTAGAAATGGTAAACAGAGAACGAATAGGGCACATGCTGAAAAGAAACTTGATTCTTCCGATTCAATCATTTTGCTCTTGGAACTAGCTGACCAAGGGGTCTAGAAATACAATTCCATCAAAGAGTAATCCATTTTGCTACTCCTCAGCAAGAATCCACACAAAAACAAAAATATGAGAAATCAAGCAGAGAGAACATCGAGAGATAAAAACCAACAGAGATGCAAGAACTCAAATGACTGCTTGAAAGGATTCATTCCCAGAGAACCAAGTATTACATAGGAGTTCCCATACGCGATTGATACAAGAGGAATGATTACATGATTCTCTCAAGAACTCATGCACACACCCTGAGCACTTCCTCTCCTCACAAGCGCACACGTACAGAGAGGAGACAACCTCCTGCACCTCTCACCAAACCTCAACAACTAAAGGAAAAGACTAAAGCCATCAACCCCAAGCCATTTTCCCTCTCTCAAGCCTTTTGACTAAAAGCAAAACCCTAAAACCCTCTCATAAGCCGCTTTTACAACCAGAAAACTCTCTCATATTTATAGCCCTTGACTAACGGGTCTCCAACCCGTTTTGCCCGCTAACTCCAAGCTGAAACCGCTTCCACTTGTGCAGCTTTACGCGTTTACCGAAACGCCCCTTCTGCACCTTCCGGGGAGCTTCCGCATTTCTTGTCGTCCAAGCCTCGCAACCACCTCGAGTCCTCGCCGTCTTTGGCACACCTCGACTGTTCTGACCTCGGCACCGCCCGCGCCTAGTCCGGTCATCCCGTGCCTCGCCACGACTCCGCCTCGACATCCTGTAGCCATCACGGACAAGAAACACATTACATAGCACCGCTTGAAACAAGTAACCCTCATTAGCATCAACAAATCGTACTCAAGCATAAAATGGCCCAAATGCCCGATCGGGAAGAAAAATACACCTCAAGTCCGACTAACCACACCCGACTGAGCCAAATGCCATCATGGCACGAAACGCACAAACCAAACTCAATCTTTTCAGAATACTCGTCAATTACTCATCACAAACATGGGGTCATAACCACATGGTCTCTCACATACGTCCCTCCAGAAGGCTTCGACCACGCCATGGTGCTAGCTAAGGGTACGCTTTGCCTCTTTTTGGTTTTATCCCATCGCTTTATCTGACGAACTAACGATATTTGCACTGCAGGTCTTGTCCTCCCCGACGAGGGATGTGGGGTCTCCCCAGGCCAGGACAACATGGACCAATACTTTTCGGACTGGGCTAGCCAGGTGATGGGCTCCGATAAGGACCAGGTGCATTGGGGTTGTGCAAACTACTCTAGTGACTACCCCGACCGCCCTCTAGACATTACCACCTATCGGCAGCCGATAAGGACCAGGTGCACTGTGTTCCCCTACCTTTTCTCCTTTAAAGTATGCACTAATAACCTCTCTTATGTATCCACAGTCCCTAAAACTCCTATGTGACTACCGTAAATGGATCTATCTTGAGATCCAACCAGCAGACCAGTTGGCCCTTGACTTCGAGGAGTGGAACATCAAAAGGTCCTACGAGATCCGGGAGGAGGAGCACCACAAGCACGAGCAAACTGAGTATGTACATCAGGCAACAAAAGCTCATCTCAAGTCGTGCACACGCAGGGAGCGCAAGGCTCGCGAGAGGGAGTCTGAGAAAAAGAGGGAAATAGTGACCAAGGCAAAATAGGCCACCGAGGAGTTCAACACCGACCTTGCAAGGAAGGGAAAATATCTCCGGTCCACGCAATAGGTCGTACGAGCAGTTGGGTTGGTTGGTTGCACATGATGCTCTATGTTATGCATGTAATCAAACCCTACCTGGCATGTTACTCCCAACTGTACTATGAAGTCTATTTTAATTCAGACAAGTTTATTTCCTCATCTTTTCACATTCAGTTATTCCCATATCAAGACACGCAACAACATTAACAAACTAGTTCTCCGTGTATGAATTCCCGGTAACATCACAATATCACTTACCCTCGTACTTATCGATCGTTCTTATTTCAATCATTCTTAAAAAAAGTTTCATGAATTTTTTTGCACTACAACAACATACAATTATCATAAACTCTTATTATGAATCCAACAGGTTATCTCTCATTCATAATGTACAAAAATCATAAATGGATTAACCCACACTGTCTCTTATTTGCAGTTGCTGCACAGCCGAGCAACTGCAATTGCAGTCGCCCAGCTACTAGGTGACAGGTTGCAGTTGCCAAAGCATTGGGCGACTGCAACATGTCGCCCAATGGCCCACGTACAGACAGCTTTCCTATCGTGCGGCTGTTAGGCGATAGGCTCCAATCACCTGACGGTTAGGCGACTGGAGCCTATTTTTGTAAAAGATATTCACACAGGTATATTTCTGTTATTTTGAATAAAAAATAGAATATTCATAAAAAATTCCAACACAGCCATCTTCCTCTCTCTATTTTTTGACCAGATCTGGACCCCTCCCCAGTCTCCCCTCTAGCGGGTTCGCCGACGGTGAGCGATTGGACTCCCACCTATTGTTAGCCCTTTCTTAATTTTTATTTGAATTTTCTCTATGTTCTCTTTTATTTTCCTTCTTTGGACATGGGATGTGCTTCTTTTCTGGCTACTTGCCGGCAAGGTTGCGAAAATCAGCCAAAAATCGGTGAAAATCAATTTTATCGACCACCGATTAGACTGCAAACTAGACTCAAATATATCATTTTACACCGATTTGCTTCAGTTTATGACCAAGTTATTGCAATTTATGAGCAATTTTGGCTGATTTTTGGCCAAAAAAACTACTGATTTTTTGAAAATTAGTCATATCGCCCTACTGACCCCTCGGTAAAAATTTAAAATCAGTATTGATCAGGGAAAACAATTTGAGTTTAGAAAAATTTTCAGACCCCTCCAAGAAAATTGAATTTTAGAAATTTCAATTTTTGGCAAATTTCAGTTGAAATGTTCAAAAGAACAAATCACATTCAATAAATTCAAATATATTCTGAATTACCTTGCCAGCACTATGGTGGAGGCCATGGTTGTCTAGGAACTCATCCTAGAGGCCGAGGTAGAGGCGGCAGAGGGAGGTGATGTGGAGCACCTCGATGGGAGGTCGATGTCGAGGGGCCAACTTAGGAAGTAGATAAGGATGAGCTCATGGACAGCCTTGGCTGCGAGAAGGTGAAGGGAGGCAACATGAAGGACCTCGCACGAAGGTGAAGGGAGGCAACATGAAGGACCTCGGCACGGAGGTTGCCATCGAGGGGCCAGCTGGGGAAGTTGAGATGGTGAGCTAGTGGATGGCCTTGGCAGCAAGGAGGCGGAGATAGTTCATGAGCATGGTTTAGTCGCAGTAGGCCACGTAGTTGCAGGCGTTGGTGAGGTGGGTGCAGTGTAAGGGGTCTAGGGAGGCGGGGGAGGGGGAGGACACGAGATATGGCAGCGGTGAAGGCATGCTAGTCAAAGGTGGAAACCCTAGTCACCACTTTTGGTCGTGAAGGAAGAAAAGGAGTTGAGGTTGGGCCATCGGGGTCTAGGGGGCGAGGGGCAAAACACGTCTCGCCGTTTTGTGCTAGGCTAGTCTTGTGCACGTACTGCTCCCTCTTTGGGTCGAGAAAATTTCAAATCAAGCTAAATTTTTTAGCCAATTTGGTTCTTTCTGGGATGGACCAAGAAAAACTGAAATTCACCAAAAATTGTGAATTTCGGCCCAAAAATATATTCCCTAGTATTGATAACCATGCTTGTCGGCCCCTGTTGGTCGTCGCTGTTGACCCTGGCCTTGCTGTGTTACTCAATGGGGTTACTTGTGCTTGTCTCCATTTGGGTTGTTTGCCATTTTCTTTCCTTCCCTGGTGGCTGGTGGTGAGCTTGTCGACAAGTCCATAGGTCGGTGTTGTTAGATATTAATTTTATTTTCTAGAGTAGAAAAGGTCAAATGGCATTTGACTATTAATAATGGGCCACATGCATGCTTGATAACTATGACTGATTAACCACCATAAAAGCTTCTATAATTCTAGTGTTGTCTTCTATTTTATCTTTATCCTGAAACATAGTCAATGCAACTGCATGTCAATCTTTTGCTCTATTGTGAAGGTTCTTAGCTGCTAAGTAAAAAAGTAGCCACAAAAATGGAGAAAACCTTATGGCCATGAATTATGTTGACATGCCTGCAACAACCGTTAAATTATACTATTATGGTCACAGGAATAGTAACTCCCTCAGCGAAATTCTAAATTTCCTGATAGTTATAATAAAACTGTCAATACAATATATTTTTCTAATGGTTACAACTGTCAGGTCAAATGGTCTGTTCTTCATGTGGGAAAAGTTGTGTCTGCGCCAAAAAATTGATGTCACGCCAACAAAAATTGGATCGCGGCATGCATGGCACGTAAAAAAACCCTAAGCGGCACTTTTCCTAAGTCTTGTACCAATCGAAGTTTCCAGTTCCTCCTCAAATCCCTAGCTCATCCCAATCCACCACCTCCACCATCTCAGGCCACACCCACCACCTCCACGCCATCTTTGGCCGTGCCCGCCACCTCCATGCCATCTCTGATTATGCCCACCACCTCCATGCCATCTCCGACCACAACCATTCCCTCCTCTCCATATCCCTAGCTCCCTCCCCAATCTGTCGCCTCCACCATGTCTAGTTGCGCCCGCAACCTCCACGCCATCTCCAGCCGCGCCCGCCACCTCCATGCCATCTCCGGCCTCAGCCACTCTATCCTCTCCAAATCCCTAGCTCCCTCTTCAATTTGCCGCCTCCACACCATCTCCGGTCATGCTCGCCATCTCCACTCCATCTCTAGTCATGTCTGCCACCTACACGCCACCTCCAGCCATCGACACCATGTCGTCTCCAAATCCCTAGCTCCATCCCCAATCTACGGCCTGCATGTCCTCTCTGGCCACACCCGCCACCTCAACACCATCTCCAGCTGCAGCCACTCCCGCCTCTCCAAATCTAACACCTCCACCCCACCTCCAATTGCGCCTGCCACCTCCACTCTTTTTGGTACTAAACTCTACACACTTGTCTATAGCAATTATATGTGTTTCAATTCTTTTGTTCAGAGAAAACAATGTTCATCTTCCCAAGTAATTTGGATTAAGATCTGTAATCTCATGATGAAACTCTGTTGAATCATGTGTTTCTATTCATTCAGGAATTTGGGATAAAGGAAAAAAATGTCAATGTGAGGCAACACTAATATTGCTAGTGCATACTCGACTGCTTATTGTTGCATTGTTGTAACATTTCGAATTAATATGCTGTAGTGCTGCTAGTTTAGTTCTTCAATGTCAAAACTCTAAACTTTGTATGCATTTTTAGACTTTTAGTGTTTGTCTGTAGCCTGTACTGTAGGAGTCCATCTTTCACTAGATCTGGATTGTTGTAGTTTGTTCCCTCATCGAATGACTATGTTTGTGTCATTTTGTTGCCAAGTAAAGCATAACATAGTAATAACTGCTATTTGTGCAATTTTCTGCAGTCTACACCACACAGTATAGTTGCCTAACAATGATTAACTGCACTTTGTGACATGACAAAAATTGAGGCCATAGGCATACACATGTAGAAGCTAGTATCAGCTTGTTTGCATGTATTCTTTCTTGTTTTTGTGAGCCATGCTTTTCCATTTCATCTCCAAATATGTTGCCATCTACTTCGCTTATGTTCATTTCAACAGATCAAGTAATTGCATCTTCATGTTTTTTTGGTAGGGCAACAAGTTACATCTTAGTTGACATTCTTCCTCTAGTGAAATGCTTCGATAGTTCTTACTATAACTAATTAATCTAGTGATCAAGATAATGGAATGCATAATTCAATTTCCAGATTGCAAGATACTGCAGGGCTATCACTTGTTCTTGTTTGAGACATTTAACTAAACATTTTGTGTATGTATGTATCATATGACCCATGTTAACTAAACATAAATTTTTCCTCAATACCGCTTTTGCAACAAGGAATGCTACTCAGATTTTAGAGTTAGGAAATTGTAGTTTGCCATTTCTAGATACTTCATCTAGCATGGTTTAGTCTATTCCCTCATATTTTTCTATGCAGGCAAGGAAGGAACAATTTAAAGTGCAATTATTTTGCATGTCCTTGTTCTTTGTATATGCTTTCTGTAACAGTATACTGACTGATATGTTTTGGTGAATACCAGGAGTCCACAAGGAGACATAGAAGAACCCATGCCCCAAAAATGGCATAAAGAACCGTGAGTTGTACCTTCTCTCTTTTGTAATTCTAGTTTTTTTGCTTGCTGACTTTTAGGGTATTTGACTTCTCTATGTGTTGAAATTAATTGTTGCATCTGTCCCTACTATTACAATTTTACTTCTATCTGATGTGAATTGGATCAATTTAATGTGCTGGTTAATACTTATAACTAGTATACTGCAAGTCTGAAATGGCAAAATCTGGATTCTACATGGTGTTCTAGTGTATATAACTTCGTTGTACCTTTCTTGTTTCAACTGATTAGATTTATATTGTGATTCTGATTTCTTAAGGCCCAAAACAGATGATCTTTTATTTTGGTAATTCATTTGTGGAGTACTGTTAAATGATCTATGTTTAACAGTGATTCCTACCTTTCTCGAATAAATATTGCACTTTGAGTAATCAAAATTATGTCCTTTTGTTGCAAATGCAATGTTACCTTGGACCAAATTTGTTCTTGTCTTATATAGGAGTTATCTCACAAACCATGTCATGTGTTGATTGCTAAATTAATAATTATGTGTAGATTCTCTAATTTAGGCATACCATCATATGATATTCATACAATATATATGTAAGATATGTAGTATCAAATAATATAACCAACTTAATTGTATCATATCGGTGTCAAATAAATTTATAACTAACATATTCAAGTTCTTGAACACAAAACTATTTAATGGCAGACCATTAATGAATGTATATTGGCTGGCAGCGTGGCAGAGCTCCCTCTAATGATGGATTGATCACACCATACAATTCTTAGTCGTACATTCTCTAATCCAAGTTTAGTTGAAGGTGACACCATTGTCCATGTGCAATGTGTCAGAACTATTTTAGGCACAATAGGTGCACTATCAAGTTGCACTTGAGTAAATATGGGTTTAGGGCGGGTTGTCAAACATGGACAACACATGGTGAGGGCCTTGTCATTTGGAATGATGAATTCGATGAATCTGATCAGATGGATAATATGTTGGGTGACCTAGCCGGTGACCATCCACTAGCATTTGATGAGGAGCCAAATGCCTCTGCCCAGGCTTTCTATAGGATGGTTGCTAGTGCTAACGAACTAGTTCATGAGAACACAACACATTCTTGTCTATCCGCTGTTGCTCGTTTGCTAGCTATGAAGTCACAATACAATATTGCAATTGCACACTATGATGATGTATTACAAATAATTCATGAGCTTTTGCCCCTAGAGTCTAAGTTGCCTGAAGACTTCTACTATTTGAAGAAGCTATTAGAGGGCCTTGGTATGCCATATGTGAAAATTGATGTATACTATAATAATTGCATGCTTTATTAGAAAGATAATGAGCATGAAGACAAGTGTAACTTCTGTAATACCTCTCAATATGAGGTAGGCAAGAATAAAGTCCCATGTAAAGTACTACAATATCTCCCCGTTACAAATAGACTACAAAGGTGGTATGCACATGAGGAGACAACAAAGCTAATGCGATCGCATAATCGCTCCACATCTGGTAAGATGATGCATCCATGTGATGGGGAAGCTTAGCAACAATTTGACGAGGACTTCCTAGACTTCACAAGTGATCATAGAAATGTGCAATTTGTTATGGCAACAGATGGTTTCACATCATTTAGTTTGGGTGCTGCTCCCTACTCATGTGTTGGCCAGTGCTGTGGCTCCATTGAATCTTCCCCCAAGAAAGCTCTTGAGGCCAGAATACATATTCCTTGCCCTTGTTATCACTGGTCCTAGCATCTAGGAAAGAAAATAAATATTCTAACGCAACCTTTAGTTGACGAACTTATCAAGTTGCGGGAGTGGGTAGAAACATGGAATGCTTCACTCAAGCAAAACTTTACAATGCATGCAGCATATCACTGGCCAGTCCATGATTTTCCTGCATATGGTTTGTTTTCTAGTTGGAGCACACATGGTTCATTTGCGTGTCTAGAATTCTTGTGTGAAGGCAAAACATTTCAACTATGTAATGATTGCAGGTCTTGTTGGTTTGATTATCATAGACACTTTCTACCTAGGGACCATGAATTCAGAACCCAAGCTTATGCATTTTGAAAGAACACAACAGTGTTGAGGAGGCACTTAGGTATTTAATGGGAGAGGAAGTCGAAGCCCAAATAGACAAATTTGTAGCAGATATCAAAACTTTGGAAAATTGCAAAATTAGACACACAAAAGCTGCTTTTGGCAACTTCCATAACATAATAAATTGAAGCTCCGACACAACATTGATGTGATGCACAATTAAAAAATATTACTAAAGCTATATGGAACACATGCTTCGATATACCCAGTAAGATAAAAGATAATGCTAAAGCAAGACAAGATTTAGTTGAGATTTGTCACCATCCTTCATTGCATTTGGAGATGAAGGACAATGGGAAGTGGCACAAGCGTATTGCTCCATTTTGCATCAATAATAATGACAAGACCACTATCCTTAAGTGGTTTCAAGGCTTGAAGTTTCCCAATGGGTATGCAGCCAATATTAGATGAGTTGTTAACATGATGCAAAGATTTTTGGCCTCAAAAGCCATGACTTCCATATATTCATGGAACGCTTGCTCCCAGTTGCATTTCATGGGTTCCTTCCAGATAATATATGGCTATGCTTGGTTGAGCTTAGTTTTTTTATAGATAGTTATGTGCTAAAGAGATAAGCAAGAATACCATAGTCTCACTAGAACATAATGTTGTAATGCTTCTATGCAAATTAGAGAAGATATTTCCTCTTGGTTTTTTAATCCTATGAAACATCTAATCGTACATCTGCCTTATGAGGCTTGACTAGGAGGCCCTGTTCAGGCCTGCTTGATGTGTCTATATGAGAGGTAAACATAAGTAGTACCACTATTGTTTTCTTTGTAGCATGACAATACATCTAATTAATTGTCTAATCCTTGTAGGTACATACAAAAACATAGGAAGAAAGTGCGGAACAAGGCTTGGGTTGAAGGTTCCATTGTTGAGGCTTACCTAGTTGAGGAGGCTACAAATTTTCTATCACTATATTTTAACCCGAAAGTTTGGTCAATTAGAAACAAGGCACCTCAGTATGAAGATGGTGCCTCTACATTTCAAAGTTCATGTGACCTTGACATATTCCAATACCCAGGTCGATGCATTAGTCCTCAGGGTTGTCGTGATCTCACAATAGAAGAGTACAAGGTTGCCTTCTTGTACATAGTGAGGAACTTACCAGAGATGGATGGTTTCTTTGAGTATGTGCTTAAGCTATGCAATCTAAGTCACTTCTCTATAATTATATTTGCATCATTTTAACTAACTTTGTTTGTGTAGTAAATTTTCTAAAGAATAATGGAAGAGCCAAATGAAACCAACTGAAACTTTAGGACTTGAGGTTAAATGGTTGGAAATCAGGCCGTCCTTTGCGTCATGGACCCAATTTTTCGATTGGTTCAAATCTCAAGTAAAATTATCTTCAATGTTGGAACTTGAAAAACCTAAAAATCATCTTTGTAGCAATCTAAAACTAATACAAGTAATTGCTTACTTGCAATGCATGAAGTCATCTAACATTCCTAATGCCTTACTCTAAATGTCTTATGGTTTTCGCAGTAGAGTTATCACTTATGGATGCTATGATGTGAATGCATATAGATTCCATTCATTAGAGTATGAGAGTGAGAAATCTGGATTGACTACAACCAATAGTGGTGTATGTGTGTCTAGTTGTGATGACAACAACAATGTGTTGGAGTACTATGGTGTTATTGAAGACATTGTAAAGATTACTTGAGAAGGCAGCATGCAGCTTGAGCTGGTTTTATTTGACTGCCGTTGGTTTGATATGCACAATCACATGTAAGAATACTTAGCAACTAAAATTATTTCCAATGCTCCCAACAACATCTCATGAAAGTTACAAGATTGTCCAACCCTATATCATTTGGAGGACTAATTTGGACTAGACACTAATACTTTTTGGTGTGTCAAACTAACGACAAGCAGTGCAGTAGTGAGCGAGTGGACTCATGTTGAGTGTTCGATCACATGGCATTAACCTTCTTCCTATTTGGTTATATGTTCATGGTAAGGTGGCAATGGGCTTGTCTAGAAAATTTCTCCACACATGGAACCATTTTTTTTAAAAAAAATAGGCTTGTCATAGATTTGATTGCTCCAGCTCTTCTTTTAGCACTTATAATGGTTCTAATTGTGCTTAGGCAAACACATAATGCTAGTGTTCAGTGGGTTGCTTTAGCTCTTCTGTAGCACTTCTAATGGTTTTAATTGTGCTAAGGCAGACTCATCATGTTGGCACACTCTATTCACCTTACAGGAAGGGACACAGACTAGGATTGGATCCTCCCATGTGGGCGCAGCACCGCATGACAATGCCATTGATGGCAACGATGCTAACAATAATGGTGACAACTGCGATGGTGACATTAATGGTAGCAACTATCATGATGCCAACAACATCAACAGCGATGAATGCAAAAAATTGTCCACATGAACTTTGATGACATCTTGCTAGCTCTTTTGAATAGTTGAACATGAATGGCATTACTGGACTTTTAGATGGGCTTACATGACTTACATGTGATATTGGTTTTTAGGTGTAATGTGGTAGTACAGGACTTTTAGATGTCTTTTGTGCAAATTACAATGTTGCTTTCTACAAGTGAACCTCATGGATGGTATTGGGCTTGAAATGATGCTAATTTAACCTTGAACTTCTTATTTGTGTGTGGAGTAATGCATGGATGTGTATGATCAGCATGGATGTGTATTATGGATTATATGATGCATGGATGTGTATGAATCAAATATTAGTGTGTGTGTTCATATGATCACCTAATTGACTATTCTGCTGGCATTGGCTGCCATAATTATAATTTTGATGATAGCACGGAGTAATTTTGGTGACGATAATGACACTTAGGAAAAAAATTTGATCATGGGCAAAAACTGTTAGGTTTATGCTAATTGACGGTAATGGTCCTATGAGCTAAACTCATAAAATGATGGGCAAAAATTCATCAAGTTTAATTTGCTTGATGTTAATGGTCCTGTCAGCTAAACTAGACAACTAACAGGCAAAAAACCATCTAGTCTATTTTTATTGATGGTGATTACCTATTAGCAAAATTCCTTTTATCGACGGGCAAATAAATGGTCAGGTTAATTTTTGTTACGGTGAATACCTATCAACAAAATTCTTTTTATGGATGGTTGACAACAACCGTTAGCAAAATAGCACCAACCGTCAGCAATAATTTGCTTGATGGTTAACCTTTAGACAAATTGAATTTTCACGATCACCTAGGCTTGAGGGGATTTGCATGACGGTTACGCATCAGAAAAAGTAAACATGATGGTTTTCTATATTTTGCTGACAGTTTTAAACCATGGGGAAATATCCGTTTTGTAGTAGTGAGCACACAATGAAGTTAACTTGTGCTGTAAGAAAGTTCTAAACATTTTTTATGTAACATCAGCTGCTAGGATAGTCAGTTTGTACCTCTATAAAAGGATATGCCTTGCATCGTTCTTGTACTAACACAGTAATAGAGATCAATTCTTGTACTATCAAGTCCTTGTATGAAGTTCATGACTGAATAGATTCGAGCTACATACTACTGTGTGTATGTTGTTGTTTCCTGCTTCTTTGAGTGCCCAATTCCCAATAAGTGGTATTAGAGTTCAGTTGAGTTCCAACACATGGTATCAGATGTGAGGTCCAATAAAGCTTTCGCTTTGGATCTATATCTAACTCCCAAATATTTCAATCCTCACTAAATTGAGCCTCAACCAAGTGTCGAGAACTCTGATCTACACCACCTCCAAGCTCCTCACTGGCAGCATGTCTATCTATTAGATCAATGCGCTGGGGAATTTGCCTAGGGTCTAGACCAGCGATAAACTTGAACTTTGAGATCACGCACGCGAACATGAGTAAACACAGATAGATCTTTGGCAATGCGATATGCCTGCATCCTTTTTGTCTTTCTTATATAGAGAAGTAATATACAAGACTCCATATCCAATGCAGCATCCCACACTAAGAGTCCTACATGGACACACCTTGACTCTCCTTTTTGACTACTCTAAATCCTATGTGGACTCTGAAGCTTGACCTTTTATGACTATAACTACTATAGTACTTTTGTCACTATGACTACTACAATACCCTTCTCTGACCGCTACTTGACTTATGACAGCTATAGTACTCAAACATACACACTGATCGTAAAGACAGTCGTGGTCATAGGACTAGTCGTGGACTCAAGCAAACCTAAAGACAATTGGATTAACTCTATCAATCTCCTCCTTAAGCTTGTTGTCTTCCGTCGATGTTCTGCACATCGGTTTTCTCCCTTATTTCCATGAACTTCAATCTTCCAAGTGACTTGGTCAGGATATTAGCGAGCTGGTCTTTTGTGCAAACATGTTGCACCTCTATCTTCCCTGATTTTACACATTCTCTAATATAATGGAAATGGGTATCAATGTGTTTGCTTCTCTCATGATATACTGGGTTCTTGTACAACACAATTGTAGACTGATTATCGATCTTCAAGGTTACCTTCTCAATCTTCTTCTCTAACATGTTAGCCAACAATCGTCCTAGCCATACCCCTTGACATGCTGCCGCACAAGCTGCAATGTACTCCACTTCACATGAGGATAAAGTGAATACCTTTTACTTCTGTGAACACCAACTAATTGGGTTCAACCCAAGGAAAAACGCCATGCCTGAAGTGCTTTTTCAGTCATCAGTATTACCAGCTATGTCACTATCCGAATAACTAATCAGCTCCAAGCCTTCTTTGTTCTTCTCATAGACACACCCGTAACTCAAAGTTCCTCTCACACACCTCAGTATGTGCTTTATAGCACCACATGCTCCATAGTTAGCTTCTCCATGTACCTGCTCACCATGCTAACCGAGAACGCTAAGTCCGGGTGTGTGTGTAACAAGTATCTCATGCTTCCGACTATGCTTTGGTACAAGGTCTTGTCCATTGGAGGGTTTGTGCTGTCCTTGCTCAACTTCAGGCGGGGTTCCATCCAAATTTGCATTGGATTGCAATGCTTTATGCCGCATTTGTCCAACACCTTTGTTGCATATGTATACTGGCGGAGAGTAATCTTCCCGGAGCTCTAACGTACTTCAATGCCCAAGTAGTAGCTGAGTAACCTGAGGTTTCATGCTAAATAATTTTTTCATCTAGCTCTTGAAGCTGTGGATCTCCTCGATACTCTCTTCAGTGATGATCAATCATCCACATAGACTCTGACCAACAAGCTACCTCTTCCTTAGCTCTATTTGTACACTACATGCTCTAACTGTCATCTTTTAAAACAAGTGCCACTAGAGACTTGTCTAGCTTCAAATTCCAAGCTCTTGGGGCTTGACACAGGCCATATAGAACTTTGTACAATCTTAACACCTTGTGTTCTTCTCCTTCTCAAATCCCAGAGGTTGCACAACATAGACTTCTTTTTCTAAGTCGCTATTGAGGAAGGCTGATTTCACACCCATATGATGAACCTCCCATCCTTCATGTGCCGCGATCGCAATGAACAGGCACACCGGCTCTAGCCTCGCAACAGGGGCAAAGATTTCATCGAAATCAATGCCTTGTCATTGAACGTACCCCTTTGCAACTAGCCCCACCTTGTGCTTTATGATCTTGCCTTCAGTGTCATTCTTTAACTTATACACCCACTTCAATCCAATCGGTTTGTGGCTGTCTAGCAATGGAACAAGCTGCCATGTTCCATTCTCTTGGATAGAGGACATCTCCTCCTCCATAGCTCTTCTCAAATCTAGCTTCGGCTTGGCTTCTACAAAGTTCACAGGCTCCTCCTCTCTGAGTAAGCAGAAATTTGAATCTTCCAGGTTTACCAGAGATGTGGCATGATAGAGACTTTTGATGTCACGTTCCTGTCGTGGTCTTTTAGTTGAGCTCTTGTCGAGCTCCATCCTTAGTGGAGCTCCAGGTGAGACTGGCGCTTCCAACATTGCTGTAGGACTATGTACTATAGATCAGTTGGGTGGCTTGGATTCTGTTCTCATATTGGTTGTGGTCGTGCCTGGAATTGCCGCTTCATGGTCATGTCCTTTGACTACGTCCTCCGTGGTCAAAGTATCGAAAGCCACTATGTGGTCGTCAGGACCTACGACCGTGTCATGGTCGGCTCCCTTGACTACGCCCTCCTTGGTCAGCGTGTTGGTTGCCCCCACATGATCGTTAGGACCTGCATTAGTGTTAGGAGAGTAATATACTATGAAGATGTCTTCAATTGGTCATACCTCTGCTGAGGGATCTCTGCTCCACTCCCATTTCCTCTACTCCTCAAACACTGTATCACGAGTCATCACAACTCATTATGTCTTCAGATCAAACATCTAATAACCTGTTGTCCTTAGATCATACCCAATGAGCACTATTGGCTTGCTTCGATATGCCAATTTGGAAAGGTGTGGCGTGGTTGTCTTCATATGTGCAACACACACCAGAAAGTGCGGAGATGACCAACACTTGGTTTGCGATTGTAGTAGGCTTCGTAAGGAGTTTTGCCGATTACGCTATTCGTTGGTGCCCAATTTAGGAGATAAACAATAGTCGATACCACTTTTCCCCTAAATTCACCTCGGACTCCTATGCTCTTCAATAGACTCCTCACCATACCGATCACTATCTGGTACCTCCTTTCGACCACACCGTTCTGTTAGGGAGAATAAGGCGCTGTCAGATAACGCCTAATTCCCAATAGCTCACAGTAGTCAATGGACTTATTCGGGGTAAACTCGCCAATATGGTCAATGCGTAGAGCTTTTAGCCTTAGATTTGTCTACATCTCGACTGCAGTCTACATCCTCTTAAATGCCTCGAATGCTCCATCTTCCATTCGAACTAAAGCCAGCTACATAAACCTTGTGAAGTCATCCACCAACGCCAGGAAGTAACGATTTCCTCCATTCGTGGTCAGAGTGATTGGCCCGCAGATGTCACTATGCCACGATTGATGGGCATGTCTACTTGGTATAGAGACACGGTTAGAAATGAGTTCCGATGTTGCTTGCCGACCAGACAACCATCGTAGATGCGATCCACTTGCTCGATCATGGGCATCCCATGAACCATCTTCTTGATGAGCTAGATCCTTTAGAGCATGAAAGTTCACATGCCCATATCTGGCATGCCATCACCATGCCACTTCAATGTTTCTTGCTAAAAGACACTCCGAGAGAGCTTGATTGATGTGCAATACATACATCCAGTTTCTTGATCTTCTCACTTTAGCTAACAACCTGCAAGTTCTATCTAAGATCGACATCACTCCTCCTTTGACCACAATCTTGTAGCTATTCTCATCCAGTTGACTGAGACTGATTATATTGCTTCTCAAGTTTGGGATGTAGTAAACATTCGTGAGGATACGATGTTCACCCGTAGAGCACTCCAACAACAGCGAGCCCCTTCCTTGTATCTCCACACCCGAACCATCTCCAATTTAACTGACCTTTTACAGTTGTGTCAATCTTAGCAAATTTCTCCTAGCAGCAGATCATGTGGTTACTTGTGTTGCTATCAAGATACCAAGCCTTGTTTTGGGTGTCGCTAAGCTTCAGCATCACCTTATCTTCGTGCAGGAATACCTCCTCTTTAGGTATTAGGACTGCATGGATGAGTTTACATACTTCGACCATCAGTAGTTGTGGATCTTCATCATTCTACTTTGCTACGAGATTGGCCCTTTCTCTTTGGTTTGGCTTTGGACACTCTTTTGCAAAGTGTCCATACTCATTGCAATTGAAGCACTTGACCTTGGTCTTGTCGAAGTTTGGTAGCATTCGTTCATCGATGACGCGATTGCCATCGCCTTGGCCTCTGCCTTGTGCACGGCCACGTCCCCGACCTCTTCCATTACGATCTCCTCTCTTGGCACTATAAGTGCCCTCATGCTTCTTTATATTCGAGCTCCTCTCTTCCCACTTGTTCTAGGTAAAGAGAATTTTATCACTCTCGTCCTTTGAGTGTCGTCGACCATTGAGTCCTTCCTTGTAGGTTTTGAGGTGACCAATCACCTCTGAGAGTGACATAGCTACGACATCGCTAAACTATTCAATAGTTCCGATAATCTGCAGGAACTGATCTGGTACCGAGCTGAATAGTTTTTTTTGACAATGTTGCTCTATTCTAGCTTCGTGCTGAGTGAACAGATCTCTCCCACCAGCGTGGTGAGTTTCATGGAGTACACATTGATTGTTTTCGAGTCCCCCATCTGCAACTTGCGCAGTTGCCATTTCAACACTTGAGCACGTGCCTTGTTGACATGATCTTCACCTACTCACATCTCCTTGAGTGTGATCTAGGCTTCTTTCACCATCTTCTTCTTGGTGATTGACATCATCACGTCATCTGGCATCGCTTGTGAGATGGCCACCATCACATCTTGATCCTTGTTGTCGTCATCATCTCCATCTTCGACCGTCGACCATACCCCTAGCGAATGCAAGGTTAACTTCATCTTGATGGTCTATATGCCATAATTCATTTAACTCAACATTGGGTATTGAATCGGGATCGAGGCACTTCTTTTCATCGGCTTGATGAACATGCCTGGATTGGATATATCGAGCTCATTACCTGTGGTCTTGATGAGTGCTCCCGACTTTGACGAATCATCGGCATTGCTGCCCATCGCTTCGTCCACTTAGGCTCTGATACCAATTGTTGGGGAATTTGCCTAGGGTCTAGACGAGCGATGAACATGAACATTGAAGTCACACACGCGAACACGAGTAAACACGGATAGATCTTTGGTGACGTGATACGCCTATGTCTTTTTTGTCTTTCTTTTATAGAGAAGCAACATACAAGACTCCGTATCCAACGTGGCATCCCACGCTGAGAGTCCTACATGGACACACTTTGACTTTCCTTTTCAACTACCCTGAATCCTATGAGGACTCTGAATCCTGACCTTTTACGACTATGACTGCTACAATACTTTTATGACTATGAATGCTACAGTACCCTTCTTCGACTGCTACTTGAATTATGACTGCTACAATACTTGAACATACACACTGGTCGTAAAGACTGCTGTGGTTGTACGATCGATCATGGACTTGACCAGACTTGAAGACAACTAGATTAACTCTATCACAATGGAGGTCCTTTGTCTATTGGTGGAAGCATGTTAGGTCACTGCTTTGCCAACCTACACCACCCACAGTCGATGTCGTCCGCTAAGAAGATCACAACAGCACTCAAGTTCAACAGTGATCGCACACGGTAGGTCACCAGCAGTGGTGGATCTTGGATTGTATCACACCCTGGGCTGAACTTTAAGTGACTAATATCATAGTTTTTATATCAACATCTAACATCATAGTTTTTATACCCATATTATGGTATTCTAAAGTACTTCAAAAATGCATAAATGGCATCATAATTCTAGCTCATTGCTGCAATGTAAAACATAATAAGTGTCATAATATAGCAATGTAGCAAAGTAGTCGGTAGAGATACAATTTAAATACCTAAATAGCAAAGATTTGTTCTCTATCTTAGCCCACCATTTCTTCCATCTCTTCATCAATAGCAGGAGTAGAACAAGATCCAGAACCTACAAAGATAACATAAAAAAGTAATTAATATATGAATTAATACAAATAATATGAAGTTCACATTTGCAATAAGTTGACTTACCACTTGCACGGGATAGTTGTTTCTTACACGACCTCATCCCCTGAAAATGCTCTAAAATCTTATCTTCTTTAATACTTGCAAATATGTCTCGCTCAATATAGCATACCATCCTATGATTTATCCACTCATCATTCATCTTATTCCGCAAATTAGTCTTAGTAATATTCATAGCTGAAATGCTACTGACAAAATCAAGGCCAATTCAATAAGACAATATACCAATGGAAAAATAGTGTGTCTATTAGTCTGAACCATCTTCACAGCAAGATTTCCAAAGATAACACAATTTCTAAGTTCCTGACCATCTCTCACATCAGCAATAAATGTGCCAAGTTGGTCCTTAAGGACAACACAATCATATTGGGAGAAGTCAACATCATACATCTTCGCAAGATCAATTAATTTCTGTTCATCAAAGTTGGCAAAGGAATTCCATGGATCAAGACAAGCAATGCACCTCAATAACTGAGTAGATCTTTCAGCAAAGCGATTGTTCAACTCAACAATAATTTAGTCATGCACCACAATAAATATTTCATAATGAAAATGAGCATAATAAGTTACTAATTGGTCACCATGTCCCCTTGAATGACCCTTAACTGGTATTTTATTTGTCAAATTTGGCTCTGTGATATTATTTTTCAGACAAAAAACCTTAGTCTCTTCAAAAAGCTCATCCCCACCATGATTTCTTATCACCTCAACTATCTTCAATGTAGTCCCACTCAAAGACACGGCATGAACTATATTTTGATCTTTCTTTTGGAAGCATTGTGAGAGATCATTAGTCTTACCCAATATTCTAATCATAAGATGTAGTATAAGTACAACTCAAAGCTCTCCATCTTTTCCAACAAACCTAAAGCAGTGGTTTTCCGTGTTGCATTAGTCGCATCATCACTTAAATTCTATAATACCTCTAGGACCTATTCCCACATGAGAAGGTTAGTTTGTTGGTTTTTTTTCTCTTCCTCGAAAAATTTCACTGGTCTCTAATTTGTGAACAATTTTATCAAGATAATCTTGGGCCAATTGATCTCTTCTATTGCAAGAAGCATTGACAGTGTTGACAATCAAGGTGATATAGTTAAAAAATCCATCACAGATGAACAACATTTAGCAAGAGAAACAACCACTAAATACAATTAATGGGCGAAGCAATGGATATAAAAAGCATATGGATTTTCATCCAATATGCGTCTTTGCAATCCCATGAAATTGCCCTCTCATATTTGATGGCCCATCATATCCTTGTTCTCGTAATCTAAAGATGCATAAACCATGTTTCTAAAACATACCGTCCAATACTTGCTTTAAGGAAGATGGGCTCTATAATCTTCCTCATCATTCTTGGTGGCAGCCGCCATAACAAAATCCACACTTTGTTTCTGATTTTTAAAGTCCTCACAATGTTTTCTTGATTTATTGTGATAACTATTGACTTTGCTAACATGTTCATCAAAAAGATTTTGTTGCATTCTTCCAATTAACAAATCCTACCTTTGTGAAGGATTCTATATCATAGTTTTCAGCTCTATGTTGCTTAAAGAGGTAACAGTAATAACCAAAGGCTGCATCTTTAGCAACGCTATATTCCAACCAATCATACCTTTTGAACTATGATTCTTGAAATCTCCTCTTTTGATTTCCAAACTCTTTTCGTGGAAATTTATGACCAATTGGTTGGCATGGACCCAATTGCAAATACTCCCTTCTAGCAGCATCCCTAATATCCACATCTAACTCCTCAATTTGTTTTTGAAGTCTCGGATCACCAACAATGTCATCCAAAATAAGTACAACATGGGAATTAATTTGCTCAGTGTGACTACCTCTGGTTGCTACTGTTTCTAGAGTGGATTGGTTGGTCTATATTGAAAAATAGGATGACATCTTTGTCCTCTTCAATGTCTGAATCACAAATGAAACCAAATATTTCATACTCAAATAATTTTGATTTTTAGATACACAATTCACTGAGTCAAATATTCAGATAGTCAAATTCATACTAACAGAGATATTGGAGATTGAAATTAGCAATTGCATATTTGCATTCATGATTCATACAATCATACTCAGTTACTCACATTGTCACACACAGGGGGCGGCTATAAGAATAAGATCACTTGACTACCTAACTACCTAAGAGTGAGTGGCAAGCCAGCTGGGGAGGTGAGGAGGCAAGGCGGCGAGGAGGTTTGCCACCGAGGAGCCGGGAGGCGCCCACGGCCAGCAGCCCAGCACGCTAGCTGCGAGCTGAGAGGGGAGGGGCTGAGGCGCCGAGGCCCAAGGGGGTTTGCCGTCGGGCGCCAGGCGGTGTCGTGCTGGCTAGCATGGAAGCCGCGAGGCGGCGAGGGAAGGGGGCTAGTCGCCAAGGCCGAGGCCTGAGGGGCCTTGCCGCCTAAGGATGTGCGCGAGGGGAGGCCGGAGGACGTCGGTGACTTAGTGGTGGCACAGCGCCTAAGGATGCATGACCCGAGCACTGGCGGCCCACGGTTGGGGCTTGGGAGAGTGGGAGTCGACTCGTGATTCGCGGAGATGGCCAGATGGGGAAGAGAGGTGGCACTAGGGTTGAAGGGGGCTAGGGTGCTAGGGGAGCTGGAGAGCAGGGGAGGAGCCGGGAATATTAGGGAGAGCCGGATAGGAGCTGGAGAACGTGGGTTGGGTTGGAGCGCCAGAGGAAATGAGGCTGGGCTGGGCTGCGTCCTGCGTAGGAAAGAAAATGGAGAAGGCTGAGACCGGAGGGAGGAGGCCTGTGTCGGAAATGGAGAAGGCTGAGAATTAGAAATAACATGGGCTAAACTATAGAATTTATACCCTGGGCTACGCTAAAATTACTTGGGCTATACACTAGCAATTTTCACGCCTGGGGCTGAAGCCCATGCTACCATGGGCCCAAATCCGCCCCAGGCCAAAGATCAACACATCCCATCAGTATTCTTGGCATCAATCCTTCAAAAATCAGGGCATGCACTACTTCATTAACATCTTCGCCGGCGTGCTGCCCTCCTGTAGAAAGACCTGAGTATGCTGTAATTTCTTCACATTTTAGCGTCTGTGATGCTAGATGGTGGGAAATTGTAATGAACTTTATTTCTAGCATATAAATCTATAGATTAACGCCTTGTTTAGCCCTATTTGCCTTTTGGAAAACCATGTGTTGATGAATCTTTTTTTGGACGGTTGCATTTGCTCCGAGATATTTTGTGCTCCTCTCTCCCACCCCGTAGTCCTCCCTTTCCAATCCAGCAGCTCAAGGCACTACCACAGAAAGCTATATTACAAACGATTCAAAAACATCATCATAGACGGTTATCTGAACTGTCTGAATTTATGGGTCAGTGATAATAGAAGGTTATCACAGACGGTTTTCGAACCGTCTGTGGTGCAAATATCATAGATGGTTTGTAAGTGTTGGACCGAAATGGCGACAGAGGGGGGTGAATGGCGCTCTCAAAAATAAAATTCGCCCCTCAAGAATCCACACTTAAGCTTCTTCTCCAATAGCTATGGAAGCTATGAAGAAAGAAGAAAGACACTACTAGAAGACACAGCAACAAGGCTAAACCAGATCCAGAAAGAAACAGTCAGGGAAAAATAATTTCTGAGCAAGTCAGACTGCAAACGGTAGTACCGCTGGGACGAGCGGTAGTACCGCTGGGCGGTAGTACCACTGAGCCGAGCGGTAGTACCTCTCGAGGAGCGGTAGTACCGCACAAAGAATTTTAGCAAACAGGAATTTCAGAAATCTGAGAAATTCGCAAGGATTCTTGGATTCTTGGCTTGGGAAACGCTGAGGACAGCTAGGAAACACTCCCAGAAAAATAAGCCAAGAGCCAATTTCGAGAAACCACTCCAAGAAACAAGAATTTCAGATTTGGGTAAAAATCTGAAATATTGCAAGAACCGAGCCAAAAATCAAATTACTCCTCAACCTTTGATCCTTTGGCCATGAAATTTTGAGGATAGCTAATTAATAGCCTCTGGACTCTCCATGCCAAATTTCAAGCCAATTCGCAAAGGGAAACAAGAACAGCACCAAAACCCTAGAAAGGCTAAACATGAACAGGGGAGGCTCAAAAACGAAATCTGAAATTAGAGATGGGTTTTTGGGATTTTAACTGATCAAATGATCGTGAGGCACTATCCCAACATAGAGCAACCCATTTTGGCACTCCCAAGCAACAACCAACAAGAAACGCAAAAGATCAAAAATCACCCAACAAGAAGAACGAAGGAAGAATAGAGAGCACGGGAGAAAACTTCAAATTTCCATTCATTGAACCAAAGGGAATACAGAGGAGTCCCGATACGCATGGACATTAGAACAAGAGGAATGATTACATGCTTATGATTCCAATCTCTCCCTCTCCCCAAGCCATGAACTCATCTACTCTCTACATTCTTGGAGGAGGGGATGCACTCAAGAAACCATCGAAGGAAGACAACAGAACCTCTACCCTCTCCCTGCTCTCAACCACTAAAGACTAAAGCCAAAGCAACTCTCTAAAGCCCATTTTGACTAAAGCAAACCCTAGAACCCTTGGAGTGCATGAGTGGGCATGCAGCCACCACCATCTATTTATAACCTTTGGCTAACGGGTCTCCACCCCGTTATGCCTGCTAAATCCAACGGAGCCCACTCCCGCTTGTGTAGCCTTGCGAATTTACCGATTCGCCCCTCCTGCACCTTCCGGGAAGCTTCCGCGCTCCTTGTCGTCCACGACTCGCAACCACATCGAATCTCCGTCGTCTTCGACACATCCGACCGTTATGACCTCGACACCGCCTGTGTCTAGTCCAGTCACCTCGTGTCTCACCACGACTCCGCCTCGATGTCCTGCAGTCACACAGACAAGAAACACGTCAAATAGCACCGCTCGACACATGAAAGCGTAAATAGCATAAACACATCATGCTTACCCATGATGAAGTCCAAACCTGTCGAATCATCGAAATAGACATCCTAATCCCATACGACCAAGTTTGACCAAGTCCGACCAAGCCCGATTGCACATGCAACGTCAAGGTCCGAACCACCCAAACCAAACTCGACTTACCTAAACCGATGTCAATTACTCATCATACACACGGGATGACCTCCACATGGTCTCTCAGTAAGTAACAACCGTCTGTGATATATCAATATCACAGATGGTTTTTAACTAAAAACCGTCTGTGATAGGTGATAATCACAGACGGTTTTTAAATAAAACTGTCTGTGATTATCACCTATCACAAATGGTTTGTAGTTAAAAACCGTCTGTGATATTGATATATCACATACGGTTGTTACTTACAAACCGACTGTGATTATCACCTATGACCGACGGTTTTTACTTACAAACTGTCTGTGATATTCTTTTGTACCCCTAAATCTATTTCTGTTTATTGGCTAGCCTCAGGAAATGCTAGCCATGCCCTCTGAAACAAGCAAATCAACATGTACATGTATACATACAATTCACATCTCAATTCATTTCACAAACATAAAACATCCAATTCACATCGCACTTCATTTCACAAACATAAAACATCCATTTCGAAAATCAATTAATTGAAATGAAATAAAATATCCATTAACAAATATACAATTACAAAAGATGTACATTGCATTTGCACTTAGATGGGAACATTGCATTTTTTATTGCTCTATCACTCTAGAATCGAGGTCTCGCGAAAGGAACAGAGCCATAATCAACAAACTTTGTCAGGTTGCACAAGCAATACTTGGATGGCAATCCATCCAAGTATTGCTTGTGCAGCCTGACAAAGTTCGTTGATTATGGACTGTTCCTTTCACAAGACCTCGATTCCGGAGTGATAAGAGCAATAAAAAAATCATTGTGCGTAGTGGAACTCTCCTTCTGACTTTATGACTCCAGTCACCAAAAAGTACGCCAACTCTCCTCGAATTCGTGAAAGGTCGGGCTGTTTCAATGCAGTTGACGGGATGAACGCAGCCTGTCGATAGGAATACTACCACACATATATATACCATATGCATTCAGGCTTTGCTAGCTATATATATATACCACATGCATTCAGGCTTTGCTAGCTTAATTCATATTATAAACACAATAGCTATTATGTAATCAACAATTTTGCAAACCATCTTCAATAACACTCACCAATTACTTACATCTAAACTGTAATGCAAAGAAAAATAAATTTCATTACTAACCATATCTAGAGCAATCAGGAAAGTATGAATCTTCAAAGCTCAATCTCTGCCTCCTCCCACCAAATTAATTGGCCTGAAATTGCCTAGCTTGCCTCCTGAGCGAAAGAGTGCAGCACCAGCTAGATCTGGATCGAAATGAAGACGGATGTGGTTCTGAGCAGCGCAATAAATGCTTAGAGTCATTGTCACAGACAGTTTTTAATAAAAAACCATCTGTGATATAAGCTTATCACAGACAGTTTTTAATAAAAAAACCGTCTGTGATAATTCCAGATTATCACAGATGGTTTTTAATACAAACCGTCTGTGATACTATTCATCGGTAAGAACCGTCTGTGATACTCGTTTTCTCCGACGCCACCAACACAAACGGTGTCCAAATTAAAATCGTCTGTGTTAGTGTCGGTCACAGACGGTTTTGTCAAACCATCTGTGATTGGCCGTCTAGTATTAGGTTTTTTTGTAGTAGTGAGGGTTTGCAATTTTTTATGTTTGCCCTTGAGGATGAATTTGCCGTTTCTTATGTAGGTACAAATATATGAAATTAAGTTCACCGGTCATTAGAAATTAAGTTCCAGCACCTTTAATTAATATAGGGATAGTTAATAATCCTGGTAAAAGCATATCATTTCGGATATCGACATAGTTCCAAAAATACAACTTTTATCACTAATTACTATTATAATATATTCATAAACCCAATAATATTATAATATTATAAAGTATCTTTCAATACAAATTTACATATATAAATTTTATGTATCTAATCTAAATATTTAAAATGTATAGATAGCCAAAGTTTCAAAATTTTGACTGAACGTATTGAAAACATATTTTTTTTAACTGCAGCAGCGTTAACACACTACTACAGAAAGCCTCATAGTAGACGCCTCATCACAGACAGTTTTGTGAAACCGTCTCTGATGAACACTATTACAGACGGTTGTAATTAGGAGGCCGTCTGTGGTATTTGTGGCGGGAAAATGGATTATCACAGGCGGTTATTACCGAAGTATCACAGACGGTCTGTATTAAAAACCGTCTGTGATAATCCCATATTATCACAGACGGTTTTTAATATAAAACCGTCTGTGATAAGCTACTTATCACAGACGGTTTTTAATAAAAAACCGTCTGTGATAATTCACAGACGGTTTTTAGTTAAAAACCGTCTGTGATAATGGCTAAGGCATTTATTGCGCTGCTCAGACCGCATCTGTCTTCATTTCGATCCAGATCTATCCACTGCTGTGCACTTTTTCACTCGGGAGGAAGCTAGGCGATTTCAGGCCAGTTAATTTGGTGGGAAGAGGCAGAGATTGAGCTTTGAATATTCAGTCTTTCCTGGTTGCTCTAGATATGGTTAGTAATGTAATTTATTTTTTCTTTAATTGCATTACAATTTAGGTCTAAGTAATCCATTAGTGGTTATTGAAGATGGTTAATTTGTAAAATTGTTGGTTATATAATAGCTGTTGTGTTTGTAATATGAATTGAGCTAGCAAATTAAGTCTCAATATAATAAATGTGGCCCGTATATATGTAGTTATAATTAGTTAATCTAGATTTTAATACTAAGTTGTTATATATGTACGTAACGTAGGACCGAAGCTGGATGTATGCCGCGAGCCGTGTGAGTGAAGAGTACATTAATGGCGTTTCTGCTTTTATAAGAGCCGCCGAGGAGGATATGTTGAATAAGGCGGTGGAATATATGTTCTGTCCATGCACTGACTGCGAGAATTTGAAGATGTTTAAGAACCGAGGGCAAATTGTAGCGCACTTGATTCGGAGGGGTTTCAAAAAAGATTATACGTGTTGGACCAGTCATGGCGAAGTGAATGATCATATGCCGCCGGATGACATCGTCGGTGAAGTGAATGATATGCCCCCGGATGACATCGCCGGCGAAGTGAATGATATGCCCCCGGATGACATCGCCGGTGAAGTGAATGACATGCCGCCGGTTGATGTCGATTGTGGCTCGGATTCGGATAGGTTGCACGATGATAATCTGAATCAGATGCTTCGCGATGTAGAAGAGAACTATGATGAGAGAGAGTATGTTAAATTCCGTGGCTTGATGGAGGACTCAGAGAAACCTTTGTACACGAGCTGCAAGTACACGAGGTTGTCGGCCGTGCTTGAACTGTTGAAATTGAAGGCAAGCAACGGTTGGTCCGACAAGAGTTTCACGGCGCTGCTAGGTCTTTTAGCGGACATGCTTCCGGAGGGAAATGAGTTGCCTAAAACCACGTATAAAGCCAAGAAGGTTCTTCGTCCGTTGGGAATGGAAGTAGAAAGAATACATGCATGCCCGAACGACTGTATCCTTTACCGTAAAGAGTATGCAAACATGCATGTATGTCCGGTGTGCAACGCATCCCGATACAAACGTAACAATCAATCAGATGATGGCGAGGGAACAGAGGCGAAGAAAGGACCTCCTGCTAAGGTGGCATGGTATTTTCCTATAATTCCCCGTTTGAAAAGGTTTTTTGCAAATCCAAAGGAGGCAAAACTGCTGCGTTGGCACTCGGAGGAGCGCAAGAAGGATGGAATGATAAGACACCTTGCTGATTCCGCGCAGTGGAGAAACATTGATAGGAGTTTTGCAGAGTTCGGTGCAGAACCAAGGAATATAAGGTTTGGACTGAGTACAGATGGAATAAATCCTTTCAGTAGCATGAGCAGCCGACACAGCACATGGCCCGTGACTCTCTGCATCTATAACTTTCCTCCTTGGTTGTGTATGAAGTGAAAGTACATTTTGCTGTCGATACTTATTCAAGGGCCAAAACAACCTGGGAATGATATCGATGTGTTCCTAGCACCGTTGGTGGAAGATCTAAAAGTACTGTGGAACGAAGGGGTACAGGTATGGGATGCATACAAACGAGAGAACTTCACTCTGCGCTCCTTATTGTTCTGCACCATAAATGATTATCCTGCCCTTGGTAACCTATCAGGCCATAGTACAAAAGGTGCCAAAGCTTGTACTCACTGTTTAGATGGTACCGAGAGTGTGTGGCTGAGACACTCACGCAAAACCGTCTACATGCGTCACCGCCGGTTCCTTCGGAGGGCTCACCCATACCGCAAGATGAAGCAACAATTTGACGGAGAGAAGGAAGACGGTTCAGCTCCAAGGCATTTAAGGGGACATGAGGTTTATGATATGGTTAAGGATTTAGATGTTGTCCTCGGAAAGGGACGTAAATTGAGGGCTCATGAGAAGAACACCTGGAAGAAGAGATCAATATTTTGGGACTTACCTTATTGGGAGTACCTAGATGTTCGGCACTGCATCGACGTCATGCACGTAGAAAAGAATGTGTGTGACAGCTTGATTGGTCTCTTACTGAACATCCGTGATAAAACAAAGGACGGCGTCAACGCACGGCTTGACTTGGCTGACATGGACATCAGGCCTGAGTTAGCACCGACACACACTGATAATGGACGAACGTACCTTCCCCCTGCGTGTTACACTCTGTCCAAGGCTGAGAAAACAGAACTGTGCCAGTGCTTGCATGGTGTCAAAGTTCCGTCTGGTTACTCCGGCAACGTGAAGAAACTTGTTTCGATGCAAGATTTGAAGTTAAATGGCATGAAGTCTCATGATTGTCATGTGCTGATGACACAGATGCTCCCTATTGCAATTAGAAATATTTTGCCGATCAAAGTCCGAGAGACAATCATGAGGCTATGTTATTTCTTTAACACAATTGCTCAGAAGGTCATCGATCCTGAAGGACTAGATGCTCTGCAGGACGAGGTGGTGATGACTCTATGTCACCTTGAAATGTATTTCCCTCCTTCGTTTTTCGATATCATGGTCCATCTCATTGTTCACGTTGTGTGGGAGATAAAAATGTGCGGGCCCGTATTCCTATGTAGCATGTACCCATTTGAGAGGTTCATGGGAATTCTCAAGTCCTACGTACGGAATCGTTCTCGGCCGGAGGGCAGCATCGTCGAAGGTTATGCAAGCGAAGAGGTCATTGAGTTTTGTGTCGATTATATGGCTCAGATTCAACCGATAGGTGTCCCTCAATCTCGTCATGAGGGGAGGCTGAAGGGTCTCGGAACTATCGGAAGGAAAGCAATCACTCCAGATATGGACACGTATACTCAAGCCCATTTCACGGTGTTGCAACACATGACTGAAGTGACCCCTTATGTGGACCAGCACAAGGATGTGCTTCGGCAACAAAATCCGGAGCGGCCGGATGTTTGGATCATGAGGCAACACAACCGTTGGTTCAACCAATGGTTGAAGGAGCAAATCGCTAGGAGCTCGCCGAGTGAGACGCTGACATGGTTGGCAAAAGGGCCGACATTTACAGTTGTGACATGGCAAGGATATGACATAAATGGGTACACATTCTATACGCAGTCTCAGGATGTCAAGAGCACTAACCAGAACAGCGGTGTCCGCATAGATGCATTCAGTACCGATGGGTCGAGAAACTCGTACTATGGCTTCATAGAAGAGATTTGGGAGCTCGACTATGTGGTTTTCAAAATCCCCTTATTTCGCTGCCGTTGGGTGCATCTCCCACAGGTGAAGGTTGACAAGTACCGTCTGTAATAATCCGCTATATATACCCGTGTCTAGGGTTTTCCGTGTATTATGCAGTTATTCTAATATCTAAATCCCGGTCTGCCTCCCCCGAGCCCTCGCCGCCGCCTCCCTCGAGCCCTCGCCGGCCGCCTCACTCGAGCCCTCCCCGGCCGCCTCACTCGAGCCCGTCGTCGCCGCCGCCTCCTCCTCCTCCTCCTTCTCCGTCCTCGGGGCCTCCTCCTCCTGCGTCGCCGCCGCCTCCCCGAGCCCGTCGTCGCCGCCGCCTCCCCGAGCCCGGGGCCTCCTCCTCCTGCGTCGCCGCCGCCGCCTCCTCCTCCTCCGTCGTCGTCGCCTCCTCCTCCTCCGTCACCAAAACCCTAAGGTCATCAAATCCCTCCCCGAGCTTCATGCTTACTGTTAGGGTTGATACTTCATACTGATGCCTGTGGGATTTACAGTTGCTCGATGATGATAAATTCATATACTGAGATTGGTTCATTCTGTCTTTGAGCTCTAATAGCTGTTATATACAATCTTCCATATACTGAGATTGCCTGTGGGATTTACAGTTGCTCGATGATGATAAATTCATATACTGAGATTGGTTCATTCGGTCTTTGAGCTCTAATAGCTGTTATATACAATCTTCCATATACTGAGATTGCCTGTGGGATTTACAGTTGCTCGATGATGATAAATTCATATACTGAGATTGGTTCATTCGGTCTTTGAGCTCTAATAGCTGTTATATACAATCTTCCATATACTGAGATTGCCTGTGGGATTTACAGTTATGGCATGTTATTAAATTGAGCTCTAATAGATTGGTTCATTCGGTCTTTGAGCTCTAATAGCTGTTATCTGTTATATACAATCTTCCATATATTCCTGTCTGAATATATGCATGCTGAATATATCTTGATCTTGAGATTGTAGAGTTTGTATCTAGAGCTCAAAATATTGAATTCATTATTTGGCATAACCAATCAAGGAAGAGTATATGATTTAGTAGCGGGACGGCCAAGATTAATCTTGTGCAACCCTACAATTTGAGAGCACATATTCATGTTGAGACTGTTATTGATTCTATTATTTGGTTTATAGTATTAGCAACTAAAGTAGGTGCTAAGATAGGCACATCACCCCCTCTCTATGTCCATATCACCCCCTCCCTTCTCCCCCTCCCCTCAACTCCTCTCTTCCAATTCAATATGATCACATTCTCATCTTATCTTAATAGACCCACAAAATGAGCAACATGTCACCCGCGCATTCTTCAGCATCATCGCCGGAGGCGTCCGCTCCAACATCAAGACGCCAAGGAAGAGGGATATCAAAGAAGCCTCAGAGCCGACAGACCATCACAGCGGTAAACGCAGCTGGGGTCCCTATCCTTCCTAAGCAAGCGGTAAACGCATTCCGAACCATGGTCGGAATAGTTGCACGACAACGAATTGAGATCACATACAATTCGTGGAAGAACGTGCCTGACAGTCGGAAACGTGAGCTGTGGACCGAAATTTTGGCATCGTTCGAGTTTCCAGAAGAACACTTACACGCTGTGGAACGACAAACCTACCAAGCGGCGTGCAAAGCATGGAAGAACTTCAAGAGCACGCTTGTCAAGAAATACGTGGAGACGGACGAAACGCCTTTCACTACATACCCATTCCTGGAACCACAATGGGAAGAGTTCAAGGCGATGAAAACGACGGAAGAGTTCAAAAGTACAAGTTTGGCGCACAAGGCCCTCCAGGCAAAAAACACGCACCCCCACAGACTTGGCACAGCTGGGTATGTGGGTAAAATCCCGCAATGGAGGTTGGAGGATGAGCTGGCAGCTGCAGAGGACATCGCCCCGCCGTTTTCCAATATCCCGGATGACCGCGCTCGAAATTGGCTTAGAGCAAGGTCATCTACAATGACATCGGGGGAAGTCTCCTTTCGAAACCCTGCAGACCAGCAAGTGTCCGAGCGCCTGGTAAGATATCGATCGAACTACGTAGCTTGTAATTACTCCACAACTTCGTACGAATTGAAATGACATGTCGTGCTCTTGCAGGAAGAGCTGAGTTTTCAATCTACGGAGGGATCATTCCAGGGAACAAGGGAGAATGATATGCTCTCCGTGGCCCTGGGAAACAAGGAGCACCCGGGCCGTACGAGAGGCCTTGGGCTTTATGTTCCATGGAAACATGGTTTCCAAGATGACTCTGACATGTATCGGCGCAGGAAGAGAAACAAAGGCGAGCATGACGCACAACTACGAGAAGAGATCAAGGCATCTCTTAAAGAGGAGCTACTGGGTTCGATGGCTGATATAATCAGAGATGAGGTGCGGAAACAGACAGAAAGTCAGCAGGCCGCCACCGCCGCTGCTGCGCTAGCTAGCCCGCACAACCGTCCGAGTAGCTGCGCGTCCAATCCGACGCAAATCCAGTCCAAATTTCCTGTGGACGACATCCAGGTAATAATTATTACCTCTCGAATGCTTGCTCCATTGGTAGGCCTATTCGAGTAGCTAATTTTGTATCGTTATGTAGGAGCCTACGAATTGCAAGCTCCAAGTGAGATATGGCTCCGTTCCCTTGTACGCTGCTTGGGGCCAGGCATATTCGTCTGGTATCGGGGCCATGGTGCACGGTCAAGCTTTAGCGCCAGGCTTCGCAAAAGTTAATGTGGATGGTGTGCATGTCAATTTTGAGGTGGTCCCGCTACCGAAGCCCCCCAACGACGAGATCATGACTCTAGGACAGGCCATCGGAACATTCATCCAGTGGCCCAAAAGCGACATCTCCCTGGAGTCTTCTTCACCGGTGGCAGCACCAGAGCAACATGCACTGGTTCCATCTCCATTACAACACCAGTCGGTTCCACCACCGGATACTGCACCGGTGCTATCTCCACTGGTCATACTCTCGCCAGAGCAACTTGCACTGGTGCCATCTCCATTACAAGACCAGTCGGTTCCACCACCGGATACTGCACCGGTGCTATCTCCACGGGTCCTATTCTCGCAAGAGCAACTTGCACCGCTGCTGCCGACTGCCGTTAAGTCGGCCTATAGCCGAAGCAGCAAGGGCAAAGCAAAGAAGACCAATGATGATATTTCGTACCTACCTTTGGCCCGCAAATTCGTGCTTGGTCAGCCGTTGCTCGAGGAAAAATACCTCGAAAAGCTACCATATAGTTGCACGCAATTGCACATGTGGTATATGCAGCAGTCCAATAAGCTAGAGGGAGAACGGACCTCAAGTATCACTGTCAAATTCACATCGGATGATTTACACCACAATCTTCAAGAGTGTATGTTCGTGGTCGCCTTTGAGGATTTATTCGATCTGTTCACGTTCAACGCTCTTGACGTCTCAATCCTTCGATGCTGGACGCTGTAAGTGTGTACAATCACAGTCTCCGTTAATGTCATACCGATAAATGCCATATCTAATTTTTTGCTTTCGTGTGTATATATATAGACACATGCTGATTAAAGCTAGATCATTCAACTTATCAGTTGGTTTCTTCGACCCACAATTGGTCGCCAAGCAAACCATTGACCAGGATACACCCCTCGTCGAGAGGTACATTGCAGCAGGACTGCTGGGTTGCGTCAAGAAGGATTATGTACTTATGCCCTTCCTTCAAAACTTTCATTGGATTTTAGTAGTAATTGTACCAAAATGGAACAAGGTATTTTACCTTGATTCCCTAAGTAAGAATAAAATGGACTTCACAGTTCTCAGCCAAGTAATCGATAGGTAAGCACATATTCCCCATACATATCTACATTGTACTTTCTTTCCTTCCGAATGATTAAGGTTAACTTTTTCGAATTACGTAGGGCGTTTGCCACCTACATTGAAAAGGGAGGTGACTCGAAGCGCGGGGCCAAAGGCTTGCTGACACATGTTCGAGATTTTAAGGTATTCGCTATTTCACATTAATTAATCCTATGCAACAGTTGGTACTAATGCCTCTTGAACTAACACATTCCATTTTTTGCAGTGTCACCAGCAGGAGCCGGGCAACACATGTGGATACTACGTTTGCCAACATATGGAACTACTCCTCGATTCCTCGAGGCTCACCAATCGCAAGGTTTGTCACTCTTCTCATAATTACTTCATACTTAACACGTTACATATATACGCACATTGATATTCATATCGACAGGTTGCGTCCATCCCGTCAACTGCATTGAAACAGCCTGTTCTTGGAGGGATTCGAGGAGAGTTGGCGTACTTTTTGCTGACTCAAGTCATAACGCCAGGAGGACGGTTCTACTGCGCACCATGATTTCTTATTGATCTTATCACTAAGTGCAAATGCAGTGCACATCTTTTGTAAATGAGATGTGTTAATGGACATTTCATTTCAATTCAATTAATCGATTTGCGAAATGGATGCATGCTTTATGTTTGTGAAATGAAGTGCGATGTCAATGTGATGTTTTATGTCTGTGAAATGTATCTGAAAGGAAATGAGATGTGTGAATTGTATGTTTTTTGTCTGTGATTATCTGCTTGTTTCAGAGGGCATGGCTAGCATTTCCTGAGGCTAGCTATAAATAGAAATAGATTCTGCTGGGGTGGAGGAGTATCACAGACGGTTTTTTATTAAAAACCGTCTGTGATTATGCGGTATCACAGACGGTTTTTAATAAAAAACCGTCTGTGATTATGCGATATCACAGACGGTTTTTTATTAAAAACCGTCTGTGATTATCCGATATCACAGACGGTTTTTTATTAAAAAACCGTCTGTGATATCGGATAATCACAGACGGTTTTTAATAAAAAACCGTCTGTGATATCGCATAATCACAGACGGTTCGAAAACCATCTGTGATAACTTGGATTATCACTGACCCATAATTTCAGACGGTTCAGAAAACCGTCTGTGATGACGTTTCTGAACCGTCTGTAATGTGAATTTCTGTAGTAGTGACATGACTATCTCTCCCCCTCGCTTCCAGTTATGCAATATAGGACTCCGAATAACGTTACCAACTATGTTGTACAGTTGAATCATGTACGACTGTTTGTTTTTCGGCTCAGTACGCTCATGGATTGAGTTCAGTTACATACTTGTACATGCAAACTATAGAAATAAAAAATATCTTAATTATCATCATCCAAGGGAAAATACAGTACAGGTATTAGGTATTTCATGAAGCACCGTACGTGGGCGTAATTGTGGGGGGGGGGGGGGGGGGCGGCCATTCACTTTTGTCTACAACTGTGAACATGCCCCCCCCTGGAAAATAGTTTGTTTCTTTTATGTTGCAAAGAAAGTACTGTTATTTTTTTATACATTGGAATTAACACCCCATTGTCTTAATTTCACTAAATAGCTGTATTATAAGATGCATGGGCAACAACTATGCATGATGTAAGGGCACTTCCAATAATGGTCCTACATAAGCAGTGTCTATAGCATTAGTTAGTCTGTTTAGTAGAATTTATGTTGAGGTAGAGAGAGAATTAAAGAAGAGAGAAAAACAATATTTTATGCACGACACTGCTTGAGCACAAAATCCAACACTAAGAGCAGGTACAATAAGGCTTAGTCAGCAGGCTATAGCAAATATAATATCAACCAAATCTTACGTGGCAGAGAGAGAAAGAAAGAGAGAGAAGGAAGCTGACTACTAAATTACAGCTAGCTATAGCACGTAAAAATATGCATTTCACTATCTTACACGTGGGGCCAAATAGTTATTATAATAGCTACCTTATTGTATGAACTATTTTTTGGAAGGCTATAGATGAAATGGACAAGTGTTATAATCACTAGTTGGCTATACTATTGTACTTGCTCTAAGGGAAAGAGAGAGGAAGAGAGAGAGCTTGGTGAAATTTATTATTCAGTCTCACTGATGGATACCACCCACTAAATTTGATGATGTCTATAGCTATTTCTTGATGATGTGGAAAGTATGAAAATAGCACAGCATTGTCTATATTGGGAGTGCCCTAATGCCAATTTGCAAGACATGCATGAGACCATACATGAATTAACTCTAAAAGGTAAAACCATTTTAAAATGTTCATATCTTATATTTCAGGGCATTTATAAGAAACTATAATTTATTTAATATGCCTAGAACAACAGGAAATTTACTATGGTTTTAAATAATAACAAAAGCTTCAATTCAAATAAGCTCCAAAAATTAATGTTTTGCATGTTGCATGGGTGGGTGAGGTAGGGGACAGAAAACACAAGCGAAATTATGTTCCAAAATAAATTGACACGAATTGGAAACAAAAGCCTGGAAAAGGCCCGTTTGGAATGGAGGAATAAAATTCTTGCTTTCCAAAGGGGCTCTAAGAACTCAAGAAAAGTGATAACTATTTAGAAAACTCAAAATGAGCTCGGTTTTTATATTTTAGGGAGTGTCTATACAACATGTGACTGTTTTTGAGGATAAAATTAGTCAAATTTTGAGCCGTTAGATGGAGATCCAACGCCCTAGATCATGTTTTTTGGAGGGGTCATTTTTTTGAAGGGGGGCTTGTATGGGTGGATCCGTTGGATGGAGATCTAACGCCCCAGATCAATCTAACTATTTTTGTCCTAAAAAATAGTCAAATGTTGTGTAGACATTCCTTATATTTTAATAGTGAAAAAAAATCCAGAACCCCTATAGAAGATTAGAAGTCACTACCTTTCTCACTTACCAACTGGTAATTGTAGTTCATTAACACCCATATAAGTTTTTAGAAGTCATCGCAGTTAATTAACACCCATATAAGTCTTCGGCAATTTCTTTAACATTTTCTATCCAATTTCTCAAAGATTTCTCATCTCATTGTGACCTAAATAACAGGGGGTGTTAATAAACCAAAATGACTCTACAGGGTAATTAAGTGATGAAAACGTGACTTTAAGGGTGTTTTGGATCTACCCCTTTAAACATACTTCTGTTCTCTTGAATATTAATAGGAATGAGAATATAATTTTTAGAGAAAAATAAGGAAACAGTATACTGTTCGAACGGTATACCATCTGCAGCTTCTTCTTCTCTCTCTCTTGCTCACTCCCTCTCTCTTGCGGTGAGGCGGCAGCTGGGAATCAAGGAAGGATAAATAAAACAATCGGCGTTAACCTGCAGCTGCTGGCATTGATATGTAGTTTTGGCCTGTTTTTGGCTGATTTAGCTAGTTCCCAGTACTTATACATGTTGGCTGGTGTAAAAAAATTATAGAAAAATCTAAGAAAATGGAGAGAAAACTAAGAGAAAATTTTGAATTGAAATTAACTGGGTCAAACAGGGCGATAACCAGCTGAGAACCGACCAGATTAAAATTTCTAATTTACATTAGATGACTGAATCCTTTCAGTAGAAAACCAATTACCACAAGTAATCGGTACCGTACGTCGAGGGTATGGTATTTTTTTGGTTGCCGGTTTGTTTAGTCCTTGCTTATAACCCTACCAAAACACAGAGGAATGATTGAACTAAAGTGCTATGTGCATGCCTTTGAACTATATACTACCCTTGTTGATCCTTTTGTTGAAGGACTTGTATACAACTTATTTTTTGATGGCTTGTGCTGATTAGGTCGTAGAGTTTAGTACAAGGTCAAAAATCTGAAGTGCATGAATCTCACTCCAAATTAAAGCACAAACAGTAGTACTTGACAAGCCAACCCATATTGGATGGCTGTGACCACACAGGAGGCTATATGGGATGGCCTACGTTATCGATGTCACCGAAGGTTCAACTTGCACACCCCGTGGTGAATTATTTTCTCTGTCGTTGGCAAATGGCATGTGTGCAACTGCGCATCTATATAAAGCGGCAGAAGGAACTAAGAGCGAGACAAGCCTCAGTGCTACCACTGGGGCAGAGAGATAGAGATAAGAGGGAGAGAGAAACATGTATAGTAGTTGTCGGTAAGATGGAAGAGAGAGTTGAAGTCATCAAGGCTAAAGGGAGAAGAGAGAGAGTACAGCCTTACATCTCGATCTCGATCTCTTCTGCGAATATGATCAAGGCTGTACCCTCTCTCTTCTTCCCTTAGCTTCTTGATGCAAACACCCATGGTGATCGAGTTTTTGCAGTTAATCAGTATTGGAGCTTCGATCAGATCCATGTCTATGATCAAGCATCCAGTCGAACATTAACATTTTGGTTAGTTTCCTTTCTTTAGTTTGTTCCAAGGCCATCATCATACGGGGTGTGTGTGTGTCTGTATATACACACGCACACATGATGATAGATTTGTGGTTCTTGTGGTGACACATCTACTTATTCACATATCATCTAGTACTAGTTGACAAACAGTGGCACTGACAGGAGTAGTAGAAAGCAGACTAGAGATACACTGCATGCTGTGCTAGCTGCATACACAAAGTAACAAAAAGATGGACTAGGATTGTGACATGCAGTTTACACAGAGATATTATACGGCCAATTTTCCGGTCTCTCTCTAGACTAGTTGCTCCATGCACCGTGGTGCCTAGACACCCAAATCAATACTCATTAATGTGTTTTGAGATTTACGACATTATCTTCATCTCATACCCATAAAAATATATTTGAGATATCAAACTCCAAAAAACTAAATTCAACTTCAATTTAACTAGTTTGAGCTAGTTTCATGGTATATACCCACTATAGTCACATTAAATTCAAAAGTAGTTCAAACTAGTTTGTACTGAGTTCAAAACTCACTTATCATACATATATCAAGAGTATAAAACATTTTCATACCCAAACTCGCGAACGGGCCTCTAGCCTGGCGGTTAGAGCGCTCTAGTAGCACCCCTCAGGTCCTGGGTTCGACTCTCAGTGGGAGCGAATTTCAGGCTGGGGAAAAAAACCCCCTCGCCTGCTACCATAAACCAAAGCACAGGTCTAAAGGCTGTTGCCAGGTCGTTGGGTCGTTCTCACGGGCAATGATGCCGATGTGTTAGGGTGGAGCAGGGGTTCGGGGGTTTTCTCGATCTGCGTGAGAAGATCTTCTTCTTAACAATTAACGCCCGGGGGTCGTCTTAACCCCTGCGGGTCGAGTTTTTTTTATACCCAAACTCTAAAAATTTTGTTGATCATATATGCATATCGAACGGTTTTTGACGTGTGCTCCTAGACACACAAGTGCCTCGTGTGATTTACCTATAAATATATTTATATATATAGGTAAATTACACGAGGGACTTGTGTGTCTAGGCACTCACGTCAAGAACCGTTCGATACGCGTGTATGATCAATAAAATTTTTAGAGTTTGGGTATGAAAATATTTTATACCCTTGATATATGTATGGTAAGTGAGTTTTGAACTCAGTACAAACTAGTTTGAACTACTTTTGAATTTAATGTGACTATAGTGGGTATATACCATGAAACTAGCTCAACTGGTTAAATTGAAGTTGAATTTAATTTTTTTGGAGTTTGATATGTCAAATATATTTTTATGGGTATGTGAAGATAACGTTGTAAATCTCAAAACCCATTAATGAGTATTGATTTGGGTGTCTAGACATCATGGTGTATGGAGCACTAGTCTAGAGAGAGAGACTGGAAAATTGGACGTATAATGTCTCTGTCTGAACTGCATGTCACAATCCTAGTCCGTCTTTTTGTTACTTTGTGTATGCAGCTAGCACAGCATGCAATGTATCTCTAGTCTGCTTTCTGCTACTCCTGTCAGTGCCACTGTTTATCAACTAGTACTAGATGATATGTGAATAAGTAGATGTGTCACCACAAGAACCACAAATCTATCATCATGTTTGTGGCGTGATAGTAGAATGTCCTTTCTTAAGGACACTCATCAATCTACTTCATTGCTCAAGGCAAGAAAGTGTTGGATCTATTAGCGTGCGAGAACCCAGAAAGTCATGAACTAGCAATCGCAAGCCCATTTCCATGTCTGCAGATAAAGCTCTCGATGCATATATGCTTCAATCTCGATCTAAACCCTATTTACTTTCTTTTGAGTGCTTTTTTGCAAGAACCTAAACTGCATGTTAATTTGGAGCTTAATGTAACCAAATATCCTCTCTGAAGGACGATGGCTATGTACAACTAATTAGTGAATCGATTGTACATGGACCGAAGAAACTCTGGGTGTGTCTCCAAGACTAATTAAATCAGATGTGCACTTAGTCAGGTTCAGGTATAGTCTTGCTGTTTTCCTCTCTCTTTTTTTAGAAATGTCTATTTTTTATATGTTTGTCTTCAAGATATTCTTGCCATTGGACAGATCAAGGTGCAAAAAAAAAAACATCACAGGGAACAAGTGAACAATTTTTACATGTACATCTCTGGTTTGTTGCTTAGGTGAAATGCACGGGATAGATCACAATGGTCTGTCATATTGTCTTGTTTTTTGTAGATTGACTTGATTTTGTTCAGCCCACTGACAGGCAGCCACCAAAAGGATATGATGACTTATGAGTGAACGGCGGGGGTCTTTCAGAACAGCAATCAATCCAGACATTTGATTTCGCACAGTAAGATTGTTAGTAAGTTTGATTGATTCCGTTAGATACACATCGGGCCGATATAAGTCGCAAACTGTATATGAGATCATATTGCAAAGAAGGTTAAAACAGAGAGGAGAAATATAATTAATTTTTGTTTTCCTAGAGAACGGGCAGTAGTCATATTCAAAGAATGTCAGGATAGTTTCAAAATCTTCGACAAGATGCTCGCATATAAGTGATAAATGGGTATGATGTCTAGCTGTATTAGTTTCTTCTCATTTCATTTTTAGGTACACTTTTAGTATTCCTCAAAGAATTTACTTTAATTTATCAGTACACACTATAATTTTTCTGAAAGCGAATAGTCTTATGATGCATAGGATTACAATTACCATATAGGAAAACTTTGCATTTATCTTGTTTCTGCGAGTGAATTACCTTATGACGGACATATCGGTTTAGATCAAATTCCATAATCAACCTAATTGTGTAATTTTACGAACTTCACTGTCGTTTTTTGCTTTTAAACTTATTCTTATTATTTCATGACAGTCAATGTTAACCTCAAAAGAAATAGGACATCTTGTAAGTATAGTTTAAATCCAATGCTAAATTAAAATGTTCAGTTGACTACCTAAACTTTTAGTGACAAACGCGTTGTTGTGTACACTAGGAAGGCTTGATTAATATAATAGTAAAATTTACCTCTGGTCCTTAATACTTGCTCATGTGGCACACATGCTGTCAAACTTTGTGTCTTTTATCTTTCCCCCCAAAATAAAATACCTTTCCTCATTTGACCAAAAATATATCACCTCATGTCTTCTTCTGTCTTTGTTCAATGCTGCTCCCTTTCAATTATGAAATGTGCGTCACATATTACCCAGTGTTAGTGTCACTCCCGTTACCGTTACCGCTCCTCCTTCTTCCACGGATGGCTTCGAAGGCCATGGGAACACGCCATACGTACAATATCACTGGAGCCTCATGGTGACAACCCGTTGTCGCCACGCGCCCTCTATCCGATGCTCTGCCATGCTGCAAGGAAGAAGAGGGCACTGTGCTGACTTGACACTGTAACCACGCAATCGAGCTTGACCCTACAACTTCATCCGTGTGCTATACCAGCTAACCGTTTTCTGTTAGCAAACGGTCCAATGGACCTGTAGTGCAAACATATATAAGTTCAAGGGGCTAATAAAGTATAAAATGCAACTTCAGGGATGTAAAGTGGTGCAACCCAAGTTTAGAGGGGTAAAATTGCATAACCTTACAAGTTCAGAGGGTTGATAAGCGGTAAAGTGGCATAACCATACAAATCCAAGGAGCTACAGTGCAATTTTCTCTTTTGTAAAGATCATCGATTATGTTAGCACATCTGAAGATTTTAGCATTGTTCTTAATTGTGTAGTCTAAATAATGATCCACACAGTTAATTCATATGGTTGGATTTATTTAATGCTTAATTGGGAGGATTAAGCATATCTCTAACTCTTAAGTCCCGCTGCAGCAGTTAATTATCAAAGCAAGGTTCGTATATACACTACTACAGAAAGCCTAATACTAGACGGCAAATCACAGACGGTTTGACAAAACCATCTGTGATCGACACTAACACAGATGGTTTTGATTTGGACCGTCTGTGTTGATGGCATCGGAGAAAATGAGTATCACAGACGGTTCTTATCGATGAACCGTCTGTGATATTCTAGTATCACAGACGGTTCGTATTAAAAACCGTCTGTGATAATCTGGAATTATCACAGACGGTTTTTTATTGAAAATCGTCTATGATAAGCTGATTATTACAGACGATTCATATTAAAAACCGTCTGTGATATGTTTCCCGCCTTGCAATTCTCCAAAATTTCATAATTTCCCGCCTGAGTCCGAGTAGGATTCAGTTTTGAGACACCTTCAGTAAAACGGGCATAACTTTTGCATACGGTGTCCGTTTTCGACGTTCTTATACTCATTGGAAAGCTAACGATGAGCCCGATCCAAAAAAGCAACCTACTTGCGCTAGTCACCCTCCAAGACCCCGAACATCGGCCATCTTTGGACCTAAACCTGCGTCGCAAGTTTTTGGTGTCTGTTTTTGCCTTTTTTTCTTGGTCTTACTTTCGAAATTTGGTTTTTTGCTTCAACTGCAAAGTTGTAGATCTCGTTGAAACCTTTCAAATGAGTATATATAAGCCATATAAAACTTTGCTATTTTATCTTTTCAGACTAGTTGTTTATATTGCATCGGTATATAAAATTTTGTGCTCTACTTCACAGACGATTCTAGCTATAGAATCGTCTGTGATATTCATTCATCACAGATGGTTCTATATATAGAACTGTCTGTGATAATCTGACCGCTGGGCCTGACGATCCTTTTCAACCCAATCCTAGCCAATAGAAATCCACTAATCCTCACCCCATTCCCGCGCCAAAAATTTCGAACTCCCGCCTCTCCCTCCCCTATAAATATAACCAAAACCCAGCCTCCTTGCTGGTCTCCTCTTCCTTGCTGGTCTCCTCTTCCTTGCTGTCGTCCTCCTTGCTGTCCTCCTCCGTGCTGTTCTCCTCCTCTTTGCTATCCTCCTCCTTGCAGACGACGCACAAGTCTACGGGAGGCAAGACACCGCAGAAGCAACTAGCTCGTGCCAACCGTGCAGACGCTCAATCAACGCCGACGATGGTGGGCGTCAAAGACATCCAGCTCATGCGTTGCATCAGGGGCGAGAAGGCATAGAGGATCTTTGCTTTTTTTTGTTCTTGTTGTGTAACCTGCTCGTTGTTTTGGGATATTGTAATGGTAAGCTCTAATCTTAATAAAAATGGATGTTTTATGTTTGTGAAATGAATTGAGATGTGGATTGAGATGTGAATTGGATGTATACATGTACATGTTGATCTGCTTGTTTCAGAGGGCATGACTAGAATTTCCTGAGGCTAGCCAATAAACAGAAATAGGTTTAGGAGTAGAAGGGAATATCACAGACGGGTTTTAACTAAAAACCGTCTGTGATATATAGTTATCACAGACGGTTTTTAGTTAAGAACCGTCTGTGATATTTACATATCACAGACGGTTCTTAACTAAAAACCGTCTGTGATAACTATATATCACAGACGGTTTTTAGTTAAAACCCGTCTGTGATATTTGCACCACAGACGGTTCGAAAACCGTCTGTGATGACCTCGTATTATCACTGACCCATAAATTCAGACGGTTCACAAAACCGTCTGTGATGACGTTTTTGAACCGTCTGTGATGGCCTTTTCTGTAGTAGTGATATAGTGGTGCATATCTGCGCTACTCACCGCACAACAACAAAGCATGAAATAAGACAATACTTAAGATTTATTGGATGGTTTGCAAGATACCTTTTTGTATCTACAGTCTTCGTGCATGGAGAGGTTGTCGTTATTGATGATCGAATCAATCAAAGGAGGGTAACTCTTCAACAAAGTGAAAGTGGAACCTTAGGACAAGTCTTTTTCCCACCATTTTATGCTAAATCACAGTACTTTAGAATACATCAAACTGTATATAAATAAAAATCTGTTGGGAGTTATGCAATTTTTTTTTTACAAATATGGTTTTCTAGCTTTCCTGATCCATAACAACCTAATAAACCTAAGCGGCAATGCTCTTACCTCAGACTGACTTGCTATGAATAACCTATAAATCAAGGGTTTAATAAGGCACGTGTAACAAACCGGAAATTTTCAAAATTTGAATTTTCTTGAATTTCATCCTAATTTTGATTTCTTACCCAATTCGGAAACTTCCTGGCCAAATGCGCTTTCCACTTTTGATTTCTTGTCTGCTCTAGCCATTGGCTCACTGTCGAAGTATGTTTCCTCCCCTGTTCTCTCTCCGACACTCGGTTCTTCCCCATTCGCCGCCACCACGACCAACTGCAGGCACTGCCACATTGCAAGGCTATACCCTTGACTGCCATGCCTGACACCACCCATTAATGAGTCTCGACTGCGCGATGGAGCAGTCGGGACTGAATTGGTCGTCGCCACCAAGCGAGCTCTCACGACTGTCAAGCTGTGCCCACTATTCTTGACTGTTGCAACCCATCCTTCGAGGAAGCTCTGAAACTAACACTACAACAAAAGGGTTAATACTAGACGCATCATTACAGATGGTTAACCAAAACTGTCAGTATTAAATACAATCACAGATGGTTTTGGTTTAGATATCGTCTGTGTTAGTGCCAGTGCTAAAAACCGTCTGTGAAGAGGTAATATCACAGGTGGTTCATGGTGAACACCATCTGTGAAGTATTACAGACAGTTATTAACAAGAGCTGTCTATGATATTACCAAATATCATAGACGGTTTTTCTTTAAACCATCTGTGATACTTTACAGATGGTTTGTATTAAAAATAATCAATAATAATTAAGTCATTATAGACGGTTTGTATTAAAAATTGTCTGTGATAATTTCACTTATTAATTGTAGAACAGTCAACCCTCACAGATCTGTTTTAAATTCTAGATCTGTTCTCACAGGTTGCTGCTTTGAGAAGGTGGGTCTTTGAGGCCATTTGGTGAAAAGAGACTGTGGATTTTGGCAAGAGTGATTGTAGATACACATTTAAGTTCTTGACTACCTATGGTTATTAATTTGTTCCTAAATGCATTATATTTAAGATCTAGCTTTTGGTGAAAGGAGAATTGAAGATGGCCAATTTAGGTCTAGCTTGATGTAGAGAGAAGATTATTTACATCTAGCATGGTTTAGGGTTTAGCCAATTCATTGTCTATTTCAACTTAATTCAATTTAATTAAGTATTCTTGCTACATATAGCTACTTTAGATCATATATATATATATATATATATATATCTAGTATACTAATTAAATAATTCAATATTTAATACTCAATTGTTATATGCGTAATGCCGTAGCGAAGATGGATGTACGTTGGCAATCTTGTGGCATGTCTGCTTTTACAAGAGCTGCCGAGGAGGATATGTCGAACAAGGGGATGGAATATATGTGCTGCCCATACATTGACTGTGAGAATATAAAGATGTTTAAGAACCGAGTGCAGATTGATGGGCACTTTATTCGAAGGGGTTTCAAAAAGAGGTATGCACATTGGACCAGTCGTGGTGAAGAGTAGATTACACAGGAAGTTAGTAATAATGACATCACTGACGAAGTCAATGATATACCGTTGGATGATGTCGATTGTGGATCTGATTTGGATAGGTTGCATGATGATAATCTAGATTAGATGCTTCGTAACGCAGAAGGGAACGGTGATGAGAGAGAGTATATTAAATTCTTGGGCTTGATGGAGGACTCAAAGAAACCTTAATTTGTTCACGTGCTGCAAGTCAAAGTACATGAGGTTGTCAGCCGTGGTTGAACTACTGAAATTGAAGGCAAGCAATGGTTGGTCCGACAAGAGTTTCATGATACTGTTAGTTCTTTTAGCGTACATGCTTAGGGATGGAAACGAGTTACCCAAAACCACCTACAAAGCCAAGAAGGTTCTTTGTCTATTGGGAATGGAATTAGAAAGAATACATGCATGTCCGAATGACTGTATCCTCTACCGTAAAGAGTACATAAATATACATGTATATCCGCGGTGCAACGCATCCCAATACAAGTATAAGAATCAATCAGATGACAGAGAGAGAAGAGGTGAAGAAAGGATCTCCTGCTAAGGTGGCATGGTATCTTCCTGTAATTCCCCATTTTAAGTCTCCTGCTAAGGTGGCATGGTATCTTCCTGTAATTCCCCATTTTAAGCGATTTATCATAGACATTAATTTATCATAGATGGTTCTAAAATAGAACCATCTGTGATGTGTATTATCATAGATGGTTCTAAAGTAGAACCGTCTGTGATGTTTATTTATCACAGATGGTTCTAAAGTAGATCCGTCTGTGATGTGTATTATCATAGACCATTATAGTTAAAAACCATCTGTGATGTCTAACCTATTTATATTCGAACTCTAGGGTTTGCCCGCACTCTCATGCACTTAGACTTTCGCTGCTTCCTCCCCCGAGCCTACCTCCTCCTCCCCGAGCATGAGTCACCGCCTCCTCCCCGAGCACGAGTTGCTACCGCCTTGCTAGCACGCCTCCTCCTTGGAGTCATCGCCTCCTCCCTAGCGCACCTCCCCCAAGCACGCTGCCTCCTCCAATGAGCCTACCGCCTCCTCCCTGAGCACGAGTTGCCACCTCCTCCCCCGAGCATGAGCCACTGCCTTCTCCCCTGAGCCGGCCTCCTCGCCAGCTTGCCTTCTCCTTGAGCACACCTCCTTCATGGGAACGTACGCTGCCTCCTCCCGCGAGCGTGCCGCCTCCTCCCTGAGCATGCCACCCTCCTCCCCGGCAAGCCTCCTCCTCGAGCAAGGTAGTTACCCTAGCCATGACTTCAGTGCTCTGCTCTGTCCTCAAGGCTCATGGCCTCATGGGGAACATAGTTCTTACGATGAGCCTTGCCCCTACTGCCTTCTTGATGGCTTGAATTGCCACTGTCCAGTGAGCTTTTACTTTCTAAAATTTCTATTTTGCATAAAGTTTGCTGTGCTAGTTGTTCAGTTCATTATCTTTGAAAATCCGTGAATAGTAATAGCACTAGGAAAACTTTTGAACAATAGATTGTGGGCTTTTTGAGATTGCTCGATGAGGAAACTTGTTATATTAGAGATCATTGTGACTATCAATTGAAGTATTCTGCTAGCTTTTGATTTTGTTAATTGCTAAGATACATACTTCTGTTTCGGTATAGTTTACTGCTGTCCTGATTATTGCTGAATTAAGTTGATACCGCAGTAGCATATATCTGTTATATACTTGTGGTTGAAACTCTGTTGGCACTACAATAGCAGTTCTTTGTTTCTATTTGTGCTTATATGTAACATCCTAATTTTCAGAACCTTTTTGAAGCTAAAATTCACTGTTTGATTTTTTTGGAATAGATTAAAGCTTAAAATATATTTTTGTTAAATAAAAGGATTTAATGTGACTAAATTAAACTTGAACATTTGTTGGAAGTATTTTATTTGGGTTCCTTGTATCTCGAGGATTTTTCTGGAATTTAGTTGGATTTTTCTAGAGTCAGTTGCTATTTTCTAGAACTCAAAGTAATTTAGTTGAATTTATAAAAATAGAAAATCTCTTAAAACCCTTATGGGCCTAAACCCAAACCTTCTAGCCCAATCTTCCTCTGGCTGGCCCACATTTCTCTTTTGGCCCATTAAATCTGAGCCATCCGATTTCTCGCCGAGCCATGTGTCGGCCATCCAAGCCACGACCGCTCTCAACCACCGGATCTCACTCCAGTGCCACCTGGCAACCATCCGGAAGTTGCTTCACTATTCTTCTTCCTCGTGTGTACGTTGTGAACTCTACCGCTGCTGCCGCCCATATCCGCTGCGGACTTTGCCGCCGTCTCCATTTCAAACATTGTACAAGGTCTGTCTAGCCTTCTCGGCGTCCGTGCCTATATAAGGTTGCGCCCTTCCTCTCTTTCCGTGTCCTTAAGTCGCCACTTTCACCGTGAGCTACTCGTCGTGCATCGCCATCATCATCGGAGTGCACCTCGGCCATTGTTTTCATCGCTGTTGAGCCCAAGCTGCCGTGCCTCATAGTTGACCTCCGTCGTCATCTTCGCCGAAGAGCCGCTGACCTGTCCCACCTCGCTGTCTCAATCGCCACCAGTGAAACCCTGCCGCCACTTGGTCGCCTCACCTAACATGCACCGCGCGCCACCTCGGTTCACACGCCAACCGCGTTACCCCGCACCCCGTGTCCCTTTGACTTCTCGATGAACTCAGTTCATGATGAACCAAGAGGCTTGGACCTTGGGCCCACCTGTCAGATGCACTATTCCAAAGACCCATGCACTGATCGAGCCGAGTTAGCCGCCACCTCACCTACCACGCTAGCCCTAGTTGCCAGACAGCAGCCACATCAGCAAGCCTAGTCACTGTGCACTATTCCATGCATCGAGTCCACTGTAAACCGGCTTTTCCGTGCACTAGGTTCACAACACAGTAGTTTTTTTTTCCAATTTTCAACCTTTTCCTTTGGATTAGATTTTTTGAGAGCCTATTCTTCTCCATCCTAACTCTGATTAACCCGATTTTTTTCCTAAATTCATCTAAAATTGAGCTCTATCCTTTGGTTCTAGTCTTATAGTTTTTGGAATTCATTTGAATTTTATTGGATTTTGTTTTGTGCCTTGTTCATTTTCTCTCTCGTTAGATCATGCTTTCGAAGGAGCTGAAGCAAGATTTGAAGATCAAGAGCCATTAGCTGAGTAAGGCCAAGGCAAATCGTGTCCTTTGTTCATGTTGATATGGTCGATATTTCATCTTTGTTTTTACTGTGTGCACTAGTGTGATCCTGGGCTAGTGCAGAATACACAAGAGAGTCCGGATTTGCATATTCGGGTCTTGACATTATAGCATGCAATTGACTTTGTCTCTTATCTGAGGTAATTTATACATAGTCAGACTAGCAGAATTGTAAAGAGATAGTTACTTTGATTATTGATATATTGACAAGAGTGGAAGGCTAAGATTTAATCTTGTGCAACTCCTCAACTAAGTGCAAATTTACAACTTTAATCTATGCAATATGCAGTTCATAAATGGCCCACTTTCCCATACTGTTTAGCGTATTATCATGTGTTAATGATCTGAATGTTTTATCTATTTTGAGAGATAATAGGTTTATCTTCATGTCATTTACATACTGCTTGATATATGCTTTACTATTAATACTTGGATTTGGAATTGACCTAAAATAATTGCTAAAATTGCCTACTTTCCAACAATCCAAGCCACCGAGAAGGCAGTAGGGCAAGGCTCGAATTGATTCTTATTATCGTTTAGGTTATTGGCAGCTAGTTCACTAGTACTTTTTGTTTCTTCACCACTTCTATTATCTTGTGAAGATGTCGTCTGCTCATTCTTCATCATTATCACCTCATGCATCTAATGCACCGTCCTCTGGAAAGTCCAATGCCATAGAAGAGGACTATCGAAAGGTCCTGATGGTCGATTTATCATCATGGATGTCGAAGTGTCCACATTCTGGAGAATGATGTGGAATAGTTGCACGGGAATGGGTTGATATCACATATGATTCATGGAAGAACTTGAGCAAAGATTAGAAAAATGAGCTGGTTATGAAAATTTGTCAATCGTTTGAGATCCTGAAAGAACACTAGGCCTCTATATGATGACATGCATTGCTAGTGGCGTGCAAAGCATAGAAGAACTTCAAGAGCATGCTTATGAAGCAATACGTGGAGAAGGATCTGATGCCCTTCCAGAAGTATCCGTTCATGGAACCATGTTGGCCAGAGTTTGTGGTGAAGAAGATGACAAATAATTTTAGAAGTAAAAGTGTGGCGCATAGGGCCCTCTAGGCAAAAAATGCACCCCCACAGACTCAGCACCCCTGGGTATGTGGTAAAATCCTGCAATGGAGGAAGGAGAATGAGCAGGCAATCTTGCAGGAGGCCTCCCCGCCATTTGCTAGGTTCCCTGATGAGCGCGCCTGAAACTGGATAGCAGTGTGGTCATCTACCGTGTTGTTGGGGGCCATCTCCTTTCCAAACCCCGCAGATAAGGAAGTGTCTCACCACCTGGTAAAATATCAAACTACCTAGTTTGTAATTACTCTATAACTTCATAGGAAGTGAAATGACATGTCGGTCTCTTGCAGGAAGCATTGAGTGTAGAACCTTCCCAAGGCTCATTCTATGCAGTCATGGAGAGAGACATGCTCTCTGCGGCCCTGGGAAACAAGGAGCACCCAGGTCACGCGAGAGGCTTTGATCTTTATGTTTCATGGAAATATGGTTTCTCAGAGGACTCCAAAGTGTATTGGAGTAGAAAGAGAGCCAAAGCTGAGTGTGACGCATGGCTACAAGAGGAGCCTAAGGTATCCCTTAGAGAAGAGATCGCTGATGCCATCAGAGATGAGATGCAATGGTAGATGGAGAGCACACAGGAATTTAGGGGAAATCAGTTAGAAGCCTTCACCGCTCCTGTGCTAGCTAGCCCCCAACTATTGGAGTAGCTACTAACTGCTCTCCCTTAGAGAGGAGATCGCTGATGCCATTAGAGATGTGATGCAACGGTAGATGGAGAGCAAGCAGGAATATAGGGGAAATCAGTTGGAAGCCTTCGCTGCTCCTGTGTTAGCTAACCCCCCAACTGTCAGAGTAGCTGCACGTCCAACCCTACCTTAAAAAGCAATCACAGATTTCCTATTGATGATATTCTGGTAATAATTATTATATCCAAAATGCTTGATGCATTGATAGGCCTGTTGGAATGGCTAATTTTGTATCGTTATATAAGTGGCTATGAAGTGTAAGCTCCAAGTGAGATATGTCTCTATTGCCCTGTACGTTGCTTGGGGCGAGGTGTATCCATTCAATGCTAGGGTCTTGGTGCACGGTATGACTCTAATGCTGGGTTTCACAAAAGTGACTGTGGATGGCATTCATGCCAACTTTGAGGTCATCATGCTATAGATGCTCACAAACAACGAGGTCGTGACTCTAGGGTAAGCCATTGGAACATTCATCTAGTAGCCCAAGAGGGATATATACCTGGAGGCTCCTACACCGATGTCAACTTCATGGGAAAGTCCTGCATTGGAGCTATACCTGCACTAGAGTTACTTGCACTCACGTGGTAAGGGCGTGGTGAATCGCTTGCATCTACATCCCATGTCCGATTGACTACCGTGAAGTCGACCTCTAAACAACGAGGTGGCAAGGGCAAACTAAATAAGACCGATGATATCTCCTACTTGCCGTTGACCCAGAAATTCGAGCTAGGTGAGTCGTTGGTCGTCCTAGAAGAGCACCTCCTAACAGTGGGATTCACTTGCCAGAGATTGCATTCATAGTACATGGAACAGGCCAACAAGCCAGGTGGACAATGACACTTGGGTGTCAACACCAAGTTTAGGCCACATCATCTTCAGTATGATATTTATGACTGCGTCTTCACGGTGATCTTCGAGGACTTGTTCATTCTCTTCAACCTTGACGCCCTCGATGCCTTACTCATTAGATGCCGGACACTGTAAGTGTGTACAATTATGATCTAGTTCATGTAATACCGATAAATGTTATATATAACTCCTTACTTTTGTATATATATATATAGATACATGGTGACTAAAGCTAGATTAATAAAATGACCGGAGGTTTCTTCGACCCACACTTGGTCTCCATGGATATCATCAAGGAGAATGCATCCTTTGTTGAGGATTACATGATGACGATATTGTTGGCTCACCGCAACAAGGAATTCATATTACGCCCTACAACTAGGGGCAAGTGTTGCACTAGTGGCTATACTTGTTGATTTGTACTTTATAAGCAACGTGAACTTAGATTTAATGACCATGACAACATACCTGCGTAGGTTCCACTGGATTCTAATAGTAATTATACCAAAATGGAATAAGGCAATATGCCTTGATTCCCTAAAGGGGGCCAAAACCGACTTCACAGTTATCCAATAATTAATTGATCATATTTCCTCCATAGATAACTCTATTGTAGTCTTTCCTTTCTTTGCAATGACTAAGGCTAACTTTTTGGAATCACGTAGGTCATTCGGCAAGTATGTTGCTACCGTACGGAAATCCAAAAGAGGGATCAGTGCCATGCGACACGATATAGATTTCTCGGTATTCGCTAGTACACATTAATCCTACACAACACTTCATAGTAATGCCTCTTGAACTCACAAATTCTATTTTTGTAGTGCCACTAGCAGCCGCTAGGCAACACCTATAGATACTATGTTTGCCATAACATGGAACTACTCATTGGTTCTACGAAGACCAATCATCCTCAGGTTTCTCATTCTTGCAATAATTATTCCATACTTATCAATTTATATGTATGCATGACATTGATCTTCCTACCGATAGGTTGCGATCATCGCTACAATTGCATTAGAATAGGCTGACCTCCAAAAAATTTGAGGACAACATACGTACTTCTTGATGCCTCAGGTCATAAACAAAGATAGAGAGTTTCACAATATATAATGAACTTGATTGGGTTAAGATTGAACTTAATTATACATGTGTGTATTTATTCTTGAATATGGATAATTTATTTCATTTGAGTTAATTGATTATGAAATGGATGTTCTTATTTCTGAAATGGATATGAATTGGATGTACACATATACTTGTTATGTTTTTACTTGTTTCAGACGGCATGGCTAGCATTTCCTAAAGGTAGCCAACAAACAAAATTAGATTTATGTTTCTGTAGACTATCACAAATGGTTATTGTAATAGCACAGTTGTTTTTTTTTCAAATTATTAGGGAAAAATATTATTTAATTTAAAATAAAAAATAAGGGTTATTTGGTTTGCCTGAGTTTTGGTTTTTATTTGCCCGTTTTTCAGCTTTTCAAAAGGCTTCTTTTTGAAAACTAATTTATGTAAACAATATAAATTATTAAATGAAGGATATTTTCAATTTTTGTAAAAATCCTAGTTCAAATTAATTATGTGGACTTTTTTGCTTTTATCTGAATTTTTTGTGATTTTCTGGAGTTTAAAAATCAATTATAAGATTACAAAGGATTTTTAATATAAAATTTAAAGACCAAATTAAGTTGGAAATAATTTTCCTAAGTCTGAAATAATTCCAAGAATTTTGGTGAAGTTTTTTTTGAATTTTTAGACTTTATTTGATATTTTCTAAAATTGTTTGAATCTTCTAGCTTTTATTTGAAAAGGAAACCAATTAAAACCCCTCCCTTTTTCTTAGGCCGCCACATGGTTGGCCCGATTCCTTTTCCTATGTGACACAGCGTCATCCTGCTATGCCCACAGCCTTCTTCCTGTGCGACGGCTGAGATTTGCCTAGCCACCATGCATCGGTCATCCCACCTCCCTCTCTCTGCCAGTGGACCCCACCCACCAGTCCCTATTCTCTTCTCTCTCATTGCCCTGGGGACCTCATGTCAGCACTTCTTCTTTCTCCTTCTTCTCCCTCTCTCCTCACCCAATGATGCCATTTCCGCCACCCCTCCTGCCCCTTCTTTTCTCTCCCATATGGCCGCTATTGTCTTCTCTTTCCTTCCCCGCAAGTCCCATGCCGACCTCCTCCATTTCTATGCCAAATCTTGTACCGCTTTCTGAATTCCCACCACAATCACCATTGGCTCCCGTGGCATTTAGTGAGCAATAGCACTGGCTCCGCCTCTCCCCACCTCCTATGAATACCCCCAGGCACCGCACTACCCCGCCTCACCCTTCCCTCGCCTCCTCTTCCTCTCCCGCCAGCCGTGGCACCCTCTCACGGTGCCTCTTCTCTCTCTGAGCTTTGACTGCCCTCCAATGAGCAATCACCACTGCCTTGAGCATCCTCGGGCCTCGCTGTCATCATCTTGGGGTCACCGCATCACCCCAACCCCGTCCACCCCTTTCCCATCGACAAAGATTGCCGGAGCTACCACTTCACCAGAGTCGAGCGCCACCGCTGCCACCTGCTCACTGCCAGCCACTTACAGGCTTCCCCAAGCTCTGCGCCAGGTAGCAATGAATTCTATGGCCTCCTCTGCCTTCTCCGCTCTTCGCTGAGCCCCACCGTGGACCACGACGCTGGTGACCATAGGTACTAGTGCGCCACCCCTCGTCACTGAGGCCACAACAGCTGTGCAGTCTATGTGGCATGCCACTTGGTGCCATGTGGCGTGCCACCTCAACACGGTCAATAGCCATGTCAAAGCCCCATGCCGATTCAGCCTTGCGGTCTACATGGCAGCCATGTGTCCTGCCACCTCAGCACACCCGACCCACGTGGACACCACATCTATGCCACGTGGCTTGCCACGTCAGCGAACAACCGTCCCAAGGCCACGTTACCGCCACATGTCAGCCACCTGGTGGCCATGTCAGCAAAATAAGCTGAGTCATCTGCCACATAGGCTTCATGCCACCCTCCCTTGCCACCTAAGCAAACCATCGGTACGTGGACTTGGTCCACGATAGATCGGGCCCACATGTCGGCGTCATGCCCAAAGTCAAACCCAGGGCTGGCGTCAGCATGATATCATTAATCTATTTTCCCATAGAAAAATAATTCAGCCAAAAATGGGAAATTCCCTGCTAACATCATAAATATCTTTTTCTTTAGAAAAATAATTCCAGAAATTCTAGTTGTTCAATTTTGTTAGATTTTAAACTTCCAGGAGTTCGTTCTCATTCGTCCTAGCTCCGATTGAACCCATTCAAATTTTTAAATTTATAAAAGATTACAATCTATCCATTTTTATCCTTATTTTTAATATTTGGAGTTTATTTAAATTTATTTGAGTTTGCTTAGGTATTTTCACGTGTAGACTATGACGATTCGGAAGAATTCTACTTCGACGATTCATACCAATCCGCTGAGCAAGGAAAGTTACACACCTTGACCATGTTGAACCCACATTACAAATAAAATTGTGTTGTTTTAGATTTTTATACATGCATATGCTTATTCAAAGCATTACAATTGCAGTTTTAAACTTAGTTAATACCTACTTATTATGACACCTTTGACATTGCAAGTCCTTACACCTTGTCACCCTACAATCAAACTTTGGTTATTACACTAATATTGGCTAGAGAACTTTTGTAGCAATTCTTAGACATGCTTTGAAAAATTTAGGTTGGGATACCTTTTCACATAAAATGATAAAGTTTTCAAATATATTCTTGACTGTAGTGAGTCGAGAAGGATTATGAAATATTTCAAACTAAAATGTGAAAACTTGGTTTAGACATATGCAAATGGTTAGGTGGTGGGTGCTTGGTGGCATGCATTGTTATCGGTGACACAATGTTGATGTCAGGCACAAGGGGTATGTAGGAAGTGTCTAAGTCAATTAAGGGCCGGTTTGTGAGTTACTGCTACAAAGCCCTTTCGTACTACCATAAGGCTGGTATGGGACAGTCCTGACTGACTAATTTATAGGTCTCAACCCGAGTCTCGCTATAGGATGAAAGTGAGCATAGTGTAGGCCATGTGAAGTCTCACTCAGCTCAAGAGGGGGTCCTAGTCTGGTGGATTCCTTACTGGGGTGAAATCTTAGTGTTGGCTTAGCCAGGTTGAAGGATTTGCACTATAAAGGTCTTGTCATGATCTATTAGTCGCACACCATCAGAAGTATGTCAGATGGATATTATAAGTTGATTATGTCTTGTGGGTAAAATTGTACCACCTCTGCAGAGTGTATAAACTATCCTAGATAGTTGTGCCTAAGGTCATGGGCAAGCTGATTATTGTTTTTCATGGATTAGACTTTTTTTTTCAAAATAGTTTATCAAAGGCTTATGGATGGATGGAATCCATAAGAGATGTTTTGGAAAAGATGGTCCGGGTGGGATGCCTGTGGTTAGGTTAGTGTGAGACATGGATCTACACTAACGGTATTAATTTAGTTAGTGTGGGACATGGACCTACACTAATGGTATTAATTTAGTTTACAATTACTGTCTTTACTTGCTATATTAAAATTTAGTAATTTTCAATCTATTTATTGTATTATTTAAATGTTGTTTTACGTTCAAATAACCCTATATCCCTTCCTTTATTGTCTTTATCATTATATTGCATTCTTCTGTGTGACTTGTGGAGTACAAGTTTGTACTCACCCTTGCTATCTCATCTTTGAGGAGGACATCTTTGACTTCAGTGAAGACCTGGATGAGTAGGTCGTGTCTTACTGTCGTTTACCTATGGCCAGGCTCAGTGGGCTTCTTTCGCTTTGGTGTTTTTCTTCTACTGCTATTATTTAATTTTGTCCTATGGGCCATGATGTAAACTTTGGCAATTATGCTTATATTTAGTTAATGAAGAAATGCCATTATGGTTGATATTTATCTTTGTTCCACTATGTGCACTAGCTGATCCTGGACTGGTGCGATTAACAGAGGATCCGGGAGTTGTTGCTCCAGGGTCCAACAGAGATGGTATCAAAGCCATGATGACACTAGGATGTGGCCGAAGGTAGAATAGAATGGTTGAACCCCAAGAACTTAATTTAAATGAATCAGTAATTTCAACTACGAACAGTTATTAACTCATAAACCGTCAGTGATATCTGATATATCACAGACGGTTTTAACTACAAACTGTCTGTGATAGTTGAATCGTCTATGGTAGTAAACTATCATAGACGGTCATGACTTAATAACCATCTATGATAGTATTTATCACAGATGGTTCAAAAACCGTCAGTATAGACGGTTCACAAAACCTTATGTGATGACGTTTTTGAACCGTCTGTGGCTGCTAACCATCATCAAGACCACTCGTGCTCTCTCTTGCCGGCCACGCACCACGTCCCTACAAAAGCTTCTACTGCTCCCACCGCCTCCCAAGGGCTATAAAAGCCATGCCATGCCCTCTTCTAACCTGCATTGGCAACCACTGCCGTTTCCTTCACCAATTTTGGCTAGATTCCTGTGCCACCCTCTCTGATGGACGGTGAGCCCAAAACTCCCACTCGCCATATACCTCCACCATTTCTTAATTACCTTCTTCATTAGCACCACCAAGGCCCCAGAAACTCAGCACAAGTCTTGCCCTAGCCTCTCTGCACCCCTAGATCGCCAATGACCATCTCCTCCGCCCAGCCAAGCCACCTTACCATGGTTGGCCTTCCACGATGCTCTAGCGCCCAAAGACCACCACCACGACCTTCCCGTAGCATCTGAGATACTCCCAAGCCTCTTTCCTTTGTTGTTTAGGCCTTAGAGTGCTCCAGTGCCATGGAAGAGCATCGCAAAGCTTCCCTCACTACTGGCCATCCACAGTGAATTCCGACCATCGCCAAGCCCTAAATGGGTCCCCTCAGCCCCTAGAACCTCTCCATGCCCTTAAATTCTCACGGTAGCCATCACCGCCATTGTAATCGATCACTGTCACCATGCCCTATTTGGCCGGCACTGTAGTTTGAAGACAACTTTATCGAGCTGGCCTTGGGCCAAATAGTAGTAGCCCAAAATACTGAAACAAGTCGGGCTGAGCCTAATACTATAGTGGTACTGTCCACTAGCCTAACCCACTTCCAGTTAGATCAAACCTGTTACTATTCCTACCTGACCCATTGTGAACAGTATAAACCCGATATTGTTTGCCCAAAATTTGTTAAGCAACTTTATACCCATTTTGACCTCATGAAGTCCATTCTCAACTCTGTTTAGCCTAAATAGACTCTGATAAAACCCTAGCCAGCCTAAATACTATTTGAACCTAAGCTCAATACTATTCAGACCTATTACTATTCACAGAAATCTGTTTTACACAAATACACCCAGTGGAACCCTCTAGAGCCCATCTAATATATTTTCATCTCTGTTCAGCCAGACCAAGAACCGCTTAAACCCTATTTGCCAAACCCATTTTCTTTATAAATTTTTGGTTATTTTGCTGTATTTTGTTCCTAGCCTAGAGCTGAGGGCGCAGGGAAGGCGCGGGCCAGAGGAGGCCGACAGGTTGGCATCGGTGGTCAAGACTGAGCCCTAGGGTGGCGGCACATGGGACCGAAAATCGGGGGAGGCGCAGGCATGGCGACTGGCAGTGCAGGGAACAGTAGCACCTAGTGGGAGCCAAGCCAAGAGCCAAATTGAGTAAAGGGGTTTGGGGAAAAGTAGAGAAGAAGGGGAATGAGTAGTGAAGAGATAAGGCAAGGGAGAAGAAAAGAGAGAAGGTGGGGCGGCTAGGGAGGTGAGGTAGCGCTGGGAGGTGAGATGGCCAGGGAGGAGGGTGGTGGGGCAGCCGGGGATGTGAGGTGGCGCAGGGAGGAAGAGGATAGGAGCTAGGAGGCGTTGGGATAGGTTTCAGAGGAAGGGGGCGGTCGGGAAGGATTAGGGAATTTGGGGATAAGGTCTTCACACCTCAGTCAATTTTATTTTTATTTGGCACCCAAAGGGATGGCTAGTATCCCAGCTGAAACGATGACTTGGTTACTTTTTCTAGGGCACATAAATTATATCTAACATTAAAACATTGCAGACACATAAATTGTTCTAGATAATAATTATTTTTGGCATATAACAGGATCCTTAATCTCTTGAATATTACCAGCATATGTTTTACTACTAATCTAATTTTTTCCTGACAGATTATTGCTTTTAATACTATGACATGGTGTAGGGTACGTAGATCGTCAAAATCAGCGGGAGGATTTGGTACGTACTCGCGCGCAACTCTTATTGGAGACTCGATAAATGTTAAAGAACACCATCTGGTACCGGATTGTCTGGCCGACAGTGTCATGTCGTTAGCTTTTGCATCAACATAAAGCAAAAAGGCAACAAAACCAATAGTTTCACCTCACTGGATTGCAATGTCAAACTAGTTATTCCTTTATTTATCTCTACTATTATATAAAGAGGAGTTGGTGGTCGTCGGTGCGTTCTCCTCTCTCCTCTCTACAGCCATCCGATTTAATCTAGACCATTCGGCTCTCTCCTCCTCTCTCTCTCAGGATCCAACCATCCACCCCCTCCACTTTTCCTATCTCTATGTGAAGTTGGCTAGGCAGTAAGTTCCATCTCACTATTTTTTATAACTCCGTTGCAGCGCACATGTCTCTAACTAGTTTATAAATACATGCCATCCTGGGCATCCAGGGTGATCTTCCGGATTTAAGTAATGTTCGCTTTATAATCACATATTAGCACTTAGCAAAATGTTATAAAATGTAACATCACAAACTTTTGAAAAGAAATCTCTGTTGCCATTTTTACGTGACTCTCGATGTAGTTTTACGTATGTTTGTAAATGGATGGAGTGTAATACTTTATACTATTGATGTGTTTTCCAGTATTTTCGCTAGGTATGCTATATAGCTCTTAATCTTGCTATAAGCTACCTGATCGTGAGTTACGTCATTGCCAACAATTTACATACGGAAAAGCGCTGTCCTCTCTCTCTCTTTCTCCACCCAACACTGCCATCCTTTCCCTCTCCATTTTTTCGGCCAGATCTGGACCCCCTCCCCAATCTCAACTCCAGCGGGCTCACCGGCGGTGAGCGACAGGACTCCCACCTAGAGTGTATCTTTTATTGATTTTTATTTGGATGCTGCAGAAGGGGTCCGGGTGAGAGGCGAGGACGCGGGAGACAGCAGTGGTGAAGGTGCACCAGTCTAATGGGGAAACCCTAGTTACCGCTTTGGCCCAAGAAATTTTAAATCAAGCCGAAAGTTTTAGCCGATTTGGGCCTTTTCGGGATGGGCCATGAAAACCGAAGTTCGTTGAAAATCGTGAATTTCAGCCCAAAAATATATTCCCTGGTATTGACAACCATGCTTGCCGGCCCCGATTGGTCATCCCTATTGACCCCGGCCTTGCGGTGTTCCTCCATTGATCACCCTTCTATTCCACTTACTCAATGGGGTTACTTGTGCTTGTCTCTATTTGGGTTGTTTGGCACTTTCTTTCGTTCCCAAGTGGCTGAGGGTGAGCTTGCCAACAAGCACATTGCACTACTACAGAAAACCACATTACAGACGGTTCAGAAACGTCATTACAGACGGTTTTCTGAACCGTCTGAATTTATGGGTCAGTGATAATCCAAGGTTATCAGAGACGGTTTTAAAACCGTCTGTGATTATCAGATATCACAGACAGTTTTTCATTAAAAACCGTCTGTGATTATCACATATCACAGACGGTTTTTACTTAAAAACCGTCTGTGATATTCCTTCCTCCAAATTCTAAATCTATTTCTGTTTATTGGCTAGCCTCAGGAAATGCTAGCCATGCCCTCTGAAACAAGCAGATAATCACAAACATAAAACATACAATTCACACATCTCATTTCATTTCAGATACATTTCACATCTCAATTCATTTCACAGACATAAAACATCCAATTGACAATGCACTTCATTTGATCACAAACATAAAGCATCCATTTGCAAATCAATTAATTGAATTGAAATAAAATATCCATTAACAAATACACAATTACAAAAGATCTACACTGCATTTGCACTTAAAAAAGGTTCGTTGATTATGTATCTATGGTGCGGAGTGGAACCGGCCTTCTGGCTTTATGACTTGAGTCAACAAAAAGTACGCCAACTCTGCTCGAATCCGTCCAAGATCAGGCTGTTTCAATGGAGTTGACGAGATGTACGCAGTCTGTCGATAGGAATATCAATGTGCGTATATATGTAACATGATAAGTATGAAGTAATTATGGGAAGATTGACAAACCTTGGAATTGGTGATCCTCGAGGAATCGAGGAGTAGTTCCATATGTTGGCAAACATAGTATCCACATGTGTTGCCCGGCTGCTGCTGGTGGCACTGCAAAAAATGGAAGGTGTTAGTTCAAGAGGCTGTTGCATAGGATTAATTAATGTGAAATAGCGAATACCTTAAAATCTCGAGCATGTGTCAGCAGGCCTTTGGCCCCGCGCTTCGAGTCACCTCCCATTTCAATGTATATCGTGAACGCCCTACGTGATTCGAAAAAGTTAACCTTAGTCATTCGGAAGGAAAGAAAGAGTACAATATAGGTATGTATGGAGAATATTGTAACATCCTGATTTTCAGAGCCTTTTTGAAGCTTTTAAAATAAAATTCACCATTTGGATTTTTCTGGAATTAATTAAAGCTTAATTGGAATTTTATCAATTAAAAAGGATTTAATATGATTAAGTTAAACATTAACATTTGCCAAAGTTATTTTATTTGAGTTCATTGTGTCTCAAGGAATTTATTGGCATTTTTCTGGATTTTTTCTGGATTTATTTGCTATTTTCTAGAGCTCAAAAGAATTTATTTGAATTTCTGGAAAAGAAAAAGAAAAGAAAAAAAACCAAAACCGGCCGGTGGGCCGCAGCCCACCCAGCCGGCCCGGTCCAGCCGACCGCCGGCCCAGCCGCGCCCGCGCCCGCCTTGACCCGCACGATGGCCGCCACGTGGCCGTCATCCGCCCGCTCCCCACGCCCGCGCCCCCGCATCCCGACCGCTCCCTCTCCGTGCCACCGACAGGTGGGACCCGCCTGTCGGAATCGTCTCCGACCCGGACTCTTCGTCCCCGTCTCCGAGCGGGACTCCGCCGCACCGCCGCCGTATCCGACCGGGACGCCTCGACGGCCGCGTATAAAACCCGCCGCGGACCCCTCGGCTTCCGCACCTCTCGAGCCGCCGCCGTAGCCGCCGTCGCCCGTGTGCGCTCGCCGCCGCTCGCCGTTTCCACCGGAGTTCGCCGTCCCTCGCCGCCGCCAGTGCCGTGCGCCGTCGCCTTCGCCGCCGTCCCCGTCGTCGCCGGTAAGACCTCGCCACCGGTCGAACCCCGCCGCCCTTCGCCGTTGGCCAGATCCGCCGCAGCCCCGCCGCCCGGTCGCCGCGGACCCGCCCGCGCCTCGCCGTCGCCTCGGCCGTGCCCCGTGCCGCGTCGGTCCCCGCACCGCCGCGTCAGCGCTGACGTCAGCGGCCGCGCCCTTCGCCTTCCCGTGCACTTGATCTCCCGTGGCCGTGCCGCTGCCAGCCGGGTCCCACCCATCAGCCGTGCACCCGTGAGCCAGCCGCCGTGTCAGCAGCCTCGTCAGCCGCCACGCAAGCGCCACGTCAGCCCTAGCCTGCGCCAGCAGCCCAGCCAGCCGCACTGTTCCGTGCGCCGCGTCCACCGTGGACTCAGCTCCTCCGTGCGCCGGTCCACAGCACAGTGCAATTTCTTATTTTCCCCGATTTTCTTTAGATCCAATTTTCCAAGAGCCCGTTCTCCTTCGTCCTAGCTCCGATTGACCCCGTTCTTTTTCCTAAATTCATCTAAAATTGAGCTCTACCTTTTGGTTCAGATTTGGAAGTTTTTGGGGTTCATTTGAATTTTTATTTGAATTTATTTTGTCTCTTTGTTTCGTTTTCTCTCTCGTTAGATCGCGCGTTCGAAGGAGCGAAAGTTGGATTTGAAGTTCAAGAGCCGTCAACTGAGCAAGGCCAAGGCAAGTCGTGTCCTTTGATCATGTTGAACCCAGTTTGCAATCTATTATTTAAATATTTTGTTTTAAATTACATTGCATCGCTACTTTTATACAAACCTTGTAATTGGTAGTTATCACCTCAATTGAGTATTTCCCTCCTTGTTAAACTTGAATGCCATGCTGCCATTGTCACCATAGGTTGGGAAACTTACTAGTGATGCTATGTTACGATCACATTTGGGATGGTACGATTAGTATGCTTAGCCATGCTTTTAGTATCGTTTGGATTCATCATCACATGTGATTAATTAATTTGACTTAATGATATATTGAATCGTGGTTGGTGCCACTGTTATAAAATTTGTGCCGTGACGTTGGTGCGTCATTGGCGGTGGTTATACAAAATTGGTTTTTACTCGGGCGAGTGATCGTGCAGTAAAGGGGGAAGTGTTGGAGCACTTCGATGGATGTGGTGGTTTCGCCCGAGAACACTTAAGGACTTAACTTTGTGCGCCATTGATCTGAGTCTTACCGTGCAAACCACATGTCTGGTATGGGACAGACCTGGCTGATTAATTTGGGATGTTTCAATTTCAATCTCGCTGGGATGAATATGGTTGCTGATTTCCATGAGGCGCAAGGGGGGGGGTGTGATGCGAAACCCTAGCGAGCGGGATTGGGTTGGAATTGAACATTGTAAAGGCTTTGTTGTGATTTCCTTAGCGCGAGGCTAATCACATCGTGTGGGTACAGTTGTGCAACCTCTACAGAGTGTAGAACTATTCGAATAGCCGCGTCCTCGGTCATGGACAATGCTCGGTGATTTCACACGGGGTATAGTTATTCCTAAAAAGTTTTGGACAGTGGATGGTTAATTCACTGTGGGTGTAACTTGTGGATGGGAGGTCCATAAGTGGTTAGTTTAGCTTATGGATGGGAGATCCATAAGTGGCTACTTCAATTCCTTTGATTATTGTTTATTATTGTTTTACTTCAAATGCGCCTTCAATCTATTTATTGTATTTTCAAATGCTGTTTTATGCACATTAACCCTTTCAGCCTTCCATTGGTAAGCCTTGCATACTATATTGCATCATTTGTAACAAACGGCTTGCTGAGTACCAATGTACTCACGGCTTTACGCCTATGTTACTCAGTTGAGGAAGAGGAGTGCTACCAGCAGGAGGTTCCAGGAGGAGAGTACTTCGACGACTACGCGTTCTAGGCTTCGCTCCCCACTCGATTGCCCGTGGGCATGTCGATTGGCCACTATGTTTATTTTGGATTTTCCGCTGCTAAGTTTTGTTAAGCCCCTAAGGCTATTGAGATTGTAAGCTTGACCATAAGGTCTCACTTTTGGATATTGATTAATAATTCGAGTTTCCCTTATTTAATATCGTGATTGTGGTGATGATTACCTCTATGTTTGACTGTGTGCACTAGCGTGATCCTGGACTAGTGCAGTATACACAGAGAGTCCGGATTTGCATATTCGGGTCTCGACAGAGATGGTATCAGAGCCAAATCGACTGCAGGACGAAGCCCTAGTTAGAGTAGTCGAATTAGAAAATATTTCAAAATTTATTTTCTAAATCAAATCAACCAAATGATTGACTAGTAATTCTTTATTCTTACCTCATTCTTAGGATTCTTGCTCCTTGTTCCTCTGAGAACTTGTTTTCGAAACTCAATGTGACTTCTTATCCCTATAATGTCCATAGATGTCCGAATATTCCTCCATCAAAGTGAAAGTTGGCATGGAATTCTTCAAGTTGTGCTGTGAAGTTTGGATCAAGGAAGCACCCCAATGTGTCAAGAAAAGATTGGAGATTTCCGAGAAGGTTAGGAGCCGTTAGATTTGAACCCTGTTATAGTTTTAGCATCGTGTAGAACGTTTTGCTTCTTATTTGCCGTTGGGTGTGATGTGAGCTGCAGTTTTGCTCCCAGCATTATGATGCAGTCATGTCAAAAGTCTTTTTGTGGAGTTTATTGCTTCTTTTGTTAGCCTTTTCGGCTAAGTGTTTGTTTAGTTTAGGTTGTCATTAGAAATTCCCCTTAGACGAGTTTACCGCTTACCTTTGCTTTTCCCTCTTATCTATTGAGCCTTCAGAAGTCAGTTCTCAGCAAATGGTTTTTCTTTTCAGAGCAGCAGCAAGATGGTTGAAACCAGGAACTCCGCAGGTCGTGAGCAGACAAACCAGAACCCAGGGAGCAGTACCCCTCAGCCACCCCAGGCAGTTCCGCCGACCCTGGACCTCGCTCTCAGTCAGTTCCTGATGGCCCAGACTCAGATGATGCAAGCAATGATGCAGAATATGAACAATATGGCTCAGCGTCAGCAACCAGGGGTAGCAGCACCTCAGGCCGCCCACCATCAGTCCCGCTTTGCAGAATTTATGAGGACGAGGCCGCCTACCTACTCCAGTTCTTCAGAGCCTTTGGAGGCAGACGACTGGATCCGTTCAGTAGGGAAAAAGCTGAACTTGGCCCAGTGCACAGACAGGGAGAGAGTGCTGTATGCAGCACACCAGCTAGAGGGACCTGCAGCAGAGTGGTGGGAGAACTACTGTGACGCCCACGAGGACCAGAACAGCATTACTTGGGACGAGTTCTCCACCGCTTTCCATAACGCCCACTTCCTGGATGGGGTTATGGACATGAAGAAGGAGGAGTTCCGTGAGTTGCAGCAGAAGAACATGTCAGTGAGTGAATACCTCAATAAATTCACTCAGCTAGCTCGCTACGCACCTGAGGACGTAGCCACAGATGAAGCCCGTCAGAAGAGGTTCTGGAAAGGCTTGAACCCAGGATTGAAGGTGCAGGTCGTGGGCAACGACTATGCCAGCTTTCAGCAGATGGTGGATAAGGTCATCCTAATTGAGGACAGTCGCCGTGAGCTCGAGGAGTCTCGCAAGAGGAGGATGGCTCAGCAGGGATTACAGTCTCACCAGGCTCAGAGGCAGCGTTTCAGCACTTACCAGCCCACTCGAGTGCCTCAGCAGCCACAGCAGCAGCAGTAGCAGCAGCAGTCAGTCTTCAGGACACCGGCCCCAGCGCCACGTCCCCAGCAGACAGGGCAGAGACCCGGTGGATCTGGTGGTCAGTAGCAAAGGAACGCCAATCCAGCAGCGTCTGTTACTTGCTACAAGTGCCATGAGCCAGGACACTATGCTAGCAAGTGCCCACAGAGGCAGGCCCCTACTCCAGTTCGCTTCGACTTGGGAGCCACGCCAGGACGGACACCTACTCCAGGAGCAGGGCGTGGAGCACCCCAGGCACCAGGTCAGGTCAGCAGGACTCCGCAGGTGGTGAGAGGTCAGGTGAACCACGTCACTGCAGAGGAGGCCCAGGCAGCACCAGATGTCGTGATCGGTAAGTTCCCAGTCCATTCAGCATCTGCCACAGTTTTATTTGATTCTGGAGCTTCCAATTCGTTTGTTTCTCAGAGTTTTGCCTTAAAGCATCAGTTGAAAATTGTTACTCTGGGATCTATTCATTTGATCCAATCCCCCGGTGCGGAGTTGAGCACCAACCTAGGCTGTCCCGGAGTTCAGATAGACATCCAGGGAGTTGAGTTCAGAGCGGACTTGATTATCTTGGATATCCAGTCCCTAGATGTGATCTTGGGTATGGATTGGCTCAAGAAGCACCAGGCAGTTCTGTATTGTGGGAGCAGAGCAGTGACCTTGACCAGCTCCGATGGGAAGAAAGTGCAGATTTCAGCTAGCATGAATCAGCCAGAGCAGGTAATGGTTTGTCAGATCAAGGGAATTCAGTTGGAGGATGTGCCGATTGTCAGGGAGTACCCCGATGTGTTTCCGGATGACCTTCCAGGAATGCCACCAGAACGAGAAGTTGAGTTTCTGATCGAGTTGGTACCCGGTACCTCTCCGATTTCCAAAAGACCCTACCGGATGCCAGCAAATGAGTTAGCAGAACTCAAGAAGCAGATTCAAGAGCTTTTGGACAAAGGTTATGTCAGGCCCAGTTCGTCCCCATGGGGAGCGCCAGTCTTGTTTGTGAAAAAGAAGGATGGCAGCCAGCGCATGTGCGTGGACTACCGAGCACTTAATGAGGTCACCATCAAGAACAAGTACCCGTTTCCCAGGATTGATGACTTGTTTGATCAGCTCAAGGGAGCAGGAGTTTTCTCCAAGATTGACTTGAGGTCAGGTTACCATCAGATGAGGATTCGACAGGAGGACATACCTAAGACAGCATTTTCGACTCGTTGCGGTTTGTACGAGTTCACAGTGATGTCATTTGGTTTGACCAATGCTCCAGCCTATTTTATGTACCTGATGAATAAGGTGTTCATGGAATATTTGGATAAGTTTGTCGTCGTGTTCATTGACGACATTCTGATCTACTCCAAGGATGAGAGAGAGCATGAGGAACACTTGAGGATGGTATTGCAGAAATTAAGGGACCATCAGTTGTATGCCAAGTTTAGCAAATGCGAGTTTTGGATGAAGGAAGTCGCCTTCCTAGGCCATGTGATGTCCGCAGAGGGAGTTGCTGTCGACCCCGGAAAGGTCAAGGATGTTTTGGATTGGCAGTCACCTTCTTCGGTGACTCAGGTCAGGAGTTTTCTGGGTATGGCTGGTTATTACCGTCGTTTCATCGAGGGATTTTCCAGTGTAGCTAAGCCACTTACCCAATTGCTCAGAAAGGAAAAGAAATTTGTTTGGACGCCCGAGTGCGAGAAAAGCTTTCAGAAGTTGAAGGAGAGTTTGACCACAGCCCCAGTGCTAGTATTGCCAGATTTAAACAAGGATTTTGAGATTTATTGCGATGCTTCACGCAAGGGTTTGGGTTGTGTACTGATGCAGGAAAAGAGAGTGGTAGCGTATGCCTCACGACAGTTGAGACCGCATGAGGAGAATTACCCTACCCACGACTTAGAGCTAGCAGCCGTAGTGCATGCTTTGAAAATTTGGAGGCACTATCTCTTGGGTAATAGATGTGAGATTTACACGGATCACAAGAGCTTGAAATACATCTTTACCCAGTCTGAGCTTAACCTCAGGCAGAGGAGGTGGTTGGAGTTGATAAAGGATTATGATGTCGGAATCCATTATCACCCAGGGAAGGCCAATGTAGTCGCAGATGCTCTGAGCAGAAAGGTTTATTGTAATTCAGTGATGGTTCAGGAGAGTCAGCCAGCTTTGCATGAGGAATTCCAAAGGCTCAGTTTGGAATTGGTTGAGGAAGGATTTTTGGCGGCAATGGAGTTGCAGCCCACTTTGGACGGTCAGATTCGTCAGGCTCAGACGGATGATGAGGCATTTCAGCGTATCAAAAAGAATATGAGTGAAGGAAAAGAGTCAGGATTTTCAGAGGATGCCCAAGGAATCCTGTGGTTCAAGCGACGTTTGTGTGTGCCCAATGAGAAGGAGCTAAAAGATCTGTTGCTAAAAGAAGCTCATGAGTCGTTGTACTCGATACACCCTGGCAGCACCAAGTTGTACCAAGACATTAAAAGAAAAATATTGGTGGCCTAGCATGAAGCGTGAGATCGCTGAGTATGTGGCACTTTGTGATGTCTGTCAGAGAGTTAAGGCAGAGCATCAGAGGCCAGCAGGTTTGCTCCAGCCGTTGAAAATCCCTGAGTGGAAATGGGAACAGATTGGTATGGACTTCATAGTCGGTCTGCCTAAGACCAAAGAGGGCTATGATTCGATTTGGGTCATCGTGGACCGATTGACCAAGGTTGCTCACTTCATTCCAGTGAAGACAACCTACACCGGTGACAGATTGGCAGAGCTGTATATGTCGAGGATCATCAGTTTGCATGGAGTGCCCAAGAAAATAGTGTCAGATCGAGGGTCCCAGTTCACTTCTCGGTTTTGGGGTAGTTTCCATGAGGCTATGGGAACGCATCTGAATTTCAGTACCGCATACCATCCCCAGACAGATGGTCAGACAGAGCGAGTCAACCAGATTCTTGAAGATATGTTGAGAGCATGTGTGCTAGATCATGGACCTAAGTGGGACAGCTGTTTGCCTTTTGCAGAGTGTTCCTACAACAATAGTTATCAGGCAAGTTTGCAGATGTCACCATTTGAAGCACTCTATGGCAGGAAATGCAGGACCCCTCTCAATTGGAAAGAGACGGGGGAAGGTCAGGTGTTTGGTCCAGATTGTCTAAAAGAGGCTGAGGACAAGGTCCGTTTGATTCAGGAGAGGTTGAGGACTGCCCAGGCCAGGCAAAAGAGCTATGCGGATACTAGACGCCGAGAGCTGAGTTTTGAGCCAGATGATTTTGTGTATCTCAGGATCACACCATTCAAAGGTGTGAAGAGGTTTCAGCAAAAAGGGAAGCTTGCACCAAGGTATGTCGGTCCGTTCAGAATTCTGAAACGCAGGGGAGAGGTTGCTTATCAATTGGAGCTACCTGCGTCCTTCAGTGGGGTACATGATGTTTTCCATGTGTCCCAGCTGAAGAAGTGTTTGAGAGTGCCAGAGGAGGCTGTACCAGTTGAGGCAATTGATCTTCAGGAAGATCTGTCCTACAAAGAGCGTCCTGTCAAGATCTTGGACGTGTCAGAGCGAGTCACCCGGAACAAAGTTGTTCGCTTTTGCAAAGTTCAGTGGAGCAACCACTCCGAGGAGGAAGCCACTTGGGAGCGCGAAGACGATCTCAAGGCAGAGTTTCCGAACCTATTCTAGTAGTGAGCCCGGATCTCGGGGTCGAGATCCCGTTTAAGGGGGTAAGGTTTGTAACATCCTGATTTTCAGAGCCTTTTTGAAGCTTTTAAAATAAAATTCACCATTTGGATTTTTCTGGAATTAATTAAAGCTTAATTGGAATTTTATCAACTAAAAAGGATTTAATATGATTAAGTTAAACATTAACATTTGCCAAAGTTATTTTATTTGAGTTCATTGTGTCTCAAGGAATTTATTGGCATTTTTCTGGATTTTTTCTGGATTTATTTGCTATTTTCTAGAGCTCAAAAAAATTTATTTGAATTTCTGGAAAAGAAAAAGAAAAGAAAAAAAAACCAAAACCGGCCGGTGGGCTGCAGCCCACCCAGCCGGCCCGGTCCAGCCGACCGCCGGCCCAGCCGCGCCCGCGCCCGCCTTGACCCGCACGATGGCCGCCACGTGGCCGTCATCCGCCCACTCCCCACGCTCGCGCCCCCGCATCCCGACCGCTCCCTCTCCGTGCCACCGACAGGTGGGACCCGCCTGTCGGAATCGTCTCCGACCCGGACTCTTCGTCCCCGTCTCCGAGCGGGACTCCGCCGCACCGCCGCCGTATTCGACCGGGACGCCTCGACGGCCGCGTATAAAACCCGCCGCGGACCCCTCGGCTTCCGCACCTCTCGAGCCGCCGCCGTAGCCGCCGTCGCCCGTGTGCGCTCGCCGCCGCTCGCCGTTTCCACCGGAGTTCGCCGTCCCTCGCCGCCGCCAGTGCCGTGCGCCGTCGCCTTCGCCGCCGTCCCCGTCGTCGCCGGTAAGACCTCGCCGCCGGTCGAACCCCGCCGCCCTTCGCCGTTGGCCAGATCCGCCGCAGCCCCGCCGCTCGGTCGCCACGGACCCGCCCGCGCCTCGCCGTCGCCTCGGCCGTGCCCCGTGCCGCCTCGGTCCCCGCACCGCCGCGTCAGCGCTGACGTCAGCGGCCGCGCCCTTCGCCTTCCCGTGCACTCGATCTCCCGTGCGCCGTGCCGCTGCCAGCCAGGTCCCACCCATCAGCCGTGCACCCGTGAGCCAGCCGCTGTGTCAGCAGCCTCGTCAGCCGCCACGCAAGCGCCACGTCAGCCCTAGCCTGCGCCAGCAGCCCAGCCAGCCGCACTGTTCCGTGCGCCGCGTCCACCGTGGACTCAGCTCCTCCGTGCGCCGGTCCACAGCACAGTGCAATTTCTTATTTTCCCCGATTTTCTTTAGATCCAATTTTCCAAGAGCCCATTCTCCTTCGTCCTAGCTCCGATTGACCCCGTTCTTTTTCCTAAATTCATCTAAAATTGAGCTCTACCTTTTGGTTCAGATTTGGAAGTTTTTGGAGTTCATTTGAATTTTTATTTGAATTTATTTTGTCTCTTTGTTTCGTTTTCTCTCTCGTTAGATCGCGCGTTCGAAGGAGCGAAAGTTGGATTTGAAGTTCAAGAGCCGTCAACTGAGCAAGGCCAAGGCAAGTCATGTCCTTTGATCATGTTGAGCCCAGTTTGCAATCTATTATTTAAATATTTTGTTTTAAATTACATTGCATCGCTACTTTTATACAAACCTTGTAATTGGTAGTTATCACCTCAATTGAGTATTTCCCTCCTTGTTAAACTTGAATGCCATGCTGCCATTGTCACCATAGGTTGGGAAACTTACTAGTGATGCTATGTTACGATCACATTTGGGATGGTACGATTAGTATGCTTAGCCATGCTTTTAGTATCGTTTGGATTCATCATCACATGTGATTAATTAATTTGACTTAATGATATATTGAATCGTGGTTGGTGCCACTGTTATAAAATTTGTGCCGTGACGTTGGTGCGTCATTGGCGGTGGTTATACAAAATTGGTTTTTACTCGGGCGAGTGATCGTGCAGTAAAGGGGGAAGTGTTGGAGCACTTCGATGGATGTGGTGGTTTCGCCCGAGAACACTTAAGGACTTAACTTTGTGCGCCATTGATCTGAGTCTTACCGTGCAAACCACATGTCTGGTATGGGACAGACCTGGCTGATTAATTTGGGATGTTTCAATTTCAATCTCGCTGGGATGAACATGGTTGCTGATTTCCATGAGGCGCAAGGGGGGGGGTGTGATGCGAAACCCTAGCGAGCGGGATTGGGTTGGAATTGAACATTGTAAAGGCTTTGTTGTGATTTCCTTAGCGCGAGGCTAATCACATCGTGTGGGTACAGTTGTGCAACCTCTACAGAGTGTAGAACTATTCGAATAGCCGCGTCCTCGGTCATGGACAATGCTCGGTGATTTCACACGGGGTATAGTTATTCCTAAAATGTTTTGGACAGTGGATGGTTAATTCACTGTGGGTGTAACTTGTGGATGGGAGGTCCATAAGTGGTTAGTTTAGCTTATGGATGGGAGATCCATAAGTGGCTACTTCAATTCCTTTGATTATTGTTTATTATTGTTTTACTTCAAATGCGCCTTCAATCTATTTATTGTATTTTCAAATGTTGTTTTATGCACATTAACCCTTTCAGCCTTCCATTGGTAAGCCTTGCATACTATATTGCATCATTTGTTACAAACGGCTTGCTGAGTACCAATGTACTCACGGCTTTACGCCTATGTTACTCAGTTGAGGAAGAGGAGTGCTACCAGCAGGAGGTTCCAGGAGGAGAGTACTTCGACGACTACGCGTTCTAGGCTTCGCTCCCCACTCGATTGCCCGTGGGCATGTCGATTGGCCACTACGTTTATTTTGGATTTTCCGCTGCTAAGTTTTGTTAAGCCCCTAAGGCTATTGAGATTGTAAGCTTGACCATAAGGTCTCACTTTTGGATATTGATTAATAATTCGAGTTTCCCTTATTTAATATCGTGATTGTGGTGATGATTACCTCTATGTTTGACTGTGTGCACTAGCGTGATCCTGGACTAGTGCAGTATACACAAAGAGTCCGGATTTGCATATTCGGGTCTCGACAAATATGTACTTACCTATCGATTACTTGGCTGACAACTGTGAAGTCCATTTTATTCCTACTCAGGGAATCAAGGTAATATACCTTGTTCCATTTTGGTACAATTACTATTAAAATCCAATGAAAGTTCTGATGGAAGGGCATAAGTACATATTCCTTTTTGAGGCAACCCATCAGTCCTGCTGCAATGTACCTCTCGATGAGGGCTGTATCCCGGTCGATGGTATCCTTGGCGACCAAGTGTGGGTCCAAGAAACCAGCCGATGAGTTGGATAATCTAGCTTTAGTCAGCATGTATCTATATATATACACACGAAAGCAACAAATTAGATATGACATTTATCGGTATGACATGAACGGAGACTGTGATTGTACACACTTACAGCGTCCAGCATCGACGTCGAGAGCGTTGAGCGTGAACAGATCGAATAAATCCTCAAAGGCGACCACAAGCGTACACTCTTGAAGACTGTGGTGGAAATCATCCGACGTGAATTTGACAGTGATACTTGAGGTCCGTTCTCCCTCTGGCTTATTGGACTGCTGCATATACCACGTCTGCAATTGTATGCAACTATATGCTAGGCGTTCGAGGGCTTTTTGCTCGAGCAACGGCTCGCTAAGCACGAATTTGCGGGCCAAAGGTAGGTACGGTATATCATCATTGGTCTTCTTTGCTTTGCCCTTGCTGGCCTTGCTGCCTCGGCTATATTTCGACTTCACTGTAGTCGACTTTGAAGGTAGCAGCGGTGCAAGTTGCTCTGGTGAGAATAGCACCCGTGGAGATAGCACCAGTGTAGTTTCGGGTGGTGGAACCGATTGGTCTTGTAATGGAGATGGCACCGGTGCAGTTTCCTGTAGTGGAACCGATTGGTCTTGTAATGGAGATGGCATCGGTGCAGTTACCGGTGGTGGAACCGACTGGTCTTGTAATGGAGATGGCACCAGTGCATGTTGCTCTGGTCCTGCCACCGGTGAAGAAGCCTCCAGGGAGATGTCGCTTTTGGGCCACTGGATGAATGTTCCAATGGCCTGTCCTAGAGTCACGATCTCGTCGTTGGGGGGCTTCGGTAGCGGGACCACCTCAAAATTGACACGCACACCATCCACATTAACTTTTGCGAAGCCTGGCGCTAAAGCTTGATCGTGCACCATGGCCCCAATACCAGACAAATATGCCCGGCCCCAAGCAGCGTACAAGGGAATGGAGCCATATCTCACTTGGAGCCTGCACTTCGTAGGCTCCTACATAACGATACAAAATTAGCTACTCGAATAGGCCTATCAATGGAGCAAGCATTCGAGAGGTAATAATTATTACCAGGATGTCGTCCACAGGAAATTTGGCCTGGGTTTGCGTCAGATTGGACGCGCAGCTACTCGGACGGTTGTGCGGGCTATCTAGCACAGGAGCGGCGGTAGCGGCCTGCTGACTTTCTGTTTGTTTCTGCACCTCATCTCTGATTACATAAGCCAGCTCACCCATTAGCTCCTCTCTAAGAGATTCCTTGATCTCTTCTCGTAGCTGTGCGTCACGCTCGGCTTTGTTTCTCTTCCTACGCCGATACATTCCGGAGTCATCTTAGAAACCATGTTTCCAAGGAACGTAAAGCCCAAGGCCTCTCGTACGACCCGGGTGCTCCTTGTTTCCCAGGGCCACGGAGAGCATATCATTCTCCCTTGTTCCCTGGAATGATCCCAGGGTAGATTCAAAACTCAGCTCTTCCTGCAAGAGCACGACATGGCATTTCAATTCGTACGAAGTTGTGGAGTAATTACAAGCTACGTAGTTCGATCGATATCTTACCAGGCGCTGGGACACTTGCTGGTCTGCAGGGTTTCGAAAGGAGATGTCCCCCGATGTCGTTGTAGATGACCTTTCTCTAATCCAATTTTGAGCGCGGTCATCCGGGATATTGGAAAATGGCGGGGCGATGTCCTGTGCAGCTGCCAGGTCATCCTCCTTCCTCCACTGCGGTATTTTACCCGCATACCCAGCTGTGCCAAGTCTGTGGGGGTGTGTGTTTTTTGCCTGGAGGGCCTTGTGTGCCGTACTTGTACTTTTGAAATCCTCGGACGTCTTCATCGCCTTGAACTCTTCCCATTGTGGTTCCAGGAATGGGTATTTATGAAAAGGCGTTTCGTTCGACTCCACGTATTTCCTGACAAGCGTGCTCTTGAAGTTGTTCCATGCTTTGCACGCCGCTAGGTAGGTTTGTCGTTGCACAGCGTATAGGTGTTCTTCTGGGAACTCGAACGATGCCAAAATTTCGGTCCACAGCTCACGTTTTCGAGTGTCAGGCACGTTCTTCCACGAATTGTATGTGGTCTCAATTCGTTCTTGTGCAACTATTCCGACCATGCTTCGGAATGCGTTTACTGCTTTCTGAGGAAGGATAGGGACCCCAGATGCATCCACCGCTGTGAGGGTCTGTCGGCCCTCAGGCTTCTTCGATAGCCCTCTTCCTTGGCGTCTTGATGTTGGAGCGAACGCCTCCGGCGATGGTGTTGAAGAATGCGCGGGTGACATGTTGCTCATTTTGTGGGTCTATTAGGATAAGATGAGAAAGTGCCATACGATAAGATAAGAAAGTGCAATATCTATCTATTTCGCTCAATATTGGCGGTATATACATATATAATGTTAGCAATATGAAGTAACAAGCTACAAGCATCAATAATGTACCAATGTAGTATGTACGAAATAGCAAATTAAACTAAGCAACTGCAGTAAACAATGTACCAATGTAGTATGTACCAAATAGCAAATTAAACTAAGCTACTGCAGTAAACAATGTACCAATGTAGTATGTACCAAATAGCAAATTAAACTAAGCTACTGCAGTAAACAATGTACCAATGTAGTATGTACCAAATAGCAAATTAAACTAAGCTACTGCAGTAAACAATGTACCAATGTAGTATGTAGCAAATAGCAAATTAAACTAAACTACTGCAGTAAACAATGTACCAATGTAATATGTACCAAATAGCAAACTAATTAAACTACTGCAGTAAACAATGCTCACAATGCTCAAAACCCTAGTCCATCACAGAAACTGCTCACAATACTCAAAACCCTAGTCCATCACAGAAAGTGCTCACAATGCAGACGGTAATCGAGGAAGGTGGCCGATGAGGGGCTTGACGAGGGGCTCGGGGGAGGCGGCCGGTGACGGGCTCGACGAGGGGCTTGGGGGAGGCGGACGGCAACGGGCTCGACGAGGGGCTCAGGGGAGGCGGACGACGACGGGCTCGACGAGGGGCTCGGGGGAGGCGGACGGCGACGGGCTCGGGGGAGGCGGCTGGTGACGGGCTCGACGGAGGCGGCCGGCGACAAGCTCGGGGACGGCGGCGGCGACGGGCTCGGGGAGGCGGCCGGCGAGGGCTCGGGGAGGCGGAGGCGACGACGGGCTCGGGATTTAATTAGATCTAGATCGAATAACTGCGCAGCGCACACGGAAAACCCTAGCCAGTGGATATATATAGGGAGGTTATCACAGACGGTTCTAAACTTAGAACCGTCTGTGATGAATATCACAGACGGTTCTAAGTTTATAACCGTCTGTGATAGTTATACTATCACAGACGGTTTTAAACTTAGAACCGTCTGTGATATTGATATTGGTATCACAGACGGTTCTAAGTTCAGAACCGTCTGTGTTAAGCCTTTGCAACTGTAGTTATTAAGACAACACCAATAACCACAGCTGCATTCATATCAACCACCAAACAACTGCATTCATATCAACACCAACTAGCTGCATTCACACAGTGTATTTCTTGATACATTTTGTCATTCTCAAATACATCACACTGCAGCATTGTTCTATACATAAATGCATGCCAATTCACATGTACGTCACACATATACATCACATATACATAAATGCCAATACACATATACATTTTCACATATGCATTTTGTCACACATTTTCACATATACATCTCAAAATTATCACACATTTTCACATATACATTCTTATTGTACTTGCTTATTTTCTTTAAAAATTAGCCCTTCATCATAATCAATGCGTACGTAACTAGTTTCGTCATGTTGTTCATCGTCGACCCTTATGCCATTTCCAAAAGGAGGTAACTCGTCAAATTGATTGTATTCCTCCTCGTCCACTACATTCTCCACTCCGACAATTCTCCTTTTCCATGAAGAACTACATGGCGTTTCTTATTTGCCGGGTCAGTTACATAGAAAACTTGAACAACTTGATTGGCGAGTATGAATGGTTCATCTTTGTACTCGACACGTTGGAGGTCCACGGTCGTGACACCGTACTTGTCAACCTTCACCTGTGGGAGATGCACCCAACGGCAGCGAAATAAGGGGATCTTAAAAACCACATAGTCGAGCTCCCAAATCTCTTCTATGAAGCCATAGTACGAGTTTCTCGACCCATCGGTACTGAATGCATCTATGCGGACACCGCTGTTCTGGTTAGTGCTCTTGACATCCTGAGACTGCGTATAGAATGTGTACCCATTTATGTCATATCCTTGCCATATCACAACTGTAAATGTCGGCCCTTTTGCCAACCATGTCAGCGTCTCACTCGGTGAGCTCGTAGCGATTTGCTCCTTCAACCATTGGTTGAACCGACGGTTGTGTTGCCTCATGATCCAAATATCCGGCCGCTCCGGATTCTGTTGCCGAAGCACATCCTTGTGCTGGTCCACATAAGGCGCCACTTCAGTCATGTGTTGCAACACCGTGAAATGGGCTTGAGTATACGTGTCCATATCTGGAGTGATTGCTTTCCTTCCGATAGTTCCGAGACCCTTCAGCCTCCCCTCATGACGAGATTGAGGGACACCTATCGGTTGAATCTGAGCCATATAATCGACACAAAACTCAATGACCTCTTCGCTTGCATAACCTTCGACGATGCTGCCCTCCGGCCGAGAATGATTCCGTACGTAGGACTTGAGAATTCCCATGAACCTCTCAAATTGGTACATGCTACGTAGGAATACAGGCCCACACATTTTTATCTCCCACACAACATGAACAATGAGATGGACCATGATATCGAAAAACGAAGGAGGGAAATACATTTCAAGGTGACATAGAGTCATCACCACCTCGTCCTGCAGAGCAAATAGTCCTTCGAGATCAGAGCAAATAGTCCTTCGGGATCGATGACCTTTTGAGCAATTGTGTTAAAGAAATAACATAGCCTCATGATTGTCTCTCGGATTTTGATCGGCAAAATATTTCTAATTACAATAGGGAGCATCTGTGTCATCAGCACATAACAATCATGAGACTTCATGCCATTTAACTTCAAATCTTGCATCGAAACAAGTTTCTTCACGTTGCCGGAGTAACCAGACGGAACTTTGACACCATGCAAGCACTGGCACAGTTCTGTTTTCTCAGCCTTGGACAGAGTGTAACACGCAGGGGGAAGGTACGTTCGTCCATTATCAGTGCTTGTCGGTGCTAACTCAGGCCTGATGTCCATGTCAGCCAAGTCAAGCCGTGCGTTGACGCCGTCCTTTGTTTTATCACAGATGTTCAGTAAGAGACCAATCAAGCTGTCGCATACATTCTTTTCTACGTGCATGACGTCGATGCAGTGTCGAACATCTAGGTACTCCCAATAAGGTAAGTCCCAAAATATTGATCTCTTCTTCCAGGTGTTCTTCTCATGAGCCCTCAATTTACGTCCCTTTCCGAGGACAACATCTACATCCTTAACCATATCATAAACCTCGTGTCCCCTTAAATGCCTTGGAGCTGAACCGTCTTCCTTCTCTTCGTCAAATTGTTTCTTCATCTTGCGGTATGGGTGAGCCCTCTGAAGGAACCGGCGGTGACGCATGTCGACAGTTTTGCGTGAGTGGTTCAGCCACACACTCTCGGTACAATCTAAACAGTGAGTACAAGCTTTGGCACCTTTTGTACTATGGCCCGATAGGTTACCAAGGGCAGGATAATCATTTATGGTGCAGACAATAAGGAACGCAGAGTGAAGTTCTCTCGTTTGTATGCATCCCATACCTGTACCCTTTCGTTCCACAGTACTTTTAGATCTTCCACCAACGGTGCTAGGAACACATCAATATCATTCCCAGGTTGTTTTGGCCCTTGGATAAGTATCAACAGCAAAATATACTTTCGCTTCATACACAACCAAGGAGGAAGGTTATAGATGCAGAGAGTCACGGGCCATGTGCTATGTCGACTGCTCATGCTACTGAAAGGATTCATTCCATCTGTACTCAGTCCAAACCTTATATTCTTTGGTTCTGCACCGAAGTCTGCAAAACTCCTATCGATGTTTCTCCACTACGCGGAATCAGCAAGGTGTCTTAGCATTCCATCCTTCTTGCGCTCCTCCGAGTGCCAACGCAGCAGTTTTGCCTCCTTTGGATTTGCAAAAAACCTTTTCAAACGGGGAATTATAGGAAAATACCATGCCACCTTAGTAGAAAGTCCTTTCTTCGCCTCTGTTCCCTCACCATCATCTGATTGATTGTTACGTTTGTATCGGGATACGTTGCACACCGGACATACATGCATGTTTGCATACTCTTTACAGTAGAGGATACAGTCGTTCGGGCATGCATGTATTCTTTCTACTTCCATTCCCAACGGACAAAGAACCTTCTTGGCTTTATATGTGGTTTTAGGCAACTCATTTCCCTCCGGAAGCATGTCCGCTAAAAAACCTAGCAGCGCCGTGAAACTCTTGTCGGACCAACCGTTGCTTGCCTTCAATTTCAACAGTTCAAGCACGGCCGACAACCTCGTGTACTTGCAGCCCGTGTACAAAGGTTTCTCCAAGTCCTCCATCAAGCCCCGGAATTTAACATACTCTCTCTCATCATAGTTCTCTTCCACATCGCGAAGCATCTGATCCAGATTATCATCATGCAACCTATCCGAATCCAAACGACAATCGACATCATCAGGCGGCATGTCATTCACTTCACCGATGATGTCATCCGGTGGCATATCATTCACTTCACCGGCGATGTCATCCGGTGGCATATGATCATTCACTTCGCCATGACTGGTCCAACACGTATAATCCTTTTTGAAACCCCTCCGAATCAAGTGCGCTTCAATTTGCCCTCGGTTCTTAAACATCTTCAAATTCTCGCAGTCAGTGCATGGACAGCACATATATTCCACCCCCTTATTCAACATATCCTCCTCGGTGGCTCTTATAAAAGCAGACACGCCATTAATGTACTCTTCACTGACACGGCTCGCGGCATACATCCAGCTTCGGTCCTACGTTACGTACATATATAACAACTTAGTATTAAAATTTAGATTAACTAATTATTACTACATATATACCGGCCACATTTATTATATTGAGACTTAATTTGCTAGCTCAATTCATATTATAAACACAACAGCTATTATATAACCAACAATTTTGCAAATTAACCATCTTCAATAACACTCATGGATTACTTAGACCAAAATTGTAATGCAATTAAAGAAAAAATAAATTTCATTACTAACCATATCTAGAGCAACCAGGAAAGTATGAATCTTCAAAGCTCAATCTCTGCCTCTTCCCACCAAATTAACTGGCCTGAAATCGCCTAGCTTCCTCCCGAGTGAAAAAGTGCGCAGAAGTGGTTAGATCTGGATCGAAATGAAGACAGATGTAGTCTGAGCAGCGCAATAAATGCCTTAGTGCCATTATCACAGACGATTTTTTATTAAAAACCGTCTGTGATAATCTGGGATTATCACAGACGGTTCTTAATATAGATCGACCGTCTGTGATACTCCTTTTTCCCGCCACAAATACCACAGACGGCCTCCAAATTACAACCGTTTGTAATAGTGTTCATCACAGACGGTTTCACAAAACCGTCTATGATGAGGCGTCTACTATGTGGCTTTCTGTAGTAGTGTCGGTTGGTATTGTTAGATATTAATTTTATTTTCTAGAGTAGAAAACACTACTATCGACAGTGTTATCACAGACGGTTCAAAACCGTCATCACAGACAGTTTTTGAACCGTCTGCATTTATATCAATGATAATAGGTGGTTATCACAGACGACTCCTAAACTGTCTGTGATAAGTTAAAACACAGACTTTTTTTTCAAAAAACTGTCTGTGATATTCCACTATAACAGATAGTTTTTCAAAAAACCCATTTGTGATATCATATATATTACAGACGATTGTTTTTAACAACTGTTCGTGATAGCAGAATATCACAGATTATTTTTGTTATTAACCGTTTGTGATATCGTACATATCACAGACGGCTGTTTTTAAAAACCGTCTGTGATATCTATATATTACAGATGGTTTGGAACACTAAACCGTCTGTGATAGCTATTCCAAAATGCTACGTTATTTTCTATTTTTTGGTAGCCTTAGGAAATGCTAGCCATGCCCTCTAAAAATAAGCAAGAAGTTCACACACACACATATAGCACAAGACAATCATTACACAAATATCATAAATGAATTAAACAACGCAAGTAGATCACATATATAGCCCACATGCCAATCGTTACACATATCTTACAAATGAATTAAACAACTAAATGAATTGTTTGATGAAGCACAATTGAGTGATTAAAATTGAATCTAATGTTTTAGAATCTAACCAGCATTGCCGGGGTGGAACTCTCTAGTATTGTTTATGACCTCTGCTATCAAGAATTGAGAGAGTTTTCCTTGAATTTTGGTGAGTTTGTCAAGATCGATGCACTTTTGTTGAATTCCACACACTGTCGCTAGGAGTAGTTAAATTCATTAGCGCATATACACACACATATATATAAATTGATAATCATAAAATAATTATTGGCAGGGTGACAAACCTCTGGATCATTCGACTTAGCGTCCATGATTTCCTTCATATGGCAGCAAACATAGAATCAACATATGTTGCACTATAGCTGCTGGTGGCACTGTAAAAATAGAATTACATACATAGGTATTGTCAATTCTAGAGGCATTATAATGAAGTGTGATATAGGATTGTTGTGTTGTAGTGGGTACCGAAAATCGTGTCCTATGTCACAGTGTGGCGCTAAATTCCTTGTGTCCCCCTCCCTAGGCAACATAAGCGCTGAATGACCTACATGATTCCAAAAAGTTAGCCTTGGCCATTGCAAATAAAGGGAAGATTACAATAGAGTTACGTATGGAGGAAACGAGTTTACCTGTTAATTGCTTGTTGCACATGGGTGAAGTCATGATTGCCACTAAGGAATCCAGGTATATTACCTTGCTCCACTTTGGTACAATCACGATCAGAATCCAATGACCCCTAGTCATGTATATCGGCATCATAATTAATCCTAAGTTCATTTAGTGCTACAAATAAAATTTATATGGCAACTAGTGAAGCACTTACCGTTGGTTGAAGGGTACCATACTCGTCACTATGAGCAATCAATCCTCTCATTATGTAATCTTGGACAAAAGATGCATTATCATTGATGGATTGCTCAGAGACCAAGTGTGGGTCGAGGAAACCCATCGGTTCTCATCATTGCTGGACTTGTTGGATCATGGATCTATTCATAAGTAATGAGTTATGGCATTTTTCTGTATTACGTGAATGTAGAACATGATTGTACAGTACACTTATAGTGTCTAGCATTATAGAAGTGAGGCATCGAGTTTGTCGAGGTTGAATAGTAAGAATAAGTCTTCGAAGGTCACAAGGAAGTAGCCTGAGTCATGGAGGAAATGCGCCTCCATGTATCTCATGGTGAATCTGCTGTGGCAGTTTGGCTTCATGTTGGGCCTCCTCATGTACCAGGTATGCACAGTATTGCAAACCAATCCAAGCCTAGGTAATTGTGACTTGGGAACCCATGACACTCTGAGAATGAACTTCCATTGCCCAGGAGGCACCTTAATCTTGTTCGGTTGGGTCTTAGCGCCTCACTTGTGATACATTTTCGGTAGCGTCTACACGGGAGTTGATGCGATGGGCTCTACTGAAGTGGACCTTGAGGTGGAGCCACAGGAGCCAATGTGACAAGTCCAGGGCGAAGCCCCTCTTACACCACTGGATGTGGAGATCATGGCATGGATGGGTCGAGGGAGATGTCTCTCTTGGGGCACTGGATGAATGTGTGGACGGTATCTCCTAATGTCATAATCTCTTCATTTGGGGGCTTCTCAAGAGAGACGGTCCTAAAAACATCATTAATCATGTTTACCTGGACCTTCATGAAATTGGTCTCTATTTGGGCACCATGCACCAGCATACCTAACAGCCATGGATATGCCATTCCCACCCAGTGTCAATGGGAATGGAGCCAACAAGCCTGACTCTGAGGATGAACGATGTGGGCTCCTACATATATAACAATACACGATGAGCTAAGGCATCCACCAGGTATATCTACATAGCATTTTAGAGAGGTACATTATCTAGAATTCATCGATAGGTAAGTGGGCATTACTATGTTCAGTAAGTGGTGTGGATGCACAGCTACTCCGACGTTGAGGGGGACTGGGTACCACATTAACGGGGTGAGTTGTGATTGGTTGCGGACTTATCTCAGTTCTTCTCTTAATGAATCCATCTCTCCTCAAAGTGAGGCAGTCTTCTCTTGAAGTGAGGCAGATAGTTGTTCCTTAAGTTGTGCACAAAGCTCCTATTTTATTTGTTCATCGTGATAGGCCTTGGATCTCTTCCTACTCCTATACACACCGGAGTCATTTGGGAATCCATGCCTCCAAGGTACGTAAACCCCTAGGCCTCGTGTGTGACCTGGGTGCTGCTTGTTTCCCAGTGCCTGTGATAGTATATCCCTCTCCCTGTCTTCTTCAAAGGAGTCTTGGGAAAATTTGGTTGTCAATGCTTGCTGCAAGAGGCAATCATATTATTTTAGACTCCATAAACTTCAAAAGGTATTAACAACTATGTAGTTTAACATATCTTACCAGGCGTTGGGACACTTATTCATCTACGGGGTTTTTGACAGAGAAGACACTCAAATACGTGGTTGATGACCTTGCTCTTAATTAGTTTCAGGTACGCTCATTTGCAATTTAGGCAAATGGCAAGAAGACCTCCGATTGGATTGCGACCTCGTCCTGCATCCTCCATTGTGGGATTTTACCTGTGTACCCAGCGGTGCCGAATCTGTGAGGATATGTGTTTTGTGCCTGGAGAGCCTTGTGCACCGCACTTTGTTGTTCAAATTCGGTCATCGTCTTCATCTACACAAAGACCTCCCATATTTCCGGCAACACGAAAGGATACCTCATGAAGGATGTGCGACTCTTGGCCATGTACTGCGTGACAAGCGTGTTCTTGATGTTCTTCCATGCTTTTTCCATCACGAGAAGTGCATACTGTTACATGAGTCCCTAGACTTCTTCTGGGATCTAACAAACGACTTTTTTATTTCCTCCTACAACTAAGTTTTCTGAACCTTTGTCAAATCGTTCCATCTCGCTATGGTGGTGAGAACCCGTTGCCTTCCAGTTATCCCATAGGTAGTCTAGAATGATGCCATTGCTTTCTTCGGTTGCAGAGGGATCCCATTCAAAGAGACCACCGTGATGGTCATTCGGCTCTCTGGCCTTTTTGATACTCCTCTGGCATGCTTAGTTACCCTGGTCTTCAAAGCGTTAGACCCAGATAATGATGACAATGACTGTGCAAACATCATCTATCTAACAAGAAAAAACAAATTCTACCATGTAATCCTCCTCTTGTAGTAATGTATATATTTAGATTTAATTCCAGCATAATTAGATATGATCAAAGCACATTTGCAGCAGTATATAAATGACAAAATTACATATAAACATGTAATTTTATCATGTCATTAAAAACATAAACATAAAGCAGGAAGCATGATGACTGCTAAAATGAGCATAAAGAGCATTCTCAAGAATAGGGAATCAATTAAAATAAGAATAAAGCTCAAATAGTTTAGTGCTCTCAGATGTAGGGTTACACAAGAATTAATCTTGGCCCTCCCACTACTATTGTCTATACTCTTCACTAATTGGTTATACCAAATGATATTCAAACCTTAGGGAGGAGGGGCAGCGCCGAGATGAGAGGAGGCGTCGGGAGGGAGAGGCAGGTAGTGACGGGAGGGAGAGGCGGCCGACGTTGAGAGGGAGAGGCGGTGTCACGAGGGAGAGGCGGGCAGTGCCGGGAGGGAGAGGTGGTCAGTGTCGGGAGGGAGAGGTGGCGGTGTATTATCACAGATAGTTTTTTCCGCTAAACCGCATGTGATAGTTCTCTATTTTTCAACTAGTCTCAAGAAATGCATGTAAGCCATTCAATATAAGAAAACCAAGCATAATCATAAATGTAATTATTTCTTAGTTACTAAATCAATTACAATATAATAGTTCCATAATTATATGCTGAGTTTCTTAATTTTGATTACATTGCAATAATTTCCAAATAGGTGCTCTCTGTGTGGGATCATTGATTACATTTGGATATTTCCTTTTAAATAAAGCCCTTGATGATAATCGACACACATATAGCTTGCTTCATCGCCTTGTTCTTTCTTGAGCCTGATGTCGTCTCCAAATGGAGGCAACTCATCAAATTGATTGTACTCTTCCTTATCCACGACATTCTCAACTCCAACAATCCTTCTTTTTCCATGAAGAACTACATGGTGTTTCTTATTTGCCAGGTGTCGGGCCCCCGGATTTCCAAACCCGGACCCTCTGTGTATTACAGCACTAGTCCCAGATCAAAGCTAGTGCACACAGTTAAACAGAATGGAAAACATCACCATCAACGATTTATTACAATAATCAAGTGTACTGACCACAAGGTCTCATTATTACAATAGAGGTTTAAGACCTCGCACACAAGAAATAAAACGGAAGCAAAGATAACTCGAGTACGACCCATCAATTCGCCACAGGCAATTGACTGGGGAAGCGCGACCTAGTCCTCCGGGAAGAATCCGTCACAGCCACAAGCGAAGCAGTAGTCGTAGACACCTTCTTGAGCTTCAACTTCCTCTGAGATTTATTTTTGAGTGTAGCATGTGAGTACATAAAGTACTCCGCAAGTCTTGGAAAAAATACATAGATGCAAGGCTTGACAAAGGAAGGCTATATGGTTCTTTTGCACAAAGCAATATTTTATAATTTCAATTAGTACTAATTATTTTCTAAGGCATCAGTTAAATAAAGTAAATGATTTTAACAGAACTAACAATTATTCTCTAGTGAAGGTTCCATCCACCTACACTAGCTTAATCATTTCCAACTGAACAAGTTAATATTGCGGGTTACATCCACCCTCTCTGGCTCCAACCGCCAGGATACCCTTCCGAGAGTTCCCTCCACTCTCGGAATACAAAACTTTTGATTTTAAAACAAAACCAGAAATCTACCATGTGAATGCATTCCTTGCCCGCCCTTGACCGTGGGCACGGCTATTCGAATAGTTTTACACTCTGCAGAGGTTGTACAACTTTACCCACAAGAGATAAATTATCCTAAAAGTCAACACGCTTCCTTGGGCATAAGACCCAGATAAAATATCACAAAGCCTTTACCTTACTCTAATCTAGCTAGATACCACCCGCTGAGGTTTCACCGCAGGTAGGCTAACTGCCCGAACCGAAGCCCCCTCTTGCGCCATATGAGTACAGTAAATCCCTGTCCCTCACTGTGAATAACCAGTCCATCCCTGGCACCCACTTTCCACTGGTGGCACCTAAACTAGACTATCATAAGTTAGTCAGCTAAGTCGTACCCATATAGACTTGTGGCTGTACGGTTAATGCTCAGTCTGGACAAACACAAGCGTCGGTCCTTAATTGACTAGGGTGGAACATACACTTAACAAGATCTCGTGCTAACTGCACCAAGCCAAACTAGCCATCCACCCTAATCTAAATCATCTTTCACATTTTATTTTATTTTAAAAAGAACAGTGGCAACTCCATTCACCACTAAATTCATAAACAAGGGTATTACAATAAATCATAATTTCCCATTTTCAATATTTCAAAGGTATTATTTAGCATGACTAAGCATTAAACTACCCATCTACTATTCACAAGTCATAATAATAATCTCATTATTGAGACAAAGGAAGTTCTAGGGTGACAAAGGTACATGGCATTCAACTCCAATTGAGGGTATAACAAAATTTGGATTAGCTACTACCTTAATATTTGAACTAAGGTTTTATGTAAATAGCAATGCACATAATTTAAAATAATTAAAACATTTCAAAATCATAGGTTCAAGATGATCAAAGGAGACTTGCCTTCTTGCAGGGTTTCTGGGTCTTCTTGCTGCTGTGAAGAAGGGTCGTCGACAACGTTGGAATCTACGCGAGAAAAGACGAAGCAAACAAAGCAAATAAATACAAATAAAATTCAAATAAACTCCAAAAATTCAACAGAGGCCATAGTTGGGTAGATTATGATTTTAGATGAATTTAGAAATTTGAATGGCTGGATTTGGAGTTAAAATGAGAAAGTTATGCTCATTTGAAAATCTCAGATTGAATAAATCTAGAAATTCCCAAATTTCTGACAAGTGGGGCCCACTGGGATATTAGATTTTAAATTCTATTTTTTTATTCTAAGAGACTGACAGGTGGGGCCCACTGAACAGTAACCACTGGCGGTCACTGACATGTGGGACCCACTGGATAGTGAGCCCACTGACTCAACCTCTGACACGTGGGACCCACTGGACTCCGGGCCCACTTGTCAGAGACCAGCACAGAGGGGGTGGGGCCCAGGCGGCAGTGGCCAGCGCAGACCGGCGGCCGCTGACGTGTGGGGCCCACTTGTCAGCGCGGGATTTTAAAAGAATGGTTCGACCTCAGCGTGCGGAGCCGGGGGCTCGAACACGCGCCGAGGGAACCGAGGGGAGGGAAGAGCGAGCGGTGATAGCCAAGTGAGCGGGGAGGCGTTGCTACCCCTAATGGGTAGGTAACCCTCTTGAGGGATACCTGCGGGAGGGCCGGGCGGAGATGGTCGGAGGCGAGGTTGCCGGCGGCGAGGGAAGGTCGGAGGGGTGCGGGCGGTGCGTGAAATGCAATCCTTGAGCGGACGGGGTTCGGTTGGAGGGGTCGACGAGGTGCGACGACGAGCGGAGAAGGCCGGCGATGAGGGGGTGGTGGAGCTGGCTCGGGTCCTCCGGCGCGACGGCGCTCCGGCGGCGGGGAGGGGCGGCTGAGGTGTCGAGGAGGATCGCACGGACGAGAGGGAGCTCGGGGAGAGAGAGCGCACGGTGCTGGGGTGCTACAGGGCTCGGGAGAGGAGGTGGAGAGCTCTGGGAGGTGGTGCGGGAGGAGGCGAAGCCGAGCGGGGCTTTTATAGGGCGGAGGAGGGGACACTGGCGCAGCAATTCCTCGCCGGTGGGTCGGCCGGAAAAAGGAATGAAAGGGGGAGAAACGGGAAAGAGGGGGCGCCGATGGAAGGGGAGCACGGAAGATCGGGGATTCGGTCGCGGTGGCGTCCGGGGCTTCCAAAACCGGGGAGAAGACGGAGGGAAAGGCCGGATTCGGCTCGGGTACGGTCGGCCGGCGAAAAAGGAAGGAGGGGAGGAAGAAAGGAAGGAGGCGGCTCCGCGGGGACGACGGGCCTGACAGGCGGGGCCCGCAGGTCAGCGAGGTGAGGGAGGAAGTGAGAGCGGGCGGCTGGATGGCCCGCGCGGAGACTCGGCTCATCCAAGCCGTCCACGCGTCGGGCGAGGAGGAGGGAAAGGCGGGGCCGCCGGCTGACGGGCCGGGCCCGCTAGACAGCAAGGGAGAGGGAGGTGCGGCCTGGATCGGCCGGGCGGCGACGTGGGCGGATCTGGGCCGTCCACGCGTCGGCCGGAGGGGCAGGGAGGAATTTTTATTTTCCAAATTTGATTTAGATTTTCAGAAAAGGCTAGAAAATTATTTAGGCCTCAGAAAAATATGAAAATACCTCAAAAAATTCCAGAAAATTCACAGAAGCTTCCGGACATATTTTGGACTAAACAAAAATTATTTCCATCTACTGTTGGTATTTTATTTTCATACTTTAAATTACCTTTTAAATTTTAAAAATAGGTTATAAACTCCAGAAAATTCAGAAAAGCCAAATAAAATCCAATTAGCTTAAAATAATTAATTTGAATTTAAATTTTTCAAAAAGCCAAATTTTGGGATGTTACACCAGGTCAGTTAAACAAAAAACTTGAACAACTTGCCTTGCAAATACGAATGGTTCATCTTTGTATCCTACACATTCAAGGTTCACAGTAGTGACACCATACTTGCGACCTTTACACCCGTGGGAGTTGGACCCAATGGCATCGAAATAGAGGGATCTTGAAAATTACGTAGTCAAGCTCCCAAATATCCTCTACAATCTCGTAGTATGAGCTTGGGCTAGCAGTACTAATGTGCGCATGAAATGCATCTATGTGAACACCTGAGTTCTACACTGTGCTCTTTCTGTCCTGATCTACTGTATAAAATATGTACCCGTTAATGTCGTATTCTTGCAATGTCACAATTGTAGATTTTTGCCCTTTTTCCAACAATTGTAGTGTTTCACTTGATGACCTCTTAGTCAATCGCACCTTCAACCATTTGTTGAAACCAACGGTTGTGTTGTCTTGTGATCCAAACCTCTGACTGGCCTGGATTCTCTTGTATCATGTGTTTTTGCTCTTCAATATACAGGGTCACTTCAGTCATATGTTGTAAAACCGTGAAATGGGCTTGAGCATACGTATCTAGATTTGGAGTTATTACTTTCCTTCTGATGGTCCCGATGCCCTCCAGCCTCCCCTTGTGACCAGATAGAGGTACACTTATCGGTTCAACTTGAGCCATGTAACCGATGCATAACTCAATGACCTCTTTGATTGCATAACCTTTGATGATGCTACCCTCTAGTCGAGATCGATTGCGTACATAGGATTTGAGAATTCCCACGTACCTCTCGAATGGGTACATATGACATAGAAACATGGGCCGCATATATTTATCTCTTTCACAAGCTGGAAATGAGATGGACCATGATATCAAAAAATGTTAGAGGGAAATATAACTCAAGATGATATAGAGTCATCACCACCTTAGTCTGCAGAGCATCTAGTCCATTGGGATCGATGACCTTCTAAGCAATTGCATTAAAGAAATAACATAGCCTCATGATTGTCACTCGAACCTTTTTTGGCCCATTCAAATTTCTAAATTCATAAAAAATTCCCCTCTATACATTTCTAGCCTCAATTCAAATATTTGAAGTCAATTTGAATTTATTTGAATTTGGTGGGTTATTTTCACGTGTAGACTTCGATGATTAGGGAAAATTCTTCGAAGAAGATTCAAACCAAGTTGAAGAGCAAGGCAAGTCACACTCCTTGATCATGTTGATCCCAGTTTTCAAAATAAAATTATGTTGATTTAAACTATATTGCATGCATATTTTTATTCAACGTATTTCAATTCAGTTTTAAATTTAGTTATTGCCTACATGTTAATTCCTCCATTGAATTTGAATTCCTCAACACCTTGTCACCCTAGATTCAAACTCTAGTTAATACATTAGTGTTGGCTAGAGAGTTTAATCAAATGCTTAGCCCTGCATAGTCATATAATTTTGTTTGGGGTATCTTTCACATAAAATGACGAACCTTTTCACATAAAATGATAAGCTTTTCAACTGTACTCCTGACTTTGGTGAGTCAAGGAGGTTTATGAATTATTTTGAAAACAAAATATCAAACTTGGTTTAGACTTAGGCAATTGGTTAGAGTGGTGGGTGCGGCATGCCCTGTTGGTTGGAGCCGCAGTGGTTGATTGTCGTGCACGGGGGTATGTGGTTGGGCCTAAGTCAGATTAAGGACCGGTCTGTATGCTACTGTTGCAAAGCCCTAATCGTACTACCACATGGCTGGTATGGGACAGCCCTGGCTGAATAATTTGCGAAGTCCCAACCTGAGTCAAGTCGTAGGCTGAAAGTGAGCGTGGTTGGTGCCATGTGAAGTCTCACTTGGGCGAGCATGGTTAAGCCATGAGAAGTCTCGTCTAGGCTCAAAAGGGGGTCCCGGTCTGGTGGATTCCTTACTGGGGTGAAACCTTAGAGTTGGCACAACCAGGTTGAAGGCTTTGCATTGTAAAGGCCTTATCACGACTCCTCGCCGCACACCTAAGGAGTGTGTAATCACGTGGCAATATGGGATGATCGTGTCTTGTGGGTAAAGCTGTACAACCTCTGCAGAGTGTATAATTTATCCTGGATAGCCGTGCCCACGGTCATGGGCATGCTGAGTAAAAGTTTTTCATGGATTAGATTTTGTTTTTCAAAAATGATTTTCGAAAACCTTATGGATGGATGGAATCCATGAGAGAATGAAAACCTTGTGGGTGGATAGAACCCATGAGAGAGATTGGAAGCTTGTGGATGGATGGAATCCACGAGTGTTTGGAAACGTGTGGATGGATGGAATCCATACGTGATCTTTTGGAAATGATGGTCCGGGTGGGATGCTCGTGGATAGGTTGGTGTTTGGTCGAAGCCTGCACTGACGGTATTATTTTCTACTACAAGTATCGTTTTTTACTTACTGTATTAAATTCAGCATTTTCAATCTATCTATTGTATTTCGTAAATGCTGTTTTATGCAAACTAACCCTATAAGCCTTCCATTGAAGCCTTTATCATTATGTTGCATTTCTCCGTGTGATTTGCGGAGTACAAGTTTGTACTCACCTTGCACCCCCCTACACAGAGGAAGATGTCGTCGACCACGGTGAAGATCTGGACGAATAGGCCGCGTCTTACTGTCGTTTGCCTGTGGGCAGGCTTGGGCTTCGCTATTTATCAGTTTACTTCCGCAGTTATTTTCTTTATTTATTTTTTGCCAATGGGTGTTGATGTATGACTTGGCCATAAGGCCGTACCCTTTTATTTAATATAATCAGTCATTTGTGTTTGGTATTTAGCTTTGTTGTACTATGTGCACTAGCTGATCCTGGACTAGTGCGATTTACACAAAGGATCCAGGAGTCGTTACTCCGGGTTCCAACAGCTGTTTATTGGAACAGTCTATGATGTATATTTATCACAGACGGTTATTTGTTGGAACCATATGTGATGTGTATTTATCATAGATAGTCCTACTTTAGAACCATCTATGATATCCAAATTTTTTATATTCAGACTCTAGGGTTTTCCTCCCCCTACCCAAACAATTAATTTTCTCTAACTCTCCCTGCTCCCCCCAAGCCTGCCACTGCCGCCCTCGACACCGCCTCCTCCTCGGGTCTGACACACCTCCTTTTCCGAGCCTGCCACCTCCTCCCTGAGCATGAGCCGCGGTCTCCTTGAACTTGGCGCCCCTCCTGCCCCGAGCTCGGCGCACCTCCTCCCCGAGGTCACAACCTCCTCCCTAAGCATGAACTGCCACCTCCCTGAACCTGATGCCCCTCCTCCCCTGAGCTCAGTGCGCCTCCTCCCCTTGACGTGCCTTGCCTAGTTTTCATCTCAATGATTTTGATTACCATCAATGTATTCCAATTGTTGAGTATCACTTTGCATATATATGTGCTATACTAGTTGATAAATCTAGAATTGATTTGATGCTGGTACTGGGAGATATTGCTAGTGATTCTATGGTTCGGTTTAATTAGCTTGGTGATGATTGTCATAATCTAAAATTGAATTGGTAATTGAAAAAAGACTTGAGCCAAAACTAGATTGCTTTCTATTGTCAGTTTTATCTATTAGTTTTATTCTTTTTGTTGTTCAGTTTTGGCTGAAACCAGTTTGATCAATTTTGTTTTGTGAATTTGTTGTTCCACTATGAAATATTTACACTGTTATGCATGGTTTGTCGAATAGGCTTATTAAAGACAATTTTGTGAAATATTTGTGGACATCACATACTTATATTTACGGTATTCTATTTCATGTATAATAAGTAATTATATAACTTTGCAAATTTGTTCTCTTCTGATATGTAGCATGTATGGATTTTTTGTGGTAGCTATATACTTAATAAGAAAGTATCCTAATTTCTTCCCTACATATCCCAATTATATTCCAAATATTTATTAATTGGTGTGTATACCCATACATATAGAGAATCTTATGATAATATGTTCATGCGTGTCAGAACTTCTATTTCTTGTGAAGATGTTATCCGCTCATTCTCCATCATCGTCGCCTCATACATTTGATGCATGGTCATCTAGAAAATCCAAGTGTAATGGAAGAGGAATATCGAGAAGGCCCGAGAGTCGATGTATCATCATGGATGTCAATGCGTGTGGGACCCCACTCAATCCTCGCCGAGCAGCGTCCGCATTCTAGAGAATGGTCGAAATAGTTGCACAGGAATGGGTCAAGATCACCTACATTTCATGAAATGATTTGACCAAAGCTCATAAAGATGCACTAAAGCCTCTGCGCAACGACACCTGTTACTAGCAATGTGCAAAGCATAGAAGAACTTAAAGAGCATGCTTATCAAGAAATATATGGAGAAGGATCAGACACCCTTCCGGAAGTATCTGTTCATGGAACTGTACTAGCAAGACTTTATGGTGAACAAGACGATAGATAATTTTAGGAGTGAAAGTATGGCGCACAGGGCCCTCTACGCAAAAAAACACACACCCCAACAAACTCGGCACCATTGGGTAAATGGGTAAAATCCTGCAATGGAGGAAGGAGGATGAGTAGGCAATCCTATGGGAGGCCTCCCCACCATTTGCCAGGATCTTTGATGAGCGTGCCCGAAACTAGATGATAGCGAGTTCATCTACCATATCTTCGGGGGCCATCTCCTTTCCAAACTCTGCAGACAAGGAAGTGTCCTAGTGCCAGGTAAGATATTGAACTATATAGTTTGTAATTACTCCATAACTTCATAGGAAGTGAAATAACATGTCTGGCTCTTGTTGGAAGTGCTGAATCAAGAATCTTCCCATGGCTCATTCCAGGTAGTCAGGGAGAGTGATATACTCTCCTCAACCCTGGGAAACAAGGAGCACCCGGGTCACATGAGAGGTATTGGATTTATGTTCCATGGAAACAAGGATTCTCAGAGGACTCCGAAGTGTACTAGAGTAGGAAGGGAGCCAAAGTTGAGCATGATGCACGGCTACGAGAAGAGATTCATGAATCCCTCAGAGAGGAGATCACTAATGCAATTAGAGATGAGATGTGATGGTAGATAGAGAGCATTAAGGAAAGGCTTAGGGGAAATTAGTTGCAAGCCCCCACTGCTACTTTGCTAGCCAGCCCCCAACTGTCCGAGTAGCTGCGCGTCCAACCCTACCTCAGAAAGTGATGACAGATTTTTTGTCGATGACATCCTAGTAATAATTATTCACTACTACAAAAGAAGTTATACTAGATGCCTCATCACGGACGGTTAACCAACATCATCAGTATTAAGTATAACCACAGACGGTTTTATTACAAACTATCTGTGAAGAGAAATATCACAGACGGTTCATAGTGAAATCGTCTGTGAAGTATCACAGATGGTTCTTACCCAGAACCATCTATGATATTGCCAAATATCACAGACGGTTTTTTATTTAAACTGTTTGTGATACTTCACAGATGGTTTATATTAAACACTGTTTGTGATATTACCTCATCAAAAATGGTTTGTATTAAAAACTGTTTGTGAAATTTTGCTACCCGATTTTGCCACCCCTCTATTCAAACTTTCAAATTGAAGTATCGTGACCTCTTAGTTTTGCTACCCAAATGCCCTTATATATGCCTACCCCACACACCTCCCCTAAATACACTCCAAACCAATCCACCTACTAGCTCCCCCAACCACCGCACAATAAACTCTTGTTGTAAGAGTACCTTCTGTAGTTTCACCGTTGTGACACAACGGTGACACTGCCTCCTTCTCTCCTTCATCGACGCCAGTACTTTATTCACACCCATATCCGATCCCCTCCCCTCTCTTCCTTGATGCTTGGATGGATATGATGCAGGTGAAAATTATTTGTTGGTGCCTTAATTCTTGCATGTGATGCTTGGATAGATATGGTTAGGATGATCTTGTTCTTGTAAATATGCCTACTTTGGTTCATTTGCATTATCTGATTGCACTGTTTTATAGCACAATTAGCATAAACAGTGCAATCAGAGAATGTTGATCAAATGAAGGAGGCCTATTTTTGAGTTCAGTCGAAACTTGTCACAGATGGTTCTATTCAGGAACCATTTGTGATAATATAATATCACAGATGGTTCATAGTAAGAACCGTCCATGATAATATACTATCACAGACAATTCGTAATAAGAATTGTCTGTAATAATCATTATCACAAACAGTTCTATTTAGGAACCGTCTGTGATAATTGTATCACAGATTGTTCGAAAACTGTCTGTAATGCACTTAGGGTATTACAGACTCATAAGCATAGATGGTTCAAAAATCGTCTACGATGACATTTTCAAACCATTTGTGATGAGCTTTTCTGTAATAGTGATTATCTTTGGAATGCTCGATCTATTGATAAGCCTGTTGGAGTAGCTAATTTTATATGTTATGTAGGTGGCTACGAAGTACAAGCTCCATGTGAGAGATGCCTCTGTTGCCCTAGATGCTACTTGGGGCCAGGCGTATACATCTAGTGCCAGGGCCTTGGTGCACAGTGTAAATCTAGATTGGGTTTTGCAAAAGTAAATGTGGATGGTGTTCATGCTAACTTTGAGGTCATCCTACTGCAGATGTCCCCAAACAACAAGGTCATGACTCTAGAGCAAGCTACTGGAACATTCATCTAGTAGCCCAAGAGGGACATTTTCCTGGAGCTACCTACACCGATGTCAACTTAACGGGAAAGTCCTGCAATGGTGCCAAGTCCATGGGAGATATCTGCACCAGAGCTACCTACACTAGAGTTACGTTACTTGCACCGGTGTCAACTTCACAAGAAAGTCTTGCAATAGTGCTAAGTCCATAGGAGCTATCTGCACCGGAGCTACCTGCACCAGAGTTACTTGCACCGATGAGGCAAGGGCCCGGTGCATTAGATGCATCTAGACCTCATGCCTAGTTGACTCTCGTGAAGTCACGTCTAAACAGTGAGGCAGCAAGGGAAAATCGAAGAAGCCTGATGGTATCCCCTTCTTGCCATTGGCCTAAAAATTCATGCTACATGAGCCGTTGGTCATCCCGGTAGAGTGTCTCCAAACCCTAGGATTGGCTTGCTATAGATTGCATGCATGGTACATGGAACATGCCAACAAGATAGATGGACAACGGTGCTCAAGTGTCAACGTTAAGTTCGAGTCGTATCATGCTCACCACGAGGTTCAAGACTGTGTCTTCATGGTGACCTTCAAGGACTTGTTTTTACTCTTCAACCTCGGCGCCCTCGATGTCTCACTCATGCAATGCTGGACACTATAAATGTGTACAATCATGGTCTACGTTCATGTAATACTAATAAATATCAAATATAGCTCCTTACTTTTGTGTATATATACACATGATTTCTTATTTCAGATCAAGGAAATCACTGGTAGGTTTCCTCGACCCACACTTGGTCTCCATGCAAAGCATCCAGGAGGATGCATCCTTCATTGAGGGTTACATAACGACATCATTGCTGGCTCACCGCAACATGTAATTCATACTTTTACCCTACAACCAGGGCTAAGTGCTACACTAGTGGCTATACTTGTTGATTTATACTTTATAAACAACATGAACTTAGGTGCAAAGACCATGGTGACATACCCGTGTAGGTTCCACAGGATTCTAATTGTAACTATTCCAAAATGAAACATGGTAATATATCTTAATTCTCTAAAGAGGGTGAAACACGACTTCACAGTTGTCTGATAATTAATCGATAAGTAAACAGATTTCCTCTATAGATAACTTCATTGTAGTCTTTCCTTCCATTGCAATGGCTAAGCCTAACTTTTTGGAATCATGTAGGTCCTTCACCGCGTACGTTGCTATTGGAGGGAGATCAAAGGGAAGGATAATGCCTTACGACACGATCTAAATTTTTTGGTATTCTCTAGTACACATTAATCCTATATAACACTTCATAGCAATGCCTTTGAAACTAACCAATTCTATTTTTGTAGCACCACCAGCAGTCGCTGGGCAACACCTGTGGATACTATGTTTGCCATAACATGCAACTACTCCTCAGTTCCGCGATGACCAATGATCCTCAGGTTTGTCAATCTTGTAATAATTATTTCATACTTATCAATTTATACATATGTATGACTTTAATCTTCTAGCGATAGGTTGTGACTATCACTACAACTGCATTGGAATAGGTTGAGCTCAAATACATTTGAAGATAGTTTGCATACTTCTCATTGTTTAGGTTATAAACCAAGATGGGGAGTTCCACAATGTAGATTGAACATGATTGGGATAAGATTGAATTTAATGGTACATATGTGTATTTGTTCATGAATGGTTAATTTTAGTTCATTTGAGTTAATTGATTTGTAAAATGGATGTGCTTGTTTCTAAAATGAATGTGAATTAGATGTATACATGTACTTGTTGTGTTTCTGCTTGTTTCAGAGGGTATGGCTAGTATTTCCTGAGGTTAGCCAATAAACAAAAATAGATTTAGCAATACAAAAGAATATCATAGACAGTTCATTAGGACAAATTGTCTGTGATACATCAGCTATCACAAACGGTTTCATCTACAAACAATTTGTGATACATCAGTTATCACAGACGGTTTCATCTACAAACCGTCTATGATACATAATCTATCCATCTATGATACATAATCTATCACAGACGGTTTCAATTACAAATTATTTGTGATACATCAGCTATCATAGATGGTTCTGAGTTAATAACCGTCAGTGATAGTCTGCATCATAGACGGTTCAAAAATCATAAGTGGTGATCTCATATCATTACTGACTCATAACCTCAGACGGCTCACGAAACCGTTTGTGATGACATTTTTAAACTATCTGTGATGACCTTTTCTGTAGAAATGCTCATAGAGGGTAATTAAGTGATGAAAATAGTGACTTTAAGGGTGTTTTGGATCTACCCCTTCAAACATGCTTCTGTTCTCTTGAATATTAATTGGAATGAGAATAGAATTTTTATAGAAAAACTATGAAACAATATGCCATTCGAATGGTATACCATCTACAGCTTCTTCTTCTTCTCTCTCTCTCTCTCTCTTGCTTACTCCCTCTTTCTCTCACTCACTCACTCTAGCTCTCGCATGATGGCCGATGAGGGTGGTGTCACCAGTGCTGAATGGTTCACCGTGCCTCCCAGTTGTAGAGGGAGGCCAGGGCAGTGGTGGCCTGGCAATGAGTGGCCATGGTGGGCGATAGGTGATTGTGGAGGGTGGTGAGTGGCGCCAAAGGGCAGGTTGGTGAGGTGAGGGCTGTGAGAATATTAGGTTGGATGGGGTGGTCGGGGGGGGGGGCTGGGGGAGCTGATGCTGTGGCGAGGTGGTGAGCTCGCCACCAACAGCAAGGGGCAGGGGAGGAGGCAGGGGAGCTATGACCGGTGTGGTAGAGGCGGCGACGGAGGAGGGAGGTTGCGAGGTAAGGGAGAGGGAGGAGGTGGGAGAGAAAGGGTAGGAGGGAAGGCAGCTGGAGGAGCAGGAGCTATACTATTGGAATCAAAGTACTTCTCTAATTTTTAATATGCCTTATTTAGACCAGGAGTTATTACATCATTAATCTTTGTTTTTTTTTGCTTTCTAGTTAGTCCTTATTGTTCCCATTTCATTTCACAAAATCAAGGAAGCATATAACTGGGGATCAATAAAACAATCGGCGTTAACCAACCATACCGTTTGGTACGTACCTGCAGCTGCTGGCATTGATATGTTGTTTTCGCCTGTTTTTGACATTTGATGATTGAAACCTTTCAGTAGAAAACCAATTAACACAAGTAATCGGTACCGTTGAGGGTTTGATATTTTTTTGGTGGTCGGTTTCTTTAGTCCATGCTTATAACCCTACCAAAACACTAGGAATGATTGATCTAAAGTGCCATGTGCATGACTTTGAACTATATACGACCCTTGTTGATCCTTTTGTTAAAGGACTTGTATACAACTTATTTATTTGATGGCTTGTGCTTATTAGGGCGTAGAGTTTAGTACAAGGTCAAAAATCTAAAGTGCATGAATCTCACTCCAAATAAAAGCAGAAACAGTAGTACTTGACAAGCCAACCCATATTGGATGGCTGTGACCACACAGGAAGCTATATGGGATGGCCAACGTTATCGATATCACCGGAAGGTTCAACTTGCACATCCCCTGCTGAATTATTGTCTCTGTCGTTGGCTAATGGCATGTGTGCAGCTGCGCATCTATATAAAGCGGCAGGAGGAACTAAGAGCGAGACAAGCCTCAGTGCTACCACTGGGGAAGAGAGATAGAGATAAGAGGGAGAGAGAAACATGTATAGTAGTTGTCGGTAAGATGGAAGAGCAGTTGAACTCATCAAGGCTAAAGGGAGAAGAGAGAGAGTACAGCCTTACGTATCGATCTCGATCTCTTCTGCGAATATGATCAAGGCTGTACCCTCGCTCTTCTTCTCTTAGCTTCTTGATGCAAACACCCACGGAGATCGAGTTTTTGCAGTTAATCAATATTGGAGCTTCGATCAGTCCCATGTCTATGATCAGGCATCCAGTCGAACATTAACATTTTGGTTAGTTTCCTTTCTTTAGTTTGTTCCAAGGCCATCATCATACGGTGTGTACATATATAGGTAAATTATACAAGGCACTTTTAAGTCGAGGCACTCACGTCAAGAACCATAGATATGTATGTATGATCAATAAAATTTTTAGAATTTAGGTACGAAAATGTTATATATCCGTGATATCTATATGGTAAGTGAGTTTTGAACTCAGTACAAACTAGTTTGAACTACTTTTAAATTTAATGTGACTATAGTGGGTATATATATACCATGAAACTAGCTCAAACTAGTTAAATTGGAGTTGAATTTAATTTTTTGGAGTTTGATATCTTAAGTATATTTTTATTAGTATGTAAAGATACCCACATCAAACGTCTAAATCTCAAAACACATTAATAAGTATTTATTTGGGTGTCTAGACACCGTGGTGCATGGAGCACTAGTCTAGAGACAGAGAGACTGGAAAATTGGACGTATAATATCTGTCTGAATTGCATGTCACAATCCTAGTCATCTTTTTGTTACTTTGTGTATGTAGCTAGACAGCATGCAGTGTATCTTCCGTGCCATTGTTTGTCAACTAGTACTAGATGATATGTGAATAAGTAGATGTGTCACCGCAAGAACCACAAATCTGTCATCATGTAGCGTGATAGTAGAATGTCGTTTGTTAAGGACACTCATCAATCTACTTCATTGCTCAAGGCAAGAAAGTGTTGGATCCATTAGCATGCTAGAACCCAGAAAGTCATGAACTAGAAATCGCAAGCCCATTTCCATGTCTGCAGATAAAGCTCACGAGTCTCGATGCATATATGTTTCAATCTCGATCTAAACCCTATTTAATTTCTTTTTAGTGCTTTTCTGCAAGAACCTGAACTGCATGTTAATTTGGAGTTTAATGTAACCAAATCTCCTCTATGAAGGGCGATGGCAATGTACAACTAATTAATGAATCGATTGTACATGCATGGACCGAAGAAACTCTGGGTGTGTCTCCAAGACTAATTAAATCAAATGTACTCAGTCAGGTTAAGGTATAGTCTTGCTGTTTTCCCAGGGCTATAAAAGCTGTGCTACACCCTCTTCTAACCCACATTGGCAAACACTGCCCTTTCCTTCCCCAATTCTGGCTAGATTCCCGTTGCCACCCTCTTCGATCGATAGTAAGCCCAAAACTCCCACTTGCCATATACCTCCATCATTTCTCAATTGCCTCCGCCATTAGCACCACCAAGACCCTAGAAACTTAACCCAAGACTTGCCTTGGCCTTTCCACACCCCTAGACCACCGGTGACCATCTCCTCTGCCCAGCCAAAAGCCACCTCACCATGGATGGCCTTCCACAAAGCCCTAGCGCCCAAACCACCACCGCCACAACCTTCCCCTTTCATCTAAGATACTCCCAAGCCTCTCTCTCCTTCGCCGTTTAGACCTCAGAGCGCTCCGGTGCCATGGAAGAGCACCGCAAAGCTTCTCTCGCCACCAGCCATGCACAGTGAATTCTGGCCATCACCAAGCCCCAAAATGAGACCTCCTCACTCCCTAGAACCCCTTCGTGCCCTCAGATTCTCTCAGAAGCCATCGTCGGTGTTGTATTTGGTCGTCATCGCCATGCCATGTTTGGCCAGCACTGTAGTGCTGAGAGGTTGAAGACTACTGTATCGAGCGGGCCTTGGGCCAAACAGTAGCATCCCAAAATACTGAAACTAGTCGGGTTGAGCCCAATACCGTTGTGGTACTATTCACTAGCCAGACCCACTTCCATTTAGATCAGACCTGTTACTATTCCTACCTGACCCATTGTGAATAGAATAAACACGATACTATTCACCCAAAACCGGTTAAGCAACTTTATACCCTTTTTGAGCATTTTGACCTTGTGAAACCTATTTTCAACCCCTTTTAGCCTAGATAAACTCCAATAAAACCCTAAACAACCCAAATACTATTTTGAACCCAAGCTCAATATTGTTCGATCTTGTTACTATTAACAGAAACCTGTTTAACACAAATATACCCATTTCAACCATCTCGAACCCATCTAATCCATTTTCAACTCCGTTCAACCAAACCAAGCACCGCTTAAACCCTATTCACCAAACCCATTTTCTTTATGTCTTTTTGGTTATTTTATTGCATTTTGTCCCCAACTTGCATTTTGCAAAGTAGGAACTTATTTGAACCCGTTCTTCTGTGTTAGAATCCAGATTCGGCTAGTTGGTCAATAGAGGAACTATAGGAGCAATTAAAGTAGTTGGTGTCAAACCTGAAGCCTACAGTAACATAATCAGAGACTGGATAAGCAGGCAAGTTACATGTTTTTTATCATGTTGAAATAACATTAATTAATTATCAGTACTTTCATTATTCTTTATTTATGCACTGATGTTTATTTAAAATAATTATTTAGAATGACATGATAATTAGCTTAAGTGCTACCACTAAAAAAATCCCTATTTACTTAATGGCCATATTCACCTTAGCAAGCCTTAATAAAAATATATTACTATAAAATATACCATGGTAAACTAGGAACTCAAATGTTTTATACTGCTATGTGATTATGCATTTTGTCGATAGAATTATAAAATAATACTAGGGTTTATGATGAATCATGGAAAGCCATGAGATGGTTGGAGTCCATGACCTGTTGCTAGGAGGAGTAAAGTTGTAAGCACATACATACATACATACATACATACATACATACATACATACATACATACATACATACATACATACATACATACATACATACATACATACATACATACATACATACATACATACATACATACATACATACATACATACATACATACATACGTACGTACGTACGTACGTACGTACGTACATACATACATACATACATACATACATACATGTATGTATATATATATTGATAATTTCAAAATACTAATTGCTAGACTGACAAGCCTCTGGATCATTTGTCTTAACGCCCATAATTTTGTGCATATGGTGGCAAATGTAGAATGCACATACGTTGCCCCTGTAGCTATCGATGATAGTCCAAAAATAGAATTACATGCATAGGTATAGTCAGTTCTAGAGGTATTATTACGAAGTGTAAGATAGAATTATTGTGTTATAGTGGGTAACAAAAAAATATGTCATGTGTTGTAGTGTGGCGTTGGATTTCTTGTGTTTCCTCCCTTGGCAACGTAAGTGCTAAACCATCTATGTGATTCCAAAAAATTAGCCTCAGTCATTGCAAATGAAGGGAAGACAACAATAGAGTTATCTGTGGAGAAAATGGGTTTACCTGTCAATTATTTGTTGCACACGGATGAAGTTGTGGTCTTTCTAGAGTAGGGAATCAAGGTATATTACATTCCTCCACTTTGGTACAATCATAATTAGAATTCAGTACCACCTACTCATGTATGTTGCCATAGTCATTAAACCTAAGTTTGTGTTGTTGATAAAGTACAAATGAGATTTGTATAGCAACTAGTAAAGCACTTACCTCTGGTTGTAGGGTACCAAAATGTAGTCCTTGTTGCTTTGAGAAGGCAATCCTGTCTTATATAATTCTCGACGTAGGATGCGTCTTGGGTTATACATTGCTTAGAGATTAAGTGTGGGTCGAGGAAACCCACCAGTTCTCATGATCACCGGTCTTTTTGAATCATGTACCTATACATAAAAAATGAGTTATGACATTTGTCGGTATTACGTGAATGTATAACTTTATTGTACATACTTACAGTGTCTAACATCGTAGAAGTGAGGCATCGACGGTGTCGAGATTGAATAGTTCGAATAAGTCATTGAAGCCCATGACGAAGAAGCCTGGTTCATGGAGGAAATGCTTTTTTTGTATCTGACAGTGAATCATAGGCCAGTCTATCCTCCTCTCGTTGGTCCTCCGCATGTACCAAGCATGCAAACTCTCGCAACCCCATTTCAAGGTAGGGTAATAGTGTGTCAGGAACCAACAACATTCTAAGGGAGTATGTCCAGGGCTTACGAGGCACCTTAATGTTCTTTGATTTAGCCTTAGTGCCTCACCTAGGATGTGTCTTCCCAAGAGACAACTCAACAAACTTTTGTTGTTTTTTCGATGTCGTCTCCACGGGAGACGATATGACGGCCTTTTGAAAAACAGAGGTTGAGGTGGATTCATGGAGGATTCTATTGGACAGGAATGGCCATGTGGAGATCATGATACCGCAGGGTTCAGGGCGATGTCCCCTCTTGCACCACTGGACAAAAGTATGCATGGCATCCTCTAGTGTTATGATGTCTTTGTTCAAGGGCTTCTCGAGTGGGATGGCCATGAAAGGTCATGTACCATGTTCACCTGGACCTTTGCGTAACCCTACACTAGCTAGACACCATGTAACACTATCCCTTCTAGGCATGGAAACACCACCCCCTCATAGCCTTAATAGAAATGGACCCATTCAGCCTCACTCAGAGCTTGCAGGGAGTGGGCTACTACAAAATGATACACAATTAGCTAAGTTTTCATATAGGACACAATTAGCTAAGGTGTCCTATAGGTCTATAATTGGAGCATTCTAGAGATATCCATTACCTGGATTTCGTCGATCAGAAGTTAGGTGTCGCTTTGGTCAAATTGGTGTGTGGATGTGCAGCTTCTCCGATAATGATGTAGACTGGCTTCCACAATAATGGGGGTAGCCTATGACTGGCTGAGCAGTTTCTCCAGACTTTCCTCCAAATGTGCTACCTTCTTGGAGAATTCCGCACGAATCTCCTCTTTTGTGCGCTCCTTGTGCTCAGCCTTTGATCTCTTCTAACTCCTATACAAGTCAATCGACTGGGAATCTTTGCCTCTAGGCAACATAAACTCCAATGCCTCACATGTGACACAGGTGTTCCTTATTTCCCAGGGCCCTAGAAGTTGCCTTGGGAGTATTCTGCTATCAACGTTTCCTGCAAGTGGCCAACATGTTATTTCAATTCATATGAAGTTGTGGACATATTACCAGCTAGGTAGTTTTATATCTTATCAAGTGTTGTGACACCTCCTAGTCTGCAGGGTTCTTGAAGGATATGGCGCCCGAAGACGTGGTAGATATCCTCACTCTTAACTAGTTTCAAGTGGGCACATCTATGATCCCGGCAAATGGCGAGGAGGCCTTTAACAGGATTGCCTCATCGTCCTCCCTCCTCCTTGTGGGATTTTGTTTGCATACCCAGTAGTTTCAAGTCTATGAGGGTGATTGTTATGGGCCTAGATTGCCTTATGCAGTGTGCTTTCTTCCTAGAATTCGACGGCCATCCTCATGCCCACCAAGGGTGTCCCATGTATCTGGCTAGAGGAAAAGATATTTTGTGAATGGCGTCTTATCCTCGTTGACGTACTTCATGATAAGTGTGCTCTTGAAGTTCTTTCACGTCTCGCCCATTGTCAGGAGCACCTGTCGTTGCATGAGGCCCTGGACTTCTTCTCCGATCTTGAAAGGCCTTGAGACTTCTCCCAAAGCTGCTCTTTCTCTTCACATGTTAGAGACTTCCAGCTCGGTGTAGTGATGGGGACCCGTTCCCTTGCAACTATCCTGCAGGTGGTCTGCAATGCGCCCGCTTCTTTCTTGGGATGTAGAGGGACCCAACTCGACTGACCTCTGAGATGGTCATTCGACTCTCAGGCATTTTTGATATACCTTGGTCTTCTCACTTAGTTGCTCCTTTGGTCTAGTCATCAAACACATTCAGCGAAACTGAGCCCGTAGACTATACAGATGCCATCTCACTTAGTTGCTACCTATGAAGCATGCAAATTGCATTTCAGTATGGGGTAGAAATCAAAGGTAGAGAAGGAGAGAAGGACAAACTAAGTAGGAAGAGAAGGAAGAGAAAGGGCAGTAATAGTATATAGTATCTAAAGCACAAACTGAATACTCTGCATTACTAGTTCACATTGACTTACACACTATTATGTAGTCAAGGTACCAATCACTGTTACATGAACAAGAAGAATATGATTAGCCATAATGTAAATTATTGTAAGTACAGTCTGCAACAACCTTCAGGCTAGGGGAATATATAACCCATACCATTTGGGCAAAACTGACATTGAGGTATTATATGATATTTCTATATCATTGCCACATTGACATGATCATACCATCCAACAAGCTATTATAATTAACATAGCATATTGCACATATATTCTACCAAAAATTTGGAGCAATTCACATAGCATATTACAATTGATAAATGTTTTGTAAATTTGTGAGCACTTCAAACCATATAATTTGTGACTAGGTTAGGGATCAAAATACAAGCATCAATTTGTGATTTACAAGCATCAATTTTCGGCTTCTACATCAAGAAGTAATTCGACATGAACAAGTATCATATCTTTGTTCACTTCTAGATCTAGAATTTTCATGGAAAAAATTAACACCAACTACAAGACATCCTTTATTGCCAATCTTCCTCCCACTCAAATGAGGACACATAATCTAATTTTCACAGGAGGAGGAACGGGCAAGGATGTCACCGAGGAGGATGCAGTAGTCGGAGGTAGCGAAGGAGAGGGTGGCAACACCACTGGAGGGCTTGTCAGAGCATTGTGTGGATCTCTAACAATGCGCAGCTGGTGGAGGAGGAGGCGTAGTAGAGGTGCAGCGGCGACGTCGGAGGTGGAGAAGCGGGAGCTGAGAAGGCACGCGGGTGTGTTGGAAAACCTAAGTATGGGGCACAGTAGTGACTTAGGTTTTTGCCCCTATACATATAGAATAATATTATCACAGATGGTTTTTTTAAAAATAACCATCTGTGATAAGTCACAATATAGATTGTTTTTCAAAATAATTGTCTATGATATGCATGTATCACAGACGGCTAATACAAAAAACCATATGTAATGTTCTATATTATAGATGGTTAATATAAAAAATCATCTATAATGTCTACATATCATAGATAGTTTTGTGTTAGGAATCATTTGTGATAGTTCTTTGTATAGCTATTTTTTTTGCTTTCTAGCTACCCTCAGGAAATGCTAGCCGTGTCCTCTGAAAACAAGTAAGTATATCACAGATAAATGATAGATAAGTGAATTATAGCTTAAAGTGATTTACAACTCAAAATCCACTTTACATACATGAATGTTTGCATACTCTTTACGATATAGGATACCGTCTTTGAGACATGCATGTATTCTTTCTACTTCCATTGCCAAGGGATAGAGAACCTTCTTGGCTTGGTACGTTGTTTTGGGAAACACGTTTCCCTCTGGAAGTATGTCTGCTAAGAGACCTAACAATGCCATCAAACTCTTGTTAGACCAACCATTTTATGCTTTCAACTTCAGCATTTCAAATGGATGACAACCTTGTGTATTTCGGCTTGCAGCACCAGAACAATGGTTTCTCCAAGTTCTCCATCAAGCCCTTGAATTTATCAAACTCTCTCTCACTATAGTTCCATTCTTCATTGTGCAACATCTGATCTATATTATCATCGTGCAACCTATCCTCATAAAAAGAACAATTGGCATCCAGTATATCATTGTCTTCCTCGATGTTGATGCTACCTTCCTGTATATCTGCTCTTCACCATGACTACTGCAACATGTATACCCCTTTTTTAAACCCCTTCGAATCAAGTGTGCTTATATCTGCACTGAATTGGTAAACATCTTAATATTCTCGTAGTCAATGCATGGACAATACATAAATTTCAAGTAGATAGCTATGATTCATGAACTAATCCAATAAGAATTAAAGTAGATAGGAGTGAGACACACTCTTAAATTGGAGCAAAAACTACCAAGCAAGATCTTTCTTTCCTCTCAACTATAAAGTGTACAGATCTAGCTAGAATATAATGCATTTCATTACATATAGTACCTTAGATCACCAAGAACAAATGGATATACATGCACCTTTCCAAATCTTCGGTCTCCTTTCACTAAATTGCCTTAAAGCATCGCCACCTAACAGACAAATATTGTCGGGATGATGGTATTTAATAACGTAGTGAATATCAAAAATGCTTTCATTCAAAACCCATATGTGATAAGTAGGTCGTCACAGATGGTTTTTTACACAATCGTCTATGATGTATCACTAACAACTTTTAACAAAAACCATCTATGATATGTTGGATATCATAGATGATTTTTATTACTAACTGTCTATGATGTATCATAAATGGTGTGTGTGTAAAAAATCGTCTGTGATAAGTAAGTCATCACAGACGGTTCTTACCATATGTTGCAACATAGACGGTCATGCTAGTAAAACTACCTGAGATAACTATGCTACAACTTAACACTGATGGATTCTCTAGAACTATCTAAGGCATCCAGTATGACCTTCTCTATAGTGCTAGTGTACTCAAACTTGTTTCATTTTCATCAGAACATGTAACCAAAGAAGAAATGATGCTTCAGCTTTTGTGTTAGGGTTATGACCACTCTCAAGCATTCCTATAGAGATTTCATCGATTCTTCTAAATGTAAGCTAATTTTTGGGCTTGGATGCCTGTAAAATTTCTAAAGTTGATCATTAGGTCATATTTTAATCAAGTTAATCCTTTTTAAAGGATCGTGATCAAACATGATACTCTTTCTATTCGCAACTAAACTCTTGGTCTGTTGCGGGAGTACGACGGCCCTGTTCCTAAAAATGGGGTCGTTACAGAATATTATCAAAGCAAACTTGACTGTAGGTTGCAATCCTAAGTATAGATTTGGTTTCAATAAGCATACGAGTTTTATAAAACTCTAATTTCTCATACAAAAGGAATTGTGTATTGCTATCTCACCTTTTCTATTTTTGTCTCATCTCTCTTAGACATGCATTAAAAGCTTTTCTTTTGATTTTATGAAAAATCTCTAAAACTCATGTAGCCAGTTAGAAAAATTTCTTATTGTAGGTATTGACCAAATGGAATGAAAATTAACCCAAATAGAAGTAGTACTAAGGATGGTGTTGAGAAGAATAGCGAGAGTACCCTAACCAAAACTTTTTCTTTTGAAAAGTTATAAGGTCACTGCTCGAGTAGTTAGTTAATAATACCCATTTGATTTCCTGATGCTGCGGGTTAAACCATTTGAGCGTACTAAGTTTTTATGATTGTATTAATAGCCAAATTGCATTATCAACCTATTAGGTGGTTATATAAGCAATTTGTGCAAAATTATTCTTGATTTCAAATAAACTATAGTGAAAGCCTTCCGCGTTGGCTCTATTTCATCTTGATTCTTACCTATGTCTTTCTATTCTTATTCTTCCGTTATCTGTCAAACCCAAAACCAAAAGAAATTAAATATTAATTCCTGATCGCAATAAGTGGATTGATCTACACCCATGGAGTCATAAGCAATGAAGGTAGATAAACCCATAATGGATTCGCATAAGAAGTGGTGAATAAACAAAGATATTGGTGGATTCATGTTGATCATCAGGGATTAAAAGTGTAAACTTTGAATGGATAAATAGGTAGAATTACTAGATTGGACTGAGTAGATAAGTGGATTGATCAAATTTTGGAGAGATAGAACTGATAATAATTATTGGATTGTAGGCTTGATCAATGATATTATTCTCGGTGGATGTTTATAATGATAAATAAATTCGGAAGTAAACAGTGAGAAGAATAGTTGACTACTAGATGAGAAGAGTGTGATTATGAATCAATGATACGAAAGGACTGGATTATTAGAAATTCTTGAAACGAATGATACTGGTGGATTTAAAATAAAGAATATTAGATTATCATTAGGATGTAGAGTTGAATAGTTGGCCAATAGCATATCTAAGATAGGATTAATACTTCGTGGTGGAAGTTGAGATTTATGTGAAGATTTCAAAAACCCTAATTTAATTAATAAAATTGTGGATGACACAATAGAAGGTATATGTTTGATGGATATGATAAATGATAATATTTATCGTTCATAGTTTTAGATAACAATGATGCCATGGCTAAGTAATGAAGGAAGATAGAATAGATATAAATAGTAAGAAGTAGAAGCTAAATTAATAAGGCCATTGGATTCTAAGTCTGTGTATCGAAGTAATATGGAAGTGAATTCGTCCATTGATGGATATTTGATGTTGGATTATCCTTACAAGTATATGAAAATTTTTGGAGATAAACGTTCTAGGAAAGCAATCAGAAAGATCATTTAATCTCACTTCACTCTATTTATCTCCTACTTGTTTCTTGCTCTCATCTTTATTTCAGTTTGACTTCCCTTGCTAAGGCAAAAAAACATTACAGAACTGATTCTAAAATCTCGATTACCATTAAACAAACTATCACTAAAAAAATTGAAGACCTAGCAGCACAATAGATGGAAAAAGAAAATCTTGAAAAGTAGCCTGGTATGATGGAACTCCTAGCCATCATTGGGAAAAATCAGATTGAATGCGAGCAAAGGCAAAGACAAGCTAGTGGAGTAGTTTACTACAAACATGTCACCAGAAGGATCAACATTAGCATCAAGTGCAACTGCATTTAAGTTTATAGCCTTTCTGAAGCCTCAACCACCTGAATCCTCATCAGCAATAGAGCCACTAAGTGCAGACAGTTGGTTACAAAATGTTGAACGGTGAATGGATACTATCCAGTGTACAAAATAAATGAAGAACGTCTTAAGAATTACTGAAGGAATTCACACTACAAGAGATGTGTCATTTATTGACATTTTATTTCTGTCATAATATATGAAATTCATGTCACAATTCAAGATTTGTGACATACAGTTGACGAAAATCCAAATGTCAAAAAACACGCGTCACGAATTTATTCTGTGACATCAGTATATTTCATGTCACAAATCTATGACATCGGCTTTCAGTGTCACAGAGGTTTATGACATTGGTTTATTGTCACAGGTCCTTGTGCCATGCCATGTAGGCAGATGACGTGGTGCTGAGTTGGCAGGTCAAAAAATGTCATAAAATTGAAATACGGCCTGTTAAGGCCCATGTGGTTGGCAGACTTATAACAGGCCAAAAACATTGTTTGGCCTGCTTTTTTATAGATCGCAGCCCACTTGTTTTGTAGTTTTTCGGTCCATTTATCTTTCTGAAATTTTATTTCCAGCCCATTTTTTCGTTCTCAATTAGCCCACGCGAATATTTTTTCCAGCCCATTTTTTCTGTCAGCCCGCACAAATTTTTTTCGGCCCAGCAGCATAACAGGCCACGCAACCAGTTTTTTTGCCAGCCCAAGGCAAATTGTGCTGGGCTAGCCCACAACATGTTTTTCTTTTTGTCTGGGCTAGCCCATACCATATTTTCCTGGGCCAGCCCACAAACAGCCCACACACAGATCATATGCAGAAACAAAAAAACATATTTCAAGAACATATGGAAATATCATCCAGCTGCTGCAATATCTTCAGATCATCAAATTCAAATCAACAGATTAACATATCAACATATCCAGCAGCAGCAACATTACAATATCCAAAAACATTACAGCTACAACACATCAACGTCAGATCATTACATCCATCAAATATCGCCAAATTCAGATCACCAGATTCAATATCATTACAGCCAGTTTCAGATCACCAAATCATACCAAAAAGCTCAAGTCAATCACCAGAAAATCATCCAGAGTCTCAGTCACAGGACTGCTGTGTCCATACCAAACTGACAGGCAGAAAGGCACCAGAGTCATCTCATCAAGTTAGGGAACGTACTGCTGGTCATTAGTTGGTGGTGCATAATTACCACCAAACATGGTATGAAGGAAGCCTTGGATCTCACTGCCTTGCTTCTTCAGTTTCTCAGTTTCTTCCTCCTGCTTCCTTCTTGCATCCTTCTCTTCCTCTACTTGCTTCTGCAGATCATCCAACTTTGCTCGAAGTTCTGCTGATCCTTCCTTCTCAGCAGTAAGTTCACTCTCAAGCTCACGTACACGGTTCTTCATTGCAGCAGCTTCAACGCTTCTCTTCAACGGTGCGGAGTGGATGCCAACATTCCGAAGGAAAGTTGTTCTCGGCAGAACTTGAGCTACAGCTTGTGCAGGAGTCTTTGGATCTTGCCATTCTTGTGGTGGTTCAGCAGCGATGGCCTCCATTTCGGCCTAGCAATAGCAAAAAAGAAAACATTTCAGATTTCTTGTATGCCAACTGTTGTAGCTATAGATAAGCAGAGCAATGCTAAGAACAATGTTTTCCATGCAGAACAGAATGCCTAGTCAAAGCACATGGCCAGATTAAATTTAGAAGTAGTCTGTGTATCAATTTGACTGAAACAGTCTAGATGAAATAAAGGGCTCACACTTATAATCTGACTGAAACTAAACTTATCACTTTATTATTACCAAGTTTAATTGCCAAAAGTTTGGTTCATCAATTGCCTATCAACCAATTCAGTAGTTCTAGCTTACAAGGAACACCTAATTTGAATGCACAGGCACCTGATACTAGCATAAAACTGCAGCACTGCACTACTTCAGGGAACTGTTTTTCTTTTTCAGATCAGTACATGTAGTAGTATATGACTTGTTCAAGAACCCAGAACAAGAGAGGAATTACACTAATCAGTAATGCTTTATATATACTCACAATAGCATTTTTTGCATCCTCACTATAACATGTCTTGCTGCTGCAATGGGTGTCCTTGAAAAGATCAATCGCAGTTGGTGGCGCATCCTTATATTTAGTTTGCTTCTGAAATTACATGCAAACATCAATTTCAAAAAGTGAAATAGAGAAACTGAAGCTGCACATATGTAGTACTAAAAAAGAGAAACAAAGAAACTGAAACTGTACAAATAAGAGAAACTGAAACTGAACTTTTGTGCACTTAACCCCATTATGACTAAATAAACATTTAGTAATATATTACAGCCAAGTTTCCAGGTTAGAAACTGAACATTATAAAGTAAATGAATTATGAACCCACATTGTAATCAGCAAGTATCGAAACAACAACAGAAACATGCACCACAGCTTACACTAGCCAGCCCATAGCAGCAAAATTGGCTGTTGCATAGCATCAAACTGATTGAGGTCCAGGAATTCAGAAATAGCAGGAATAAGAACATGCCAAGCAAAAAAAGAATGAAACAAAGGAAGGTAGTCAGCGTGATCAGCTTCACTTTTTTAGCTGCAGCTACTGCTGCATGCACACAGTACTGTACAGGATCAACAGATTTGCTTATCGGTCAACATTTTATTCATTCACCCATATCAGCCCATATGTTTAGTTGAAGTACCACAAAAGTAAGTAGTAATCACCATGAGACAGCATTGGACAAGGAAAAAATACAAAATTTAGCGTAAAACATCTTCAGTGTTCAGAAGCGAATCAAAAGCACACGGAAACAGTAAGCAAAGTTGCACTAGCATTGATTATGTATCTTACCGCGACATAGCACTGGGCAATGTAGCACCGAGACCCTGTCTTTTGCTGGTACCGAACAAGCTCACAGCTATCTTTGTTTTTCAGACATTTGTCCTATAGGAAGGCAAACATTAGCCGGACAGATGATTCATTTTCTTTAAGGCAACAATTGTGAGAGATTTAGTAAGGATACCTTGTGCTTTGCGGTAGACCACATTTCCACGAGTTGTTTCCACTCCATGTCACTTATAGTGCCTAATGGTGAAGTTGTTCTCACTTGATTTGCTGGAATGCCATTGAAGTATTGCTTCTTCAGCTTGTATCTCATCTGTCGTTGTCCTTTTTTGAGCAAATCAGAACATGCATTTTTCACCGCCTCACTGGTTGTGTCAATGTTGAATTGACTCTGGACAAGAGCATGAACATATGGTTAGAAGGTGTTGATTTATGCTGTACAAAGAATGGACAAGAGCATGAACATAGAAGGTGCTGATTTATGCTGTACAAAGAAAGCACTGGACTTCAAGTAAACACTCTAGTTATTAGCAGCCACGCCTCACAGATGCAATTTTGTTTTATCTCAAAATGAGAAACAGAGAAGATATGGTTTGGTTCCATTGTTTAACAACCCCAGGGCAGCGCATTATTTTTTATGAACAGAAGCATTGTAAAAATACTAATAGAAAGTGACATGGAAAATATTGTATATAAGATTGTTCAGCATAATGTTACGCATCTGCAACCTCTCATATTCAGTTGCTGGCGCTTCTGTACTCACCAGAAAAAAAAACCACGCATCAGATGAAGTACTGAAATTGGTCAAATAATTTGTGACTGCAATGAAAGCAAAAATAATGCAGCCCCACTATAGATGAAGGCTGAAAGAACATTTTTAGAACCTGTCCAACAACTCACTACATGAAAAGGATAACAACAGTACTCCGTTTAATGAAAAAAATCTGCAACCCTGTTCTGTACACTGTTCTGTAACAGCAGTACTACATCAATTTAAAGTTTGGTTCACATATATACATAGATAACTGTTGATGATTTCCTCTAGAGAACTCTAAAATGACAAAGCACTAGTACAACTCCACATCAAGACTTACTGAACATTTTTAGAACCTGTCCAACAGCTCACTACATGAAAAGGATAACAGCAGTACTCCGTTTAATGAAAAAATTCTGCAACCCTGTTCTGTACACTGTTCTGTAACAGCAGTACTACATCAATTTAAAGTCTTGAACAGAATAATAGAACAAAACATTCCTAGTACATTCATCTGATTCTTCAATCAACCAGGCCAAAGCAACCATTCAAAACAGTTCTTTCATATGAGTACGCATCACCAAACAAAAGCAAGAGGGGGCAGTGGTGCATTACCCACTAGTTCTCGACGCCTGGTTGAGGGCCGGTTCGAACCCTTTCGACCAGGAGCCATCTTCACGCGTTGAGGTACCAGTGGTCGACGAAGCGGAGGAAGGCGAAGGACTCGAGGGCTTCTCCGCGCTCTAGGCTGGCATCACCTTCTCGGAGGGTGAAAGGAGACTCGAGGGCGTCCGGCGTCCGGCGAAGGGAGGCTCGAGGGCGTCCGGCGGAGGGAGGCTCGAGGGCGTCCGGCGTCCGGCGGAGGTAGCGGCGGAGGAGGGTGTCCGGCGTCCGGCGGAGGTGGCGGCGGAGGAGGGCATCCGGCGGAGGTGGCTGCGGAGGAGGGCGTCCGGCGTCCGACGGAGGTGGCGGTGGAGGAAGGCGTCCGGCCCTCTTCCGCAGCCGAGTGGTTCGGCTAGGGTTCGAGGAGAGCTGTGGATGAGCAGCGGCGGCTGAGGGGGAATTGATTTGGATCGGCTAGGGTTTCGATGGGAGCGGTGGAGTGAATAGGTCGTGGGCCATCCGAATTTACTGTAGTACCCTTCGTTTGGCTGAGTAAGTGAATAGAATATGTGTGGATGAAGATGACATTTTCTCCTAAAATTACTGGTGCACGCGGTCTAGTTGGCGCCTGGCGCACAGCGACCAAATTTTGTTCCGCGCCCAGCGCATGTGCATTGGCAAATGAGCCCTTCAACTCGTTATAGATTTTTAGTATTTGTCTTTGTGTCTTGATAGACTTCTATAAAAGCCCTCAGAACTTTTTTTCTTTTAAAAAAAATGCTCTTGGACCTTATTTTGATCATGTTTTTGTATGATTATAATTATGATTACGATGCTTTTTGCCCTCACGGTTTTGTTGTCCAAAGGAGTACATATTCAACTAACATTCATTTAGTGAGCATATCTTAATTAATTAGCTCAAAGTCTCAAATTGCAATACCATCTTTATCGCTTCATATCGATCGTATTAGTGATTAGATCGTTCAAGTAGTGCTCACAATGAGCCATCGTCATACGATGATTGATGTATTGATGATCAATATACGGTCTGGATATGATGGGGACATACTGGAATGGGCCCTAGGTGAAAGTCGTTCTATATAATAGCGCTAACACTCGAATTACAATAATGTCATCCTCCTCGCTTCATATAGATCATAGTCGTACATAGATCATTTAAGCAGTGCTAAAAATGTGCCATCATCCTCCTTCGCCTATCTTTTTCCTCCTCTCTCTTTCTCTTTTACTAGCGTTCTCTCCGAGGCCACGACTAGCTCCTAGTACAACAACGGCTGCTAGTACGACATCGAAGATGGCCGCAGCGCGAGTTCAGAGAGGAGAGGGAGTCAGCAAAGACTGGGACATACTTGACCTTGTGGTGATCGTGGCCTCCTCGATCCTGCCCACGATGTCAGGAGCTTCTGCAGGCTGACCGTCCACACAGAGATGGCAGAGATAATGATTACAGCCTAAATAGGGGTGACACGCCTAACACCTGTTCATTTGGTGCGGCAAACATTAGACATATACCAAATGGGCCCTAGGTGAAAGTCGTTCTATATAATAGCACTAACACTCGAATTACAATAATGTCATCTTCATCGCTTCATATAAATCATAGTCGTACATAGTCGAAAAGAGAGAGGACGGGGACGTGGTTGACCTTGTGTTGATCGTGGCCTCCTCGATCTTGCTCATGATGCATGTCAGGAGCTTTTGCCGGCTGACTGTCCACACAGAAATGGCATAAATAATGTTGTCCTCCTAGCTTCGTATAGATCATATTCGTATATATATATAATCGGCTACCACAGACCGGCTGATCAATATATATGTCCTTGCTATTCTAGATAATGGACAGAGATGATGAAAAGATTTAAAAATAAGTTCTTGAAATGGTTTGATAGGGATAAAAAGATTGTAACAAATAGTTTTTTAGGGATAATAGCTAGGTACGTGCTTGAAAATAGTTTGAAAAGTAGCAAAAAACAACAATTAAAAAAATGGAAAAGTAGCCAAAAAAACAACAATTAAGAAAAAATTGGAAAAATAGCAAAAAAAACAACAATTAAGAAAAAAAATGCTCCTTGCGTTGGGTTCGAACCCAAGAGCTAAAGATCAAGCAAAGGCACATGAACCACTGGGCTATTCAGGTGTTTTCAACGCAGAGCTTATATTACACTCTTTCAACTGCACGGTCCCAGCGCAATCTATAAGCACGAAGTCGCCGTCGGCCCCTTTTCATCTTCCCACTCTTCGGCTCTTCCTCATCCAGAGCGGCGACGAGAGGAGACGGTGACGGTGCCGAGGATAGCCCGTGGCAAGAAGGCGGCCCAAGCGCGTGCTCAGGTCCGTGACGACTACGGCAAGTTCTCCCCCGGATTTAAGATCCTTGTGCCGAAGCGCGCCCCTCCATCGTCAGCGAATAGATCCGGCAATGAGTACCGCCGGATTACTTCGTTGGGCGGTCATGGCGGGTCGGCGGGGAGCGGTGACGGCGGCTCTTCGTCCAGCGACGACTACATTTGGGCGAGCACGGATTGGGTTCGGATCCAATCCCTAGGGGGACACGGAGGGCCGTCGTCGAGCCGCGCAAGGGGGCCGTCGTCGAGCAAGCGTCAACGCATGGCGGTGGTGACCCCACCGACGAAGGTGAGCACCAATATACACTGCTTGGTCCAGAGCCTGTGTCATGAACATCTGTGATTGAGCAATAGTCCAATTGATTCTTGTGTAATCTATGTGTAATCATGTGATTAAGGCAATGTTGTGGTAAGGCATATATGCCATCTCAAATGTTGGTGGCTGGACAAAAACACTTTTCCTGTTTTCCATGTAGCAACTGAATAACTAAATTGAACAGACTCTAGTAATTTTAGTATACAGAGATGCTGGAGAAGGTCGACTATGACCATGACACAGAAGGTCGACTCCCTGATGGAGAAGGTTGACACCTTGCTTGAAATGTCCGCATCCCAGGCTAAGGAACAACACGCCCTGAGGCGCCAGGTGATCGCCATGTCGGCCAAGGTCTACAAGAAATGATGACCACCACCACTAGCAGCTCTCTTTTGGGAATGGAAGTTGTAGGTGTCCAGAATATCCAGAATGTCCACTAGCAGCTTGTATGTGTCCAGAATGGTAGAATATGCCATCTATTATCTATGTATGTCTAGAATGGTCGAATGGAACTTGTAGGTGTCAACTATCAAGCTTGTATGTGTCCAGAATGGTATAATATGCCATCTATGTATTAACTATTATCTATGTGGAATGGAAATATTATCTATGTGCTATGCTGTTCTGTTGGATGGAAGCAGATATTCAGACTGGACAAACATCACTTCCTTCTAACTTCTTTCGAAACAAAACACAATTATTCGGGCACACATGGATTGAATTGTATCCAACCCCCAATGCACAAATAAGTCTCTTGGCTTCTTGGTATGTTGCAGGAATAGAGCACTTTGGGAATGCTGATGATAACAACTTTAGTAGTACCGTGAATGCAACATTGGAAATTCGGTAAAATGACTTGATATGAAGTAACTTCACCACAAAACTAAATCTTGTACAATTTGCACCAGGGTAGAGTTACTGCTTCATCTCTTCCAATAGAATTGCAAACATAGACTTTTTCCCTTTACCTTCCTCTTCAGCTATGTACAACTCCTCTACCATAACACGAATTCCATCATCACGGTCATCTTCTTCATCCACATTCATATCAAAATCCTCATGATGACTAGTATGCTCATCAAGATGTTCCTCATTTTCATGTGGTACAACCTCCAATGGTTCTCCATGGTGTATCCATCTAGTGTAAGTGCTAGCCATCCCATGAATATACAAGTGATCCTCCACCTGTCCTTTAGGTTTGCGAACCCGATTCAAACACCGACGACATGGACACAACATCTCTTCATCATCATTGAGTCTCTCAGAAACAAAGGTCATGAACTCATTCACCCCATCCATGTGTTCCTTGCTGAACATCCTACTATTGATCCAAGATCTGTCCATCTGCACCAAATCATGAGATACACTTGCTCAAAATAAATTACATCGGATATTTTAAAAAAGTTATCTAACATGTGACATGCCATTATCTATATGCAATCTGTACACAGTAGTGGAGGATTGCTTTATCTCTAATAATGGGTTAAAGAAATCTCCACCAATCTTTTTGATCCAAATAACCACTTAGTCTCTGTTATATTTCATGCTAAGGAACATAAACTGAGCCGAACATTGGTATTACAAATTGGCACAAATCAGTAAGCTACTTCTAAGCACTAGCATGTAAGATTACTTCATTCAACATAAACATAATGTCACACCAAAACGGATCCAGACCTTCCTTGCAGGCTGCCACTCAGAGGAGAACAAATCAACGGATATCAGGTGACTGCTGGACAGATGTGCCCTCACCGGCAGCTACGCGCCCCGGCTGCCCGCGCCGCCCTGGCGGCCGCGCCGCCGCGCCCTGGCTGCCGCGCCGCCCTGCTCGTTCACAGAGTTGTTGCTTCAGGACTTCACGAGCGAGCTAAACTCCACGAGGATAAGGCAGTGTACAGTAGCTTTACCTGCAAACAAAACCATATAAAATAAAATGCACATATAGTCACAAACAAAGCCATAGTGCAGTGGTATGCCTTCCCTCAGGTGGACCAAGTGGTTGCGAGTTCGAGTGCCTCCACCGCCCCTTTTTTTTGTTTATTCCGCCAGCTAGCCCATCAACAAGGTCCGTCAGCCAGCCCATCAACAAGGTCCGTCAGCCAGCCCATCAATGGCCTGTTTCGGCCAGCCCATCAGCAAGGTCAGAAAAAAGAAAAAATGACCCATTTCAAAAAAGAAGAAGAAAGATCAGTGGGCTTTATATGGCGGGAAAAAAAGAAAAAAAATGGGCCCACTGACCACGTGGCACTGTACGCCAACATGGAAAATAATGTTTAAAAAAATGCAACAAAAGTTTTTTGTGACACACAAGTTTTGTCTTAGATTTATGACATTGCAAATTACCACTATGGCACAGCAAATCTTGTCACTAGAGCGAATTGGACATGTATCATGACATTTTTTGTGACATGCATAATATTTTTGTCACTAAGTCGAAATGCCTCAAAACAAACGTCATAAACTGGATAATTTAATGACATCTAGACCTGTTGTCATGCCAGAAATGTCAAAAAATGACACATCTCTTGTAGTGTCATAAGAAAAATATTGATATACAGAATGAGTATGTGTAGTGGTTCAGCAAACAAAATCAAGCACTTTACAAATAGACAGATATATCGTAGATACATAAATTTACTGATTAATTATAGATGAATTGTGATAATACATCTACAATATGTTTACAAATTCCGTAAAAAAAATTCAATGAATGACCTCTGTTATTAAGAAGGTGGTGAGCTGTCCTTGAATTTCAGAGAGTTCATTCATATGGACTGTACTTGAAGCGATTTTCATGCCTTCTCGCTAAGAAGAGTAAAGTCGTAAGTACACACACACACACACACATATATATATATATATATTGATAAGTAGGAAATAATTATTGGGAGATTCACAACCTCTGGATCCTTGGGCCCAACATCCATGATTTCTTTCATATGGCGTCAAATGTAGAATCTACATATATTGCCCTATAGTTGTTGGTAGCACTGCAAAAATATAATTACATACATAGGTTTGTTCAGTTTGAGAGTCATCATTACGATGTGTAATATAGGGCTATTGTGTAGTAGCGAGTATCGGAAACTACGTCACATGTCACAGTGTGGCACTCCCTTCCATGTGTCTTTCTCCTCTGCCAACATATGCCTTGAATGACCTATGTGGTTCAAAAAAGTTAGCCTTAGCCATTGCAAATAAAGGGTACATAGAGTTATCTATGGATAAAATGAGTTTACCTGTCGATTAATTGTTGCACAATTGTGAAGTCGTGCTCCATCCTGTTTAGGGAATCAATGTATGTTATCTTATTCCACTTTGGTACAATAAAAATTAGAATTCAGTGCCACCTACACATGTATGAAGTACGAATCAATGAGTATAGCAATAAGTGAAGCACTTACTTCTGGTTGTAGGGTATAAGTATCTATTCCTTGTCATTGTAAGCATGCAATCCATTTGTAATGTAATCTGGGATGTACAATGCATTACGTTGGATTCTTTGCTTGAAGACCAAGTGTGGGTCGAGGAAACCCATCAGTTCTCGAGATTGTCTGGCTTGTTGCATCATGTGTCTATACATAAGCAAGGAGTTATGACATTTATTAATATGACATGAATGTAGACCATAGTTGTACATACTTACAGTGTCCAACATCTTAAAAGTGAGGCATTGATGGCGTCGATGTGAAGAGATCAAACAGGTCATCAAAGCCCACCATGAAGATGCCCTTCTTGTGGAGAAAATGACATGTCATGTACTTGACGGTGAAACCCGTATGACATTGTGTCCTTATCTCATTGGTATTTCCCTAGTCTCATTGGTCTTTTCCATGTACCATGCATACAAACTCATGCAACCCATTCCAAGGTTGTGTAAGAGCGTGTCCAAGACTAACAACATTCCTAGCGAGAATGTCCAGGGCTTTTGAGGTGCCTTGATGTTCTTTAATTTATTCTGGCAGCCACGCTTGTATGTGCTCTTCACGGGAAAGGACTGGACACGCTGTTGATCTATGTGCGATGTGGTCTTTGAGAGACCATGTGGAGGTATCCCCATGTTTGTGATGAGTAATTTACTCGTGTTTTGGAAAGTTTGAGTTTGGTTTGGTTGGTTCGCGCCAAGTCGGTGCATGGCGTGGTCTGGATCGGTTGGACATGGTCGATCGCGGTCGGGAGTGCTTAGGACGCTTGTTCTCCTTCTCGATCGGTCGATTTGGGTATTTCATGCTTGAGTACCTTCTTTTGATGCTAATGTTGATTATGTTGTTTCGAGCGGTGCTATGTGACAGTTTGCTTGTCTGTGTGGCTGCAGGACTTCGGAGGTAGGTCATGGTGAGGCGTGGGAGAACCGGGACTAGGCACAGGAGGTGTTGAGGTCCAGACGGTCGAAGACGCCGAAAATGATCGAGGCTGCTGAGGTGGTTGCAAGCCGGGAGACGAGGAACTGGATCTGGAGCTACTGAAGGTGGACACGACGGCAACGGCGAGGAGGACCAGGACTAGGCTTAGGGAGGAGCTGAGGTATAGACGGTCGGGATGCCGGGTGCGGTCATGTGCAGCGGAGCAGACCAGGACTAGGCTCAGGGAGGAGTTGAGGTCCAGATGGTCAGGATGCCGGGTGCGGTCGTGCATGGACAGGAAGCTTCCAGGAAGGTGCGGTAGGGGCATTTTGGTAAAATGCGCAAGGCTGCAAAATGAAAGCGGATTCGGTTGAAGATAACGGGTTGGAGACCTGTTAGTGGAAGGCTGAACAGAGTGGGCTTAGGGTTTGGAGCATGTGTGGGCTTGAATCCTGGTTCCCTCCTTTTGTTGTGAGAGTTTGACTTTTGCCTCATGTGCGTGGGAGTTAGGGAGTGGATGCAGGCTGCCACTTCTTAAACTTCTATTTGAGTGTGTGAGTGCTGGGTGATAACAGTGAGGCAGGGGTGTTGCCTTCTTCTCAAGCAGGTGAGCCTGGTAGCAGTGTGTGTGCCCATGTAGGGAGTTGTGTGCGTGAGTTCATCCCAGGTTGGAATCATGTAGTGAGAAATGGTACGAACTGGATGTAAGCTACACTTTGTAATCATTCATCGTGTTGAATAGATATGAGAAGGCTTGCATTTGAGATGCTCTGGTGTTTTGTTCCTTCAACCCTTCTCTTCTGATTTTCTGTTGGATGCCTCTGTTGTTTCCATTTCTTTTGGCTACCCTGAGATGTGCTCTGAACTAGGGATTCTCATCAAAGCCATTTGGCTAGCCATTCCTGAGAGCAAAGTTGCATGAGTAGTTTCTTTCAAGAAATGGACTGCGGCTCATTTCCTCTGTTTCCTAAATATCTAGGGTTTACTGTTTCTAGAGGCAGAGCACTCTCGGTTTCTTGATTCCTTGGCGAAAAGCTATCTCTGATTTATGTTCTCTCATCCTGACACTATTTCCTGTTGTGATGGAAAATCTCAAGTCCAAAAGATGCTAGACTCTCAAGCTTTTGCAGAAATCAGATTTATGGGAACAACTTCCTCTGTTTATGCCTTTCTAGGGTTTTGAAACAAAGCAATCTTGGCCTCCTCGTATCTCGACAAAGAAGTGTTTTGAGTTATGTGTTCTCTAGATCTGAGACCATTTCCTTTTGAGAATCTCAAGCATTTTGGCATATGTCTCATTGTCTGTTGGTTCTTGACAATACTAGCAGTTTTTTGGTTTTCGTTCTCTGTCTGTGTCCATATTCCAGTCGAACTGCTTTTGGTTTGCATTTACTCATTTCTGAGGTCAGTCTACTGTTTGCTTTAAAGTCCCAATCAAATGACCTGAAGAGAGCACAAATCGATCCTTTCGCTTTCTGCTCTATCTAGTTCTTAGTTGGCTATTTGTTGTGTTGTTTCTGTAGTTGCTCTCTGGTCTGCCTGTCTACTGCTCCGTTCCAGTTCGGTATTTGTCTGCCTTCTCTGAAACGTTACTCGGTTAGACTGGAGTTATATCATCGGACAGATCGGAGGTATAAAGGCTGTCAGACCGCACCGCTAGGCTTTGCAGCAGTTGGACCGGCTAGACAACTCCGGTCTGACCGAACTAATGCCTGCGGTCAGACCACTGTATCGAGTGAGGTCGGACCGGCCTCAAAAATCTGTCTTGGCTTTCGGTTATGCCTTTCTTTGCTTTAGCTTCTCTTCTCTGGTAGCTGTCTTCAATGTTTCTTTTTCAGTTTAGAAGCTTGTGATGTTTTCAGTCTTTGGTAAAGCATTGTGCAGCACCTGATCTTTTCGTTATTTTCAGTCTTTTCTATGTTTGCTTCTTTGCTGTATTTTCTTCATTTTGCCTCTTTCAGTTGATCCTCTTTCGCAGCGATCCTTCGGCAACATCTTTGCTTGTTAGTCCTGTATTTACTGTTTCAGGAATTCTCAGTCTGTCTCTTTTCAGTTTTGGTTTCCCTTTTCCTTTAGCTTTCCCGTTGCTTTACGGCAACTTGTGATCTTTTCGGCAGCTTCAGTACAGTTTCAGTTGCTTTACTCTCGGGACTGCAGCTTTCATTTTCAGTGTAAAACTACTCATAAACTCTTGACTGAAATGTGTCTTCTCTGTTCTCTTGTCGATCTAGTTTTGCTTCTCCATTGAGTTTCCTCAGTCAATCGGCAAAATTATTTTCGACGTCCAGTGAGCAATCTTCTTCCTTCTTCATAGCTGCTATAGCTATCGGAGACGAAGATTTTGTGGATACTTCGGGGTGATTTTTAAAGGCACCATTCACCCCTCTTCTGTTGCCATTTTCAATCCTACAGTCTTCATGGGAGCAGATATGGTGGCCTACTGATGCAAATCAGGTGCACGTGTTGACATCAAAGGGAGGGTCGAAGAGGCCTCAGGTTGTACATGGTTGCATGGAGAGGGCAGCTGTTCATGCTGGGTAGATGCCGGCACGGATGGGTCCAGGGTGATGTCCCTCTAGGCCACTAGACGAGTGTGTGGATGGCATCCCCTAGTGTCTTGATCTAATTATTTGGGGGGTTCTCTAGTGGGACAGTCCTAAAAATGTTATGTACCATGTCCACCTAGACCTTTGCAAAACCCGTCCCTAGCTGGGCACCATGTACCAGCATCTCTAGCACACATGGATATGCCATCCCCCACCCAGCCTCAACGGGAATGGAGCTGACAAGCCTGAGTGTGAGGTTGCATGGCATGGGTTCCTACATAATGATACATGATTAGGTAAGTGGATGTCGCTATGTTTAGAAAGTGGTGTGGATGTGCAGCTACTCTGACAATGAGGGGGATTGGCTCCCAAAATCACAGGGGTAGCTTGCAAATGGTTTAAGACTTGATTCAGATGTTCCCTCAATGGTGCTATCTCTCCTCGAAATTCTGCATGAATCTTCTCTTTCAACCGTTCCTCATGCTCGCCCTTAGATCTTTTCCAATTCCTATACACCTTAGAGTCGTATGGGAATCCCTACCTCCAAGGTACGTAAACCCCAAGGCCTCGCCTGTGACCTAGGTACTTCTTGTTTCCTAGGGCCGTTGATAGTACATCCCTCTCCCTGTTTGCTTCGAAGGGGCTTTGGGAAGATTTGGTAGTCAATGTTTACTGCAAGAGGCAATCATGTTATTTTAGACCCTATGAAGTTATAGAGTTATTAACAACTAGATAGTTTAACACATCTTATCAGGCATTGGGACACTTCCTCATCTATGGGGTTTTTGAAAAATACGATGCTTGAAAACATGGTTGATGACCTCGCTCTTAACCAGTTTCAAGCGTGCTAGTTTGTGATCTTGGCAAATTGCGGAGAAACCTTCGATTGGATTGCGACCTCATCCTTCCCCCTCCATTGTGGGATTCTACCTGGCATACCTAGTGGTGCCGAGTCTGTGGGGGTGTGTTTTGTGCCTGGAGAGCCTTGTGTGCCATACTTTGCTATTAAAATTTGGTTGTCATCATCATCCGCACAAAGGTGTCCCATGTATATTGTGACACAAAAAGATACTTTGCGAAGGGCGTCTAATCCCTTCTCATGTACTCTGTGACAAGCATGCTCTTGAAGGTCTTCTAGACTTTTCCTATCACAAGGAATGCCTACCGTCGCATGAGTCCCTGGACGTCTACTGGGATCTCGAACGACCTTAAAATTTCCACCTACAGCTGCTCTTGCTATACTTCTATCGGAGACTTCTAGCTTGTTGTGATGATGGGGACCCATTCCTTTCCAACTATCCCACAAGTAGTCTGGAATGTGCCACTGCTTTCTTCGGATGTAGAGGAATCCACCTAGAGAGACCTCCATGGTGGTCATTTAGATCTCAGGCCTTTTCAATATTCCTCTACCACACTTAGTTACCCCGGTCTTTAGAGCATCAGATGTATTCAGCGATGTCGATGACGGTGGCGATGACTATGCAAACACCATCTCTCTTACTTGCTATCTATGCAAACAGTGAGATTTGAAAATGATCAATGGCAAATTTAAGTTATCTTACAAAAAAACTAATTATAGTGAGTTGTGAGCATAAATATTGGCACAAGTTATCTTTATATACCTTAATGTTCTTAATGTAGTTGTTAAGAAATAAGAACATGAGCAGTTTGAGTAGTTTTCAGAAGAATTTATGGACAATTGGTTCTCTTTTTCTCGTATTGGCATATGTTATTACTACAAGGTCTCTTTGGAACACTAATATACCATTCCAAATAGATCTTATATCAATAATTATGCCCAGACATCATAAAGATAACCAATTGTCCACAAATTCTTTTGGAAAGTAGTCAGGTTGCATATGTTGGTATTTCTCAACAAAGTTTGGTCATGTTGTTAACTATGGATGATGTCTTATTTATGGCACAACCTCAATTCAAAAGAATCGACAACATCTCAAAGTTAGACTGAATGCAATATAACCCTGTAAAAGAAACATGGGAAGCATTTACCTGTTCAAGCCAAGAATACATATATGGTGAATGGATATATGCATCTGAAGCAAAAGAAGAAGAAGAATCATAGAATCATATACATGTAGTTCGGTAGATTTTAGTGTATTTAGTGTAACATAATGATTTATAATTTTTTGTTCTACTTGCGAAAAATGTTAGGCTTGGAACTTTAAAGTTCTTACTTTTATCCAGCATTGCTACTTTGTATAAATTTAGATTATGTTATGTACCATACCCATTAGTTTAACTTTTACTTTGTATAAATTTAGACCATGTTAGGTACCATGAACATAAATTAAGTTTCAGCTAAGTCTTTTATGCTTAGTAGTATATCGAATTGTCAAAGTCATGTCACATGAAAAAAATTTACCTAACCTTCCATTGACATAAAAAAAACCTTGAAATTTGTTATAATTGTCATCATGCTAATGCATGTTAAATTCTTGTTGGAGCTACTTCATTGTCAGACATATGTCTCCACCTATCAGTCATGTTAGTGCAACCTAGATTTTCCTATTATGTCTGTTGCATATAGGAACTTCTGCTGCTTAGACTTGTAATGACATGTTCTAATCCAGCATTATAGAGGGCAATGCGCAATATTTATTTAGTTCATTCAATATTGTTTTTTAATTATTGGCTGTTGACTGGTCCTAAAAACAAAAAAGCTAAACTTAAGCAAAGTTAACTAGTTATTGCCTGGATATAGTTTGTTCTAGATTCTACAACTAGTGCAAATTAAGACTTTGAATAACAACAAAACATTGCACTAAGGAGATGGAATAACAACGAAAAGAGAGATCTACGAGGGGATTAGTTAGCCATTACTTGGATCGGAGAGGGAGGAGAGGCAGCGTTAGGAGGAGAGGGGGTGGCATCCGGAGGAGAGAAGACATCGAGAGGAGAGGTGGCGGCGTTAGGAGGAGAGGCGATGGCTTTGGGAGGAGAGGCGGTGACGACATTCTGTGCGAAAGGATGTGGCCGAGTGAGTGAGTAAGGGCGCAAACCCTAGCGAGGCTGTACTTATAGAAAGAACTATCATAGATGATTCTATAATAGAACCATCTGTGATATGCTACCACATCACAAACGGTTCCATTACTACAGAAAGGGTCATCACAGACGGTTCAAAACCTATATTATAGACTGTTTTTGAAACGTCTAAATTTATATGTTTGTGATAACAGGTGGTTATCATAGATGGCTTTCAAATCATCTATGATAATTTACAACACAGATGGTTTTTTCATAAAGTCGTCTGTGATATATCTGATATCAGAGATGGTTCTTAAACATAGCTATCTATGATATGTGAGATATCATAGATGGCTAATACTAAAAACCATCTGTAATATAATAGATATCACAGACGATTCTTAAACATAGATGTCTGTGATATCTCACATATCACAGACAGCTAATAGTAAAAACCGTCTGTGACATAATAGATATCACATACGGTTCTTCAACAAAGCCATCTGTGATATCTGATATATCATAGATGGCTAATACCAAAACACTGTCTGTGATATATCATATATCACAGACGATTTGTTGTTACAAACCATTTGTGATAGCCATTTTAATAGCTAAATTATTTCCTGCTTTCAGCTATTCTTAGGAAATGCTAGCCAGGCTCTCTAGAAACAAGCAAATAGATCAATATATAGTACACGACAATCATTACATAGATCTCACAAATAAATTAAACAACTGAAGGAAGTACAACTAAATGAATTGTTTGATTAAGCACAATTGAGTAATTAAAATTGTATCAAATGTTTGAACATCTAATCATCATCACTAGCGTGGAACTCTTCATTCTTTTGTATGACCTCCGCCATCAAGAATTCAGAGAGCTGCATCGAATTTCTATGAATTTGTCAAGATCGAATGTACTATCTTCGAATTACACACGCTATCGCTAGCAGTGTTAAGTCATTAGCATATAATATATATATATAAATATAAATTGATACATGAAATATTTATTGGCAGGTTGACAAACCTCTGGATCGCTCGTCTTAGCATCCATGATTTCCTACATATAGTGGCAAACATAGAATCCACATACGTTGCCCTGCAGCTACTAGTGGCAGTGCAAAAATAGAATTACAAACATAGCTATTGTCAGTTCTAGAGACATTTTATGAAGTGTGATATAGCCAAATTGTTATGTTGTAGTGGGTACTAGAAATCGTATCCTGTGTCGTAATGTGGCATTGGATTCCTTGCGTCTCCCTCTATGGGCAACATAAGCGCTGAATAATCCATGTGATTCCAAAAAGTTAGTCTCGGCCATTGCAAATGAAGGGAAGACTACAATAGATTTATGTATGGAGAAAATGAGTTTACCTGTCATTGTTTATTGTACACAAATGAAGTCATGGTTGCTCCTAAGAAGGGAATGAAGGTATATTACCTTGCTCCACTTTGGTACAATCACAATCAGAATCTAGTGAGATCTAGTCATGTGTGTCACCACAGTAATTAATCCTATGTTTATGTTGCGTATAAAGTGCAAATGAAACTTATATAGCAACTAGTAAAGCACTTACCCCTGGTTGAAGGGTACGAGGATGTACTCCCTGTTAGTGTGAGCAAGCAATCCCGTCATTATGTATTCTTTGACAAAGGATGTGTTTGCATTGATAGATTGCTCGGAGACCAAGTGTGGGTTGAGGAAACCCACTAGTTGTTGTTGTTGTTGCTGGACTCGTTGCATCATGGATCTATACATGAGAAATGAGTTATGACATTTATCAGTATTACGTGAATGTAGAACTTCATTGTACAGTACACTTATAGTGTCTAGCATCGTAGAAGTGAGACATTGAGTTCATTCAGATTGAATAGTAAAAATAAGTCTTCGAAGGTCACAACAATGTAGCTCGAGTTGTGGAGGAAATGCGCATATGTGTATCTCACAGTGAATCCACTTTGTTGGTTTGGCTTCCTATTGGACATTTGCATGTACCAGGTATGCAAAGACCTGCAAGTCAGTCCAAGGCTGGGTAATTGTGACTTGGGGACTAACGATAGTCTAAGCTGGTACTTTCAGGATTCAAGAGGCAGCTTAGTCTTCTTTGGTTGGGCCTTAGCGCCTCTCTTGCGATACATCTTCGGCATCATCTCCATGGGAGGTGACGCGATGGACTTGTGAAGCAAAGCTTGAGGTGGAGTCATAGAGGGTTCTGTTTGATAGGCATGGTCGTGTGGAGATTGCGGCATGGAAGGCTTGCGATTGGTTGCGGACTTCTATCAGTTTTTCCCTCAGTGCATCTATCTCTCCTTGAAGTAAGGCAGTTATATTCTCAAGTTTTGCATCAAAGTCATGTTTCATACATTCCTCATGCTCACCCTTGGATCTCTTCCTACTCCTATATGCCTCGAAGTAGTTTGGGAATATGTGCCTCCATTATACGCAAACCCCTAGGCGTCACGTGTGACCTGGGTGCTCCTTGTATCCCATGGCCGTAGATAGTATATCCCTCTCGATGATTGCTTTGAAGGAGCATTCAAAAGATTCAGTAGTCAATGTTTGCTGCAAGAGCTAATCATGTTATTTTAGACCCCATGAAGTTATGAACATATTAACAACTAGGTAGTTTAACATATTTTACCAGGCATTGGGACACTTCCTCGTCTATGGGGTTTTTAAAAGAGGCGATGCCCGAAGACATGATTGATGACCTCGCTCTTAACCAGTTTCAGGCGCGCTCATTTGTGATCCTGACAAATGGTGGGAAGGCCTCCAATCGAATTGCGACCACGTCCTCCATCCTCCATTGTGAGATTTTACCCACGTACCCAGCGGTGCTGCGTCTGTGGGGGTGAGTGTTATATGCCTGGAGAGTATTGTGCGCTACACTTTCCTGTTGAAATTTGGTTGTTGTCTTCATCCGCACAAAAGCCACCCATGTTTTCAGTGACATGAAAGGATACCTCATGAAGGGCGTGCGATCATTGGTCACGTATGTTGTGACAAAGCATGCTCTTGAAGATCTTCCACACTTTTTCCATCGTGAGGAGCACCTGTTGTCGCACGATTCACTGGACCTCTCTACTGGGATCTCAAACATGTTTGAAATTTTTGTCCACAACACACTTTTCTCGTCTCTTATCGAACCTTTCTAGTTTACTATGGTGATGAGGACTCGTTCCCTTCTAATTATCCCACAGGTTGTCCAAAATGCTATCGCTGCTTTCTTCAGTTGCAGAGAGACCCCATCCAAAGAGACCTCCATGATGGTCATTCGGGCTACTGGCATTTTCAATACTCCTCTGGCATGCTTAGTTCCCAAGGTCTTCAGAGCGTCAGATGCATTGGGCGACGTCGATGGCGATGATGACATCATCTCTCTTATAAGAAAAACTAATTACATTGGCACATGGTTGATCTTACAAGAAATAAGAATATTCAGCGACGTATATTATTGCTACAAGTGTATAGTGTTGCAATGTCCTTTTGTACAACTACTACTCCAACTCACAGTGTTTCATGCCATTTTTTTTACTTAAACCAGCATCCTATCCGTAGAAGTAAGATGAATATTAAAGCACTATACACTTACGCTTAAAAAGGCATGAAGCAAATTAATTTTCTTCATGCAATTCGAAGCCCAAGTGTATAGTGCTGTAATGTTCCTCTTGTACAATTACTACTCTAACTCATAGTGTTTCATGAATTTTTTTCACTTGAACCAGCAGCCCACCCATAGAACTAAGGAGAGGAGTGTAACACCCCAGGACCCACATTACCCTGGGATGCCACTAAAATCACTCCACAACTAGCCAATTTACAAGATAAATTAAACTGGCAACAATTACTAAACAAGATAGTATAAGCGAAAGTATAAACAACTAAGGAATAACAGGAAAGTGATAACAATTCAATGTTTAAAACATCCTCCAACATTTTAATCTAACACATAGTTCACAAATTTAACATTATTAAGTTAATGTAAACAAAGCTATGCAAAGTTCTAGAATCTTTTCAACTTTATTACAGCATAAAAATATGATTCACGTGCATCAGTGTGGTGCCGCTCTACCCTTCCCATGCATGCTCAAATTCCACCTGTAGGGAGGGGGAAACAAGGGTGAGATAAAATCTCAGCAAGCAAATTGTTTAACAGGCTAATTAAAATACAATAGTTTAATCATCAACATTTAATCTTCCACAAATAATAATGTTTATATCCTCAACCTCAAATCACCTCAACGACGGTAAAGCATTAGCAAATAAATCTTATTTGACTACTTTAAAACCTCAACCACTACCACTACCAAAGACAATAAAGCATATGTATGTTTTACTTCAATACTTTATTATTTCTCACATCCACAACTGCTACCAACAATTACTACAAGGGAAAAGAATCTCATGCCACAATCACAACCCTTACCATACACAAGGGATGAACCCCATTCCACGACCACAACCACATTCCTCATACCACAAGTAGCTCACATGAGCCAATTCCACATTACAACTATGAAGTTGTATATTCCACCAAAATAACTTCACCACAATACATTGCATAAGTATACAAATGATGTTTCCACAATGCAATGCATATGAATGCTTTAATGCTATGCTCCACATCACTCTTTCCCAGCGGGAGAAGAGGTGCATCGTATTACGGCAATATACGATGCTGTACCGGTACGGTCGCGGCTAGGTGCGGCAACATCCACATATGCAAATGTCATGATATGATATGAATGATATGATAATCACAAACCACATGAATTCCATCCACAAAGGAGCATTAACATACTCACAACATATCCACAACCACATATCCACCACATATTTGTTTTGATATTCCGCATTAGCACACTAAACAAATTTCCACATGATTACGAGCAATATATCCAAACATATCAATTGATCAATAATTGCTACCATCACAACCACAAGTATTTACTAAGAATGCCACCACTTAGACCACAATATACTCGTAAAGTTTTCTACCCCACAACTATATTGATCATCAAGAACAATTCCGCATATCCACAATTAAACCATCAAGATCATAAACAATTGAATTCTTTAAAAATACTACCATATGGACCACATTAAGGAAGCATTTAACAAAGACATAGCACCTCAAATTTAAATAATTAATTAATATGAAGGTAGAATAATTAACGAGTTAAACAGTAGCACAACCACTACGTTTACTTGCCTCAACCGTTGAAGCGAAGCAGTTACGTGCGCTCAGGAGCAAAACCACCTGTCCACAAGGTATCTCTCAGCACAATGCTACAGCATACAAAACGTGACTTAAAAATTAAAGGCGTCGCTAGAACCCCGAACCCACACATACACCTCTCCGCTCAACGATTCAACAATCTACCCACTGCAGCAGCGCTGCTTAATATTTTTATATCTTTAAAAATATTAATCCATTTATAGAAAACGATATATCTCTGGATTCCACACTTAAATTCCTTCATTTTTTATGTATATCACATATTTTTATTTTGATCATGGCTAGGTGTAACTTAATGCACAAAACGGAGGAAGTTCTCTGTTCTGGCAGACTGGACAGCAAGATTAAAACGCGTCCCAAAAACAGTACAGGGGTCCAACAAATATAATTTTTATACATCAGCTAGACTACTTAATTCCCTAAAATTGTGTCAATTGCGACCATAATCAAAAAAATCATTTACTACCCCTAAATCGCAGTTGAACAGCAGACTGTCCCAATCTGCTCCCCTGACAGACCCAGATCCCACAGCCAAAAATTCTGAAAAAAATACAGAAGATGGGTCTGGAAGTCCTCTACAATTTTTCTTTTGGGAAGATCCACAGAAAAATCATTTCATGGGTCTAAACCGCGCAAACAGACGTGCTGCGCGAATCAATCTACAGGCAGACAGCAGGTAATCTCTAATCGGGCAATCAATCTATTAATCCCCTTCAAATTCCGTGCCAAGAACCCTAATTACTCTATAAAACAGAGGGTTTGAGATTAGGAAAAATTACTTAAATGATCCCTTGGGATCATCCCTCTTCTTCCCTCCTCTTCTTCTCCTCCTTCCCTTCTTCTTCCTTCTCTTCTCTTTCTTCTCTTCCCTTTCTTTTTCTCCTTGGCACCAATGGACAGCAGCTTGTGAGGTGATGGAGGGGGGAAAGGGTGCGGCCAGGGGTTGAAAAAAGGGGTGAGGGGCAAGGGAGGGGGTTTATAAAGGGGGTGTTAGGGTTTGGGAGGGGGTACGGGCCCCCATTTGGGCTGGTTGGCCCACCCCTCCGGACAGTCCAAAATATCCAAATTAGTTGTTTTAATTTATTTTTTTGAAGTTTGGACAATTATGAAATTTAATTTTCACCTCCCGCGATTTACTGAAAAATCGGGAAACTCCGCGATTATTTTAGAAACCTACGCCGAATCGACGATCAGGATATTACATTCTCCCCACCTAAGAATGATTCGTCCTCCAATCTATCTCCTCAACCCACGAGACAAAAGAACAATCAAGGAAAGAACAACCAAAGGATAAAGCATCCCAAGGATAGAACATCCCAAGGGAACAACAACTACGGGTTCTCACCCGCCTCGAAGAACTCGGGTCCTTCTTTTACATATGAACTTCAACGTCACCTCCCGCTCGGACTGATCCGTCAAGAGGGCCTCCACATACCTGGTGGCCCTCTTCCTCATGACCAACTCCAATGAGTCCACGACACGCACCGGTCAACGCCGGTCACCCACAACTCTTCTGCCGGCTCTGAGCGGCCAATAGATCCTGCCGTTCTCGCAAAATTCCCCGCCACAACTATCAAGCCACTATCTAATACCATCCTCCTTCTTAAAATATTTTCCTCTATATATTATAATCGGAATAATACATTGTACCCCTTTTAAAGAATTCGACCATAGATTCCACTCATAACCTTTTACTCGAAGCACAAACAATAACTTATACAAATGTAACCCAACCAAAAGAAGAATAAAGGATTCTCAAGCAACACACTAGCAACCAGCTCTCCTTCAAAGGACCACGATCCAAATCAAAGAATTCACCACAAAACCTTTAACACACTCCAAATAGACATTTGGAGAATCCACACTACATAAGCTAAGAGTGAAAATCACTCGACATACCAAAACAATCATTTTCTTTTCCTATCTGGAAAAGAATAAGCCTCAACAAAAAACAACTCAATTTGCAGATGACCTCTACCATAAACACACAGTTAAAACAAGAATCAAGAGAGCATATTACTGCTCGAGATATTATTAATTTCTCAATCCATTCCCTTTGAAAATTTAACTTCCTTGAACCAAGGATTTCCAAATCATCTCCCAACACACCAACTCATTTATCTTAAGTTGGCAACTTCGACAATGCGCTCAAACTGAGTACATCATCCACAGCCTTGCAGAGAGACTCTACTATCTCCACAAAACATTCTAGCCAAGCCCTCGACCAATAGAATTACTTTGACAGATAATTCCTAAAACACCTCAATCCCTTAAGGATAACAACTCGAAATTCATATCACACCCACACATACTCATTTACTGCACCCCAAGGATGCTATCCCGATCCTCACACTATTTGGATTCCACTCTGATCCACTATTCCCACACAGAGACGCTGAGCCTCTAAGGTTCTAGCATAGAACACCAAACCAAAATTTTCCATCTCCAGGGCTCTTATGGATGTCAAACAACTTTACACCCACAATCTCACCAAAGTCAATCGCATGACCACACCAACTAGTTGCCATACACCTCTTAAAGGACTTTGCAACTCAAATTGATTACCCTTTCTTAGAAGAGGCAAAAAGAAGTAAATTTCAGCACAAAGAAAGATGTTACCATCTGCAATAGACACAAGACCAAGAGAAATAGCAATGATCTTGGACAACAAAGATAAGATCACAGTTGAAGGCACATGCCCCTCAAGAAGAAAATATCAAATCTCAACCAATAAGAATATAGTATTGCCATTTAAGCTCGGAAACTCTTATGCAGCGAAAATAAGAAGTCAAGCACACCTCAAAAAGAAATTGCACAACATGACTTCAACCTCCAATACTTTTACCACACTCTTTCTTTTAACAAAGAGAATAACTTTCTTTGATTACGGTATTACCTTGACAATTCCAACAAAAATATTTGAAGACCACAACACATTAATCCCTAAAGAACTAATAAAAGCTCTCAACGCGTCACTTTGCTCAAAACAATTTCAGCTGCCACATAAGTCATGAGATCCAAAAGATCGCGTACGCAAATATCAAAGCTTTTGATTTAAATAGTATCATGGAAGTTATCAAATTCTTTTATTTATAGAACATTCAACATTATCATCACAACCACATACTGACCATTATACTAACATCAGAATAATACCTTCTTAACAAGCATCATCATATCCTCAAATCCCTTCATAAACTTTTCCAAAAGAAACACAAGAAATCACTTCATCATGTTTCTATTATCTAAATAAGATTGCAACTACTTAATCTAGGGAAAGCCTAGTGCACAAGCCACAATGTTGAAACAAAACTCTTTTAACAAGCTAGTACTAGAACATGTCAATCTCGAAAACAGTTATGAGCATATATTCAACATTTCTCCTTATATTCAGCAATTAGAACGAAATATCTTCTAACTTTCAATATTATAAGCTCTATAAGACAAGGTTTCACAAGTCAATACATGAACCTTCCTCTATTTCTGTATACATATTTCAACAATTTAGCATGGTGAAAGATAGATGAATCTAGCAATTGTTCATGCTCATAAAGTATCTAAATAAAGGACAGATTAAAGGTTAATATTACCAAGGCAATATTCCAACACCTCCTACTTAATCATTCCAAACGGTCAGATTAAATACTAAAGACAGAAATAATTCAATTTATCCAACAGAATAGAAATTTAAACAATCATAATAATCATTCCAATTATTTTTACACACTCCTCAATAACTCCATGAGCTCCAATCATATATAGACAAATTCTTAATCACAGTTCTTCCAGAAACTATTACAAGGCGATATCAAATTAATCAACTAAACTTCCGAGGAGGCTAGTTGAAATTAATTATGCACCACACTAACATCTCAGCTTGATAATTCATACCTTACGAATTAGTTTATATGATTACCACCTTCTACTTAAGAATAACAAAACACCACAAAGGGTTTTAACACTCCTTTTCAGAAAGGAGAGGAATTAAACTTCAACACTCGATATAATCTAAAAGAAATACGTAGATCCAAGGCTTAACATATTAATGAGTTTGCAACACAAAACTTTCATTGATAAAAATACCAAGCGAACCAATGAGTCATGATTCACAACAAGACAAAACTCCCACGAAGGGACTATCCTTGCAAATCAACAATGTGCACAAGTAGCAAAAGTGTCTCAATAGTCCGAAAAGAAACAATAATTGCTTCAAAGAACAAGTAGAGACCAATTGCAAAACCTCGACTGCAATGAACCGCTATCTCAAGAGAAATTCATTAACCACAATAGGCCAAGAATTGGCTAACATCAACTCAAGGAAGATAACAACTTTTCTAAAGAAACTCACTCACAACATCTGCAACTAAGTTACCCGAGGTAACTACATCGCTATCCCCATACTGCGAACAGTGGTATAATCTGGCAATGCCAAGGCAGCAACTACAACCTCTACAGCTTATCATTGACTATTCTCACTCATAACAGTCATAGGAGCAAATCATAATCATACAAGATTATCTCATAACATAAATCATCAATACAACATGTCAAAAGCATAAATGCAATGCTTGACCCATCCCATCCTACTGTGCACCAGTGTGTCAATTTATTTATTTAATTACCACGGACCAAACGACCGATCTGATACCAACTGTAACACCCCAGGACCCACATTACCCTGGGATGCCACTAAAACCTGTCATATAGGTAGGCCTTGGGCCTAGTCGGGTTATTATTAGGAACTAGAGATTGGTTTCTATTTGAGTTAGAGATTAATTTCCTTATGTTAGAGATATAGTTAGAGATATGATATTGTTAGAGATATGATTGAGATTAGATTCGATCTGTTAGGGGGAGCCCATCTATATAAAGAGGGCTACCGCATGCTATTGGAATCAATCAGAGAATTATCATAGTCTTCCTCGTCTAAAGCTCTAGTCTCTCTCCCTCTCATTCTACGCTGACGCCATTCGGCCATCTTTTTGGTGGTGTTTACCCCGGTTCATGACAACTTGGTATCAGAGCAGTCGATCCCTTCCCACGACGTCTGCTACCATGGTTTCTGCGACTCATCTTTCTGCCAAATCATTGGCCATGATAAAGGCTAACACTAACAAGATGAGTAGCACCGACAAGATGACCAGCACTGACAAAAAGACAGCAGACATCTTCCTCAACATCCATGCTATTCTGGAGAAGATGATCGCGGATAGAGAAAAGGCGCAACAAGAGACAAAGAGCCAGGCCCATCATCCACCACCAGATCCCCAGATCAACAGACCACCAGATCAGACAGGAGATAATGACCAAGGATCTGGGGCATCACCCGCAGCCTCCTTTTCCGGCGTCTCCGCCGGCGCCGGCAAGATTTCTGCGCCACCAGCTACTGCGCCGTCCTCACCCCGCGCAGACTGTCCTTCTGCTGCCATCCCGGCACCACAGTCGCCGCTGCCGCTGCTTGGTCCGCCTCTGCTTTCGCCTGGTCCGACCTTCGGCCGCCTGGATCTGCCACCGCCGACGCCGGTCGCCACCCTAGCCCCTGCGCCTGGGAGCCGCCGCTATTCACTTCTACCCGCGCCGCACATCGCTCTCCGACGCCAGCCACCACCAGCTCGTCCTCGTGGTGCTCTGCGCCGCGCTCAGCTGCCTCGTCCTTTTCGCAGGCCTCCGCCAGCTCGACACCAACCGCGCCGCTTCCCAGAAGGTGTTCCTTATGGCCGGCCAGCAGCCGCTCGGCCTCCCCGCCTGCGCGTGAAGTTGCCGGCAGCTGCTCAGCCTCCCCGCCTGCGTGTGAAGTTGCCGGCAGCTGCTCAGCCTCCCCGTCGCCGCCTTCGACTCGAAGCGGCCAGCGCCGTGGGCCCTGAGGGCCACCACTCCGGATCTGCTGTAGTCGCTGTTCCCGATCGTGGTTCGCCATCGCCGCCCGGATCCGTGAAAGTCTCCGCCCGAGCTGCCGCCGTAGTCACCCGCTCCGCCGGCTGCCCGCTCCGCCTCTACTTCCGCCGCCGGGTCCGCCTCCACCCGAGCCGTCGCAGCCGCTCCGCCGGTCGTTGCTCCTCCGGCCGCCGCTATGCCGGCCGCCCGTTCCGCCGGCCGCCGCCACTCGTCGCCGTCGCCCAGTCGCCAACGCGCTTCTGCCAGCGCCGCCTCCTCTGTTTCAATTGTTCCGCGCGGAGTCTTTAATGGGAGCCGGCAGCCGGTGAAGGAAAAAGAGAGATAGGGAGAGAGAAAAGAAGAAAAAAATCAAAAAAATATAAAAATATAAAAAAATACAAAAAATAAAAAAAACTTATTTTGCAGGCGTTATATAACCGAAGGCGCTACACTTCGTCTAGCTTTGTTCCGCTTGGATCTGGCCGGTCGTCTCCATCCGCTGCAGAACCCCGTCACCGTTCGTCTTCTATATCGATGTCAGAGATCTTACATTGGCGCCATGACCGCCGCCTAGCAGCTCAAGGACGAGCTGCATGTCCGGGAGGGGTGTAATGTCATATAGGTGGGCCTTGGGCCTAGTCGGGTTATTATTAGGAACTAGAGATTGGTTTCTATTTGAGTTAGAGATTAATTTCCTTATGTTAGAGATATGATTGAGATTAGATTCGATCTGTTAGGGGGAGCTCATCTATATAAAGAGGGCTACCGCATGCTATTGGAATCAATCAGAGAATTATCATAGTCTTCCTCGTCTAAAGCTCTAGTCTCTCTCCCTCTCATTCTACGCCGACGCCATTCGGCCATCTTCTTGGTGGTGTTTACCCCGGTTCATGACAACTTGGTATCAGAGCAGTCGATCCCTTCCCACGACGTCTGCTACCATGGTTTCTGCGACTCGTCTTTCTGCCAAATCATTGGCCATGATAAAGGCTAACACTAACAAGATGAGTAGCACCGACAAGATGACCAGCACTGACAAAAAGACAGCAGACATCTTCCTCAACATCCATGCTATTCTGGAGAAGATGATCGCGGATAGAGAAAAGGCGCAACAAGAGACAAAGAGCCAGGCCCATCATCCACCACCAGATCCCCAGATCAACAGACCACCAGATCAGACAGGAGATAATGACCAAGGATCGGAGGCTTCACCCGCAGCCTCCTTTTTCGGCGTCTCCGCTGGCGCCGGCAAGATTTCTGCGCCACCAGCTACTGCGTCGTCCTCACCCCGCGCAGACTGTCCTTCTGCTGCCATCCCGGCGCCACAGTCACCGCTGCCGCTGCTTGGTCCGCCTCTGCTTTCGTCTGGTCCGACCTTCGGCCGCCCGGATCTGCCACCGCCGACGCCGGTCGCCACCCTTGCCCCTGCGCCTGGGAGCCGCCGCTATTCACTTCTACCCGCGCCGCCCGTCGCTCTCCGACACCAGCCACCACCAGCTCGTCCTAGTGGTGCTCTGCGCCGCGCTCAGCTACCTCGTCCTTTTCGCAGGCCTCCGCCAGCTCGACACCAACCGCGCCGCTTCCCAGAAGGTGTTCCTTACGGCCGGCCAACAACCGCTCGGCCTCCCCGCCTGCGCGTGAAGTTGCCGGCAGCTGCTCAGCCTCCCCGCCTGCGCGTGAATTTGTCGGCAGCTGCTCAGCCTCCCCGTCGCCGCCTTCGACTCGAAGCGGCCAGCGCCGCGGGCCCTGAGGGCCACCACTCCGGATCTATTGTAGTCGCCGCTGCTGGAGTCGCCGTTCCCGATCGCGATTCGCCATCGCTGCCCGGATCCGTGAAAGTCTCCGCCCGAGCTGCCGCCGTAGTCACCCGCTCCGCCGGCCGCCCGCTCCGCCTCAACTTCCGCCGCTGGGTCCGCCTCCACCCGAGCCGTCGCAGCCGCTCCGCCGGTCGTTGCTCCTCCGGCCGCCACTATGCCGGCCGCCGCCACTTGTCGCCGTCGCCAAGTCGCCAACGCGCTTCTGCCAGCGCCGCCTCCTCTGTTTCAATTGTTCCGCGCGGAGTCTTTAATGGGAGCCGGCAGCCGGTGAAGGAAAAAGAGAGATAGGGAGAGAGAAAAGAAGAAAAAAATCAAAAAAAAATATAAAAATATAAAAAAATACAAAAAATAAAAAACTTATTTTGCAGGCGTTATATAACCGAAGGCGCTACACTTCGTCTAGCTTTGTCCCGCTTGGATCTGGCCGGTCGTCTCCATCCGCTGCAGGACCCCGTCACCGTTCGTCTTCTATATCGATGTCAGAGATCTTCCATTGGTGCCATGACCGCCGCCTAGCAGCTCAAGGACGAGCTGCATGTCCGGGAGGGGTGTAATGTCATATAGGTGGGCCTTGGGCCTAGTCGGGTTATTATTAGGAACTAGAGATTGGTTTCTATTTGAGTTAGAGATTAATTTCCTTATGTTAGAGATATGATATTGTTAGAGATATGATTGAGATTAGATTCGATCTGTTAGGGGGAGCCCATCTATATAAACAGGGCTACCGCATGCTATTGGAATCAATCAGAGAATTATCATAGTCTTCCTCGTCTAAAGCTCTAGTCTCTCTCCCTCTCATTCTACGCCGACGCCATTCGGCCATCTTCTTGGTGGTGTTTACCCCGGTTCATGACAACTTGGTATCAGAGCAGTCGATCCCTTCCCACGACGTCTGCTACCATGGTTTCTGCTACTCGTCTTTCTGCCAAATCATTGGCCATGATAAAGGCTAACACTAACAAGATGAGTAGCACCGACAAGATGACCAGCACTGATAAAAAGACAGCAGACATCTTCCTCAACATCCATGCTATTCTGGAGAAGATGATCGCGGATAGAGAAAAGGCGCAACAAGAGACAAAGAGCCAGGCCCATCATCCACCACCAGATCCCCAGATCAACAGACCACCAGATCAGACAGGAGATAATGACCAAGGATCGGGGGCTTCACCCGCAGCCTCCTTTTCCGGCGTCTCCACCGGCGCCGGCAAGATTTCTGCGCCACCAGCTACTGCGCCGTCCTCACCCCGCGCAGACTGTCCTTCTGCTGCCACCCCGACGCCACAGTCGCCGCTGCCGCTGCTTGGTCCGCCTCTACTTTCGCCTGGTCCGACCCTCGGCCGCCCGGATATGCCACTGCCGACGCCGGTCGCCACCCTAGCCCCTGCGCCTGGGAGCCGCCGCTATTCACTTCTACCCGCGCCGCCCGTCGCTCTCCGACGCCAGCCACCACCAGCTCGTCCTCGTGGTGCTCTGCGCCACACTCAGCTACCTCGTCCTTTTCGCAGGCCTCCGCTAGCTCGACACCAACCGCGCCGCTTCCCAGAAGGTGTTCCTTACGGCCGGCCAACAGCCGCTCGGCCTCCCCGCCTGCGCGTGAAGTTGCTGGCAGCTGCTCAGCCTCCCCGCCTGCGCGTGAAGTTGCCGGCAGCTGCTCAGCCTCCCCGTCGCCGCCTTCGACTCGAAGCGGCCAGCGCCGCGGGCCCTGAGGGCCACCACTCCGGATCTGCTGTAGTCGCAGCTGCTGGAGTCGCCGTTCCCAATCGCGGTTCGCCATCGCCGCCCGGATCCGTGAAAGTCTCCGCCCGAGCTGCCGCCGTAGTCACCCGCTCCGCCGGCCGCCCACTCCGCCTCTACTTCCGCCGCCGGGTCCGCCTCCACCCGAGCCGTCGCAGCCGCTCCGCCGGTCGTTGCTCCTCCGGCCGCCCGTTCCGCCGGCCGCCGCCACTCGTCGCCGTCGCCCAGTCGCCAACGCGCTTCTGCCAGCGCCGCCTCCTATGTTTCAATTGTTCCACGCGGAGTCTTTAATGGGAGCCGGCAGCCGGTGAAGGAAAAAGAGAGATAGGGAGAGAGAAAAGAAGAAAAACAATCAAAAAAATATAAAAAAAAATACAAAAAATACAAAAAATAAAAAAAACTTATTTTGCAGGCGTTATATAACCGAAGGCGCTACACTTCGTCTAGCATTGTTCCGCTTGGATCTGGCCGGTCGTCTCCATCCGCTGCAGGACCCCGTCACCGTTCGTCTTCTATATCGATGTCAGAGATCTTCCATTGGCGCCATGACCACCACCAAGCAGCTCAAGGACGAGCTGCATGTCCGGGAGGGGTGTAATGTCATATAGGTGGGCCTTGGGCCTAGTCGGGTTATTATTAGGAACTAGAGATTGGTTTCTATTTGAGTTAGAGATTAATTTCCTTATGTTAGAGATATGATATTGTTAGAGATATGATTGAGATTAGATTCGATCTGTTAGGGGAGCCCATCTATATAAAGAGGTCTACCGCATGCTATTGGAATCAATCAGAGAATTATCATAGTTGTCCTCGTCTAAAGCTCTAGTCTCTCTCCCTCTCATTCTACGCCGACGCCATTCGGCCATCTTCTTGGTGGTGTTTACCCCGGTTCATGACAACTTGGTATCAGAGCAGTCGATCCCTTCCCACGACGTCTGCTACCATGGTTCCTGCGACTCGTCTTTCTGCCAAATCATTGGCCATGATAAAGGCTAACACTAACAAGATGAGCAGCACCGACAAGATGACCAGCACTGACAAAAAGATAGCAGACATCTTCCTCAACATCCATGCTATTCTGGAGAAGATGATCGCGGATAGAGAAAAGGCGCAACAAGAGACAAAGAGCCAGGCCCATCATCCACCACCAGATCCCCAGATCAACAGACCACCAGATCAGACAGGAGATAATGACCAAGGATCAGGGGCTTCACCCGCAGCCTTCTTTTCCGGCGTCCCCGCCGGCGCCGGCAAGATTTCTGCGCCACCAGCTACTGCGCCGTCCTCACCCCGCGCAGACTGTCCTTCTGCTGCCATCCCGGCGCCACAGTCACCGCTGCCGCTGCTTGGTCCGCCTCTGCTTTCGCCTGGTCCGACCTTCGGCCGCCCGGATCTGCCACCGCCGACGCCGGTCGCCACCCTAGCCCCTGCGCCTGGGAGCCGCCGCTATTCACTTCTACCCGCGCCGCCCGTCGCTCTCCGACGCCAGCCACCACCAGCTCGTCCTCGTGGTGCTCTGCGCCGCGCTCAGCTGCCTCGTCCTTTTCGCCGGCCTCCGCCAGCTCGACACCAACCGCGCCGCTTCCCAGAATGTGCTCCTTACGGCCGGCCAGCAGCCGCTCGGCCTCCCCACCTGCGCGTGAAGTTGCCGGCAGCTGCTCAGCCTCCCCGCCTGCGTGTTAAGTTGCCGGCAGCTGCTCAGCCTCCCCGTCACCGCCTTCGACTCGAAGCGGCCAACGCCGCAGGCCCTGAGGGCCACCACTCCAGATCTGCTGTAGTCGCCGCTGCTGGAGTCGCCGTTCCCGATCGCGGTTCGCCATCGCCGCCCGGATCCGTGAAAGTCTCCTCCCGAGCTGCCGCCGTAGTCACCCGCTCCGCCTCTACTTCCGCCGCCGGGTCCGCCTCCACCCGAGCCGTCGCAGCCGCTCCGCCGGTCGTTGCTCCTCCGGCCGCCGCTATGCCGGCCGCCCGTTCCACCGGCCGCCGCCACTTGTCGCCGTCGCCCAGTCGCCAACGCGCTTCTGCCAGCGCCGCCTCCTCTGTTTCAATTGTTCCGCGCGGAGTCTTTAATGGGAGCCAGCAGCTGGTGAAGGAAAAAGAGAGATAGAGAGAGAGAAAAGAAGAAAAAATCAAAAAAATATAAAAATATAAAAAAAAATAAAAAAAACTTATTTTGCAGGCATTATATAACCGAAGGTGCTACACTTCATCTAGATTTGTTCCGCTTGGATCTGGCCGGTCGTCTCCATCCGCTGCAGGACCCCGTCACCGTTCGTTTTCTATATCGATGTCAGAGATCTTCCATTGGCGCCATGACCGCCGCCTAGCAGCTCAAGGACGAGCTGCATGTCCGGGAGGGGTGTAATGTCATATAGGTGGGCCTTGGGCCAAGTCGGGTTATTATTACGAACTAGAGATTGGTTTCTATTTGAGTTAGAGATTAATTTCCTTATGTTAGAGATATGATATTGTCAGAGATATGATTGAGATTAGATTCGATCTGTTAGAGGGAGCCCATCTATATAAAGAGGGCTACCGCATGCTATTGGAATCAATCAGAGAATTATCATAGTCTTCCTCGTCTAAAGCTCTAGTCTCTCTCCCTCTCATTCTACGCCGACGCCATTCGGCCATCTTCTTGGTGGTGTTTACCCCGGTTCATGACAACTTGGTATCAGAGTAGTCGATCCCTTCTCACGACGTCTGCTACCATGGTTGCTGCGACTCCTCTTTCTGCCAAATCATTGGCCATGATAATGGCTAACACTAACAAGATGAGCAGCACCCACAAGATGACCAGCACTGACAAAAAGATAGCAGACATCTTCCACAACATCCATGCTATTCTGGAGAAGATGATCGCGGATAGAGAAAAGGCGCAACAAGAGACAAAGAGCCAGGCCCATCATCCACCACCAGATCCCCAGATCAACAGACCACCAGATCAGACAGGAGATAATGACCAAGGATCGGGGGCTTCACCCGCAGCCTCCTTTTCCGGCGTCTCCGCCGGCGCCGGCAAGATTTCTGCGCCACCAGCTACTGCGCTGTCCTCACCCCGCGCAGACTGTCCTTCTGCTGCCATCCCGGCGCCACAGTCGCCGCTGCCGCTGCTTGGTCCGCCTCTGCTTTCGCCTGGTCCGACCTTCGGCCGCCCGGATCTGCCACCGCCGACGCCGGTCGCCACCCTGGCCCCTGCGCCTGGGAGCCGCCGCTATTCACTTCTACCCGCGCCGCCCGTCGCTCTCTGACGCCAGCCACCACCAGCTCGTCCTCGTGGTGCTCTGCGCCGCGCTCAGCTACCTCGTCCTTTTCGCCGGCCTTCGCCAGCTTGACACCAACTGTGCCGCTTCCCAGAAGGTGCTCCTTACGGCCGGCCAGCAGCCGCTCGGCCTCCCCGCCTGCGCGTGAAGTTGCCGGCAGCTGCTCAGCCTCCCCGCCTGCGCGTGAAGTTGCCGGCAGCTGCTCAGCCTCCCCGTCGCCGCCTTCGACTCAAAGCGGCCAGCGCCGCGGGCCCTGAGGGCCACCACTCCGGATCTGCTGTAGTCGCCGCTGCTGGAGTCTCTGTTCCCGATCGCGGTTCGCCATCGCCGCCCGGATCCTTGAAAGTCTCCGCCCGAGATGCCGCCGTAGTCACCCGCTCCGCCTCTACTTCCGCCGCCGGGTCCGCCTCCACCCGAGCCGTCGCAGCAGCTCCGCCGGTCGTTGCTCCTCCGGCCGCCCGTTCCGCCGGCCGCCGCCACTCGTCGCCGTCGCCCAGTCGCGAACGCGCTTCTACCAGCGCCGCCTCCTCTGTTTCAATTGTTCCGCGCGGAGTCTTTAATGGGAGCCGGCAGCCGGTGAAGGAAAAAGAGAGATAGAGAAAGAGAAAAGAAGAAAAAAAATCAAAAAAATATAAAAATATTAAAAAAACTTATTTTGCAGGCATTATATAACCGAAGGCGCTACACTTCGTTTAGCTTTGTTCCGCTTGGATCTGGCCGGTCGTCTCCATCCGCTGCAGGACCCCGTCACCGTTCGTCTTCTATATCGATGTCAGAGATCTTCCATTGGCGCCGTGATCGCCGCCTAGCAGCTCAAGGACGAGCTGCATGTCCGGGAGGGGTGTAATATCATATAGGTGGGCCTTGGGCCTAGTCGGGTTATTCTTAGGAACTAGAGATTGGTTTCTATTTGAGTTAGAGATTAATTTCCTTATGTTAGAGATATAGTTAGAGATATGATATTGTTAGAGATATGATTGAGATTAGATTCGATCTGTTAGGGGGAGCCCATCTATATAAAGAGGGCTACCGCATGCTATTGGAATCAATCAGAGAATTATCATAGTCTTCCTCGTCTAAAGCTCTAGTCTCTCTCCCTCTCATTCTACACCTACGCCATTCGGCCATCTTCTTGGTGGTGTTTACCCCGGTTCATGACAACTTGGTATCAGAGCAGTCGATCCCTTCCCACGACGTCTGCTACCATGGTTTCTTTAAAAATATTAATATTTTTGTATCTTTAAAAATATTAATCCATTTATGACAAACGATATATATCTGGATTCCTCACTTAAATGCCTTCATTTTTCATGAAGATCACATATTTTTATTTTGATCATGGCTAGGTGTAACTTAATGCACAAAACAGAGGAAGTTCTCTGTTGTGGCAGACTGTACAGCAAGATTAAAACGCGTCCCAATAACAGTACAGGGGTCCAACAAATATAATTTTTATATAGCAGCTAGATTACTGAATTACCTACAATTTTTTAAATTGCGACCATAATCAAAAAAATCATTTACTACCCCTAAATCGCAGTTGAACAGCAGACTGTCCCAATCTGCTCCCCTGACCGACAGCGGTATTCCCGACCCTGCTACACCCAGATCCCACAGCCAAACATTCTGAAAAAATACAGAAGATGTGTCTAGAAGTCCTCTACAATTTTCCTTTTGGGAAGATCCGCAGAAAAAATCGTTTCATGGGTCTAAACCATGCAAACAGACGCGCTGCGCGAATCAATCTATAGGCAGACAGCAGGTAATCTCTAATCGGGCAAACAATTTAGTAATCACCTTCAAATTCCGTGCCAAGAACCCTAATTACTCTATAAAACAGAGGGTTTGGCATTAGGAAAAATTACCTAAATGATCCCTTGGGATCATCCCTCTTCTTCCCTCCTCTTCTTCTCCTCCTTCCCATCTTCTTCCTTCTCTTCCCTTTCTTCTCTTCCCTTTCTTTTTCTCCTTGCACCAATGGACAGCAGCTTGTGGGGTGATGGAGGGGGGAAAGGGTAAGGCCAGGGGTGGAAAAAATGGGTGAGGGGCAAGGGAGGGGGTTTATAAAGGGGGTGCTAGGGTTTGGGAGGGGGTACGGGCCCCCATTTGGGCTGGCTGGCCCAAAGTGGCTGGCCCACCCATCCGGATAGCCCAAAATATCCAAATTAGTTATTTTAATTTATTTTTTTTAAGTTTGGACAATTTTGCAATTTAATTTTCACCTCCCGTGATTTACCGAAAAATTGGGAAACTCCGCGATTATTTTAGAAACCTACGCCGAATTGACGATCAGGATATTACAAGGAGTGTCGGAGGAGGGGACATGTATTTCTCAACAACTACAAGATGAATATTAAAGCACCGTACACTTGTGCTTGAAAAGGCATGAAGCAAATTAATTGGCTTTATGTCGTTTGAAGCATAGGTGTCTAGTGCTGTAATGTTCCTCTTGTACAACTACTACTCCGACTTAGAGTGTTTCATGCCCTTATTTTACTTGAACCAGTAGCCCACCCATATAAGTAAGAAGAGGAGTCGGAGGAGGGGAGACCCAGAAGGCTGACCATGAGGACCACATGAAGGTGACATTTTCAGCAACGACAAGGACCACCATTAACGTCTTCATCCGCGTGAGGACCACACCGAGACCATCTCCAACAACCTTATGACCACTTCTACCTCGACACAAGTAGGCCCACCATCCTTCCCATATCCATTTCCCTCATTCCTTTTTGGGTTCCACATAAAAAAGACACTAACAGATATGGACGGATGTAACACACAAGAGGTAAAAAGTTGGATTTAGGATCCATACCTTTGGTAGGAGAGGCGATAGGGGAGGAGAGAACTCGTGAACACACATTAGCAGATATGAACAGATCTCTAACACATACCATTTGAGGGGATAGTCTATAGCTAGGGAGGAGAGGTGGCATCAGGATGAGAGGTGACAGGAAGGCAAGGTGGTGTTAGGAGGAGGAGCGATGGGGCCACCACGCTAGGTGAGGAAGGAGAGGATAGAGGCGTCGTGTTCTCTGACAGCGATGATGGCTCTGGGGGATGAGTAGACAGAGGAGTGTGCGCACGAGTGAGGAGTAAGAGTGCAAAACCTAGCATATTATCACAGATGGTTCTATTGAATAACTATATGTGATATTAATATCACAGATAGTTCCATTATGTAACTATCTGTGATGTGTAGCATATCACAGATGATTCTATTATGGAACCATCTGTGATGTTGTACATTATCACATACGGTTCTATAAAGAAACCATCCATGATGTCAATCCTTACCACAGATGATTCTATTATGGAACCGTCTGTGATGTTAACATTGTCACCGACGGTTATATTATGGAACCGTCTGTGATACATATAACGCACATGGTTTGTGCATCAAACTGCCTGTGTTAGTTCTGTCTGTACACAAGATATTAGGGTTTTTGGCTAGCCTCAGGGAATGCTAGCCATGCCCTCTAAAAAACAAGCAAGTAGAGACAATCGCAGATATTATTATTTCTAAATTACTAAATCAATTATAATGAAATAATTCATTAATTACATGCCAAGTTTATTAATTACATTGGAATATTTTACAAATAGGTGTTCACCATGTGGAATCATTCCACTTGGCTATTTTCCTTGTAAATAAAGCCCTTTATAATAATCAACACACATATAGCTTGCTTCATCCTCGAGCCTCATGCTGTCTCTGAATGGAGGCAACTGATCAAATTGATTTTACTCTTCCTCATCCACGACATTCTCAACTCCAACAATCCTTCTTTTTCCATGAATAACTATGTGGCGCTTCTTATTTGCACTACTAGTTTTCAGGTCTAGGACAACCGAGCGAAATCGTTGCAATAGGGCCAAAATAGATGCAATATGTAACTATTGCAACACTTCACTTCTGTTGCCAAGCGTGGCAAGTACTTGCGTGCTTAAAAGGTTGTGCAACGGATTGTGGTTTCGTTGCAGTACCTATGGTTATTGCCATGCAATGTGTTGTGGCAATTGTTTGTTGTTGCAACGAATGATGTCGTGGTGATATAGGTTATTGCCACGGCTGACTCCGTGGCAATAGCTGCTTTTGCCACAAAGTTTGGTCGTGGCAATAGTATCATTTGCCACGAAAATATTGCATGGTAATAGGTTCTATTGCCACGCCAATGGTTTGTGGCAATAGACACTATTGCCACAGAGAGCATTTCGTTGCAACAGGATATATTGCTACGGGAGGCGTTTCGTTGCAGAAGGTTTAATTGCCACGGGAGGCGGTTCGTTGCAATATATTTTATTGTCACGGAAGGCGTTTCATTGCCATAAAGTTATTGCGACGAAATATGTTTTGTGGCAAATAGATCCTATAGCAACGAACATTGTTCATGGCATATAGCGGCGTTGCAACAGCCTATCACAACGAAATACCAATTTTGCATACAGGTTTATCACAACGGTAAAATTTGCGGTAGCATATTGAGCATATGATAGTTTATTATAATTTGTTGTTGCAAATTAATAATCAAATTAGGAACACGGTTGGATCAAAAACACATATATTAATTCAACACATAATAATTTAAAAGTGCCACCACTCATGCAGGAATTACATATCAATCTCCATACTTAAACTACAAAGTTTGTAACCAATAACAAAAGTACTATCACTTCCATTCCATTTGTCCGTGCTTCTTTGCCATGTTGAATTCCTGACTTGACGATGCCACGACTTTGTTTGCCCTAATCAAATTGTTTCATCCTGATAGAACATGAACAATAAAGAGGGACCTTAATGTGAGTATTGTCCAGCAGCACATACTTAAGTACATCATAGTGCAAGTTTAGAGATACGAGTTACAACTAAAAATAGCAATCATGAGTTCTCTAGTTCAGTTGCGTAGCAAAGTATTTAGCAAGTGATTCCAGTAGAATTATTTAATTTCATTTCATTTACCGATATATAGTAGCCCTACTTCACCTGGCATAATTTTCTAGTAGTTTAGAACAGTATGCTATATTTGACATAAGAACAATGACAGATGAAGATTAATCACATTTTCATTTCATACCTGCTGGTCCCTCCTTTTCTTCGAACGAGTTGTAGCAGTATTCTTCAATTGTTGTGGGGGAATGAAGTTCGATGCTCCATTATTAACAGCGACATTTTGGAAGAGGCTTCGGTTAAGATTAGAAGCTCGAGTGATGCAAATAGGTGGCCTAGCATCTTTTTGTGTGGTCAGGATGCTTGCTGGGTCATTCTGCAAATGTAAAATGTAGAATAAAAAATATTATCATCCTGATGTGTACTACTATTAAAATATGTTCAGCATGCATGCATCAATTGAAGTTCAGGGAAGGTACACATCAGCAGGTCATCAATAGAATGTACAAAGTCCAAATCCCTTATGGCAGCAAACTATTTGCAAAATTTGTTACCTGTTGTAATGTTTCTTCCACAGGTTCAGGTGTCTTTTCTGTGGTATTCAATGTACTATCTGGGTTAGCCTTGTCCAATGTTGTCATGTTTTCGTCTTCCTCACTTGGATTAGCCTCGCTTTCCCTTGTGTTCAATATACTTCCCTGGTTAGCCTGCATATGGACCATGAGGAAAAACATTAGGGCCTTTAGGCTAGGTGGCTGCTGCAAGCCATCAACAACAAACAGGCAGCAGCTGCTGCTGCGTATGTACAGATGTATTACCTATAATGTTGCTTCTCTCTGTTGTGCTAGCAATGAAATGAACTCTTGCCTAAGTTATTCTCTTGCGTTCCTTTCCTTCTCCAGTTCCTCTTGCATCTCTTGCCTAGTTTCTTCCCTTTCAGCAACTCCATTTGCAATTTGTTCCTTTAACATTTGCACCTCATCTTCGAGCTCATTATTTTTTCACTGGGCTGCAGCTGAAGCACGAGATTGTTCATCGAGTTTGTCTTTCAACAGTTGGCTTCGTGTGGGATATTTCGCCATGTATCCATGACCATGAGCTTTGCATGATTTGGTACCGGTGCTTTCCTTGTAACTTGATTGGAAAGCAATGTTTTCCTCTTCAACTGTAAGGAAGTCTTTATCTGGCTCTGTTGATAGGTCAGTAATTTTGAAGGCTGCATCATCCTAAGTGTGATAAGAGAAAATAAGAAGTTAAATCAGTTAAGTTTTATGCACAAAATTCTAAACAATGCACTAAGTCATGATCAAATTAAATTTACTACTCACATAGACATCCCTAGAAGCGTTGTTTGACCATTCCCCGTTCTTCGTGTGGGTAGTCATCCAAAGAGTCAGATCAGTTGGCTCTTCTCCAGTATTTGGGTCTCTCTAAGATGGCAAACATTGTGCCTTGTGAACAATTGATCATTTAAGAAAAGAATCAGATAAGTTTAATTTTTCATTACCTGCTCGTAGCTACATTGGGAGGACGGTTTGGATCCCATTAGATGCTTGGTCTTCTGTTTTTGACGGTTTTGAGAGTTTTGGCTGCTGACCCTCTGCAAAAAAGTTTACAAGTGCACTCAACAAAGCATTCTTGTCACCATATACATATTAAAAAAAATAAAGTAAGACAACAATGTTCAAATTCTTCGGCTAAGGTTTTTTGCGCTTGGGTTCTGCAATAGCTATGAGCAGCAATAGCTAGCTATAGCTACAGGTAAGCCATTTAGTGATTTTGCAATAATTGGACATAAATATTTGGAGTAGACAATATAGTCTAGAAGATAAAATTATAAAACTACTGCTGTCACTAATCAAATAGGTCATTGATCAATAGTCAACTATTGATACAAAATGATGTATGTGCCTTATTTTAACTACTACTTACAAAGGTGTTCTGGAGCTAACTCCTATGTGCCTTATGCAGCAATTGTTCAAGTCTAAATAAGAATTATATGCATCCTAAATAGTGGTAGTAAAAAGCATATATGTCTGTAACACATGCTGCTGCATATATTTTGTAATTGCTATTGCTAATGCATCAACTGTACAAGTCCATACATTAATGGTTACTATCTCAATTCCATTAACTAATTGGTAATTGCAGAGAGAAATATTGAACCTTGAATTTTTCAGTTCCAAAATACATTATCAAGTAGTGCCATTCGACAATGTCTATATCTTCAGGCTTATGTTTCATTCGCTCAGCGTAAGTGTTGTATGCCTTGTATGTAGAACTGAATGTTGATCGCCATCATTTGTACCGCTCTTTAGCAATGTCCCATATCTTTTCCGTTGCATTCTCAATGTTTGGAAAATCCCACCTACTCTGCTTGTATTGAAACAGAAAGTGAAGGTGAAGTCGTACGTAATTACAGAATTAACATGCTTATTTACCAACAAATAAAAAGATGCAACTTACTAACAAATCCTCTGCTATTGTAATTTTGACATTTTGCTTTATATCTTTCCACTTTTTGACTCCAATAAGTGGAGCCCTCTTTCTTGTAAACATTACCACTTCATCCACAAATGTTCGAAAGTTTTCTCCTACAGGGCCTCCTAACCTTGCTGAAAATTGAATTGATAGTTTCTGCGATGCATTCTTCACTCTCTTGTTAGCTGCTGCTAAACCTTTAAGGCATCCACGTACACCTTTCTTGCACTGTTGGGAGCCACCTCCTTATGAGCAATTTAAATGTCATTTAATGTACACATTCAGCAAAAACCAATTGAACCTAGAAAATAGAATTGACAGAAGGATAGCATACCATTTTGTTGTTGCTTGTTTTTCTGAGCATGAGATGGCCTCTCTGGTGGTGTTAGGCCGCTGTCTTGACTTTCCTCATCTTGAAGGCCAGCTGGATTGTTGGTATGGTCCTCTTTCAAAAAGGATACTGCACACATTATAATACTCATTAGAGAAATATATGTGAGTTTGTAAAACTGATAATATGCTTGTATAGTTCATTGAAAGATTTGAAAATTACAGATATCATCAAGATGGCCTTTCCTACTTAACCATTCCTTATATGTTTTGATTGTTTCATCCCTGTAGTCATCTATAAATTCTGTAAGCCATAAATATATGTTAGTGCAGTTGCCAATTCAGTACTTCTATTAAAATCAGCGTGCTTAGTGTAGCAACATATATAACTTACCCGTGTGTTCTTCCTCGGCTTGCAGATTCGCTAGCCAAACCTTGTATGCATCAAGTTGATCATTTGTAATTGGATCATCACTATTTTGTTGACTCCTCTTTCGCTTCATGGGTGTTATGGTCACCTGATTGTCTTTTACTCGCTCCCTTGACACTACTAATCGGACTTCCCTTTCATCTTGATTGCTTTCTATCATTTTGTCTGCATCACGACTATAATCGATCGGCTCCAGAGTTGCTACCGCCCTGCCACATCGCTTCTTATAGTATAAGAAGTCCCTAACTGAGTATCCAAGCTGTTCTTTTAAACTTAACAATGTCATAAATGAGACATTAGTCCTATCAAGATCGCACTCGAAGAATTCTTTTTCTGGTGGTGCTCTTTTGCATTGAATAACTAAAGCCCACTGCTGACCTGACCCTTGTTTCGTTCTGTATGTTTACATAGAGAAAGGTTAAATAGTTAAAATGCAGTTGTCAGTATGCAAAATCTGAGAGGAAAATAGTAGATGATCAGAAGGAAACAATAAACTTGTAATGAGTGTGCACGTGCATGGGTATGCACACAAGCATATGTTTGCAGTTTCTTTTTCATTAAAGTCACCTGTTCAAAATCTCATTGCAATTTTGATTTACCTTGCCATGCTTTTAGGTTGTTTTGTAATGAGTGTTCAAAATTTGATATGAAATCATTACAAATCAAAGATCTCGCACCAGGTTTACAATGTCAGGGAGGAACGTGAGTTCTCTTTGGCACCTATCGTTCTTCTTGTGCCTTGTAATTTGGAGATCTGCATGGCTCTGCTAGACAGTATTTAAACGCAGGCAGTACTACAGGGCCGACCCACATGACCCAAAGGGTCCCTAGGGCCAGGAAAGGCACATGAGGTGGGCCGACCCTATGACCCAAAGGGTCCCTAGGGCCAGGGAAGGCACGTGAGGAGGGCCGACCCTTTACCCTCAACGTTGTGACTGGGTTCCAAGGGCCAGGTCCAGGGCCAGACCGAACCTACCCCTTTGCATCCTTATTATGGATTTCACATGTTACTGGTATAAACCTGTACATAGCAAGATGTTTATTTGTGCTTTAGTTTTGTTGGTACAAATTGAATGCTCTTGTCATCTCTTGAGATTAACACTGAACATAATTTTTTGAAGACACAAGTCTTAAGAGTACTGTTGAACAGAAGGGAAGAAATAGAGAGTTAAGAGATATGCAAGTTATGAAGAGTTTCAAGTCTATCTTTAAACACTGATGAGTGAAAAGGTCAGCAGTCTAGTGCATGTTTTATCCGTTGAAATTGATTTGTGTATGTCAACATCCAGGGAAAGGCTATGAAGAATCAACAGTCCTTTGTTTAACTGACATCCATTGTGTCTGCAGGATTTTTGTTATGTTGTTCAGAAGCATTGCCGTTTTTTAAAAAGTCAATCTTTGTTATATGTCACAGGGAGCCTCGAGGATTTAGGGAACAATGAATTATGGATGCTTTTAGGTTTGCTGTCAATAAGCTTGTTGCTGAGGGGTTCACCAGCAGCAAATTGCGACCTTCTGAGAAGGTACTTTCTCATTGAAATTGACTTCACTTTAATCATTTATTTTTCTTTGTTGTTTGACTCCTATTTCTTCATGAATCATGACTGATTGCCCCGGTTAATGAAACATTTTCAATTTTATGTAAGATTCCAGCAACTTCTTAGATGTTCTCTATTTGTATACTAGGTATAGTAGCCTATTATATGTAGGCTGTTCAAACTTGTGTTAAACGGTTTGGAGAAACCGTCTGCATTGTTTACACAATGAAAACATTGATATGAAAAGGCATGAAACCACTTGCAACGCTATTAACTTCAACGGGTTCAGACGGATTGAAGAACCCGCTTTGTATAGCCCTAATTAGAAGACACGCTTCTACAAGGATATTAGTTCATTTACTGGATATTAAGTTCATTTATGTGTATATGCTATCAGTATCTACACATTCACTTTTTCCAGATTACACAACTTTTAGTATAGCTGATGTTGATGATTAATGGGTGCATAGTTACTGCCCAAAATGTTGTTTGACATGGCAACAAAATAGTCAACTGAAGTATTCAGTATTTTTGCATCAAGAAAATTTGATATGAAATAAACTACATGACACAATTTTGATTTGTAATGAGTGTTCAAAATTTGATATGAAATAAACTAGAAAAGATGCCTTATGTTTTCCGTTGTAATTTAGTAAATTTGGGTAGTTTGATAGCATTGCTAGATATTTCCACCTAGTTTAATCTTGCTCACAAGATGGGAAAAAGATCTCTAAAGTTGTTAGTTTAGTGAGTTAAAGGGTGCCCTAGGCCTAGGGAGATGATCAGGCTTCATACCTGGGGAGGGAAGCATCATCCGTGCCGTCTTCTTCAGCGCCAGAAGTTCGAGGTGGAACCCGTCGGGCAGCCCTCGTGATGGCGAAATCCCCGTCGGTGGCGTTGGTGACGGCCGAACCAATGATCGGCGTCATCGATGGAGTCATCGCCATCGTCTTGTCGACCTAGGCCTTCTCCGAACCAACGCCTCGTTCCCTCTCACGTATGGGATCGAAATAGATCGCGGCGTCGGCCTTGGGGTGTATAGAGGCGGCGGAGGCGGAGGGAGACGGGGACTGCGGTGGAGGTGGGGGGAGGTGGGGGAAGGCGTAGGGGGCGGCGGTGGGGGAGGCGACGGAGGCGGAGGGGGCGGTGGGCAGTGAAGGGGCCGGGGAGGCGGAGGGAGACGGGGAGGCGGGGAGGCCGGGGGAGGTGGGGGACGAGGCGGCGGCGGGGGAGGTGGGGGATGAGGCGGCGGGGCGGCGTGGGAGGGGGTCCCGTGGGAGCGGGCGCCGGGCGGAGTGGGGGAGGCCGGGAGGGCGAGGGCAGAGGGGCCGAGGGGGCGGAGGCGGAGGGCGACGCGGTCTGGGCGTCTGGCGGGCGGAAGATTTAGGGGTGTATATCCCGCGATGGTTTTGGACGGGGGCTGAGGAATTTGGGCGGGATGTGCGTATTGTGGGGAAGTTATTAGGGAGGGAAACTCAAATAAAATATTTTTGACAAATGTTCATGTTTAGTTTAGTCATATTAAATCCATTTAATTAAATAAATTTTCATTTAAGCTTTAATTAATTCCATAAAAATTCAAATGGTGAATTTTATTTTAAAAACTTCAAAAAGGCTCTAAAAAATCAGGATGTTACAACTATCTTAAAATTTCTTTAAACATGCCTGTATGCAAAGTCATGGTTATGATATCAATATCAATCTCATCAAACAATTTTCTTCTCAATACATAAAGTTGCCAAACCATGCATCAATAAATCATCGTTGTCTTTATGATTCTATTAACTGATATACTCATTTCCTCTTTTTTTCTTCTCACTGCTAGATGAATATACTTTGTAAATTACATGACGGCACTGAAGTTTAAAGAAACAATCAGTACTAGTGCAAATGTTGCCCAGATACGGATACGAGTATCGGATACGATATGCATCGGATATGCGGATACGCCATTCTCTAAAAAACAATATAATGACACGGCGATACAGTAGATAAACATATTTTAATATTATATTTAGTAACTAAATAACAAACCAAGTACAAGTTTAGCGGAGGACCATTGCTGGCGGTCTGGTGTTGGGGCACCGTGAGGTGCTGGCCAGCGTGTGTTGCTCGAGCGAGGCAGGCACAGGTGTTAGGGGTGACGGCAGGTCCTGGGTGGCGTCAATTGTGCGATCGAGGTAGGGGCAGGTGTTAGGGAGGCGGCGGCGGGTGCTGAGGCGGCGTGAACTCTTTGACCGAAGCAAGGTCAGGTGTTAGGGCGACGGCGGCAGGTGCTGGGGCGGCATGAACTGATCGACCGAAGCAGGGGCTCTAGGTATGGACGTACGGTGTTGGGCGGCCACGTACAATATGCCTGGCCCACAATGATCTATTGCCACGAAAAATTTTCATATTTTGCAACAAATTTATTGTATGGCATAAAAACTTGTTTCATGCACAGTATAGAGTATCCTTTTGCAACGCAATCCAAAACTATAACTACCCAACAAGACCGTGGCAAAATTGTCAGCCACAGCAGAACTTCACCCTCTGCGAGTGTCCCATTCAAGCCGTCTCACAGACAGCCGCTTGCACTACCTCACCACCCTCTCCTGTGAGGATGACTTTCAGGGTTTGGTACATCTACTAAGCCAAGGTATACTTTACAGACTTGTGGTTGTACTGTTTTACACAGGAGGTCATGACAAGATTCAGTCCTTAGGGTTACCTGGATGGTTCTACCACATTTCACAATTTGTGCGTCCACTGCACCACATACCAGCCCCCAAACCATCCACCCAGGTATTTAAGCATTTGTGGGGTTTTTCAGGAATATAAAATATCCAAACCAACATACTTCAGTCATTCCCACCATGACTGCCCAAATTGTCTTATCACTGTAAATGATGAATTTTTGGGGTATTTATGTACCCCCGATTAACTAGCCAACTAAGCAACGCGATATTTATATATAGACTTACTTGCAAAAGCTACTTTATAATAATTTTGCTACGGCGACAAGGTTCATATGTCCAATATTTCAACGGAGTATTATTAACAAGCATATTAGTAGGTGCCTAACTAACATTTTAAAGGAAAGATAAACTTTACCACATAAATTAACAGGATGCATGGTGATAATTTAAAAGGAATTAACTTTGCAAAACATATAGGTTCAACATGGTCAAAGTGTTAACTCGCCTTGGTCACAGTGGTCTGGTTCTTGTTGATCTTGAGCTTCTAAGGTTGCTGCCTCGATCTCTTCTTCTTGAGCCTTGTATGCTATTCAACGTGCGCGAAAATTTGGATAAAAGGAAAAGCAACAAATCAAACCAAATAACACCAGAAATTCAAATGAACTCTAAAAATCATGATTTTGGTTCCATTGGATAGATATTGAATTTAGATGAATTTAAAAATTTGTTTCACTTAATTTGGAATTAAAATGAATAAGTTATGCTTATTTAAAGTTCTCAGTCTACTGATAATCCAGAAAATATAAAAATCCCTAACAGATGGGTCCCACTGGACATTTTTAATTCATTTTATTTCCATGTTTTGTATCTATGACAGGTGGGCCCAGGGTTATTTTATTGTATGTGTTATGGTCCATATGTCAGAGAGGTTATCTGGGTTAATCCTTTTATTTAACTTTAATATCTGTCATTAATCACTAATCACCAGGCATTACCGTTAATCAAGTCAAGTGTGCCCCTCTGACAGGTGGGGCCCACTAGTCAGTCTGGAATAAAATACAGAAAACTCATCCTAGCGCTGCGGAGCCGGAGGCTCGAACGCGCACGGCCGGGGAGTTGGGGGAAAGAAGAGGATTTGCGCTGCTAGCCAGGAGAACCCAAGTGTGTTTCTTACCCATATAGGGGATATTATCCCCCTATACTCATCTTCGGAAGGGGACTGGCAGAGGAGGTTTCAGCCAGGGAAAAGGCGGTGGCGCCGCCGGTGAGGGATGGCCGGAGGGGTTCGGGGACGGGGCCAAATGCGATGCCAAGGTCACGGTGATGCCGGAGGTGGTGGCGACGCGGACCGGGGAGTGCCGGAGGTAGGTCGGCGACGAGCGGCGGCGGCAAGCTCGGGTGGTGCTCGGTGGCAGTGAGGTACAGGTGGCGGGGAGCTCGGCGGAGGGCACAGTTGGCTTCACCCGATCCCGAAGGTGGTGTGAGTGCGAGGAATCGAGTTTTCCCGTCGAGGATGGGTGGAATTTTGCGGGGATTGCCGGTGACCGGAGATGGAGGAGAAAGGGGCTCACCGGCGATTAAGGGCGTTTGAGCTCAATTATTTTGGTCAAGATAGAGTGCGGGAAGTGGCGAAGCGATTGGGGGTTGCCCCGGGTTTTATAGGCGACGAGGTAAGGCTGGCCACGGCGGGGTCGTGCGCGCACGTCGGGGACAGCGGCGCTGTCGGGCGGCGCTTGGCAGGTGGCGGTGTCAGCGGCGACAGCGGGCGGTGAAGATGTAGCTGCGGGATTCGGGGAGGCTCCCTCACGTCGCCCGTGTCACTCGGCTTTAGCCGGGTCATGCGGCTTTTGACCGGAGTCGCGCGGTCGAGAGAAGAGCGGAGCTTGGGCGTGCGGGGAAATGAGAAGGGGAAGAAGACAGGGCGGGGGGGTTGGCCCACTGGCCAGAGAGACAAAGGGAGCGCGAGGCGGGGCCACTCTGCAGAGAGGGGAGTGCAGCGTGCGCGCGTGTGCGTGGGGTTGGGCCGCGCGGGCGCTGCGGGAGGGATTAGGGTTAGGCGGGCTGGGCCGGGGTGTTGGCCGGCCTGGCTCTGCCCCTTTTTTTCTTCTTTTTATTTTTTTCTTTTCCCTTTTTATTTTATGCCTTTTCATTTATATATATATATATACATATATATATAATTCTAATTTTATTTTCTCTCCTGCTTGTTCCCCTAAATTTCTGTATTTATTTATTTATTTATTTATTTTAGCTTTAATATTGTAGATACCACTTTCATATTATGCATAGTTGTATGCATATATATACATATGTTTATATTTGTTAACATTTTTATTTTGTTTACCCCTTTACTATTTATTCCATTATTTTTAAAGATGAGATTTCATGGTTAAACCAAATATTCTCCCTTACCTTTATGGATCATCTTTTCAGATTCTTATTTTAGGTTTTATCTTTCTATTATTTAACAGGTTTGTTTCTTCTTGATTCTTTTTTATCTTTTGGAACCTTCAACCAAATTTTTCAGAGAAATGCCATAAACTCCAAATTCAAATAAATTATATTGCAAAAATAATTCAAGAGCTTTAAATTCTTAAATTCAAATTTTCAGGATGTTACACTAGGTATGGACGTACGGTGTTGGGCAGCCACGTACAATATGCCTGGCCCACAATGATCTATTGCCACGGAAAATTTTTCATATTTTGCAACAAATTTATTGTGTGGCATAAAAACTTGTTTCATGCACAGTATAGAGTATCCTTTTGCAACGCAATCCAAAACTATAACTACCCAACAAGACCGTGGCAAAATTGTCAGCCATTTGCAACGAAATTCTATATCGTGGCAATACCCCATAACTAATGCAACGCAAATCAATATTATTGCAACACAGGAATATCATGGCAATAAAGTTATACTTCTTGCAACCGTTTTCTAAATAGTGGCGAAAGATCACCTCATTGCAACGAATTAAGGTGACTATCGCAACACCAGATTTAAGTAGCAATATGTGCGCATATTGCCATGATTTTGGACATAGGTTGCAATAACAGGTACCTATAGCAACTAATTTTGTGTCGTTGCAATGCATTTCGTGGCCAAAGACCCAAAATCTAGTAGTGTTGTCAGGTTAGTTACATAAAAAAACTTGAACAACTTGCCTCACGAGTACAAATAGTTCATCTTTAGATCCTACATGTTCAAGGTCCACAGTAGTGATGTCATACTTATCAACCTTTACACCCCTGTGGGAGTTGGACCTAACGGCATCGAAAGTGGGGGATCTTGAAAATTACATAGTTAAGCTCCCATATCTCCTTTACAAGCCCGTAGTAGGAGCTTGGGGCAGCTGTACTAAACTGCTCATGAAATACATCTATGCGGACACCTGAGTTCTAGACTTTGCTATTTTTATCATGATCTATTGTATAAAATGTATAACCATTAATGTCGTATTCTTGCCATGTCACAATTGTAAATTTTGGCCCTCTTGCTAATCATTGCAGAGTTTCGCTTAATGACCTCCCAGTGAATTGCACCATTAACCATTCATTGAACCGACGATTGTGTTGTCTCGTGATCCAATCCTCTAACTGGCATGGATTGTCTTGGCGTAGCATGTCCTTATGCTCTTCAATATACGGGGACACTTCAGTCATGTGTTGCAAGACCATGAAATGGGCTTGAGTGTACATATCTAGATCGGGAGTTATTGCTTTCCTTCCAATAGTCCCGATACCCTCTAGTCTCCCCTCGTGATGAGATAGAGGCACACCTATCGGTTTGACCTAAGTCATGTAATCGATATAGAACTCAATGACCTCTTTGGTTGTACAACCTTCGATGATGCTGCCTTTCGGTCGAGATCGATTGCATACATAGTACTTGAGAATTCCCATGTACATATGACGTAAAAATATGGGGCCGCATTTCTTTATCTCTTTCAGAAGGTGGACAATGAGATGGACTATTATATCAAAAAATGATAGAGGGAAATACATCTAAAGATGACATAGAGTCATCACCACCTTGCTCTGCAGAGCATCATGTCCATCGGGATCGATGACCTTCTAAGCAATTGCGTTAAAGAAATAACAAAGCCTCGTGATTATCACTCGAATCTTATTCGATAAAATACTTCTAATTGCAACAGGAAGCAATTGTGTCATTAGCACATGACAGTTATGAGATTTCATGCCAATTAATTTTAAATATTCCATAGAAATAAGTTTCTTCATGTTGGCGGAGTGACTGGACGGAACTTTCATACCATGCAAGCACTGACACGGTTCAGTTCTCTCGGACTTAGATAGAGTGTAGTAAGCTGGGGGAAGGTACGTGCGGCCTCCATCAGTATCTATTAGTGCCAACTTAGTCCTGATGTTCATAGCGACCAAGTCACGTCGTGCGTTAATACTATCCTTTATTTTGTCATTAATGTTCAGTAAGAGACCAATCAAGCTGTCACATACATTCTTCTGTACATGCATGACATCGATGCAATTGCGAGCTTCTAACTGCTCCCAATAAGGCAAGTCCCAAATTACTGACCTCTTCTTCCACATATTCTTTTGATGGGTTCTCAACTTACGTCCCTTTCCAAGCACAATGTTGATATCCTTGACTATATCATAGACCTCTTTTTCACTAAAAGGCCTTGGTTCTGAGTCATCCTTTTTATTTATGTCAAATTGTTTCTTTATCTTGCGATATGGATGGTACCTTGGAAGGAACCTATAGTGATGCATGTACACAGCTTTGCGCAAGCTGTTCAGCCACACACTCGGTATAATCTAAGTAATGTGGATAGGCTTTGGCTCCTTTCATACTCAACTTCGATAGGTTGCCAAGGGCAGGAAAATCATTGATGATGCAGAACAACATGGCGCGGAGAGTGAAGTTCTCTCATTTGTCCGCATCCCATACCTATACCCTTCATTCCACAGTGTCACAAGATCTTCCACCAATAGTGCTAGGTACACATCAATATCATTCCCAGATTGCTTCGGCCCTTGAATAAGTAGTGACATCAAAATATACTTATGCTTCATACACAACCAAGGAGGAAGGTTGTACATGCATATATTCATGGGTCAGGTGCCATGTCGACTGCTCATGTTACTGAAAGGATTCATTTCATCTATACTCAACCCAAACCTTATATCCCTCGGTTCTACACAGAAGTCTGCAAACACCATATCGATGTTCCTCCACTTGATAGAATCAGCAACGTGTCTTATTATTCCATCTTTCTTACGCTCCTCTGAGTGCCAACGCAAACAATCTTGCATCCTTTTGGTTTGCAAATAAATGCTTCAGATGGGGGATTACATGCAAAAACTACAACATCTTAGCAGGAGGTCCATGCTTCATCTCGATACCCTCGCCGTCATCATAGTCATTCTTACACTTGTATCAGGATGCTTTGCAAACCGGACAAATATAAAATTTTGCATACTATTTATGGTAGAGGATACATGTATTCTTTCTACTTTAATTCCCAATGGACGAAGAACCTTCTTGTCTTGGTAGGTGGTTCTCGGCAACACATTTCCCTCTACAAGAATGTTTGCTAGGAGACCTAACAATGTTGTGAAACTTTTGTCGGACCAACCATTGCTTGCCTTCAATTTCAGCAGTTCAAGAACAGATGACAACCTTGTTTATTGCGGCTTGCAGCACGGGAACAAAGGTTTCTCCAAGTTCTCCATGAAACCCTTAAATTTACCGAACACTCTCTCACTATAGTTCCCTTCTGCATTGTGTAGCATCTGATCTAGATTGTCATCATGCGACCTATCCTCAATGAAAGCACAATCCACAACCGGTATATCGTTGTCTCCCTCGACGATGTTATAATTATCTTCCTGTATAATATTGTTCTCTTCACCGTGATTGGTCCAACATGTATACCCTTTTTGAAATCCCTTTGAATCAAGTAAGCTTTGATCTATGATGAGTTGGTAAACATTTTTAGATTATCACAATCAATGCATGGTTAGTACAAATATTCCATTCCCTTCTTCAACATATCCTGCTCAGCCGCTCTTCTAAAAGTAGATATGCCATTAATGTACTATTCACTAACACGTTCTCAACGTACATCCAATTTCAGTCCATTTACGCTACGCATGTAATAAATTAGTGTCAAATTAGATTACTAATGTCACTATAGCTAACCAGCCTAATACTTACACATAATTGACATTCACCTTATAATAAATTATCCATATCTAAATTAAGTAGCTAGCTACGTACTATTCATGATGCAATGTATATATCAAGTAAGAATATATGGAAATAAACAAGGACTAGTGACCCATTCTTAAATTGAAGCAAACTACCAATGAAGCTAGATCTAAACCTAGCTATCACCTCTCTTTATTACAAGGCATATAATTAGAATAAAATACTAATATCTAATCACCAAGAACAAATAGATCTACAAGCCAGATCTGCAAGTGGTATGCTTTTACTAAACTCCCCAAATCCGACTGCCTCCTTCAATGTAGCGCAATGAAGATAGATCTACAGGACCCTACTGCCTAGGCATTTAATAACGCGATGTATCCTAGACACGTCCAACTGTGAGTCGTCTATGGTCTCGCACTATCATAGACGGTTCTCATGAATAACCGTCTGTGATAATTCACAGACGGTTCTTAAAAAGAACCATCTATGATAATGGGAGATTTCACAGACGGATATTATTATGAACTGTCTATGATAATTATTATCACAGACGATTCATATTAATAACTATGTGTGAATAAATATCACAAACGGTTCTAAAGTAGAACCGTATGTGATAAATACAGTTCTAAAATTTAAATGTATTCTCATATACATAAATGCAAATTCAGTATTGACTCAAGAGTAAATATGTCATTATACACAGACCGTTTACATATATAAAAGAGAGCAAATACAAATTCGATTGCTTGATTTTACATATATGTGGAGCCCAAACAGCGTGGCCAATTGCTTCTTACAAAAGAAAACAAAAAAATGTAGAAACCTAACTACTTCAAAGTTTTTTCTAGTGGCGGAGGTAGCATGCAATATCCGTCTTTAAAACTTCATAGGCGATGTGGTCGGCATCGGACAATTCAGGATCATCAATGAACGAAGCCCAAAATGCGTCCACCCACTAACGCACTCGTTCGAGTGTCTCCCAAACACCCTCCAACTGAACAATCAAGTTGAATTGAGCTCATAGGCTCTCTTCTTTTTCTTGAGGGTTCTCGGCAAGGTTGACTTGGCCACCCACCACCTTGACTAGGAACTCCAAGTGACAGAAACCCTCTTGGACACATGAAACATCATTGCAGAGGACCACGTCGATGGCGAGGTTAGCTAGCCGAAAGTGGGAGACCAACCAAGAGCCTGGCAAAGGAGGATGTCAAGACGGTGGAAGGTGGCCTTCAACTGCTTTGGCAAATCCTCAGACATAGGAGGGAGGACAATGTTGGCACAGTGTCCTTCCACAACATCCACCAGTATAAAGTTAGTGAGGTGCTCATCTAGGATAGCCAGGTTGACCAAAAAATTCGGTGACAAGGAAGAATAGGGAGCCATTTATTTGTGCTTAAGAGACAAGGAAGATAGCTGGCCGATGAGGTGCTCGTACAGGATCAATCTTTGGTGGTGGATAATCATTTTCATACAACAAGGGATACATTCAGCTCATGAGACGAAGAGACGCATCTGGGAGCCGAAACGATCGAAGGCGTGCATCGGAAAGACAAAGTGCACGCCATGCTACATATCATAAATGGTTCCAACCACAAGGCATCTGTGATACACAACTACCACAGATAGTTTATATTAATGACTGTCTGTGAACTATCACATACGACTCTAATTAAAAACCATCTGTGATATCTGCAATTATCACAAACGGTTCGTGTTAATAACCGTCTGTGAAATATCACAGACGGTTATTAACAAGAACTATCTGTGATAGTAGGGTATCACAGACAGTACACAGGTCACACTTGTCAAACCATCTGTGATAATTATAACATAGACGGTTTGAGGAAACCGTCTGTGATGTGGCGTCTAGTATAGCCTTTTTGTAGTAGTGTTCTAAAATAGAACTGTCTGTGATATATCACAGACACGGTTTTATTATGGAACTGTCTGTGATTCATATATCGACTACGATAGTTCTATTATGGAATCGTCTGTGATACAAATGTCATAGACGGTTTGTACCACTAAAATGCCTGTGATAGTTCCTTCTATAGCTACAACAATCCTATTTTTCGGCTAGCTTCAAAAAATGCTAGCCATGCCCTCTGAAAATAAGCAAGCAGATACAATTATATATGGAATTATTTCTTAATTACTGAATCAATTACAATGGAATAATTTCTTAATTACATGCTGAGTTTCTTCATTACAATGGAATAATTTTTAAATAGGCGTTCTGTAACATCCCAGATTTTTACTAAAATAAAAAATAATAAATAAATTAAATTAAATTAAATTATGTATTTTTGTGCCTAAATTTTAAATTTGGATTTGCCCTGTATTTCTGTGTTTGAAAAAGCTGGATTTGAAAAAAAATTTAAGAAAAACCTAAAAATAATACTAAATAATATGATATTTTGATATTCTATAAAAATCCTATGTCAAATTAATTATTTGGATTTATTTGGATTTTATTTGGGTTTTCTGAGTTTTCAGGAGTTTTAAAATCTATTTTGAAATTAAAAGTATTTTCATGTATGAGAATTAAATACCAACATTAGTTGGAAATAGTTTCCTTAAGTTCCAAATGTCTCCAGGAAGTTCTAGGAATTTTTCTGGAATTGTTGGAGGTATTTCATATTTTTCTGAGGCTTAATGAAATTCCTAGCCTTTTCTAAAAATCCAGAAATCAGATATAAAAATTAAAATCCCTCAACCTCCCTCTCCGGTCGCCACGTGGACGGCCAGATTGCCGCCCACGTCGCCGCCCGATCCCGCCTTCCCCTCCCCTTTAGGCGCCACGCGTACGGCCCACGCTGCGCCACGCGCCTCCCACCGGTCCATCTCGGCTGCTCCCTCTCCCTTTGCCCCTCTGCCCCGCGGGCCCCGCCCGTCAGCCGCCGCTTGCCCCCTCTCTCTGCGCCCTGGCCCCACATGTCAGGCCCGTCCCCTACCCCGCCTTCGTCCTCCTCGCGCCGCCGCCGCCCGCAACCGCTCCTCCGCCCTACCCGGCGCCCCCTCTCTCCCGCGTGCGCCGCCCACTCCCCAACCTCTCCCGTAGGACCCGCGCGCCCCCACCCCGCTGGATCCGCCGCCCACCTCCCACTTCCCTCGCCGCAACCACCGCCCCCATCTCCCCACTCCGGTGAAGAATTCGCGCGGCCTCCCTCCACCCCCGACCCTATAAAAGCCCTCACCGGCTCCGCCTCTCCTCGCCCTTCCTCCCTCGCCATTCCTGATGTGGCCAAGGGGAAGATGCAAGATCAATCAAGTTCTCGTGATTGCAGTTCTGTCCACAAAGTTCATGAAGTTCTCAACATCAATTCTGAGATTTCTAAGACACACAAAATACATATTTGGAAAGCTAATGAAGTCTACTTTCCAACAAATTAAATGGCGTTTGATTGGAGTTTCCTACACAAAGTTATGACAATTTCATTAGAAGTTGCACGAGCTGTTCGGAGAGACACGCGAGACTTGCCAAACATAAGGAGTCCGAGTATTGCAATGCAAGTAAGGATAAAATCCGACCACACCATGGCTTTCTAAAGGTTGAGAAGGATTCCTTTTCAGGTTCTAAACGGATTTGGAAGCCCCTTGAACAAGAAAACAAAACATATAAAGATTTGAAATCGATTCGGATTGGGACAGCTGGCGAGACCGATATTAAAACGTCCATAACTTTCACAAACGGAGTCCGATTTGGGCATTCTTGGACTCGTTGGAAAGCTATTTTAAAGCCCCACACAATGGATAAGGTGCCAGCCATGGAATCCTCATGGTCAAGTTGCAAATTGAGAGATAAACCAGAGGTAGCAGTTTAGGTATTTCCTTTTTAGTTCGTATTGGCGTTTGTTTCGGCCTTAGGCCAAGTAGTGCATGAGTTGTAATCAAGGCCGTGCATTGTGCACCAATATAAGGCCAGGGCCTTAGCCCCATTGTAACTCAGGCTATGATATGATAAGTTTTTAGACTCGTGAAATAAAGGAGAAAATCGCCATGATGGTTGGTGGCGGCCAAATTGCGTGATTGCAAGGTTTTCTCGTTTGGAGTTTGCGAAGTTGGTGCAAGGCAAGAATAGGAGATTCTTGAGATTGCCCATCAAATCTACAAGGTTCCTCTCTTCTAATTCGTGTCTTCTTGCTGAATTCACGGTTTGGAGAGTTCGGCGGATTGCTTCTAGTGTGCGCCTTGCATACTAGTGCAAATTGCCCTTATCAATATTGTTTGCTGCATCAAGACAAGGAGAAGACTCTATCCAAGGAGAAGGAACCTCGCTGATTGTACCGGGAAAGATCGGGCCATCCCTACACATCAACTAATCCTTAGTTGGTCCGCATCAATTCCTCTCTCCTTCCCGGCCACCCGACCGCCGCCGCTCCGAAGCGCCCTAGCCGCCGCCGCTCTTGACTCGCCGCCGGCCGCCTCTAGTGTCCGCCGAAGCCCGCGCCAAGGTGAATGCACTCCTCTCGATCCCCTCTTTTCCCTCCGCCCATCGCCGCTTGCCGCCGGCCACCGGGGCGCCGTCGCCGTGCCATCCCCGAGCCCCTCTCCGGCCGGTGCCGCCGTTGCGCCAGCGTGGACGCCACGCGGCCGCCCGGTGGCGCCACGTCGGAGCCGTCCTGCCCCGTCAGCTGCCACGCCACCCCCATGCCACCTCGGCCGCCGCCTCTGTGGGTGAACCCGGTCCATGGACCCATGGCCCACCGGTCAGTCGGTCCCCCCTCGGGCTGACGTCAGCTGGCGCAATAAGCCCGAATTTCTTGTAGAAAAATAATCCGGCCGAAAAAGAAATTCCCTGCTGACGCAATAATTCAGATTTTCCTTTAGGAAAATAATTCCAAAAATTCCCTTTTTCCATTTTCTCTCTTTTCAAACTTCCCGGAACCCGTTCTCCTTCGTCCTAACTCCGATTCAGCCCATTCAAATTTCTAAATTCATCAAAAATTCCCCTCAATCCATTTCTAGCCTCAATTCAAATATTTGACATCAATTTAAATTTATTTGAATTTGGTGGGTTATTTTCGCGTGTAGACTTCGACGATTCGGGAAAATTCTTCGACGAAGATTCAAGACAAGTTGAAGAGCAAGGCAAGTCACACTCCTTGATCATGTTGATCCCAGTTTTCAAAATAAAATTATGTTGATTTAAATTATATTGCATGCATATTTTTATTCAACGTATTTCAATTCAGATTTAAATTTAGTTATTGCCTACTTGTTAATTCCCACATTGAATTTGAATTCCTCAATACCTTGTCACCCTAGAATCAAACTCTAGTTAATACATTAGTGTTGGCTAGAGAGTTTAATCAAATGCTTAGCCCTGCATAGTCATATAATTTTGTTTTGGGATATCTTTCACATAAAATGGTAACCCTGTTCATATAAAATGATACGCTTTTGATATAAACTCTTGACTTTGGTGAGTCAAGGAGTGTTGTGAAATATTTTGAAAACAAAATATCAAACCTGGTTTAGACTCAGGCAATTGGTTAGATTGGTGGGTGCAAGCATGCCCTGTTGGTTGGAGCCGCAGTGGTTGATTGTCATGCACAGGGGTATGTGGTTGGGCCTAAGTCAGATTAAAGACTGGTCTGTGAGCTACTGTTGCAAAGCCCTAATCGTACTACCACATGGCTGGTATGGGACAGCCCTGGCTGAATAATTTGTGAAGTCCCAACCTGAGTCAAATCGTAGGTTGAAAGTGAGCGTGGTTGGTGCCATGTGAAGTCCCACTTGGGCGAGCGTGGTTAAGCCATGAGAAGTCTCGTCTAGGCTCAAGAGGGGGTCCTGGTCTGGTGGATTCTTTACTGGCGTGAAACCTTAGAGTTGGCTCGACCAGGTTGAAGGCTTTGCATTGTAAAGGCCTTGTCACGACTCCTCGCCGCACACCAAAGTAAGTGTGTAAACGGTGGCAATATGGGATGATCGTGTCTTGTGGGTAAAGCTGTACAACCTCTGCAGAGTGTATAATCTATCCTGGATAGCCGTGCCCACGGTCATGGGCATGCTGAGTAAAAGTTTTTCATGGATTAGACTTTGTTTTTCAAAGATGTTTTTGAAAACCTTGTGTATGGATAGAATCCATGAGAGAATGAAAACCTTGCGGATGGATGGAATCCGTGAGAGATTGAAACCTGGTGGATGGATGAAATTCATCAGAGTTGCGCAGTGGAAGCGTGTGGATGGATGGAATCCATACGTGAGCTTTTGGAAAAGATGGTCCGGGTGGGATGCCCGTGGATAGGTTGGTGTTTGGTCGAAGCCGGCACTGACGGTATTATTTTCAATTACAAGTATTGTTTTTATTTACTGTAATAAATTCAGCAATTTCAATCTATTTACTGTATTTCATAAATGTTGTTTTTGCAAACTAATCCTATAAGCCTTCTATTGAAGCCTTTATCATTATGTTGCATTCTCCGTGTGATTTGCGGAGTACAAGTTTGTACTCAGCTTGCACCCTCCCTACACAGAGAAGGAAGACGTCAACTACGGCGAAGATCTGGACGAGTAGGCCGCGTCTTACTGTCGTTTGCCTGTGGGCAGGTTGGGCTTCGCTTTTATCAGTTTGCTTCCGCAGTTATTTCCTTTATTTGTTTTGCCAATTAGCGTTGATGTAAGACTTGGCCATAAGGCCGTACCCCTTTTATTTAATATAATCAGTCATTTGTGCTTGGTGTTTATCTTTGTTGTACTGTGTGCACTAGCTGATCCTGGACTAGTGCGAATTACACAGAGGATCCAGGAGTTGTTACTCCGGGTTCCGACACGTTTGCCGTGTAGAATCATTCTATTTGGGTATTTCCATTTTTTTAAAAAAGCCATTCACGATGATTGACACGTATATAGCTAACTTCATCACTTGGTTCTTCCTCGAGCCTAATGCCATCTTCGAAAGGACGCAACTCCTCAAATTGATTGTACTCTTCCTCAAGCATAACATTCTCAACTATGACAGTCCTTCTTTTTCCATGAAAACTGCGTGACGCTTCTTATTTGCTGGATTGGTTACATAAAAAACTTGAATAACTTGCCTCATGAGTATGAATGGTTCACCTTTGTATCCTACACGCTCAAGGTCCAAAGTAGTGACGCTGTATTTATCGACCTTTACACCCTATGAGAGTTGGACCCAATGACACTGAAATAGAGGGATCTTGAAGAGTATGTAGGGGAGCTCCCAAATCTCCTTTACAAGCCCATAGGAGGAGTTCGGGCCAGCGATACTGAACTGCTCATGAAATGCATCTATGCGAACACCTGTGTTCTGGAATGTGTTTTTCTGTTCTGATCTGTTGTGTAAAATGTGTACCCATTTATGTGATATCCTTGCCATGTCACAATTGTAAATTTTGTCCCTTTTGCCAACCATTAAAGCACATCACTTGATAACCTCCCATTGAATCGCAGCTTCAACCATTTGTTGAACTTACGGTTGTGTTGTCTCATGATCCAAACCTTCGAATGATCTGGATTCTCATGGCATAGCATGTCCTTATGCTTGTTAATATACGGGGACACTTCAGTCATGTGTTACAAGACCGTGAAATAGACTTGAGCGTAAATATCCAGATTTATTGCTTTGCTTTTGATGGTTCCGATACCCTCTAGCCTCTCCTCGTGATGAGATAGAGGCACACATATCGGTTTGACCTCAGCCATGTAATCGACTTAGAACTCAATGACCTCTTCGATTACATAACTTTTGATGATGCTACCCTCCGGTCGAGATCAGTTCCGTACATAGGATTTGACAATTGCCATGTACCTCTTGAACGGGTACATATGACATAGAAACACGGAGCTGCATATCTTTGTCTCTTTCACAAGGTGGACAATGAGATGGACCATGATATCAAAAAAATAACGGAGAGAAATACATCTCAACATAACATAGAGTCGTCACCACCTTGTCCTGAAGAGCATCTAGTCCCTCCGAATCGATAACCATTTGAGCATTTGCATTAAAGATATAACACAACCCAGGAATGAAGGTTTCTCCGAGTCCTCCATTAAGCTCTCGAATTTACCAAATTCTCTCTCACTATAGTTCCCTTCTTCATCATGTAGAATCTGATCAAGATCATCATCGTGAGACCTATCCTCATCGAAATCACAGTCCATATCACGCATATCGTTGCCTCCCTCGATGATGTTATAACCATCTTCCTGTATAATCTTCTCTTCACCGTGACTAGTCCAACATGTATACCCCTTTTTAAAAACCCTTCGAATCAAGTAAGTTTTGATTTACACCGAGTTGGTAAACATCTTCATATTATCATAATCAATGCATGGACAGTATATATATTCCTTTCTTTTTTCAACATATCCTACTTGGCTGCTCTTTTAAAAGTAGACACGCCATCAATATGCTCTTAACACACACGGTTCTCAATGTACATCCAGTTTTAGTCTATCTACGCTATGCATATAACAAATTAGTGTCGAATTAAATTAATACTTCTATAGCTAGCTAGCTTAATACATACACATAATTGTCATTCATCTTAAATTGTTCATTTATATTAGCTAGCTGCATACTATTCATGATATATATACATATGTATATATATACATATGTGTGTGTGTGTGTATGTATGTATGTATGTATGTATGTATGTATGTATGTATGTATGTATGTATGTATGTATGTATGTATGTATGTATGTATGTATGTTGAACTGGGGCACCACGGTTCCTAGGCACCATGATTTCAAATGCGTGAATTCAACCCAAATTATGGTATATTCAATTTTAGGTATATATCCATCTATAATAATTCAAATGAATTGTATACCTTTGAAAAAATATACTCGAATTTAAAGTTTTAAACGAATTTAGATCACATGCTTTGCTGATCTATATATAATCAACACATACCTACAATCAAACTATCATAAAAAAGGAAACTACAATTCGAATTTCAATTCAACTTGTTTGAACTAGTTAGTAAACTAGTTAAACTCGATATCCAAAAAATGTAAAAATTTTCATATATGATACATAGAGAAAATACCTATTTTAAACCATAATACCCAGTATCATAGTGTCAGCAACACTTTCTTGCCCTGAGCAACGAAGTAGATTGCTGAGTGTCCTTAAGAAAGGACAGTCTACTAAATCTCGCCACAAACATGATGTAGATTTGTGGTTCTTGTGGTGACACATCTACATATTCACATATCATCAAGTAGTAGTTGACAAATAGTCGCATTGAAAGGAGCAGCAGAAAGCAGACTAGAGATACACCGCATGATGTGCTAGCTGCATACACAAGTAACAAAAAGATGGACTAGGATTGTAACATGCAGTTCAGACAGAGATTATATCTCCAATTTTCTGTTATGTGTCTATCTCTCTCTCTCTCTCTATCATCACGGGAGATGATATTATATCTCCAATTTTCTAGTATGTGTCTCTATATTATATCTCCAATTTTCTAGTATGTGTCTATCTCTCTCTATCATCATGGGAGATGATATTATATCTCCAATTTTCTAGTATGTGTCTATCTCCAATTCTTTAGTATGTGTCTATCCCTCTCACTGTCATCATGGGAGATGATATTATATCTCCAATTTTCTAGTACAATTTTCTAGTATGTGTCTCTCTCTATCATCATGGGAGATCTGAACTGCATGTTACAATCCTAGTCCGTCTTTTTGTTACTTTGTGTATGCAGCTAGCACAGCATGCAGTGTATCTCTAGTCTCTGCTGCTCCTTTGAGTGCCACTGTTTGTCAACTACTACATGATGATATGTTAATATGTAGATGTGTCACCACAAGAACCACAAATCTATCATCATGTTTGTGGCGAGATTTAGTAGACTGTCCTTTCTTAAGGACACTCATCAATCTACTTCATTGCTCAAGGCGAAAGTGTTGGATCTATTAGCATGCTAGAACCCAGAAGTCATGAACTAGCAATCGCAAGCCCATTTCCATGTCTGCAGGTAAAGCTCTCGAGTTTCGATGCATATACGTTTCAATCTCGATCTAAACCCTATTTACTTTCTTTTGAGTGCTTTTCTGCAAGAACCTGAACTGCAAGTTATTTTGGAGTTTAATGTAACCAAATCTCCTCTCTGAAGGACGATGGCTATGCACAACTAATTATTGAATCGATTGTACATGGACCGAACTCTGGGTGTGCCTCCAAGACTAATTAAATCAAATGTACTCAGTCAGGTTAAGGTATAGTCTTGCTGTTTTCCTCTCTCCTTTTTAGAAATGTCTATTTTTTATATATTTGTGTTAGACCATGTGGCTAGGTTTAGGATATTTTAGTGATGAATAAATGACAATGGTTAATTTGTGATGATGAATAATTGGTAATTTTTTAGCGCTGTTATGTGAGTTGTGTCACGTGTGTGCGGATTGATGTTGGTCAAGTTTGGACGAACTTATGCCGGAAGAATGTTCTTTGGTCTTTGCATGTGTAGATTGGGCATGGAGACGGTCATGGTCGGTGACAAGGAGGACCGGAACTAGGAGGGGGAAATCTGAGTTCCAGACAGTCGAGGATGTCACGAGGTGATCGGGCTCACGCTGGATCACATGGAGATCAAAGGTGGATGATGCGTGGAGAAAGGATACAGGAGGTGCGGTCCTGGAGGCTTCAACACGTGATAAGTTGGAGAAGTTATAGTTGGAATTTTGGAAAACCCGTGTTAGGAAGAGTTTCGGATCCTTTATTTGTTGGAATTGGATTAGAACTCATGGGCTTAGGATAAGCCCAGATTTTGGGCCCTAGACTATAAATAGAGACGGGGTTAGAGGCTAACCCTGTGGCTTTTAGAGATACTAATTTCGTGCTAGAGTTAGGGGTGCTAAGAGGGCACTTTGTAGCCACCATGATTCAGATATAATAGATCTATTTCGAAAGAATTTTTTTGTGTCATGGTGCGGCCGGCCGTTAGCGCGGAAAGAAATCACAGCAGATCGGTCTGTCGTCGAGATCGGTTCGTCCACGCCAGTGCATCATAGTACCACCTCCTCCCCACGCGCAAGGGAAGCAGCACCAGCACCTTCTGAGCAAAACGCAATCTGCATGACGTCCTAAATTACTGTACATGGAAATCCTCGCCGTAGTTCTCGCGCAGCACACACAACAAACGGCATCACAGAGCCAAACAAGTCAGCGCCGCGTGAAGAAAAAGTGAAGTTATCCATCACATGCATGTGCACAATTTCTTTTTGTTCTAATTAAAGTTTAGGAGTTTTTTAATTCGCATATATTATCATTTTTCCTGATTTTTTGATTCCTATGTATTCTTGATGCATTGATCTATGTCTAGGTATTTTTCTTGCTTACATACATAAATCAGTTTTAAATTAAAAATCGATTGGAGGATTGAACGAAAACGTGTACTTTTAGCAACCCATTGTCTAGTCGCTACAGTACTGCTACAGTAAAATCAGAAAAAAATCATGCTTTTTTGTTTTGTTATTTCTGTTTTTTGCAGATTAAACAATTAAAAGGCAGAAAATTTGAGAAAAAGCTTTCGTTAGGCCTTGCAATTATTCATCCCTCCTCTGATTGCCATCGACGATCCTACAGTTTGTCTCCAAGATTTTCTTGCCATTAGATAGATCAAGTTACAAAACAAAAAAAACATCACAGGGAACAAGTGAACAATTTTTACATGTACATCTCTGGTTTGTTGCACGGGATAGATCACAATGGTCCGTCATATTGTCTTGCCTTGATTTTGTTCAGTCCACTGACAGGCAGCCAACAACAGGATATGATTGACTGATGAGTGAACGGCGGGGGTCTTTCAGAACAGCAACCAATCCAGACATTTGATTTCCCAACAGTAAGATTATTAGTAAGTTTGATTGATTCCGTTAGATACACATCGGGCAGATATAAATTGCAAACTGTATATGAGATCAAATTGCAAAGAAGGTAAAAACAGAGAGGATAAATATAATTAATTTTTGTTTTCCTAGAGAACGGGCTCTAGTCATATTCGTAGAATGTCAGGATAGTTTCAAAATCTTCGACAAGATGCACGCCTATAAATGATAAATGGGTATGATGTATATCTGTATTAGTTTCTTCTCATTTCATTTTTAGGTACACTTTTAGTATTCCTCAAAGAATTTACTTTAATTTATCAGTACACACTATATTTTTTTTCCTGAAAGTGAATAGTCTTATGATGCATAGAGTTACAATTACCATACAATAAAACTTTGCATTTATCTTGTTTCTGGAAGTGAATTACCTTATGATGGACATATCGGTTTACATCAAATTCTATAATCAACCTAATTGTGTAATTCTACCAACTTCACTGTCGTTTTTTGCTTTTAAACTTAATATTTCATGACAGTCAATGTTAACCTCAAAAGAAATAGGACATCTTGTAAGTATAGTTTAAATACAATGCTAAATTAAAATTTTCAGCTCACTACCTAAACTTTTAGAGTGACAAACGCATTGTTATGTACACTAAGAAGCCTTGATTAATATAATAGTAAAATTTAGCTCGGGTCCTTAATACCTGCTCATGTGGCACACATGCTGTCAAACTTTGTCTCCTCTCTTTCCCCCAAAATAAAATACCTTTCCTCATTTGACTGAAAATATATCACCGCATGTCTCCTGTCTCTGTTCAATGCTGCTTCCTTTCAATTATGAAATGTGCGTCACATATTACCCATGAATCTGATGTACTATGATGCAGCTATATATAGCACGCATCAACAACAGTCACCTTAGGCCCCTTACTAGTTTCGTAAAGAGAAAATTGCACTATACCTCTCTAAACTTGTAGGGTTATGCCACTTTATATCATGAACATGTATTTTACATTCTGATCCCCTGAACTTGTAGGGTTGTGCCATTTTACCCCTTGAACTTGATTTTATTTTCTCAGACCCTGAACTTGTACGGTTGTTTCACTTTATCTTTTCAATTTGCATTTTACTTTCTCAGCCATTGGCTAACAGAAAATGCCACTACTACAAAAGAGGTTAAACTGGACGCTTACATCATATCCTAAGAACCGTCTGTGCTGTAAATATCACAGACAGTTTATACGAACCATTTGTGATAATACAAGACATCACAGACGGTTTTTTATTTAAACGGTCTGTGATACTTCATAGACGATTTGTATTAAAAATCATCTATGATAATGAAGTTATCACGGACGGTTTGTATTAAAAACCATCTGTGATATGTTTCCTGCCTCGTAATGCCCAAAAATTTCATAATCTCCCGTCTGAGTCCGAGTAGAATTCAGTTTTGAGACACCTTTAGTAAAACGGGCATAACTTTTGCACACGGTGTCCGTTTTCAACATTCTTGTACTCGTTGGAAAGCTAACGACGAGCCCGATTCAAAAAATGACCTGCTTGCACTAGTCACCCTCTAAGACCCACAAAATCGGCTATCTTTAGCCATAAATTTGCGTTTTAAGTTTTCAGTTTCTATTTTTGCCAAAAAAATTTATCTTCCCTTTGGAATTTGGGTTTCGCCTCAACTATAAAGTTATAGATCTTGTCGAAACCTTTCAAACAAGTATATATAAGCCATATTTATATTGTACCGATATATTGTCTTGTGATATCTCCTGTTATCATAGACGGTTTTTGTTATGAACCGTCTGTGATGTCCCGTCATGTCATCGATCCACGGCATATCCCCCAAGATCTCGATCTCACTCATCCATTCTCTCCACATCGAATGGCAGGCACCATTGTCCTCCCCACCACTCGCCCCTTATTAACCCCCTCTCCCTACTCGAAGAACCAATACCACCAGTACTACTCCAACTCGTTTGTGTGCAGCAAGGGTGGGAGGGGTTCAGCAAAAAGGCAAGATGGTAAGGAAGAAGGCAATGGCAAATCTGCACTATTCTAAGTCGTCGGCATAGAAGCTGTTGATTTTATCATAGAAGCTGAAAATGGTGTTCGTTGCCTTTTTGTTTCTACTACTTGAAATTTTCCCGCACCACTTGTTTTAGATTGTAGTTTAATGAAGGATGTGTAAGTCTAGTTTGCATTATCCTGAAATTTCTTGTAGTGTAAGCATTTTTCTGAATTTGTAACCGTAAAGTTTATCTTTGTAAACTTGCAAGTATCCTCTTATGTATGCAGTGCTATGGGTAACCTACTAGATATTTTGTGATGTTGTAATGGTGGATTATAATCTTAATGGAAATAGGTATAGAATGAAATATCACAGACGGTTTTGTAGGATAAACTATCTATAAAGAATTATCATAGACGGCTCGAACCACAAACCGTCTGTGATGGGGAAGTATCACAGACGGTTCTATATACCAACCGCCTGTGATGTGTGAGTATCACAGATAGTTGGTATATAGAACCGTCTGTGATACTTCCCATCACAGACGGTTGGTAGCTAGAACCGTCTGTGATATGTGAGTATCACAGACGGTTGGTAGCTAGAACCGTCTATGATAGTATTCTTCACAGACGGTTCTAGTTATAAACTGTTTGTGATGTATTTGTCACAGACGGCTCACAAACCGTCTGTGATAACCTCTGATTATCACTGACACATAAATTCAGATGGTTTCAAAAACCGTCTGTGATGATAGTTTTGAACCGTCTGTGATGACCCTTTTTGTAGTAGTGTGCTGAGCTAGTATAGCACGTGGCTAATGCCATAGTGTCGGACTTCATCGTGTAGGCACAGTGTTGAGTCAGTATAGTGCCCTCTTCTCTCTTGCAGTGTGGCAGAGTAGAGGATGGAGCGCACGGGGTGACATCGGGTTGTCATGATGGGGCTCCAGTGATGCCATGCACGTGGCTTGTTCCCAGGGCCTACGAAGCTGTGCGCGAAAGGAGGAGCAACTCAAGGAAGCTCCATGGGGATGATAGGGATGACATCGGTGCAGTCGACGGTGACAAGAAAGACGATAAATTAACGTCCAAGCACACCATCCTAACCCATTTGCCACTCCTTCCACCTTTTCCATCTTGCCATAATGCCGCTATACCCCCTTCCTTGTCCCAATCGAATGAACAACCGCCACTGCTCCAAACCACGATGGTAAATCTCCCAAATTCGCTATTAATTCAATTTATCTCTAAAAATTGACCATTTCACTACCTTCCTTACTTCATTGCGGTCATATTAGTGTCACTCCCATCGCCGCTCCTCCTTCCGCAGATGGCTTTATCAACCCTAGGAACATGCCACACGCACGACATCACTGGAGCCCCACCGAGACAACTCGCTATCACCCCGCACCCTCCATCCCATGCTCTACCACGCTGCAAGGGAGAAAACGGCATTGTGCTAACTCGACATTGTGTCCACACGATTGAACCTGACCCTACAACATCATTCATGTGCTATACCAGCTCAGCATTTTCTGTTAGCAAACGACCCATTAATGGCCCTGCAATGCAAATAGATGCAAGTTCAGGGGGCTAAGAAAGTAAAATGCAAGTTCAGGAGATAAAGTGGTACAACCCTATAAGTTCAGGGGGCTAAGAAAATAAAATACAAGTTCAGAAAGGTAAAGCGGCACAACCTTACAAATTCAAGGGGTTGATAAAGTAAAATACAAGCTCAGAGGGTAAAGTGACATAACCCTATAAGTTCAGTGAGCTACAGTACAATTTTAGCATTGTTCTTAATTGAGTAGTCTAAATATTGATCCACACAATTAATTCATATGGTTGGATTTATTCGATGCTTATTTGGGAGGATTAAGCATATCTCTTACTCTTAAGTCCCGTTGCACCAGTTAATTAGTATCAAAGCAAGGTTCGCACCACTACACCAGGAAGGAGCTATAGTAACACGTCTATGTGCTACTACATGTCAATAAAGATGTTACTAGTCTTTGCAGTAACACAATTTTTAAGTGTTCTTATAGCCCATGTTACTAGCTAGGTTTGAAGTAACACGTGATAAGTGCTACTACATGTCTGAAAACATGTTACTACCTTGCAACACATATCATATCTATAAGAACACATATTATGTGCTACAACAAACTACCCTGGTAACACAAATATGTGCTACAACAAGCTACCCCAGTAACATATTTTTGGAGCAATAGTAACACCATTGTAATATGAGTAGCAACACACTTTCTTACACCAAAATATTTTGTGGAAACTTATTTTAATACATATAAATATATATACACAGAGATCTAGAGAGAGGAAAAAGTAATGATTTTTCCGAAATGACAATTAATTAATTGCAGAATTATTTTCTTTCACAATAATCACATATTGCACAAAATTATAACCATCACCAACATTGCATTCCACAGGGAAATATATAAAATATGGTTCACATAATTTTATAACATACATGACAATCCATTTGAGAAAACAAGTCTTGGGAATAACAACACAAACTTTTCATCCTAGAATGACATAATGATATCTATCCATTCTTCTCAAAATCTTTGCCCGATGATCTATCCATGAGGTGAAACAAGTATGAGATTTCAACCATTAATCTTCCGAACCTGCATGTGGCAAACATTACTAAGCTTTAAGGATACATGAAAAAGTATATATGTAGTATTATATGGACCAAGGTTGAAATATCATACATATATTGAAGGCCAAGCAATTGGCATTCCTTTAGCATGGAGTAAGCAGCAGAATCGGACGTCACCACCGCTGTCCTCGTCGGACCTGCAATGGAGTAAGCAGCAGAATCGGACGTGAAAAAAATAGCAACGGAGAATCGGACAACTTGTTTTTGCGAGGAAGAATCTGTGATCGATGGGACAGTACCGAAACGTAGGACGCAACAAATTTTCAAGGCAAATGCTACACTTAAAATGTGCAAATGGCAAGTACAGAGAGACGGCATCGACCACCGAAAGAAAGAAATGAATCTGCATGTCACCTGTCGGCGGAGTCCAACTGCGGCAGCGTCGACGACTTCCACCGGGACGGGAGAAGGGAGCAGCCGCCTCCGGCCTGCATGTTGAGAAGGCGCCTACCGTGAGTTTTGATCGATCTCGCTCTCATCAAGGCAGGACTAACCATCTTGGACACGGGCAATGGTTCTTTCGAACCGAAACAAGGAAACGAATAAAAACACCGGAGTCAATCACGCAGCGGAGCGAGAGACGGAGAGTGAGATCTGAACCATAAACACGAAAAGCGCGCACGCACCGTTGCGAGCGCCCCGCGGAGGCTGCCGCTTCCCCCCAAGATTCCTTGCGAGGTCACCGTCGCGACTGGCACTGGAATGTCGGGTAGCTCTGCCTCTGGTGCGATTCCTTCGAACCTCTACACAGCTTTCTTGATAAAGATGGGAAGACAGTTCGTGACTTGTGAGGACTGAGGGGTGAGGAGTGGGGACTTAGGAATTGTGACAGGTGATGTATACGAGGAGCCACCAATGAGTTATGGCGCATGGAAAGTTGAACTGAGAGATTTGCCTGAGATTATTGGAGGGAAGATTTTACATTAGCAGAAAGTATGTGGAGGGAGATTTGTGTGTGAAAAATTTCAGGCCATGCATAAAACAGCATCATTTTTAAATGATTTTTATATTTGATCGTTCCATGGAAAAAATATAAGGCTTTTTTAAAGTATATTTAGCAAAAATAGAGCGTACATATTTTCCAAAACTCTAATGCTTTTTAAATGATTTTAATATTTGATCGCTCCGTGGAAAAAAATATAATTACGGACTCGGCTCTAGATTTTCACTTGTTTTAATTCGATTGTTCATTATACACTTAGTCACATCACTTTAAATTGTAATTAAATTTAGGAAACTATATTTTTGAAGATACCTACTTATCATGACGTTATCAAATTTCCTGCAGCAAGTTGTTACAAGAGGTACGAACAAAATTTTATTCATGTTGTAGACCCAGGGACTACGTGCCCAGCGACGCTCGAGAACTTGCTCTCGAGACCGCCCAAATCTTTCGCGTTTGGGACCACGCTCAGGGCTCATCCCTGAGTACGCCCAGGACTTCGTTCCTGAGTACGCCCGAAACTTACGCGTTCGGGAGCGCCACAGACCACTCGTCCGGGAAATCTCATATGCAGAAGTGAGAAAAGTAAATTTTATTTTAGTTCATCTGCCATCATGAATAGTCATAATATTTCCTTTCTTTGATGGTGTCTACAAAATTTTGTGATGGCGGATGCGTTCATTTAGTTGCAAGAGCGAAAAGATAAGGGTATCAGAGTTTTAGTTCACTTCTAAACCATTATAACTACTCATATTTACCTTAGTTTGCCCTATGTCGCTATGGTTGAGACAATAGAATAGCAATCATGTATTTGGCTGAAATGCAATAATTTAAATGTAGAATATCTAATTGCAGCAAAAGTTTAACGTAGAATATCTAATTGATGGAGTTGCGGTATTAACGTAGTTATTCATCGTTCGTTGGTTTCAATCTATATTGACATATAAAAGTTTAAATTCCCCCGTATTTTAGTTCATTAGTTATGTATAATTAATCCTGCTAACGTCGTAATTCATCACTTATGGTTAATTAATGACGTGGGTCGTTACATATAATGTCTAATTATTTTGGACTATACAAATCTGGATTATTTTGTATGAAGACCATGTTAGCACTTTTCGTCATAATTAAATTTTCAACTTTACAAATCTGCCTTGTGGTTCCACGACCTAAAAGCAGATTTTCTAACATGAAAAATAGCAGCGAGGTTCCACATATTTACCTTAAACTGCAATTTTAAGGTTCCAAACCAAAAACTGCAATTTTCTGTTATAAGGGACAGTTAGTGTAAATTTAAGGACTTCTACCTTTGCCCTTCTAATTTCTTTTAAAAAAAGATCAATAGCTTCAATCTAGTAGTGGTGTTGTTTGTACAAATCTATTAATGTTGAACAAGATTATCCCTACAGTAGAGAGTAACACATGTCCGTAACACATATATTGTATGTTACCAGATGGCTTTGTAACACATGTTTATGTTGCGGTACTATATGCTTGTAACACGTTTATTGATCATACTGAGTATGTGTTACAGGGTCTCCTGGGACACAAAGTATGTATTGCTGAGTTTTTTGCCTGTAACATAATTTGTATTATGTTGCAGTCAAGTGTTACCATAGCCATGTTCTGTTCTAGTGCACGTATATATAGTTGGCGCATATCTGCGCTACTCACCCCTCAACAACAAACCATGAAATATGACAATACTTAAGATTTCTTGGATGGTATGCAAGATACCTTTTTGTATCTACAGTCTTCGTGCATGGAGATGTTGTCGTTATTAGTGATCGAATCAATCAAAGGTGGGTAACTCTTCGACAAAGTGAAAGTGGAACCTTAGGACAAGTTTTTTCCCTCCATTTTATGTTAAATCACAGTACTTTAAAATACGTCACAATGTATATAAATAAAAACCTGCTGGGAGAGTTATGCAAAAAAAATTACAACTATGGTTTTGTAGCTTTTCTGATCCATAATATCAAAATCAACCTAATAAACATAAGCAGCAATGCTCTCCTAACTCCTACTGACTTACTATGAATAACCTATAAATTAAGGGTTTAATAAGGCACGTGTAACAAACCAAAAAATTTCAAAATTTTAAATTTTCTTGAATTTATGCCAAATTTTGATTCCTTACCAAATTCAAAATTTTCCCAGCTAAATGCACTTTCCTCTTTTGATTTCCTGTCTCCTCTAGCCATTGGCGCACTCCCAAAGTCCGTTACCTCCCCTGTCCCCATTCGCCGCTGCCACTGTCATCTTGCAAGGCCGTACCCTCGACTGTCATGCCTAACACCACCCATTAATGCGTTCCGACCGTGCGATGGAGCAGCAGGGACTAAATTCGCCATTGCCACCAAGCGAGCTCTCACGACCATCAAGTCACGCTCGCTATTCTTGACCATCGCAACCCATCATTCAAGGAAGCTCCAAAACCGAGGTGCCACGCTGCTTGCCGACCTTACCCTAGCGTCTGCCGATCACCACCAAGACCTCTCACGCCCTCTCCCGCTGGCCACATGCCACCTCAAGAGTGAAGCCTCTACTGCTCCCACTGCATCCCAAGGGCTATAAAAGATGTGCCATCCCTTGTCTAACCCACATTGGCAACCACTACCCTTATCTTCCCCAATTTCGGTTAGATTCCCATCGCCACCCTCTCCGATCGACGGTGAGCCCAAAACTCCCACTCGCCTTATACCTCCACCATTAGCACCAATAGGACCCTAGAAACTCAACCCAAGTCTTGCCCTAGCCTTTCTGCACCCCTAGACCATCGGCGACCATCTCATCCATCCAACCAAGTCACCTCACCATGGATGGCCTTCCACGAAGCCCTAGCAGCCAAACCACCACTGCCACGACCTTCCCCTTGCACCCGAGATACTCCCAAGCCTCTTTCCTTTGCCGTTTAGCCCTCAGAGCATTCCAATGCCATGGAAGAGCATTGTGAAACTTCCTTTGCTGCTGGCCATCCACTGTGAATTCCAGCCATCGCCAAGCCACAAAATGGGACCCCCTCACTCCCTAGAGCCCCTTCGTGCCTTCAAATTCCCTCGGTAGCCATCGTCGATGCTATAATCAGTCGCTGTTGCCATGCCCTATTCGGCCAGCACTACAGTGCCGAGAGGTTGAAGACAACTGTGTTGAGCGAGCCTTGCGCCAAATAGTAGCAGCCCAAAATACTGAAACTAGTCAGGCCAAGCCCAATACTGCATTGGTACTGTTCAGCAGCCCGACCCACTTCCATTTAGATCAGACATGTTACTGTTCCTACCCAACCTGTTGTGAATAGTATAAAACCCAATATTGTTCACCCAAAACCCGTTAAGCAACTTTATACCCTTTTTGACCATTTTGACCCTGTGAAGCCCATTCTCAACTTTGTTTAGCTTAAATAGACTCCGATAAAATCCTAGCCAGCTCAAATACTTTTTCAAACTCAAGCCCAATACTGTTCAGACCTGTTACTATTTATAGGAACCCATTTAACACAAATATACTCATTTCAACTATCTAAATCCCATCCAATCCATTTTCAACTCCATTCAGCCAGCCCAAGCACCGCTTAAACCCTATTCGTCCAAACCTATTTTCTTTATGTCTTTTCGGTTATTTTATTATATTTTGTTCCCATCTTGAATTCTTCAAAGCAAGAATTTATTTGAATTCATTCTTCTGTGTTAGTATCCAAAATTATCTAGTTGGTCAATGGAGGAGCTGTAGGAGCAATTAAAATAGTTGGTGTCAAACCTGAAGCATACAATGAAATAATCATGGACTGGATAAGGAGGCAAGCTACATGTTTTTTATTGTGTTGAACCTATATTAATTAATTAATTAATTATCAATACTTTTATTATTCTTTATTTACATAATGTTATTTATTTAAAATAACTGTTTAGAATGACATGATAATTAGTTAAATCCTACTACTGGAAAAGCCCTATTTTACTTGATGGCCATATTCACCTCGACAAGCCTTAACAATAATTAATATATTACTATAAAATATACCATGTTAGACAAAGAACTCAAATGTTTTACACTACTACATGATTCTGCTTTTTGCTGATAGAATTAGAAAATAATACTTGGGTTAAGGATGAATCGTGGAAAGCTACAAGATGGTTGGAGTCCACGACCCTCTTTAGAGGGGAGGCTTTGGTTGGTTTGGTGGTAGTGCCATAATGCATTGGGCAATTGACCGGTTGCCTCATTGGTGAAAAGAAAGGACCAGAACCTTATGCTGAGTAAAGAACATAGCGATCGCTTAACCACAAGTTTTGACTTGTCAAACTAGGTCTAGTAGCTATTCAAATCAATTGACTATCTACAGGGTGTTGGCATTCTAGAAGTGGAACGACCTGCATGTAAAGGGCATGGTATAGAAGCAGTAAAACTATACTTAACAATGGTAGGAGCACACAGAGTCGGGAAGCATTTTCCACATTAGCCACTAGAATGCCAATTGTGTGTGGCCCTGGCCCTACTGGGTAGAGGCTATAAAAAGAGGAGAGTAGTGAAATACCTTGTTATCTCAACTCAATTGCATGCTAATATGTTGCGTGTCTATAGCTTGATATTTTGAGTGAAATATCTTGTGGGTAAAGCTGGGCAACTCTACAGAGTCAAAATTGTAAACGGTATTCAAATACACTGTGTTCCCATAAATGGAGATGTGTTTCATGGGCAATTCCAATAACAAGGCATAAGTAGCTTTGGTGAGATTTCAAATTGGTAATTGAGTTGATTGAAACCCCTTTCCTTTTAGAAGTTAACCTTTTGTCCCTTGGAAAAAATTATTTACAAATAAAATTACATCCATAAATATAATAATAAAACCAATACACCTAATCTCTTGAAATACTGGCAATCAGTTAAATAGTATTTCCCCATGTGGCTTGATGAGCACTTAGTGTACTCAATCTTGCTTAATTTTCATCAGAACAAATACCAGAAGAAAAAATGATGCTTTAGCTTTCAGGTTAGGGTTACAACCGTATTCAAGTGTTCTTGTGAGGATTTCTTTAGTTCTTCTATGTGTAAGCTAAGTTTTTTTTGGCTTGGGCACTTGTAAATTTACTAAAGTTGACCGTTATGTCATATTTTAATCAAGCTAATCCTTTTTAATGGATCGTGAGTAGGCATGATATCTTTCTATCTACAACTGAACTCCTAGACTATTGTAGAAGTATGACGGCCCTGTTCCCCAAAAAATAGGATCATTACATAACAGTATCAGAGCAGGCTTGACTATAGGTTGTAACCCTAAGTATAGCTTTGGTTTTGATAAGAATATGAGTTTATAAAACTCTAATTTCTCATACAAAATGAATAGCAATAGCCATAAGTATTATTGCTATCTCATCTTTTCTATTTCTATATCATCTCTCCTAGACATGTATTAAAAGCTTTCTTTCCATTTTCTCGAAATCTCTAAAACTCGTGTAGCCGGTTAGACTAATTTCCTATTGTAGGTATTGACCAAATGGAATGAAAACTAACCCAAATAGAAGTAGTACTAAGGATGGTGTTAAGAAGAATAGTTATAAGACCACCGCTCAAGTAGTTAGTTTATAAAACATGTTTGATTTTCTTGATGCTATAGGTTAAACCATTTGACTAGAAAAAGCTTTTATAATTGTATTAATAGCCAAATTGCACTATCAATCTATTAGGTGCTTATATAAGCAATTTGCGCAAAAATTATTCTTGATTTCAAATAAACTATATTGAAAGCCTTCTGCTTATGCCCCATTTCGTCTTGATTCTTACTTATGTCTTTCTATTCTTGTTCTCCCCTTACCTATCAGACCACAAACCAAAAGAAATTAAATGTTAATTCCTGGTTGCAATAAGTTGATTTATCTACACCCATGGAGTCATAAGCAATGAAGTTAGATAAACCCACAAGGGATTCACGTAAGAAGTGGTGAATAAACAAAGATATTGGTGGATTCATGTTGATCATCAAGGATTAATAGTGTGAAATTTGAATGGATAAATTGGTAGAATTATTAGATTCAATTGAGGAGATAAATGGATTGATCAAATTTTGGAGAGATAGAATTGATAATAATTATTGGATTATAGGCTTGATCAATGATATTATTCTTAGTGGATGTTTAGAATGATAAATAAATATGGTAGTAAATAGTGAGAAGAATAGTTGATTACTGGATGATCAAATTGTGATTATGAATCATTGATGGGAAGGTTGGATTATTAGAAAATCTTGATACAAATGAATAGTTCGATCATCCTTGATGGGAAGGTTGGATTTAAAATAAAGAATATTGCATTATCGTTAGGATATAGTGTTGAATAGTTGGCAAATAGCAAATGTGAGACTAGATTTATAAATTCATGGTGGAAGCTGAAATTTATTTGAAGATTTTGATAACCCTGATTTGATTAATAAAGTTGTGGATGACACAATAGAAGGTATATGTTCGATGGATATTATAATTGATAATATCAGTTGTTCAAAGTTTTAGATAGCATGATGCCATGACTAAGTAATAAAGGAAGATAGCGTAGATATAAATAGCAAGAAGTAGAAGCTAAATTAATAAGGCCATTGGATTCTAAGTTTATGTATAGAAGTAATATGGAAGTGAATTAGTCCATTGATGGATATTGGAAGATGTTGGATCATCCTTGCAAGTATATGAAAAATTTTGAAGTGTTCTAGGAATGCAATCAGAAAGATTAGTTAATCTCACTTCACTCTATTTCTCTCCTACTTCTTTCTTGCTCTCATCTTTATTTCAACCTAACTTCCCTTGCTGAGGCCAAAAATGTTGTAGAACTAATTCCTAAATCTTGGTTACTGTTAAACATAATATCACTGAACAAATTGAAGACCTAGCAGCACAACAGATGGACTAAGGAAATGTAACATCCCAAAATTGGCTTTCTGGAAAAATTTAAATTCAAATTAATTATTTTAAAGTATTTGTACTTTATTTGGCTTTTATTTGATTTTCTGGAGTTTAAAACCTATTTTTAGAATTTAAAAAGTATTTTAAAGTATGAAAATTAAATACCAACAGTAGTTGAAAATAATTGTATTTAGTCCAAAATATCTCCAGGAGCTTCTGTGAATTTTTCTGGAATTTGTGGAGGTATTTTCATATTTTTCTGAGGCCTAAATAATTTCCTAGCCTTTTCTGAAAATAAAAATCAAATTCTAAAATCAAAAATCCAAAACCCTCCCTCCAGCCGACGCGTGGACGGTCCAGAATCGCCCACGTCGCAACTCGGCCCAATCTGGCCGCTCTCCCCCTCTCCCTCCGCCAAGCGGGCCCGGCCCGTCGGTCACCCCGTGCCTCCCTCTCTCCTCCTCTCTCTGCCCCTAGGCCCCGACTGTCAGCCGCTCGCGCCCGCACCTGCCGCCCGATCCTCCCTCCGAGCCGCGTGGCTTCATCCGTGCCGCCCGCTCACTTCCCTCTCTCTCTCAATGCGCGCGGGCCCCGCCTATCAGGGTCTTCCCCTTCCTCGCGCCACCGCTTTCCTTCTTCTCCCCTTCCTTTCCTTTCTTGCGCCGGTGACCGATTCCCCGCGGATCCCCTCCTTTCCTTCCCCGGCTCTCCCCGGGTTTCGAAACCCCGAGCCCCGCCGCGACCAAATCCCCGAACTGCCGCGCCCTCTTTCCTTCTGCGCCCCCCTATTTCCTTCCCTCCCCTCTCTCTTCCTTTTCCGGCCACCAACACCGGCGAGCAATTGCCGCATCCCTGCTCCCCCTCCGCCCTTATAAATACCCCCCTAGGCTCCGCCTCCCTCCGCACCACCGCCCACTGCCCTCCGCTCTCTCTCCCGAGCCCCGCAGCACTCCGCCATCGTGCTCCCTCTTTCCCCGAGCTCCGCCGCACTCCGGCGAGCAATCCCTGCCGCCTCGGACCTCCCCGAAGCCCGCCACCGCCACTCCAAGCACCCCCGCGCCCGTGCGAACCTCCCCGACACCTCGGCCACCCCTCCCCGCCGCTGGAGCACCGTCGCACCGGAGGACCCGTGCTGCGCCGCCGCTCTTCCTCGTCGCCGGCCGTCCCCGCTCGTCACCGACCCCGCTGACCCCTCCACCAGCACCGCCTCCGCACCGGGATCGCATTTTGGGCACACCAGAACCTCTCCGGCCACCCCTCGCCGCGCGGCACCACTGCCTCCGTCCACTGCTGCCCGGCCCCCCTCCAGCAGGTACCTCAAAGGGATTACCTACCCTGTATGGGTAGGCAACGCCTCCCCGACCGACTAGCTAGCAGCGCTATTCCTTCCTCCCCCCGGTTCCCTCGGCGCGCGTTCGAGCCCCCGGCTCCACACGCTGAGGTTGAGCCATTCTTTTATTTCCGCGCTTACAGATGGGCCCCACCCGTCAGCGGCCGCCCGTCTGCGCTGGTCACTGGCGTCTGGGCCCCACCCGTCTGCGCTCTCCACTGACATCTGGGCCCAGAGGGGTCCCACATGTCAGAGGAAGGGCCAGTGGGCTCACTGTCAAGTGGGTCCCACCTGTCATAGACTCAGAATAAAATAATAAAATAAAAGATTAACATTTATGTACTGCCAGTGGGCCCCATTTGTCATAAATTTAATAATTTCTGGATTTATTCAAACTGAGATTTTCAAATGAGCATAACTTTCTCATTTTAACTCCAAATTCAGCCATTCAAATTTCTAAATTCGTCTAAAATCATAATCTATCCAATTTGAATTTTATTTGAATTTTTGTTTGTATTTATTTATTTTGTTGCTCTGTCTTTTCGCGCGTAGAGTCCAACGTTGTCGAAGATCTCTCCACTCCGCAGCAGGAAGACCCAGAGAGCGTGCAAGAAGGCAAGTCTCCTTTGATCATCTTGAACCTATGATTTTAAAATGTTTTACTTATTTTAAATTATGTGCATTTCTATTTACATAAAATATTAGTTCAAATCTTAGGGTATTAGTTAATCCAACTTTGTTATGCCCTCAATTGAAGTTGAATGCCATGTACCTTTGTTACCCTAGAATTTCCTTTGTCTCATTAATGAGAGTATTATAATTATTCGTGAATAATAGAATGGTAGTATAATGCTTAGTCGCTAATTAATACTTTTGAAATCTTGAAAATGGGAAGTCATGATTTGTTGTAATAACCTTGTGTTTATAAGTCTAGTGGTGATTGGAGTTGCCACTGATCCTTTAAAATAAAATAAAATGTGGAAATTGGTTTATATTAGGGTGGATGGTTGGTTTGGGTTGGTGCAGCAAGCACAAGATCTTGTAAAGTGTATGTTCCACCCTAGTCAACTAAGGACCGACGCTTGTGTTTGTCCAGACTGAGCACTACCGTACAACCCTAAGTCTATATGGGTACGACCTAGCTGATTAACTCATGATAGTCTAGTTTAGGTGCCACCAGTGGAAAGTGGGTGCCAGGGATTTACTGGTTATTCACAGTGAGGGACAGGGATTTACTGTACTCATATGGCGCAAGAGGGGCTTCGGATTGGGCAGATTTAACCCTTCTGCGGTGAAACCTCAGTGGGTGGTGTCTAGCTAGTCTAGAGTGAGGTAAAGGCTTTGTTATAATTTATCTGTGTCTCATGCCAAAGGAAGCGTGGTGACTGTTAAGATAATTTATCTCTTGGGGGTAAAGTTGTACAACCTCTGCAGAGTGTCAAACTATTCGAATAGCCGTGCCCACGGTCAAGGGCGGGTAAGGAATGCATTCACATGGTAGATTTTTTGTTTTGGTTTTTAAAATCAAAGTTTTTACTCCGAGAGTGGAGGGAACTCTCGGAAGGGTATCCTGGTAGTTGGAGCCAGAGAGGGTGGATGGAACCCGCAGTTTTAAACTTGATCAATTGTAATTGTTTAGCTAGTGTTGGTAGATGGAACCTTTACTATAAAGTTAATGATAGTTCTGTTAAAACATTTACTTTATTAAATTGATGCCTTCAAAAATAATTAGTAGTAATTGAAATAATTAGTAGTAATTGAAATTAAAACGTTGCTTTGTGCAAAAGAACCATATAGCCTTCCTTTGTCAAGCCTTGCATCTATTGCATTTTTCCCAAGACTTGCGGAGTACTTTATGTACTCACATGCTGCACTCAAAATATAATATTTAGAGGAATACGAAGCCCAAGAAGGAGACTACGACTATTTCACGGGTGGATTCGACGAAGGATTCCAGGAGTTCTAGGTCGCGCTTCCCTAGTCAATTGCCTGTGGCGTATTGATGGGTGTCCACTGGATTTATTTTGCTTCCGCTGTGTTTTATGATTGTGCGGGGTCTTGAAACCCCAAATGTAATAATGAGACCTGTTGGTCTGTACTCTTGAATATTGTAATAATGCGTTGTTGGTTATGAATCATTTATGTTTAACTGTGTGCACTAGCTTTGATCTGGGACTAGTGCGGTATTACACAGAGGGTCCGGGTTCGAAAATCCGGGGTCCCGACAGGAAATCTCAAAAAGTAGACTAGTACGATGGAAGTCCTAGCCACCATTGAAAAAAATCATATTGAATGCAAGCAAAAACAAACCAAGATATTGGAACAACAAGCAAAGCTATTGGAGCAGTTTACTATAAAGATGTCACCAGAAGGATTAACATCAGCATCAAGTGCAACTGCATTCAAGTTTACAGCATTTCTAAAGACTCAACCACCTGAATTCTCATCAGCAATAGAGCCACTATACGTAGACAATTGGTTACAAAATGTCAAAAGGAGAATGGATACTATCTAGTGTATGGATAAGGAGAAAGTTCCTTTTCCTACATACTAGTTATCAGGACCAGCAGTTACATGGTGGGATGCTATTTAGTAGATACATCTGAAGAAGGATGATATTACATGGGAAGAGTTTGTGAAGAAATTTCGTAAGACCCACATTTTTTCAGAAGTTATCATAGAAAAGCACTAAGATTTTCTTAACAATTTCATCATCTTTCATGGAGTATCTGCACCAATTTCATCATCTATCCTAGTATGCTCAAGAAGATATTAAAAAGAAGCTAAAAAGATGAAATACTTTATAAAAGGCATGCGACCAAATATGAAGCGTTACATTATGACTACTGATTTTTCTGACTTACAAACTCTAGTCAACCATGTGCTCTGGATGGAAGAAGAAATATTAGGATATTCAAAGATTAAGAAACAAAATGATCCTGTGGTTTTGGCAGATACAACTTGTTTTCACTACAAATAGGACGGACATTATCGTCACCAAAGTCCAATGAGATTCTTAAAGGAAGAGGCTAGGATACAAGTAAGAAGACATGCATCAACGTCATATCAACCACTGATGGAGGAAGAAGAATCCCACTCGAAGAAAGCTAGGGTAGAAAAGGAGACAAATCCACTCTAAAGAATAACATGCAAAAAAGTGGCAAAGAAGACAATCAGAAAAGCATGAGTCATGCATCACCACCAATCAGGAACAAGAAAAAGAATGAAAACTATTTCATACTCCTTTTGTGTAAGCAAGTTTAGAAGAACCGGATAGTTTGATTGTAAACTATTACAACTAAGGTTTGCAGTAAGATTATGAAAATATATGTTAGATGTCTGTACGAAGGTATAAGGAATAAGAAGTTTGTATCGTATCAAAGTCAATCATAGTGAACTTGACTTTCAACTTCAAACTACAAGAGAAGAATGAGGATGACAAAGGTGAAGATTTAAATGGCCATGTACAAGGAAAGGACTCGCAAAGAAACCAACTCAGTCTAGACAAAAAATCAAAGTGAATGAAGCACTGGTTCAAAATAAACCAAGAACATCTTAAGAATTACTCATGTGGTGGTACAGTGCTTGATGCCGAGCCCATCGTAGTACTCACGGAACTATGTGGAGTTGAACTTGCCACCGCGGTCCGAATGGAACACCATGAGCTTGCCACCGTACTCAGTTTTTGCTAGTGCCTTGATCTTCTTGAAGAATTTGAACGCCTCGTCTTTGAACCTGAGCACCTCGAGCCACATGTATCAACTGTGATCGTCTACGATCAATAGAAAAAACTTATTACCTCCTATCATCGTCGGTGTGATCGGTCCGCACAAATCGCTATGGACCAACTCCAGTGGATGCTCGACGCAGTATATCATGGCCTATGGGAATGCAGCACGGTGCTGCTTGGCAAGAGCGCACCCATCATAGAATTGCTCAACATGGTTGAACAGTGGAACCCCAGCCACCATTCCCTTCAGTGCCAAGTTCTATAAGGCTCAGAAGTTGAGGTGGCCGTAGCATCCATGCCACAGCCAAGCTTCATCATCCATACGCGTGAGCAGGCACACAGGACCAGCAAGGTTCAACTTCAGTGTAAAAAGTCAATTTCTGGTCCACCTCACCATGCCAACAACTTGCGCTCATGGTCGAACAAAAGCAACTATCCATCCTCGATCACCACCTTGCACCCGCACTCATCCAATTACCCAACAGAAACGATGTTGCTACGGAGATGCGGAGCCGATGCTCAGTGAGGAGCTGATGCTTCCCATTCCAACATGGGTCCCTTGCCACAGATGTCCATGAGTGAGCCGTCGCCGAATTTGACCGTCCCTTTCACCGATTCATCAAGCTATCTGAACATCGCTCAAGACCCAGTCATGTGGCTGCTTGCTCCCGTGTCAAGGTACCAGACACCATCACCTGCGTCCAATAGGATCACTTTTTCCTCGTTGAGGAATATTGTCTACTGCTGCTCCTTGATGTCAACTCGTGATAGCTCATAGTGCTCGACTATGAGCAACACGGGCTCATCATCTTGCACACGCGTTAGGTGTGCCTCCTCCTTGCGCTCATGGTGGGGCTTGCGGCAGTCCCTAGAGAAAAGCCCCTTCTTGTCACAGTTATAGCACTTAACTTTTGATATGTCATAGCGCGTGCTAGATGACCCTCCGGGCGCACGCTAGACAGCCTTTGTCGTGCCCACGGCCGTGCAGCTTGCCATGGCGGCGATGGTCACCACTGCTGCCACGTCCCCGGTCTCCACTAGAGGAACCGTCGCCTGCTCCTGCTTCTTAGCACGTGCGAGCCACTCCTCCTCAGTGAGGAGTAGACACCCTCTAGAGCCGCCTTAGTCATCAATCTCGTACCACACCTCCACAATGCGGAGGCGCCCGATGAGCTCGTCGACTAAGAGAGTGCTCAAGTCAAGGAGCATCTCGATGGAGATGGCCACGTGCGTGTACCGCGAGGGTACAACACATAGAAACTTCTTTACGACCTTGGATTCCTCAATCGTGTCATCGAGGATGCGAAGATTGTTGACGAGGCCTATGATCGGCATCGAAAACTCGTTGACATGTCACCATGCTTGAACGTGATGGCCTGAAAGTCCTCGTAGAGCTTTTGTGCATTCACCTCGCACATGCGATCGACACCCATCTGCTGCACCTTCACAGTGTCCCACGCCTATTTTGTCATGTCCTTCATGGCAATGTTGACAGCATCTTAGGTGGCACCATGTGGAGAATCGTGGATAGTGCCATCCTGTCGTCGTGGTAGTCGGCATCGCCCAGCTCAATTGCTTGCCATAGGCCCTGCTCTTGCAAGTTGACTCTCATGACGAGAGACTAGTTGGAATAGTTTGTGCACGTTATCATGGGGTATACCACCATCCCCTTGCTCTCCCTTGTCACTTGCTGCACCACCACCTCGCGGCCATGCACCCTCGTCCTGCTGCGCCCGTAGATCCTTGGTGGAGTGAAGGACCTCGAAGGTGACTCTGGTCCGTCACCTTACATTGTCGACAGGATCTCTACACCACTCTGATACCACTTGTTGTAACACACACGACTATACACACGTCCACGGGTACCTGGTACTCGTTTACAACCACGACACACATGATCATGAGTTCTTGGTACTCGTTTATGACCACAGCACACACGACCACTCTTACGACCACGAGTACTCGATTACAACCACGAGCATTCATTTATGACCACGAGCACTCGATCACGACCACGAGAACTCGTTTATGACAATGAGCACTCAAACACTCAGGGATTCACTCAAACACTCGGGGATCCCTGTACTTGATCACGACTACGAGACAATGGAATTTTTTTTGTGCCGCTCAACCAAGCAATTTTTTCTCAGTTCTCTTCTCTAATTAATGTGATCTGAATACAAAGCAAAAGCTAAACTTATTTCTTATTCTTATACCATGATCCGCTTTAGCCATACCATCCGACGTTTGGCGAAAACACAGCTCCACTAGCTAACAGAATAACAGAGAATCACGGCCACGACATGAACGTGAGCGTGTCTCAAACCTCTAATTTTCACAGAATAAAATATAAATATGCAATGCAACGGGCTTAAGTCTAACACCGATGCGTCATCCGTGCTATGCTGGTAACGCCATCACTACTACAGAAAGGCTAATACTGGACAACCAATCATAGACGGTTTGACAAAACCGTCTGTGACTGACACTAACACAGACGGTTTTAATTTGGACACCGTCTGTGTTGGTGGCGTCGGAGAAAACACGTATCACAGACGGTTCTTACCGATGAACCGTCTATGATACTAAAGATCACAGACGGTTTGTATTAAAAACCGTCTGTGATAATCTGGTATTATCACATACAATTTTTTATTAATAACCGTCTATGATAATGACGCTAGGCATTTATTGCTCTGCTCAGAACCGCATCTGTCTTCATTTCGATCCAGATCTAGCCGGTACTGCACTCTTTCGCTCAGGCGGCAAGCTAGGCGATTTCAGGCCAATTAATTTGGTGGGAGGAGGCAGAGATTGAGCTTTGAAGATTCATACTTTCCTGGTTGCTCTAGATATGGTTTGTAATGAAATTTATTTTTCTTTGCATTAAAATTTAGATGTATGTAATTGGTGAGTGTTATTGAAGATGGTTTGCAAAATTGTTGGTTATATAATAGCTGTTGTGTTTATAATATGAATTAAGCTAGCAAAGTCTGAATGCATGTAGTATATATATAGTAATAATTAAATAATTTATTTTTTAATACGAAGTTGTTATATATATACATAACGTATGACCGAAGCTGGATGTATGCCGTGAGCCGTGTGAGTGAAGAGTATATTAATGGCGTGTCTGCTTTTGCAAGAGCTGCCGAGGAAGATATGCTGAATAAGGGGGTGGAATTTAAAGATGTTTAAGAACCGAGGGCAAATTGAAGGGCACTTGATTCGGAGGGGTTTTAAAAAGGGTTATACGTGTTGATCAGGATTGCTGGCTTACCGCCATAAGGAATATATACTTATGCCCTACAATCAGAACTATCATTGGATTTTAATAGTAAGTGTACCAAAATGGAACAAGGTATATTACATTGATTCCCTAAGTAAGAATAAAATGGATTTCACAGTTGTCAGCCAAGTAATCGATAGGTAAGTACATTTTCTCCATACATACCTATATTGTACTTTTTCTTTCCTTCCGAATGATAAGGTTAACTTTTTCGAATCACGTAGGGCGTTCGTGGTGTACGTTGCAAAGGGAGGTGACTCGGCGCCAAGGGCCAAAGGCCTGACACACGCTCGAGATTTTAAGTTATTCGCTATTACACGTTAATTAATCCTATGGAACAGTTGGTAGTAATGCCTCTTGAATTAACACATTCCATTTTTTGCAGTACCACCAGCAGCAGCCGGGCAACACATGTGGATTCTACATTTGCCACCATATGGAACTACTCCTCGATTCCTCGAGGATCACCAATTCCAAGATTTGTCAATCTTCCCATAATTACTTCATACTTATCACGTTATATGTATACGCACATTGATATTCCTATCGACAGGCTGCGTCCATCTCGTTAACTGCATTAAAACAGTGCGACCTTTCACGAATTCGAGCAGAGTTGGCGTACTTTTTGGTGGCTGGAGTCATAAACTCAAATGGAGAGTTCCACTGCGCACAATGATTTTTTATTGCTTTTATCACTCCGGAATCGAGGTCTCGTGAAATGAACGGATCCATAATCAACGAACTTGTCAGCTGCACAAGCAATACTTGAATGGCAATCATGCACCATCCAAGTATAGCTTGTGCAGCCTGATATGTTCGTTGATTATGGATCTGTTCCTTTCACGAGACCTCGATTCTGAATTGATAGAGCAATAAAAAATGCAATGTTACCATCTAAGTGCAAATGCAATGTAGATCTTTTGTAATTGTGTATTTGTTAATAGATATTTTATTTTATTTCAATTAATTGATTTGCGAAATGAATGCTTTATGTTTGTGAAATGAAGTGCGATGTGAATTGAATGTTTTATGTTTGTGAAATGAATTGAGATGTGAATTGTATGTATACATGTACATATTGATCTGCTTGTTTCAGAGAGCATGGCTAGCATTTCCTGAGGCTAGCCAATAAACGGGAATAGATTTAGGGGTACAAAAGAATATCACATACGGTTTGTAACTAAAAACCGTCTGTGATTAATATCACATACGGTTTGTAACTAAAAACCGTCTGTGATAGGTGATAATCACAGACGGTTTTTAAGTAAAAATATGTGATAGCTGGTAATCACAGATGGTTTTTAACTAAAAACCGTCTGTGATATTTATATACAGACGGTTTTAAACTAAAAATCGTCTGTGATATTTATATACACACACGGTTTTTAGTTAAAAACCATATGTGATTATCACCTATCATAGGCGGTTTTTAGTTACAAACCGTCTGTGATATTTACACCACAAAGGGTTCGAAAATCGTCTCTGATAACCTTCAATTATCACTGACCCATAAATTCAGACAGTTCAGAAAACCGTTTGTGATGATGTTTTTGAACCGTCTGTAATGCGTGTGTTGCCAATTGATGCATGCACGACTAGAAAATTTGGCTCCATGATGATGCATGGCTGCATGCATATGTGACTAGATAAATTGCATGCACGCCTGCGCGCGTGAACAGTGCACCACCAGGAGATCAAAAGGAGAACCGAAAGGGGAAACCGAGGAATGGGGAGGAAAAGATCATGAGGGAGAAGGGAAAAAATTGAGAGGAAGGGGTCTAATTTTTTGGCGTTCTTCACTAGGGTAACATCTAGTCTTCTCCTCTGCTTATTTATTTAATTAGAGATTAAAAACAAAATTAGAGAGGAAATTAGCAATTCTAGTAAGGGAAACCAAGTAGTAGATCGGTTTGGCCTGGTATATTGTTGTACTATTTTTACGGGCAATGTGTAGGCATAATATAGGAATTTCATCTAGTAGAAAATTGTAGAGGATTTTGCTAACTTTTAGTAGAATTTTTATTCATGTCAATCGGATAAGTAAATTTTGATGTACGAATTTTGTAACCCTGCTGTCTGGTACATTGTCGTATTTTAGTAGAACGTATTAATCTGTAGATTAAAAATAGTAAATGGCCTAATCTGGGGATTTCGTCTACTTGGAAATTGTTGGTAATTTATTGAGGATTGTAAAAGTCTAGTAACAAAATTTTTAGATAAGTGGAAAAGAAGTTATGAATTTTGGGAGGCAGCTATCTAGAACCGGGTTACTACTGGATGCAGTTGTGGGAAATCATTAATTTGATAAATTTAAAGATAGAATTAAATTTTAGAAATAACTAGAAAGTGGTAGGTAATTTTTTGTAGTTTCTAAAAATATCATAGTTCAATATATTTGCATGTTTAGATTAAAAGTATGAAAATATTAAGTCTGCTGTCCAAAAGATTATAGATCTATCTTCTGGCTTAATAACAGGGGTTTGTATTATTTAATCAAGACATGTATCAACTAGAAAGTTGTAGAAAATTGTGTATATGTTTCCAGAACTGGTATGGTTTGCTATATTTTGATATCATAATTGAAAGTTATGGTAATTTTAGTACTGGGTTAGCGGGGTTGACTATCCAAAAAGGGGGCAGAATGGTGAATTTGAAAAGTGTGTATGAGCGTTGTCATTTATTTGTTGTCTTGTATTGCTATGACTTATATTGAGAGTGATTAATTGCTGTAGGAGGAGTAGCATCGGTTGTTTTGTCATCTCCTAATCAAACTGACCATCGCAACCAAAGAGGAAAATGTATTGTAGAATAGTTTTTGAGTGCTTGAAATTATAGTTAAATGAATACTTGCCTAGATTATTCATATGAATTACCTATTTTATATTGCTCTTATGCTTATGAAAAAGTAGTGATGATGTTGATGATGACTCTGGTTGAAGGACGGCTATAGCAATTCTTTGACACTGAAAAAAAACTAACAAACAAGATAAGCATTTCATTGCATGTGAGCATCAGTATTGCAAAGACCTACTTCGGTAAGCACTCCACAGGAGTAGAGTGAGAGCCTATATAAAAAAGGACAGGGTGAGAGTCTGAGTTGTAAAGACCTACATCAGTAGGCACTCCATGAGAGTGAAGGTGAGATCTTATATGAAAAAAGATAGGGCAACCATGTATGAGAAAGGACAGAGCAAAGGTGTGTCATTGACATGTGAATACTCAGCTATACCGGTGTATGCAGGAGAAGAGTTGAGATATGTACATGAGTATTTCATAGTATTCATGAAAAGTGATTTGAGTTAATGAGTTTTGTGAATGAAAATTGATAAGAATGAATATGTGGAATTGAGTTATGATAAATGGTTATGAGTTACTAATAAGATTATGTCTCGCTTATTATTCTACTTTATACTTGCTGAGTCCTAGACTTATCCTTGCTTATTTATTGTTTTTTAGGTGAACATTGAAGGCAACATTGTATGGGCGGATGCAGAACATGGATTATTGCATACTTGTAGCTCTTCACTCCACCTAGCTATTTTTCACTTATGGATATGAACAATTTAGTAGTTTTCATAACATTGATTAGATAATTCATGGATGTCCTTAATCTTTATAGTTTGTAATGTTATTTCTCAATGCTTTACTTAATTTAGACTTATTTATGATTCATCTTGATTATTTTTGGTTCATATTAAATTTAGTTTATGGTTTAAAGTGTTGCTAAAATTTATGATTAATGTGATGTTGAATGTTTACTCTTGAAGCCTAAGTTGTTGGTAGTGCTTATTTAATTAGTTAAAATTTGGTAGTGTGAGTAGTTGTAGGTGACATCTTGGGCATTGTTTAAGCTGAGGTGTTATAATTGGTATCAGAGCAGGTTTTAGATCCATGGTAAATAAATTAATAACTTATATGTTTAATCAACTAAAATTTGACATGGGATTGGTAATTTAAAGACAATAACAACCATAATAATAACATGACTTAGAAAAACTTAATGCTAAAATTTAACTTAGAATAATTAATTTAAAATAGAAATTTGACACACTCGTTCATAAATAGGATGGATTAGGTCATGCATTATATTTACACTTTCGTTAGTTGTATAATTATTGATGAATGTTAAATTGTTGCCTATGTGTGTATTGAGTGATTGGGTAAGTGAGAAGGATGGTGATGTCAAAAGATAGTGGTCATGGGTATGGCCATAGATATGGCCAGGTTGTGCCACCATGTGTGGCGCATGAGTTATGATGGGTTTTCCTTGGATAACTTCAGTCACGAATGATCGGGGATGAGTTTCTATTGGTCATTTTCGTTCCATTGGTGAGTTATGATTTTTTCTATGAATTTTCCTAGGTTAGTCATTTAAAGTGTTATTAATATGATTTCATTTGCTATTTTGGTTTCATGAAAAAATTGTTATTTTTCCAAATATTGAGCTCTTCTTGCTGCTCCATAAAGTTGTTAAGTTGCAAGGTTGTCCATTTTATGGAAGTTTTGCCATTTTATTGAGAAATATAATTTGGTTATTTACTCGATGTTGTTGATAATTGAAAATATAAAATATCTTTTGCAAGTTTATTCTATTGAGGAAGGTTTAAACCCATGCAGTTCTTTTTGAGTACTAACTGAATGTCCATGCATTGCTACGGATTTTTAAAATTTATCATACTACATGTTTTAAAACTCACGGGTGGTAAAAAGTTTTAGAATATACATACAAACATGTTCTAAAAGTTTTTAAATCTGTCAAGTAAGTCGAAGCACATCGACTAGTGCTCATGGTCATAAATTACAAGCTGTCGATCACACCTCGTGATCGTAAGTTAGAAGCCGTCGACCATCGCACGTGATCGTAGGTCGGGAGCGGTCGACCATCGCTAGTGGTCATACATTGGCAGGCCTCCGGTGCCCTTGTGCCCTGTTACCCGACTGTCGGCGCTAGCTTGCTCGGCCCCAACTTTGACCACAGCTCGGACTTCGACCATGACCCTACGACTTCGATTACGGCCCTTCGACTTCGACCGCGGACCGACTTCATTCATGGCCCTTCGATTTCGACCACAACCCCTTCAACCACTGTCCCCTTCGACCACGGTTTGGACTTCGACCATGGCCTACCTTCAACCACAGCCCTTCGACTTCAATCGCGGACCAACTTCGTCCACAGCACTTTGACTTCGACCACTGCCCCCTTCGACCATGGCTTCGACTTTGACCACGAATCTTTGACTTCAGCCATGGCCCCCTTCAACCACGGCTTTGACTTTGACCACGACCCCTCAACTTCAGCCATGGCCCCTCAACCACGGCCCCATTCGACCACGGCACCAACTTCGACGACCATCTTGGGAGACCAAAATCTCCAGATAGTGTGACGGCTCCGAGCGAAGATCAGGAGGAGGTAAAGAGGCTCACTGGGTGAGTGACTGCTAGGCGGCGGCAGGGGAGAACCCTGTGGGCGGGCGTAGTAAGAGGAAACCACCGCCATCTTTGAGTGCCCTTCTCTTTGATCCACCGGCCGCTGTCAGCGCCATTCTTTTCAATCCACCGGCCACTGTCGCCGAGCGTCGTGCCACTAGTTGCAGGAGCGATGGGAGTTGGAATTGGTGGCGGCGTGCAACAGCCCAGATTTTTAGTAAAATAAAAATAAATAAATAAGTAAATAAATAAAAATTAATTAAAATAAAATTAAAATTAAAATAAGTATTTTTGTGCCTAAAGTTTAAATTTGGATTTGCCTTGAATTTCTGTTTTTGAAAATCTAGATTTGAAAAGCATTTTCAGAAAAATCTAAAATTATTATTAAATAAAATGATATTTTCATTTTCTATAAAAATATTAATTTAAATTAATTATTTGGTGTTATTTGGATTTTATTTGGATTTTCTGAGTTTCCAGGGGTTTTAAAAATCTATTTTGAAAATAAAAAGTATTTTAAGTATGAAAGTTAAATACCAAAATTAGTTGGAAATATTTTTATTAAGTCCAAAATGTCTCCAGAAGGATCTATGAATTGTTTTGGAATTTTTGGAGTTTATTTCATATTTTTCTAAGGCTAAATGAATTTTCTGGCTATTTCTGAAAAGCTAAAATCAAAAGTCCGAAAATTAAATCCCAACCCTCTCCCACCGGCCGCCACGTGGACAGCCGGGATCCCCCCCCCCCCCGCCTCCCGCCTTCACCTCCGCATCGGCCGACACGTGGTCGATCGGGCCCGATCCGCTCCACGCCGCCTCCCCCGGCCCATCTGGCCGTCCGCGCCTCGCCCCTTCCTCGGCCGCTCGATCCGCGCCCCCTTGCGTGGCGCAATCACCGCCGCACGCACCTCCCCGCTCCCCTCTCTCTCTCTGCGCCCCGGCCCCACGCGTCAGACCCGTCCCCTACCCCGCACCTCCTTCCCACGCCGCCGCCGCCCACAACCACCGCTCCACCCCAACCGGTCGCCTCCCCCGCCTTCCCGCGTGCGCCGCCCACCTCCCTCTCCTCCCCGCACGATGCGCGCCCGCTTTCCCCACTCCCCACGCCCCTAACCACCCGCAACCGCCGCCACTCCCCGACTTCTCCGGCGAGGAATTCCTCTCGCCCCGCCCCTCGCCGCGCCTATTTAAACCCGCCCAGAGGTGCCTCGTCCCTCACTCCACCTCCCCTCCACCTCAATTTCCCCTCCTCACTACCGGAGCACCCCGCCCGCCGAAGCCCGAGCGCCTCCGCCGCCGGCCTCTTCCCGGCCGCCTCCGGTAAACCGCGACCCGCCACCGTGCTCCCCATCTCCTCCTCTCCCCGTAGCCGCCCTCGCCGCCGGCCGCCACCCGCTGGAGCGCCGGCGAGGCCCGCTCCCCCATACGCCCTCCGGCCAGCCTCCCACGTTGGCGTCCCCGTGCCCTCGTGGCCAGTGACGCGGTGCCATGCCTCAGCCACCTCGCCCGCCTATACCCCGTCGGCGCCACGCTAGCCCGGCCCCACCACCCGCACCACCTCAGCCCCGCCCGTAGACCGTGGACTCGATCCACATGGGCCAGGCCCACATGTCAGCCCCTCCCCTTCTTTTTTTGTTTAAAAATAATTCGACCGAAATTAAATTCCCAGGGCTGACGCCATAAATCCCTTTTTCAGTAGAAAAATAATTCCAGACATTCCTCTTTTTCTTTTTCTCTGATTTTAAATTTCCCGGAGCCCATTCTCCTTCGTCCTAACTCCGATTTAGCCCATTCAAATTTCTAAATTCATCAAAAATTCCCCTCTATCCATTTCTAGCCTCAATTCAATTTTTTAAAGTCAATTTGAATTTAATTTGAATTTATTTGAATTTAGTGGGTTATTTTCGCGTGTAGACTTCGACGATTCGGAAAATTTTTCGACGAAGATTCAAACCAAGTTGAAGAGCAAGGCAAGTCACACTCCTTGATCATGTTGATCCCAGTTTTCAAAATAAAACTATGTTGTTTTAAATTATTCTGCATGCATATTTTTATTCAACGTATTTCAATTCAGTTTTAAATTTAGTTATTGCCTACTTGTTATTTCCTCCATTGATATCGAATTCCTCGATACCTTGTCACCCTAGATCAAACTCTAGCTAGTGCATTAGTGTTGGCTAGAGGAATTTTGAATCAAATGCTTAGCCCTGCTTAGTCATAATATTTGTTTTGGGATATTTTTCACATAAAATGATGAACCTTTCACATAAAATGATATATTTTTGATATGTACTCTTGACTTTGGTGAGTCAAGGAGTGTTATGAAATATTTTGAAAACAAAATATCAAACTTGATTTAGACTTAGGCAATTGGTTAGATTGGTGGGTGCAGGCATGCCCTGTTGGTTGGAGCCGCAGTGGTTGATTGTCGTGCACGGGGGTATGTGGTTGGGCCTAAGTCAGATTAAGGACCGGTCTGTGAGCTACTGTTGCAAAGCCCTAATCGTACTACCACATGGCTGGTATGGGACAGCCCTGGCTGAATAATTTGTGAAGTCCCAACCTGAGTCAAGTCGTAGGTTGAAAGTGAGCGTGGTTGGTGCCATGTGAAGTCTCACTTGGGCGAGTGTGGTTAAGCCATGAGAAGTCTCGTCTAGGCTCAAGAGGGGGTCCCGGTCTGGTGGATTCCTTACTGGGGGTGAAACCTTAGAGTTGGCTTGGCCAGGTTGAAGGCTTTGCATTGTAAAGGCCTTGTCATGTGTGTAACCCGGTGGCAATATGGGATGATCATGTCTTGTGGGTAAAGCTGTACAACCTCTGCAGAGTGTATAATCTATCCTGGATAACCGTGCCCACGGTCATGGGCATGCTGAGTAAAAGTTTTTCATGGATTAGATTTTGTTTTTATCAAAATGATTTTCAAAAACCTTATGGATGGATGGAATCCATGAGAGAAGAAAAACCTTGTGGGTGGGTGGAACCCATAAAAGAGATTGGCAGCTTGTGGATGGATGGAATCCACGAGTGTTTGGAAACGTGTGGATGGATGGAATCCATACGTGATCTTTTGGAAAAGATGGTCCGGGTGGGATGCCCGTGGATAGGTTGGTGTTTGGTCGAAGCCTGCACTAACGGTATTATTTTCTATTACAAGTATTGTTTCTACTTACTGTATTAAATTCAGCATTTTCAATCTATATAATGTATTTCTTAAATGTTATTTTATGCAAACTAACCCTATAAGCCTTCCATTGAAGCCTTTTATCATTATGTTGCATTTCTCCGTGTGATTTGCGGAGTACAAGTTTGTACTCACCTTGCACCCTCCCTACAGAGAAGGATGAAGTCGACGAAGGTGGAGATCTGGACGAATAGGCCGCGTCTTACTGTCGTTTGCCTGTGGGCAGGCTTGGGCTTCGCTTTTATCAGTTTGCTTCCGCAATTATTTCCTTTATTTATCTTTGCCAATGGGCATTGATGTAAGACTTGGCCATAAGGCCGTATCTCTTATTTAATATAATTGGTCAATTGTGCTTGGTATTTATCTTTGTTGTACTGCGTGCACTAGCTGATCCTGGACTAGTGCGATTTACACAGAGGATCCAGTAGTCGTTGCTCCAGGTTTCGACACGGCGCCCTAGGGAAAATTGGGGGACTGCGACCAAATGCTGCCGCGCGAGGAAGGAATTAGTGGCAGCGTCCAGGAGGAGGAGGCACGACACTAGGGTTCGGGGGAGAAGGAGGTGGCAGTTGCGGGAGGTGGAGGTGGGGAGGTGGCGGCGGACAAATGGGGAGAGGAGGCGTGGGCAAATGTGTTGGGGAGGCGGCGACGAGGGGATGCGATGCTGCTGGAGGAAGTTGGGGGACTATGATCAGACGCTGCCATACGAGGAAGGAATTGGTGGCGGCGCTAAGGAGGAGGTGCGGCACGAGGGTTTGGGGGAGAGAAGGAGGCAGCGGTTGCGGGAGGTGGAGTGGTTGCGGGAGGCAAAGAAAATTAATGGATTATAAAGAAGTATGAAGTATTGATGGATGGTCATTAATATTTCTTAACCTGCTAAACTTTGTTGGATACATTGGATTAGTTTGGGTCTCAATGGATTAATCTAACCATTTGGATGGATAAATTAGGAAGATGTTTAATTGTCTTGGTGGACATTACTTTTAGAAGTACTCCAACTATGGATACTTGGTCGTCATATTAAAATTGTTAGATTCATTTTGTAACATGGTTAATTATTGGTATTGTGTACAAAAGGGTTTGGAAATCTGAATTTTGGTGGATCTAGAATTTATGGAGTTTTGGTCAAGCTATTCTAGCCAGAGTGATTGGGGTGAAAATTTATTATAGTGTCATGAGAGACATTGATGGATATAAGATTTTGATTATTGAAGTATTAAAGGGATTATGCAAGGCAGAATAGTTGAATCTATGCTTGTTCAGGCCCACGCGATTACAAATAGAAGTAGATTGGTAATTAGATTTCATGATAAAGCCAACTGCTAGCAGAAACCATTGGAGTGCAATTAATGTGTGCTAGGATTTGGTGTTGGGAATCAATAAAGAGTCGAGTTGCTGGATTTTAATAAGTATCTCATGTTTATGTGCTTGTGGAATTATTAAAGGATAGTTGATTATTCATAAAAGGAATTTTGGCAGAACATTTTGATTTTGGTGCACTAAATATCGTCTAGAATAAAGTGGTTATTATAGAAAAGTTGTGAAGTTTGTATGGATTCTCAATTTGAGGATGAGATGATAAAGTAGTAGGAAGTCATTTAGTGAGTTCTGGAGAGTTTTATGATGGAGTGGTAAATTCTGATTATTTTTGTTTGGAGTTTTAGTAAATTGATGATATTAAGCTCGTCGGCAAGACATATTGGGGGATAGTGTTGAATCTTTTTAGAAAGAAGATAATTTTATCATCTTTCGTGGTGTGATTTAAATAAAATGTTTTGTAGTTTGTGTGTTTTCGGGCTTTCAAAGTACATAACTTATGAGGGAGAGGTATTCTATGTTGCATCGAAGAGAACTTTAGCGAAATGTTGAGAAATTTCTATGGCTTATAAAAGGTTTATGAAATTTTGTCTTTTTAAAAAATTGCCTTGCTATTTAATTTCTTATTTCTTTGGGGTTTTGCTTGCTGCAAATTGCTATTTTTTTGTCTTCTGAATTTTCTTATTTTCTCTTATTTATTTTTCTTGTGAAAGAAATAGCTGATTCGTGTTATGAAGCCCATTAGGATTTATAGGAGTAACTAAAAGTAGTAATCAAATACAAAATCTTATAAGGCATTGAGTGCCTATTTGTTTGAAGTGCATAGAAGGATGATTAGTTGTATACTGTAATTTTTTAGAGAAATTGACTTCATGCAATGATTATCTTCAGAGTGAATTGATTATATCGTAGTTACTACTAAAATCCCTAGTGGATAGTGAATAAGGATGTGTTTGAGTATATTGTAGCTTATTCGGGGTTATTAAATGTTCAGACTCTTGATCAATTAAGTAGAAGGGTGTGATTGTGTAAGTTGCTAGATTTGGTAGACGAGATTAGATTGTGTGGTTTAATGAGAATCTAATAGTTGTGGGGTAATTTCATTGTTGTGGTAGGTACTTGAGTGATAAGGATTTTCAGATTAATGTGTGGTATGATTTGATCTTTAATGAATGCCTCTATAGGAGTTAGAATCCTTCTAAAGTTTAGTTGGTGGGAATTGTATTTAGCTATTGGTGTGTTAATTAGTGAGTCTATCCAGATTGTCGGATTTGTTAGTCAACTGATTTGAGGACCTGCCCTGTCAATTATACTGAATGCTTTGGTGTTTTATGAGACTGTGAATTTCTAGATTACTTATGATTGCAATCTTAATAGGATTTTATCCCAGTCTATGGATAAGAGGAGATGGATTTAGACTTTGTGCTTTCGTTTAGAACTATAATGTTTCGTAAGCATGTGTGGAAGTAGGAGAACAACATGACTCTAGGAATTGTGATGATCATTGATCAAATTCATTTGGTTGTGATGTATGTGGGTGTGCCAGGATCTTCAACATGATTATCCTTAAAGAGTTGATCTGATAAGATTCAAGGCAAAATCTATAATTTAGCTCGCTTAAAATGATTTGTAAGGATATTTCTTGGGTAGAGGAGCTGATTAGAGCATTTTGTAGATTGGTAGAGCCTATCTAGATCAGTGTGAATGTGGCTTTAAGATTGTGCATATCCTTGAGTTGTCAATTCAAGAGAAATGAGTTGGTGTGGCATATGAGGGTTTATAATTCCATGATTTGAGACCAAGATTTCTTCCTTAAAATTGAGTAGAGTGTGTTTTTCTAGGGTAGTGAGATACCCATCAGGCTTTTAACTGATCATTGTGTTTATAATATGATGTTCATTTGCGAAGTGAGATGGTTTTATGTTGCTGTTTGTAGTCATTTCTATTAAGAAAAAAAAGGAAATTGTTAATTTGAGTATTTAAGTGATTTTGCCTTTGGCTTTGTGGTTTTATTTGCAGTTGTTTATTTGGAAGCTGAGGGTTTTTATATTGAGTCCTTCATTTCAAAACAACTTCTTTTTGGAAGAGAGTGCGTTCAATGGGTGTTCTATTTGCTTCTCTTGTCAAAGAAATACTCATTGCAAATTGTAGTGATGTTGCTATGTCATAGGCTATTCTCTTCTAAGAACGGTTTATTTCGAAACTGATAGATTTTAGAAGTGGGTTTCCTTGTTAAGGAGTGTGTAATTCTTTGCTTAAGACATAGAGGAGTCAATTGACGTGTTACATTTGCATATGCACACAAGTATTGTGGGGTCTTAAGGTGTGTTGTGCTCTTCAGGATATCTTCTTTGAGTCAGAGTGTTTCACTACTACAAAAGAGGCTATACTAGACGGGTACATCACAGATGGTTCATACAGAACCGTTTGTGCTTAAACTGTCATCGACGGTTTATACTAGCAAATGTCTATGATATTTTCACTGACGATTATTAACACAAACTGTCTGTGATAATTGAGACATCATAAACAGTTCGTGTTAATAATCGTCTATGAATTTTCACAGATGGTTCTTAACACGAACCATCTGTGATAAGTTAGACATCATAGACGGTTCATGTTAATAACCATCTGTGAAAATTCCAAACATCACAAACGGTTCATGTAAAAAACCATCTCTAATATTGTAGACATCACAGACAGTTCTTATAACAAACCGTCTGTGATATTACAGACATCACAGACGATTTGTATGAATAACCATCTGTGAATTATCACAGATGGTTATGAATACGAATGGTTTGTGATAATGTTGGTATCACAAACTGTTTGTGGTTCGAACCGTCTAGGATAATCTATGCTATTAAATACCGGGCGTACATGGTCTCGATACAGATCTATTTTCATTGCACTGCATCGGTGGAGCAAGGCGGCCGGCTTTGGGGAGTTTGGTGAAAACATATCACTTGTAGATCTATATACATCTTCTTAGTGATTAGAGATTAGTACTCAATTGCTTTTAATAACTTATATGCCCTGTAATTGAATGAGATGATAGCTAGGTTTTTGTTTAGATTTAGCTAGCTAGCTAGGTTTAGAAAGATAATGGTACTTTGCTCAATTTCAGAATGGGTAAGTACTCCTAGTTTACTTCAATATATTCTTGCTTAATATTATTGTGTCATGAATACGTGGCTAGCTAGCTAGCTACCTAATATAGGTGTCATGTGTAATTAAGTATAGCTAGTCTGATTTGCTATAGTAGCGCTAATAATCGTTTTTGACACCCATTTGTTACATGTGTAGCGTAGATGGACTAAAGCTAGATGTACGCTGAGAACTGTGTGATTGAAGAGTACATTAACGGTGTGTCTACTTTTAGAAGAGCGATCGAGCTAGATATGTTGAAGAAGGGGATGGAATATATATACTATCCATGCATTGATTGTGATAATATAAAGATGTTTAGCAACTCACTTGATTCGAAGGGGTTTCAAAAAGGAGTACAAATGTTGGACCAGACACGGTGAAGAGAAGATTACACAAGAAGGTAGTTATGACATCGTCGAGGGAGACAACGATATGCCAGTTGTGGACTGTGCTTTCGATCACGAGGATAGGTCGCAGGATGACAATCTAGATCAGATGCTACGTGATGCAGAAAGGAACTATAGTGAGAGAGAGTTTAGTAAATTTGAGGGCTTGATGGAGGACTCAGAGAAACCTTTTTTCTGAGCTGCAAGCCACCATACACGTGGTTGTTATCAGTTCTAGACAGCTGAAATTGAAGGCAAGCAATGGTTAGTTCGACAAGAGTTTCACGGCATTGTTAGGTCCCCTAGCGGACATGCTTCCAAATGGAAATGTGTTGCCGAGAACCACCTACCAAGCCAAAAAGATTCTTTGTCTACTTGGAATGGAAGTAGAAAGAATACATACATGTCTGAATGATTGTATCCTATATCGTAAATAGTATGCTAGCTTACATGTTTGTCCGGTATGCAAAGCATCCCGATACAAGCATAAAAATGACTCCGATGATGGGAAGGGCATCGAGGTGAAGCAAGGACCTCCTGCTAAGGTGTTGTGGTATCTTCCTGTAATTCCCCATCTGAAGCGTTTATTTGCAAACCGCAAGGATGCAAGATTGATGCGTTGGCACTAGGGGCAATGTAAGAAAGATGGAATGATAAGACATGTTACTGATTCTACCCAGTGGAGGAACATCGATAGGATGTTTGCAGATTTCGGTGTGGAACTGAGGAATATAAGGTTTGGGTTGAGTACAGATAGAATGAATCCTTTTGGTAACATGAGCAGCCGACATAGCACCTGGCCTGTGACTCTATGCATTTACAACCTTCCTCCTTGGCTATGTATGAAGGCGAAGTACATTTTGATGTCACTACTTATCCAAGGGCCAAAGCAACTTGGGAACGATATTGATGTGTACCTAGCACCATTGGTGGAAGATCTTGCAATACTATGAAACAAAGGGGTACATGTATGGGATGCGACAAACGAGAGAACTTCACTCTATGCGCCATGTTGTTCTGCACCATTAATGATTTTTCTGCCCTTGGTAACCTGTCAAGCTTGAGTACAAAAGGAGCCAAAGCATGTCTGCACTGCTTAGATTATATCGAAAGCGTGTGGTTGAACAACTCGCGTAAAACTATGTACATGCGTCACCGTAGGTTCCTTCCAAAGTATCACCCATACCGCAAGATGAAGAAACAATTTGATGGAAAAAAAGAGGATGACTCAGTACCAAGACCCTTTAGCTGGAAAGGGGTGTATGATATGGTCAAGGATATCGACGTTGTGCTTGGAAAGGGACGTAAATTCAAGTCCTGTCGAAAGAAGATGTTAATATTTTGGTACTTGCCTTATTGGGAGCCGAGTTCACCATAGACCAATCACCCCATGCACCGAGTCCACAACACAGTAGGATTTATGAATTTCTAGTATTTTCTTTAGATTATATTTTCCGAGAGCCCGTTCTTCTCTGTCCTAGCTCGAATTGACCCGATTCTTTTTCCCTAATTCATCTAAAAATTTTCTTTATAATTTAGTTTTTACTTTTGATGTTTTTAAGGTAATTTGAATTTTATTTGTGCCTCATTTATTTATTCTCTCGTTAGATCACGTCTTCGAAGGAGCGGAAGAAGTAGCAGAAGACCAAGAATTAGTAATTGAGCAAGGCAAGGCAAGTCGTGCCCTTTGGTCATGTTGAACCTAGTTTTCAAATCTATTTTTTAATTATTTTATTTTAAATTATGATGCATTTATTTTATTACAAACCTTCCTATCTGGTAGCTATTATCCCAATTGATTAATTCCTCCTTGATAATTTGAATGCCATGATCCATTGTCACCATGGGTATTTATCTAGTGATGAAATACTAGTTGTCACATGTATTATACATTTAATGTGCTTAGCCATGCTTATAGTACATTTGATTCATCATCAGATGTGATCAATTAATGAATTTTAACTTAATGAGATATTAAATCATAGTGGTCGGCCACATTTATAAAATTTATGCACCTTGACATGGGTAGTGTCATTGGTGTGGTTATACAAAATGGTTTTCACTTGGGTGAATGATAGTGCAATAAATGGGGGAAGTGTTGTTAGCACTTCACGTATGTGGATGTTTCGCCTGGGTAATATCTAAGGATTTAACTTTATGCACCATTGATCTAAGTCTTACCGTGCAACCACATGTTTAGTATGGGATGGACCTAGCTAATTAATTTGTGATGTTTCAATTTTAGTTTGGCTATTGAGATGTCAGTGGTTGTCGGTTAGGCATTTCCACAGGGCGCAAGGGGGGCAATTATCGACTTGGTGGTTAACCTACTCGACGGCAAAACCTTAGCAGGCGAGATTTGGTTGAGATTAAATATTGTAAAGGCCTTGTCATGAACTCTCCGCCGCACACCAAAAAAAGTGTGTTAATCATGTGGCAATATGAGATGATCATGTCCTGTGGGTAAAGTTGTGCAACCTCTGCAGTATAAAACTATTTGAATAGATGTGTCCCTAATTACAGATAATGCTTGGTGATTTCACACAAGGGGTAGAGTTTTCATAAAAATCTAGTTGGTTTACGTGTGGGATGTGAATGGTTGGTTCACTAGTGGTTCATTACGTGAATGGTTAGTTCACAGGTGGTTCATTGGAGTGAATGGTCAATTCACTTATGGTTACTCTCAATTCTTTTAATTATTTACTTATTAATCATTTTCAAAGTTCGCTTTCAATCAATTTATTGTATTTACTTCAAATTATTGCTTTTTGCAAAATAACTACTAAGCCATCTTTTGGTAAATTTTGCATAATATATTGCATTTTTTTATTACAAATGACTTGCTGAGTACTCTATGTACTTACAGCTATATTCACATTTGCTCAGTTGAAGAAGAAGAACCATATCAGCAGGAGGTACCTGAAGGAGGATTCTTTGATGACTTCATGGATTAGGACTTTGCTCCCCAGTCGATTGCATGTGGACATGTCGAATGACTACTACGCTTATTTCCACTTTTCACTACAAGTTTCTTAAGCCTTTCAGGCTATTATCTGTAAACTTGGCCATAAGATCACAACTCTGATAATTAATAATATTTGAGTCTTTTCTTAATTAATCAAGTGTATGGTCGATATTTCATCTATATTTATACTGTGTGCACTAGTGTAATCTTGGACTAGTGCAGTACAGACAGAGAGGTCTAGATTTATATATTCAGGTCTCGGCATGCCTTGATCAAAACTATGGTGCGGGGAGGTGCAAAGGAGAGATGATTTAGGTCAAGGAGAGCTAGAATTGAAATGTGGATCAATCGCTTTAGCGGCTTGAGACTTGTAAATAGTTTGAGATGCATGCATGAATGTGTAAAACCTGTGCTAGTGGGGTTGAAGGGTTTCCTCGGTAGGCTTAATGGGTTGGGCCCATTAGAGTTGTTGCTAGTTATTAAAGGGGAGGAGTGGAGGTGGTAGAGTGGAGGGATTCTAGGTTTTAGGTTTTGTTCTATCACCTTGTCTCCTTCCATAGCCGTGAGAGAACAATTGAGAGAGAAAAGAGTGGTGTTTTGGCTGCACCTTATAGTCATTCATGAGTATGTAAACTTCACCCTCCACATAAAATAGATCAAAGATTTGTCTCAATAATGTTTTTATTTATGTTTTACCTAGTTTTACTTGTTCTTAAACTAGATTTTTGATTTCATGTTCATGGGTGTTTTAGCCTAAACTCTTGCTTAAATTATCTTGGTAGGACATGTAAGGATAGATCTGAAAGACGTCATGACTTAGATCCTCATGAGCAAGAAGTAATTTATGTTTTAGGGTTTTTGGTGTTCTTATGCTCTAGATTTGATTCTCTCAAATTCAGTGAACCTGAGCCCAAATTGGAAATGTTGGATGAGGATTGCGCAAGTTCTTGAGATTTGAGTTTTATCCCAAGAGGCTTTCAGGTTGGGAATAGGGGACCAGCTGGTCAGACTGACCCTGGACCTGTGATTAGACCGACCTTAGTGGTCAGACCACTATTACACTTGTGGACAGACCAGGCTTGACGATTAGACTGGCCAATCCATGGCAGTCTCACCAGCCTTGTACTAGTGGTGACTGATGTTGTTGCTTTATTTCTCCAGCCTTGCCTTGTAAAGCATAGTTGGTGCAATCTGAACTTTGTGTCTCTCATAGTTACTTGAGTGAAGATTTTGAAAACAACAATGGGAAAAGTTTTGAACATTCATTCACCTTCTGTGATTGCCAGTATCGATCCTATAGCAGTGCACTCCAAAACATGATTAGATCAGAAAACCAAGTGGAATAAACTAATCCAGATGCATGTATACGACATGGACCATAAATTTAGAGCTTAACTTACTAATTTAGTGTAGCTTTTCACTTTATCTGACATACAACTTAATTTGACCACCAATTCTTGTAGTAGCATTAGTATATTATGGTAATACTTCATTAATCGTAATGTATTACATATTTAAGTACCTGCAAAATGTGCATAACTTTTAGTGTAGATGAATCCAACAAGACATATGGGAACATTTTAGATTGGGTTTTTTTTTGGAAAAGAAAAGAATTGGCTTAAATGTCAAGTTTATTTTTTTCTAAAATGTATTAAACAAACATATATATATATATATATATATATATATATATATATTGTGTCTGTACAATCATGTTTGTGACAAGATGAAGAAAAAATTGGTTTTCATTTTTAATCTATCACAAACAAATTTTATAAAAGTAACTTAAGTGATTATTGCACATTTTTCTAAACATACACTTGCTTTACGCTTTCAAGGTGAGGGATCATATACAAGGTCTAGTATATGTTTGTGATGAACAATTGGCAATTTGTCTTAGTTAAATTTTAATTTTGCAAAAGTTTCAGAAAAATTCAAATTTTAGATTGTACTGCTAGGATTCAAGCAGTTTGACTGAATAATGGCTGGCGATCTAACCACCATGGGATGAGCCATCAGATCGGCCATGGACTTTTGGGAAATTAAACACCAAACACTTATGTAGGCTTGGTGGGGGATGAGTTTGCACTTGATGCCACTGGAATTGGAAATTAGAGCTGAAACTATATAGAGTTTAACCGAAATTCTAAAGAGAGTGTTTTCTGGTGTAGTTATGCTGTTAGGCCGACCAATGGCCGGTGGTATGACTAGGGCGGTCTGACTGACATGGTGTCAACAGTCAGATCGGCCCTAGTGGTATGACCGTCCTAGTAATGGAGGTTAAACCAGCTGTGGACGAATTGGTTTGGTCAAGTTAGGATTTTTGGTGATTGAGTGTGTTCATAGCATAGGTGCCATGGGTTGATTGTGTTCATGGTGCATATTTTTGACTAATGTGATTCAAGTGCATGGAACTTAAACTCGATATAGTTACTAGGTCTTTGGATGTGAAGATGGCTTGAAGAATATTAGTAGTTGAAGGCAATAGACATGACTAAGCAGGGGGCTGAGATTCGAGTGATCATGTAAGACAAGGATCATGAAGAGGCAACTTGGTGCATGCGTTGCACCAAGTGACAAGGCCGATGCACATAGAGACAGTTCGCGAGAGTTTGAATGCGTAAAGATGTGACGGCTAGTCATTGGGCACTATGAGATAGGTGTCAAAGCATGTGAAGATGCTTTGAGGTGAAGGTGAAGATAGAGTCAAGGAATGGTGCCAGGAAACATTGTCGAGAGTATTTTGGTAGTTGGCCAAATACCAGGTTTGTGCCTTGATCAAAACCGTGATGTGCAAAGGCGTAAAAGAGAAGTGGTTTAGGTCAAGAATAGCTTTGTCGCTAAAGAGTTTGCAGGTTGAGTTGTAAACGCTTTGAGAAGTGTGGATCAGTGTGTAAAACTTGTGTTAGTAGTGTTGGCTGGTTCCCCGGTAGGCTTAATGGGTTGGACCCATAGGGTTGTTACTAGTTATTTAGAGGGCAGGAGATGAGGTGGTAGATCTAAGGATTCTAGGTTTTAGATTTTTTGCTACCACCTTGTATCCTTCCATGGTTGTGTGAGAGGAAAGAGTGGTGCTTTGGCTGCACCTTGATCTATGGATATGTAAACCTCATCCTCCACTGAAATATATCAAAGTTTTGTCTCAATCATGTTCTTGTTTGTGTTTTTGCTTAGTTTTACCTGTTCTTGAGCTAGATTTGTGACTTGGGTTCGTGATAGGTTTAAACTAATCTTTTGCTTAAATTACCTTGCTAGGACATATGAGAATAGGTCTAGAAGACCTTACGTCTTACATCCTCACAAGCAAGAAGTAATTTGAGTTTTGGAGTTTTTGGTGTTCTTATGAATTAGATTCGATTCTCTTCAATTTGGTGAACTTCAGCCCAAGAACTTTGTGACTCTTAATTGGTTTAGGATCCTTTTGTCTTGAACAAGTCCTATACAAAAATTTGAAAATATTTAGATGATAATTGGGTAAGTTCTTGATATTCGAGCTTTTGACCTAAGAGTTTTTCAGTTCTGGAAACAGGGGATCGGTTAGACCGACCCCAGACCTACGATTAGATTGGTCCCTCAATGGTGGTCTAACCGGGCCTGTGAAGTAGGTTGATAATTTTGTTGGTTGTTATCACTAGCTTTGTTTTTCTTAGCCTAGTTGATGCAATTTGAACTTGATGACTATCATAGTGACTTGAGAAAGTATTTTGAATACCTTAGAGGAAAAAGTTTTAGAAATCATGCACCCTCGGCATCGGTCCTAGACAAGGCAATGCAAGCAAACAACTGGCCTTATTAACCTTGCATCTATGGGCGATAGCCTAGATGGGCAAGGTTATCCTTGTCTTGGCTAGGCAAAGTGGGCAAATGATCTAAACATGTCCTAACATGCTATGTTCTTTGGCCTACTCTTTTCCATTTTATGTTCCAATTTAGCAAGATGGCGAAAAATTAAGACATTTTAGCAAACAGAAAATTAAGAGGTGTCCACACGCAGCTGGGAAGCAGTTGTATTATTGTTGACATCAGGTTCACAGCTTTTACTCTCTATCCCAGAAAAAGAAGAAATCTTGTTCCTGGGCCTTAATTAACTTTTGCTAAAGGCAGTGGTAGCCGGGACAGTAGTTATGGGCCAGGCCAAGCCTAAAATACTCTTACGACATAATGATCCGGGCCAAAACCAAAAAAGGCCAGATTCTGTTTTCTGCCTACGTTCCATTTTTTTAAAAAAAACAATATTCTTTTGTTCTTAGAGCCCGCATGGCCACATCACAACCAATTTCGACCAAAAAAGATTTATTCCTCATCTAAACAAATATTTTTTTTCTCTAGGAATGATCTAAACAAAGATGATTTGTCTCTCATACTCTGACACATGAATGGATATATATGGCCTGTTCTTTTTGACGATCGGCTTGTAGCTACGGCTTATAATTTTTGGGTTATTCGTGAGAGAGTACAAAGTAATAAAAACTCACGTGTGATTTTGGTTGATATAAATGAAGTCATTATAGTGTGTACTACAATAAACTTATAGATTCTATCTTAAAAGATACTTTATTTAAAAATTAATTACTTAGAAAACCAAAAAACAGTGTTTACAATCTGAAAAGAAAAGGCCTGGAAGCTACATATTGTGGGCACCTTTAGATCTGTACACCAAAGGCGGAAGTTGAATAATTTTTTATCGCTTTGCACCAAAACAGGTGAGCGTTTAGTCTTAGGTGCCGTTGAAAAAAAATAGCTTATGGAAGATATTTTATTATAGATGGTTGAAATTGTATTGTAATTGATGGTGATTTATTTGACGTAATTAAATTTAAAAAAATTAAAAATAGAAAAAATATATTACCCCATTATAAACAATGCAGATGAATACTGAAAAACTGAACCAGCAAAAATACTCAAAAAAATCAAAATAATAAAAAATAAATCAGAAACCGGACACTCAAGTCGTCCTTACGCGTCACATCGTAACATCCTTATAGCTGAAGGAATTGATGCGCTCCTAACGCGTCCGTGCGGTCCGCACGAGTCCTCTCCGTTCGGCGCGTGCACAGCCACCCCATACGGCCCACTCCACCCAACAGCCCCACGTGATATCTAATACACTCTACACACAACACAAACGACCATTCATTGTACACAGACATGCCAACGCACGTATACAACTTTACTATGGCCGAACCGACCCGTACTTAGTACGAGCGATCCTACCCAGAACGACGCAACGACGTGCGCCACCCCACCCTCCCTACTCCCTAGTAGTTATTAATCAGGAAAAAAAAGAGATGCTAAAACATTTGTCCGACGTGTCGTTCTTACAGTACTCCATGGGGGGAGAGCTAGGATCGTTTACCATCGCAAGAAGGTTTGCTGCAACTCCACTAGTTTGGAGCCAGCAAGAGTGCATATTTGGTAATTTACCTAGGATCTGGGACAAAATTAGAACGATACATAGAAAAGATCAACAGCCAATGGTAAGCTCACGTACCACTGCCGAGACGCTGAATAAAATTGGGATGATACGGAGAAAATTAATTAACAACTAATTAACATAGGTAGAAATATCGACTTTACTCCATTTCGTTGTCAAAGAAGAAAGCCTGGATTGTCCGTACTTGCAAGATATTTTCGCAGATGGAAATTAATTAGCGCTTTGCAAAATCGAGTGATTGACAGACGACATTGCATATCGCTGTCAAACTCCGATGAAGCAGCCCCGTTTGGGTTTAGATTTCTAACTTTTGACTTATTTTTTACTATCTATAAATTCTATTTTTTCTTCTGATTTTCGGATTTTTTGGGCTTTTTCGTCGGTTCTTTTTTCCCGTATTCGTTTGCGTTATACGTGCTGGCTAACCCTTTTTTCTATTTTTAATTTTTTAAAATTTAATTATGCCAAATAAGCCATCATCAACTACAGTGTAATTTCAATCAGCTACAATAAAAATTCAACCATAAATTATAGAAAATAAACACAACTGAGCGCTATGTTAGTCAGCCAGATGGCTTGGCTCTGTATGGACTACCCGTGCCGGTGTGCAAATGGCACGTCGCTGTAGCTCAGTGAAACTACATGTCTATTATGGCACACTCGTCGTTCGTCACACTTGCATTTTAGTCAACATGGGCCGATGTGACAACGCCGTCACCTTTGACACCCCAAAGAGCATTGATATTTTTTTTTTGTTTTCTTTTGTTTCTTCGTTTTATGTGGATAGTCCCTCGTATATGTGGCTGTTTCGAAGCTAGCTAGGTAGCAGCAAAATTCACCCTGTTCTTTTTAGTTTTTAAAAGCTGTTTTTCGGTTTTTCTACAGTAACTAGCTTTTAAACGAAGTGTTTTTAAAGATATAGTCTAATAGTTAATTGTAGTACATACTTTACTGATTTCATTTATATCGGCAAAAACTGCACATGAGTTTCTGATACTCTGTAATCTCTCGTACAAACAACCCAAAAGCCACAAATCGCAGCCAAAAAGAACAGGTTCTTCATTTGTACGCATAGGTTTTCCGTGCTTTCCATGGACAAAGGGATGCTCCAAAAGGATTTTGGTTAAAAGTACACTGTAGCAATGATTATATTTTATAAATCATTTAATTATAAAAATAAAAGAAATAAAAAATGATTATATCGTTTGCGGATAATGCAAAGAGATAAAGAAAAAAATTAAATGTAAAAAACTAAAATTAAGGAGCTAATATATTTCAAGTAGTTTCTAAATATCAAAAATTAGAAGGCGAAATCATTTAGTGCAGATGATTAATAGCATGGAAGTGACGGCCTTTATCAGGAAAACTTCAGCAGCACGCACTCACTACTTAGTGAGTAAAGTAATAGCTCTACTAGTCTACTACTACCCCATCTAGGAGAAGGGGCTAGAAAGAAAAGAAAAAAAAAGAAAACAAGACGTACATGAGTCCATACGGCAAGGCAACCAGCCAGGCTGCCAAGGCAACGAATTGATTAGGCGTCGCTGTCCTGATTGCTTGCCTTGCTAGAGACCCCAGAAAACCGTTTCAGTTTCGTCAGGCTTTTAGGAGGGTCATCGGATTTGAATGATCCATCAAGCTTTCAAGCTTCCGTCTCTTTCTTCTTCGCTGTTATAGCCTTTACTACTGCTGACCTTACCTTCACATTCTGGCTGCTATAACTACCTCCTGTAGCCGTACTATCATGTTTAGGAGACTACGACCACATCCTATGTCGCTACGGCCGCTCTGTTGATTCTCCAACCACGTTGACAGCCGTTATGACCATGTTGTAATCTCTCCAATCACGCCTCGTTGCTTTGAACACGTAGTCGTAAAGTTCAGCTGAAGTTACGACCACGTTCACCGCCTCTGCGCTGCACTCCCTTCAACTACGGTCGATCACCATAGTCGTAGCTCCTTACGACCACATAGTGATACTATAGACCACGTCGAAGGCTCTATCGACTGCTGTAGTCGTAACGCTCTACGACCACAGCTTCTGCTCCATGACCGTGGTCGTAACCATTTTACGACTACATCTTTAGCACCTGCGAACACCTTCGCTCATCACCCTGGTCGTAACTCCTTACGACCACGTCTGTTGCTCCTGCGAGCGCCCTCCGCCTGATCGCCGTGGTCATAATTCCTTTACAACCACACCTGCGATCCCCTACTCACCATGGTCGTAAGATAGATTTCCAGAGCCAAACCGCTCTTCCCTTCTTTATTTCTTTCCCTCGATCACACTGATCTCTACAATCACCCTGATCGTCCTCTGTAACATCCTGAAATTTTATTTTGTGAGATATATTGCCATTGAGTTATTTTTGTTAAATATTCTACTTGAGTTTGGATTTTCATTGTGTTCTTAAATTTTGATTGAGATCCCAAAAGTTAAAGAAGTTCAAGAAAGACCACAAAAACAAAATCAATATTAGTAAGGCCATACATGGGAATATGCAAATAAAGGAAACTCAAAATTTTAAATTCAAATATGAAAAGATGATCCATCATAAGGAGGGAGGAATTTGAACTAAAATACAGAGAAAATTTTAAAAGGACAAGAGTTACAATGGGCAGTAAAAATATATATAAAGCATATGCAAAAGATTTAGTAGATGAGCAAAAGCCTAAAAATATATATGCACCAGATTGGTTAAAAAGGGAAGGTACATATGAAGATAAACAAGTAAATTGGAGTAAAAATATATACATGAATATATGTAGTATATATACACATAGGTATATATATACACACATAGTAATGATAGCAAAAGTAAATGAAAAAAAGAGAAGAAAGCAAAGGGGGTCAGACCAGGCCGAACTGGCCCAGCCCAACCCCCCTTCTCCCTTCTTCACCGCGCGCGGCCCACTCTCCCTCCTCCCTCTGCCGATCGGCCCCTTCTACTATTCTTCTTCCCCATCCCAATCCCCCGCTCCTTCTCTCTCCGGGCCGAAGCTCCCTCACGCGCGCCTCGCAGCCCAGTCCGCCTCTTCCCCCTTCGGACCATCGGTCGGCTGCATTTGGACCAACGGACGCCGCCGCCCCCGACCGAAGGACCGCCGCGCCAATGGGCTCTGCCACCGCCCCTCTTTTTCTTCCCCACGCTGCCAACCCGTCTTCTCGTGCGCAAGGCTCGAGCTCCTTTTCCCCTAGCACGCGCGGTACAGTGCCATCATGGCGAATCCGTCGCGAGATCCCTTATCCTCTTCACGCCGCCTGCTCCGCCGCGCGCCGATAGGACCATACGGGCGGCCCCCGATGCCAGCGCCACTCGTGCCTCTATAAGAACCCTCGAATGCACCTCCGAGATCCCCACACTCTGAGCACTATTCCCCTTAAAGCAATCGAGCCGAAATCCTGTAAATCGCCGTCGGCCTCACCCTTCTTCCCTATCTCCAGCGACACCTTCCCCGCCAAATCACACCGCCATACTTCAATTCCACCCTCCTACACCACCTTCGGAACACCACGAAGCTATTCCCGGCCTCATCGGAGCTTCCCATCGGCCGTACACTGCCAGCACCGAGGACCTCCCCGACACGCCGCCGCCGTACGCCGCCAGCACACCACTAAGCGCCCCGACCCCCGCCGACTCCACCGCCAGCTTCACCTTGGCATCAAGAACGCATTTTTTGCGTAACCTCGGACCTCCCCGACCGTTGCCCGCCGTCGATTCCCCAGCGCCACCACCGCTTTCGGCCTCCTCTGCCGGCTCCCTCCGCGAGCTAGTTCAAGGGGATTAACTCCCCTTATAGGGTAAGCAACACCCTTGAGTTCACCTGGTTAGCGCGCTCACTCCTTCCCCCCCCCCCCTCAACTCCCCGGTCGCACGTTCGAGCCTCCGGCTCCGCAGCGCCGGGTAGAGTTTTCTGCGTTTTATTTCGGGCTGACAGGTGGGCCCCAGCGGTCAGTGTCTGCAGCCCCGAGCGGCCCACTGACAGCAGGGTCCCATCTGTCAGAGGCCCATTTCATTAACACTAATGACCAGTGATTAGAGGTTAATGACAGACATTAAAAGATAAATATAGGATTACCAGATAACCCCACTAACATGTGGGCCATAACCCACATATTAAAATAACCCCTGGGCCCACCTGTCATAGATACAGCACAAGAAATAATAAAATAAAAAGAAAGAATTAAAAATGCCAGTAGGACCCACCTGTCAGGATTTTCTTATTTTCTGGAATTTCATTGGATTGAGAACTTCAAATGAACATAACTTATTCAATTTAACTCCAAATTGAGTGAGACAAATTTCTAAATTCATCTAAATTCAAGATCTACCCAATGGAACTAAAATCATGATTTGTAGAGTTCATTTGAATTTCTGGTGATATTTTGAGTGATTTGTTGCTTTTCTTTTATTGGATTTCCCGCACGATAAAATAGCGTACGAGGCACAAGAGGAAGAGGCCGAAGCAGCCACCCTAGAAGCTCTAGAAAATCAAGACCTCAACCCCTGTGACCAAGGCGAGTCAATACTTTGATCATGTTGAACCTATATTTTCTGCAAATTACTTTGTTTTAAATTATCAAATTGCATGCTGTTATTTTATGTGCGAATACATGTTTAATTTAATATTCTAGTTATGTGCCCATTGTTTACCTTGAATAATATTACCCCTCCTTTGGAATATTTGAATGTGTGAACCTTGTCGCCCTAGCAAAATTATAATAGTAACATTTCAAAAATAAGTCCCTAATTATAAGCTATGCTTAGTACTGCATAGATACTCAAGGGGCACTGACATGCCCCAAGCATCATTGTCATTTTTAATCATGAGGAACTGGTTTGGGAAGTCATGGTGGTAATGACTGGAACATTTGATATGATTATTTTATACTCCCAAAATCCCCAACTTGCTTAAATATCTGGAAGGATTGGTTCGAGGGTGTGTGTGTGGTGCAGTGGAAGCACAAAGTGGGTTAGTGATAGACCGCCCAGATACCACTAAGGACTGAATCTTGTCATGACCTCCTGTGTAAAACAGTACAGCCACATGTCTGTAAAGTCATGTATAGACCGTCCAGATACCACTAATGATGTGACCACGCCACCAACACATACGACCATAGCGGCCAATATCAAGATTGAACTAAAGGTGAATTCGTTTCTTGAACTTCAACATATTTTAAATGAGAATATGATGCTACCTAATGATGAAAATATATATTTTTTGTAGCACCACATCACTTTGGAACCAATTGAAGCAAGGGTTCAAGTTGGACAGGTTTTGGAAGCCAATTCGGCCTCCAGATCAATTCGGATTCAGCCTGACAGGCACAACTTCAAATGTGCATAACTTTCACATACGGAGTCCGTTTGAGCTCCACGAGTACTTGTTGGAAATATTTTCTCATCCTCTTTTCAATGGATCTGGTCTCAACTTCAAATTCCTCCTGTGCGAACTGTAATCATCAAAACAATGTGCAGCATCACCTGTTTGGGCCAAATTGGGCCTTGTAATGCTTGGGCCCAAGGGGGAGGCACCTCCCTCGCCAAGCTCGTACTGTTCACGGATTACTATTCACATGAACAGTATTGTAAATAGTACCACCTTATTTTCTATAGTTTTGTGCGGCTTTCCCACCCCTATTTAAGGAGGTTGCACCATTCTAGTTTGCTTGGATTTCGTTTGCTTAGTTTTTTCATTGTGAAAACTCTTGTTCTTTACTTGTGTTGACTAGACCAACCGTAAAGAACATCTACGGAATCTCATCTTTTGAGCTCAATATAAATATTTGCAATTTCAGATTGCTTGTTATTTTGTTCTTACGTGTTCTTCGGTTGCATGCAGGAATAGACCTTCGTGGTCAGGTCAACCGCGTTCTTGGCATGGTTGATAACGACTCGGAGTGTGGTTTAGCAATTGCTTGGTGTTCTGGTCGTGGCCGGTTAGAAGCCTGCATCGTCAAAGTCGTTCTCCTCCAAATCGAAGTTATCATCCTATCGGAAGATCGGGACCCATCGACTCATCAGGTGGTATCAGAGCTTCAGTTGACCGGTAGAAATTCTTTGTATCCCTAGTTAGTAGATTGATTTTTATTTCCCATAGTCCAGAAAAATTGCCCCACAAAAAGAGTTAATTTCCGCTGTCCAAACCCCGTTGTGCCTTTCAATCTGTTAGTTTTGGTTTGCTAAATTGAATTTGTGTCCGTCTTAGTATTGTCTAGTTGCTGGTCATATCTTTGTTCCATTAAAAATCCAAACAAAAAAAATTCCCCACCCCAAACCCTAATTCCAATTCAGCTGATTTTTCCTTTCTCTATAGCCGCCACCAAAAACGCCATAACTTTTGATTCCGAGATTATTTGTGAGTGAGACCACTGCCATTAGATTCAAAACTTCATTTTCCATCTATCTGTAAAATTTCACGTCATTCCAGAAAGGCAGTTAAGAGATATATGCGGTGAAAGTTGACCCCAATTTCTGAATTGAATCTGCAACAGTTGACACTTGTGAATTTTGTGCGAATTTTTCAGTCGGTTTCCAGTACTTGGCCCCAAAACAAACGTTGTAGAGAAATCCGTTAGAAAACGGATAAAAAAAATAATTATTGAAAAAAAGGCAACTGATGAAAAGTTAGGGTTGAAATACCGACGTGCTGTCCAGTGGACAGAAATCTTCAGTTTCGAAATTTTGGGTCAATCCTTGTGTCCTTCCACTTCAGATTGCATTCGATTGAATTATCTTGTATTTACCACTCTCATACATTGCCATACACGTGTTTTTAGCCTTCTTTCATTCTTGGTTGATCAGCAACATAGGCTAAGTACTAGACACGAACTATAATTCAATTCTATGCAATTTCTGAAATTAACTGATTGTTCTACATTGCTACATATCGAGCCTTCCAAGCTATACCTTATACTAACCGAGCAGATCACGTCGAACCGACCCTTGCAATCGCTATACACATCACTTGAGTCAAGTTATCACGAACCAGCCACCGGTTGCACCACTTGTTTGCATTGGTAAGAACTTGTAAGAGCTTGGTAAGAGTTTGAGAGATGTGTAACTTGTTAATCTCCAGATCCTAGTAGTTGATAGGAACATATTCTTGTAATTTGTTTCCTTGTTTTCTACTAACCATGGCAGGTTCACGGGATGATTATGAGATAGATCCACATTTTCGTCGAGCCATTGAACGGGAGCTCAAGAAAATTCGCGAGGAAGATGCACGCTTGAGACAAGCTTCTTCACCACGGGAGGTATATGATCATGATAGTACGTCTGGTAAAACTAAAATCACTTTGGCATCGTTTGTTGGTAAATTTGATACTGATCCTGATGCCTATATTGACTGGGAGATAATATAGCACTAGATAAAGAATTTGAATGTTATGATTGGTCTGATAGGCAAAAGATTAGAGCTGCCACTGGTGTTTTTATTGATGATGCAAGACTTTGGTGGAAGTATTTTGGTAGGTATGGTAGAGTGCCTCAAACTTGGAATGCATTAAAAAAACTTATGAGAGATGAATTTGTTCCTAAAAATCATGCTGATTATTTGCTAGCTAGATTGCAACGTTTAAAACAACGAAGTAGAACTGTAAGAAAATACTATCATGAATTAAAAACTTGTTTGTTGCGTTGTGGCTTAAAAGAACATGCTGAAGCTACAGAGAATAGATTCTTACGTGGGCTTAATAAAGAAATTCAGGACATTCTTATTCACGAAGAATATAATTCTCTCCCTCATTTGTTTATACTTGCTTGTAAGATTGAAAGTCAGATTGAGAAATTGAAAGTGCTTGATGATAGGAAACATACGAACAAACCTATATTTGTACCTTTTTCTATGACTAACAACTTGCAGGAAGTTGAGAACCATGCTGACGAAAAGAGTGAGTTGTGTGTTTCCACAACATGTGAGATTGAGAGCATTCAAATTGAGTGTGAGAGAGATACACTAAAATAAAAAGATGAGGAGATAACCATGGTCGGAGATGAAATGCTTGCTACCCCGTTGTTTCATCATAAGGATTTGACACCTACAACACCTACATTAACTAAGAAGGTCGACAAAGGTAATAACCATATTGCTAAATTTAAAAGTGAAAAGGTGAGTAATTGTGAGAACTCATGTATTCAATTAGAAATTCCATGTTCTGAAATTTTTTTGCTCAATTTACACAATGTAGAATTGATTACTCATAAAGAAGTTCTTACTAGAATATCTCCTGATAACTCTTTATACTATATTATGTTCAATAATCCTACAGAGCTATCTAGTGTGATTGAGAACCTTGCTGAAATTTCATGTTTAAAATCACTAGTTAGTACTTATGCCTACACATATAAGTTCAATTTGATTGGTGATTATGGTGTAGATGACAAGTTTTATGTTTATCGAATATGCATTACATGTGACAAGCTTGCTGAATTGAAATTGTATGTTTTAGATAAACAATTTTTGGTTCCATGTCATGATCACAATGTGTTGAGTCTCAACAATAGTCCTTGCTGTTTAGAAAGATTTCATAATCCTACTTATTCATCCTTTGATGTACAATTGTGTACAAGTGAACAGAGTAGCGTAGTTGAAGCATGGAAAGCATTAAACATTTTCTCCCCCATATCTGAACAACTTGATCGAGTTATGACCTTTAATATCTTGTCTACGTCCTTGTCTACGTCCTTAGAAAAGTCGAGGATAATTTTTTTTGGAAGAGAGAATGATGTGAATGACAATATTACAATGTATACATCTTACAGCTGCTGTTGTGCTAAATGGTTTGTGCAAAACAACGAGACTAACACCATCATTGATTCATACATATACCATGCATATGTGTTGTTCTCCTTGTTTACTACACCTTTGGATGCTATTGATGTGCTAAATAGGAGAAGTGTGGATGACATATACACACACACACACACACACACCATGCATACACTTTGGATTTTTTGTTACCCTATTTTCAGCTTATCAAAAGCCGAGGACGGCTTTGTTTTCAAGAAAGGGAGGATGATAAAAACATGTACCCAATGGATACAACCATATTTGTTATACTTGTGGTTCCAATTACAAGAGCTCCTACGCATCACTTAAATTATCAGGTGAGCTCGTTTCAAAGAGATTTTACTTTATTTGATAAAGAACTTATGATATTACATAATGATAGTGTGTTGCGTTTGTTATCATGTACCAAGATTTATGATCAAGATCATGCAATACGTGACACTACACATATGTTAAAACCGAGGACGGTTTTCTGTCAAGAAGGAGAGGATGATGTGACCACATCACCAACACATACGACCATAGCGGCCAATATCAAGATTGAACTAAAGGTGAATTCGTTTCTTCAACTTCAACATATTTTAAATGAGAATATGATGCTACCTAATGATGAAAATATATATTTTTGTAGCACCACATCACTTTGGAACCAATTGAAGCAAGGGTTCAAGTTGGACAGGTTTTGGAAGCCAATTCGGCCTCCAGATCAATTCGGATTCAGCCTGACAGGCCCAACTTCAAATGTGCATAACTTTCACATACGGAGTCCGTTTGAGCTCCACGAGTACTTGTTGGAAATATTTTCTCGTCCTCTTTTCAATGGATCTGGTCTCAACTTCAAATTCCTCCTGTGCGAACTGTAATCATCAAAACAATGTGCAGCATCACCTGTTTGGGCCAAATTGGGCCTTGTAATGCTTGGGCCCAAGGGGGAGGCACCTCCCTCGCCAATCTCGTATTGCTCACGGATTACTATTCACATGAACAGTACTGTAAATAGTACCACCCTGTTTTCTTTAGTTTTGTGCGGCTTTCCCACCCCTATTTAAGGAGGTTGCACCCTTCTAGTTTGCTTGGATTTCGTTTGCTTAGTTTTTCCATTGTGAAAACTCTTGTTTTTTTACTTGTGTCGACTAGACCAACCGTAAAGAACATCTACGGAATCCCACCTTTTGAGCTCAATATAAATATTTGCAATTTCAGATTACTTGTTATCTTGTTCTTGCGTGTATTTCGGTTGCATGCAGGAATAGACCTTCGTGGTCAGGTCAACCGCGTTCTTGGCACGGTTGATAATGACTCGGAGTGTGGTTCAGCGATTGCTTGGTGTTCTGGTCGTGGCCGGTTAGAAGCCTACATCGTCAAAGTCGTTCTCCTCCAAATCGAAGTTATCATCTTATCAGAAGATCGGGACCCCATCGACTCATCAACTAAGGACTGAATCTTGTCATGACCTCCTGTGTAAAACAGTACAACCACATGTCTGTAAAGTACAACTTGGCTAAGTAAACTTATCAAAACCCCGGACTCATCTCATTGGTAGTGGATAGAAGTGGATACGCACGGGCAAGGGGGCCCTAATTAAGGGACACCGGTGTAGGGTGAAGTTTCCCAGCTGTTCTAACGTCGCGGGAAGTGGAGCCCGGCTGCGTTAGTAACTGTGGGGAACATCCCGCGCATAGATGGGACCCACCGCAAATGGGCAGTTTCCCATAGGGTGAGATGACAGAAGGGACTAGATACTTTGAAAAGTCACTGTGATGGTCTGCTCAACCACATGACTAAGGAATCGTGTGGGGCAACGAATTGATTGTCTCTTGTGGTGAAAGTGTACAAACTCTGCAGAGTCAAAACTATTCGAATAGCCGTGCCCACGGTCAAGGGCGGACATGGGAACTTAACTAGATATAGTTCTAATTTAAAATGCTTTATGGATGGGTTTGGAAAAGTGAAGGGCAGTGGAAAGCCCTGATTTGAGTTGTCCTAGGTTTCGTCCCAGTGGTAATGTAAGCGGTTATAACGCTGAAATGTTAGCATATGGTGTGGATGCCATGTAACGGTGGATGGAATCTGGATCGCTATTATTATTGCATTCTCTTACATATTATGTTTTTGGTTCAAAAATTGCTACGTCTTAGGACATTTCTATGTATTATATTTCTGAATAATGATAATGCATCTCACAAAGTAAAATGTCAAGAAGAATAGATAGAGTCATAAGAAAAGTAGATGGTTGATTGTGTTAATCGTATAAAGATTGTTGGTGGATGGAAGAGAAGATGAAGTCGTAAAGGGCTAGGTCGCGAACCTCTAGATCATAAGCCAGAAGCAGGAGTCAGATCACTGCGCTTCAGCAATACTTTTGGTTATGATGGAAGAGAAGATGAAGTCGTAAAGGGCTAGGTCGCGAACCTCTAGTTGGCTGCCTGTGGGCATGTCCTGAAGGTCCCACTTGCGTGCTTCGTTCTTCCGCTGTTGCAATTTAATGATTTCAGCCTAATCGGCCCATGAGTAAGTCTACTATTGTAATTACGTTTCCACATGATATGTACTTTGATATTCAGAACTGTAAACTGTGAGCAGTATCTACTGATCCAATGAATAGTGCGGTGGAATCACAGAGGAATCCGGATTGCAAAATCTGGGTGCCTGACATCCTCTCTCTCTCTCTCTCTTGCCTCTTGATCACACCGATCGCATTGGCTCCTCTCGCCCCCTCTCTCGGTTACATGGCTCTGCCTTTTATACCCTACTCTATGACTTCAACCTGGCTATGACTATGAAGTGGACTCGAACTCGACTACAACACGGACTCATATACGACCATGACCAAACTCGTACACGACTCCGACCACTCCTACACGACCATGACGACTATCGATCATGACTTCTAAACTGAAAAACAAGATTACAACTCTAACATTTGCGGTTTTCAGTGCATTCCAGCAGTGTTAATCTGCATTATGGCTGGATTAACAAGTCCGGTGTTCACACCGTTACATAGATACGGGATGCACACAATGATGTGGGGTAATTTTTGGTAAGTCATTTAGACTTCGCGTGCAAAGTTTAAGACCGGTGAAGCCTAATCCTTTCGTTCTCACCAAACATTCTGTGGTGCAAATCTATGGTCGCTTCAAGATAGGATTGTGGGTCTACTTGCCATGACTAGAGCATCTCTAGTCCCTGAGTGTGTTCATACAACTGGGTAGACCTGGGACTTGGTCCGTGTCAAGCCAGCACCACATGTCCCAGTGGGCTGTGGGTTAGGACCGTGCCGTGCCGGACTAGCATGCTTAGCCTATTGTGCCATAGCCCACCTCACGTCTGGCGAGCCCAAGCACAGCCCACAGGCATGCCAGGTCACCACCGTGCCGTGCCAGCCTAGGTCTAACCCTTTTGCAATGTGGTGGGGTGGCCGCCAGGGTTAGAGGGAGCGGGGTGGTGGGCACTTAGGCTAGGCCGCCGTCACCGTGGAGGTCGTTAAGAACAGCCATGCCCACCTGAAGGAGGAGGACGCACAGGTTGTGGTCGTCGAGCTCACAGAGGGTGCCAGCGAGCCACAGGAGGAGGGTAGCAGGGAGAGGCAAAAGAGAGGGATGCGCAGGGTGACGGCATTCTTGCGGTGTTGTAGGGATCCCTCCACCGCATCCAATGCTTCTACCGGCGCTGCTTCCCCTTCGCTGCGGCCAGTGACAACAACTTAGAGGAGTTCGAGCTGCCACTTTTTCCCTCTAACGACGCCGGTAGCCTTTTGATCATGGATATTGAGGCAGGATCGTCGGAGAAATCTAACGGCCTCTCGATCTCACTGTGGCCACTGCCGTCACGAAGGGCCATTGCCACGACCACCGCCGTGAAGAAGTGCCTCCGGATAGCCAGACCCATGACCCCTATGACCGCCGCTGGAGAGGTTGGGGTGGCAGTGGAGGTGAGTGAGGTGGAGGTTCTAGGAATTTCCTTTAGAAAAATAAGCTAGTTCTCTGTCGGGACCCCGGATTTCCTAACCCGGACCCTCTGTGTATTACTTCACTAGTCCCAGATCAAAGCTAGTGCACACAGTTTAAACAGAAATGATTCATCACCAACAATGCATTATTACAATAATAAAGAGTACTGACCATCAGGTCTCATTATTACATTTGGGGTTTCAAGACCCCGCACAATCATAAAACTCATCGGAAGCAAAATAAATCCATTAAAGACCCATCAATATGCCACAGGCAATTGACTGGGGAAGCGCGACCTAGAACTCCTGGAATCCTTCGTCGAATACACCCGCGAAGTAGTCATAGTCTCCTTCTTAGGAAAAATGCAATAGATGCAAGGCTTGACAAAGGAAGGCTATGTGGTTCTTTTGCATAAAGCAATGTTTTAATTAGAATTACTACTAATTATTTTCGAAGGCATCAATTTAATAAAGTAAATGTTTTAACAGAACTATCATTAACATTATAGTGAAGGTTCCATCTACCAACACTAGCTAACCAATTACAAATGATCAAGTTTAAAACTGTGGGTTCCATCCACCCTCTCTGGCTCCAACTGCCAGGATACCCTTCCGAGAGTTCCCTCCACTCTCGGAATACAAAAACTTTGATTTTAAAACCAAAACCAAAAATCTACCATGTGAATGCATTCCTTGCCCACCCTTGACCGTGGGGACGGCTATTCGAATAGTTTGACACTCTGCAGAGGTTGTACAACTTTACCCCAAGAGATAAATTATCTTAACAGTCACCACGCTTCCTTTGGCATGAGACACAGATAAATTATCACAAAACCTTTACCTCACTCTAGACTAGCTAGACACCACCCGCTGAGGTTTCACCGCAGAAGGGTTAAATCTGCCCAATCCGAAGCCCCCTCTTGCGCCATATGAGTACAGTAAATCCCTGTCCCTCACTGTGAGTAACCAGTAAATCCCTGGCACCCACTTTCCACTGGTGGCACCTAAACTAGACTATCATGAGTTAATCAGCTAGGTTGTACCCATATAGACTTAGGGTTGTACGGTAGTGCTCAGTCTGGACAAACACAAGCGTCGGTCCTTAGTTGACTAGGGTGGAACATACACTTTACAAGATCTCGTGCTTGCCGCACCAAACCAAACCAACCATCCACCCTAATCTAAACCAATTTCCACATTTTTATTTTATTTTAAAAGATCAGTGGCAACTCCAATCACCACTAGACTTATAAACACAAGGTTATTACAACAAATCATAATTTCCGATTTTCAAGATTTCAAAGGTATTAAAGAGCGTGACTAAACATTATACTACCATTCTATTATTCACAAATAATTATAATACTCTCATTATTGAGACAAAGGAAATTCTAGGGTTACAAAGGTACATGGCATTCAATTTCAATTGAGGGCATAACAAAGTTGGATTAACTAATACCTTAAGACTTGAACTAATGTTTTATGTAAATAGCAATGCACATAATTTAAAATAATTAAAACATTTCAAAATCATAGGTTCAAGATGATCAAAGGAGACTTGCCTTCTTGCACGCTCTCTGGGTCTTCTTGCTGCGGAGTGGAGAGATCTTCGAAAAAGGTGGAATCTACGCGCGAAAAGACAAAGCAAGCAAAACAAATAAATACAAAGAAAATCAAATATATATATATATATACTGGAAGGAATTTTATGTTTTCATACAAATTTAGGAGAAAGATTCAGTGGATTTGGGGTTCACACGAGGGAGAACGAATATCTGGAAGATCGGTTGGGAAAAGAAATTACTGAGACAATATTTGGACCAAGAAAAATAGAATGGATTTTATGGAGATTTTGCAAGATTTGAATTTAAAATTTGAAAGTGCACAGAAAATTTGGAATGGAACTGAGGCTTTGAAATTAAACTAGGTATTGGAATTTGAAATTTTAATTTTGAAATACCAAATAAATGTCAAATATTTGAAAGGATGGAAGAAATGGATAGTTTGGAATTTTTGATGAATTTAGAAATTTGAATGGGCTCAAACGGAGTTAAGATGAACGAGAACGGACTCCGGGAAGTTTAAATTCAGAAAAAAGGAAAAAGAGGAATTTCTGGAATTATTTTTCTAAAGGAAATTGGAATTATTGCGTCAGCACTGAATTTAATTTCGGCCGAATTAATTTCCTACGGGAAATTCGGGTTAATGACGCCAGCATAACGTCAGCCCGAGGGGGAACCTACTGATTGGTGGGGCCTTGGTCCATGGACCAAGCCCACGGGTGGAGGTGCCGGCTGAGGTGGCAGGGAAGGCCGGTTGGTGCTGACGGGGCGAGTGGAGGGCCGACGCGGCGCTGATGCAGCGCCACCTTACCCGACATGTCATCCTGCCTGCTAACGTGGCCTGGTCGTCGGGGTGGCGCACGGGCACGGGGTGCTCGCCGGCGCTTCGGCGGGCGGTGGCCGGTGGCGAGGAGTCCGGGGAGGGGCATGGGCCTTACTGGGGATGGCCGGAAATGGCCGGCGGCGAGCGCCAAGCGGCGGCGGCGCTCGGGTTTAGGCGGCGGGGACTCTCCGGCGGCGAGGAGGGGCGGCTGAGGAGCGGAGGGGATCGAGGGTGTCGCGGTGAAGCCGGGGGCGGCGTCGGCGAGGCGCGAGGAGGGGCGAAGCGGCGGCAATTGCTCGCCGTTGCCTTCGCCTACGCTCAGGAAGAGGACACACGGCGCGGGCGCTCTCGGGTGGCGGAGGAGGAACGGGGAGCGGAGGGGGAGGTGGTGCGGAAGGAGGCGGGGACGGGAGTGGTATTTATAGGGGGCGGAGAGGGGTATGCCGGCGGGAATCGCTCGCCGGAGACGGCGGGGATTGGCGGCGATTGCGGGGAAATAGGGGGAAAGCGGCGGGGGATGGAGGGATTTCGGGCGCGGGGATGGCGGGGTCGGGTCGGGGGAGAAGAGAGAGGGGAAAGGAAAGAGATCCAGTGACCGAGGGGGGCGGCGGGAATGGTGGCGGGGATGGTGCGGCCGAGCGGGAGGAAGGAGACGGCGCGGGGAAGAAGAAGGGGGCGGGGTGGCTGACATGCGGGCCCGGGGTGGCAGAGAGAGAAGGAGGGTGAAAGGGGTGGCGCCGACAGGTGGGGTCGGGTGGTCAGAGAGAGGAGGGAGGAGGTGCTGACGGGTGGGGCTGGAGAGAGGGAGCGGGCAGCGCGGGCGCGGCTAAGATGGTGACGCGTGGCGCGGTGGGGGAATCGGGCGGCTGGCGCGAAGGGGTGGGGCGGGCGGCGGGATGGGCCGGGCGCGTGGGGGCGGGTGAATTCCGGCCGCCCACGTGGCGAGTGGTGGAGGAGGGTAGGCGGGATCCGGGCGGCGGCGTGGGCGGATCTGGGCTGTCCACGTGTCGTCCGCAGGAAGGGGGTTGCAATTTTTATTTTTAAATTTTGATTTTCATTTTCAGAAAAGGGCTAGGAAATTCAATGAAGCTCAGAAAAATATTAAATTACTTCCAAAAATTCCAGAAATATTCACAGAAGCTCCTGGTGATATTTTGGACTTACTAAAATTATTTCCAACTAATGTTGGTATTTAATTTTCATACTTTATATTACTTTTTAATTTTAAAAATAGGTTTTAAACTCCAAAAAATCCAAAAAATCAAATAAAAGCCAAATAAAATCCAACTACTTTAAAATAATTAATTTGAATTTAATTTTTCCAGAAAGTAGATTTTGGGATGTTACAGTGGGTGTGGTGGAGGAGGGTGGCGACGATGAGGTAGGGACGTGGCAATGGGGATGCGGTTTCCGTGGTGGCCATGGAGGAATAGCGCACGCTGGGCATGGATTAGGGGCGTAGAGGCGATGGAGGTGGATAGCAGGGGGGCCAGCAACCATGGAGGAGTGACTGTGCGAATGCCGCTCAACACCAAAAGAGGAAAGTTAAGGGGATAAGGTAAATAAGAAGAGGGAAAATGAAAGAATAGGGGGGGAAAGGGGTAAATGCCGCTCAGCTGTTGTCTTCATTTTTAATTTGGCCGCCTAGACCCCCTAGGCACTAGGCCCCACCTTGCCGCCCGCCTAGTGCCTAGCGCCTTCTTGAACATTAATTATCATCGAGCGCAACATCACCACCAAACACTTCGATCTTGATGGACCATGTGGAGGTGACCCCATGTGTGTGATGAGTAATTGACATCTGTTTTAAGAAAGTCGAGTTTGGTTTGTGTGGTTTGGACCATGTCGTTGCACGGTGCAATCGGTTTCGGTCGGACTTGGTCAAAGTGCTTAGGATGCTTATACTTTTGATTCGATAGGTTTCGGCTATTTTGTGTTTAAGATTTCTCTAAAGCGATTGTTGATTACATTATGTCGAGCGGTGCTATGTGATGTGTTTCTTGTCTGTGAGAGCTGCAGGACATCGAGGTGGAGTCGTGGTGAGGCACGGGATGACCGGAGTAGGCGCAGGCGGTGCTGAGGTCAGAGCGGTTGGGATGTGCCGAAGACGGTGAGGACTCGAGGTGGTTGTGAGGCTTGGGCGGCAAGAAATGAGGAAGCTTCCCGGAAGGTGCAGGAGGGGCGTTTTGGTAAATACGCAAGGCTGCACAAAAGGAAGCGGATGTGGTTCGGGTTAATGGATAAAGCGCAGAGTTGGTGGAGTTATCGGGTAAAGTGCATATGTGAACCCGTTAGTGGAGGCTACAAATAGAGAAGGTGTTCTCTAGTAGCCTTTATGAAAAATGAGAGTGTGTTTTAGAGAGATGGCTTGAGAGAGTGTATGTGTGGGGTTTTGGTGTTTTTGTTCTCCATGTATGAGAGTGTTTCCTGTTTGTCTTCTCTCCATGTCCTTGTGAGTTGCGAGGAGAATAGGTTGCAGTAGCCTGACAACAAAAGAATTCAAGCAGTCCACCTATTTTTCATTTTCAGTCAAGCTGTCGGTTTTCTCTTGCAGTAAACTGAATACATTTTGTAGTCTATGCCTTGTCTTCAGTAAGATTTCATTTTACTTCTTCATAGCTTGTGATGGACCATGTGGAGGTGACCCCGAGTGTGTGATGAGTAATTGACATCGGTTTTAGGAAAGTCGAGTTTGGTTTGTGAGGTCCGTGCCGTGTCATTGCATGGTGCAATCGGTTCGGTCGGATTTGGTCAATCTTGGTCGTATGGGCTTAGGATGCTTAGTCTTTCGATTCGACAGGTTTGGGCTTCTACTTTCTTAAGATTACTCTTAATGCTTCTGTTGATTACATGTTATCGAGCGGTGCTATGTGATGTATTTCTTGTCTGTGATGGCTGTGAGCCCAAGCAATTCCAAGAAGTGGTTAATCATAACAACAAGTTGGCTTAGTTTGCGACTAAGGACCCAGTTAGCTCACCATGCATGAGTTGTGAAAAACTAAAACTTGAACTCGTTGCTTTGAATGAAAAGTGCGTGAAGCTAACTAAGGATCAACTAGTGAAGGCACCAACTGATTGTGATGTGATTGCGGGTGAGGGGGAGAAGCCCCAGGGTAAGGTAGAGACGCCTAGTGACGTGAACCAATTGGCTAGCAGTAGGACTGTCCCTTCTGAGTCGGCTGTGCATGCACAAGCCATTCGTTCCTCTACTATTGGTTCTTCTTCTTCTACTCCCTTACTTTCTGCTACTCCCTCTTCTCCCTGCTCTTCTTGCACCTCTCTCTTTCGGGAGTGTCAGTACCTTATGAACACTCTCGAGAGATTTGTAGGAGGCAAGAAGAAGTTGAATCTTATTCTAGACCAGTCCAAGATTTACAGATTTAATCAGGGTCTAGGATATGATTTCTATGAGGACATGCGGAAGCATCCACCTGCCGTGCTCAGACCCATAGCACCAGGTGTGATCGAGACTGAGCCCAGGACCGAGAAAGTCCAATTTAAGTCTGCGGGTTTTGTCCAAGGGATTTCTGACAGTAAGGTGATTCCCCCAGCAGCTTCGGCCTCTCAGAAGGCGAAGCCTCACCGTGTTACTTCTACCTCTCAGAAGGTGAAGTACCACTGCACCTTCTGTCAGAAGGATGGACATCTGATCGATCGATGCTTCAGGCGCGCCAAGATCGCGCGAAGAGACCGTGCTGAGGCTCTTAGGCGTATTCAGGGTCAGCCCTAGACCTTGAGTGCCCCTAAGACCCACACGAGGTCTAGGTTTGTTTCAGTTGATGGGTTTGGGCCGCATCGAGAACTTGGTTTTTCTGAGGTTTTTGGTTTTCGTCCTCATGCTCCCTTTGGTCGTGACTTCCGCCGTCCTGAGGGTAGATCTCGTTTCCCCCGTCGAGATAGCTACCCACGGTGTGATCAGCATGTTGCTGGTGTCTTGACTCACTCCTCTATAGCAGTCAAGCCCAACAACAGCTTCGGGTCTGCACACAGACCTTTTGGCTTGTTGAGTGACAGAGAGCGTAGGGTAGATAGAGGTCAATCGTGCTTGACCACTTCATCTGCTCGACGTGTTACTCAGTATTGGGTGCCGAAATCACTCTTGATTTACCCCAGTACTGAGACTTCACTCTCTGTTTGACTCAGGTTCGCCGGGCAGGGAAGGGAAAGGTTTGGCTTGTAGACTCTGGGTGTTCACGACACATGACCAGAGACTCCCGTTGGTTTTCTTCTTTTGCCCGTGCTCCAGGTGATGAGACGATCACCTTCGGAGATGCTTCATCTGGGAGCGTCATCGCCAAAGGTACAGTGAGCGTTAATGATTCTTTCATCTTGAAAGATATTGCTTTGGTTAGTAAGCTGCAGTATATTTTGCTTTCCGTTTCTCAGCTTACCGATGACGGTTTCGAGGTGAGCTTCAAGAAAAACGCTTGCAAAATTCTTGATTCTTCGGGTAGTCTGGTTTGCGGGATTTCTCGTTTTGGGAGGATCTTTCGTGTTGATTTTTCTGAGTCTTCTGGTGATCCTCTCACGTGTTTAGTTGCTTCTGAGTCCCGAGACCTCTCTTTCTGGCATAGGAGACTTGGTCATATTGGATTTGACCATTTGACACGAGTTAGCGGCCACTATCTCATTTGTGGTTTGCCGAAACTCAAGATGGTCAAAGATCTAGTTTGTGCTCCTTGCCGGCACGGCAAGATGGTTGCCGCTTCCCATCCTCCGGTCATAGTTACTATGACCGATGCACCGGGACAGCTGCTCCACATGGACACAGTTGGACCAGCTCGAGTGCAGTCAGCAGGAGGAAAGTGGTATGTTCTTGTCGTAGTCGATGACTTCTCGAGGTACTCTTGGGTGTTTTTCTTAGCCTCGAAGGATGAGACGTTTACACTTTTTCCGATGTCTTTTCAGTAGGCTTTCTGTTGAGCTCCCGGGTGCCTTACGAGCGATCCGCAGTGACAATGGCACAGAGTTCAAGAATTCCTATTTTGAGAGGTTCTGCGATGAGACAGGTGTAGAGCACCAGTTCTCTTCTCCGCACGTCCCACAGCAGAATGGCGTCGTGGAGAGGAAGAACCGTACCTTGGTCGAGATGGCCAGGACGATGCTCGATGAGTACTCTACACCGCAGAAGTTTTGGGCTGAGGCTATAGCTACCGCTTGCCATGTTTCCAATCGAGGTTTTCTTCGGGTACACTTGCACCGCACTTCTTATGAATTGAGGTATGGGCGAAAGCCTAGTGTATCTCATTTTTGTGTGTTTGGTTGCAAGTGCTTTTTTCTGAAGTCCGGGAATCTAGACAAGTTCAAGTCACGTTCTTGTGATGGGATCTTTCTAGGTTACTCAACTTCTTCGTGGGCTTATCCGGTTTGGAACTGCGAGTCTAGTAAAATGGTAGAGACCTGTGAGGTGACCTTCGACGAGGCCAGTCCGGGGACTAGGCCCGATATCTCAGGTTCTTTAGAGCAGTTCGAGCCCATCTTCGTGGATGATGAGGACAATGGTGATGAGGGTTGTCTACCCAATCTAGTCCCTCATCCACCCCTTGAGGTGCCGTCTTCCACCGCACCTCGAGGTGATCAGCCCATGCCTTCTGCTTCTTCTGGAGCTAGTGGCTCTGTTCCTACCTCGTCAGCTCATGAGGTAGAGACCACTTCTTCATCTCATCCTGGACCTCCTCAACCCATCCAAAAAGCTCATCCTTCCGAGCAGATTATTGGAGACCTCTTTGAGTGTGTCACACGCTCAAAGTCTGCCACGTCACTTTTCTGTCTCCATTCTGCCTTTGTTGCCTCCTTCGAGCCCAAGGACATTTGTCATGCTCTCTCTGACGAGTCTTGGGTCAATGCCATGCATGAGGAGCTAGAGAATTTCAAGAGGAACAAGGTCTGGTCGCTTGTTGAGCCCCCTCGTGGTCACAATGTCATTGGGACCATGTGGGTGTTCAAGAACAAGCAGAGTGAGGATGGGGTAGTTGTTCGAAATAAGGCTAGACTGGTAGCTCAGGGGTTCTCCCAGGTTGAGGGTCTAGATTTCGAGGAGACCTTTGCCCCTGTAGCTAGACTTGAGGCCATTAGAATCTTGCTTGCCTTTGCAGCTTCTAAGGGTTTCAAGCTTTACCAGATGGACGTCAAGAGTGCCTTCCTTAATGGCTTCATTGAGGAAGAAGTCCATGTCAGACAGCCTCCAGGTTTCGAGAACCCCAAATACCCAAACCATGTCTTCAAGCTTTCCAAAGCTTTGTACGGACTTAAGCAGGCCCCTGGAGCTTGGTATGAGAGGCTTAAGTCCTACTTGTTGAGTCATGGTTTTGAGATGGGTAAAGTAGACAAGACCTTGTTCATCCGCTGGCATGGCACTGATCTTGTGCTCGTCCAGATTTATGTGGACGACATCATCTTTGGCGCCTCTTCACATGCTCTCGTTTCCCAGTTTTCCGATGTCATGAGCTCGGAGTTTGAGATGAGCATGATGGGCGAGTTGAGCTTCTTCCTTGGCTTCCAAATTAAGCAGACTCGGGAGGGTGCCTTCTTGCATCAGGGCAAGTACACTCGAGACCTCCTGAAGCGCTTCGATATGAGTGATGGTAAGCCAGTGTCCACTCCTATGGCAACCTCAGTTTCACTCGACCCAGATGAGGACGGCGAGCCAGTTGATCAGAAGGAGTATCGTAGTATGATCGGCTCCCTCTTGTACCTCACTGCCTCGAGACTGGACATACACTTCGCTGTGTGTCTTTGTGCCTGGTTTCAGGCTTCTCGTCGCGTATCTCACCGCCAGGCGGTGAAGCGCATTCTTCGGTACCTTCGAGCTATCATTGACTATGGTATCTGGTACTCTTCCTCCTCCTCCTCCTGTCTTTCCTTGAGAGCCTACCCGGATGCAGACTTTGCCGTCTGTAGGATAGATAGGAAGAGCACTTCAGGCACCTGCCAGTTCATTGGCACTTCTTTCATTTCCTGGTCTTCGAGGAAGCAGTCCGGTGTTGCACAGCCCACCGCAGAGGTCGAGTACGTTGCTGCAGCCAGTTGCTGTAGCCAGGTGCTCTGGATGGTCTCGACCCTACGGGACTTTGGGTTCGTTATCGACAGTGTTCCACTCTTTTGTGATAACACTTCTGCGATTAACATTGCTAAGAACCCAGTGCAGCACTCTCGGACCAAGCATATCAATATTCGCTATCACTTCCTTAGAGACCATGTAGAGAAGGGTGATGTCATGCTCCAGTTTGTGGAGAGTGACCACCAGTTGGCTGATATCTTCACCAAGCCATTGGATAGCTCTAGGTTTTCAGCTCTACGGGGAGAGCTTGGGGTGGTTTGTCCGTATAGACTGTTGTGAGGGGGAGCTTTGTGCTTTACTGCTTTATTATATTAATTATGCTCTTGGTCCTTTCTGTTGCATTGCATTTTGGGTGCATTCGGATAGTCCTTCTAGCATTGGTTAGAGTGGTCTTCTTGTCTAGCGTTTAGACTTCTTGCTCTTATCTTGTGACTCCAGGATGCTGCTTGTTAGCTGTCTCTCTTCTCTCTATGTTGAGCTTACTCACTTCTTGTGGGTTCTAGCGAGGGTTGGGCCACCCTCGGGTAGACAGGGTACGTGTTTGCTCCCTAGGTTGTTAGTAGACCAGCTGATAGTCCTTGAGTCATGTGGGGTAGATGAGAGTCAGTCTGAGCCATAGTTTCCTCTATATCTTATCTATGCTTTAAGGACTGCCCGTTCTATTTTTTTGCCAGCTTCTCGTATTTACTGCTTTGGTTCAGGGGAGTTCATTTGGGAGCTTCTGGAGCTTAATATTGACATAACTCAACTTGAACTAAAAGTTGCATCACATGTTGAGGGGGAGCTGGATTTCTTGCATGTCATTCTGCATTGTAAATACCTACATTGAGCCTTGATTGTTATCCATTTATGACATGGTTACAATGCTTTATATCTTGCTATAACTTGTGCTTATTTGCTAGATTGATCATGACTTCATATGTGTAGGCTAGTTTTTGCCATGATAAATTAATTAAAATTGCTCAATTTGAATTAAAACTTGTCATAAAAATTCTAGAGACTAGTCTTACTCTAGTTATTCTTTTATGATTCATGCCATGTCAAATAGGCTGAGTTGAGCGTTGAATCTCTATTGAGCCTTAGATCGAGCTATTTTAGTCTCTTGATGCAGCATGAGTTAGTACAACATGTTAAAAAGCAAAAAGATCTCTTTTGTGAGAAAAAACTGATCTCACCAATTCTTTCTCATGAGACGGCTTGCCATTGCACAAGGCATGAACTCAGGGGGAGTTTTAGATGACCAAGATCATTGTCTCAAGCTTCTTGCTTGGCATCATCGCATAAGGCTTGAGATCTAGCACATGACTAAACAAAAATCTGGTTGGCAACGACCTTGAATTTCAAAAGAAAATATGTCCCTTGTGCTTCATTTGCTTAATCTACAAAAAGAACCAAGTACTTAATCAAATGTTTCACTCTTGAGCTTGTAGCACTCTATTTTGGCTCAATATTAGCTTCTTGGTTCTGCTTAGCTTATTGACATGGTTTGCATCATCCTTGGATACCTCTAGCTAGACTTTGATCATGGATGACTTGACATGCTCACAAATTGCACTAAATTTCAGATTGTCATCTATTTGCTTTAGCTGGCTTATATATATCTTGTCATGATCTAGATTGCATTCTATTGAGTTATGGCTTGATGTATTACTTGTTGGTCATTTTGGATAATCCTCATGGCTCTAAAATGCTTAGAATAATCAAACTTCAGCCATTTCATCCATTTCCATGACTTGTTCTCTTCCTTGCATCCTTGATGTGTTTATTGCCAAAAGGGGGAGAATTGTGGTAAGAAAAAACAGTCATTTTGGGAGCCTTGAGGAAAACTTGTTCTTTCTTTTGCTCCTTGTGTTGACATGGTCATTAGCTTCATTTCCTTCCTTTGGACCATGTTTGACTTCTTTCTTGCATTTCAAACTCTTCTTTGCGCTTTTTCTGGGTTTGTCAATATACTCATCAAGGGGGAGATTGAGAGACCATGTGGAGGTCATCCCGTGTGTGTGATGAGTAATTGATATCGGTTTAGGGAAGTCGAGTTTGATTTGGTTGGTTCGGACCTTGACATTGCGCGGTGTAATCGGGCTCGGTCGGACTTGGTCAAACATGGTCTAAGTGGTTAGGATGCATATTATGTCGACTTGTCTGGTTTGGGCTATTTCATTAATGCATTTATGCTTACATGTATCGAGCGGTGCTATTTGACGTGTTTCTTGTCTGTGTGGCTGCAGGACGTCGAAGCGGAGTCGTGGTGAGACACGAGGTGACCGGACTAGACACAGGTGGTGTCGAGGTCAGAAACGGTCGGATGTGTCGAAGATGGCGGAGATTCGATGTAGTTACGAGTCGTGGACGACAAGGAGCGCGGAAGCTTCCCGGAAGGTGCAGGAGGGGCGAATCGGTAAATTCGCGAGGTTGCACAAGCGGAGAGCGGGCTCCGTTGGATTTAGCAGGCGTAACGGGTTGGAGACCCGTTAGCAAGGGGCTATAAATAAAGGTGGGTGGCTGCATACCCACTTATGCACTCCAAGGGTTTCTAGGGTTTGCTTTAGTCAAAATGAGCTTTAGAAGTTTGTTTTGGCTTTAGGCTTTAGTTGGTGAGGCTTTGGTAGTGGAGAGTAGTTGGAGAGGGCAGAGGTTCTGTGTCCCTTCGTTGTCTCTCTCTCTCTGTGTGTGTGTGTGTGTTCTTCCAAGAACCATGTAGAGAGTGGGTTTTTCTTGATCTTGGAGAGGGTAAGGATGAGTTGAGAGTCTTGGAATAATTCATCTTGTATCAATCATGTATCTCCTTTCCTCTTTATCAATATGAGATGGCTTTGGTTGATTTTGATTGAGTCTCTAGCTCTCTGTTGGTTTTTGCCCTACGATGCTCTTTTGGCTTGATTTCTTGTTTTTGGCTTGTTTCTTGCCGGTGAGTGGCAAAATGGGTTGCTCCATGATGGGATAGTGCCTCAAAGTCATTTGATCAATTTTCCCAAGAGCAAATGTCTTTTAATCTCAGATTTGGGTATTTGAGCTCCTCTGTTCATGTTCTTGCCTTCTAGGGTTTCTTGGCCCCCTCTGATTTTCTTTGAAAGAAGGCATGAGTTTTGGTCTGGAAATCCCTGAGGTTGTTGCTAACTTAGTTGCAAAATCTCACATGCTAAGGCCTTGTGAATCTTGAGTAATTTGTTTCTTTTGTGCTCCTCTCTGCAGTTTCTCAAGTTGTTCTAGGGTTTGGTTCAAATCTATTTTCCCTCTTTGAGATGGCTTGAAATTTGGCTTGTAGAGCCCAATGGCTATTGCTAACATATCTGCAAAATTTCATGGCCAAAGGATCAAAGAATAGAGAGTAATTTGGATTTTGGTGGAGCACCTGTTAGTTTTCAGGTTTTTGTCCATTTCTGAAATTTGGGCTTTTGAGTTGAGTTTTCTTATTTCCCAAAGTCCTCTTGATATTTAGAATATTGTTGTGATGCTTTGAGGTGGAAAGGTTAGGAGCAAAACCCTCAATTTGTCAGTTTTTGGAGGTCTGAAGAGTTTGCCCCAAATTCAGTTTTCTGGACTGCTCTCGGGTTGCCTGAAATTCAGAAGACCGGTCAGACCGGCGTTTACCCAGCGGTCAGACGACTTTTACCCAGCTGTAAGACCGGCTTTTACCCAGTGGTCAGACCGGCTTTTACCCAGCGGTCAGACCGGCATTTACCCCGCGGTTAGACCGGCTTTTACCCAGCGGTCAGACCGGCGAACCCAGCGGTCAGACCGGCGGCAGAGGACCGGTCAGACCGGCCTGGCCATGGCGGTCTGACCGGCCCAGAGAGGTCTGACCGGCCTGTTGTTGCTGCTGCTGTTTTTGCCTTGTTTCTCTTGTTGTTCTCTGTGGTTCTTCTCTACTGTGTTATGCTTCTTTTCTCTCCTGTGTGTTAGAGTTTTCTGAAAGTACTTGAACTTCGTTTCATGGTTCTCATAGCCATTGGAAAGAAGTTTCATTTAGGGGGTCATTTTTAAAGAATCGACATTCACCCCCCTCTGTCGCCATTTCGGTCCAACACAGTTAACCTGCCCCATCTCTTCTCCCGTTTCTCCTTCCACTTATCTAAGGTCTTAGTTAGCAAGGTGCTTCAATGTTGCCTTGGAGGAGAGGATTTGGGTTTTAGGTTAAAAAGGCTTATGATTATGGCTTTCAGTTTTTTGTGTGCTCTAAGCAAGTGGGTCTGCTTATTTGTGGTCTTAAGAGCTGTGCTAACAAGCACTTCATAGATCATTTTCATCGCCCGCGAGATGGAGGTGCTAACTTTCACAAAGAGTATTGGTTGTGGCTTCGAGAACATCATAATGAATGGACGCTAGTGTCCTCCTGCAAGAAGAATCAGTTTGGAGGCTCCCCTAAATGTTAGAAAAGAGTCTCCTTTGTTGACAAACCTTTAATCAAGTTCCTAGAGAATCACCATTCCATCGACATGGAGACATCCCTGTGCAAATTCACTCATCCTCTACCTTCAAGACATTCTCCTTGATTCCTTCTGGTTCCTAGTTCAACCTGAGCCTGTCAAAGTTGGAAGTTTTGAATTTCAAACAGGTCTCTCCCTTGCAATCTATGCCTTCCTCAGGGGATGATGATTTCCGAGCTAGCTCCTGCTCTCGATGTTTACACTCGAGTCACTGTGTTCTCTCCTGCAATTAGCAAATTCGATGTTGGTCCTATTACAACTAAGGTTATAAGGCATCATTCTACCTGGCTCACCAATCTTGGGCCCATAAGAGATGGGTTCCCGCTATTCGCTTCTACATTACTTGAAAGGCCCAAAGGAGAGTTAGGAAATTGATTAGCCTAGCCTCTGTATTGGGCAAACTTTTCCACACAACTGTCGATTCATCTTCCCTTGCTCCAAATTGACTGAATTCCCAAACCACCACCCAACTTCCCCGTTAAAACAACCTTCTTCATCCTCTATCTTCCCTAATGGCCAACTTCCAGGTGCTGAATCTGGGTCGTTTCATCTTGGCGAGGCTCTTCATTGAGGATGGTGACCAGTTCTGGCTACCGCGGGGGGACTTGGTCCTCCAAGATTCATCGCAATCACAACATGAGGACTTTTCCATTACGACTATGGTCACGCCTCCCTAGGAACAAGACATAGCACAGGTGGTAATGGACATCATGGACTACATCTAGGGAGCTCTCGATACTCATGTGGTAAGGTGCTCTTCTCACCCGCTAGGAGTCAGAATTTTCTAACTAAACTCAACTATTCAACATGACATGCTGGTTTTTGGAAACCCCCACCAATTGGATGATCATCATTAGATTAGATTTCATAGGCATAGAGAGGCTATCAACTGGAGGGGGCTAACTTCGCAACAGTGGGCTGGATTATGTTCTTAGATTTTCTGCTGGACCTTCCCAACCATCACTTTATTGCTCATGCAGTTTCCTCTTTTGGTAAACTCTTGGAATGGCACTCGGGGGACAGAATTAAGGGAAGGGTGCTTGTTAAGGTCCTTTATCGCTCGGTCGAAGCAGTCCTGAAAAAGAGTGCGGATTTGGGGGTCGGAGAATCCTGGATGGTTCTAGTCTTTGTTCTGAACTCAGATTTCCCAAATGTTGGGCCAGGAGATGAAGATCTCCCTGAGAATCCCCTCAACCTTCATCAGGATGAAGTGCACAATCCCCTAATGCGTCAGCAATTTCTGTCCCACCTCAAGATGACTAATCGGGGCAATGGGAACCTTAGTAGCAACTTCCAGGAGAATGGGACCACCTACCAATTAATCAAGATTTGCAACATCAGGAATCTACTTCAGTCTCTTCCAATCTAATCTTCAATGCATAGATGTCATATTCAAGTTCTCAACAAGCAAAGGATGATATTATGCAACCTCATAGTCATTTTCACCTCTGATGATACCAAGCCCCAACATGGATTTAGTTCCTATTAGTTTTTAGACTTTTGCGCCTACCTCTTATAAAAGCAGCATACAACATTAAGAACGGGTGCTACTTCGGTTCACTGCAAAAAATGTCGGGGTTAGATGACCACAAAAGCAGGAGCGCGCAGTACACCACTCCCCTAACCAACCCCTCATCCTTTGTGCGGTGCCGATGGGCCCGCGCCGCCATTGTGGTGCCGAGGAACTCCTTCGAGCCAGCGGAGGAGGTCCCCACCCCCATGCAGCGTTTGCTGCACTGCAACCCTGGCCGCGTCCTCCCCGACATAGCCCCAGATCCGTCGGTGAAAGTTTCGGAGGCCAGGCTCGATGAAGCGAATAGAGTCCGACATCGCCTCTGGCCAGGCAGGGAGATCCAGGTGAGGGTTCGCCAGCTCATGGACATGTCTACACCCATGCGTGTGAAGCATGGCGAGGGCGAGGCATGCGCCGAGGAAGCCACAATGCTCGCTGAAGGTGCTAGCGCTGCGGAGAGCAACGCCGGCCCCTTCCTCGACCAGCCCGAGCGTCTCCACCAAGTCCTTCGGCCCGTGAGTAGCGTCCGGCACGTTGACACACAGATCCCGCAGGGCCCGGTTCAGAGACTCCATTGCCCTCCACGCCGACATGGACGCATTGTCCAAGGCGCGGTCCTTCTCCGCAAGAGACTCTACCAGATGGGCCTTCTCCTCCTTTAGAGCGGTGATCTGCTGCAAAAATGAGGTACGTTCCTTCGCCGTGGCACGCTGGACTTCCTCAATCTTGTGTCGCGCGGCCGCCAGGGCGCCCTCCAGCGCATGAAGCTGTTCGTCCTTCGTGGCGTGGGCATCATCCGCAGCACGAAGACCGACCTCCAGGGCTCTCCGCTCCCGAATACGGGCCTCATCCAGCGCTTGGCTGATGACAAGCGTCTGGGAGTAGCAACAAGAGTCAGCAGGTGCCCGATAGTACTCTAGCAACCGTGAGCGCACATACTTACCCTTATCTCCGAGGCCTGCAGCGCGAGCGCCAAGAGGTATCCCTCGCACGACGACAACATCTGTCGATCCAAGCCGCCGCGGGCGCGCTCCGCAGTTGCATTAAAAGCACGAAGTGTCTCCAGGCGCGGGAGGAACTCGGAGAGAACAAGCTCCGCCCCCGCCGCATTAGGGGCTGTGGAGGCTTCGGCCACTTCAACGGCGGCAGACGCCTACAGGGCACCCTGCACAGGGTCCGGGACGTCGCGCACACCTCCGTTGCTCGATCCTTCACGTCCGGGAGACTTCGTCTAGCCTGATGTCGACGGAATGAGCGAGCAAATCGGAGAGAGTTTCGCGAAGTCGTGCGAGGAAAGGGAGCTGCGCCTACCTCCTGCACCCTCCGCCACGACGGAAGGGGGTGCCCGTTCAACCGCCGTGTAACATCCCAAAATTTGGCTTTCTGGAAAAATTTAAATTCAAATTAACTATTTTAAAGTAATTGGATTTTACTTGGCTTTTATTTGATTTTCTGGATTTTATTTCAAAATTTAAAGTAAGAAAATGTATTGTAAATATTTTATTAAAGCCAAAAAAAGTTTATTTTATTTCTCCTAACCTTCCCTAAATTTTTAATTAATTTTTGGAGAATTTTCTGGAATTAAAAATCAATTTTCAAAGCTAAAAAGTATTTTATAAAATTATTAATTCAAACCTGAAATTAAAAATATTTTTACTAAGTCTAAAATGCTTCCAGGAATATTTTATTATTTTTGTGGAATTTTTAGACGTTAAATATTATTTTTCCAAGTGTTTATAAAGTTTCTAGTATTTTCTGAAATTTATTCCGAAAATAAAAATCAAATTAATCCTATCCCGCCATGTGTCGCTCTCAGATTAAATCAACCTCTCTCCACGTTTTAATCCTAGCCACACATGATCACTTACCCCTTCATAACCATCCAAAGGCCCTCATCCACTCACTTGCCACGTGCCGCGAATCTGACAGCCCGTACCCCTTCACTCACTCTCACTCACTATGACACATGGGACCCATATGTCATATCCTTCTTCAACCTCACCTTCTTCCTCCTCCCACCCTCTCTCTCCTCCACCATTAAAACCGAAATGAAGCTTTGAAATCCCGCCGTTTCTCCCTCTTAACTCCCGATTAAAGCGTGGAAACGGAAGCCCTAATCACTCCCCTCTAATCCGCCGGCCGTTTCCCCTCTTTTAATTCCCCTAATTGCGGGAGCATTAATTCCAGCGAGCTCCCAAACCGCCGGCCTCTCCCTCCTCTCCCCGCCTATAAAAACCCCCTCCATAGCCTTCTTCGGTACCGCCTCCCACCGCCCCTCCTTTTCCCCTTCTCGACCGGCTGTTGCAGCCGCCCCGGCCGCCTCCCGTCACCTTGCCGCCGCCCCAACAAAAGCCACCGCCGCCTCCTTTTAGCGCCGCCGCCGGCCGCCCGAACTCCCGCCGCCGCCTCCCCTCATCCGCCGCCGCCACTCGCCGTCCCTCCCGCCGGCCACCGGCAAGGCCGCCGGCCGGTCATCCTCCCGTGCGGCTGCGCGTGCGCCCGCGTGGCCGGTCTTGCCCGCGTGGACGGCCACGTGGCCGCCACCTCAGCCCTAATCTTTCCCCGTGAGCTTGGTCCACAGTGGACCGGGCCCGCATGTCATAAAATTCAAATTTCAAATTTTCGATGACGTCATAATTAAGTTTTTCCCGTATAAAAATAAATCCGAAAAAAATCAGCCTTTTCATTTTCTCTCCTTTGAATCTTTCGGAAGCCACAACTTTCTCATTTTAACTCCGATTTGAGCCGTTCAAATTCCTAAATTTTTTTAAAATCCTAAACTATCCAAATATGTACTCTTTTTTAATTTTTGAATTTTATTTAAATTTTTTTTGAATTTATTTGTTTTGTTTGTCTGTCTTCTCGGGCGTAGATTCCGCCGTCGCTGAGGATTTCGTCGAGTCGCAGCAAGAAGAACCAGTCAGCACTCAAGAAGGCAAGTCTCCTTTGATCATCTTGAACCTATGATTTTGAAATGTTTTAATTATTTCAAATTATGTGCATTGCTTATTATATAAAGTATTAGTTCAAATCTTTAGGTATTAGTTATATCCAACCTTGTTATGCCTCAATTGAATTTGAATGTCATGTACCTATGTAACCCTAGAATTTCCTTTGTCTCAATAATGAGAGTATCATAATTATTTGTGGATATTAGAATGGTAGTATAATGCTTAGTCATGCTATGTAGTACCCTTGAAATCTTGAAAATAGGAAATTATGAATTGTTGTAATAAATTGTGTTTCTAAAGTTTAGTGGTGATTGGAGTTGCCACTAATCCTTTAAAATAAAATAAAATGTGGAAATTGGTTTAGATTAGGGTGGATGGTTAGTTTGGGTTGGTGCAGGAAGCACGAGATCTTGTAAAGAGTATGTTCCACCCTAGTCAACTAAGGACCGACGCTTGTGTTTGTCCAAACTGAGCACTACCGTACAACCCTAAGTCTATATGGGTACGACCTAGCTGATTAACTCATGATAGTCTAGTTTAGGTGCCACCAGTGGAAAGTGGGTGCCAGGGTTACTGGTTATTCACAGTGAGGGACAGGGATTTACTATACTCATATGGCGCAAGAGGGGTCTTCGGATTGGGCAGATTTAACCCTTCTACGGTGAAACCTCAGCGGGTGGTGTCTAGCTAGTCTAGAGTGGGGTAAAGGCTTTGTGATAATTTATCTGTGTCTCATGCCAAAGGAAGCATGGTGACTATTAAGATAATTTGTCTCTTAGGGGTAAAGTTGTACAAACTCTGCAGAGTGTCAAACTATTCGAATAGCCGTGCCCACGGTCAAGGGCAGGCAAGGAATGCATTCACATGGTAGATTTTTGGTTTTGGTTTTAAAATCAAAATTTTTGTATTCCGAGAGTGGAGGGAACTCTCGGAAGGGTATCCTGGCAGTTGGAGACAGAGCGGGTGGATGGAACCCGCAGTTTTAACTTGGTCAGATAGACTGGATTAACTAGTGTTGGTAGATGGAACCTTCACTATAGAATTAATGATAGTTCTGTTAAACATTTACTTTATTAAATTGATGCCTTAGAAAATAATTAGTAGTAATTGAAATTAAAATATTGCTTTGTGCAAAAAGAACCATATAGCCTTCCTTTGTCAAGCCTTGCATCTATTTCATTTTTCCCAAGACTTGCGGAGTACTTTATGTACTCACATGCTGCACTCAAACATAATAAGCAGAGGAACACGAAGCCCAAGAAGGAGACTACGACTACTTCGCTGGTGGCTTCGACGAAGGATTCCAGGAGTTCTAGGTCGCGCTTCTCCAGTCAACTGCCTGTGGCATATTGATGGGTCTACTTTGAATTTACCTTGCTTCCGCTGTATTCTGGTTGTGTGAGGTCTTGGAACCTCCAATGTAATAATGAGACCTTTTCGGTCAGTACTCTCAATTATTGTAATAACACGATGCTGGTGAAGTATTCATTTCTGTTTAACTGTGTGCACTAGCTTTGATCTGGGACTAGTGCAGTAATACACAGAGAGTCCGGGTTCAGAAATCTGGGGTCCCGACAGAGGTGGTATCAGAGCCAATTTGACTGTAGGACGTGACCTAGATTAGGAATGGCAAAACCATAAGGACTTATATTTATAAAAAGAGTATATTAAAAATATATAAGCCCCTTTGCTTCTACTCTCTTCTTACTTAGAATCTCATTCTTGTCTCTAAATTCCCTTGTTAAAATCTTTTTACTAATCTTCTCTTTTATTTCAACTTTGTAGATGGCCGGTTCAACCTCTGCTGCCCCGTGGGACTATTACTCTCATGGTGAGGATGCTGGAGCATTTGCCAGCCTCCTTCGTCAGCTTATGCAGTGTCTGGAGTACCGTCAGCCGCCCATTTTCAGGGGGCGGAAGACTCGTATCCTGGACCGTGACTCTTGGTCGATGGAGGTATTCCTGTATGCACGGGAAGGGGAATTCAACTCCCACACATACCCCATCAAGCATCCTCGGTCCCGCTGTTTTGATGCAGTCCAAGATGTGGCACGCCTTGCCATTGATGACTTGTGCCATATGCACAAGGATGCTGTGCACCAGTCCCCTTTTTGCTTCTTCATCAACCCTCGAACAGGACAGAGGTATCCAGATCCCTTTGATATTCCAGTTGATGATCCTCGACTGTCACATCAGGTGCAGCTCACACTGGCGATGGCAGTCACTTATACTAGAGCTTTGGAGGAGATTGGACAGCTTCGGATGCTTCTCACTTCCAGCTATCAGCACTCTGACACTCTTCGTGCTCAGCTTCGCCAGAGTCAGGAAGCAGAGTTCGAGCAGGGACGTCTCCAAGCTACAGTTGATTACACGTCGTCTTCTCCCGTACCAGCTGTCGTCCCCAACAACTAGGCACCAGCTCGACTTTCGGGACTCCGCACTAGGCTCACAGCACGCAAGAAGGTGCGACGCCCGATTCCTCTACCCGACATCAACATCGGCGAACTCAGCAAGAGGCGCAAGCTTTTCCACTCTCGTTCTCGGTCGACTTCCTCCAGTCGTAACCGTGCCTCGGCCGAGTGTGATTGTTCGCGACACCATGTGAATGAGCGCCAGGAGGACCCGGAGGAGGATCCGGAAGAGGATCCAGAGGAGGACCCCGAGGAGGATCGGGAGGAGTGCATCATCGTGGAGGATGAGTAGTTAGTTGAGTCAGTAGTACCCAAATAAATGTCCACGTTCTTAGAACGCTTTATTATATTTTGGTGTGCTAGATGGACTGTACCAAGCCTATGTGCACTTGTGGTGCAGCCATCCCTGAATTTATCTTGATTTTAATAAAAGTTTTCCCTAAGTAGTTGCTGGTTTCTCTTTGTGTGTTGGCTTGGGATGTTATTTAGTCTCCCTAATCTCTTACCTATGCTAGTTCCCTCTTACCTTTTGCAAACCCTGAAACCGCTTCAGATGGTGAACACAAGGAGCGACCCGGGCAACAGCCGTGACGTCAACAATCAGCCAGACAACAACATTCCACCCGCTCCTGCTCAAGCGCCCAACTTGGAGCAAATGATGGCTATGCAACTGCAGCTTCTGCAAGCCTTAGCTCAAAACCAAGTACAGCAAGCTCCGCAGGCACCCAACCAAGCTCCACAGTCTAAGTTGGGAGAATTTATGAGGACAAGACCTCCTACGTTTGCTGGATCAGTGGACCCCTTGGAGGCAGACGATTGGATCAAGGATGTGGAGAGGAAGTTGAACTTAGCTCAGTGCAATGACCACGAGAAGGTGTTGTATGCTGCCCACCAACTCAAAGGAATTGCTGCTAATTGGTGGGAAAACTACTGCGCCGCCCATCAAAATGTACAAACCATCACTTGGGATGAGTTTGTGGAGGCTTTCCGCACTGCGCATATTCCTACGGGAATAATGGAAATGAAGAATAGGGAATTCTACCCACTGCAGCAGGGAAACCTCAGTGTTTCGGAATACCTGAACAAGTTCATCCAACTGTCTAGGTATGTGCCAGAGGATGTCACCTCAGATGCAACAAAGATCTGGAGGTTCATGCAGGGACTTGATCCCAATCTCAAGGTGCAGCTGGTGTCTAATGACTATCCAACTTTCCAGCACATGGTGAACAAGGCCCTCGTACAAAAAGATTCCCAATGTCAACTGTATGAAACGAGGAAGAGAAAGTTTCAAGCTCAGCAGGGAGCAAGCAGCTCTCGGTTTCGCCCCAATCCACCCCAGTTCCATCGACCCTCAGAGTCAAGTGTACCAAGGACTCCATTTGCTGCACCTCGTCCCAACCCTCAATCTCCCTGATCGGGCAATGGTGGGCAACCACAGCAGAACCGGACTTCAGCAGCAGGGGTGCAGTGTTTCAACTACAAGAACATGGGGCATTATGCCAGCAACTGTCCCCAGAAGCGCCCAGCTGTGACTCCCGTTCGTTTCAACCTGGGGACCACGCCAGCAAGAGCTCCAACTACAGGTCAAGGCCGTGGGGCACCGTAAACTCCAAGGACTCTGCAGACAATGAGCAGAGGACACCTTAACCATGTCACTGCGGAGGCAGCCCAGGATGCACCCGACGTAGTTCTGGGTAAGTTTCTTGTCAACTCAGTACTTGCATCAGCATTATTTGATTCTGGATCTTCGCATTCTTTTGTGTCAAAAGATTTTGTCGAAAGATATAATTGGGATGTGCGTAAACTGAAGAATCCTATGCTAGTCCAATCCCCTGGAAAGGAAATGAGGACTAACACAGTTTGCCCTAGCGCAACTGTAGATATAAATGTGGTAAAGTTCTTAGCGAATCTTATTATAATAGACTCCAAGAGCCTAGATGTCATACTTGGTATGGATTGGTTAACCAAGTATAAAGGACAGATAGATTGTGCCGATCGTGCTGTCACTATCACTAACTCGGATGGAATTCAAGTGAGGTATAAGTCAAACACATCTTCCCAGAATAGGTGTGGATTGAACAGTTTGAAGGAAGTAACCTTGGATAAGGTGCCTATAGTATGTGAATACCCAGATGTATTTCCTGAAGATTTACCCGGAATGCCGCCAGACAGGGAAATCGAGTTTGTCATCAACCTAGTACCGGGTATAGCTCCAATATCCAAGAGACCTTATCGTATGCCTGCAAATGACTTGGCAGAAGTTAAGAAGCAAATTGAAGAGTTAAAAGATAAAGGTTTTGTAAGACCAAGCTCGTCGCCCTGGGGAGCACCAGTACTGTTAGTGAAGAAGAAGGATGGTAGTTTTCATATGTGTGTGGATTATCGATCTTTGAACGATGTGACAATCAAGAACAAGTGCCCTTTGCCCAGAATAGATGATCTGTTTGATCAGTTGAAAGGATCATGTGTCTTCTCTAAGATAGATCTTCGATCAGGTTATCACCAATTGAAGATAAGACCGAAAGACATACCAAAGACAGCATTTGCTACCCGTTATGGATTGTATGAGTATACAGTGATGTCTTTTGGTCTAACCAATGCACCCGCATACTTTATGAACTTGACGAATAAGGTGTTCATGAAATATTTGGATAAGTTTGTGGTTGTATTCATTGATGATATTTTAATATATTTCAAGAATGAGGAAGAGCATGCATAACATTTGAGGATAGTTTTGGAAAAGCTCAGAGAGCACCAGTTGTATGCCAAGTTTAGCAAGTGTGAGTTTTGGTTGAAGAAAGTGGCTTTCTTGGTCATGTGATTTCTGCAGGAGGAGTGTCCGTAGACCCCGCTAAAGTAAATGATGTGCTCAATTGGACACAACCAAAGTCAGTATCTGAGATCAGAAGCTTTTTGGGTTTGGCTGGTTATTATCGTCGCTTTATTGAAGGATTCTCCAAGCTTGCAAGACCTCTCACGCAGTTACTAAAGAAGGAAAAGAAGTTTGAATGGAGTAAATCGTGTGAGGATAGTTTTCAAGAGCTAAAGAAGAGGTTAACTTCTGCTCCAGTGTTGACCCTCCCGGATATTAGAAAAGATTTTGAAGTCTTCTGTGATGCGTCAAGGCAAGGATTAGGCTGTGTTTTGATGCAAGAAAGAAAGGTAGTGGCCTATGCTTCAAGGCAATTGCGACCCCACGAGGAGAATTACCCAACCCATGATCTAGAGCTTGCTACCGTTGTGCATGCTCTAAAAATATGGAGGCATTATTTGATCGGTAATCGTTGTGAGATCTACACGGATCACAAGAGTTTGAAGTATATATTTACCCAGCCCGATCTCAATATGAGGCAAAGGAGATGGCTCGAGTTAATAAAAGATTATGATGTTGGGATGCATTATCATCCAGGCAAGGCCAATGTGGTAGCTGATGCCTTAAGCAGAAAGACTTACTGTAACGAATTGTTGATTAAAGACAGCATGCCGCACTTCAGGAAGAATTCCAGCGGCTCAACTTGGAAGTAGTGGAGGAAGGATTTCTGGCTACTTTAGAGGTTCAGCCAACTCTAGAGGACCAGATCAAAATAGCTCAAAAGGAGGATAAGTATGTCCAAGAGATTAAAGAAAACATGAAGAAAGGGAAAGCACCAGAATTTTCAGAGGATGAAGAGGGTATCATTTGGTTTGGGAAAAGAATCATTGTACCTGAAAAGAGAGAGATAAAGGAGTTAATTCTGAAGGAAGCCCATGAATCTGGATACTCAATTCACCCTGGAAGTACAAAGATGTACCAAGATCTCAAAGAAAGGTATTGGTGGTCAGGTATGAAAAGAGAGATTGCTGAGTATGTAGCCTTGTGTGATGTGTGCCAACGGATTAAGGCTGAACATCAGAGACCTGCTGGACTCTTGCAACCATTGCAGATTCCTGAATGGAAATGGGAAGAAATTGGTATGGATTTTATAACTGGATTACCGAGAACCAAATCAGGGTATGATTCAATTTGGGTTATTGTGGATCATCTGACAAAAGTCACCCATTTCATTCCAGTAAAGACCACATACTCTGGGAATAGACTCGCAGAGTTGTACATGTCAAGAATTGTGTGCTTGCATGGAGTTCCAAAGAAGATTGTGTTAGATCGAGGAACCCAATTCACTTCAAGATTTTGGCAAAAGCTACATGGGCTATTGGGCACCAATTTAAATTTCAGTACGGCCTATCATCCACAGACAGATGGTCAAACGGAAAGAGTAAATCAAATTTTGGAAGACATGTTGAGAGCCTATGTCTTAGCAAACAAGACTAATTGGGATCAGAGTTTGCCTTATGCAGAGTTTTCCTATAATAATAGTTATCAATCCAGCTTGCAAATGTCTCCTTTTGATGCATTGTATGGCAGAAAATGCAGGACACCGTTGTATTGGAAAGAAACGGGAGAAGGACAAGTGTTTGGACCAGATGTGCTGAAGCAAGCAGAAGAGCAAGTTCGTCTAATCCAGGACAGATTAAAAACAGCACAAACATGACAGAAAAGCTATGCAGACAATCGCCGGAGAGCGTTGGAATTTGTACCTGGAGATCATGTATATCTGAAAGTTTCGCCTCTCAAAGGGATGCGACGTTTTGGAGTCAGTGGAAAGCTTGCTCCTAGATTCATCGGACCATTCCCTGTTTTAGCTAAAAGGGGAGAAGTTGCCTATCAGTTGAAGCTTCCGCCTCAGTTGACAAAAGTGCACGACGTCTTCCATGTGTCTCAGTTAAGGAAGTGTCTCAGAGTGCCGAAAGAGCAGATGTCCCTAGATGAGGTTGAGATAAAGGAGGACTTAACTTATCCAGAGTATCCAGTCAAAATTTTGGATGAAGCAGAGCGTTGTACCAGAAACAAGGTCATCAAATTCTGTAAAGTGCAGTGGAGCAATCATTCTGAATCGGAAGCAACTTGGGAGCGTGAAGAAGATCTAAGAGCAGAGTTCCCTAGTCTTTTTCCCAGTCCATCCGAATCTCGGGGTTGAGATTCTCTCTAAGGGGGTAGGTTTGTAACATCCCAAAATTTGGCTTCCTAGAAAAATTTAAATTCAAATTAACTATTTTAAAGTAATTGGATTTTACTTGGCTTTTATTTGATTTTTTGGATTTTATTTCAAAATTTAAAGCAAAAAAATGTATTTTATATATTTTATTAAAGACAAAAAGAGTTTATTTTATTTTTTCTAACCTTCCCTAATTTTTTAATTAATTTTGGAGAATTTTCTGGAATTAAAAATCAATTTTCAAAGCTAAAAAGTATTTTATAAAATTATTAATTCAAACCTGAAATTAAAAATATTTTTACTAAGTCTAAAATGCTTCCAGGAATATTTTATTATTTTTTTGGAATTTTTAGACGTTAAATATTATTTTTCCAAGTGTTTATAAAGTTTCTAGTATTTTCTGAAATTTATTCCGAAAATAAAAATCAAATTAATCCTATCCCGCCATGTGTCGCTCTCAGATTAAATCAACCTCTCTCCACGTTTTAATCCTAGCCACACATGATCACTTACCCCTTCATAACCATCCAAAGGCCCTCATCCACTCACTTGCCACGTGCCGCGAATCCGACAGCCCGTACCCCTTCACTCACTCTCACTCTCTGTGACACATGGGACCCATATGTCATATCCTTCTTCAACCTCACCTTCTTCCTCCTCCCACCCTCTCTCTCCTCCACCATTAAAACCGAAATGAAGCTTTGAAATCCCGCCGTTTCTCCCTCTTAACTCCCGATTAAAGCGTGGAAACGGAAGCCCTAATCACTCCCCTCTAATCCGCCGGCCGTTTCCCCTCTTTTAATTCCCCTAATTGCGGGAGCATTAATTCCGGCGAGCTCCCAAACCACCGGCCTCTCCCTCCTCTCCCCGCCTATAAAAAACCCCTCCATAGCCTTCTTCGGCACCGCCTCCCACCGACCCTCCTTTTCCCCTTCTCGGCCGGCTGTTGCAGCCGCCCCGGCCGCCTCCCGTCACCTTGCCGCCGCGCCAACAAAAGCCACCGCCGCCTCCTTTTAGCGCCGCCGCCGGCCGCCCGAACTCCCGCCGCCGCCTCCCCTCATCCGCCGCCGCCACTCGCCGTCCCTCCCGCCGGCCGCCGGCCACCGGCAAGGCCGCTGGCCGGTCATCCTCCCGTGCGGCTGCGCGTGCGCCCGCGTGGCCGGTCTTGCCCGCGTGGACGGCCACGTGGCCGCCACCTCAGCCCTAATCTTTCCCCGTGAGCTTGGTCCACGGTGGACCGGGCCCGCATGTCATAAAATTCAAATTTCAAATTTTCGATGACGTCATAATTAAGTTTTTCCCGTATAAAAATAAATCCGAAAAAATCAGCCTTTTCATTTTCTCTCCTTTGAATCTTTCGGAAGCCATAACTTTGTTTGTCTGTCTTCTCGGGCGTAGATTCCGCCGTCGCTGAGGATTTCGTCGAGTCGCAGCAAGAAGAACCAGTCAGCACTCAAGAAGGCAAGTCTCCTTTGATCATCTTGAACCTATGATTTTGAAATGTTTTAATTATTTCAAATTATGTGCATTGCTTATTATATAAAGTATTAGTTCAAATCTTTAGGTATTAGTTATATCCAACCTTGTTATGCCTCAATTGAATTTGAATGTCATGTACCTATGTAACCCTAGAATTTCCTTTGTCTCAATAATGAGAGTATCATAATTATTTGTGGATATTAGAATGGTAGTATAATGCTTAGTCATGCTATGTAGTACCCTTGAAATCTTGAAAATAGGAAATTATGAATTGTTGTAATAAATTGTGTTTCTAAAGTTTAGTGGTGATTGGAGTTGCCACTAATCCTTTAAAATAAAATAAAATGTGGAAATTGGTTTAGATTAGGGTGGATGGTTAGTTTGGGTTGGTGCAGGAAGCACGAGATCTTGTAAAGAGTATGTTCCACCCTAGTCAACTAAGGACTGACGCTTGTGTTTGTCCAAACTGAGCACTACCGTACAACCCTAAGTCTATATGGGTACGACCTAGCTGATTAACTCATGATAGTCTAGTTTAGGTGCCACCAGTGGAAAGTGGGTGCCAGGGTTACTGGTTATTCACAGTGAGGGACAGGGATTTACTGTACTCATATGGCGCAAGAGGGGGCTTCGGATTGGGCAGATTTAACCCTTCTACGGTGAAACCTCAGCGGGTGGTGTCTAGCTAGTCTAGAGTGGGGTAAAGGCTTTGTGATAATTTATCTGTGTCTCATGCCAAAGGAAGCATGGTGACTATTAAGATAATTTGTCTCTTAGGGGTAAAGTTGTACAAACTCTGCAGAGCGTCAAACTATTCGAATAGCCGTGCCCACGGTCAAGGGCGGGCAAGGAATGCATTCACATGGTAGATTTTTGGTTTTGGTTTTAAAATCAAAATTTTTGTATTCCGAGAGTGGAGGGAACTCTCGGAAGGGTATCCTGGCAGTTGGAGTCAGAGCGGGTGGATGGAACCCGCAGTTTTAACTTGGTCAGATAGACTGGATTAACTAGTGTTGGTAGATGGAACCTTCACTATAGAATTAATGATAGTTATGTTAAACATTTACTTTATTAAATTGATGCCTTCGAAAATAATTAGTACTAATTGAAATTAAAATATTGCTTTGTGCAAAAAGAACCATATAGCCTTCCTTTGTCAAGCCTTGCATCTATCGCATTTTTCCCAAGACTTGCGGAGTACTTTATGTACTCACATGCTGCACTCAAACATAATAAGCAGAGGAACACGAAGCCCAAGAAGGAGACTACGACTACTTCGCTGGTGGCTTCGACGAAGGATTCCAGGAGTTCTAGGTCGCGCTTCCCCAGTCAACTGCCCGTGGCATATTGATGGGTCTACTTTGAATTTACCTTGCTTCCGCTGTATTTTGGTTGTGTGAGGTCTTGGAACCTCCAATGTAATAATGAGACCTTTTCGGTCAGTACTCTCAATTATTGTAAAAACACGATGCTGGTGAAGTATTCATTTCTGTTTAATTGTGTGCACTAGCTTTGATCTGGAACTAGTGCAGTAATACACAGAGGGTCCGGGTTCGGAAATTCGGGGTCCCGACACGCCTGCAGGGGGGCGGGTGCCTCGGTGGGCGGTCGAGAAGACCCTTCGGCCGCGTCGGGCACCACAACACCAAGCACAGGGCCGGCGACGCCGTACCGACCCCTCAGAGGCGAGGGAGACTAGACTCGAGGACGTTTCGCCTATGGCACCGCAGGCGATTCTTCCGCGGCGCTAGCAGTCGCAGCTCCTGTCGCGCCTTCAGTCCCTACCGCCCCGGGCGCGTCCTTGGCAGCCGCCGGTGGTATGGCCTCGACAGCGCAGGTTCCAGCCCAACGAAGGCTGTGCGTATGGCCTCGACAGTGCCGGCGGATGGTGCCGCCAATGGGCTCGAGACAACGCGCCCACCCGAGCTGGTCCGGCCAGACTCATCGCCGGTCGCACGTCCTGTCCCAGCGGCACCAGCCGCCGAGGTGGCTGGCGGGCTGGGTACGGCAACCTGGGAGCAGGCCCGGCGCCGCGAAGGCAATACCCCCGCTTGGCTACCACCACCACGATGGTCCGGAATCCCTGCGGGAGCCTCTGCCGGCACCGCGCGCTCGGGCACAGCAATGCCCAGAACCTCGCACGTGCGATTTATCCGCCCCTGCTTCGCCATTTTGGTCGCGGCCTCACGCAGCTTGTGCTCCTTGAGCGTGTACGGACCCAGGAATGCCACAACCGCACACTCCGCATCTTCTAGCCGGGCCACTGCACAAAAGACAAGTCTTATCAGGCGGGGATTGCACAGACACAAATGGATGCGTACCAACGCACTACACGACTTACAAGGAGTGGAGGGCGGAAGCAGGCAAGACAGTGGCGGGCGAACCCCGTCCTCTCGGTCTCGCCCCGTCGCGCGTACTTCCACCGGGAGTAGAGGGGCGCCACCCCGTACATCGTAAACTCTTCGGCCAAGTCGCGCATACTTAGCCGGCGCGCAACGCCAGCAAGCCTCCATAGCCTCTGTGCGTCGTCAGCCTCCGGCTTCACACTTGGCGAGATATTGAACGAGATTGGCCCACCTCAGCACAGTAGGCCGCTCGCGCTGGTCACGATGTAATAAAACCACCGCCGCGTCCAGCCGGACTCCCACCTCCCCAAGGTGGCCGACGCAGGGAATAGCGTCGTGCAGGACGCTCGCAGCACGAAGTCCACACCGCCAAAGTTGGATACAGCCCCCTCCCCAACTTTCTTGGGTCGGCAGCATGCGTCGTGCAGGGTGACGAACAGGCTCGCGCTGGGACGCCGGCCTTCTGTCCGTGCTGCCCACGAAAAGACAGCTAGGTGGACTATGGCGTTTGGCCTCTGCTGTGCTAATTCCAACTCGTAGGCCCGCAGGACTTCGCCCACAAACATCGTTGAGGGCATTCGAAGGCCAGCATCGAAAAATGCGACCAAAACGATCGCCTCCATCTCCCGGGGCCTCGGCTCTATCTCGTTGCGACGGGGTAGGTGAGCCCCATCACGCTCCTCGATCTTCCCTTCTCGTACAAGCTGCTGCAGCGTCTCTTCGGTTACGCGACTCCTCTCCAGCACACGGGAACAGCGGCTCCCCGAGTATTCCATGGCGTCCCACCGCCTGTCGGCACGTGAACGCCCCCGCAGCACCAGCTCGTACTCCTCAAAAGGGACAGACAACTCGTCCCGGCTAGGTAGGGAGCCGCCGCTGGGATGGTGGGAGATATCATCCTGGCCGGCCATTGTCCTCTGCGATCAGGGCAAAAGGAACAAGGTGGGAGCAAGTTGCGCTATTGTCTGAACAAGCAGAGCCAGGAGACAGGTGAGACAGAACGTCCCCACTACAACGGTGGCACCTTATAAGGCCCGCTCGCCTTCCCCACGGCTACAAGCGCAGCCAGATTAACCCCCAGCGGTTCGACTACCCACGGCTTGGAAAAAAGAACCGCCAGCACTTCGAGGAGCATGCCTGGTAGGTGGCCAATGGGCGCCCGCCACGCGTCCCGCTTTCCTGGGGAAGAGGCGAACTGCCGCGGTCACGCAACCGCTCACATCCCACGACGCACCAATCACAAGCCGCCGCATGCCCCACCCACGGGAAGGCGGACGGCACGGCAGGACAGCCTGCGCCCTGACAGGCCAGGTGTCGGCACGATTCCAGGCACCATTAAAAGCGCACTACCGGACCGCGCGGTCATAACAGCTCCGAAGCACACCGACGCCGGCGGCGCGAGGCCCGCCTCCACCACCGCCTACTCCGACCAGGCGCCAGCTCCGCTGCCACCCGTTCGAAGGGTAGGGGACGGAGCGTGCGCGCCTACTTCGACTAGGCGCCAGCTCCGCTGCCACCCGTTCGGAGGGTAGGGGACGGAGCGCTCGCACGTCTACTTCGACTAGGCGCCAGCTCCGCTGTCACCCGTTCGAAGGGAAGGGGACGGAGCGCGCGCGCGCCTATTCTGACCAGGCGCCAGCTCCGCTGCCACCCGTTCGAAGGGTAGGGGACGGAGCGCGCGCGCGCCTACTCCGACCAGGCGCCAGCTCCGGTGCCACCCGTTCGAAGGGTAGGGGACGGAGCGCTCACGCATCTACCTCAGCTGCCAATACAAGCATTGGTTTCGGCTACGGACTCAGACCCCGGGACCCGTTGCACACCAAGGTTCCGCATGTTTGGAGAAGTTCACAGGCCGCAGGGACGGAGGGGGCCAAAGGACTCGGCAACATGGCTTCGGCCCTGTGAAGCCCTTCACCATGAGAGGCTCCTGTTGTAGGGGTGGCCCCCACCTAAACCCAGCAGGCCTGTTAGAAGGTTATAGGGCCCAAAATGGGACATATGTAATGGCTTAAATACCCCTGGCAGGGAGGTACCGATGTAAGGGCACAATTGTAAAAGCACAGCCCATATGAATATATATACAAGGGAAGGCTAGAGAGAGGGCATTACACTCTCCCAACTCTCCACTACCACATCTCTCTCTGTTTGGTCTGTAACCACAACAGCTAGAATATAATTAGACATGACTTTTATCTGCTATGTCAGGATTTCTTCAATGAGGCGGTTAACATCACAAGCATCAGTGGATCATTCGTTACTCTAGTCCCAAAGAAGCTGAGCCCTGAGTCACTAAATGATCTTAGACCGATTTATCTACTTAATTCGGTTCTAAAGTGTAACATCCCAAAATTCGGGTGCTCAGAAAATTTGAATTTTTAAAACTTTTTATTGCATTTTGCTGGTGTTCAAATTTCTTCTGAATATTTATTTGAAATTTTCTGAGTTTCACGCTATGCAAACTAATAACTTGAGAATAATCCAAGTGTAAATAATAATCATGAAAATAATAAAAATAGAAATGGCATTACATAACATGAATTCAAAGTACCAAAATCTTGAATTCAAATTCAAGTCAATAAAATGAAACCAAAAATAATATTAGAATATATCCCTAAATAATTAAACCAAAAATCCCTTCTTTTAATTCAACTAGCATACAAAACCCAAGGTTGGATATTCAAAAATTTAATTATACAATTTAGAACAAAGTAATATCACAGTCAAAATCCAAGGGCAAATAATTAAAATCCAAAATAGAGGAATGTTAGCTTTTGTATCTATATGTTTGAACCAAGACTCGAATGGAAAATCCAAAAATTTAATACAAAACTTAACTAAAAATTCAAATTTTGAATGTCATGTAATACTCCAAAAATTAGTAAATCCTAATGCAAATTAAAATTTAAACTAAAAATCTAAATTTTAAAATTAGGCTTAAACCTTCCTTTTTCTCTTTTTCTTCCCTTTCCTTTTTCCTCTCACTTCCATGTGGGGCCCACTTCCTTTTTCTCTCTCCCTCTCTTTCCTCTCTCTTCTGCCCGCGGGCCCTCTTTCTTCCCCGTTCTTCTCTCTCCCCTCCCGTTTTCCCCACTTTGCCGCTGGGCCCATTCCACCCCCGCCTCCTTTTCTTTTCTTCTTCTCCCACTTCATGCTGTCTTCTTCTTCGGCTGTCTCTCCTCTCAGCGCTCGCTCTCTTTCCGACTCACTGCCCGGCCCGCCTCCTCTGGCGCCAACCGCTCCCATCCCCTCGCGCACATCGCTGGCTACTGTGCGCACATCACCACGCCTGCGCCGCACGTCGCCCGTCGCCTCGCACCCATGCCGCCGTCCTGTCCCAAGCTCTGTTCCTGGGTCGCCGACCACAGTTCCCCTACAACGCACCCCCTCCATGGCTATAAGTAGGCTCCGAACTCCTCTTGGCCTCCCTGCGCCCTCTTATCCCTCCCTCTCCTTGCTATCTCAGTTGCAGAGCCATGTGCCCGAGCGACAGCCAACCCACCTCCTCGTCATGTCCCGCTCTCCGGCGAGCCCCTCCAAAAATCAAGCGCATTCTTTCATGCCCCTAGGCTCCATCTACCTCTCCGTCGGTTTAATTGGAAATCCGTGCGCCGGAGACCCCCCGATTCGGTCTTTTTCTTCAAAGCCGGCCGCCACTACATTCCACGCTGCCACTGTCGCTCTTCCCTCTCCAGTGCTTGGCATCATAATCCCGTGCACCTGGAGCATCTCCTCGACGCCCCGGAGCCTCCCCGACCACTGGCCAAAGCTCCCTACCGCCTTGGCTCACCAGCGCCATGAAGCTCCTAGTGCCACCGTGGGCTCCCATCGCCGGCTCGCCTTGGGTCTTCCCCGCCTTCTCAAACCGCCTCGGTGCATTACCCTTGACTTGCTTTTTCTCATGCTTGCCTCCAATTTTCCCCCCTCCCACTGCGGCGCCACCGTCCCCTTCCCACCTCGCCGCCGGCCGCTAGAGCAACTGCCCACCGGCCTTCGCTGGCGCCCCGACCGTGGTGCTGACTTCAGCATCTTCACCTTGCTCCCAGCACCCCATTTTCCTGCTCGCCCCATCCTTCCCAGCCACCCCTTGCCGGCGCCCTCGCAGCTCAGTTGTGCCAGCTGCTTCCTCTGTTTTGCCCCAGCCCCTCCTCACCTCATCCAATTAACTGCCTCCTCTCACTCACAAGCGAGCGCGTGCTCAGTTGGTCAGTCGAGCTGAGTTCACGCCGCAGGTCGCAGGTTCGAATCCCCTTGCCGCACACTTCGTTTCTATTTTTATTTCTATTTCTATTAACCCATTTCAATTAAGGAAACTAAAGAAAATTAGAAAATAATTCAAGGGAGCTAATAAATTTTATTAGTATGTAAATAAAATTATTAATTATTTAATCTTGGATTAATCATTGTATATTATTAGCTAAAGTACCTTGATTATTTATTTTTTAAAAAACTAATTATTAATTAAAAGGGGCATTAATAAAAGATGGTTTAGGTAGGAATGTCCAAGCATCACAAAAACCTTAATTAAAATAACCATTAAGTTCAGGTCAAGGTAACAAGCCAGCCTATATGTGTAATTCGAAATTAAAATACAAAACTTAAAACTTGTGAGGATGGTAAATATGTACCCTTGTAGATATAAATAATAAACAAAGGTCCCTAAGGTGAATAATTTCCAATCAAGGAGCATGAGTTAAACAAGATATTAAAAGTATTTGGATACAATGTCCATCTCAATTAGAGACTTCTTGAAGAAAATATATATAAATAAATTGTTAGAAAAATGCGGATGACATGTATGCAGCTCACTAGTAAATACATTAGTATAATTTTTGTATTCGTCGTAGACCCTATTAAAAATATAAACACTATCGTTAACATACTGCCAATCATGAAATCTTAAAAGGTAGGTTTAAAATTAGTAACGATAATGAAATATAATCATGTGTAGCAGACTCGATCAGTCATAAATGAATTAAGGTTAAAATGTGTCAGAAGCTAAGTAAAGGGATAAAATATCAATATGGAGGTACTAAAATATAATAGCCCTAGGTCATCAGACATTGAAATAATCTCACCAATATATAAATACTCTGAAGTAAACACTTAACCAATTACACGAGTAATTAATTAGGACCGCATAAAATGCTACCTATCAAATTAATAATAATATAAATTAATTCGACAAGCTAAAAGTCGTATATGTCATCTATGGAACCCTACCTTAAATTCATAAATGGAAACATCCAACCAATACAATACTTAATACCCAACTAAATTCATACACCTACCCATATGTCCAGCTTGAATTATGGAACTTCCTTAATAAATATAAAAATAATAAAAGAAATTAAATAAAAGATCGATTTATGGTATTCTACTGTCAACTATACCTAGTCATCCTTGAACTGAAGAAGGAATATTTTCGTGAATATTCCTTCATTGCAAACCTTCCTTGGCATCCGTCTCAACGGATTTCCCTTAGCCATTTATCATTTCGTTCCAGCCCCCTTGACTCTGTCAAACACTCCGTGCCCAACCAACCTAAAATCACCCATTAACTCATAATAAAGCTAAATTGAGTCATTTGGACTTTTTGAGTTATTTGCATTTATTTGGATTCAGTTGCTTAGCACGTAATTCGAAATTGGAAGTCGTGAAGATTCAATGGATCAAGTGAGATCAAGATCGAGGTGAAGAAAAAGACCAAAAGCTCAAGACCATCAAACGGGAAAGCTTTGAGTGAGCTCAAGACCGCGGTAAACCGCACAAGGTGAGTCAATACTTTGATCATATTGAACTTACATTTCTGCAAATTAATTCCGTTTTAAATTATCAACTTGTATGCTGTTATTTTATGTGCAAAAGTTATGTTGATTTCCAGCTTCTAGTTATATTCCCATTATTGTACTTGTTAGTATTATACTCAATTGGAACACTTGAATACCTAAGCCCTGTCACCTTAGCAAAAACTATAATGCTAGAATTTTCAAAGATAAGTCTACAGATATTCGCCATGCTTAGTTTTGCTTAGATATTCAGGGGCATCAAAATGCCCCAAACATCACCTTTAATCATGATGAATCAATGCGGGAAGTCACGGTGGTAAGGACAGGTGTATGTTGGTATGATTATTTTATGCTCCCAAAAACCCTTAAATTGCTTAGCATCTGGGCGGATGGTCCGGGGGTGTGGTGCAGTGGTGCACGAGAGTATGGTTAGTGGTAGAACCGCCCAGGTAACCCTAAGAACCGAATCTTGTGATGATCTCCTACTGTACAACAGTACAACAACAAGCTAGCAAAATGTAGGCAGGGTTAACTAATTCGTGTAGTTGTAAGGTGGTTATGTGAAGGAATGAACACGAGAAAAGGGATGGATGGTCTCATCCGCGCCTTTGCCCGTAATGGCTCACGAGGGACCCTTCTCGAGGGATGTACACATCCTATAGAAGATAGACCTTAACGGGCGTAACCACAGTAGGACTATGCATTGTAAAGGCCCTGTGATAGTCTACTTAACCGCATGGCTAAGGAGTCATGTGGGGGCAACGAGCAGATTTATCTCTTGTGAGTAAAGTGCACAAACTCTGCATAGTAGAAACTATTTGAATAGCCGTGCCCACAGTCAAGGGCGGACATGGGAACTTAACTAGATATAGTTCTATTTCAAAAATTTTGTGAGTGGAATTGGTAAAGTGGAGGGCAGAGAAAGGCCCTGATTTGTGTTGCCCTGGGTGTCGTCTCAGTGATAAGGTAAGCAGTTATAACGCTGAAGGATTAAACATATGGTGCAGAGGCCATGTAGCGGTGGATGGAATTTGGATCGCTATTACTATTGCATTCTTTCATACATTATGTTTTAGTTCAGACTGCTAGGTCTCAAGAAATTTCTATGTATCATATTTCAAATGCAATTTATGGCAAATTAAATAGCCCGAGCCTTCCCTTGATAAGCCATGCATATTATCTATTTTCATCCTGTGTATTGGCTGGCGGAGCACGGTGGTTTGTGCTCACCCTCGCTCACTCAATTAATGTAGAATTAGGAGTCAGATCGCTATACTTCAGCAATACACTTGGTCATGATGGTGAGCAAGATGAAGATGTCAAGAACTAGGTCGCGAACCCCCAATTGGCTGCCTGTGGGCACGTCTTGAGGGTCCCACCTGTGTGCTTCATTTCTGCTACCGCATTTTATTGATTTCAGCCTAATCAGCCCATGAGTAAGTCTACTATTGTATTTACGCTTTTGCATGATAAGAATTTTGATGTTCAGTATTGTATCTTTGAGCACTATCTACTGATCCAAGGAATAGTGTGGTGGAATCACAGAGGATTCTGGATTGTAAAATCCGGGTCCGACATAAAGCTTCTTACAAAGATTCTAGCAAATAGACTTCAGAAGGTAATCGTCAATCTAGTCCACAGAAACCAGTATGATTTCATAAAAATAAGAACTATACATGACTATCTTGCTTGAGCATTTGAATATATTCATCAATGTCAACAAAGCAAAAAAGAGATATTAGTACTTATGTTGGGCTTTGAAAAGCCAGCCATCAAGGCTGTGATGAATGCAAAAAGCCTTCCTAACAATTGGATTTCTTGTATAGCTTGCATCCTTTCCTCCATTCACTCTTTTGTTCTCACTAATGGGATACATGGAAACTCCTTTCAGTGCAAAAGGGGAGTCAGGCAGGGTGATCCTCTTTCGCCGCTCCTGTTTGTGCTAGGGGCTGACCTTCTATAACCAATAATTAATGAGGTAGCAAGAAGGGACCTTCTCATGCACCTTATTTTCCCTCTAGGCAATGAGGACTTCCCGTGATACAGTATTCAGATGATAACCTAATCATTCTCCTAGCCTACTGCAAACTTTCTCAATTTCTTTGCTTTAAAGGAATTTTGCAGGATAGAACTTTTCTTTTACAAATTTTAGAGGAATTCTATTATGGATTCTAACCTCATGTCAACATTGAATCTCAAAATTCACTACCACATAATGGGTCATTATAGACGGTTCGTAACCCTCATCATAGACAGTTTCTGAACTGTCTAACTTATTGCATTAGTGATAATAGATGGTTATAACAAACAACTCCCAAACCATCTGTGACAAGTCACAAATAGACGATTTGTAAAAACAATAGCTTGTAATATTCGACATATCAAAGACAACTAATACAAAAATAGTCTATGATGGTATACATATCATAGATACTTTTTTGTATTAGCCATCTGTGATATGTTAGATATCACAAATGGCTAACACAAAAAAAACTATTTGTGATGGTCTATGTATCATAACAGTTTTGTGTAAGAAACCGTCTGTGATAGTTCTTTGTATAGCTAAAAATGTCTTGTTTTTTGGCTAGCCTTAGGAAATGCTAGCCATGCCCTCTGAAAATAATCAAGCAGATTGCAGATAAATGGCAGATAAGTGAATTACAACTCAAAGTGATTTATAACTCAAAGTGAATTACAACTTAAAATCAGTTACAAAAAAATATTCATGTATTGTCGCTAGAGTTACAATTGAATGATTTATAGTTGAATTAATTGTTTGAACATGTATTGAGCTATCGCAGGAGTAAAACTCTCCTTTCGAGTCAATGACCTCTGACATGAAGAAAATGGAGAGCCATCCTCAAACATCTGAGAGTTCATTCAGATCAAATGCACTTGATTTGATTTTTATGCCCTATCACTAGGAGGAATAAAGTTGCATATATATATAAATTAATAATTAGGAAATAATTATTGTGATATTAACAAACCTCTGGATCATTCATCTTAGCACTCATAATTTTGTGCATATGATGGCAAACGAAAAATGCACAATGGTTGATATGTAGCAGCTGGTGGCACTACAAAAATAGAATTATATACATAGGTGTAGTCAGTTCGAAAGGTATTATTACGAAGTATGATATAGGATTATTGTGTTGTAGCTGGTACCAAAAATCGCGTCATGTGTTGTAGTGTGATGCTCGATTCCTTGTGTCTCCCTCCCCCAGCAATATAGGTGTTGAACATCCTATGTGATTCCTAAAAGTCATCCTTAGCCATTGCAAACAAAGCAAAGACTACAATAGAGTTATGTATGGAGGAAGTGTTTATTGCATAAGGGTGAAGTCATTGTTGTTCTTGAGTAGGGAATCAAGGTATATTACCATGTTCCACTTGGTACAATCACAATGAGGATCCAATGCCACTTAATCATGTATGTCGCTATAGTTATTAAACCTAAGTACAAATAAAATTTGTATAGCAACTAGTAAAGCACTTACCTATAATTGTAGGGCACCAGTGCCACAACACCTTAGTAGGAGGTCCTTATTTTACCTTGATGCCCTCACCATCAACAGAGTGATTCTTGCAGTTGTATCAGGGATGCTTTGCACACCAGACATACATTCATGTTTTCATAGTCTTTACGGTACAAGATACAGTCTTTCGGATATGCATGTATTCTTTCTATTTCCATTCCCAAGGGACAGAGAACCTTTTTGGTTTGGTATATAGTTTTGGGCAACACGTTTACCTCCAGAAGTATGTCCGCTAAGAGACCTAATAATGTTGTCAATCTCTTGTCGGATCAACCATTGCTCGCCTTCAACTTTAGCAGTTTATGCACCGATGATAACCTTGTATATTTTGGCTTGTAGCTCGGGAACAATGGTTTCTCTGAGTCCTCCATCAAGCCCTTGAATTTACCAAACTCTCTCTCACTATAGTTCAATTCTACATCGCGTAACATCTGATCCAGATTATCATCGTGCAACCTATCCTCATCGAAAGAACAATCAAGATCCAATATAACATGGTCTTCCTTGATGATATTACTACCTTCCTGTATAATCCGCTCTTCACCGTAACTGCTCCAATATGTATACCCTTTTTTAAACCCCTTTGAATCAAGTGTGCTTCCATCTATACACAATTGGTAAACATCTTAAGATTTTCACAATCAATGCATGGATAATACATAAATTTTATCCCCCTCTTCAACATATCCCGCGCAGCGGTTCTTCTAAAAGAAGACACACCATCGATGTACCTTTCATTCACACGGTTCTCAACGTACATTCAACTTTGGTCTATCTATGCTACGCATATAATAAATTAATTTAAAATTAGATTATTACAACATCCCAAAATTTTATTTGCTTGTTATTTGAATTTATTATTATTTTTGTTTTTTTAAAACCTAAAGCAAGAAAAGCCTAAATTATGTATCTCTAAGGGCCAAATAAAGTTGATTTTATTTTTATTGGATTCCTATTTAGTTGTATTATTTTTGAAAATTTTCTATAAATTTTCAAATTTATTTATACTTTTTAATCCCTTTTAGCATTTCTTGGCTTTTCTAAAAATCAAGAAAGGAATTTTAATCCCGATTTATCTCCCAAGCCGACACATGGATGACCGGGATTGACCTCCGATGCAACGCGGCTGGATCTCGTGTGCCCGCTCCACTCCCTCTCTCTCTCTCTTTCCGCGCAGATGGTCTAGATGCATCTGGCTAACACGTGTTGCCCATCCATCACTCTCGCTCGCCCGTTTCTCCTTTCCTCTCTTTTTGACAACAGGCCCCACCCATTAGGCCCTTCTCCCTCCCCGCCCCTCCTCCTTCCTCCGGCTGCTGCCATGGCCGTGCCCCCCCCCAAGCTTCAATGCTTCAGTTTCCTTCCGTTTTCTCTAGGCGTGGGTGGCCACTAAGACCCCTAATCACACCGCACTCACCCATCGTCTCTCCCCCCTTTAAACCGCACATCCACCATGCCGCACCACCTTCGGCCACCAAAACTCTAGCGAAGAACAGGCCGGTCGATTCCTCTCCCCTGAGCGCTATAAGAACCACCCTAAGCATCCCATGCTCATGCCGCACCTCGCCCTACCCTCATTCTCTCCTCCTGTGCGCCAGAGAGTTCTCGCGTTGTGAACCTCCTCTCACCGGCCTCCCGAGAACTCCAGTGAGCAATTCTGGTGAACTTAGACCTATCCGCGTCTCACGAACACTGCCTTCACCACTGTTGTGCCTTTGTGAACTCCTCCGCCCCTTCGCCATTGAGCTTCTTACTAGTTGTTTGCTGCCTCCGATCACCTTTGAGCTCAGTGCCAAGGTGGAATGGAACCCCCTTCGCCTCCTCTTGCTTTTGTGAGCCTCGCCGGCTATCGCCATCCACCAGAGCACCGGCGACGCTAGGGCTCAGCACATCACCATCGGCCAGTGGGTCCGCATCAGCAGCCTGAGCTGAGGTGGCCACCACAAAGAGCCACATGGCATGCCACGCAAGCAAAGCCAGCCCAATCAGCACCATGCCAACAAGCTGTGCCATTTTGCCACGTCAGTACCACCAGGCCGCCACGTTAGCAAAAAGTGTCCAGTCAGCTGCCGCATGTAACGCAGACATCATAATTCTGAATTTTTCTCTAGAAAAATAATTCCTCCAAAAAATTAAACTCCCTGCTGACATCATAATATTGACTTTCCAATAGAAAAGTAATTACAGAAAACCCCAATTTATCTTTTTCTTAGTATTTGAACTTCCGAAAGCCCGTTCTTCGTCGTCCTAACATCGATTGAACCCATTCAAAATTTTAAATTCATATAATATCCTAGAATATCCATTTCTGCCCTATTTTTGAATTTTTGGATTTTATTTATATTTATTTGTTTTGCATATTTTTACATGTAGACTATGACCTTCTAAGAGAGTACCTTGACTATGACCTTCTAAGAGAGTACCTCTACGACAATTCACAACATCAAGACGCTAAGCAAGGCAAGTTACACCCTTGATCATATTGATCATAGTTATTCAAATTATTTATATTGCTTTTAATTATTATGCATATATACTTTTATTCAAACCTAGTTTAAATTTGATTTAAACTTTAGTTAAAACCAAATCCTTTGTATGTGGCCAAGATTGACATTGAACACTCATAGACCTTGTCACCTTAGATAAAAATCTAGTTAGTACAATAGTATTGACTTCAAATTTTGTAGTGAAGCTTAGCCATGCTCAAAATAATTTGACAAAATGATGAGTATAAAATGATGAGTTCTAAAACATATTCTTGACTTCGATGAGTCAAGAAAGTCTATGAAATATTTGACAAAATGAAATATAAAATCTGGTTTAGACTTAGGCAAATGGATGGTGGTGGGTGCTTGCTTACACACGTTGTTGTTCAGAGACACAACATTGATGCCTGGCATAAGGGGTATGTGGGAAGCTCCTAGGCCAATTAAGGATCAGTCTGTGAGCTACTGCTACAAAACTACATAGTTCTACGACAAGTATGGTATGGAACAGACCTGGCTAATTAATTTATGAGGTCCCAACTTTGGTTGCGCTATAGGTTGAATGTGAGAGTGACGTAGGCTGTGTGAAGTCTCACAAGGCACAAGAGGGGGCCCTAACTTATGGATTAATGTTGTAGTGAAATCTTAGCAGTGGTATAACCAAGTTGGTGTCTTAACATTGTAAAAACCTTGTCATAAACTCTCCGCCGCACACCTAAGGAAGTGTGCTAATCATGTGGCAATACGAGAGGATATGTCTTGTGGGTAAAGTTGTACCATCTCTACATAGTAAACAAACTATTCTGGATAGTCGTGTCCACGGTCATGAGCATGCTAAGTAAAGTTTTTCATAGATTAGATTTTAGTTTTCAAAAACTGGTTTTAATGGAAATGTTGAAATATTTTTGGAGAAAGATGGGCAGGTAGGTTACCCGTGGATATGTTAGTGTTGGCCTGGGTCGGTGCCTGCACTAACAATATTATTTTACTTAAAGTAATGTTTCTATTTATTGTATTAAATTCAACTTTTGTATCTATTTATAGTATTTACTTCAATATTGCTTTTCGCACAAATAATCTTATTATGCCTTTCTTTGACAATATCCATGCATGCATCAAATCTATTATTTCTTGTGGTGTAACTTGTGGAGTACTTTATGTGCTCACCTTGCTCTATCGACTACAGTGAGGAACTCAACAAGTAGGACATATCTTTTAGTCATTCGCCTATGAGCAGGCTTGAGGGGCACACTTATGTTTGGCTTATGGGCCGTACTCTTTTCATATAATAAAGTTCATCATTATGCATGATATGTATCTCTATTAACTCTGTACATTAGCTTTTTCTGGACTAGTGTGATTTACACAAAGAATCCAGGGGGTGTTGTTTTCAGATCCGACAGATATGGTATTAGAGCCATAAAGACCCTAAGACGTGACCATAGATAGAATAGAATGGACAACCTTAGGAACATATTTAAAATTTAATTATTTCAAAAGTATCATAAAACTGGTCTTATTCACTCTTTTCACTTAACTACATTCATTCATCAAAATTTGTGCACTAACTCTTCCCTTTTCAAAATTTTAGATGGTTGAAATCCCTACCTATATCACCCATGGAATCCAAGTTAGAGACTTGCCCGCATGTCTCTGGGACCTCCTACAATAGCTGAACTTCAAGGCACGCCCTGTCTACTAGTGGTACCTGCATAGTTATGGAGAACAAGAATGCTGGAGAGTAGAAGTGTTGGTCTACACCAACATTGGAGACGAAGCCGCTTTTCACACCTTCGACAGTCGACACCCCACAACCACGAGATACCTTCTTCAACAGTATCCAAGATGCTGCCCGTGAAGCAATCCACCAGCTGAGGGAGATCTATGCATTAGAGCTAAGAGGCAACGCATTCCGCTACTACTGTAACATCCTAAATTTTGAATATCTGAAATCGCGAAGAAATTAAAACTTTTGTGTGCATCTTGATGGTATTTAAATTTCTTCTGAATATCTATTTGAAATCTTTTGAGCTTTAGGGCATGCAAATTAGTAATCCCAAGTGCAAGAATTGAACATGTAAATAATAATAATAGAAAATGACAAAACAGATCATGAATTCAAAACTACCAAAATCTTTAATTCAAGCCAATAAAATAAAACCAAAAGAATCTTAGACTCTACCCCTAAATGATTAAGCCAAAAAACTGTCTACATTTAAATTCGATTAGCAAACAAAACCCAAGGTCGAAGATTCAAAATTTATGTACAAATTCAGAACAAAATAAAAGTCAAAAATAGAGGGATGATGGTTTTTGTATCTAGATATTTGAACCAAGACATGAAATGAAAATCCAAAAGTTGGATACAAAACTTAAATAAAAATTTAAACTTTGAATGTCATGCAAAGATTGAAATCAATAATCCTAATATAAAATTTAAAATGTAAATTAAAATTTAAAATCCCAATTCTCAAATTTCCCTTTTCTCTCCCCCTCTTTCTCCTCCTCTTTTCTCCTCCTCCCTGCCCGTGGGCCCTCTTCCCTGTTTTCGTCTCTACCGATGGGCCGAACGCCACTACCTCCTCTTTTCTTTTCTTCTCCCAACGCGCACTGTCTTCTTCTCCCTACTCTCGTCACCCGGCCGACCAGACCCAGCGCCCACGTCTCCGTCGATACCACTGCGCACCTGCCCCCGTCAGCCACAGCACCCACGTCACGTGCACACCCAAGCTAACCCACGCCCACGCCACTGCGTCCCATTGCCCGCGCCCTGTAGCCATGCCGATCCCGATGCCCATGCCCTGCCGGCCAACCCCTGCATGTTGCCCGCCAGATTCCGTCGCCTATATGACTCGGCCAACTCCTAGGAGTTGTCGCCATTCACTACTCGTCCTCCCCCCAAAAGGAATTGATCTCCCGCGCCTCTAGCTCGCCGACGGGCTCCATCCCCTCCAACGCTAGCCGGATAAGTAGCGGCCGATTGACGCCGTCCCCGGCCAATTCCGCCGCACCACAGCTCCACCGTGACGTCACGAACTCATCCCCGTCACCGGCCGCAGCAATCGCCACCTGTAAGTTGCCGGCACCGTGCGCCACCGCCGCTCAACCCCGCCTCACACCGCCAGCTAGCCTAGTTTGCCCCCCGGCCCTGCCAACTTGTCGGTGAGTATCACTGTGGTCCACGCAAGCTTCGGCTCCCCCTACCTCGCTCTCTACTCAACGCCGGCACCGCCGCCCCGTTACTCCCCAGCCTCTGGCTGCTGTGCATTACCGCCCGCATGGCTCAGTGCCGCCTGAGCCATGAAATCGCACTCTCTAGCATACACTCCTTCCCCGCAACCCATTTCCATGGTTTCCGCTCCCCCTCGGCCACCGCCGGCCACCGGCGACGTTGCCGCCTACCCTGCGCCGCCTTGCTCTGTTCTGGGCTAATCCCCTCGCTAACCTCTTCAGAATTAATTCCCCCTTTCCAATCGCTAAAAGCCCGCTACCCAGTTGGCCACCTGAGCCGCGCGTTATCCATTAGGTCCTGGGTTCAAGTCCCATTCTCCCCCGTTTCCCCCACTCTTTTTATTCTATTTTATTTTTATACTTTTCAATTAGGAAATTAATCAAGGAAAAGTGGGAAAATTAGAAATTGTTCATGGAAACTAGCAAATTTAATTTGGGCATAAATAATTTTATTTAAGATTAAATATTAGATTAATTATCATGTATGAATAATTAATATGCCTTTGTTATTTATTTTAAATCTAATTATGAATGAAAGGCATTATTAAAATATGGTTTTGGTTAAATGCCTAAATTTAATAAAGATTCCAATTAAAAATACATCCATGCTAAAGTTAAAGGAAATAAATTTGATATTATGTTTAACTATAAGAGCATGGCTTTAAGTTAAAAGATTACCATAAATAATAACGAAAACATGTGCCCTAACACTTAACATGCCGCCATTAAATAAATCTCAGAGGTAGATTTTTGTTAAATAGCAATATTGAAATTTGACCCTATGTAGCAAGCTCGATCCTATGTAAATAGAATTTAATTAATGTAAAACTTTGCCCGATGCTAACTAAATTAATAGAATATAAATGATAGTTGATCCTCAGAGTACCTTCAATTAAAATATCATAATTAGATATTAAAAATATAATGGCATTGGATCATCGGACATTGGAATGATTTCGCCAATGAGTAATATGAAAAAGAATGTAATATTATGACTAATAGTCGCAGATGAGTAGTAAATAAATATACTAAAAATTTCTATCAAACATCAAAAGAGATAAATGAATACTCATGTTCTACGATGAATTATTAAACTAATCATCCGGTGAATACTCCTATATCCTAAACCCTCCTTGACATCCGTCTCGGCGGACTTCCCTGTTGTCATTTCCTCACCTTGCTCAAGCTCTGCTTGACTCCATTGATACTCCACGCCCCATCGACCTTGTCTCGGATCACCTGAATCACCCATTAACTCATAATAAAGCTAAATTGAGTTATTTGGATTTATTTGGAATTTTTGAGTTATTGCCATTTATTTGGATTCAGTTGTTCAGCGCGTAATTAGAAATTCGGAGTCCTGGAGATTCATTGGATCAAGTAAGACCAAGATCCAGACAAAGACGAAGACCAGGAACTCAAGACCATCGAATGAGAAAGCTCTGAGTGAGCTCAAGACCACGGTAAGCCGTGCAAGGCGAGCCAATACTTTGATCGTGTTGAACCTACATTTTCTACAAATTATTTCTGTTTTTAAATTATCAAAATTGCATGCTGTGATTTCATATGCAAAATATGTTGCTTTATGAATCCTAGCTACATGCCCATTAATTAGCTTGTTAATATTACACTCTTTTGGAACAATTGCGTATGTGAGCCTTCTCACCCTAGAAAAAATTATAATGGTCAAACTTTCAAAAATAAGTCCTTAAGTATACGCCATGCTTAGTACTACTTAGATATTCCGGGCACCAAAATACCCCAAGTATCACTTTTAAATTATGAGAAACTGAATTGGGAAGCCATGGTGAAAATGGTTGGTATATTGTGATATGGATATTTTATGTTCCCAAAACCCCAACTTGCTTAACTATCTGGGCAGATGGTTAGGGTGTGTGTGTGTGTGTGGTGTAGTGGAAGCACAAAATGGATAGTGGTAGATCCGCCAAATAACCCTAAGGACTGAATCTTGTGATGACCTCCCAGTGTACAATAGTACAACCACAAGCTGGCAAAATATAGGTAGCGTTAACTAATTTGTGTAGCTCTAAGGTTGTTATGTGAAGGTATGAACAAGAGCAAAGGGATGGATGGTCTCATCCCTACCTTTGCCCATGATGGCTCACGAGGGACCCTTCTCGAGGGATGTACATATCCTACGGAAGATAGTCCTTAGCGGGCATAACCACAGTAGGACTATGCATTGTAAAGGCTCTGTGATAGTCTACTCAACCGCATGGGTAAGGAATCATGAGGGGCAACGAGCAGATTTATCTCTTGTGGGTAAAGTGTGCAAACTCTGCAGAGTCAAAACTATTCGAATAGTCGTGCCCACAGTCATGGGTGGACATGGGAACTTAACTAGATATAGTTCTATTTCAAAAACTTTGTGGGTGGAATTGGTAAAGTGGAGCGCAGTGGAAAGCCCTGATTTGTGTTGCCCTGAGTGTCGCCCCAGTGATAATGTAAGTGGTTATAACGCTAAAAGGTTAGCATATGGCACAGGAACCGTGTAAAGGTGGATGGAATCTGGATCGCTATTATTATTGTATTCTTTCACATATTATGATTTAGTTCAAACTGTTAGGTCAAAGGAAATTTCTATGTATCTTATTTCAAAAGCAAATTATGACAAATAAAATAACCCGAGCCTTTCCTTGATAAACCATGCATATTATCTATTTCATCCTGTGTATTGGCTCGTGGAGCACAGTGGTTTGTGCTCACCCTCGCTCTCACAATTAATCCAGACTCAGAAGTCAGACTACTACACTTCAGCAATACTCCTGGTTATGATGGAGAAGAAGATGAAGATGTCAAGGACTAGGTCACGAACCTCCAGTTGGCTGCATGTGGGCATGTCCTGAGGGTCCTACCTATGCGTTTCATTTCCGCTGCTGCATTTTATTGATATCGGCCTAATTGGCCAGTGAGTAAGTCTACTATTATATTTACGCTTTCGCATGATATGAATTTTGATATTCAGTACTATATCTATGAGCACTATCTACTGATTCAGGGAATAGTTCGGTGGAATCACAGAGGATTCTGGATGGTAAAATCTAGGTCTGACAACTACCCTAGCAAGTACCCTGTTAACCCCAACATCATCTTCGCGTCCACGGAAATGACGGCAATCCTAGGCTCATCTATCAGGTGTAGTACACCAAGTCCCTAGACTATGTGTACCAGTCAACCCTGGATGAGCTAAGCTCTATGGCCTAGAAACTCCATGCAGCAGAAGAAGAACTAGCCAAGTATCATATTGAAGATAAGGGTTCCTCAGTCATAAGGGATAACTTCAGTCTACCACCAAAGAAGTGCTACATTCAGGATGAGTAGTAGCACCTAGCCTGTAGAGGCCTTAAGTTTAGAATAAATTAAAAAGCGTTGCTTGTGAGCTATTATTCCTTTGTCAACAGCCACAAGGTTGTATCTATATTATTCAATAAAGTTGTTTCATTTAATTGGTTGTTATTTGAGATTTAGTGTTTTCTTGGTGCTTTGTTGATGCATAGTAACAAAGACTTCTCCTAGATGTCTCTTCCTTATTCTCTAACTTGGAAATATCCAACAAATGGTGAACACAAGAAGGAATGCCAACTACAACACCAACCCTGGAGCTCAAGGAAGCCAGTCTGCTCCCATTCCTCCATCTCTGCCGGTAGCTAGACCCAATTGGGCTCAATTGATGGCTAATCAAAACCAGCTTATCCAACTGCTAGCTCAGACCATCAATAACCTAGCTCAACCAACTCCGCCGCCATTACCAGCTCAAGCCTCTCAGTCTAGATTATCTGAATTTATGAGGATAAGCCCTCCAACTTTCTCAAGTAGTGCAGAACCTAGAATGATAATTAGCTGTCACATCCCAAAAATTTGCTTTCTGGAAAAATTTAATTCCAAATAAGTTATTTTAAAGTATTTGAATTTTAATTGGCTTTTCTGAATTTTCTGGAGTTTAAAACCTATTTTAAAATTTAAAAAGTATTTTAAAGTATAAAAATTAATTACCAACAGTCATTGGAAATAATTTTATTAAGTCCAAAATATCTCCAGAAGCTTCTGTGAATTTTTCTACAATTTTTGGAGGTATTTTCATATTTTTCTGAGGCCTAAATAATTTCCTAGCCTTTTCTGAAAATCAAAATCAAATTATAAAATTAAAAATCCCTTCCTCACCCTCCGGCCGACGCGTGGACGGCCCAGATCCGCCCACGTCGCCGCCTGGCCCATCCAGGCCGCACCTCCCCTCTCCCTCACTGCCTCGCGGGCCCGGCCCGTCCGCACCCGCTCCTCTCCTCTCTGACCTACGGGCCCTGCCCGTCAGTCGCCCGCGCCCCGCTCCCGCTGCCACCCGGGCCCCGCCTGTCAGGCCGTCGTCTTCCCCGCGGAGCGCCGCCTTCCTTTCTCTCCTCCCCTTTCCTTTCTTGCGCCGGCGACCGTTTCCCCCGCGGATCCCCTCCTTCCTTTCCCGGCTCCCTCCGATTTGGAATCCCGCGCGACGGAATCCCCATAACGCCGCCCCCCCCCCTTTCCTTTCTCGCCTCCCCTTTCCCGTCTCTCCCCTTCCCTTCCTTTTCCCGGCCGCCATCTTCGGCGAGCAATCGTGCGCCCGTGTCCCCTCCTCCGCCCTATAAAAGCGCCCCCTCGGCCTGCCTCCCTCCGCCCAACACCCCGACGCGCTCCACCTCCCTTCCCGAACCCCGTAGCGCCTTGCCACCGAGCCACCTCCCTCTCCGAGCTCCGCCACACTCCGGCGAGCAATTGCCGATGCCGCGAGCATCCCCAGAGCCCGCCACTGCCACTCCGAGCACCGAACCTCCTCGACACCTCGGCCGCCTCTCCCCGCCGCCGGAGCACCGTCGCACCGGAGGACCCGTGCTGCACCGTCGTCCTACCTCGTCGCCGGCCGTCTCCGCTCTTCGCTGAACCCCGTCGACCCCGCCGTCGTCTTCTACTCCACGCTAGGACCCCGTTTTTGAACTCCCCCGAACCTCACCGACCACCCCTCGCCGCCGGCAACCTGCCTCCGTCCACTGCTGCCCGGCCCCCTTCCAGCAGGTACCTCAAGGGAATTACCTACCCTTTATGGGTAGGCAAAGCCTCCCCGCCCGACTGGTTATCACCGCTCTCCCTTCTCCCCCTTGGCTCCCTCGGCGCGCGTTCGAGCCCCCGGCTTCGCACGCTGAGGTTGAGCCTTTTCCTCATTTTTCCGCGCTGACAGATGGGCCCCACCTGTCAGCGGCCGCCGGTCTGCGCTGGCCACTGTCGTCTGGGTCCCACCCGTCTGCGTCAGCCTCTGACAAGTGGGTCCAGAGCCAGTGGGTCCCACCTGTCAGTGACCAACAGCGAATATGGTCACTGACAGAGGGGTCCCACATGTCAGTGATCGCCTGTGGGCTTACTGTTCAGTCGGTTCCACCTGTCATAGACTCAGAATAAAGAATTAAAAATAAAAGATTAAGAATTAAATAATTCTAGTGGGTCCCACCTGTCAGAAATTTCGTAATTTCTGGAATTATTCAAACTGAGAAATTCAAATGAGCATAACTTTCTCATTTTAACTCCAAATTTAGCCATTCAAATTTCTAAATTCATCTAAAATCATAATCTATCTAAATTATTCAAACTGAGAAATTCATAAATTTTGAATTTTTGAATTTGATTTGATTTGATTTGCTTTGTTGCTCTGTCTTTTCGCGCGTAGAATCCAACGTTGTCGACGATCTCTCCACCCAGCAGCAGGAAGACCTAGAGAGCGTGCAAGATGGCAAGTCTCCTTTGATCATCTTGAACCTATGATTTTGAAATGTTTTAATTATTTTTAAATTATGTGCATTGCTATTTACATAAAAGATTAGTTTAAATCCTAAGGTATTAGTTACCCCAACTTTGTTATGCCCTCAGTTGAAATTGAATGCCATGTACCCTTGTCTCCTTAGGATTTCCTTTGGCTCTTTAATGAGATTATTATATTCAGTTGTGAATAATTGATTGGTAGTATAATGCTTAGTCATGCTAATTAATACCTTTGAAATATTGAAAATCGGAAATTATGATTTATTGTAATACCCTTGTGGTTATAAATTTAGTGGTAATTGGAGTTACCACTGTTCTTTTAAAATAAAATAAAACATGAAAGTTGGTTTAGATTAGGGTGGATGGTTAGTTTGGGTTGGTGCGGCAAGCACGAGATCTTGTAAAGTGTATGTTCCACCCTAGTCAATTAAGGACCGACGCTTGTGTTTGTCCAGACTGAGCACTACCGTACAACCCTAAGTCTATATGGGTACGATCTAGCTGATTAACTCATGATTGTCTAGTTTAGGTGCCACCAATGGAAAGTGGGTGCCAGGGATTTACTGGTTATTCACAGTGAGGGACAGGGATTTACTGTACTCATATGGCGCAAGAGGGGGCTTCGGATTGGGCAGATTTAACCCTTCTGCGGTGAAACCTCAGCGGGTGGTGTCTAGCTAGACTAGAGTGAGGTAAAGGCTTTGTAATATTTTATCTGTGTCACATACCAAAGGAAGCGTGGTGACTGTTAAGATAATTTATCTCTTGGGGGTAAAGTTGTACAACCTCTGCAGAGTGTAAAACTATTCGAATAGCCGTGCCCACGGTCAAGGGCGGGCAAGGAATGCATTTACATGGTAGATTTCTGGTTTTGGTTTTAAAATCAAAGTTTTTGTATTCCGAGAGTGGAGGGAACTCTTGGAAGGGAATCCTGGCAGTTGGAGCCAGAGAGGGTGGATGTAACCCGCAGTATTTAACTTGATCAGTTGGAATTGATTAAACTAGTGTTGGTAGATGGAACCTTCACTATAGAATTAATGATAGTTATGTTAAAACAGTTACCTTGCCAAATTGATGCCTTCGAAAATGATTAGTAGTAATTGAAATTAAAATATTGCTTTGTGCAAAAGAACCATATAGCCTTCCTTTGTCAAGCCTTGCATCTATTGCATTTTCCCAAGACTTGCGGAGTACTTTATGTACTCACATGCTGCACTCAAAAATAAATCTCAGAAGAATACGAAGCTCAAGAAGGTGACTATGACTACTTCGCTTGTGGATTCGACGAAGGATTCCCGAAGTACTAGGTCGCGCTTCCCCAGTCAATTGCCTGTGGCGTATTGATGGGTCTTCATCGAGTTTATCTTTTGCTTCCGCTTTATTTCATGTGTGCGAGGTCTTGAAACCTCAATTGTAATAATGAGACCTTTCGGTCAGTACTCTCAATTATTGTAATAACGCGATGCTGGTGATGTATTCATTTCTGTTTAACTGTGTGCACTAGCTTTGATCTGGGACTAGTGCAGTAATACACAGAGGGTCCGGGTTCAGAAATCCGGGGTCCCGACATTAGCTCTGAGCAATTGGAAAGAAATTGGATATCTTGTAGTGCAAGGATCAGGAACGGGTTCTGTTCGCCCCTCATCAGTTGAATGGACTTGCATCCTAGTGGTGGGATACTTTCACCGCCTCTCATGCCAATGCCCAGGCCATTAACTAAAATGAGTTTGTGTAGAATTTTCACAAGGCTCACATCCCTACTGGCACCATTACCTTGAAGAATAAAATGTTTCGAGCTCCATGCAAGGAAGCCGCTCAATGAATGAGTACTTGCAAAAATTCAATCAACTGGCACGTTACACACCAGAAGGTGTAGCAATCGATGAAGCAAAATAAGAGAGATTTTTGGAGGGTCTGAATGATAATATTTTGGTGTAGTTGCTATCCAACGATTATGAAGACTTTAATTAGTTGGTCAGCAAGGCTATTCACTAGAAGAGCAAGCACATAGAAATGGAAAACCAAAAGAGAAGAATGGCCACCCAGAAGGTCAGCCCTGGAGGTTTTGCCAAAGCCCATGGTACCCAGCCACAATCTATCAATTTTAGGCTAGTAGCAAGCCAATCATCTTTCTAGGCCAACCCCCGAATCCTTAGGCAGTTCACATTCTTCCTATTGGTCAACCAGTGTAGAAGAGTACCACTTCGTCTAACGAGTAACCTGCTTTTACTACAAGGAGACATGGCATTTTTCCAAGTCCTATCCCAAGAAGCTCCAAGCAACAGCTAATGCCAGTGCATCAGGAAGTCAGAATCAAGGTTAACACTTCAAGAAGCTGCAGAACTTTGCCAAAGGACGTGTAAATCACATCACCGCTGAAGAAACCCAGGCTACACCAAACATTGTACTGGGTATATTTCTAGTAAACTCAGTACCAGCTTCAGTTCTTTTTAATTTCGGAGCTTCCCATTCATTTATTTCCATAGCTTTTGCAGTTAAGAAGGGGTTGGGTATGATTCCTCTTAGCAATCCTATGATAGTTCAATCCCCGGGAGCAGAAATGAGAGCAAGAACCTTGTGTCCAAAGGTGGAATTGCTTGTAGAAGGGATCCTATTCCTAGCCGACCTAATGGTATTGGAATCCTAGGGTTGGATGTAATACTTAGAATGAACCGGTTAGCCCAGAACAATGGTCAAATAAATTTTACTACCCGATCCATCACCCTCATCAATGATCAAGGAGTAGAAGTAATCTCCACCCATGCAATCCCCATAGAAGAAGAGTGTGTTATTAACCATCTTGAAGGTCTAGATGAAATGCCAATTATTTGAGAATACCCAGATGTATTTCCAGAAGACTTACCCGGAATGCCACCGAATAGTAAGATTAAGTTCATGATTGACCTAGTCCCTAGCACTGCTCCAATCTCCAAGAGACCATATCATGTGCTAGCTAATGAGTTAGTTGAGTTAAAGAAGAAATCCAAGAACTGGAGGATAAAGGCTATATCCACCCAAGTTCATCACCTTAGGGAGCACCAGTTCTCTTTGTCAAGAAGAAGGATGGTAGTATGAGAATGTGTGTGGACTATAGAGCACTCAATGATGCTACCATCAAGAACAAGTATATGTTGCTCAAGATCGATGATCTTTTTGATCAGTTAAAAGGAGCTAATGTTTTCTCCAAATAGATTTGAGGTTAGGGTACCATCAGTTGAAGATCCGTGTCGAAGATATACCAAAGACTGCATTCTCCACCCATTATAGATAGTATGAGTTCACCGACATGTCCTTCGGACTAACAAATGTACCAGCTTATTTCATGAGCATGATGAACAGTGTGTTCATGGAGTACCTGGACAAGTTTGTAGTGATCTTTATTAATGATATCCTCATTTATTCTAACAATGAGAAAGAGCATGAAAATCATCTTAGGATAATCCTAGAAAAACTCAAAGAGCACCAGCTTTATGCCAAGTTCTGTAAGTGTGAGTTTTGTGTAAGGAAAGTTGCTTTTCTTGGTCATATTGTGACAGTACAAGGAATTGCAGTTGATCCTTCCTGGATAGAAGTAGTAACAGTGTGGAAGCAACCCAAGTCAGTAACCGAGGTCAGAAGTTTCCTTAGACTTGCCAGATACTATCACCATTTCATAGTAGGATTCTCGGAGTTAGCCAAGGCAATGACTCAGCTTCTGAAGAAGGAGAATAAGTTTGAATGGTCAAAAGCCTGTGAGTAGAGCTTTCAGACTCTTAAGAACAAGCTAGTCTCAGCACTAGTGCTTTTTTGCCAGATGTGCGCAAGGATTTTGAGGTTTTCTATGATGTCTCCCGTCAAGATATGGGATGTGTCTTAATGTAAAAAGGCAGGGTGGTAGCCTATGCATCACGCCAGCTAAGACCTCATGAGTGCAGTTACTCTACTCATAACTTAGAATTAGCAGCAGTAGTGCATGCCTTGAAAATCTAGTGGCACTATTTCATTGGTAATCATTGTGAGATCTATACGGACCATAAGAGTTTGAAGTACATCTTTACCTAAGCAAAGCTCAAACCAAGATAGTGAAGATGGTTAGATTTAATCAAAGATTATGACATCAAAATTCACTATCATCTAGGCAAAGCCAATGTTGTGGCAGATGCACTAAGCAGAAAATCTTATGCAAACTGTACTTTGTCAGAAGAGGATCATACCCAACTCTAGGAGAGAGCTTCTTGTTTAAGTCTAAATTCTATAGACCAAAGTATTCTCTCAGCTTTAGAGATCCACTGCCCTACCTGACCAGATCAAGGAATCTTAGAAGGTTTATGAGGATATTCACGAAATAAGGAAGAATATGACAAGAGGAAAAACCACCAGATTCAGCACAGATGAACATAGAACTATTTGGTTTGAGAACTGTATTTGTGTACCCAATAATCAAGATATCAAAGATATGATTTTATGAGAAGCCCATGAATCTCCATACTCAACTCACCCATGTTGTACCAAGATGTACCAAAACCTTAGAGAAAGATATTGGTGGGTTACCATGAAGAGAGAAAAATTTTGAATTTGTTGAAGCTTGTGACATGTGCCAAAAAGTCAAGGCAGAACATCAGATACCTGCTAGACTTTTGCAACCCTTGCCAATACTTGATTGGAAGTGGGAAGAGATTAGCATGAATTTTATCACTGGACTTCCTAGGACTCAATTCGGTCATGATTCAATTTGAGTGGTAATAGACCGATTAACTAAAGTGGCTCATTTCATACCTGTGAAGACCACCTACTCTGGAAGCAAGTTAGTAGAACTGTATATGTCTAGAATTGTGTGCTTGCATGAAGTCCCCAAAAAGATAGTATCAGATCGAGGTAGTCAGTTCACTTCCTAATTTTGGTAGAAACTTCATGAAGAGTTAGGGCATAAGCTTAACTTCAGTATAACTTATCATCCCTAGACTAATGGCCAAACAGAACAAGTTAACCAAGTGCTAGAAGATATGTTGAGAGTTTGTGCTTTGGATTTTAGGAGAAGTTGGGATCATACCTTACCCTACACTGAGTTCTCTTACAACAATAATTACCAGGCTAGTCTTCAGATGGCACTCTTTGAAGTACTATATGGTAGGAAGTGTAGAACAACCTTACTTTGGGAACAACCAGGAGAGTTTCAAGACGTTGGACCTAATCTACTTCAAGATGCTAAAGAGAAAGTAGGGAAAATCAAGGGTATATTGAAGATTGCCCAATCTCGATAGAAAAGTTATGCCGACAATCGTCAATGGGACTTGTCCTTTGAGGTTGGAGACTTTATTTATCACAAAGTATCTCCACTCAAAGGAGTCAAAAAGTACCATACTAAAGGGAAACTTACACCAAGATTTGTGGGACCATTCAAGATATTGAGCCGTAAAGGAGAAGTTGCATACCAATTGGAGTTGCCACCTTCCATGACTAAAGTACATGACATCTTCCATGTATCTCAATTAAAGACGTATCTTCGAGTACCCACGGAGCAAGCAGCACTTGAGACCCTTAATTTTCAAGAAGACCTCACCTATAGGGAACAACCAATTAAGATCCTTGTGACAATAGAGTGTTAGACTAGGAGAAAAAACTATTCATTTCTGTAAAGTTTAATGGAGCAATCACTCAGAAGATGAAGCAATGTGGGAGCGGGAAGAAGATCAAAATACCAACCATCCCCATCTTTATGCTAGCCAGTCCAAATCTTGAGAATGAGATTTATCTTAAGGGGTTAGCTTTGTAACACCCCAAAATTTTATTTGCTTTTTATTATAATTTATTAAAATTTTCTAGTTTTTCTTTTAAAATATAGAGCAAGAAAAACCTAAATTGTGTATTTCTAAAGGCCAAATAAAGTTGATTTTATTTTTGCTAGGTTCCTCTTGAGTTGTATTTTATTTAGAATTTTTTAGAATTTGTGGGATTTATTTGCTACTTTTTAAGCCTATTTAGCGTTTCTTGGCTTTTCTAAAAATCAAAAAGGAATTTTAATCCCCATTTATCTCCCAGGCTGACACCTACATGGCCGGGATTGACCTTCGATGCCATGTGGCTACATCCCATGCGCTCGCTCCACTCCCTCTCTCTCTCTCTTTCCGCGCTGACAGTCCGGATGCATCCGATTGACACGCGTCGCCCATCCATCACTCCCGCTCGCCCGCCTCTCTCTCCTTTCCTTTGTCACTAACAATGGGGCCCACCCATCAGGCCCTTCTCCCTCCCTTTCCTTCCTTCTTCCTCCGACTACTGCCATGGCCGTGCTCCCCGAGCTTCAGTGCTTCAGTTTCCTTCTGTTTTCTCTTGGCGTGGGTGGCCATTAAGACCCCCTAATCATGCCGCACTCACCCCACCGTCTCTCCCCCTTTAATCGCAGATCCACTGTGCCACACTGCCTTTGGCCGCCATAACTCCAACGAAGAAAATGCCATCCGTTTCCTCTCCCCCCAAGCGCTATAAGAACCTCCACGAGCACCCCCGGTTCATGCCGCACCTTGCCCTTCCCTCAGTCTCTCCTCATGTGTGCCCGAGAGCTCCCGTGTCATGAACCTCCTCTCATTGGCCTCCTAATAACTCCGATGAGCAATTCTAGTGAACTCGAACCTCTTCACACCTCACCAACACTACCTACACACCGCCGTGCCCGTGCGAATACCCTCCGCTATCAGAGCCGAACGCCACCGCCGCTTCTTCCTCGTCACTGGCCGCCTCCGAGCACCTCCGAGTTCCGTGCCAAGGTGGAACAAAACCCCCTTTGCCTTCTTTTACTTTTGCAAGCCTCGCTGACTGTCACCATCTACCGGAGCACTGATGACCCTTGGGCTTAATGCGCCACCATTAGCCAGTGGGTCCACGTCAGTAGCCCGAGCTAAGGTGGCTGCCATGTGGTAGGCGACACAAGCAAAGCTAGCCCAACCAGTGCCATGCCAGCAACCCAAGCCATTTTTGCCAACTCATCAGCCATGTCAGCACCACCTGGACGCCACATCAACAAAAGTATCTAGTCAACTTCCACGTGTAACGCTGACATCATAAATCTGAATTTTTCTTTAGAAAAATAATTCCTCCAAAAACTGAAACTCCCTGCTGACATCATAATCCTGATTTTCCAATAGAAAAATAATTCCAAAAAATCCCAATTTGTCTTTTTCTTAGTATTTGAATTTTCCAGAGCTCGTTCTTCTTCGTTGTAACTCCGATTGAACCCATCCAAATTTCTAAATTAATCTAAAATTATAGATTATCCATTTATGCCCTATTTTGTATTTTTTGGATTTTATTTATATCTATTTTCTTTCCTTATTTTCATGTGTAGACTACGATGTTCCAAGAGAGTAACTCTACGACGATTCACAACATTAAGACACTGAGTAAGGCAAGTTACACCTTTGATGATGTTGATCCTAGTAATTCAAATTATGTATATTCCTTTTAATTATTATGTATGCATACTTTAATTCAAACATAGTGTAAATTTGATTTAAACTTTAGTTAAAACCAAATCCTTTGTATATGGCCAAGATTGACATTGAACACTCATATACCCTGTCACCTTAGATGATAATCTAGTTAGTACAATAATATTGATTGGAAATTTTGTAGCGAAGCTTAGCCATGCTCAGAATAATTCTAAGAGGGGAGATCTTTTCACATAAAATGATGAGTTCTAAAATATATTCTTGTCTTCGGTGAGTCAAGAAAGTCTATGAAATATTTGACAAAATAAAACATAAAACTTGGTTTAGACTTAGGCAAATGGATGGTGGTGGGTGTTTGCTGACACATGTTGTTGTTTAGAGACATAACATTGATGCCTAGCACAAAGGGTACGTGGGAAATGCCTAAGTCAATTAAGGACCGGTCTGTGAGCTACTGCTATAAAGCCACGTCATAATATCACAAGTCTGCTTTGGGATAGACCTGGCTAATTAATTTATGAAGTCCCAACTTTTGTTTCACTATAGATTGAATGTGAGCATGGCGTAGGCCACGTGAACTCTCACACGGCACAAGAGGAGGTCCCAACTTGTGAATTCATGTTGCGGTGAAACTGTAGCGGTGACGTAACCAAGTTGGTGGCTTAACATTGTAAAGGGCTTGTCATGAACTCTTCGCCGCACACCTAAGAAAGTGTGCTAATCGCGTGGCAATACGAGAGGACATATCATGTGGGTAAAGTTGTACCACCTCTGTAGAGTAAACAAACTATCCTAGATAATTGTGTCCACATTCATGGACATGCTAAGTAAAATTTTTCACATATTAGACTTTAGTTTTCGAAAACTAGTTTTAATGGAAATATTGAAATCATTTTGGAGAAGGATGGTCCGGGTGGTTTGCCTGAGGATAGATTAATGTTGGGCCAGTGCCTGCAGTAATGATATTATTTTACTTAAAGTATAGTTTCTATTTATTGTATTAAATTTAGCTTTGTGTCTATTTACAGTATTTGCTTCAATATTGCTTTACACACAAATAACCTTATTATGCCTTTCTTTGAGAATATCTATGCATTCATCAAATATGTTATTTGTCATGGTGTAACTTGTGCTGTACTTTATGTGCTCACCTTGCTTAAATTCTGTTGCCAGAGGATGACTACATCAACTACAGTGAAGAACTCGACGAGTAGGACACGTCTTTCAGTTATTCACCTGTGGGCAGGATTGATGGGCTGCTACACTTTATTTTACCTTCTGCTATCTTACGCTTATGTTTGGCTTATGGGCCGTGATGATGTAAACTTGGCCATAAGGCCCGTAGTCTTTTCATATAATAAAGTTCATCATTGTGCATGATATGTATTCCTGTTAACCTTGTGTGCACTAGCTTTTCCTAGATTAGTACAGTTTACATAGATGATCCGGGGGTATTGTTTTCAAATCCGACATTAATTATCATCCGGCGGACTAGCTCTTACACATAATTATCATTCACCATAATTTGTCCATCTAATGTAGTTTACTAAGATTCATAAACCAATTCAACAAGAATTAAAGTACATAGGAGTGAGACCCACTCCTAAATTGGAGCAAAAAACAGACCACTCCTAAATTAGAGCAAAAACTACTAAACTAGATCTCTCTTTCCTTGCAACTAAAAAGTGCACAGATCTAGCTAGAATATAATGCATTTCTTATATATAGTACCAACTAATCTTAGATCACGAAGAACAAAGGGATACATAAGTACTCTTCCAAATCTCCGGCCACCTTTTCACCAAATTGCCTCAAAGCTGTCGTCTCCTCATAAACAGAATATCTTTCAAGAGGAGCATTTTTAATAACACAATGAATATCACAGACGGCTTTTCATAAAAACCATTTGTGATAAGTCACAGACAGTTTTTTATTACAAATCCTCTGTGATGTATCACTGACACTTTTTCACAAAAAATTATCTGTGATAGGTCATACATCATAGACAGTTTATTATTACGAACCGTCTGTAATGTATCATAGACGGTTTGTGTAAAAAATTGTTTGTGATAAGTAGGCCATCACTGATGGTTCTTATCATCGGTTGCAACATAGACGGTCGCGCTAGAAAAACCGTCTAAGATAGCTACGCTCCAGTTTAATACTGATGAATTCTGTAGAACTATCTGTGATGAGGCGTCTAGTATAACCTTTTCTATAGAAGTGATTCCTACATTTTTGCTGTGAGACATCCAAACACATTTTTTGAATAATTTTTGTGGTCCTATTTCCTGTGGGATTCGAAGTCATGTCATTCTAATATTGTGTTTTTCCTATTTCTACTTTTTTTTTTTTACGATACATGCATTCTAAAGAGGCCCTGGTATTTATTGGCATGTGCATTGCATGGTCACCATTTTCTCTAGTATCGACTATACCACCCTCAATTAGTCGATTTCGCTTAAGTTTCACTAGTCGATGTTAAACTAATTGCCGTGGAAAAGCACCGATATGGGGCATTAGCAAACAATTAAAGAGAACCTACCTAGGGCAAATGCTAAAAAAGATAAGAGTTTACGAAAAAAATTCATATGTATTTTTTTTGGCAATACGCCCACTTGTCATAAATGGAAATATTTTTTTATAAAGTCAAACAAATGGCCAAAATCAAATTAAGAAGATGCTATTTTCCGACAGCTTGCGTGATAAGGCTAGACTATATATAAACGTGCATATAAAAACAAGCTAGCCTGCTACCACTGCTACATTTCCAGGTCACCTAACTCTGCAAGTAGGGATGCAAACAGATTGAATATAGACGGATAATGTCTCTACTATATTTGTTTTCATATTTTTTCTCGGATGCGGATCCGAATATGGATACCTCGGATATGAATACAAATACAAATAATATCGAATACAGATACGGAGCGAATACGAATCGAAACAAATACGGTCACGAATATTTATCGGAACATGAAAACCCCTTAAACTATACATCCAAAATCAATGAAAACACATAAATAGTTTATCTTGTCAAAACATTAATTAAATCTAAACAAGCAAAAGTATTTTTATCCACAATAGTCATACCATTGTACAGATTTTAAATCTTCAAATGGCAGCTAATTTTTTTAAAAGTCCTAAATAATTCTTAATGGATTTCTACCATTTACATGTGACTAATAAATTAATCAAGAATTTAAATTTGCATCAGAATGATTTAAATAGCAGTACATCAATTTAATCGATACAAATTTTAATCTACTGACAATACTAAATTTATTGTTAATAAACATAAATATTTGCTAGTGTTGTTTGTAATTTAATATGACTAGGGAACCTAATGCCTAATGGTAATGGAGGCTTATGTCTTGGTTGGGCTAGTGGGCTGGTGGCAAGGGAGATGAGAGAGGCTGACTTGGGCTGCGCAATATTGGACTGAAATCCTGGATATCCAATTTAGTATTATCCGGATAATCCGTATTTGTATCCGTATTCGTCGGATATCAGGCCTACTGTATTCGTATTCGTTTCCGACAAAAAATCCGTATTCGTATCCGATCCGAGAATTATCCGAAGAAAATCCGATCCGACACAATCCGTATTCGTTTTTATCCGGATCGATCGGAAACTATCCGATCCGTTTTCACCCCTATCTGCAAGTGATCATTAACAAATCGGATTCTGCTGCCAAGTAGAATATTGAATATTCCAACAATCAAACCGAAGAACTAAAATATCCACTCGCATCAAAATCAAAGGCTCAAAGAAACATAACAGATTACATTGACTCGACTCGAGATCGATCTCAGTTGTAAATTGTAATTAAGATTAAGAAATGAGCAAACAAGTGTTCAAATTGAGCTCAGTTTTTGTAATGTAGGTGGTTTTGTGTACTCTGCGATGCCGATTGTTTTATTCAAGTACATATATTAATTAAGTATGGTTGCTGGTTAGGCGACCTAACATCGATCCTTGTCTACCTTAATTTGATCATGGGCTGCACGACCTTAATTGGAATATTGGATTTAATTGGTAGGTTTGGGAATAGTTGACCTGACAAGTTTAGGTTAATTTTGAAGTCTTTTGGAGCCGTAGTCTAAGTCTAACCACGCGGCTGCACGAGCTTAATTAGACGTATGGATATTACTCACGTGCATTGAAGCTAGACAGATCATCTGGGGCTCAGCAGGAAGAGAGACAAGGAGATTAAAACGAAAGGGGGAAATGGCATGCATGCATGTGATCAATCAATCTGCAGGGTCAGCTGTTAAGGATATGCAGACGAAAGCTCGCGTTCTTTTGCGTGCTTATACAGTATAGTTGCGAGCACTTGCCACCTAATTAAGATGGTGTGTTTGGGATTTGCCGCTCTAAACATTTTTGTTGAGAAATTGCCAGTCCAAAGACGAAAATAGCTATGATTTGTCATTATTCACGTATTTATTTTTCTTTTTAGCCCCGAAAATATATGTAAAAAAACGGAAATACCCCTTTTCTTGTTCACATCCTCCATCAATCTCTCACTCCCCCTTATCCCTTCTCTTTCTTGCTCTCCACCTCCTCCTCCTCCTCCTGCCACCACGCGCCCGCTTCCGGCGAGATCCTCGTCACCTACGATCACCGCGACGGTGCACGTTGCCGCTTTCAGCAGCCGCTTCCTCCCTAGCGGCGACGTCGTCGCTACCATCTGCGCCCCGCTTTGCCCCAAAAAATGATGGGTTTCTTTCCTGCCATTATTACGTGACCTCAACGTAGCTGATGTTAGCCGCCTCCCCCGCGTCCGCCTCCCCCCGGGCCGGCGCCGCCTCCCCCGCGTCCGCCGTGCGCCTCGCCTGCGCCGCCCGGGGCCACGCCCACGGGCCGCTGCCGCGCCTGCGCCGGCCGGGGTTTTTTTTCATTTTGCCCCCTGACGCGTGGTGCCCATGTGTAAGTGAGATAGAGAGGGAGGTGGAGCTGTACCAAACACTTTGACGAATCTCAGATCCACGATGGAGCTGCTCCACGGTGGATCCAGCTCCAGATCCACCTTTTAGGTGGATCTGGAGCTGGTGGAGCTCTGCCAAACAGGCCCTTAGCGCCTCTACTTTGGGTGGGTACTGAAGGCTACTGACTGTAAGAGCAACTCCAGCAGGGCCCGTACTTGAGCCCTCATCCTACTTTTGAGGGTCGAGGGGCAAAAAACTCACTCCAGTAAGGCCCCTACTTGAGCCCTCAAAAGTAGGGGGCCCTCAAATCTCCCCCTCGAGCCCTCATTCCTGGGGGGTCTGGAGGGAGCCCCTACTTTTGAGGGCTCAAGTAGGGGCCCTGCTGGAGTGAGTTTTTTGCCCCTCGGCCCTCAAAAGTAGGATGAGGATGAGGGTGGGTCCTATGTGTCATCCCCTCTAAGAATGAATTTGAGGGTCCTGTTTTGAGGGCTCCTGCTGGAGTGTTGCCTAAAAAACAGAGCCCTCAAAAGTAGGGAGAGTTCTCAAATAAAAAGTAGAGGCCCTGTTTTTGAGGGCTACTGCTGGAGTTGCTCTAAGAAGAACCGTAATGCTTTTTATTGTTAAGATAATTAGTGAATTTACCCGAGTAATTATATGCCTAGATATTATTTTATAATTATTTTTAATATATAACTTTATTGTCTATAATTAAAATATAATTATATTTACTATAACAAATTTAATATACATATATGATTAATCTGCACTAATCTAACCCTACCAAAATATGTAGAGATGATTATCTTTTTCTCGATTAATGTAAGAATTTTTAAGATTTTTTTAAACATTATTGTGGGATTTTCGTGTTCTCAAATGAAGGAGGTGTCTTAAATCTCACTAATTATTTTTATTTATATAGATTAGCAGAAGCTAATTAATAATTTACAGTCCCAATACACTACTACAGAAAAAGTTATCACAGACGGTTCAAAAATGTCATCACAGACGGTTTTGTGAGCCGTCTGAATTTATGGGTCAGTAATGATACGAGGTCATCACAGATGGTTTTTGAACCGTCTGTGGTGCAAATATCACAGATAACTAAAAACCGTCTGTGATAGTTATAATCACAAACGGTTTTTAGTTAAAAACTGTCTGTGATATATAGTTATCACCGACGATTCTAGTTTAGAACCGTCTATGATATGTAAATATCACAGACGGTTCTTAACTAAAAACCGTTTGTGATATTTATAAATCACAGACGGTTTTTAGTTAAAAACCATCTGTGATATTCCCTTCTAACCTATTTCTGTTTATTGGCTAGTCTCAGGAAATGCTAGCCATGCCCTCCGAAACAAGCAGATCAACATATACATGTATACATCCAATTCACATCTCAATTCATTTCACAAACATAAACACATCCATTTTTATTAAGATTAGAGTCTACCATTACAATATCCCAAAACAACAAGTAGGTTACACAATAAGAACAGAGAAAAAGCAAAGATCCTCTATGCCTTCTCGTCCCTGATGCAATGCATGAGATGGATGTCTTTGACGCCCACCATCATCGGCGTTGATTGAGTGTCTGCACGGTTGGCACGAGCTAGTTGCTTCTGCGGTGTCTTGCGTCCCATAGACTTGTGCGTCGTCTGCAAGGAGGAGGAGGACCGCAAGGAGGAGGAGAACAACAAGGAGGAGGCCAGCAAGGAGGCTGGGTTTTGGTTATATTTATAGGGGAGGGAGAGGCGAGAGTGCGAAATTTTTTGCACGGGAACAAAGAGGCGGAGCTACAATCCTTGGGTGAGGATTAGTGGATTTCTATTGGCTATGATTGGGTTGAGGAGGATCCACGGGACCAGCGGTCAGATTATCACAGACGGTTGGTAGTTAGAACCGTCTGTGATGAATGAATATCACAGACGGTTCTATGTACCAACCGTCTGTGAATTAGAGCACAAAATTTTATATACCAATGCAATATAAACAACTAGTCTGAAAAGATAAAATAGCAAAGTTTTATGTGGCTTATATATACTCATTTGAAAGGTTTCGATGAGATCTATAACTTTTCTGTTGAAGCAAAATCCAAATTCTGAAAGGAAGACCAAGAAAAAGGGTAAAAACAGAAACCAAAAACTTGCGACGCAGGTTTATATCCAAAGATGGCCGATTTTTGGGTTCTTGGAGGGTGACTAGTGCAAGCTGGTCAATTGTTTTTGGATCGGGCTCGTCGTTAGCTTTCCAACAAGTACAAGAATGTCAAAAATGGACACCGTATGCAAAAGTTATGCCCGTTTTACTGAAGGTGTCTCAAAACTGAATCCTACTCACACTCAGACGAGAAATTATGAAATTTTAGGGAATTGCAGGCGGGAAACATATCACAAAAGGTTTTTAATACGAACCATCTGGATAATCAATTTATCGCAGACGGTTTTTAATAAAAAACCGTCTGTGATAATTCCAGATTATCACAGATGGTTTTTAATATGAACCGTCTGTGATAATCAGCTTATCACAGACGGTTTTTAATAAAACCGTCTATGATACTAAAATATCACACATGGTTCATCGGTAAGAATCATCTGTGATACTCATTTTCTCCGACGCGATCAACACAGACGATGTCCAAATTAAAACCGTCTGTGTTAGTGTCGGTCACAGACGGTTTTGTCAAATCGTCTGTGATTTGTCGTCTAGTATTAGGTTTTCTGTAGTAGTGATAGTTCTAATTTCCAAGAATAATGCTATTGCTCTGGAAGATACGTACGTACTTAACCACGTATGCACACACACAGCATGCACACCGGCCACACTGTTAAGTAACCACCAACTTGTCAGCTTAATTAACTAACACTACTACAGAAAGCCTAATACTAGACGGCCAATCACAGACGGTTTTGTTAAACCGTCTGTGATCGACACTAATACAGACAATTTTAATTTGGACACCATCTGTGTTGGTGGCGTCGGAGAAAACGAGTATCACAGACGGTTCTTACCGATGAACCGTCTGTGCTACTTTAGTATCACAAACGGTTTGTGTTAAAAACCGTCTGTGATAATATGGAATTATCACAGACGGTTTTTTATTAAAAACCATCTGTGATAATGATGCTACGCATTTATTACGCTACTTAGAACTGTATCTGTCTTTATTTCGATCCAGATCTAGCTGGTGCTTTACTCTTTCGCTCAGGAAGCAAGCTAGGCGATTTCAGGAGGCAGAGATTGAGCTTTGAAGCAGAGATTGAGCTTTGAAGATTCATGCTTTCCTTTTTTTTCTCTAGATATGGTTAGTAATGAAATTTATTTTTCTCTGCATTTACAATTTAGATGTAAGCAATTGGTGAGTGTTATTAAAGATGTTTGCAAAATTGTTGGTTATATAATACCTGTTGTGTTTATAATATGAATTAAGCTAGCAAAGACTGAAAGCATGTGGTATATATATATGTGTAGTAATAATTAAATAATTTAATTTTTAATACTAAGTTGTTATATATATACATAACATAGGACCGAAGCTGGATGTATGCCGCGAGCCGTGTGAGTGAAGAGTATATTAATGGCATGTCTCTTTTGCAAGAGCTGCCGAGGAGGATATGCTGAATAAGGGGGTGGAATATATGTACTGTCTATGCACTGACTGTGAGAATTTAAAGATGTTTAAGAACCGAGGGCACATTGAAGCACACTTGATTAGGAGGGGTTTTAAAAAGGGTTATACGTGTTGGACCAGTCATGGCGAAGTCAATGATCATTTGCCGCCGGATGACATTGCTGGGGAAGTGAATGATATGCCGCCAGATGACATCGCCGGTGAAGTGAATGACATGCCGCCGGATGATGTCGATTGTGGTTCGGATTCGGATAGGTTGCACGATGACAATCTGGACCAAATGCTTCGCGATGTAGAAGAGAACTATGATGAGAGAGAGTATGTTAAATTCCGGGGCTTGATGGAGGACTCAGAGAAACCTTTGTTCACATGCTGCAAGTCAAAGTACACGAGGTTGTCGGCCGTGATTGAACTGCTGAAATTGAAGGCAAGCAACGGTTGGTCTGACAAGAGTTTCACGGCGCTGTTAGGTCTTTTAGCGGACATGCTTCCGGAGGGAAATGAGTTGCCTAAAACCACGTATAAAGCCAAGAAGGTTCTTTGTCTGTTGGGAATGGAAGTAGAAAGAATACATGCATGTCCGAACGACTGTATCTTGTACCGTAAAGAGTATGCAAACATGCATGTATGTCCGGTGTGCAATGCATCCCGATACAAACGTAACAATCAATCAGATGACGACGAGGAAACAGAGGCGAAGAAAGGACCTCCTGCTAAGGTGGCATGGTATTTTCCTATAATTCCCCGTTTGAAAAGGATTTTTGCAAATCTAAAGGAGGCAAAATTGCTGCGTTGGCACTCGGAGGAGCGCAAGAAGGATGGAATGCTAAGACACCTTGCTGATTCCGCCCAGTGGAGAAACATCGATAGGAGTTTCGTAGACTTCGGTGCAGAACCAAAGAATATAAGGTTTGGACTGAGTACAGATGGAATGAATCATTTCAGTAGCATGAGCAGCCGACATAGCACATGGCTCGTGACTCTGCATGTATAACCTTCCTCCTTGGTTGTGTATGAAGCGAAAGTATATTTTTGTTGTCGATACGTATCCAAGGGCCAAAGCAACCAAGCAATGATATTGATGTGTACCTAGCACCGTTGGTGGAAGATCTAAAAGTACTATGGAACGAAGGGGTACAGGTATGGGATGCATACAAACGAAAGAACTTCACTTTGCGCTCCTTATTGTTCTGCACCATAAATGATTATCCTGCCCTTGCTAACCTATCGGGCCAGAGTACAAAAGGTGTCAAAGCTTGTACCCACTGTTTAGATGATACCGAGAGTGTGTGGCTAAGACACTCACGCAAAACGGTCTACATGCGTCACCGCCAGTTCCTTCGGAGGGCTCACCCATACCGCAAGATGAAGAAACAATTTGACGGAGAGAAGGAAGACAGTTCAGCTCCAAGGCATTTAAGGGGACACGAGGTTTATGATATGGTTAAGTATTTAGATGTTGTCCTCGGAAAGGGACGTAAATTGAGGGCTCATGAGAAGAGCACCTGGAAGAAGAGATCAATATTTTGGAACTTACCTTATTGGGAGTACCTAGATGTTCGACACTGCATTGACGTCATGCACGTCGAAAAGAATGTATGTGACAGCTTGATTGGTCTCTTACTGAACATTCGTGACAAAACAAAGGACGGCGTCAACACACGACTTGACTTGGCTGATATGGACATCAGGCCTGAGTTAGCACCGACAATAACAGATAATGGACGAACGTACCTTCCCCCTGTGTGTTACACTCTGTCCAAGGTCGAGAAAACAGAACTGTGCCAGTGCTTGCATGGTGTCAAAGTTCCGTCTGATTACGCCGGCAACGTGAAGAAACTTGTTTCGATGCAAGATTTGATGTTAAATGGCATGAAGTCTCATGATTGTCATGTGCTGATGACACAGATGCTCCCTATTGCAATTAGAAATATTTTGCCGATCAAAGTCCGAGAGACAATCATGAGGCTATGTTATTTCTTTAACACAATTGCTCAGAAGGTCATCGATCCCGAAGGACTAGATGTTTTGCAGGACGAGGTGGTGATGACTCTATGTCATCTTGAAATGTATTTCCCTCCTTCGTTTTTCGATATCATGGTCCATCTCATTGTTCACATTGTGTGGGAGATAAAAATGTACGGGCCCGTATTCCTATGTAGCATGTACCCATTTGAGAGGTTCATGGGAATTCTCAAGTCCTACGTACGGAATCGATCTCGGCCGGAGGGCAGCATCGTCGAAGGTTATGCAAGCGAAGAGGTCATTGAGTTTTGTATCGATTATATGGCTTAGACTCAACCGATAGGTGTGCCTCAATCTCGTCATGAGGGGAGGTTGAAGGGTATCGGAACTATCGGAAGGAAAGCAATCACTGCAGATATTGACACGTATACTCAAGCCCATTTCACGGTCTTGCAACACATGACTGAAGTGACGCCTTATGTCGACCAGCACAAGGATGTGCTTCGGCAACAGAATCCGGAGCGGCCGAATGTTTGGATCATGAGGCAACACAACAGTCGGTTCAACCAATGGTTGAAGGAGCAAATCGCTAGGAGCTCGCCAAGTGAGATGCTGACATGGTTGGCAAAAGGGCCAACATTTACAGTTGTGACATGGCAAGGATATGACATAAATGGCTACACATTCTATACACAGTCTCAGGATGTAAAGAGCACTAACCAGAACAGCGATGTCCGCATAGATGCGTTCAGTACCATGGGTCGAGAAACTCATACTATGGGTTCATAGAAGAGATTTGGGAGCTCGACTACGTGGTTTTCAAGATCCCCTTATTTCACTGCCGTTGGGTGCATCTCTCACAGGTGAAGGTTGACAAGTACGGTGTCACTACCGTGGACCTCCATGGATCTGGGACCCCTCTCCTTCCTCCCAAAGCAGTAAGCGCATTCCGAAGCATGGTCGGAATAGTTGCACGAGAACGAATTGAGATCACATTCAATTCGTGGAAGAGAGTGCCTGACACTCAGAAACGTGAGCTGCTGACCGAAATTTTGGCATCGTTCGAGATCCCAGAAGAACACCAAGACGCCGTGCAATGACAAACCTTGCTAGCTGCGTGCAAAGCATGGAAGAACTTCAAGAGCATGCTTGTCAAGAAATACATGGAGACGGACGAAATGCCCTTTCATAAATACCCATTCCTAGAACCACAATGGGAACAGTTCTAGGCGATGAAGACGATTGAAGATTTCAAAAGTACAAGTGTGGCGCACAAGGCCCTCCAGGCAAAAAAACACACACCCCCACAGACTTGGCACAGCTGGGTATGCGGGTAAAATCCCGCAGTGGAGGAGGGAGGATGAACGGCAACCCAACAGGACATTGCCCCGCCATTTTTCAATATCCGAGAAGACCGTGCTCATAATTGGATTAGAGCAAGGTCATCTACAACGACATCGGGGGACGTCTCCTTTCGAAACCCTGCAGACTAGCAAGTGTCCCAGCGCCTGGTAAGATATCGATCGAACTACGTAGCTTGTAATTACTCCACAACTTTGTACGAAGTGAAATGACATGTCGTGCTCTTGCAGGAAGAGCTGAGTTTTGAATCTACCCTAGGATCATTCCAGGGAACAAGGGAGAATGATATTCTCTCTGCGGCCCTGGGAAACAAGGAACACCCGGGCCGTACGAGAGGCCTTGGACTTTACGTTCCTTAGAAATATGGTTTCCAAGATGACTCCGAAATGTATCGACGTAGGAAGAGAACCAAAGCCGAGCGTGAGAAGCGGCTACGAGAAGAGATCAAGGCATCTCTTAGAGAGGAGCTAATAGGTGAGCTGGCTGATGTAGTCAGAGATGAGGTGCGGAAACATACAGAAAGTCAGCAGGCCGCCGCAGCCGCTCCTATGCTAGCTAGCCCGCACAACCGTCCGAGTAGTTGCGTGTCCAATTCGACGAAAAGCGAGGCCAGATTTCCTATGGAAGACATCCAGGTAATAATTATTATCTCTCGAATGTTTGCTCCATTGATAGGCCTATTGGAGTATCTAATTTTGTATCGTTATGTAGGAGCCTACGAAGTGCAGGCTCCAAGTGAGATATGCCTCCGTTCCCTTGTACGCTGCTTGGGGCCAAGCATATCCATCTGCTATCGGGGCTATGGTGCACGGTCAAGCTTTAGCGCCAGGCTGCGGAAAAGTTAATGTGGATGGTGTGCATGTTAATTTTGAGATAGTCCCGCTACCGAAGCCCCCTAAGCGGAGATCATGACTCTAGGGCAGGCCATTGGAACATTCATCCAGTGGCCCAAAAGCGACATCTCCCTGGAGGCTTCTGCACCGGTGGTCGGACCAGAAGGGCAGCACGAGCCAGAGCTAAATGCACTGGTGCTATCTCCACAAGGGCAATGCGAACCAGAGCTACCTGCACCGGTGCTATCTCCACGGGTGCTATTCTCGCCAAAGCAACTTGCACCAGTGCTACCATTACAGTCGACTACCATAAAGTCGACCTACAGTCGAGGCAGTGGCCAGGGCAAATCAAAGACGAAGGATGATGATGATATCCCGTACCTGCCATTGGCCCGCAAATTCGTGCTAGGCGAGCGGATGATAATCCGGAAGAGCACCTCGTAACCCTAGGACTTGGTTGCCAAACATTACACGCTTGGTAAATGGAACAGTCCAATAAGCCAGAGGCAGAACGGCGCTCAGGTATCACTGTCAAATTCAGCCGGGATCATTTCCAGCATGAATTTCAGGAATGTGTCTTCGTGGTGACCTTTGACGATATATTTGGTCTTTTCATGCTCAACGCTCTCGACGTCTCACTCGTTCGATGATGGACGTTGTAAGTCTGTACAAGCACAGTCTCTGTTCATGTAATACCGATATATGTCACAATTTGTTGCTTTTCTGTGTCTATATATAGATTCATGTTGACCCAAGCTAGATCATCGAAATCACTAATTGGTTTCCTGGACCCACTCTTGGTCTCCATTGAAACCATCAACGAGAATGCATCCTTCGTCAAGAACTATATTACATCAACACTACTGGCTCACCGCGATAAGGAATTTGTTCTTATGCCATACAATGAACACTTCCATTGGATTTTAATTGTAATTGTACCAAAATGGAACAAGGCTATATACCTTGATTCTCTAAGTAAGAACAAATCCAAGTACACAACTATTGCCCAAATACTCGATAGGTAAGTACATTGTACATTGTACTCTTTCTTTCCTTCCGAATGACTAATCTAACTTTTTCGAATAACGAAGGTCGTTCGCCACATACGTTGCACAAACATGTGGCTCGACGACAGGGGCCAAGCCCTTGAAACATGTTCGCAATTTTCGGGTATTCGCTAGCTACACATTAACTAATCCTATACAACACTTAGTAGTAATGCCTCTTGATTTAACACATTCTATTTTTTGCAGTGCCACCAGCAGCAGCCGGGCAACACGTGCTGATTCTACGTGTGCCACCATATGAAACTACTCATCGATTCCTCGAAGATCACCAATTCTAAGGTTTGTCAATCTTCCCACATTTATTTCATACTTGTCAGCTTATATATGTACGCGCATTGATATTCCTATCGACAGGCTGTGCCCATCCCTACAACTGCATTGAAACAGCCGAACTTTGCACAAATTCGAGGAGAGTGCGCTTGGTTTTTGTGGTCTAAAGTCATAAGACCAGATGAAGAGTTCCACTGTGCACAATGATTTTTTATTGCTCTTATCACTCCGAAATCGAGGTCTCGCGAAAGGAACAGATCCATAATTAACGAACTTGTCGGCTGCACAAGCAATACTTGAATGACAATCATGCACCATCCAAGTATAGCTTGTGCAATCTGACAAGTTCGTTGATTATGGATCAGTTCCTTTCACGAGATCTCGATTCTGGAGTGATAGAGCAATAAAAAAATGCAATGTTACCATCTAAGTGCAAATGCAATGTAGATCTTTTGTAATTGTGTATTTGTTAATGGATATTTTATTTCATTTCGATTAATTGATTTGCGAAATGGATGCTTTATGTTTGTGAAATGAAGTGCGATGTGAATTCGATGTTTTATGTTTGTGAAATGAAGTGCGATGTGAATTCGATGTTTTATGTTTGTGAAATGAATTGAGATGTGAATTGGATATTTTATGTTTTTGAAATGAATTGAGATGTGAATTGTATGTATATATGTACATCTTTATCTGTTTGTTTCAGAGGGCATGGCTAGCATTTCCTGAGGCTAGCCAATAAACAGAAATAGATTTAGGGGTAGAAAAGAACATCACAGACGGTTTTTAGTTAGAAACCCTCTGTGATAGGTGATAATCACAGACGGTTTGTAACTAAAAACCGTCTGTGATAATCATATATCACAGACGGTTTTTAGTTAAAAACCGTCTATGATATTGATATATCACAGACGGTTCGACAACCGTCTGTGATAACCTTCGATTATCACTGACCCATAAATTCAGATGGTTCAAAAAACCGTCTATGATGACCTTTTCTGTAGTAGTGTGTAACTCCTGTAATAATAAGGAAACAGTTCAGATCACGACTTTGTACACTAATACATACATTATTCAGTACTTCCGTGGGAGTATAAATTGACGTATAGGACTGTAGGAGACATCAGCTGGTAGCTTATCAGCGGCAAACAAATTAACGTATAGGACTGTAGAAGAGTAGGAGACATCAGCTGGTAGCTTAGCAACGGCAATTAACGACGTCGGTGGATCGGTCGATGGTACGCCTATCGATCGGAGCAACAAACGCATGCATGCATTGCATGTGACGTACGCACGAATCGATCCTGTGGCGACGACGCCACGGACATGGGTGCAAGCAATGCGAGGCCGCGATGTATGGGTGGCTTTGAAGCGGTCGCCCTTGGCGACTGGCGCGCGCGCGCGCGAGAGAGACAGATATCGCCTTCAACTTGAGAATTCATGAGCAGCGGATGGCGACGACAGGGCGGCTGCAGCCGCAAGTCAAACGGACGCGCGTGGGGCCCCCGCCGTTCATCATCAGCCACCGCGCCGCCGGATGCCGCGACCGACGCTTCGGTCGGTCCTGTCCTCCCGTCTCCTCCTTTCCATTCTGCCGTGCGCCTGCTGCATGTACTAATATACAAAACGTCATCATAGGTGATTTAAAAATACCATTACAGACAGTTTCGTAAGTCATCTGAGTTTATGAGTCAGTCATAATATGAGGTCATCACAGACGACTTTTGAACCATCTGTGATAAAGAATATGACAGACGGTTTTTAATAAAAATTGTTTGTGATTGTTGGCTAACCGTCTGTGATATATTGATTATCACAGACGGGACGGTTTGTAGTTGAAATCATATGTGATAATCAATATATCACAGAAGTCAATAATCACAGACGGTTACGAGTTAATAACCGTTTGTAATATTCTTTTCTATTTCTAAATCTCTTTCTGTTTGTTGGCTAGCCTTAAGAAATGCTAGCTATGCCCTCTGAAACAAGCTAGCAGATCAATACAGTATAATACATCCAATTCACATTCATTCATTTCAGAAACAAGAACATCCATTCAACAAATCAATTAACAGAAATGAAATAAATTATCCATCCATGAACAAATATACATGTTGTGGCTACAGGCCAAACAGAGAAGGAGGGGACCCGTAGGAGAGGAAGAGGAGAGCTAGATCTGTGGGAGAGGTTGGTGAGAGTGAGAGGACCCGTCCCCCTGCCCCTCCTGGGGGCTTATATATATGAGTGGGGTAGAATGGGAAATCCCCATTCTACCCCTTAGTATTTACAAAGGAGGAGGGTACATTGGTATATTTACACTGGTATATTCTTCTACACTATTGGGCCTATTACATGTTGGACCAGTTGCACGGCCCAGTCACGGGGGGTTGGGCCACCCCTACAACAGTACTCCCTCGACAGCAAGCGCTGAGGTCCCGATGGGCGAGCTGAAGTGCTAAACCACCCCAGCCCCCCGTTCCCCGACAGCAAGCGCGAGGGTGCCGATGCAACTGGTAGCTCGCAGACCCCAGAGGCAATGCCTACGAAGAAGTCAGTGAACCCCAGAGGCAGACGGCGGAGTCGAGTGCTGAAGCTGCGCCGGAGCCGTGCCATCCCGCCGAGGCGATGCCTACGAGGCGGACGGCGCAGTCGAGCGCCGAAGACGTGTCGTCGGGCGCCGGAGACGTGCCGTCCCGCCGAGGCGATGCCTACAAGGCGGACGGCGAAGCCGAGCGTCGGAGACGTGTCGTCGAGCGCCGAAGATGTCCCGTCCCGCCGAGGCGATGCCTACGAGGCGGACGGCTAAGCCGAGCGTCGGAGACGTGTCGTCGAGCGCCGAAGACGTCCCGTCCCGCCGAGGCGATGCCTACGAGGCGGACGGCGAAGCCGAGCGTCGGGGACGTGTCGTCGAGCGTCGAAGATGTCCCGTCCCGCCGAGGCGATGCCTACGAGGCGGACGGCGAAGCCGAGCGTCGGGGACGTGCCCGCGGAGAGCGGGCGCTTGCAACGTAGGCCGAAGACGGTACGCTTGCGGGGGTAGAGAGGCGTAGCCGCCGTTCCCCTACCTTCAAAAAGAGTGCCCGCGGAGAGCGGGCGCTTGCAGCGTAGGCCGAAGGCGCTACGCGCGCGGCGGCAGGGAGGCGGAGCCGCCATTCCCCTACCTTTAAAAAGAGTGCCCGCGGAGAGCGGGCGCTTGCAGCGTAGGCCGAAGGCGCTACGTGCGCGGAGGCAGGGAGGCGGAGCCGCCGTTCCCCTACCTTCAAAAATAGTGCCCGCGGAGAGCGGGCGCTTGTGGCGTAGGCCGAGGACGCTACGCTTGCGGAGGTAGAGAGGCGGAGCCGCCGTTCCCCTACCTTCAAAAATAGTGCCCGCGGAGGGCGGGCGCTTGTGGCGTAGGCCGAGGACACTACGCTTGCGAAGGTAGAGAGGCGGAGCCGCCGTTCCCCTACGTTCACAAATAGTGCCCGCGGAGAGCGGGCGCTTGCAGCGTAGGCCGAAGGCGCTACGCGCGCGGAGGCAGGGAGGCGGAGCCGCCGTTCCCCTACCTTTAAAAAGAGTGCCCGCGGAGAGCGGGCGCTTGCAGCGTAGGCCGAAGGCGCTACGCGCGCGGAGGCAGGGAGGCGGAGCCGCCGTTCCCCTACCTTCAAAAATAGTGCCCGCGGAGAGCGGGCGCTTGTGGCGTAGGCCGAGGAGGCTACGCTTGCAGCGGTAGAGAGGCGGAGCCGCCGTTCCCCTACCTTCAAAAATAGTACCCGCGGAGGGCGGGCGCTTGTGGCGTAGGCCGAGGACGCTACGCTTGCGGAGGTAGAGAGGCGGAGCCGCCGTTCCCCTACCTTCAAAAATAGTGCCCGCGGAGAGCGGGCGCTTGTGGCGTAGGCCGAGGACGCTACGCTTGCGGAGGTAGAGAGGCGGAGCCGCCGTTCCCCTACCTACAAAAATAGTGCCCGCGGAGAGCGGGCGCTTGCAGCGTAGGCCGAAGGTGCTACACGCGCGGAGGCAGGGAGGGGGAGCCGCCGTTCCCTTACCTTTAAAAAGAGTGCCCGCGGAGAGCGGGCGCTTGCAGCGTAGGCCAGAGGCGTTACGCGCGCGGAGGCAGGGAGGCGGAGCCGCCGTTTCCCTACCTTCAAAAATAGGCGGTGCACTCCCTGGTGCAACGCGCGCGAGGGCGCGATATCCAAGTGGTGCGCCGCTTAAAGCGAGGCACTCTCTAGTGTCTCAGCCATCGTGTAGCTTTTTTTTATATTGCATAGAGTGCGTGGGATCAACATCCACGTCTTGTTTATACTCCGAAGAGTACGCGTAGGGAAAATATCCGCGTCTTATTTACACTCCGTAGAGTGCGCGTGGAGGTGTCCCCCCGCGGCGTCTTATTTTAGAGTCCATAGAAACGTCTTCTTTATAGTCTGGAGACTCGCGCGTGCGGAGGAATGCCTCGACGGTCACGTCTTTTTTAGAGTCCGTAGACTGGCGCGTGCGGAGGCGGACCTCGACGCTACGACTTCCTTTATAGTCCAGAGACTCGCGCGTGCGGAGGAATGCCTCGACGGTCACGTCTTTTTTAGAGTCCGTAGACTGGCGCGTGCGGAGGCGGACCTCGACACTACGACTTCCTTTATGGTCCGGAGACTCGCGCGTGCGGAGGAATGCCTCGACGGTCACGTATTTTTTAGAGTCCGTAGACTGGCGCGTGCGGAGGCGGACCTCGACGCTACGACTTCCTTTATAGTCCGGAGACTCGCGCGTGCGGAGGAATGCCTCGACGGTCACGTCTTTTTTAGAGTCCGTAGACTGGCGCGTACGGAGGCCGACCTCGACGCTACGACTTCCTTTATAGTCCGGAGACTCGCGCGTGCGGAGGAATGCCTCGACAGTCACGTCTTTTTTAAAGTCCGTAGACTGGCGCGTGCGGAGGCGGACCTCGACGTTACGACTTCCTTTATAGTCCGGAGACTCGCGCGTGCGGAGGAATGCCTCGACGGTCACGTCCTTTTTAGAGTCCGTAGACTGGCGCGTGCGGAGCCGGACCTCGACGCTACGACTTCCTTTATAGTCCGGAGACTCGCGCGTGCGGAGGAATGCCTCGACGGTCACGTCTTTTTTAGAGTCCGTAGACTGGCGCGTGCGGAGGCGGACCTCGACGCTACGACTTCATTTAGAGTCCGTAGACTGGTGCGCACGAGGGCGTCCCCTCGTTGCGTCTTCTTTATGCTACGACTTCATTTAGAGTCCGTAGACTGGTGCGCACGAGGGCGTCCCCTCGTTGCGTCTTCTTTTAGAGTCCGTAGACTGGCGTGTGCGGAGGCGAACCTCGATGCTACGACTTCTTTATAGTCCAGAGACTCGCGCGTGCGGAGGAATGCCTCGACGGTCACATCTTTTTTAGAGTCCGTAGACTGGCGCGTGTGGAGGCGGACCTCGACGCTACAACTTCCTTTATAGTCCGGAGACTCGCGCGTGCGGAGACCTGACGGAGGCCGATGCCACGGTACGGAAGCCAGGGAACTCGTGGGGCTGCGCGGAGTTGGGGCTGTATAGAGTCGGCTCGCGGAGGCCTTCGGCAACGCGGAGTCCATGCATGCTCCCAGAAAACCAAAACAAACCGTCCGTTCCTGCAGGGGCGTGACGCACTCGCCTACGCATGCATGTGTGCCATCCATCCATGCCTGGACGTGGAGCCCCTCCAATAGTTTCTGCGTAGCCCCCAGACGGCCACGAAGCGATAGCGGTGCCGTGGATGGTCTGGAAGCATGCTCACGTTCGCACATGCGTGCGCTTGTTTCGCGCGGCCATGTGGGAGCTCCGGCCGGGCCACCACGCTGGCCTCCGAGCTGCCGAAGGTGGACTCCGTCCTCCGCTCGCTTCGTCGCGGAGGCCCAGGCGCGGACGCGACCTCGATGTTGCGAACACCAAGAAGGCCAACAGCAGAACGGAGTGTAGAGTCCAAGTCGCCCCGAGGTGGCCACCCTCTCGACTTCGGTCGGAGGCATGCCTGGACGGATGCTGCAGGCGCGTGCGTGGAGCGTAGCCACGCGGAGGTAGCATCGGCTCGACGAAGGTCGTTGGGAAGCCCACCCTCGGATGCGCGAAGTCCATCATGATGAAGTCATCGGCGAGGGCTGGCGTTTCGAAGGCGGAGCGAAGTCTGGCGGGTCGGCGCGATGGAGCAGCCTCCAGCTCGCCTATGCCCGTGCTGCACTTCCTTGACATCCTCATCATGGACTCGACGGCGCCGAGCGGAATTGCGAAGCCAGGACCTTCGTCGCGAAGATTGATGGCACGCGGAGGCCGACGCGGATGAGTGTGGAGGCTTCGCGAGCGAAGACGAGTCTTCGCCTGACACGCGGAGACTCGTGGTCGACGAAGGTCATCACGGAGGTGATGGCTTGGCTTGACTAGGCACTCCGGGCGACACGCCAGGGTCAAAGACGTGGAGCCACGGCGAGGTAGGCGTAGCCAGCTCGGTCTCCGGTGAGCGAAGGTGAAAGACCGATGACAAGGCGTGGCGAAGTCGACGCGGCTGCTCCCATGGAGGTGCGTCCAGTCTGGCTGGTGTGGACGAGGGCCGGTCGATGCGAGGGCCCACGATCGGAGGCGGAGGCCGAGATGCAGTCCTAAGCAGAGGCCAACGCTGAGCGCGCGAAGTCCGCGGGGGCCGCATGCAACTGGAGGCGAAGCCTGAGGCGCAGTCACCGAGCGAAGACCGGCGCTTTGCCGGCGGAGCTGCCCGATTCTGGATTGGATTGGAGCGTTGAATGAAGTCAGTGGGAGCAGAGCCGCATACACGGAGCCGTAGTCGAGGGCGCCAGCGGCGAAGTCTGCGTGGTTCCTGGCCGGCTGGAGCCCCACCGCGGCACGCCACAGTCGCTGCGTCGCTTCCTCCGTGCATGCATGGCTGGCCGGACTACCTGCAGCATATACGCATGCACGCACGGCTGCACTCATCTGGCATGCAGGATCGCTGGGTTTTCGACGGCATTTACGGTTCCAGCCGGTCGAAGACCGTCGGGTCCATGTCCTGCTCCATCAGCGCGGGTGCTTGTGCATCACCTGCATGCCCAAAAACGAAGACGGAGAGCGGAGGAGCTCGCGGACGAAAAATTTGGAAGGATGGACCTCGCTGGGCGCACGCATGGACTCGACGTGCACGGATGGATACACACATGCATGGATGGATATAAATGCATGGATGAATTCCCGCATGCATGGGTAGCTACACGTATGCATGGATGGGAATACATCCGTGAATGAATATTGGAGTGCATGTCTACACGAGACTCACATTTGCTACGCAAACGATTGAATGCATATACCTCTTGGCTATTGAGACATCAAGTAGTGCATACGTACGCGAAGCTCGGTGCTTTTTTCACTTGATACATGCTGCGCGGAAACGAACGAAGGTCGGGGCTCAGCTTCGGCAGCGCGGAGGCCGGTGCGGAGACTCGGCCGGAGGCGCGCGCGGAGGCCCGGCCAGAGATGGAGGTCCTCGAGCAGTACCTTCGCGTCGTGCCGGAGACCGCTTGTATCGTGCATGTATGCATGCATAAATGGATGCTTGGATGCCCAAGTTATACGCATGCAAGAAGCTAACATGGATTTTTTTTTGAATGTGCTGTTTGCATGCATGGATGGATAAGTACTTCCTGCCTGCATACGTGAAGGTGCTACATGCTTGGAGTATACGGAGACCTCGAACTGGGGACTTCGGAGACCAGGGACTTCGCAGCGGGAGACTTCGGCAACCGGGGCGCGGAGACGCTGCATCCTGGGAGGGGGAATCCTGCTGCCAAGCTACCCAAGACACCACCTCCGAGCGCCCCGCCCGCTCGAGCTCGAATAGGACCTGCGCTTTGCCGGCGAAGCTGCACGATTCTGGACTGGACGCGTAGACACCTGGGGCGCGGAGGCTAGAGCTGCGGTGCGGCGACTCCCGAGAGCTCGGCGCGAAGTCCCGAACTGAGCTCGATGACGTACCAACCTGGCCGGGAGAATCCTAACTCCAAGCCATCCAAGAACACCTCCCAACCAAATCCGTCAAATCACTTGTCATATATTAACGAGATGCGTATACACACATCCCAAATTGAACAGGTTAGCAACAAGATGAACTTATCTGTGATCCTTGCGCGGCTTCTCGCCCAGTCCCCACGGACGGCGCCATCTGTTGTGGCTATAGGCCAAACAGAGAAGGAGGGGACCCGTAGGAGAGGAAGAGGAGAGCTAGATCTGTGGGAGAGGTTGGTGAGAGTGAGAGGACCCGTCCCCCTGCCCCTCCTGGGGGCTTATATATATGAGTGGGGTAGAATGGGAAATCCCCATTCTACCCCTTAGTATTTACAAAGGAGGAGGGTACATTGGTATATTTACACTAGTATATTCCTCTACACTATTGGGCCTATTACATGTTGGACCAGTTGCACGGCCCAGTCACGGGGGGTTGGGCCACCCCTACCACAATACACATGAACAATTAAGCTCAATCACCCAGTGAAATTTGCTATAAATTGTGGAATCCTCCATATTCTTTTATGTCTTTAGACCACACAAAATATGCACACTGTCCTCAAATCTCTAAGAGGTCGGGCTGTTCCAACTGAGTTGTAGCGATGGACAAAACCTGTCGGTAGGAAAATCAATGTCGTGCATACATATGTAAATTGATAAGTATAAAATAATTATCGCAAGATTGACAAATTAACCTGAGGATCAATATTGATCTTCGCGGAATCGGCGAGCAGTTGCATGTTGTGGCACACATAGAAGCCATAAGTGTTGCCCGGCAACTGCTGGTGGCACTGCAAAAATAGAATTTATTAGTTAGACAGGCATTACTACATTGTGTTATGTAGAATTAATGTGTACAAGCGAATACCGAGAAATGTAAATCATGTCACAGGGCGTCCATCCTTTCGGATTTTCATACCTTTGCAACGTACGTGGCGAACAACCTACGTGATTCTAAGAAAATAGCTTTAGTTATTGGGAAGGAAAGACTACAATAGAGTTATCCATGGAGGAAATGTGTTTACCTGTCAATTATTTGTTGGACAACTGTGAAGTTGGTTTTAGTCCTCTTTAGGGAATCAAGGTATATTACCTTGTTCCATTTTGATTTAATTAGAATTAAAATCCAGTAGAACCTACACAGGTATATTATAGTCATTAATCCTAAGTTTGTGTTGCTTATAAAGTACAAATCAATAAGTATAGACACTAGTGTAGCACTTACCCCTGGTTGTAGGGCATAAGTATGAAGTCCTTGTTGTGGTAAGCCTCCAATGCATTCTTGATGTAATTCTCAACAAATGATGCATCCTCGTTGATAGTATCCATAGCGACCAAGCGTGGGTTGAGAAAACTAATCGATGATTTCATTACTTTTGCTTTAGTCACCGTGTATCTATACACACACAAGCAATGAGTTATATATGATATTTATCGGTATTACATGAATGTAGACTGTAACTGTACATACTTACAATGTCCAGCATCGAATGAGTGACGCATCGAGGGCGTTGAGTGTGTAGAGATCGAATAAGTCCTTGAAAGTCATCGTGAAGACATAGTCATGAATATTGTGCTGAAAATGATCCGGCATGAACTTGACGGTGAAACTCGAGTGGCATTGTTCCTCCAGCTTGTTAGCCTATTCCATGTACCATGCATGCAATCTCTAGCAAGCTAATCCTAGGGTTAGGAGGCACTCTTTTGGGACGACCAATGGCTTGCCTAGCAAGTAGGGAATCTCATCATCGGTCGTCTTCAGTTTGCCCTTGCTACCTCGGCTGTAGGTAGACTTCACAGTAGTCTACCAGGCATGAGATGTAGATGAATGGCGCCCTTGCTGCATTTGTGCAGGTAGCTCCGGTGCGGATAGCCCCAGTGGACTTGGCACCGGTGCAGGTAGCTTTAGTGCGGATTGCTTCTGTGGAATTGGCACCAGTGCAGATAGCTGCTGTGGACTTGGCATCGATGCAGATAGCTCGAGTGGACTTGGCATCGATGCAAGAACCTCCAGACAGATGTCCCTCTTAGGCCACTAGATGAATATTCCAATAGCTTACCCTAGAGTCATGATCTCATCGTTTGGAGGTATCTGTAGCGGGATGACCTCACAATTGGCATGAACATCATCCACATTCACTTTTGTGAAACCTGGCGCTAGAGATACACTGTGTACCAAGGCCCCAGGCCCAGATGGATACACCTGGCCCCAAGCAGCCCATAGGACAACAGAGGCATATCTCACTTGGAACTTGCACTTTGTAGCCACCTAAATAACGATACAAAATTAGCTACTCCAACAGGCCTATCAGTGGATCGAGAATATTAGAAATAATAATTATTACCAAGATGTCATCAACAAGAAATTGATGGTCGCTCTCTGAGGAAGGGTTGGACGCGCAGCTACTTTGACGATTTGGGCGCTGTCTACCACAGGAGCGGTGCGGGCTTCCTTTTGATTTTCCAAGATGTTGTATCTTTCCATCTGATCTCTGACATACCTGATGAGGACATCACTTCTTCGGATATGCACAACACTCCTCAACTTGACATTCAAGGACCAATCACTAGAGCTCACGCCCAACAATTGAATTTACAGGTGAGCTCATTCCTAAGTACTTCTTTTTGTTCATTTGAGAATCGATTGCTACCTAATGATTTAATTATGATTAGGAACCATGGAGAGGACCTGGAAGTACTTGGAGAAGGGTTACGAGGTGCACAAGTCCAGTAAGGGCGGTCGAATCATGTTGGAGGCCCAACTCAAGCCGACTTCGAATCCAATTCGGAGTCCAGGACCAGGTCGCACTAAAACGGACGCCCAGATCGCATCCGGGCTCCGTTTTGGACGTTCTACATATGGATGGAAAGTTGAGAAGACGACCTTTCCAATGACTCTGGTCCATGTCAAAATTCCTTCTGAGTCAACGGGAATCGTCGAAACAAGTGAGCGTTCAGAATCTGTCAGGGTGCTGCGTCACCGTCTTTTGGGCCGTTCGGCTTTGTATCGTGTTGGAGCCCATTAGGGCGCTTCCAGGGGTTTTGCACGCCCCTCACTCCTTTATATCCAGCCGCCACCCCCACCATTAGGGTTTGGGTTTTGCTTAGATTATTCTGTCTTTGAACAGTTTCGCCGTTCATCGGTTTGTGAGACCCCAACTTTCGAGTGCTAAATCAATACATCTGCAATTCAGTTGTGTTCTTCCTTGTTCTTGCTTGTGTTCTTCGATTTGCAGGCAAGGATTAGCCTTCTTGGCGAGGTCAACCGGGCTGCACACGGTTGATAACCTGAGGAGACGTGGTGCTGTGATTGCGGGGTTCGGAACGTGTTGTTCGAAAGCCGGGTCGATTTGTGTCGCGCCTCCACCAAATCAAACATATCTAGAACCTGTTGGAAGATCGGGACCCCGTTCCTGTCAATACCTTTGCATTTCATCTCCAAGGGATGTTGTAATGCCTCTTGTAGCCGGGCCTCGTGCTCAGCTTTGGCTCTCCTCCTACTCTGGTATGCTTCGGAGTCCTCTGAGAAACCATATTTCCAAGAACAGAAAGACCAAGGTCTCTCGTGCCACCTGGGTGCTCTTTGTTTCCCAGGGCCACAGAGAGAATATCTCTCTCCCTAACTGCTTGGAATGATCCTTCGGAAGATTCTACACTCAGCGCTTCCTTCAAGAGCCTGACATATCATTTCACTTCCTGTGAAGTTATGGAGTAATTACAAACTAGGTAGTTTGATATATCACCGGGCGGTGGGACACTTCCTCGTCTGTGGGGTTTCGAAAGGAGATGGCCCCTGACGACATGGTACATGATCTCGTTCTTATTCAGTTTCGGGTGCGCTCATCAGGGATCCCGGCAAATGGCGAGGCAGTGTCCTGAAGGATTGTCTGCTCGTTGTCCTTCCTCCATTGCGGGATTATACCCGCATACCCAACGGTGCCGAGTCTGTGTGGGTTTGTGTTTTTTTTCCTGAAGGGTCCTATGCACTGCACTTTCACTCCTAAATTTTTTTGTTGTTTCCAACTTCACAGACTCTTCCCGTTGCGGTTCCAAGAATGGATACTTATGGAAGGGTGTCAGATCCTTCTCCACGTATTGCTTGACAAGCAGGCTCTTAAAGTTTTTCCACACTTTGCACGTCGCTAGCAACGCATGTCATCCCATGGGGTCCTGGTGTTCTTCCGGGATCTCGAATGATCGAAAAACTTCCGTTAGCAGCTCACTTTTCTGAGCTTCAGTCACCTTCTTCCACGAATCAAATATGATCTCAATCCGTTCCCGTGCAACTATTCCTACTATTCTCCGGAATGCAAACACTACTCGGCGAGGATTGAGAGGGGTCCTAGACGGATTGACCTCCGTGATGGTAAATCGGCCCTTGGGCTTTTTTGATAGTCCTCTTCATTTTTGGGATTTTCCAGAGGACGGTGCATCATACGCATCCAGCGACGATGTCAAAGAACGAGCGGATGACGTCTTCAAATTAAATATAATAGAATTGAGCAATATAAAAATGAAATGAATATATATATATATGTATTACCTCTCGAAACATATAAACTATTCAGATCATTAACATACGGCAATATGCTGAATAGTACATAAAATTAGGCATTTAAAATCTGCATAATGCAAAGAGTAAGAAGTGTGTTTTTGCTCTCAGGTGAGGAGTTGCACAAGTTCTAAACTTGGCCTTCTTCCACTCTTGTCAATATTTCAATGATCACAGTGACAATTCCTCAAAAATTCTGCTAGATTGTCTAATTGAATATTACCCTAGTGTAGTATCAATGTCAAGAGCATATAGAATCAAAATATATTTGGCAAAGCCGAATGACAGTAGTAAGCAATACTGAGCAGGAGAGTAAGGACTAGCTATTGACAAAGCTACCGACCGCACAAAAGTATACAACTAGCAAATGTGAATTCAAACTAGCATAATAATCATAGATTGTCATTGATATTTCAATCTTGACAAATTTCCTCATTGAGCAATCAAAAAGCCACAATCTATCATGCAATAGTTCTCCCATTGCTAGCCCACAATCGGGGAGGCAGCGTGCTCGCGGGAGGATGAGTGCTCGGGGGAGGCGGCGTGCTCAGGGGGGCGGCGTGCTCGGGGGAGGAGAGCTCAAGTGTAGTGTTAGTACAGGGGTGAAAACCCTAGAATGCAATATATATATAGGGGAATAATCATAGACGGTTCTACTTCAGAATCGTCTATGATATATATAATCATAGGCGGTTCTAAATAAAAACCATCTGTGATAATTACGATCACAGACAGTTCTAAAATAGAACCGTTTGTGATAGTAATCGTCACAGATGGTTCTAAATAAAAATCATCTGTGATGATCCTCGCAGCCATCATACATTCTCTTATACATAAATGCAAATTGACATATATATCACACATTCTCATACACATATATAAATGCAAATTCACATATATATCACGGCCATCACACATTCTCATATACATATATGCAAATTCATGTATTTATCGCATATTCTCATACACATATATAAATGCAAATACAGAACATATCATACATAAATATTTCATTCATCATTCCACTTGCTTATTTCCTTTGAAAATTAGCCCTTCATGATGATTGTTGCGAATGTAGCCACTTTCGTCATCCTCTACCCTTATGCCATTTCTGAAAGGAGGCAACTCATCAAATTGATTGTATTCTTCCTCATCTACTACTATACATTCTCAACTCTGACAATACTTCTTTTTCCAAAAATAATTACATGGCACTTCTTATTTGTCTGGTCAGTTACATAGAAAACTTGAACAACTTGGTTAACTAGTACGAATGGTTTGTCTTTGTATCCAACACGTTTCAAGTCAACGGTAGTGATACCGTATTTATCGACCTTTACCTGTGGGAGATAGACCCAACAACACCGAAATAAGGGGATCTTGAAAAGCATGTAGTCAAGCACCTAAATCTCCTCTATGAACCTATAGTGGGAGTTCCTCCCCTCATGGTGACATCGAGGTACACCTATCGGTTCAATTCGAGCCATGTAATCGCCACAGAACTCAATGACCTCTTCGGTTTCATAACCTTCGATGATGCTGCCCTCCGGGCAAAATTGATTTCGTACATAGGACTTGAGAATTCCCATAACCCTCTCGAACGGGTACATGCTACGTAGGAACACGGGCCTACACATTTTTATCTCCCGCACAATATGAACAATAAGATGGACCGTGATACCGAAAAATGATGGAGGGAAATACATCTCAATATAACATAGAGTCTTCACCACCTCGTCCTACAGAGCATCCTGTTCTTCGGGATCGATAACCTTCGGAGCAATTATGTTAAAAAATAACATAGCCTCATGATTGTCTCTCGGACCTTAATCGACAAAATATTTCTAATAGCAATAAGGAGCATCTGTGTCATCAGCACATGACAATCATGAGACTTCATGCCAACTAACTTTAAATCTTCCATCGAAATAAATTTCTTTCTATTGGCAGCGTAACCAAACAGAACTTTCACACTATACAAGCACTGGCACATTTCAGTTCTCTCAGCCTTGGATAGAGTGTAACAAGTAGAGGGAAGGTAAGTTTGCCCTTTATCAGTCTTTGTCGGTGCTAACTCGGGTCTGATGTCCATATCAACTAAGTCAAGTCATGCATTAATATCATCCTTTGTTTTGTCATGAATGTTCAATAAGAGATCAATCAAGCTGTCACATATGTTCTTCTCTACATGCATGACATCGATACAGTGGTGAACTTCTAGGTGCTCCCAATAAGGTAAGTCTCAAAATATTAATCTCTTCTTCTAGACGTTCTTCTCATGGGTCATCGATTTACACCCCTTTCTGAGCACAATATCTAAATCTTTAACCATGTCATAGATCTCTTTTCCGCTTAAATGCCTTGGAGTTGAACTGTTCTCCTTCTCTCTGTAGAATTATTTCTTTATCCTGCGGCATGGGTGAGCCCTCCGAAGGAACCTACGGTGACGCATATACAAGGTTTTACATGAGTGCTTCAGCCACACACTCTCCGTATCATCTAAGTAGTGAGTACATGTTTTGACCCCTTTTGTACTCTGGCCTGATAGGTTAGCAAGGGTAGGATAATTATTTATGATGCAAAACAACAATAAACGTAAAGTGAAGTTCTCTCATTTGTATGCATCCCACACCTGTACCCCTTCGATCCACATTATTTTTATATCTTCCACCAACGGTGTTAGGAACACATCAATATCATTCCTAGGTTGCTTCGGTTCTTGGATAAGTATCGATAACAAAATATACTTTCGCTTCATACACAACCAAGGAGGAAGGTTGTACATGCAAAGAGTCACGGGCCAAGTGTTATGTCGGCTGCTCATGTTACCAAAGGATTCATTCCATCGGTACTCAATCCGAACCTTATATTTTTTGGTTCTACACGGAAGTCTGCAAACCTCCTATCGATGTTTCTCCACTGGGCGGAATCAACAAGGTGTCTTAGCATTTTATCATTCTTATGCTCCTCCAAGTGCCAACGCAGCAGTTTTGCCTCCTTTAGATTCGCAAAAAAACGCTTTAAACAGGGAATTATAAGAAGATACCATACCACCTTAGTAGGATATCCTCTTTTCACCTCTATTCCCTCGTCGTCATTTGATTGATTCTTACGCTTGTATCAGGAGGCGTTGCACACTAGACATGCATGCATGTTTGCATACTCTTTACAGTACAGGATACATTCATTCGGACTTGCATGCATTCTTTCTATTTCTATTCCCAATGGACAGAAAACCTTCTTGGTTTTGTACGTAGTTTTGGGCAACTCATTTCCCTCTGAAAGCATGTCTACTAAAAGACCTAATAGTGCCGTAAAACTCTTATCAGACCAACCGTTGCTTGCCTTCAATTTTCGCAGTTCAAAAACAACTGACAACCTTGTGTATTTTGACTTGCAGCATGTGAACTAAGGTTTCTCCATGTCCTCCATCAAACCCTGGAATTTAATATACTCTTTCTCATCATAGTACCTTTCCGCATCACGAAGCATCTGATCCAGATTGTCATCATGCAGCCTATCCGAATCATAACCATAATCGACATCATCCGGCGGCATATTATTGACTTCATTGGTGATATCATTATTACTACCTCCTATGTAGTCTGCTCTTCACCATGACTGGCCCAACGCGTATACCCCTTTTTAAAACTCCTTCAAATTAAGTGTGCTTCAATCTGCGCTCGGCTTTTAAACATTTTTAGATTATCGCAGTTAATGCATGGACATTATATGCATTCCACTCCCTTATTGAACATATCTTCCTCAGCAGCTCTTGTGAAAGCAAACAAGCTATTAATGTACTTTTCACTCGCATAATTCCCAGCATACATCCAACTTCGGTCCTACGTTATGCAGTAATTAACAGTTTAGCAAGAATAACTAATTAAATTAAATTAAGTAGAAATAAACTATGAAATAACTAAACTCTAAACCATGCTAGATGTAAATAAACTTCTCTCTAGATCTAAATCTATAGATAATAAACTACTATGGTTAATAAACTTCTCTCTAGATGGAAATAAATTTCTCTCTAGATCAAGCTATCTCAATTTGAACCATCTTCAATTCTTCTTAAACCAAAAGTTATAGATCTAAATTATAATGCAATTAGGAACAAATTACTAACCATAGGTAGTCAAGAAATGAATGGATCTACAATCGCTCTTGCCAAATAGTATTCTTTCACCAAATCGCCGCCTCAAAGCCCCTGCCTCCACTCAAAGCAGCAGCTAGATCTGAAATTTAAGACAGAGGGTCGAACGGGTCTGAGCGCAGTTAATAAAGTGGAATTATCACTGACGGTTTGTACTAAAAACCGTCTATGATATTTAGCAATATCACAGGTGGTTCTTGGTAGGAACCGTCTATGAAAGTCTGTGATACTTTCACATACCGTTCTCACCATGAACCGTCTATGATATTACCTCTTCACAGACGGTTTTTGGTGCTGGCAGTAATATAGACGGTTTCTAAACTAAAATCGCCTGTGCTTCTATTTAACACTGACGATTTTAAAAAATCATCTATGGTATACCGTTTAATATTAGGTTTTTTTAGCAGCGGTGTGCGTCGCGTGCGTGCAAATTAGTCTACATAGCGTGCCGACATCGATCGGGAGCACGCCGACTGCCGACACGTATGACGGCAGTCTCGGTACATTGGCGTTAACGCATGCCACCATCTACCTGCTTTCATTTTCGAGCTAGGCAGCCCACTGAAGTGAGGTGCCACGTTTGTTTCGACTCTGAACTATCTAATTGTCGGTAAGAACTTATAACCAGACGAAGTACTATGTGTCTTGAAGTAAACTTTGATGTGCGTGCTATGTCCATTCTTTTTCTTTGCAAGAACGGCCCTAGTAAGCCTTTAAACGCTGGATCAAGCATGGGTTATAATACGACAGTTGATTACGAGAGCCATAGGCCTGTTTCATGGTCACCCCAGGCATGAGTCAGAGGGTGGCGTTGGCCGTCGCTGACGGGACCGAGCAGCCTCCTTTGGCTTCCCTTGGCAGTGTTGATGCGCCCCCTGTCGTCTTCCACGTCGGCAGGTGATGTCGGTCTCCTGGACGGCAGCCCATCGGATTTCCACCAGCGGTTGTACATGCCTCGCCCTTGCTCCATTCGACAAGAAGCTGTATACTAAGGGATATCTTGGTTGAGAGTGTTGATAAACATCATCTAAATATTTTCTTTCTAGCTATTATTTAGATTTGTAATTCACTACACCATGGCATGAATCCACCGTCATACCATCTGTAGGCGAAAGTCCCCTTTAACATCAGCATGTCTGTAGGCAAAGACCTTTACCGACAGAAAATATGTGTTGGGAGAAAGCCTGTCGGTAAAGGTCTTTGCCGACAGACCAAACCTTTACCGACAGACTGTCTGTCGACACTGATCAAGTTTTACCGACAGACTACTTTTACCTACAGACAAACAATTGCCGACAGACAAATAATTGCCGACAGATGTTCTATAGAGAAATAGCACATACACCGACAGACCATCTGACGCATCACAAAATAACAGATTTTTTCAGCATATCTATATATATGAAAATCGCATAATATTGCAGTCAACACCAAATTACTTCATACATACATCCATTCAACACATATAATCCAGAGTTGCAACATGTTTCACGCATACATCCAAAATGTCACACACAAATATACATCCAGATTATAGTTCTAAATTGCTCTAGAATTCGATAAGTACACCACAAATAGTCCAAAAGCTCACATAGCTCAAACAATAGTTCTCCATAACATCAGGTAGCATGTCACCATGTCCAAAAGATCACAAAAGATCAGCTAGCATGTCATCATGTCCAAAAGATTGCATTAACCATAGATTCTAACTAAGTTATGTATGTATTACAAAGCATCAACTTCAGCCCTGGGTACAAAGCATCTAGAGGCCACCACCAGCAGTGAGCAAAAGTTCCACACCTAGCACATGTTGGTCCAAAGTACTATTCCAGCACAGTCCCTATAAAAGAAACAAAATGAACAGCAACTTGAGCTCTTATCTAGCACATGAACTAAAAAACAAATTTTAGAATGACAGTAGTTTCCATTTGTTGGCAAAAGATAAACACCTTCATTAAGATGAACACAAAAAGACATTCATTTGAACACAAAAAGACATTCATTTGATCAATTATGACTTATTAGCAGAGCCTGTAATCCTGTCCACCTACTAGAAAAGAATGGATTGGAAGAAAATACCTCCATTTTGGAGCTTTGTAGATTTGTTGCTAACCTTCAACTGCCAAATTTCCAATATCAATAATTTATATTTACAATGTGATGCAGACAACTAAAAAACTTAAAATACTATAAGTTGCAAAATCATACCCTATTGTTTGGCCATGCAATGGACATGTACTGAGCATCAATTAGAGTTTCCATATCATCATATGGACGGGGAAGCAGGGCATCTCTTTTCAGCACAACATTTACAACAACTTCATAGAACTGAACACCAAGAGGTTCACCTCCCACTATGGTGCTAGGGTCAGTTGATAGAATTATTGCTTTAGCCACAGGGATATCATTCCTCAAGACAGCATATAATATAACATCCCTTCCAACCTAAAGGGCATACATTTCAGCGAGGAGTAATATAAAACAATATTTAAGTGCATAATTGAAAGCAGGGATTAGATAGTTGAGAACATTACAAGGTTTTCTTCTCCACTGCAGGAGGCCTCGTGGCTTCTTCTTGTGGCTGCATTGCTCCTTGATGGCACCCTTGGACTAATAACTTTTCTACGGATAACAGCGTCATCCTCATCCAATAGCATATTATCCATACGCCCTTGCTGATTTGAATTATTAAACTCTTCAAGTTCTGGTTCGATCCTTGGGCTCTACAAAAGCAGCGGAATAAGTTTTCACAAAGGGTGTCTAAAATTAATGATATTTTCCTTATGAAAAAGGATGATGGAAAACTAAAAAAAAGGATGCTGCAGTGTAAAAATTAGGAAAAGGATGACTGAGTACTGAGTAGTTTCAGATTCAGGGTTGGATGTATTCAATTAGCTATATGTAGTAAGGTAATCAATTGTGTAAAAAAATGATCTAAATGGCTACTCATAAGTGACATGATGCAACTTCACCTCAACATGACGTGAATTAGAAGCATGGTGGGAACTTGTTTCAATATTCTGGACACGTTGAGATAGCAACATCTGCTCCATTTGGTCAAAACGCTGCTGCATGTGATCCATGCGTTGTGTTAGAGCGTTAACTACTTCTTGAGTCTTGTTGGCAATTTGTTATGCGCTCCTGGTGTGCCCACGTCTTGAGGAGTTCGTCCCTTTCCTAGAACACGAACAAAACCTCTTGGCTCCTTTAGACCACAGACATGTGCAAACAAATCACCCTCCTGGATGGATTTTTCCTTTAGTTCTGGGTGATTTTCAGCAGCCTCTTTTAGCTTTTGCTACAACAATGCATACCATATTAGCTAGTACTATTCAAAAAAACACAATAGATCTATTAGAAAAACACATACAATTGTTGCCTCAGCCTGTGGAATCGATTGTCCATTTTTAGTTGAATGTGTCTCAATCCAGATTTCATCTCTTCTAGCAAGATGCCCAAGTTTTACCCCCTACAATAAGAGGTATTATAGTAAAAAATCCTATAAATCAGATATGAAATCAACTTAAAAAGATGCATTTATGTTACCAATTCATGGCCAACACGAGCATAGCTTTTGCTACCAGATGTGTGTAACACATGCAGCTTTTGGCGATTTGCTTTGCCTCTTAACGAGCGGGCCTATAGCATAAACATGAACATAACTACTTTTTCCATGTACAGCTATACTATATGTAGTAACATAGAGATAACATAGAGATATGCATAACCTCTGCTTCTGGAGATTTCCAATGATTAACAAGCCACTCCCATTCTTTCGGACTAACTCTTTGGACACGTTTTTCCAGAAGTTGTTCAACAGACAAATTTGCATCAAAAAAAGGCCTTCTTCAGATGCACGCGATTATGACATATATGTCAACCTAAAGTTATATCACAGTAAAAAATTAGACATTGGTATGACCACTTGCTTGCTTACATGCAATCTAAACCACTCATGAAAGGTTTCATGATGCACGCGATTGATTTCTCGCTTGTTTCGAAGTCCAGTTGAGGAAAGATAGTTAATATGCTTGCTGCAAGTGTCATATTAGTACTGTTAGGAACTCTAGATTACAATTTCAGAATGTTAAAATAATTTAAATAGCTTACTTCAAATAAGAATCTATATTATCATAGTTGAACAAGACGTATCTATGTGATTGCAGCCAAGTTTTATGGTCCAATGCCACACAACATTTGCCAGCCAATCCTCGCCCAATGGTGCGAAAGAAAGGAGGAGTACTACCAACATCAATAGGTAAGCCTTCATCATTTCTAATCTGTCGAGTAAATCGAGTCACACCATGCAAATAGCGTGAACAGAATGTAAGACACTCATCGAATAAATAGCTCTCTGCAATTGATCCTTCCGGGTGACTTCTAGTGCGCACATACCCCTTACACCTCATCAAAAACCTATGCATACATAAATATGAAATTAAAGTGAGTTTTTTTTTGCAATGAGGCATGGCTACAATTATTTAATTTGTTCTTGTAGAAAATCACCTCTCTACAGGATACATGTTGCGAAAATGTACTGGACCAGCGATTCTTGCTTGAGCAGGGAGATGAACCATCAAGTGTATCATAATATCAAAAAATGATGGTAAGAATATGGTCTCAAGAAGACATAAGGTCTCAGCTATGTCAACTTCTAGTTTTTGCATATCACTTACACGGATTACAGGCGAATATATTTGCTTAAAAAAATTGCTCACGCGAATCAGTGCTGCACTAACATTTTCTGGTAGTATCCTTCTAACAGCAAGTGGAAGTAAGTGTTGCAAAAGAACATGGTTGTCATGACTCTTAAGCCCGATTATCTTTCTCTCATTAACCTGAATATTGCGCCGAATGTCTAATGCATAACCATCTGGAAACTTAACTCTCTTTAATACCGAACAAAACAACTTCTTCTCTTCAGAACTCATTGAATATGGTGCTGGAGGTAAATAAAATTTATCTTCTACTACAATAGGATGAAGATCACTTCTTATGCCAAGAGCTTGAAGGTCCAATCGAGAATTCAAGTTATCCTTAGATTTCTTGTCAGTACCCAACAATGTATTAATTATATTATCACATATGTTCTTTTCAATGTGCATGACATCAAGATTTCTTCTCTTCATTTGTTTGCATTGGATCACCATCATCCTCAAAATCCCCACCTTTGTCTAACCCACATGCTAAGTCTCTAAGCAAATCAGAGATATCATCATTTTCGCTAGACCCCTCCATATCCCCAACCTCATCATACTCAGGACAGTTCAAAAAAGATTTATCTTCCCCATGGAACATCCTTATCATGTAACCTTCTTCAAAGCCCTCACATATCAAATGCTCACGAACCTCGCTTTCATCTCTCCAAACTGAACAAACACATTTTCTACAAGGGCATTGTATCTTGTTGCCTATGGATGAATTACTAAACACATGTTGTAGGAATTTGTTCAGTCCTTGCAAATATATTGTTGTATGCCTACGTGAAATACATCCATATATATCAGTTACTATATAATGGAGTGGAGAATATAGACCTAAAATAATTGGAAGTGTTTCATATACCTAGGCTTATCCATCCACCCTCTATCCATGGTGCACCTTTGTTATTTTCACAAGCAAACTAGCCAAACCGAAAATACATGTTGTAAGTTCCCCAACAATTGCAAATATACGCATTTCACATTTAGGCCGTAAAACTAAAAGCTACTAAAGATCAATGATTTTAATCACAAGCAAGCAGATAACAGTATCAAACCCAAAACTAAGTAACAGGAAAGTATCATGTTACCAACCTGGTGTCTAGAGATGTCAGCAGCAAGCTCAAACTTCAACCAGGGTGATCCCGTCGTCCTCCCCGAGACGATGCCAACAAATTTCTTTGAACAACTATTAGGGTTACCTGCATGTACAGCATAATTACACATTTTATCATCGTCTTGACCAAAATAAATTCAACAGTACAATATATTATAATAATGGCAGCCTAGTTCAGCAGAACAAGGAAATAAAACATATGCGCAGCCCAGGTTCATTTGAACAGGAAGCAAGGTGCACAGGACAGGAGCCTAGTTTAGCAAAATAAGGCTCATTTGAACAGGTCATGATGCAAGGCACACAGTTGTTCATATCATGAAGTATATCATCCGTTGGAAAAGCAGGCAGATTGTAGTTTATCATTTGACAGGTAGTTTATGATACCATTCAAACAAGAGAGCGGTATGTCATGAAAAAGAGCAGTATATTATCTGAATATATAATGAGTACTAATCTCTACATTTCCCAGCATACATGCTACTATTGTCGTAATTAAAAAGAGTGGTACATAATCTATAGAAATATCAGTAATGATGTTCATAGATGAAACAGAAGTACATCATTTAAGCAGTAATATTGTCATCTGAAAAAAGAAGTATAGCATGGAAAAAAAGCACTATATACTCTCCGGCTATATAGGTGGCTAAAAATTTGCAGAAGGTATATATACATGCACCTAGACGTTTAAAGAATCGGATATATACTGCTGAATGGATGTATATGTGTTCTGCTCTCTGAGAAATTATGTTACTACATGAAGCATATAAGGATTTAGATAACTCAAACCCTTGAGCTAAGAGCCCTGGTCACAAAACAGCATAGCAACTTGCAATGGGTGGTGGCGGTCACGGCCGGGGGAGGGGTGGCGACGCCCAGAGGAAGAGGGGCGACGGCAGGGAGAAGGGGCTGCGGCGCACGGGGGGAGGGGCGGCGGCTCACCGGGGTAGGGGAGGCGGCGCACGGGTGGAGGGGCGGCGGCGCATGCTGGGAGGGGCGGCGGCGCACGGGGGAAGGGGAGGCGTCGCACGGGGGGAGGGGCGGCGGCGCACGGGGGATCGAGGAGCGGCGGCGCACGGGGTGAGGGGCGGCGGCGCACGGGGGAAGGGGAGGCGTCGCACGGGGGGAGGGGCGGCGGCGCACGGGGGATCGAGGAGCGACGGCGCACGGGGGGAGGGGCGGCGGCTCACGGCAGTAGGGGAGGCGGCGCACGGGTGGAGGGGCGGCGGCGCATGCTGGGAGGGGCGGCGGCGCACGGGGGAAGGGGAGGCGTCGCACGGGGGGAGTGGCGGCGTCGCACGGGCGGGGAAGGGGAGGCGTCCCACGGGGGTCGAGGGGCGGCGGATAACGGGGAGAGTGTTCTGCGGGATCGAGGCGGCTTCGCGGTTTTGACACAGTACACCCGCATAAGCATATTTGGCCAGCGCGCCAAACTTCCGTCCACACGCGCGGGTTACTAAATTTTTTGCGCGCACAACAATTGCCAACACACAAAGATTTAGCCACAGATATGCTGATGTTGTTCATACAATTACCGACAGATGATTGGTCCCAATAGATCAAGGGTATTACCTACAGATACTTTGTTGTTGCTTTGGACTATTCCCGACAGACAGTCTGTCACTATGCTTTACCGACAGACTGTGTGACGTTAAATGTCAACTTTTCCCCACAGACGACTGATGCTAAAAATTTACCATGGTGTAGTGATTGTTGAATTAGAGATTCAACGGTCACGAATTTTCCCCTCCAAAAAAATCTCCCCTCTCCAGAAAAAGGGACTGTTGGATCTTTAATCTAACGGTTCTAAAATTTAGATAATTGTTAGAAAGAAAATATTCGAGTGATACGTAGACACTTTGGGAATAAGGTCACCGTGGAGAAACCGTGTATACATATGGTGGAGACCGTGGAATACAATGCGAGTGGCTTGAATCATGTATGGTTTGCTGGAAAGGGGCAGTTCGTTGTTGATGAAGATGGTGAGATACGTAGCTGCCGTGAGAATCACCAAAAGGTCGATGACGTCCAGCACTAGGATGGCGTAGATTTACATTGTCTTGACCTGCTGAGCACCTGCAGGTGAGCAAGAGCGTCGTAGTGGTCTTCTTGTTCAGACCTGGCGGTGGGTGGTGTAGTTCTCCTGGACGAGGGTCCACTGGACATCCGCTTGTTGGCATAGGGGCCTCTTCTCTAGTTTGAAACGAACTTTGATGTAAATAACGTAAAATCACCGGCGATTGTGTGTTCCTGTCGGACCTGGATTTTCAATATGGAATCCTCAGTGTTCCACTGCACCATTTATGAATCAGTAGATAGTATATATAGATATAACTGCATCATACGTATGCATCACAGAAGACCAAACAACACCATAATATTACAAAGAGAGGAAATAGTCCATATAGACAATTGTTTACAATATGGATCGATCATGCCAAAAACGTTAACATAGTTCAAACAGAAAAGAGAGATATGTGAAAGCAAATAATAATAAGTGGATCCAATAAACGAGTTTTTAAAATAATCATTTTTATTCAAAATTATAGAAATATACCCACGCAAAAAAAAATTTATAGGAATGAGCTCCAGTCGGCCAACTGTTAGATGACTAGAATCCGTCGCCCAATGGCCGCACAACACGAATGCAGTCTGTGGGCCGTTGAGTGACATAATTGCACTCACCGAACGATGGGGTAACTAGATGTTGTCGTCCAACCGTTGGGCGACTGCAGTGTCCAGCCGCCCAACCGTTCGGCAACTAGATGCAATATATATTCGACCGCTCAGGTGAGCCCCCGGCCGAGCGGCGGTTCCAGTATAGTGCACATGAGGAGAGAGGATAAAGAAAGAAGAGAAGAGAAGAGAAGAGAAGAGAAGAGAGGAAAGGAAAGGAGACGAGGGAAGAGGAGAGGTTTTGCTACTTTTGCGTTGTAAATATTTTTTATTTGTATGAAATAAATAGTTTCTTTAGTGTAAAATTAGAATCCTTAGAAAATTATAGTTGTAGAACATTGCTATAAAGTAAATAGTTGTAAAAATGTTAATCAACATAGTGATGGAAAATTAGCATCCATAGAAAATTATTGTTGCAGAAAATTTAGTAAATATTGTAGTTGTAAAAAATTTAGTCAATATAGTTATAGAAACTAGCATATATAGTTATAAAAATCTAGCATTCATAGAAAATTATAGTTGCAGGGTTTAGCATCTGTAGAAAATTCTAGTTGTAGAAAAATTAGTCAATATTGTATACAAAATTAGTATCAATAAAAAATTAGCATCCTTACATAATTGTAGTCGTAGAAAATTTAGTCAATATTTTTGTACGAAGTAAATAGTTCGCTTCATGCAAAACATTATTAGATAACATTTACAATTTAATATGAACAAATGTAATGTCATTAGTACATTGAGAATGCACGTGTACCATTAGAACTGGCATATTGGCATTGAAATTATTATATCATATAAATTATCGAAACACACTAGAAATAATTTATAGTAGCAGAGAGCTTGAACAGCGAGAGAAGAGCAGTGTCGGTATGCATGGAAGCAGGTAGGGAGTTGATGTGTATTGGTGCGGAAGATAGAGAGCAGTGGTGGTGCGAATGAGGAGGGGTTATGATATGAAAGTATTGTAGTAGTTCATGATAGGCGAATGATCATAGAAATGTAAATTATAGTATAGCAGTAGTTCCATATTGTGCGATGCGATTTGACCAGTAGCAACATTGAAAATGTTTGCAGGCAAGAAAGTGCATTACGGTGTCAGCACCGTTCGTGAAGGTCCGAACGGTACTAACTTGAGAAGTTTTGCGCAAGCCACTCTGGTACATCTGAACGGCAAGAATGCTTGAATAACATATGTGATGTATTGTCTCACCCATAGCTTCTCCTTAGACCCTAAGGTGTGCAGCGTCATCATACAAGAGCTTTGGAGCCGGTCTCCCATGCATATTAGATGGGAGTTGAGACCATTGATGCGCACTACTGCATGGAAGGGCTTTATGAAAGATTGTTGGCGCTGTGGCTACGAGTGCGTGCTGTTTGTAAAACTATGCCCAATAGAAGTTGTACAAGGCCCTGCCAGCGACTATCATGCAAGTGGTGCGAGCAGCTTAGGTGCCCAGCATGTTGGTGAACAAGTTGCGGAGGCCGATATCAGAGAGGTTACAGAGGAAGTTGATCGTGACGAAGCTGATGCAATAGATGGAGGAGAGGAAGAAGGATCACGGCATGCTGAGCCTATAGGACAGGCTGATGAAGGGGAGTATATGGAGTACATAGTGCATCAAATGAAGAGGGATGACCGGATGTCCTAGGCTAAAGAGAAACCTGTACAAGAGGACAACGATGATACTTCCGATGAGGATGAAACTCCCATCCCGTAGGAATGGATCAGGTTTGACGCTGAGGGTTTTGCTGCGCAGGATGAGCACGAATCACCATGGGAGTATCATGGTACATATGTTCAGTTGCACTCAATGTATGCTGACAAGGCATTGTTACAGGATTCCATCAAGCTGTGGGCCCTATCCATGCAGCGGACTTTTCGAGTCGTCAAATCTAGCCAGGAGCAGTATACCATGAAGTCTGAGCAAGGTGGTTGTCCTTGGAGGGTGCACACATGAAGACCGAAGTATAAGACTCACTGGATTGTCTCGAAGGTGAAGCTGTACTCCTACATTCTCAGCTATGTTTTGGTAAGGCATCGTAACCTAACGTCCGCCTTCATAGTCAATTTGATGTATAGAGAGATAGTGGAGAATAACGACATAGAGACCACGCGCACCATGGTGGCCATAGAGAAGAAGGACATGGAGGCCACGCACATCATAGTTGCTATTGAGAAGAAATTCAAGTACAATATTAGCTACGCGAAGGCGTGGCGTGTGAAACATAAGGCTTAGGAAAAGTAGTTTGGGTCTTTCGTGGCGGTGTATGACAACCTTCCTCGTATGCTTCAGGTGCTGCAAGATAGGAACCCGAGCATGTACACTGCTGTGAAGGACAAGCCATCTACAAGGCCACTAGGTTTTATGATGTTATAGAGGCCCTTCTTAGCCTTTAGTGTGTGCATCGAGGTATTCAGGCATATACTGCCTGTGATCACAGTTGACAAGACCTTTTTGATCGGCAAATACAAGGGCCAGATCCTTACAGCCATCGGCATTGATGACAACAATCAAATTTTGCCCTTGACCATCGCATTCGTCAAAAGTGAGAATTACGACAACTGGTTCTGGTTCCTTTGACATCTGAGGGTAGCAGTTGTTGGAGCTCATCCTAGTTTGTGCATAATCCTAGTTTGTGCATAATCCGAGATAGTGAAGGACGTAAGAAAACTTCAGGAAGATCCCGAGAAGCCATACCCTTGGCCGGATTGAGAAACAGATGGTGCATTCGCCACTTGGGGGCCAACTTCTTTAAGGAGTTCTCGAAGAAATCGTTGTTGAAGCTATTCAAGAGGCTAGCTATGTAGAACCAAAAATGCAAATTTAACGCTTTGTGGGCACTATTGGATGAGTTTAGTAGGAAGCACATTGACGAGAGGAACAAGGGACCGGCCATGCCTGGGGCAGCACAACCCAAATGTCTCACAGCACTGGCTGAGCCTAACATAGCTAATCCTAGGAGGATAAGCTTGCGGAACATCAAATGCTTCTCGCAGTGGATCGAGGCCAAGCTATTGGAGAAGTGGTCCCTACTGCACAACTGAAAGATCGAGCTCCGTTTAAGTTGATTTTGGTGTTAATGACAAATGCCATTATGAGATTTTGATGTTAATGACAAATACTTTTATATTGTTTTGGTGATAATGACAAATGTATATATGAGACTAATATGTTTGTTCAAAGTATGTTATAGCTTAGTCTCATTTGGATGAAAAGGTGAAATCAAAGAGGTATGCATTCAAAATCACTTTCTCATATGCTAATGCATTCCTTAGATCCAAAATATAGATTGAACTCCTCAAATAGTTCAAATGAATATGTGCATATGTTTTTTCTTCATATAGACTTGTATGCACACATTTAAGGGGAGCTCTCTCTATGTTTTGGAGTTTCATTAGTATTGATCTACGTTTCCTTTTATACATACATTGGGATCAAACTAGGAGCATGCATTCATTAAAAATCTGTTTTAAAAGCAAATATGTGCTCTGTCTGGAAGAGCGGTAGTACCGCAGATTTCAACGTCGGAACTACCGCAGAGCGGAAGTTCCGCAGGCAAAATCGGTACTACCGGCGACCGGAAGCTCCAGATTGCGAACAGAACCTTTTTTCCAGAGAGAACCCTCCGGATGCATTTGAGATTTCGTGGGATCAGAAGTGACATAATTGTACAGGTTTAACACCGGAACTACCGTTGAGTGCGGTAGTTCCGCTATCTGGAGCGGTACTTCCGGAGCCCAGAAGCTCCGGAGGTAGAGCGGAGCCTTTTTTCCAGAGAGCGCCAAGTTTAGTTCCGGCTCAAGTGGAACTACCGCGCCGACTTTGCGGAACTACCGCAGAGCGGTAGTACCGGATTTTATAACGGCGATAGTACCGCACTTTGAATTCAAATGATTTTATATTCAATTTATTATATCATTATTTGTTGAGATTGTCATCAATTACCAAAAGGGAAAGATTGAGAATCTAGTCCCTCCATTATGAGTTAATGGTGAGTTTTGGTAATTAATGATAATCGCATTGTGGGATTAACATTTTCCATGAGTTGGACGAATAGGATAGGTTCCATGATGATGATGATGACTTTAGATGACTTCATGTGTTGGAGGCCATCAAAGAAGAAGACGCATCATGAGTTGATGAATAAGGAGATGATCATGTGTTGATTATCAAGTCAAGAAAGACTATCATGTGTTGATGGACTTGATGAGAAGGATGCATCATGAGTTGATGTATATCAAGATGATGACCCAAGGCAAAGATATGATTAGCTAGGGCTAAGGATGTGTTCCTAGTCTTTTACCGGTCTTGGTGTTTGGTTGAAAGACCGGATTGCTAGTATAGGTTGCCGTACTATTAAGAGGGGTCATGTCTTGTAGTTTGAGTCTCATCATGTGTTAATGGCTCAACCTCACTTGCTCTAGCTCATCTTGGCATGAGGCTTGCATTTGCGAATGTGTTTTGCGAATGGTTGAAGCTCATGTGGCGAATCCTTATAACATGTGACTATACTTTGCAAATGTGTTTTTGCAAAAGGTTGAAGTCCATGTACCTACTCCTTGTGAAATGATCTAAGTTTGCAAATGTGTTCTACAAAAGTTGGAGATCATGCATTATCCCTTGGCATAGTCTAAAATTGTTTATTGTTATTTCCTTTAACATTAGACCATGGGAGTGACTCTTTTGGATCTCTTTTGATTTCTGCATTAATCTAATGTGTTTGAGATCATACAAATAGATGGGTTGTGTAACCCTCTGAATAAGCTTTCCATAGAGTCCAAAATCACTCAATTCCGACATTGGAGTCAAAAGTTATGACCGTTTTTCTGAGTGCTGTCTGTGCTGAAAAACCGGGAGCAGAAGTACTGCGTCGACTTCCCAGAACTACCGCAAAACGGTAGTTCCGCATTTTATAACTGCGGTGGTTCCACAAATGACTGACTAACGGCTGTTTTTCTAGCCGTTATGATGGGGAGCGGTAGTACCGCTCCTATAATGGCGGTAGTTCCGCAAAATCCTGTTTTTGACTCCAACGGCTTGTTTTGATGTGTAGGTTATAAATACTCCCTTGTAGCCGGTTGGGATAAGGTTTTTGACACTCCATTTCACTCTATTGAGCTAGTGTGAGGCTCTCCACTCAATTGTGCATGTGTTGCACTTTGTGAGAGAAGAGAGGTGATCTAGAGTGCATGTGTTGCATCTAGAGGAGGACTTTGTGTCTGGATTGAGCTTGTGCATTCGTTGCACGTGGTGAGAGTCAAGTGAGGGACTTGACTTGTGAGAGCACGTGGTGAGAGCACGCGTTGGAGGCGTCGTGCTCGGTGATCTTCTCAAAGAAGCTTGTGAGAAGGCCCGGCGTGTGTAAAGGTTGGAGCTCACCTACCCGGAGTGGGGAAGAGCTACCACTAGTGGATTTGAGGTGGAAGGCTTAATTCGTGGAGCCGGTCCGATTAGTTCGGGCTTACCTCAACGTGGACTAGGGGAAACCAGCAAGTCTCTGAACACCACGATAAAAAGAGAACGTGTCATTTGTGGTTTGCTTTCTTGTGCTCTTTTTACATTCAAGCAATTTACTTACTTAGCATTATTTTGATTGCTTGTAAACCTACGATTACAAACCTTGACCTAGGTTAGTATTGTTGGTGCCCTTAGGCGAATTTGCTTGATTTAGGCGCTATTTGAGCTAAACCAAATTGTTTTTAGCTTCCGCATTATTTCTTTGGTTTAGGCAAATAGAATGGTCTTTAATTTTTAGTATTAATTCGAAGAAAATTTTTAGACCGCCTATTCACCCCCCTCTAGTCGACCTCCTCGATCTTACAACAACACAGATGACGCAAGGTATCGCATAATGGCGACCAACATTGTTGAGCTATACAACTAGGTTCTCAGAGGCCTTTATTCTCAACCCCTTGTCGCCGTCGTGTAAAGTGTTCTGCACAACGCAATTGACTATTTCAGGGAGAGGCATGCAAATGCCGCACTTCATGCAGCCAACCCACAAACATCGTACCACTCACATATTACGGCATACATAGAGGCGAAGACAGAGAATGGCCAGTTGCACACAGTGCACGTGATGGGCAATAGGGAACATTGTTTCGACGTGCTCCTTCGGGATAGAGCTAAATTTGGGATGGCTCGTTTTATAGTCACCCACAAGGTATGCCTTGGAGATCATGTGAATGAACCTACCTACTTGTGCAACAAGCCAAAGTTGTTACACAAGCCAAGTTTTCATGTCCTCGCCGCATGTGGGACTGTGAGAATCGATCATTCGAGTTTCATGTCTGAGTACTTCTTTAAGGAGAGGGTGATGTAGGAGTGGTGTGGCGAGCTTAGGGGGTTCAGGATTGTGGGCAACTTCGCCACCTTGGACATTGTAGGAAGGACTTAGATTCCGAATGTTAACATGTTGAAGGGTGGGAAGGGTCATCGGTAGAGCCATCCTATTATGAATGATATGGATGAAATACAAGCCGGTGTGCCGAGTAGACGCTGCGGTCAAGAGGGCCACAAAACCAGACGATGCAAGGTACCTGTTGATGAGTAGGCACACTGGCATGTTTCCGATACCATTTGTTGGAGTGTACAAAATTGCTTAAACATTACAAATCATTATACTCTATCATGTGTATTTTGTTAGTTGCCACATTTGATGTATGTAATGCTGTTGTAACTATACCGTACGTTGCTAATTTTCTATGTTTGTACAACTGTTGTGCTATTCCCCCTTTTAAGTATTGTTTAAAGTATTGTCCTGGTAGCGTAGTTCTATTTTGATTGTTATATTTACTACTGCTTTACATTCAATGTTTCTTGTTCTGTGTAACTGCTAACTTCAAGTCACTTTGTAGGTATGGCTCATGAACTTCGTAGATCGGACTAGCCTTATGGCCTCCTTGATGAGCGCATGGACCGGTTGTATCATGCGTCGCACCGTGTCCCGCCTCGAGGGTGGCGATAGAGGGGCCGCTGCTGGGGAGGGCCTTTTGCCTGCGCTAGCTATACTTTTATTCATCCTTTATTACTTACATTTCTTACTATGTGATGTTTGCAATACTGTTACGTTCTTTTTTGTACTCCTTTTTTACAATGTCCATTTGTTTGATCCATGTCGACGCCTCTAGTTCAATGCATGCGACGCACCACTGGAACAGTCCACTCAATAAATAGCAACCGCAATGACGCGTTATACATTTGACTACATGCTCTACGACAATGAACATAACTGTGAACAACAGGGGAGAGTACTATGGTACAACCTTATCTGTGCATGCCTACTGATACAATGTGCCTCACGCTATCCACATGGAGTGTTGCAGAGGGGGCACCTCGGACATGCATGGCCATCGTTGTAATGGCATGCATATATGCAGTTAGGGTTCGCACAGCAGCATGTCGGATCACAGGAACTTTCTATGTTAATGACCTCCTTATTGCCCCTCTCGTGCTGCATATACTGACGGAGGTCATCGTTGTCCTTTTTGAGACTTTTAATCTGCACCTCCAAGTTAAAGATTCACTCCAACAATGTATCCACGTACCATGTGTGCCATATTATTCCCAGCTTATTATGAAGTCTATTTTAATTCGCAACATCACATCTTCTCGTCTTTTTGTATTCAATTCTTCACGCACCAAGGCATCCAACATCATGAAAAAACAAGTTCTCCCCCATGCATGAATTCCTGGTTGCATCACAATATCACTTATCTTCGTACTTACCAATCGTTGATGTCTCAATTGTCCTCAGAAATTTTTTTAGAAAATTTCTTGCACTACAACAACATATGATGATCACAAATTGTTATTGCGAATCTAACAGATTTTGTACCATTCATAATCTTCGAAAATCACTAATGGATTTCCACAAAATACAAATCACAGGCACAATTTGGTAAATGTCACCTACCTACAACAATTGTCATTTACCCCTATGCGTTGCCGGGGTGCCAATTGCGGAAAAAATGGGCTGAGGTGGCAGTCGTTGACCGGTCAGGCGACTAGACCTGTAGTTGCCCAATAGTTTGGCAACAAGTTACAGTCGCCTGACCGTTCGGTGATTGGATCCTATCGCGCAACGATCAATCGACCGTATTCGTATCGCGCAGTCATTGGGCGACAAGTTTCAGTCGCCCAACCGTTGGGCGATTGGAGCCCACTCCTGTAAAATTTTTGTGTGGGTATATTTCTGTAATTTCAAATAAAAATGGATTATTTAAAAAAATTCTCCAATAAACTACCCACAGGCAAGTGACTATAGGGTAATAGAAGTGTACACAATCATTACCAAAGCCTACTGAAATAGCTTTTGCAATAAGTGACTGGAGTTTTAGCGTGCATCTCGCCATCGTCTTCTCTATCTGGTCCAAATGCGGTGAAGTAAGCATAGGGGTCATGACTAAAAGATTGTATGTTTATTATAGTGTGCAAGGGTGAGCATAACAACCATGCTCCGTGAGTCAACATATAAAATACAATTATATAGATGCAAGGCTTAACGAGGAAAGGCTCGAGATTCTTTTATTTGCAAAAAGCTATCTTTGAAATAGAGTAAGCAATATACAAACCTAAGACCTAGCAATTTAACAAAAACATGATTCTAATGATTTATGTGGTTGTAGTATAATAGTAGTGATTGTTCCATCCAGCTAGTATAGAGAATGATTCCATCAACCATATGATATACTTAGTATAGGGTTCCATCCACCCATGATATTCGTTGGATTCCATCTACCCAGGATGAAAATTCAGAGTTCCATCCACCAATCATCTTTATCCCACCCACAAATGGTTTTTTTTTATAAAATAGAGACTAACCAAACAATTTCTCACGCATCACCCATGACCATGGACATGGCTATCCAGATAGTTTCTTTACTTTGCAGAGATTGCACAACTTTATCTACAAGAGATGTTTAACTTGATTTATTCCACATGCTACCGTAGGCATGCAGATGAAGAAGACAATCACAAGGTCTTTCCAAATCCTTCCCCTTCACATTTACCTGCTCGTAGGGTTGTACCCCTCGCTCCAACTAGGAACCCTATGTTGTGTTAAAAATTATCCCTCGCACCAATGAGGAATAACAGCACCCCTCTACCATGTAGAGTTCAATCTCATGCTACAATAGAATCAACCCACCACACTTCCTCAAGTAGATAACACACAGTTGCACCCCCAACAAGAGGATCACACAAAAATTGTTGCAGCCTATAGCATAAATGCTAAGGATTGCCTGAGTAATCAACCAGATTGATACTATTATAGACTTATAGTTGCACTATTAGTGTTAAGGCTAAGTATGGCACTTAGATACAAACTTATTAACTAGTTTGGTAAATCATTAAATCTAGGGCGACAAGGTATTATGCCCAAAGCCAAGGAAAGAAATTTAATAGCACAATTAATATTAAGGTATTAACTATGAGCTAACAAGATAATTGTACTTTAAAGTAAAGCACATAGTCTGATACTTTAAAACAACATACATTCCAAAGATAGGTGGAAGCAAAATGGACAAAATGTCGACTCACCTTGCTCACAGTTATGTAGGTCATGGTCGTTCTCGATCAGCTACTCTTATGGAGCTTTGCGATCTAATTATGCTAAATCCAACCAAATTCAAATAAATCTAAAAGAATTCAAATACATTCAAACAAATTTAGATAAACTCCAAAATTCAAAATTTTGGTATAATTGGGTAGGGTTTTAATTTAGATGAATTTAGAAATGATAATTGTCGAATTCGGAGTTAAAAGGAGATAGAACGGGCTCTCCGAAGTTTAAATTCGAATAAAAATATAAAAATTAGAGGAGAAAGGGTGTCTCTCACTGGCAATTGGGATCCATTGATTTTTATTTATTTTATAATTATAAAACATAACAATGACTTACATATGGGGCCAGATATTTTAATTTATTTTTTGATTTAATTTCCAACTGGAAATGCCACAATGGATGATAGGTGGGGCTACTACAGTTTTTATTTTCTAAATTAAATATTTTCTTAAGGAAAAACGATGAGTCACTAATAGGTGGGGGCACTACTATAGTGAAACATCTGTCTTTCTCCTCTTTAAAACAGAGGAGACACCCACGGTGGGCTTGCCGAGCTCATCACCACATGAGCCGAGCCACAGCAGCGGGCGACCACCAAAATGGGTTGCCGGGTATTAGAGAACCATATGTGAGGTGATGACACTACGTGCAGTGGCCTACAATGGCGGCGAGACTACGCATAGCGACGATGACAGCACTACCACCATGGCAAGCGGAACAGCAGTAGCTACTCCCCAAAATGGGGTGTATATTGAGCATCTAGGGTGCAAAGGGATCTCACCTGTGTGGACAGTGTGGTCGGAGATGAGCGAGGGAGGGCTAGCAGTGGTGACCCGAGGTGGCACGGTGAGGTTGATGGGAACGGTGAGTTGGGGAAGAAGGCATCCCAAATCAGATATGGGGAAAGATTAAGGAATGTGAGAAGATGGTCCATAAGCAATGAATTGGACTGAGACTCGCTGATGAGGAATGCCAGTGATGGTGGTGATTTTGGCCAATGCTGAAGAAGACGACTCCAACAGTGAGTTCCTGGGGATGGGGGGTGAAATTGGGTGTGGGGATAAGAAGAAGGTGCCCAAGTATACGCTTTGATGCAGTGAACCGGGAAATGGTTGCGCATGGGTAGAGCTCACAGGTGATGCACAACAATGAGTTTCTAAGCTCGGCTCGAACTCAGGGAAGGAAATGGTAGGGTGAGGAGGTGATATGGGAGTGATCAGGGAATGCTCCAGGTGAGGTTGGCCAACTTAAATAGTAAATGGGATGGCGCAGAGCTGTGCAAGAGTAGTGCAATGCATGGAGTGGTCGGCAGCACGTGGTGCGAGGTAGAGAGAAAGTGGGATGTGCATAGGGTGGTCAGTTGAGGATGAAATTGATGTGGGCGGTGGCATGGCTACAACGGCTCATGCGTGCGATGCGGGCGGCTGTCGAGCGACGCGAACAACGCATTGTGTGGGCATGAGTGAAGATGAGGAGAAGTGAAAGTGGTCGGGCACATGGACGGCTAGGCAAGGGAAGAAAAAGAAAGGAAGAGAGAGAAGGGGGCTAGTGGCTGGGTCACTGTGGCTTGAAGGGAGAAAAAGGAAGAAAGGAGGAGAAGTGGGCTAGGCTAACTGGGTTTTAACATTTTTTATTTTATTTTCTTTTCTCTTTTCAAGTTCAACTTCAATTAAATTTTTGACTCGGCTTTTAAAATTTCAAAATTTCATTTGAATTTGTTTTCAAATTAAATGACTTTCAATCCTAGGTTTTGTGTTTTTATTTGAATTAATTCATTTTGTGAAATACCGAGAGACTACGTGAGATGTCACTGGTCAATTTATGATGAACAATTATCACATTTTGTTGAGTTAAATTTGGTTGTGCAAAGGATCACCTATATTTATATTTCTAGCAGTAGGTGGTTTGACCGATTTGAAGGGCCAGTCAAACTATTGGGCATTGGCAGTCTGACTGGCTTGGGAGGAGTAGTCAAACCGACCTTGATAATTTTTGTGGAATTTTGCGTTTCCTAGACCAAACATATGTGAGGGATTGTTTGGTGGTAAGTTTGCACTAGGTTTCATTAGAATAGAGTTGTGAGGCAAAACTAGATAGAGTTTTATCAAAAAAATCCAGAGAGGGTCTTTCTAAGGACTTAGTCATTGGAATATGGTGGTATGACTGGCTATACCATGGCAGTCTAGCCGATGCGATCTGACCGGCATGGTGGTGGTGGTCAGACCAGCTAGGAGTTGAATGTTCTGGATTTTGGGTGATTTTGGAAGACTTAATCTTGGGTGATCTTGGTTCAGTGATCATGGGTGTATTGCATTACATGATGCATTGGTTTGACTAACATGAGCCAAGTGTATAGAAGTTGAGCTCGTAATGGTAGCTTGGTCTTTGAATGTGCAGGTGGCTTGGACGATATAGAGGTTGGCGGCAATGGATCGAGACTAGGTGAGAGAGCTGAGGTCTAGAGTGGTCATGTAAATCCGAGTGAGGCTATGTGGCTCAAGCGAGAATACAAAGAAGAAGAGGATCATGGCGAGACGAGTTGACGCATGTGGTGTGCCAAATGACAAGGCTAGTGCAAGTAGAAATGGTTTGGGAGAGACCCAATACATAAAGACATGACGGTTAGTCATTGAGTACTACAGGCTATGTGTTAAAACATGTTGGGATGCTTTGAGGTGAAGGCAATGATGAAGCCAAGGGAAAGTGCCCAAAAGCTTCATCGAAGGTATTTTGGTAGTTGGCTAAATAACGACATTGATGGCTTGATCAAAACCGCGGCGTGGGGAGGGGCGCAAAGGAGAAGTGGATTTGGTCAAGGAGAGTTGGAATTACATGTGGATCAATCCCTAATATGTTAGCGGGCTGAGTCTTGTAAGCACTTATGCGTGAGTGCGTGTTAGTTGGGATTGGTGGGTTTTCCCAGTTTCCTTAATAGGTTGGACCCATTAGAGGTGTGTATGCTGGTTATTTAGAGGGAAAGAGAGGATGTGGAGGGATAAAGGATTCTAGGGTTATGATTTCTAGTCGATCCTTATCTCCTTCCATGATTGCAATAGAGAAAACTTGAGAGAGGGTGAGAGTGGTGCTGTGGCTACACCTTATAATCATCCATAGGCATGTAAACATCTTTCTTTACTGAATCAATCAAAGATTGTGTTAGTCTATTCTTATTTGTGTTCTTGCTTGGCTTTGGTTGTTTTTGAGTTTAATCTATGATTTTTTTTGTTTGTGGTTGTTCTAGCCTGATCCTCTGCTTGATTTACCTTGTGGGGACATGTGAGAATATATATGTATGTAATTTGGGATTTAGAGTTTTGTGGTGTTCTTATGACCTAGATTTGATTATCTTCGATTCAGTGATTGAACCTAAGAACCGGATGATTGTTTTTTGGTTTAGGTTCTTGTTGACTTGAATAAGTCTCATACAAAATTTGAAATTGTTTGGATGAGATTTGAGAAACTTCTTGAGATTTTAGTTTTTATCCTAAGAGATTTTCAGATAGGGAATAGGGGACCAGTCAGACCGATCCTGCTCTAGCGGTTGGACTGGCCTCTTGCTGGTGGTCAAACCGGCCGACTGCAGTCAGATCGGTCATTGACCAACAGTTTAACCGGCCACAACCTGAAGTGCTGATTTCTATTGACTTGAGTTTTTGCTTTATCTCGCTAAGTCTAAGTGGCGCAATCTGAGCTGGGTGACTGCCATAGTCATTAAGTAAAGATTTGAATACCGAAAAGGGGAAAAGTTTTGAGAATTATTCACCCTCTCTGATTACCAGCATCGGTCCTACAAATACGAAGTTTGACAAAACTCCAAATAAATTCTAGAAGATCCACATAACAATAGCATGCATTGCAAGTTTTAAAAATTCCCACATTTTAATTGCTCAGGATCCTTTTTCCGAAATTTGGGATGTCACAATTTGCCATCGGTATTTTTGGATTATACACTTTTACCACTCGAAAAGCAGTTATTCTCTCTATGCTATTACAGAGGTGGGAAACAGAATTTCCTATACCACGCTGACCAGAGTTTTGTATACCATGCTGACCAGATTACACAACATCGTTAAGTGGAACAATTTGATTGACGAAAATATATCAATACTCCTAGGCAAATGGATGTGAGATCGGGTCATTATCCCTGATGTCGACCGCAATAACACTCCACAAACGACATAACCTAAAGTTACAAATTAAAGCGCTACGGTGGAGGGGAGTATGATGGCAGTAGGCCACGAAGCCCATAGCGGTGGGGCGGGAGGGAAGCAAAGCCCAACGGTGGATAAGAAGCTCAAATCTAAATGCTAGTATGGTAGGGAGACTTAAGAGTATGTACAATCGTGTGATGTTAGTTGTCTGTAAGTTTTATCCCGTAGAATATAAGATGATGTGGATAAGAGAGAGGAAGCATAGAGAATTAGACTGTCTTTCATATAACAGTCTACTGTAACATGAGAAATAAGACACATTGCGTCATAGAGAAGCTGTCTATAGATATATGTAAAAAAGATAATCTATTACAGGAGTTGTCTTTAGTGCTATCTATAAATAACATAGAGAATATTATAGGTAGTAGTTATTGATGTCATTGTATATGTCCTAACAACGATAACAGTGTGGCTAGATTTAGGCTTTTAAATCGGAACCCTTGATAAATGCCACCTTTGGCGTGCCAAATATGCAACTGTTCCTGTAATTAAAACGCAGTTTGCTGTGTTCGAGTATCAGATGCCAAACTAGTCACTTTTGGAGACACAAATAAGCAATTGTTCCTAGTATTAAAGGATAATATGCAATTAATCCAACATCATCATGGGTAATTTGCGTGTTTGCCACCAGTATTTTTGTATTATGCAAGTTTACTACTCCAAAAGCAGTTACTCATGCTATGCTACTACAGAGATGGGAAACAAAGTTTTCAATACCATACTGACCAGATGACATATTAACAGTGTTAGTCATCCACGTCGACGTTTCCGTTATCCACTATCGTTTCAAAAAACATAGGTAAAAGTCATAAGTCACAGCCTAAAAATAGGGCATTTGGTTTTTTATTTTTACCGTATCTGAAAGTTGAAAAACAGGGTGATTTCTTAAAACAGGTTATCTAAACGACTTTCCAAACCTAAAACTATGTGTGCCGTCCATATTAGCGTTTCTGCCATCCGCTACTGTCTCGAAAAACACAGATAAAAGCTATTACTATAACCAAAAGGCATTAGTCGTAGCTTAAAAAAATAAGGACATTATCGTTGCTGTTGCAGGGAATACGACGGTGCCATGTTGCCCATAGTGGTGGTGGTGGGAAGGGTGTAGTAACACCTAACAGTGGGTGATGAGCTCAGATTAAGGGAGTCATTTTTTTTGGGCTGTAGTTTATGTTTTATGGTTTAAAGTTTTAAATTCTGACTGTTTGTGCGAGAGAGTACGAAGAGAGACATATGTGTGTGATTTTGGATAATATAACTGAAGTTAGTATAGTGTCTACTATACTAAATTTGTAGATCTTATTTTAAGAAAATATTTTGTTTAAAAATTAGTTACTGTAATATAAACGCAGTCGAAAAGAACAAGCCTAAAATGCTAAGAATTAAGGACAGTATGCAATTATTACAGCATCACCGGGTAATCATCGGTTGCCTACCAAGTAGATGGAACACGCTCCAGCAGCATAGGCGCTTCCACGAATTCTGCCTGGTCCCCTCAACAGTTCTAACCCAACTACCCTAGGCGACGAGGCGACCACTGCTGCGGCGGCCGAAAACCACCAGCCTCTGACGATCCGAGTTGAACTTGACGGACCGATCCGACCGTTCGCCAATCCCCCTCGCTCCACCGAACAATCCACCAGTCCCCAATCCGCCCGCTTTTATTTCCTCCCCCTCCCTCCCTTCCCGCTTCCCCCTACCCCGTGGGCCCCCCCGACCTGCCGCATTCCCACCAAACCGCTCCCCACCGTTTCCTTCTTCCACTCCGACCTTTCCATAGTCAAACCATCCTCCTACTTCTCCTCTTCTTCTACCCAAGATCACATCAGATACAAGAAACGCATGCACTTGGGTACAAGTTTTTGGGTTCCGCAAGGCTAGCCTCTAGCTCTCCATCGTCGCGAGGTGGTTCTTCGAGGAGGAGCTTAGCGTGCGTGTGTGTGTGTGTGGACGGAGGGATGGAAGTGGGGGAAGAGGTGGCGCGGGCGCTGGGCGCGGGGTTCGACCTCACGTCGGACTTCCGGCTGCGGTTCGCCAAGCTGCGGCGGCGGCTCGTGGAGCTCGACGAGGCTGGGGCCAGGGACGTCCCCTTGCCGGGCGGCGGCGGCGCTGCGCTGCGGGGGGTGCCGCGCGACGTCGGCGTCGACAAGGGCGACCGCATCCGCTTCCGCTCCGACGTCCTCGAGTTCAACCAGGTACGCCTGCGCCGCGCCGCGCGGTCTCAATAAGCGTTGCCCGGTTCCGGCTTGCTTCTGTCGTCCTGTGGTTGGGTCGGGAGTTTTGGGAATCTACGGGACGCATGCCGGTCTCGCCTCGTGTTCTTGGTTCGTCGGGTGTTCTTGTGTGATTGAAACACTGCGAGCCAGATGCTTGGAAAGATTGGAGGTGGCGACTTGTACTAATCGTGCCAAATTCAGTTACTGGTTGATCGTCCAGGTTGAATTGGGATTGGGATTGCAAGCATGTTCGTTGTTCTTGGTTACTTGAAATTTATCATTTTTTATTTAAAAAAGATCTTTTTTTGGGGAAACTCCATGGGTGGTGCTGTGGTGGAGCATCTATAAGGGCGATTTGGTGGAAGGATTTCGCTCCGTCTGTGCTTTGACGACTCATTTTTCCAGTTTGCAAATTTACTAGCTCTGCTACTTTTGTTCTACTGCTTAATCTGTTAAATCACAGTTTAAGAAATCGCGCAATTTCCATTTATTTCGGCACATTTTACCCGATTTGTGCGTGCCCCACCTACCAGCTTAACTTTCCTACCTAGCAGGAGTACTTTTCTTCATTAACGTCAGAGAATGGATCTAGCGATCCTTTTAGTCCCATGTCTGATGCCTACAGCCTACCGGTGTTTTGTCCACTTGGATCAGCTGGAGAGATTGCCTTAAACATGGCTCTTAGGCAGCAATTAAATTTGCGCATATCATTCGACCATTTTATGTATGTTACATCATGCTGACATGCTTAGGTTGGTTCTACCATTCGAAGCATTTAATTAAGAGTATTGCTATACAACATTCGACTGTTTTTGAGGACAAAAACAGTCAGATTGATCTGGGACATTAGATCTCCATCCAACGGATCCACCCATACAAGCCCCCCTCCAAAAAAATGACCCTCTCCAAAAAAAATGATGTAGGGCGTTGGATCTCCATCTAACGGTTCAAAATCTGACTAGACACTCCCTTTAATTAATGGTTCTTGGGTGAAGGGACTCAGTATCATCAAACTCATGTCCTTCTAGCTGCAGGATCACGCCCTGACAGAGTATTGGTAAATTTTTGGTGAAAATTGCAATCTAAAGACAGTCCCATCCCAGGAAAAGAAAGCATTTATTTGTCCCTTTACACCGAAATTATCCTGAAGGCTAAAGAAGGAAAAGAATGGCCATAGTTGCAGTCTGTAATTCTTGCTTCTTTTGTGTCGAAGTTGATTATAGATTGCTAACAGGAGAGGAACAGTCTTTTTTGCGATTTCATCTTATTGTCATTCTTAAAACATGTTGTAATACCATCAAGTATTACTGTTGTAGCATTAGCACAACAGGAGGTACGGGGTACCCCTTTCTTCATGGGAGGAGGTAGAGCTAGAGAGAGCTAACGACAGGACAGAGAGCTTGTGTGTAAAATGAGTAGATCTGACCCCTCACACCCCTTAATAGTTACAAAAGGTAGGGGTATATTTCTTTATACTACGGGGCCTATACTACTGGCCCTACATGACTAGGTCTGATACAAGGCCCAATCGTTTAGGGCTAGGCCGCCTCCACGACAATTACCATTTTCGAACAAGTAATAGCTGCCTCTACACACATGTTCATATATCTTTGGGGTTTTATTTAGCACGGAAGAAAAAACAGCAGTTTAGTTATTTCCCACTGAAGTTTAGCTAGATAGCAAATGATGTTTGACCCCGTGGCACAAGAAAGGTTAGTCCCTGTCATGAAAGCTGGTACTATATTAATATTGTGACAGAATAATGTGGACCTTTTGGATGTGCCTCCAGACGACACTAGTTACATGTCTTTCTTATTCATGATCACAACATTTCATTGGATAAACGTGTAGAACCTTCTTGCTTTGGAAGATAAAAAGCAGCTTTAGCTGTTGCCTGGATTTAGGTACAATTCACATGGCAGACTGGGGACATTTCCTTCAAGACCATGAATAAAATTAGGTTTTTTTTTTTGTTTTCATATTTCTCTGTTTAACGATTTAATGCATAGAATACCAAATATAAAGTTCAGTTTACATATGATGGTCATTCAACAATGTAACCCTTCTATGCTAGTTTGATGTTACTTTTCCTTTTTATTCTGCCAAGAAAAATTTGAAATTTCTAGCTCTCCAACAAATATTGTCCTTCTTTTTTCCATTTTCAATTTAAAACCAGAGACAGCATTCACTGATAAGCTTATCACTTGTTTGGTCAAAAGCTACAATTTTCTTTGTTTCTTTATGAGAGCGTTAGTTAATATCTCAGTAGAATGAAGGTTGATAATTAAGACCACCAGCGGGTTATTTCTATTACCATGATGAATACAGTTATTTCACTCTATCTGCTAACGGGATTGATTACATTTTGATTTTCTTGACAGATGTCGGAATTACTTAATCAGAAATCTTCAGTCCAAGGGAAAGTGCCCTCAGGCTATTTTAACGCTCTTTTCGATTTAAGTGGAGCTTGGCTGACAGATGCCAAAGAGACTAAGCATCTAGCATTTGATGGATATTTCATTTCATTGTACAACTTGCACCTAAAAGCTTCTCCATTGGTTCTTCAAGATGAAGTCAAAAAGGCTGTTCCGTCCAAGTGGGATCCTGTAGCATTATCTTGGTAAAACACTTTAACAACTCTTTTCTAGAGAAGCTCACTTTACCAATTATCTATAGTTTTAGATTGGCTTAGCTTCTTAAGTGCCCTGTCTGTGTGTTTCTTGGTTTACCTGCAATGTGTTTTTGATTGTTATAGTATGTTGCGTCACTCATGAGTTATACTTCTTGATGAGGATCATAGAAGTTTTTGGTGCTTTGTGTCTTCTACTGGTTTACCGGATATATTCATCTCACAATAAATTTTCGAAACCACATAAGTTAATCCAACAACCAACTAGTAAGATGTTCGTGCGTTGCAACGGGGTTCTAAAAGAAGGCAAATATAACACAAATCATACAATGAACATTAAAAAGAGAGAGGCATCTTATCATCAAGAGTGAGGTTGGCGTGGCCGGTCCGCCATTGCTGAGATCGCCGCTCTGGAACTACCCTCCCTGACCCCGTCGGCTTCACGGTTCTTCCTAACCTCTAGCGGTGTACACCTCATCCAAGCCGATGTACCCCACCTCTTTGTTCATCATACGTGCCAGTGTACTCCATGTCCCCATCATCGACCTCGGCTGTGTACACTTTCGTTCCATTGTCGTCCTTCGTGGTGTACATCAATGCCTCGTCGTCCACACTAGTGTGCTCATCTTCTTCACCTCCGAGTACAGCTCTGCTTCTATCTTCTTCACCATCCTAGTGCAGTAGCAGCATGGTGGTGCATGGGTGGAAGGAGTAGCGGAGGCTCTAAGGGGCTGGCCGTGTCACCTTTTTTTCATGGCCGTTGGACTGAGATTTAGTGGCTAGGATCGGCTGAGGGAGGAGATTGCCCTAGATGTAAAAAAAAATGCATCTGGCCCCTCCACTCCCACGCGACGCCGCCTCCCCTCCCTCGTGTCCCCTCGCCTCTCCCTACCCATGTGCTACCACAGTATCACCTCCACTTCGCACTTCCTCCCGACCGGCGGCTCCACCCCACGCGTCACCAGGCCCATCTCCACTGGATCCACCATACCCAAGGTCACCGCCATCGGATGCACCATCTCCGAGGTTGTCGCCTTCGGATCTGGCTGGTACACCTCCATCGCCGGTACTCCACCGGGGTCATCATGCTCCTTGCCAGTGTCCCCAACCCCATGACCGCCTAATCTTGGGGTCATTGTCCTGACATTGGGGCATTCTCCACCCTGGCGCGACGGATCTGGCAGACCCCGAGGTTGTTGTCTGGATCTGACGACCCCAAGGTCGTCGCCGCCGGATTTGGTCATCCTCGCCTTCACCACCATCAGATCAAGCCGTGCTCACAACGAGATAGTGGGGCGACGGTGGATCAAGAACATGGAGCCGTAGCTGGAGCCGCCCGACCACACCGGTAGAAAAGGAGAAGTGGAAGGTGGTGGCGCCGGCGGAGGCGAGTCAGAGAGAGGTCTCTGCCGTCGGACCCGGTCACCCCTGCACTGTTGCAGTCGGACCCGAGGGGAAGCTGGAGTCTGGTGGATCTGGTTATCCCTAACCACCGTGTTGCTGGATCCAACCATCCTCAACCCCGGCAGAACCAGATATGGCCATCCTAGATCCCAGGTTCACCGTCTTCCTCGTCTCTGCCACTACCTCCTCGCTCTTTGAGCCCAGCAGTTGCTTGGTGACGGCCCTTCTACTTATCGTGGGCACGGTCACCAGCGCCACCACTCAATGCGTTGCCATGCAAAACTGGCAAAGTGCTAGTGCAGGGCATGGAAGAGGGAGAGGATTAGAAGAGGTTGATCAGAGTAAAGAGGGGTGGCACTGATCAAGACACGAGAATAGTGAGATTGGCTAGCGGTTGGGACCTCCAGGGTGTGGTTGTGTGGGGAAGGGAAGACGCAAGCAGTTCGGGGAGGGAGCTAGTTGACGACATAGGCCCACATGTTGGTGTATGTCAAGAGGAGAGTGTGCGTTGCGGTAGGGAGAAGGGGGGAGATGGTGAACGGACAAACTCCCCTTTTATATTAGTAGATAGAGATAGGGATATGTGTATAAAACCAGCTGCTTTGATTTGCATTATCCTTCAGACACTTATATGCAACAAAATCAATATCAAAATAAAAAGCATGGACAATTCAATTTCTCATCTTGTGTATTTTCAGGTTTATCAAAACTTATGGGACACACATAATTGTTGAAATGGCTGTTGGAGGTCAGGATGTCATATGTGTTAAGCAAAGTCATTCTTCAACCATTTCAGCAGCCGACCTAAAGCTACATCTGGAGGATCTTGGTGATTTTCTATTTTCTGATGGGAAGAGCCTCTCCCCCATACATCGCAAGACCAAGGATGGCAAGAGCAAGGTATAAATATTTCTATCCTCAGCCCATGTCCGGATGTTCCCATATATTGCAATAAAATTTAGCTGACCGGATTTATTTAAATTTAGGTGCCTGATGTTTTCATCAGAATAGTGCAGCAGACTAATAACCTACATCTTTCTAGCTACTCAGAATCATCAACCAAGGATGTAAGTATTTTCCTACCTTACTGTGGCACTTGGCTCTCTAGTTCTCTACATACTGAAGCATAACTGCTTTTCCAAACAGGGCCTGACAATTACATGCTCGAAAAGGGGTGGAGATGTATATATACCCAGTCACTCCACATGGCTACAAACAGTTCCAAAGAAACCTGATGCTATTATGTTTAAATTTGTTCCTATTACCTCCCTTCTTACCGGTATTCCTGGTAGTGGTTACCTCAGCCACGCCATTAATTTATATCTTCGCTGTAAGTCCTGGAGATGAATTCTTCCTTCAATTTTGTTACATTTTGCTTAGCAACTTAACTGTTGTCCTAATTGTTTGTTTCAGATTAACTTCATTATTATAACTTTAATGTCATGAACCGGGGTAAACACCACCAAGGAGATGGCCGGATGGCGTCGGCGTAGAACGAGAGGGAGAGAGACTAGAGATTTAGACGAGGAAGACTATGATAATTCTCTGATTGATTACAATAGCATACGGTAGCCTCCTTATATAGATGGCTCCCCCCTAACAGATCGAATCTAATTCCAATCCTATCTCTAATAATATGGAAACTCATATCATATCTCTAACTCTATCTCTAACACAAGGCAACTAATCTCTAACTCAAATAGAAACCAATCTCTAATTCCTAATAATAACCCGACTGGGCCTTGGGCCCAAGGCCCACACCCCTGACACTACACCCCTCTCGGACATGCAGCTCGTCCTCGAGCTGGCCATGACGTCAATGGGTGACCTCTGATGCCGGTGTAGAAGACGAACGATGGCGAAGTCCTGCTGCGGATGGAGACGACCGGCCCGATCCAAGCGGAACAAGGCTAGACGAAATGTAGCGCCTTTAGAATATAATGCCTGCAAAATAAGTTTCTTCTTTTTTTTTGTGTTTTTTTTATTTTTATTTTTTTAATTTTTTTTGATTTTTTTTTGATTTTTTTTTTGCTTATCTAACCGGTCGGCTTAAACCGACTGACACCCCATGACGACCGACGCATCGTCCGCATCGGTCGAAAGTGGCGGCGATTCCGGCGATGGCGGCCACGGCGGCGGCGGTTCCGGCGATGGCGGCCCCGGCGGCGGCGAAGAGCGGCGGCAGCGCCAGGCGGCCCTGGCGGTGGCGGTTCCCTGGCGCGTGTGAGGTGCGTGGAGGGCGGATTCGGATGGCCCAAGCGGTGGCGGTCGGGGGAGCGGCCGGCGGCCGTAGCAGCGGTTCCAGGCGACTGGTGGCAACTCGGCACGGCGACTTCGGCAAGCGGCGGCCGGCGGAGCAACAGGCGGCGCGGGGCGGCCGACAGACCGGCGATCTGCGGAGCGGCAGCGACGGCGGCTCGGGCGGACCCGGCGGCGGCGGTTGCGCCACAGGCGGGGCTGGCCCGGCTGCGGCGACAACTCGGGCGGAGATGGAACCGGCGGCGGTGACTGCGACAGGGGCGGAGGTTCCTCGGTCGGCGTCGGCCGATTCGAGGCACGGCCCCGGCGACGGCGGCGCGGGAAACGGCCCCGTCGGCAGCGACGGGCAGTGGACGGCGACCGGCGACCGAGGACGGCGATGACCGTGTGTCCCGGCGGCATCGGCTGCGCAATCCCGTGGAACAGAGCAGGCGGCAGGGGGCTGCGACCCAAGCGGCGGCGGCGGCGCAGCAGAACAGCTCGGGAGAACGACACGTCTCGGCGGCTTCGGGAAGCGGCAGCCGGTGAAGCAGAGGCCTGGCGGCGACGGCGACCGAGGACGGCGGCGCCGACGGCGACGGCTGCAAACCCTAAACTCCCGGTTTGACTGCCGTTTTCCTCCTGTTCTGTCTGCCCTTCTCCTCCCGATTCATCCACCGAGTCTTCTTCATCGGCAGAGACAAAGGACCAGCCGTCGGGGAAGACGGGAAGGTTGGCGCTTTTGCCGTGACCGGTGATCTCGGCGATGGGGGTGAGGTCGTTCTTATCCTCCTCGTCGTTTGCAGCCGGCAAGTCGATGGGGGCGAGGGCAGCCTCATCCTCCTCTGCTCTGCGAGCAGCCTCTTGTTGCTTCTTCTCCCGCTCCTTCAAGTCCTTCTCGAAGACGGCATGCATGTTAAGGAGGAAGTCCGCTCACTTCTTGTCGGTGCTGGCCGCCTTATCAGCGCTAGCTTTTATTATGGCCATTGACTCGGCGAGAGGACGAAACGCAGGAACCATGGTAGCAGAAGTCGTGGGAAGGGATCGACTGCTCTGATACCAAGTTGTCATGAACCGGGGTAAACACCACCAAGGAGATGGCCGGATGACGTCGGCGTAGAACGAGAGGGAGAGAGACTAGAGATTTAGACGAGGAAGACTATGATAATTCTCTGATTGATTACAATAGCATGCGGTAGCCTCCTTATATAGATGGCTCCCCCCTAACAGATCGAATCTAATTCCAATCCTATCTCTAATAATATGGAAACTCATATCTCTAACTCTATCTCTAACACAAGGCAACTAATCTCTAACTCAAATAGAAACCAATCTCTAATTCCTAATAATAACCCGACTGGGCCTTGGGCCCAAGGCCCACACCCCTGACATTTAATGGAAGATCTAGCTCAGAATGCTATATGCTTAAGTAAATTCTCATAAAGTTTGTTCTCTCTCAGATAAACCTGATCTTACTGACTTACAACATTTCTTGGAGTTTCAAGTGCCTCTACAATGGGCACCTTTGTTCAATGAGCTTGTCCTTGGACCTCAAAAGAGAAAAGGCTCCTACCCTTCATTGCAGTTCAGATTTCTTGGCCCCAAACTTCAAGTTAGCACTTCTCAGGTACCACATTAATTTATGTAGTAGTTTTTTGAAAGACATCTGTTTGTTTCATACATTTACCTTAAATTTATCTTGATAAACAGTAAACTTTAGTCTTTGAGGACCTATGTATGTCATGTCTTGCATAATTGCACCACTAAGATGATTAATGGTAAATATAGTGTGTACTTTTGGGGAAAAATAGGTGTTTATATGTTTTTTTAGCAGAACTTTTTTTATAGGTTGGTAGTTCTGTTAGGATAGTGTTTGCTGACATACTTGTTTCAACGAGACACAAAGTTTTTGGTTATTTTGAAGAAGGATGAACTGGCCTTCTTGAGTTTTATGAAAACTTAGTATAATTTAATTCTCATTTCAGCAGCACCTCGTCCTTTATCGGGACATGACAAGGAAGATAACTTTGAACCTGTAATTCATGCTAGCAACTGCACCCGCATACAATTTATTTGAGCTGCATTTTTCTTTTTGTAATTCATGCTAGCAACTGCACCCGCATACACTTTATTTGAGCTGCATTTTTCTTTTCAGAAAGTATAGATGGTCTATACTGTAGTATTAAAAAAAAAAAGAAGCCCAAAAGCGTAAAATGGAAAGAAGCTAAGACATTTAATAGAACGCAATGAGGTTGATAGGTTTTCTTTCAGTGGCGCTTCTTCCTGATAAGTTTTTGGAGTTTACTCAAGTTTGAGCTGTAAATAGAGTTCTTGTCAGAGATACGTTGTTGGGATGAGAAATTGGCATTTCAACAATTTGAGACTTGCTGGAGTCTTAATTCTCCTTTTATCTGTCAAAAAAGACCTGAAGGACTACTACTTTTCAGTAAAGTCGAGCTTCCATCTATTCACAGTTTTTTATTGTTCCAGGTATCTAGTTCCCAGAAGCCTGTAGTTGGCCTACGGTTATATCTGGAGGGTAGGAAGTGCAATCGGTTGGCCATCCATGTTCAGCACCTCTCTAGTGTCCCAAGCATGCTTGGAGACTCGATTGCATCTTCGATGTCAGAGTGGCGTGAGTCAGATGACAATGATCCAGGGTACATTGAGGCCATCCAGTGGAAGAGTTACTCCTGCGTTTGTACATCCGTTGTCGACTACAACCCCGAGTGGCGCAAGAAAGTTTCTGGTGGAGTTTTCATCGTCACTGGTGCCCAGCTCATCACAAAGGGAACCTGGGCTAGGAAGGTGCTCCATTTGCGGCTCCTCTACACACACATCCCAAACTGCACTATACAGAGAACTGAGTGGACCGGAGCGCCGGCAGCATCTCAAAAGGGCAGCTTCCTGACGACAATAAGCACAACTTTGAGCTCTCCGTTCATGCAGCGCAATGCGCATCCAGCCCAGAAGCATGAGCCGGCACAGCTGAATTCAGGTGTTTACCCTGACGGACCGCCTGTCCCGCTTCAGTCGAGGAGGCTCCTGAAGTTTGTCGACATGTCGGAGGTGGTGAAAGGACCGCACGATGTTCCCGGACACTGGCTGGTGACTGCTGCAAAACTTGTCAAGGAAGGGGGGAAAATCGGGTTGCATGTGAAGTTTGCCCTGCTCAACTATGATACACAGCCAATGGATGGGAGTATCATCAGCTGATCATTGTAAATACCGCAGCTTGCTGATCTTTGTAGATTTCAGGATTTTGGAAGGAGCATCAGGATAAGAATGTTATTCATTTTTTGGCCTATCGAAAGTGTATAGAGGACAGACAATAAACCAACGAGCACTGTATTGATAATGCTCCGTTAATTTTTCGTACTGTGTAACTAGTCTTTGCTTGTAAATTATGAGATGACTTCTTTTCTTGCTTGTAAATTATGAGATGACTTCTTTTCTACTGAGCTATAGGTTATTGATCTAATAAATTGACTAAGAAATAAGGTGAGGTTAGTTGCAAGGAATTCTTGCGTATGCAGTTATGCACAAAAATTATCTGATGATGAAACTTGGCTAGACAGACAGGGAGCTTATTTTCCACAGTAAGTTTCAGCTTTCTATCAAGTTTCAGCTTTCTATCCACTAGAAGCATCTAAATATGCGGCTAAAAGTGAACAAAAAATGTTGGGTACTTGGATGATCTAACTTCCCTGAGAGCATCTCCAGTACATCAGGATCCTAAATGAGTGACACATCACGGAGAACCTGTCTAAGAATCCGAATTATATCTTCTGTTCAGTTCTTTCAACCAAAAAACACCCTGACCCGACATTGAACTTGGAATGTCACTTTTACTGTTTTTACTCCAAATTCAAACAATTATTAGCAACACTATCCCTAAAAATATCACTACATAGAACTATGTAACACTATCAATAACAAGTAATCAAAAGCAAGAATAAATTGTGGGACCACACATCCAAGAACGCTCGGAACTACATGCCGAAGAACGTCTGCAACTATGTGCCCGGAGCATAACTAATCTTTGCATAAACTACTAGCAACAATACTAATTAACCATCACCATGAAGCCTCTATAGTTCATCTATATCCAAAAGCACTTGAAACTAATCATGTTCCACACCACCACCATTAAACTCTGAAGGTTCTATTAACTCAGTTCCAAATAGATAGGCTAAATCACTAATATTTAAATGAGGTAACTAAATGTGATTATTTAAAGGTTGCTTGCATGTGACATGAATATGTTACTCCCATCCCATGCAAGTCGTCATCGATGGTCACCTATAAACAATAATAAAATAAGGATGGGTTCACGACTCAACAAGTAACATAATGAAACAATAAATATTTATATATCCATGAATATGAAACATAAACATAATCATGTCCTCTTTTACATATCACACCAGATCCATTTCTTTTCATTAATGCAATGTGGATGTTCATGCACATGTCCCATCTTCTCTTTAATTTTTACCGATACAACGGAGTGCAACATCCATCAATGTTCACTCAAGCCTATCCTTTTTTATGCGAGGACCTCAAACCCGTCCACTTTCGTATAGGGACCTCAACTCTACTCCTTTGGAGTGCCTACATAAAGTAGGCTATAGATGCCATATATGCTACCTATTTCCATCTCGGCCATGTTCATATTAGCTTCTACTTCTAGCTGCTGTTTAGAAAAGCTAAAAGCCAATATGAACACCCAACTTCTCAAAGTGGCATCTCCACTCCTCTCGCTACTGTCTCGCTCTGAGGATAAGGCGAGGGGGTCATAGGTGCATCACGCACCCCTCTCCTCTCACTCCTATCACGTGAACGCATCTCTCTCTTTCTTTTTTCACCGCTCGCTCTTTCCTTTTAAAAATCACTTTTCAACTATTACTATTTATTTTCAGCCAAAAGTCATAAACCATAATCAAGAGCCATCAGTAAAAGCCAATATGAACGCCCCGAAATACATATGATGCCATGATTCCTTTACTCATTTATCTTGTACCGTTAACCATCATCCAACAATTTTCATGTACATCACCATATTAAACATAGAACAGGAAGGAACATATCTCACAAACAACAAGTATTAGAAGCAATTAATTGTTTACTGTTCTACCATACATTTGCCTTTTAACCACGAAGATGATGTATAGCTAGCACCAACTTTGAAGTCACACCACCTCCTGAACAACACAATACCCAATCTCAATAATATGCTACAACATCACATTCACATAGCACAATTCGACATCGCTTCTATGTTCAAACCTAGCCTAACTAACTTGTCAGGACCCGAATATGCAAATCCAGACCATTTGTGTAGAATGCACTAGTCCAAGATTATGCTAGTGCACATAATAGCAACACCAATGCAATATCATCCATACATAGCATAAATAACTAAATAATGAGTTTTGATAGCAAAGTAAAGTTTTGACCTTATGGTTTAGTTTACAATTATTTAGCCACGCAGAGCTTAGACACTAGAGAAATAAACTACATCAGAACAAAAGAACTTCAACGGTGACCCATCTCATGCCACAGGCAATCGACTGGGGTACGAGACCTAGTCGATCAACCTTCCTCATAGAACTCCAACTCCAAGAGTGGCGATGATTCCTCCTCTCCATCAATTGAGTTGTGATTGTAGCAAGAGCAAGTACATGGAGTACTCAACAAGTTGTGCACATAGAATACAATATATAGATGCAAGGCGTATTACAATGGAAGTGACTATCCTAGCTTGTTTTGCATAAAGCTAAGTTGACTTGTAAATACAATAGATAGATTGAAAGTATAGCTTGAAACAATAATAATAAATAACAAAAGTAAAACATTGTTGCACATAGCCCATCCATTAGATTCACATAGCTTTGCATTCCCAATTTTGTTTTATGAAAATCTACCACTCATGTGAAATCCCCGAGCACATCTATGACTGTGGACACGGCTATTCGAATAGTTTTATTATACTCTACTGAGGTTATACATCTTTTCCAATGCGATGTGATCAACTTGTAGAGTCACAACAATAACATGCTTTCTTAGGTGTGCTGACCAAGATGATCATAACCAAGCCTTTTAGAAAATTCACCCCAGCACTGACCCCTCCCTTCAAGCTTAAACCCAGTAATCTCACCCCAACACATGCTAGTAAGCTTGAAGTTGTTGGATTTGAGAACATGAATCATCCATGATGTGCCACGACACATGCGATTACACCCTCTAGCCTCAGCATAAAGTTTAACCTACAACCTGAGGAGTCAATATCGGAACTCACTAACTTATTGAGCTAGGCCCTTCCCATAGAGGATGTGGTTGTACGAGGGGGCTCAGTTTAATGGTGTACAAAGTTAAGCCCTTAACTGACTAGGGCGATCCTACCCAAATCTCTAACTACATAATGGATGGACAAAGCTAGCACAAAGCACTATGACAAAGCACTTTCCAATCACCCCAATCTAAATCATTTATGCACCAGTTGATTTTAGAGTGCAACACATGGCATCCAAGATAACACATTGTGCACACAATTATTCACAGAGAAATTCCATATATCATTAGTCAGGTATAATTTGATATTCCAAAATGATGTCAACAACCCAATATGGCTAAGCAATACTAACCAACCCACGTTAGTGCTACAATAATGTCCAACTATATAAATCGTCCTAGGGTGGCAATGGATCATGGTGTACAAATAAATAAGGTGGATAAACAACAACTATGGTTCATAACTAATCCCAAGTAAATAATTGTGGTATCAACATAACAATGCAAAATTATTTAAATTACAAAATAGTTTTGTAAAGCTAGGCGCAACATGATCAAGGTAGCACAACTTGCCATCAAAAAGGTCCTGGCCTTGTACTAGTTCTTCCCCTTATTCTCTGAAAGCTCCCGATGCATTGACGGCTATGCAGAATGAGAGAAAACACAAATAAACACTATAGCAGAACACAAGAAAAATCCAAAAATTATTTAAAAATTACTGGAAGGTAGGGCTTGATTTTTGATGAATTTAGAGACAAAATAAGCTCCAATGGAGTTTGTATGAGGGAGAATGGGCTCTCAAAATTTTGATTGGGAAAGAAATTGGGAAAAAAAGAGTGGGAGGGAACATAGACTAACACGGGGGGATCGAAGAATATTCTAGAATCTTCCTTTTTCTAGGATTTTCTAAAAATTACTAGAGACTGACAAGTGGAGCCAATGGTCTATAGACCGAGTCCACAGCTGGGGTTCACAGTGAGTTGGGTCTATGAATTAGTGGCGACAAGCGGGGTCTACATGACATTGCCTTGGTCCATGTTGAACTCAGACCACCAAATTGATCTAGGGTTAGGGGTTGCATAGCTACTGACGTGGCTAACACGCAAGCAGGTGTTGACGTTGTGACTAATAACACAGTGCTGACATGGACGATAGCAACGACAGTGGAGCTCGGGAACCTAGGGTTCTAATAGACGATGGTGCTACTATGGCGAACCATGGCGATAGTGAACGCGATGATTCTAGCAACACGAAGCAACAGATTTGGGAGAGGGAAAGACGGTGAATGCAATTGGTGACACACAAAGACCTAGGGTCACTAGAGGTGACCAGCGCAAGGGTTAAGCAATGGCAATGCTAGGGTTCATGATGGTGAGGCCAATCCAATGGCTTCTGAGTGACGGCAAGGTGGCTACGAGAGATAGCTAGGGGAGTCAGTCCCAACGATGATGACAGCAAGGCTCAAGACTCACCGACAACGATAGAATTCCTCAACAAAGATGACAGTGGTGACTTTGGCTTCAATCTTCGATTCTAGCAATGTGATGCAAGATCTCCAGTGTTAGCTAGGGTTTTGGGTGTGGGGTGGCTCGGGGTGTGAAAGCCAATGCCTGAGGCAGCTTAAATAGTGTGAAGAGGCGGCATGGAGATGGAGTCCAAGGTCGACAGAACAGCGATAGGCAGAGTTCCCGAATTTTTTCTATTTTAGCCCTTTTTTTGAAAAATATTCACATTTAGACCCCTGGTAGTTTTAATTCCGTTTTTGGACCCGGAGCTCGGCGCCGTGACTCATGGCGCCGAGGTAAGACGTCTCGGCGCCGTGATCCACGGCGCCGAGGTGCCAGGCCCGCACCACCGTGGCGGCCAACGTGGCGCCGACGTGGCAGGACCTCGGCGCCGTAAGTCGTGGCGCCGACCTCGGCGCCGCGTAAGTCGTGGCGCCGACCTCGGCGCCGCGTAAGTCGTGGCGCCGACCTCGGCGCCATGGATCTTGGCGCCGAGCTCGGGGCACTTACCCGACCCGAGGGCATGCCTGTTCATTTCGCGTCCCCTCAGCCCCCCGCCTCCCCGGCCGCCACCGCCTCCCCGGCCCGGCCGCCTCCCCGCCGCCTCCCCGGCCCCCGCCGCCTCCCCTCCCCGCCCGCGTCCCCGGCCGCCCGCCTCCCCGGCCCGGCCGCCTCCCAGCCGCCTCCCGGCCGCCCGGCTCCCCGCCGCCGCCCCCTGGTGCCGCGCGCGTCCCCGGCCGCCTGCCTGCGTCCCCGGCCCCCGCCGCCTCCCCTCCCCGCCCGCGTCCCCGGCCGCCGGCGTCCCCGGCCCGGCCGCTCCCCGCCCGCGTCCCCGGCCGCCCCGGCTCCCCGCCGCCGCCCCCTGGTGCCGCGCGCGTCCCCGGTCGCCTGCGTCCCCGGCCGCCCGCCTCCCCGCCGCCGCCCCTGGCAGGTATGATATGTGTATGATATGTGTTTGATATGTGTTGATATATGAAGTAGATGCTTACTTCTTACGTAGGAGTAGCATTGTGTATGATATGTGTTGATGATGAGGAGGTTTACAATTATGGGAAATGTGATCTTTGCAGCCTTGATTTGGATTATGATGGGCTTGCATTAGGTTTTGCTTGATGCCCTTGCTTGTGTGTGCTATGTGTTCATGGTTAGATAGTGTGATTGGTCGTTGAAATGGGACAGAGGAAACGATGCTATGGCCTGTAGGATGGGCCTGTAGGACGAGGGTGGGAGACTGTGAGTATGGTAATAATATCCTAAGGCGATACCGCAATAGAAAACCTGGCATGTTTGGAATGCAGGAATTTTGAAGGAAACAATATAATTCCTACTTGCTCTGGATGCAATGTCAGATACTATACCATCATACTAATTGAATTTTTATCATGTTGAAGTTAGCTTGTTGGTAATTTTCTTTTTACAATGTTGACATTAACTTGTTGGCTTGAAGTTAGGTAGCATTTAGTTAGTGACTAGATACTTATTAGTTACTATCTAGTATCCAATTTCGATTAAAGGTATTAAGTTTGGTTTTCTGTATGAACTAGATGGACAACCTAGTGACCCTATATCATGGAGGCAGTGTGACAAGTGATGATTATGGAAATGTTCAATTTGTTGAAATGCAAAGGGTGCCTCTGATATTCGGTGATCGGCCGTCGTTTAGTGAGTTGGTTGCTAGGGCTCGGGAGAAGCTACATTGTCATGCAAACGAGGAGAGCATCACAGTTGAGGGGTTACTTCACTTCGGTTCGAAAGACCTAGTTCTCAGGCGGTTGATCTTAATTGGTTCAGAGGATGAGTGGGACCAATATGTCAAATTGGTTATGAGGAATGAGTTAAAATGTTTGGACGTTGTTGTGCGGAAGGTGTCCATTGATCCCACCCCTCACGGTTATTCACCAGAACTAGGTGATCAGGCACCCTTTGACCCTCCGTTACCGGATCTTGCGGTGGATGTGGAAGAAGTGCCTGAGGTGCCCGATGCTCTATCTTCCCCGAACGAGGTTCAGATTTCTCAACCAGTTCGAGTTGAATGTCAGACTGATGATGTCGTGGCGGCCCCTCAGGAGATGGGATTGACCCAGAATCAGCCCAGTAAGTGTCGAGCAACACTTTAGCCTTTTCCCGTCATTCCTTTGTTTTGTCTCAATCCCATCGTTGTCGTGCTTATGATGCAGGAAACATTCTTGGTAATGTGGTTGTTCCTCCCGTTGCTCCATCTGGCAACGTTGAAGAAGTCTGCAGGGACTCCAACAGTGAGATGATTCAAATTGTGGATGATCTGGAGCCTTACGAGATCGCAAGGGCCGTTGATTCTGATGATGACCGCCCTTTTGGAGAGCTGACCGAAAGTGATATTGAGCTGATCAGGCGTTATTGCCCTGGCCGGGATCCATCAGTTCATGAATTCAGCGATCTTAGGCATTCTCATGGGGCTTATGCAGAAGGAAGGGATGACGAGTTGCTAGATGCTCCTGAGGCCGGGTCAAGCATGACAATTGAGAAGGGCATGGTGTTTGAGGACTTGTCTGCATTGAAAAGGTGGCTGCAGGAGTATTCAGTGATCCGTAAAAGGCCATTCAAGGTGAGACATTCTTATGTGGAGCGGAGGTACACAGTTGTGTGCGAGAAGGAGACATGTGAATGGAGGGTTTGTGCTAGCAAACAGAAGGTCACGGGAAAGTTCAAGATCACAAAAATCGTTGGCCCACACACTTGTGCCGAAGCAGAGCTCAAACAGAAGCATCGGCAGTTGACCTCTACCATTATTGCCAAGTCACTGTGTCACATAGTAAAGGGAGAACCCAATATGAAGGTGAAGACACTTGCTGGGATTGTTAAGGAGAAATTTGGATACGAGATAAGGTATGGAAAAGCATGGAGGGCAAAGCAACGCATCTGGAAGATGATATATGGGGACTGGGAAGATGGGTACTTGCAGTTGCCAGCACTCTTCAATGCAATCAAAGCGGTTAATCCAGGCATGCATTATGAGTACGTCCCGAAACCAAACGAATGGACTCAAGATGGGATGCAGATATTCTTCCGTGCTTTCTGGTGCTTTGCTCAGTCCATCGAGGCCTTTCGGCATTGTCGTCCCGTCTTCGCTATTGACGGTACGTTTCTTCTTGGCAAGTACCAGGGCACACTTCTGATAGCCATTTCCTGTGACGCAGACAACGCGTTGGTTCCTTTGGCGTTTGCTTTGGTTGAGAGGGAGAACAAAGACAGCTGGGGATGGTTCTTGCGGCTCGTTCGGAGGCACGTGGTCGGCCCTGGTAGGGAGGTTGGTGTCATTTCTGATAGGCACCAGGGCATACTTTCTGCCGTACAGGAGCAGATACTGGGGTATGCAGCTTTGCACCACCGTTGGTGCACTAGGCATCTTGCCGAGAATCTACTCCGTAAGGATGGTGGTTTGCAGTATAAAAGGGTTGCTCTAAGTTTTTTTATTACGACGGCATACAACCAACCAACCAACACACCAACGAACAAAACAACATAGCATAAAATATTAACAACATAGCTTGACGACAACATAGCATAAAACATTACCTAAATAGCTTGACGACACGATAGCATAAAATATTACCAACACACACGAGCAGAACCTCCAGCACTACAACTTGAGGATAACAATAATCACAAGTAGTACACCTAATAATTTAATTCAACACAACAGTCGTACTGCCACATCATCAACACATCAACATGGAGAATTGCTGAATGCCATAACCCTCGTTACCTAAATGCCAAACGAGCCTCGTGGCACCCACATGGAGAATTGCTGAGGGGGCCGCCTCGGACGTGGCTGGCCGTCGTGGTAGTGGCATGCACATATGCAGCTCGGGTTCGCGCAGCAACATGTGGGATCATAAGAGCTTCCTATATTCACGACCTCCTCGTTGCCCCTCTCGCGTTGCAGCTGTTCGCGGAGGTCGTTGTTCTCCTCAGTGAGATTCTCCATTCGGTACTCCAAGTCCCAAATTCGAGCCCATAATGTATCCACATAACGATCAACATACCGTTCATGAGGAGGGTCGATCCAGCGGGAGAAGTCGCATTTGGCCATCTGCACAAAAAAGTACGGTAAACTTCGAGGGTCCAAAAGCAATAAAAAATGAAACATTACTAATTTGTACCCCGGAGCGCGAGCATCGGAAGAAACGTCGCCCGCCATCGTTCGGGGAATCCAAGATCTGGACAACCGCGTACTCATTGTGTCTGCATTTCGGCCACGGTGGTTGAGCACGCCGGCTTGGTATCAATCGGTACTGCGGACCGAACATATCCCTCGTTTCTAAGGGAATGTCATCCTTCGGTGACCCAAATCCCACTGGCCCCTCGGCTTCAGACATGGTATGTTTCACCACGAAAGAGAGGGTACTACTTTGTTCGATTCACAATGTCATAGGACCCCAACCGTGCTACTTATAGCAAAACGGGGCAGTTTAATGCAGTGACCACCAAAAAAAGAGGCTTTTGCTCAGGAACATGACAACACGCCCCAGCTTTGCTCAGGGACATGACACAAGAGGTCAGCTTTTGCTCAGTGAGATGACAACAGAGGGCAGTTTTGCTCAGTGACATGACAAAAGAGTTCAGATTTTGCTCAGTGACATGACAAAACGGGGCAGCATATGTCAGCTTTGCGCAGTGACGGAATAGGCCTTTAGCCTGTACACATATAGGGGCGTAGGTCTTTAGCCTTTACAGGAGTAGGCCTGTAGGCCTGTACACATATAGGGGCGCAGGTCTTTAGCCTTTACAGGAGTAGGCCTGTAGGCCTGTACACATATAGGGGTGTAGGTCTTTGAAAAGGCTACGAACTATGAATTTATTACGAGACTATAGTCTCTGAAAAGCCTACATAGGACCATTTATTGCTACACTTGAATCCAGGAAGAGCGAAAAGATCCTCTCCATGGACTATGCCCACTGCACCGATAACCTGCCTATATGAAGGCCTCATATGTCTTCCATACCACATCTCCTCCTCAAGACATCACAATACTACCACACAACAATGTCTTCCTGGAAGTCCGACCCATTTGGAGTGCCGGAGTGGCACGAGCGCCCGAAGTGCCATTGCGGCTTTAGGACGATGTTGGGAGTCTGGACTGATCGAGTACAACGAGCCAAATACGGGCGTAGGTTCTTCAAGTGTCCTGACCTGGATGACGACTTCGTGGTAACGACCATAACTAAACCATTTCTTTTCCGTTATCGTTTTTCAACTTGATCCATGACATCTACCATGCCACACATAGGCTTGCGGGTTCATGGAATGGGTGGATCGAGTGCCGCCGGCATGGCCAAATAACCGGGCAGTGGAGGTGGAAAACAAAGGACAATACTGTGTCAAGATGACTCAGGCTCGCGAGGTGGAACGACAGATGCTGCTTGAGCAAGAGCGCCGCGTGAGGGTGAACCAAATCCGTCTGCAGGGCAAGGAGGATGAGCTGCAAAGGAGGAAGGAGAAGTTAAGTCTGCGTGAAGCAGCCATCAAGCGTCAGGAGGAAGAGCTTCAAGCTCGTGAGGCGGCTCTCAAGACCAAGAGTGACAGGAAGAAGGATGCAGCGGAGCCATCTTCAGGGCGCGACAGAAAGGGGAAACAACCATGCTACACCCAGTAGACAAGATGTAATAGACTCGGTCCACACGAGAGGTCGTACGAGCAGTTGGGTAGATTAGTCGGATATCATGCTAGCATGTAATAAAATTATACGCGCCATGTTCGTCCCAACTTCATAAGCTTATTATCTGGGCTTTTCGCATGCAATGATTCCCACGTGTCTTATTATCACTTCCCCTCCTTTCGTCCAATTGTTCCTATCACAGTTGTCATACAAAATAATTCAAAAAAATCCTTCCAATACAACAACATAACATGATCAAAAAATGTTATTGCCAGTTCAACATATTTTTCACGGTCAGCATTGTACAAAAATCACAAATACACTAATCGTTACTTCACACATAACTCGTTCATCAATCCACAAACAGAGGGGATGGGATTGACCCAGAATCATCCCAGTAATTATTTCCCCAAGTGTGTAGTAACAACTGAACAAAAGGAAGAGGAGAGTTGCTTGTATGCCACATGTCGCCTCCCCTCTGTCTTGCCCGCAGCATCTCACGGCCCGCAGAACTTCACACAAAACTCGTTCGTCACGGCCTGCATAATTTTATTTTTCAAAAACCATTACCAACGTACCATAATGTTTTTAAAAAAATCTACACGAATTTTCCTACATGTATCATCTGCAATACATAACGAATTTTCAAAACATACGTCGTATTTTTGGCTCTCTATAAATAAATAACTAACTATATTACATAATATTACTATCATTAAATAATCCAAATGAAAAATACAACTAATAATTCATTTTGCGAAAAAAAAAGGCTGATCGGTGCAAACCCTAAACAGCGGCGGGGACAGAGGGAGGAGGATGCGAATGAACGAACCCCGCGTGCTCGGTGCTGTTTCAGAAGCCACATGCTCGGCGCCACGAGTCACGGCGCCGAGGTCGGCGCCACGAGTCACGGCGCCGAGCTGCCTGCCACGTCGGCGCCACGACGGCCGCTACGCTGGCGCGGGGCTCGCACCTCGGCGCCGTGGTCCACGGCGCCGAGACGTGTTATCTCGGCGCCGTGACCCACGGCGCCGAGCTCTGGGTCCAAAAACGGAATTAAAACTACCAGGGGTCTAAATGTGAATATTTTTCAAAAAAAGGGCTAAAATAGAAAAAATTCGGGCAGAGTTCAGGTTAGAGATGATGAACAGTGTTGGCTGATATGTGGGGCCCACACATCAATGATATGGCAGGTTTAAGGATGTGTGGTGCACGCACGGGAGACGTGCATGGAGAGCAGCTCGCTGGGCTGACTACGCTGGCGAGCTGGGCCTATGGTGAGCGAGCGGGATCATTAGGCCGAGCGGGTTGGGCTGAAGAGAGACAAAACGATTTGGCAAGAGAAAATTCAGTTCACAAACCTTCCAACATTTTTATTTATTTTTGCTTTTTTAAAAATACCAAAATGAAAAAGCCATGAAAAGAGCAAACAAGCTTGGAAAATTTAGGAAAAATACTTTTGAACATAAGGAATTCAAATAACATTTTTTTAAATTTAATGGACATTTTAATATTCACATTACATCATTTTATTTTTGGAAAATTCTAATTAAGCATTATTTAACTTTAGAAAATGGTGCAAATTTTATAAAAACCTTATTTTAATGAAAGATTTTTTTGAAAAGCGTGAAAATTGGGATGTTACATAACCCCTTTATGGATAATCCTCCGCTGCCCCGGAGATCGAACGACTGTAGCTCCCAAGTATGAAATCTGAACACTGTAAACCAAATGTGTTCTATAATCTAAATAAATTTCCAACATAATTCTAGCTATCAAAAATTTAAGATTTATCCAAAGCCCCAATTTCAGCTTTGAATATCATCCTTTTACTTCTCTAAATAGCATGCTTCACAATTCTACATCTATTTTTCTATGCCAGAGAAGTGGCAAACCATACCGCTTTTGGAAACTACAGGAAATTAATATAACCTTTTCTAGTTTTCACTAGAATTTAATTCGACCATCTACCAAGCTTAATATGCCAATTAACACAATTGCTACCATTGACAACTGATTTCTAGATAGCAGCCTTCCCGGTGCCATAACTTTCAAACCACTTATCCAATATAGTGTTTAAGCACTCTATGGAAAGTTAACGAAGTCATCCATGACTCTTTATTATATCTGAATTTCATGTTAAGTACATAACATGCCCTCAAATGCACAACAAAGTTCAATCTAAAACTAGGGTTTTCTACAACTTCTAACCAAGACAAGTCACATATGCTCTTACTAATCTCCACTACAAACCTTGTATACTCGATGAATAGCAGAGAGACGAATTATTGGGTCATTACCCTAGATGCAAGCATTGAAGATGGTGGTGATGGTGAGTTCCACCTTCCTCGCTTCTCTTCTTCTTCCTTCTTCTTCTTGCTTCTTCTCTGACCATCTTGCTCCTTCTCTGATCCAGCCCCCTACTACAGTAGCCAAGGGTAGCAGTGGCAATAGCACTAGGGTGGCAGCCAACCCCTTGTAGTGGCAACCAAATTGCTTGCCATAGCATTGACTTTCCTTGCCATGTCAGTTTTTTCGCTAGTCGTGATAGTCTTTTCTGTTGTCGTGGTAGGCCTTGGCTATAGAAATTAGGGCAAGCGGCAGTGACAAGGGCAAGGCATGGGGTGGCTACTACTAGGGTTTGGATAGGTGGGAAATAGAGCAACACATAGCACCCATGGCTCCCCCTTTTATGGGCATGGAGTCCATAGGTGGCTCGACTACCACACGCATCCTTTCCATTTTCTCTTTGTATTTCTCCTCCTTTCTTACTTTCCAAGGTTAAAAAAAGAGATATTACATTCTGCCTCATAATAAAATTTGACCCAGAGTTCTACGGTCATCACTCTACACGGAAAACAAAATGAAGTTGAATAGAAAACAACTTTAACATGTACCTTTCTCGAGTGCATGCGCCAGGTTGGTGAGAAAGTTATATGATTATTTTGGAGTGCTCTTGGTGTTTCATGGCATATTTGTATCATTGCAATGTTATCAACTTGGAGTATTGGAATTGAAGGTGTGAAGTGATTGATGTTGGTTTTGTAATATTGATTTTTTTTGTAGTATTGAATGAAAACTAACAATCAACTTCATGTGAGGTAAGTTTGTTTTATAACCGTTGCTTGCTAAGATTTATATCTTACTCCTTCCTTTCCCCATTTCGGGTTGGAATGCTTGAAATATGCATGATGGGAGGGACTAGCTGGAGCACGCATACACATATTTTCTTTTAATCACTTAATTATTTGTATTCTGAATCTAACTATTGTGAGTTATTTTAGAGAATTAAAACACTATTTTTTATTAAATTGGTACTTGTAGGAATTTAATGATAATTGTGGTTATGCATTGTGTAGTGAGTAGTAGTGGTATTCTGGGTCCCGTGAAGGGCTAGGGTGTTATAGATTGTATCAGAGTATCAACCTTCATTGCACAGGTGCATGCAGGACATGGGCATAGGTATATGGTGCATGGCACATGTGGCTATGAAGTGGACATATATACGTGTATCGAGAGATGGTTCTAGGTGTTTGTCGTTTATACGGTGTGCTATTGGGGCTGTCGTAGGGGTGGCCCCCACCTAAGCCCAGCAGGCCTGTTAGGAGGTTATAAGAACCAGAGTAACGTGTGTAATGACATAAGTGCCCCTAATGAGGAGGTACGGATGTAAGGGCATAACTGTAAAAGCATACTCCATGTGAATATATATATCAGGATGAGGGGGAGGATGAGGCAGAACACTCCCACCTCTCCACTACCATCTCTCTCTCTGTTTGGTCTGTAACCACAACAGTTGGCGCCGTCCGTGGGGAGGACAAGGACAAGCCCGAAGACCGAAGAAGAAGGATGGCACCGAAAAAGCTTCATCAGCGGCGGCAAGGGGAAAGAAGACGGCTGGGTCGGAGCGGCGCGTGAATACCAGGGCTTCGGCATCGGCCGCCGAAGGAGCTGGCGGCGGCGCAGGCGCCGTGGTCGCGGACGTCGACACTCGCACTACAGCGACCGACCCCGCCAGCGCCGCTACAACGACACCCAACCCCGTCGCTGGCACGGCAACGACAGCCCCCGCCACCCTCGCCGGCAGCGCGGAGCAGGCGGCCGGGGGTAGCCGCAATGAAGCATCTGGCGGATCTGGAGATCGTGAAGCGATGGTCCCTGCACCGACCCGTCCGCTGGGTGTTCCGGCGGCCCCGACAGCGCCTGCGGCGGAAAGCGCCATACTAGCAGCCCTCAGCGCGTTCCAGCGGGAGCTAGGGGACCTTCGCGGAGCCGTCCGCGATATGCAAGAGTCTCGGAGCCAGCAGGCCACGCCAGTAATCGCGCCCGAGCCCACGCCGGAGAGGGCGGACAGTCGCGAAGCCCCCACGTCCGGCCGTGCGCCGCTGCGGCGCGTAGATCCGGAGTCCCCGCTTTCGGCAGGGCTGCAGCAGGCGGCACGGCCGGAAGACTTCAAGTTTCCTAGCGCCATCGACCAGTACAAAGGCGACACGGACCCCCGCGAGTTCGTGCGCGTGTACGAAACCGCGATCGAGGCCGCGGGCGAAGACGACACCACAAAGGCGAAGGGACTCCCCCTCGCGCTGCAAGGAGTGGCGCTCTCTTGGTTCTTTACCATAGAGCCGGGCTCCATCCACGCGTGGGAGCAGCTCCGCGACCACCTTCGCGACAACTTCCAAGGAAACTATGTCGAGCGAGTTGACGCGGACCAACTCTTCGCTGTGAAGCAAAAACCCTCGGAGAAGCTCCGGGACTACTTCAAGCGCTTCGCCAAGATTCGATGCCAAGTAAAAGACGTTAATGAATCCACCGTCGTTAATGCAGCCATACAGGGCCTTCGTCCGGGCCCGATGGCCGAGTACAACGCGCGGAGGCCAATCAAGACAGTCGCCAAGCTCTTCGACAAAATGGACGAGTACGCGCGGGCGGAGGAGGATGCGCGAAGACGCAGCATTACCGCCCTCGACCTCGCCTATGGGGAGCGCCCCCCGCGCGAAGTGGGGGCGGGTGGTCCCTCCTCGAAGCAGGGCCGCGGCCGAGAGCCTCGGGGAGGCCCTCCCCGAGGCAGCGACACCGGGGTACAGGAAGGCTCTTCAAGGAGCAGGCATAAACCTCGGCGCCGCCAGCGCAGGTCACAGGCGACCCATCATGTCCTTCACACCGAGAGCACCCGCCAAGGACCCGACCCCGCTTCATGGAGGGGGGACCGGGGATCGGAAGGCGGACTCGATTGCGGTGGCCAACCCCACGCAGAACAAGAGCTCCTACACTATGGCAGGTGGTGCGAGGTACATGGCTACGGTGATCATTACACAAGGGCATGCACCGCAGTTATGGAGCTGCGGAGGGTGACGGCCGGGTCTCGAGCTTTGCCTCCTCGGCCCCCCGCCGGAGCCCACGTGGAGCACCCAAGGGGTAGCCCCATACGAGCCGCCGCAACGGAGGGCGTGCAGCATCGCACCGTTAGCGTCATCACCGGAGGCTCCTCCTCAAGGGCCCCCGGGGAGCAGCCGCAAGTGTGGATGCCGCCCCGCAACATCACCTTCGACGTGAACGACGCCAGGGGTGTGGAGTACCCTCACCAAGACCCTCTAGTCATCCAGGCCCACATAGCACGCTGTGACGTCCGGCGTGTCCTTGTCGACGGGGGAAGCTCCGCGAATATCTTATTCGCCGAAGCCCTCGATCGTATGGGGATCCCCCGAAGCCGGCTAGCGCAGCCAAGAGCTCCACTTCATGGCCTCGGGGGTCAACCGCTGCAGGCCTTGGGGCACGTGTCCCTTCCGGTCACGTTCCGTCAGGAGGGCAACAAGGGTAACATCCGGACCGAGCATGTCATCTTCGACGTCGTAGACATCCCACATCCCTACAATGCCATACTAGGCCGACCCGCTATCAACTCTTTCGAGGCGATCCAGCACTACGCGTTTTTGTGTGTGAAGCTCCCGGGCCGAGAGGGTGTTATCACCGTCTTCGGCGATCAGGACCTGGCCAGACGTGCCGAGGTCGGAAGCCGCGTTCCGCATCGCCCGGTGCACGCCCTCCCCGGCATGCTCGGCGATGGGCCCTCCGCCCCTGGGTGGACGCCCAAGCCTCGGCCCGAGGGCGGAGTCAAGAAGGTGCCGCTCCAGGCGGAGGGGCAGTTCGTGTCCATCGGCGAAGGGCTCCCACCGGGGGTCGAACGTGATCTACTCCGAGTGCTTCAGAACAACGTTGACATTTTCGCATGGTCCCCGGAGGACATCAAGGGCGTAGACCGAGCAGTAATCGAGCATCGCTTGGCGGTCCGCCCCGACGCCAAGCCGGTCAAGCAAAGGCTTCGGCGTATGTCGATGGATCGGCAGCAGGCGGCCAAGACAGAGGTGGCGAAGCTTCTTCGCGCTGGGGTCATCCGCGAGGTCCACCATCCAGAGTGGCTTGCTAACCCGGTACTAGTCAAAAAGGCTAGCGGGGCCTGGCGTATGTGCATCGACTTCACGGCACTCAACAAGGCGTGCCCAAAGGACGATTACGCCTTGCCGCGCATTGATCAGCTGGTCGACGCCACCGCGGGGTGCGAACTCATGAGTTTCCTGGACGCCTATTCCGGCTACCACCAGGTGTACATGGCCGAAGACGACGAGGAGAAGACCAGTTTCATCACACCGCTTGGGACATTCTGCTTTGTCAGAATGCCCTTTGGCTTGAAGAACGCAGGCGCTACCTTTACCCGTCTCGTCGCTATTGCCCTGGCCGCCCAGCTCGGGAGGAACGTCGAAGCTTACGTTGATGACGTGGTGGTCAAAACCCAGCAGCTTGCTCTGCATGGCCGGGACCTCCAGGAGACCTTCGACAACCTCCGGAAGGCAGACATCAAGCTCAACCCCGACAAATGTGTCTTCGGGGTGCAGGCGGGCAAACTCCTAGGTTTCCTCGTGTCCGGATGGGGCATCCAGGCGAACCCTGACAAAGTAGACGCTATCCTGGGTATGGAGCCGCCCAAGACAACGAGGGAGGTCCAGAGGCTGGCGGGCCGCATGGCAGCACTAAGTCGCTTCCTATCCAGGGCGGCGGAGCGGGGCCTGCCATTTTTCAAGACACTCCGCGGATGCGATGGATTTCGTTGGGACGGAGATTGCACGAAGGCCTTCAACGAGCTCAAGGAGCACCTGGCAAGCCTCCCCACTCTGGTCGCCCCAGCACCAGAGGCTCCCCTCCTGATCTATCTGGCCGCGTCAGCCACCGCGGTCAGCGCCGTCCTCGTCTTAGAGGAAGGCGCCATGCAGCGGCCCGTATACTTTGTCTCTGAAGCCCTCCAAGGCGCCAAGACAAGATACACGGAGCTTGAGAAGCTCGCCTACGCGCTGGTCATGGCCTCCAGGAAACTTCGGCATTACTTTCTGGCCCACCCGATCACAGTGCCTTCCTCATTCCCCCTGGCAGAGATGTTACACAACAAGGAGTCCACAGGGCGCATCGGCAAATGGGCTGCCGAGCTCGCCCCCTTCTCCTTGACGTATGCTTCACGAACGGCAATCAAATCCCAAGTCCTGGCGGATTTTCTCGCCGAATGGACCCCGCCGGCCCAACCAGTTCAGACGCACGACGACCCCGTCTGGACGCTTACCATTGACGGAGCTTACGGCGTCGCGGGCGCGGGCGTAGGTGCGGTGATCGTCACGCCCGAAGGACAGCGTTTGCTATACTCGGCGCGCCTTGCCTTCCCCGCTAACAACAACACGGCTGAGTATGAGGCGCTGCTCTTTGGCCTGGCGAAGCTCAAGGCAGTCGACGCGAGACGGGTGCTAGTCCGCACCGACTCGCGCTTGGTGGCTGGTCATGTGGATAAGTCATATCAAGCCAAGGACCCTGAGTTGGCCAAGTACCTTGCGGCTGTGAGGGCGAGGGAAAGGCACTTTTTGGGCGTCACCGTCAAGGCCATCCCCCGCGCGGAGAACGAGCAGGCCGACGCCCTCGCTAAGGCGGCCAGCCAGCAACTGCCCCCCTGATGGGGCATTTTACGAGATATTAGTGCAGGCGGCCATCGCGCAGGACAACCGGGACGCGGCACTCGTCCACCACATTGACCGGCCAGGTGATTGGCGAGAGCCCATCTTCAACTTCTTGCAAGGCATCGCCGAACCGGAGGACCCCGCCGAGCTCCGGCGCTTGCAGCACCGCGCAAGATCCTTCCAGGTATTCGAAGGGATACTCTACAAGAGAGGGGTTTGCGCACCGCTCCTGCACTGCCTCTCGACTGAGGGGGGAAAGGAGCTCCTTGCGGAGATCCACGCGGGTGCGTGCGGATCCCACCTGGCACCGAGGTCATTAGTTGGCAAGGCGTTCAGGCAAGGCTTCTACTGGCCAACTGCCATCACCGACGCCCAGGACCTCGTCCGTCGGTGCCAAGGGTGCCAGTGGATGGCGCGCATCATCCGCAGGCCCCCGACGAGCCTCAACCCTATTCCTCCGGTGTGGCCACTGGCACGCTGGGGCGTCGACATAGTAGGACCGCTTGCCCGAGCTCCAGGGGACCTCCGGTTCGTGGTGGTCGCGCTGGAGTATTTCTCCAGATGGCCGGAAGCGGTCGCCCTGGCTAAAGTAACTTCTGCGGCCATACAGCGCTTCCTCTGGCAAAACATCATATGTCGCTTCGGCGTGCCCCGGGAGCTCACGGTTGACAATGGCCTGCAGTTCGACGCCACCCTATTCAAAGACTATTGTGACAGCATGGGCATCACCCTCCGATTCGCCTCGGTAGGGCATCCCCAGTCTAACGGGGCGGTCGAACGGGCGAATGGCGCCATCTCCGCTGCCATCAAAAAGTGCCTGGTCAGGTTGCCAAAGGGCAAGTGGCCAAGTGAGCTTCACAGCGTTCTTTGGTCCCTTCGCACAACGGTAACGCGCCCGACGGGATTCACGCCGTTCAAGCTCCTTTTCGGCGACCAAGCAGTGACGCCCGAGGAAATCAAGGCCGGCTCGCGGAGGGTCCTCGTCCAAGCACCCGAAGAGGAACGCCGTGTGTCCTTGGACCTCCTCGACGGGCTACGGGCAGATGCAGCCTACCATGTCGAGAAGTATGCACGACAGACAATGCGTACTCGGGACCGCTCTATATGCCCACGGGGATTCAAGCCTGGGGATCTCATTCTCAGAGTGGCGCTTCAGGCGGAGACCGCTGGCAAGCTGGAGTCCAAGTGGGAAGGCCCGTACATTGTGATGGAGGCATTGCCGAAGAGGGCGTACCGCCTCGCCACGCTTGAAGGACAAACCCTCCGGCACACATGGAATGCGGACAGGTTGCGGCGATACTACGCCTAGAAGTAGGACAACAAGCGTAGAGCCACCAGCCCTTTGTTATGCGATGCTCGCCCGCGCAAACGGAAGTTCAATAAAGGTTGCTGTTCCCAGAGCATTCCCTATCCGCGCTGAGCAGAACAAAGTCCACGGACTTTAAATAAGACGTAGCGTCGAGGTCTGCCTCCGCACGCACGAGTCTCCGGACTATAAAGGAAGTCGTAGCGTCGAGGTCCGCCTCCGCACGCACTAGTCTACGGACTTTAAATAAAACGTAGCGTCGAGGTCTGCCTCCGCACGCGCGAGTCTCCGAACTATAAAGGAAGTCGTAGCGTCGAGGTCCGCCTCCGCACGCACTAGTCTACGGACTTTAAATAAGACGTAGCGTCGAGGTCTGCCTCCGCACGCGCGAGTCTCCGTACTATAAAGGAAGTCGTAGCGTCGAGGTCCGCCTCCGCACGCACTAGTCTACGGACTTTAAATAAGACGTAGCGTCGAGGTCCGCCTCCGCACGCACCAGTCTACGAACTTTAAATAAGACGTAGAGTCGAGGTCCACCTCCGCACGCACCAGTCTACGGACTTTAAATAAGACGCAACGGGGGGACGCCCTCGCGCGCACCAGTCTATGGACTCTAAATAAGACGTAGCGTCGAGGTCCGCCTCCGCACGCACCAGTCTACGGACTCTAAATAAGACGTAGCTCGAGGTCCGCCTCCGCACGCACGAGTCTTCGGACTATAAAGAAAATCGTAGCGTCGAGGTGCGCCTCCGCGCGCTCCACTCCACGGGCCCTAAATAAGACGCGGACGTTCTCCCTGCGCACTCTACGGAATATAAACAAGATGCGGGGTCTTCCCTTCGCGTTCGGCGGCAGGTAACACCAAGAAAGGTACTACTTGGTTTCTTTATAAAAGCAAAGGGGTTACATGGTTACAAGCATACGAACCAGTACATCAACCCCCCGCCATACCCGACCAACCGCTCAGGCTTGGCGCGGTGCGAGCGAACCCGTGCCGTCGTCGCCATGACGCTGAAGGACTCCCTCGAGCCAGTGGAGGAGGTCCCCCTCCCCATGCAGCGTCTGCTGCACGTCGACCCTCACTGCATCTTCCCCGAAGCGGCCCCAGATCCGTTGATGGAAGTTCTGCAAGCTAGGCCCGATGGAGCGAATGGCGTCCGACATAACCTCGGGTCGGCCGGAAGGATCCAGTTGAGGATTCGCCAGCTCATGGGTATGTCTGCACCCACGAGTGTGAAGCAGGGCGAGGGCGAAGCACGCACCAACATAGCCGCAGTGTTCGCCAAACGTTCTGGCGCCACGAAGAGCAACCCCTGCCCCCTCCTCGATCAACCCGAGCGTCTCCGACAGGGCCTCCGGCCCGTGCGTAGTGTCCGGCACTCTGACGCACAGATCTCGGAGGGCCTGGCCTTCCCCGCTACCAACAACACGGCTGAGTATGAGGCGCTGCTCTTTGGCCTGGCGAAGCTCAAGGCAGTCGGCGCGAGACGGGTGCTAGTCCGCACCGACTCGCGCTTGGTGGCTGGTCATGTGGATAAGTCATATCAAGCCAAGGACCCTGAGTTGGCCAAGTACCTTGCGGCTGTGAGGGCGAGGGAAAGGCACTTTTTGGGCGTCACCGTCAAGGCCATCCCCCGCGCGGAGAACGAGCAGGCCGACGCCCTCGCTAAGGCGGCCAGCCAGCAACTGCCCCCCTGATGGGGCATTTTACGAGATATTAGTGCAGGCGGCCATCGCGCAGGACAACCGGGACGCGGCACTCGTCCACCACATTGACCGGCCAGGTGATTGGCGAGTGCCCATCTTCAACTTCTTGCAAGGCATCGCCGAACCGGAGGACCCCGCCGAGCTCCGGCGCTTGCAGCACCGCGCAAGATCCTTCCAGGTATTCGAAGGGATACTCTACAAGAGAGGGGTTTGCGCACCGCTCCTGCACTGCCTCTCAACTGAGGGGGGAAAGGAGCTCCTTGCGGAGATCCACGCGGGTGCGTGCGGATCCCACCTGGCACCGAGGTCATTAGTTGGCAAGGCGTTCAGGCAAGGCTTCTACTGGCCAACTGCCATCACCGACGCCCAGGACCTCGTCCGTCGGTGCCAAGGGTGCCAGTGGATGGCGCGCATCATCCGCAGGCCCCCGACGAGCCTCAACCCTATTCCTCCGGTGTGGCCACTGGCACGCTGGGGCGTCGACATAGTAGGACCGCTTGCCCGAGCTCCAGGGGACCTCCGGTTCGTGGTGGTCGCGCTGGAGTATTTCTCCAGATGGCTGGAAGCGGTCGCCCTGGCTAAAGTAACTTCTGCGGCCATACAGCGCTTCCTCTGGCAAAACATCATATGTCGCTTCGGCGTGCCCCGGGAGCTCACGGTTGACAATGGCCTGCAGTTCGACGCCACCCTATTCAAAGACTATTGTGACAGCATGGGCATCACCCTCCGATTCGCCTCGGTAGGGCATCCCCAGTCTAACGGGGCGGTCGAACGGGCGAATGGCGCCATCTCCGCTGCCATCAAAAAGTGCCTGGTCGGGTTGCCAAAGGGCAAGTGGCCAAGTGAGCTTCACAGCGTTCTTTGGTCCCTTCGCACAATGGTAACGCGCCCGACGGGATTCACGCCGTTCAAGCTCCTTTTCGGCGACCAAGCAGTGACGCCCGAGGAAATCAAGGCCGGCTCGCGGAGGGTCCTCGTCCAAGCACCCGAAGAGGAGCGCCGTGTGTCCTTGGACCTCCTCGACGGGCTACGGGCAGATGCAGCCTACCATGTCGAGAAGTATGCACGACAGACAATGCGTACTCGGGACCGCTCTATATGCCCGCGGGGATTCAAGCCTGGGGATCTCATTCTCAGAGTGGCGCTTCAGGCGGAGACCGCTGGCAAGCTGGAGTCCAAGTGGGAAGGCCCGTACATTGTGATGGAGGCATTGCCGAAGGGGGCGTACCGCCTCGCCACGCTTGAAGGACAAACCCTCCGGCACACATGGAATGCGGACAGGTTGCGGCGATACTACGCCTAGAAGTAGGACAACAAGCGTAGAGCCACCAGCCCTTTGTTATGCGATGCTCGCCCGCGCAAACGGAAGTTCAATAAAGGTTGCTGTTCCCAGAGCATTCCCTATCCGCGCTGAGCAGAACAAAGTCCACGGACTTTAAATAAGACGTAGCGTCGAGGTCTGCCTCCGCACGCGCGAGTCTCCAGACTATAAAGGAAGTCGTAGCGTCGAGGTCCGCCTCCGCACGCACTAGTCTACGGACTTTAAATAAGACGTAGCGTCGAGGTCTGCCTCTGCACGCGCGAGTCTCCGGACTATAAAGGAAGTCGTAGCGTCGAGGTCCGCCTCCGCACGCACTAGTCTACGGACTTTAAATAAGACGTAGCGTCGAGGTCCGCCTCCGCACGCACCAGTCTACGAACTTTAGTGCAGGCGGCCAGCCGCAGTGTTCGCCAAACGTTCTGGCGCCACGAAGAGCGACCCCTGCCCCCTCCTCGATCAACCCGAGCGTCTCCGACAGGGCCTCCGGCCCGTGCATAGTGTCCGGCACTCTGACGCACAGATCTCGGAGGGCCTGGTTCAGAGACTCCATGGCCCGCCACGCCGATGTGGACGCATTTTCCAAGGCAAGGCTATTCCCTGCAGCAGACTCCGCCAGCTGGGCGTTCTCCCCTTCTAGGACGGCGATCTGCTGCAGGAAGGTGGTGCGCTCCTCAGCCGCGGCACACTTGGCTTCCGTGGCCTCGAGTTGTGCGGCCGCCATGGCGCCCTCCAGCGCGCGATGTTCTTCATCCTTCGCTGCGAGAGCATTGCTTGCTTCACGAAGGCTGGCTTCCAGAGCCCTCCGCTCCCGAACACGGGCCTCGTCAAAGGACCAGCTAAGGGCAAGCGACTGGCAAAAACAACAAGTCAGCAGGCGCCAGCAGTACCTTGCAAGCTGAAGCGCACATATTTACCCTCATCTCGGAGGCCTGCAGCGCGAGCGCTAGGAGATCCCCCTCGCATGACGACAACATCTCTCGGTCAAGGCCGTTGTCGGCACGCTCTGCGGCCGCGGTGAGGACGCGGAGTATCTCCAGCCGAGGAAGGAAGTCCGCGCACGTGAGCCCCGGCCCCAACGCGCCAGGATTTACCGAGGCCGCGGCCGCGTCAACAATAACGGACACCTGCGGGGCACCCTGCATAAGGCTTTCGACTTCGCGCATACCTCTGTTGCTCGACCCTTCGCCATGTCCGGGAGACCTCGTCTCGCCTGATGTTGGCAGAATGAGCGAGCAGATCGGAGAGAGTCTTGCGAAGTCACGAGAAGAAAGGGACTCACGCCTACCTCCTGCGCCTCTCGTCGCGGTAGGAAGGGGCACCGTTTTGACGGCCAAGTGGGAGGCGGGCACCTCGGTGGTCGGCGAGGAGGTCTTCTCGGCCGCGCCAGGCGCCGTAATCCCGCGACAAGGCCCCGCAACGGCGTATCGACCCCTCGCTGGCGGCGGGGACTGCGTCCGAGGGCGTTTCGCCTGCGGTGGCACAAGCGATTCTTCCGGGGCAACACCAGCCACGGTTCCCGTCGCCCCCACGGTTTCCTCTGTAGGGGGCGCGCCCTCGCCGGCCGCTGCGGTTGATAGCGCACCATCAACCGTGGTTTTCTCGCCGGGAACGGTGCTCCCCCCAGGTTGGAGAGTTCCAGCTCAACGGTGGCCACGAGCACGGGTTCGTTGGCGTCGGCAAAGGGTGCCGGGGGATCCGAGGCGACGCGCTCCTCTGAAGCAGTGTGGCCGGGCCCACCGCCGGTCGCACGCCCCGTCTCAGTTGTGATAGTCGCCGAGGGGCCGGTGCGGTCGCATACGGCAGACGGGGAACGGGCCCGGCGTCGCGAAGATAACACCCCCGCAGAGCTATCACCGTCCTGAGTGCCCGGAGTCCCGGCGGGAAGCTCCCCCGGCACCGAGCGTTCGAGCACAGTAATGCCCAGAGCCTCGCATGTGCGGTTTACCCGCCCTTGCTTGGCCGCCTTGACTGCGGCCTCGCGAGCCTGGTGCTCCTTAAGCGTGTAAGGGCCGAGGAGCGCCGCAACCGCGCGCCCCGCATCCTCCAGCCGAGCCACTGCGCAGGAGATCACGTCAGTCAGGCAGAGACCAAAAAGATACAATGCCACGCGTAAAACGTGCTGGGCGACTTACAAGGAGCGGAGGGCGGAAGCAGGCGAGATACGGATGGGCTGAACCCGTCCTCGCGGGGGCCGTTCTGTCCAACATACTTCCCCCGGGAGGAGAGGGGCGTCGCCCCATACATTGTGAACTCCTCGGCTAGGTCGCGCAGGCTCATTCGACGGGCGACACCGAAAAGACTCTGTAGCTTTCGCGTGTCGTCAGTCTCGGCCTTCAGACTCGGCGTACTGTTAAACGAGATCGGCCCACCTCGGCATTGCATTCCGCTCTTGTCGGTCACGGTGTAGTAGAACCACTGCCGAGTCCAGCCGGACTCCCATTGCCTCGGCGAGGCTGGCTCGGGGAACAACGTCGCGCACGACGCCCGGAGCACGAAGTCCACACCGCCGAAGTTGGACACCGCCCCATCAACTTTTCGGGGTCGACAGCATGCGTCGTGCAGTGTGGCGAATAAGCTCGCGCTGGGACGCCCCCCCTCTGTTCGCATCGCCCACGTGAAGACAGCTAGGCGGAGTATTGCGTGGGGCGTCAGTTGGGCTAGCTCCATCTTGTAGGCTCGCAGGACTTCGCCCACGAACAACGTGGAGGGCATTCGAAGGCCGGCGTCGAAGAACGCGACAAAAACAATCGCCTCCATTGCCCGGGGCTTCGGCTCCGTCTCGTCCCGACGGGGTAGGCGAGCCCCATCGCGATCCACGATCTTTCTCTCATCCACGATTCGCTGCAGCGTCCCTTCGGTCACACGGCTCTTCCCCAGCACACGGGAACAGCTGCCTCCCGAGTGCTCCATGGCGTCCCACCACTTGTTGGCGCGCGAGTCCCCCCGCGGCACCAGCTCGTACTCCCTGGAAGGATGGGACACCTCGCCCTGGCTTGGCAAGGAACCGCTGCGGGGATGGTAGGTGGCGTCGTCATGGCTAGCCATCGCTCTTCACGACCAGGGAGAAAGAAGCAGGGAAAAGAGCAACTGGCGTTACAATTAGCACGGGCGAAAGCAAAGCGGTAGATCAAAAACAAACAAAAAGCAAGCAAGGGTGTCTCCACCTCAACACTGGCACCTTATAAAGGCCGCTCGCCTCTCATGTGGCTCGAAGCGCAGACAGATCAAACTCGCAGCGATTCGGCTGCCCACGTTTTGGAAAGATGAACCGCCGGGGCTTAGAGGGCCGTGCTCGGTAGGTGACCAAGCAGCGCACAACGCCTCCACGCCTTCAACACGCGTACAACTTCCCTGGGGAAGAGGCGAACGGCCGCGGTCACGCAACCGCTCACATCCCACGATGCACCAGTCGTGAGTGGCCGCGTGTCCCACCCGCAGAATGGCAGACGGCACGACGCGACAGCCTGACTTCTGCCAGGCCAGGCGTCGTCGTGATTCCAGCCGCCATTAAAAGCGCACTACTAGACTGCAAGGTCACAACAGCTCCAACGCACAACAATATCGGCGCCAAGCTCCAATTTTAGCGCGGGGACGGAGCGCGCACGCGCGTCTACTTCGACTAGGCGCCAGCCTCCGCTGCTACCCGGTCGAAGGGTAGGGGACGGAGCGCGCGCGCCTTGGCTTCGATTAGGCGCCAGCCTCCGCTGCCACCCGTTCGAAGGGTAGGGGACGGAGCGCGCGCGCGTCTACTTCGACTAGGCGCCAGCCTCCGCTGCCACTCGTTCGAAGGGTAGGGGACGGAGCGCGCGCGTCTACTTTGACTAGGCGCCAGCCTCCGCTGCCACCCGGTCGAAGGGTAGGGGACGGAGCGCGTGCGCCTTGGCTTCGACTAGGCGCCAGCTTCCGCTGCCACCCGTTCGAAGGGTAGGGGACGGAGCGCGCGCGCCTCTACTTCGACTAGGCGCCAGCCTCCGCTGCCACCCGTTCGAAGGGTAGGGGACGGAGCGCGTGCGCGTCTACTTCGACTAGGCGCTAGCCTCCGCTGCCACCCGTTCGAAGGGTGGGGGACGGAGCGCGCGCGCCTTGGCTTCGACTAGGCGCCAGCCTCCGCTGCCACCCATTCGAAGGGTAGGGGACGGAGTGCGCGTGCGTCTACTTCGACTAGGCGCCAGCCTCCGCTGCCACCCGTTCCAAGGGTAGGGTACGGAGCGCGCGCGCGTCTACTTTGACTAGGCGCCAGCCTCCACTGCCACCCGTTCGAAGGGTAGGGGACGGAGCGCGCGCGCGGCTACTTCGATTAGGCGCCAGCCTCCGCTGCCTCCCGTTCGAAGGGTAGGGGACGGAGCGCACACGCCTACTTCAACTAGGCGCCAGCCTCCGCTGCACTCGTTCGAAGGGTAGGGCACGGAGCGCGCGTGCGTCTACTTTGACTAGGCGCCAGCCTCCGCTGCCACCCGTTCGACGGGTAGGGGACGGAGCGCGCGCGCCTTGGCTTCGACTAGGCGCCAGCCTCCGCTGCCACCCGTTCGAAGGGTAGGGGGCGGAGCGCGCGCGTGTCCGCTTCAACAAGGCACCTTCCATCCCAGACCTCGGGCTCCCCAACCACAAGCTCGGAGGAATTCACAGGCCGCAGGGGACGGAGGGGGCCAAAGGACTCAGCGACATGGCTTCGGCCCTGTGAAGCCCTTCACCATGAGAGGCTCCTGTCGTAGGGGTGGCCCCCACCTAAGCCCAGCAGGCCTGTTAGGAGGTTATAAGAACCAGAGTAACGTGTGTAATGACATAAGTGCCCCTAATGAGGAGGTACGGATGTAAGGGCTGTAAAAGCATACTCCATGTGAATATATATATCAGGATGAGGGGGAGGATGAGGCAGAACACTCCCACTTCTCCACTACCATCTCTCTCTCTGTTTGGTCTCTAACCACAACAGGGGCGTTAGTTCTTAAGGGGGTAAATGTAATACCTCAGCACATTAGTATGGTGGCCTATGTGGACCATGTGGAGTAGTGGTGGGATTAGCCCACATTGCTTGTCCAAATTGTGTTGTAATAATATGTAATGCTTGATGGGTCCAAATGTAGCACCTCCAGATTAACCCTTTTACACAAAATGAGAATGGAAGACCACATGGAGGTCTCTCCATGCTTGTGATGAATATATGACACCACTGAGGACGATTGTGGGGAGTTGTCAAAAATGAAAATGAACAAATCTGGGAGAAGTCAGGGGAATACAATCTGATTGGTTGTACAATGGTGGTTAGACCTCAGGCAAGATTTCAGTCGGGATGGCTTGTAACGGTCTGATTATCATGGGACTAGTAGTCAGACCGGCCAACTGAATGGACACCACACATTTATGCGACCATGTCTTGGGATGAATTTACCCAAGATGGCAATATTAATTGAAACTAGAATTGAGATAAGGTCCAATGCGGTCATGGAGGCCAGATGAAATGGTTGGACTCAACCAAGGCATAAGATGGACAAGGACCATGGAAGGCACAAGTTACCAAGGTGATTGGGAGACATGGTGCACTTAGTGACTTGGGCCCGTTTGCAAGAAAGGATGTTTGGTGAGATCCGGACACATAAGAGGCTTGATGGTGAGTCATTGGCTACGAATGGGTGACACGCTGGTTGAGGAGCAAATGCTCCTTTGCTCAAAACTAGCAAAGTGGGTGTTTTGTGAAATTACGATGCAGTCCTAAGTGGATTAGGTCAAGGTGTCTCCAAGGAGGACAAGTCACAATGACTTTGGGCTATTAGAGCCAAAGGATGAAGACAATGCCTTGAATAGTGTGTGTGTGTAAAACTCCCATGTGGGTATGGGTTATCGGGTTCCTATGAGTGTGTAGTGGATAATATCCACTTTGTATCTAGAGTTAGGGTCAGGGTTTGTGCCTCCACTATACAAGAGAGCTTGAGAGAAGGGAGAGTTAAGGAAGGTGAGAGAGGAAAGCACTCATGTATTGGGAGAAACTTAGGGTTTTGAGGAGAGTGCATGTGATCTGCCCTTAGGGCTTTGTCCTCTGGTTGGAGTGGCTATAATCATTCCTCTCTATGTGATAATAGAAAATAAAACTTTGCTCATCATGCCTTTCTTGTTGTTTGGCTTGGTTTTCCTTCCTTCTTGAGGTGATTTGGTGATTCTTGATTCTCGAGGTTTTCTCTTGGTTTCTTTGTGTTGTTTTGATTGCTGGGATGTTTTAGAACCCATTTATTGATGTAGTTTTTACATGTATTTTACCCTTGGAGATCTTGAAAAGGGCAAGGTAGAATGATGTTTTAATCAAAGTCCAAGCCTATTTATGCTACTATTTCCATATAGTATGCACATCAAAAGAGGTAAAAATTGACAAAATATCAAGAAAGGTGAAAAATCACTTGGTAGCCTGACCGAACAAGCCATCTGGTTGGCTGGCCTAGAAGCTACACCGGCTAGCCAAGCCATCTGGCTAGCCAGTCCAACAGCTCCACACTCACCTTGGGCCAAGCTAAGCCTTGGTCAGCTTGCCAGGTCCTCAGGTCAGTCGGCCTAACACCTTGGTCTAAGCCGCCACCTACTTGGCCGAGTCAAGACGAGAATGGGCTGCCCGACCAAGTTGGTCCACATCGCCCAGCCTACATGAGAACGTGATGTATGGAAGACATTTTCTTTGCACCATCTTTGAGCCATCGAATGCACACCGGCCAGCCATGTCAACCACGACACTTGACTTGAGGACTACTCCAACATGCATGTTCACCATGTCTCCCCACGTGGTCGGCCAGCCAAATTGACCTAGGCCAGCCAAAGCAAGGATTCGAATGCTCTCTTAGGAGATGGACCCATTGCAATCAATATGAGCTACACGATCAAATTTTTTGCGAGAAATTCCTTGAAAAAGCAAGTTGTGAGCACGAGCATTTAAATCAACATCTATTTTATTTTCGACGGTAACATCAGCAGGAACCACATAAGTTCGAGAAACCTTTTTCCAGACATCATTACCTTGAACCTCAATGAAGGCGTGCATGTGACACTTTCAAAAAGCAAAATCAGTACTATCTAGCATGGGGGATGGTTCACATACCTCTTTGATTCCATCGCTATTTGCTCTGATACCACTTGTAGGATCGATTACTGCAATCAGAGGGGGTGAATGACTGTCGCCACCTTTTTCTAAGTCTCTAGATGGCCTGTGAAGCTTTCGGTTACTCGGAGATCAATCACCTAAATAGATGTCCAGTGTACGACCGCTTGACTGACCGTTCTGCTTGACTGGCTGCTCGATCGACCAATCTGTTCGTCCGCTTCGCCTGATCACTTTGCTCGTTATCGTATGATCCAAACTACCAGTAATCGCCAGCGCACTTTAAGAAAATCAAGAACCAGATTGATTCAAGACTATCTTTATTGCTGAAATCTTGTGGATTTACAAAGTGTCCTCACAAGCACTCCTAAAAGCCATCTCGATGAAAGCCCTCTTAAAACTGCACTAAAACTTTCTCAAAGGCCACGCATTAGCTCTTAGCCTATTCTTGCTTTTATAGACTAATATCCAAACCATGTTCATCTCAAATACGAACGCAAAACTCTATCTCATCCTCAAATTAATGGACGCAAAACCCTTCCTAACACGGGTTTTATTCAAATCTCTATCTCTTCCAAGCTACGGACTCTATCCGTAGCTCTCTCAATCTTCTCAATTATGGACTCCATCCACAACTTTGTGACCTGGAGTGAGTGACTCACTCATGAAGCTCGCTGACCATCTACTTTGGAGTGTGAATACTGCAGATATGTCGAGGACGCCTAGGAGGCAATGAAGTGGCCTCTACCTCATAGACTATGGAGGTAGGAGCAGAGCCACTTGGTGTAGACACCTCAGCTGGATGGCATGGTGAAGGGATGAAAGCAAGGTCCTCATCCTCACCATCAACCTCCTCAATGAAGATGCTTTTTTAGTACACTTGTGAACCTGAACTGTTGGGTCTAGTACCAGGACTAGCCTCATCAAAGGTAACATCACAAGGCTCTATGGTTTTGTCAGTCTCCAAATTAAGCACCCTGTATCCTCTAGAATGAGCTATATAACCCAAGAAGATCCCATCTGAGCAGCGTGACTCAAACTTACCTAGGTTGCCATGCTATAGAATCAAACACTTGTAATCAAAGACTCTAAAGTAGAACACACTCGGCTTATGACCAAATCTAAGCTCATAGGATGTTTTGCCTAAGGAAGACCTAAGAAACACCCTATTGGACACATGATAAGCAATAGCTATAGCCTTAGCCCAATATATTTTAGGATTGCTATGCTCATCTAGTATTATCCTAAACATCTCAACTAGAGTCATATTCTTCCTCTCAACTATCTCATTATGTTGTGGAACACGAGATAATGAGAATTGTTGTTCTATTCCTTTCTTAGCACCGAAGGAAGCAAAAGAAGAATTCTTGAACTCAATCCTATTATCACTTATAATTACTCCCAAAGCCTGTAGAAGGTCTACACTCAGACACCTATTAGCTCCAGAAAATGACTTAAGGCCTCATTCTTAGAAGCTAAGAAATAGATTCATGATTTTGCAAGTATAATAGACATATGTTTGCTAGACTTTCAGGTTGGGAAGCAAGTTATTTACCTAAGGGTGGAAGATTTATACTTATAAATGCAGTTCTATCATCTTTGGCAATGTTCTGCATGAGTACATTTCTTCTGCCAATGGAAGTTATTTCTATAATTGAGAAATTTAGAATGGCTTTCTTTTGTAAAGGTGAATCTAAAGTTCATAGAGGTTCTTGTCTTGTAGCTTGGTAAACAGTCTGTTTACCTAAAAAGCCGGGGGTCTAGGAGTTTTAAACATCAAAAGATAGAATGAAGCTCTACTTTTAAAATCTCTTTATAAATTTTTCGATCACCTAGACTTCCCTTGGGTGGATTTCCTATGGAAAAGATACTATAGTAGATTAGTTCCTAGGGAAGGAAATTCTAAAGCATCCTTTCGGTGGAGGGATGTCTTAAAGCAATTAGCTTGGTTTAAAGCTACTGCCATGCCTCAAATAAATTGTGGAAGCTCTTGCATCTTTTGGGTAGATCTATGGCTAAATTCAGTACTAAAAGAAGATTATCCACAGCTATTCTCACATGCAAAAAAGTTTAATTTGCTAGTTTCAGAAAGTATAGCTCTTGAAGATATTTCCCAAGCCTTTCATCATCCTTTGTCATAAATTGCCCTTGAACTGTAACATCCCAAAAATTCATCTTTTCTAAAAGTTTAATTTCAAATTAATTATTTAAAAGTGTTTGGATTTTAATTAGATTTTATATGTAATACTAGATGAAAATATCAAAATTCTAATTCCAATTTCCAATTCCCTTATCAAACTCCAAAACTCCAATTCCAACCCGAAATTCCAAATTCAAATTCCAAAATTCAAATTCAAATCTCCAAAGGTCTGAATCTCCAGAAAAAATTTGTTCGTTCTAATTTTTCTAGGTCAAATATATTTTTCTTGGCACTTCTCTCTTTTTCAAAAAAAAAACTACAAGTTCCTGAAGGTTACCCATCCTAGAAGTGCTCTTGAGCTAGCACACTTAACTTTGGGATTCTTATAAAATTCCCTACCAGAGTTTTCTTTTAGTTTTTTTCTCTCTTCTTTTTTTTTATCTCTCTTCTTTCCTTCACTGTTCTTCTTCCAGCAGCGCCAACCTTCTACTCTCTCTCTCTCTCCTCTAGTTTCTTCACCCAACAACTCAATAGCCACAGCAAGCCAACAAGAATCAATTACTCCCAACCAAATTAATTGGCATGCAGTGAGAACGTCTTCAACCACTACTAGAATCAATTTTTTTAGTTTTCTAGCCATCAAGCCATCAGTTTTTAGTTTCTTTTGCTTTCAAAGCTGAAAATCATCGCCATTAATTCTGGCCATGAATTTAGCATTCAATTCCAGCCATTTCATAGCTCCTCTCCACCTACAAATTGAATCACATGTTCCTCAAACAATTCCCCACAATGTCTTCTCTCAGTTTTCCCAAAACCCTCCGGAGCTCCCTCAACCGGTCCTTCTTCCCCAACACTAGTGAGGCCTTTGGCAAGGAAGTCTTATTAGATTATTTTGTACCTATATTTACCAAAATTATTTTAATATTTCAAATTTAATTGCATTGCTATGTTATACAAAATGTTAATTTATGTTTTAATGTTATTAGTTAATCCGATAATTGTTATACCCTCACTTGATGTTAACGTCCATGTACCTTTGTCACCTTAGGATGCCCTTATCTTAGTACTGAGATTATATAACTGTTTGATAACTTTAGAATAGTAGTAACTGCTTAGATAAGCTATTCAGTCATTATAACCCTATGGGTGAAAATAATGTTATCAAATCTCTAAATAATTGTTTTCATCAAGTGTTAACCACAAATCTAAATGGGTACGACCTAGTTGATTAACTCATACGACACAAGAGGGGGCATTTGACTGTGGTGGATGCTTTCAAAAATATATAATGGTAATTGAAATAAAATGTTACTTTGTGCAAAAGAACCATATTATCCTTCTGTGAGACCATGTGGATGTCACCCCATGGTTGTGATGCGTAATTGACTCTTGATTTAGAAAGATTGCGTTTAGTTTTTGAGGTTTGAGCTGTCTCTGCAAAGTTGTAAGCCTTGAGAATGGTCGGCAGACCACTTACGACCACGTTGTCGGCAGCATGTGGTCAACAGTAGCTGTTACGGCCACTTTGGCCGTGGTTGAAAGCTCTTACGACCAAATTGGCCGTGGTCGAAAGTCGGTAGAAGGGTTTACAACCACTGCAGAGCAATCTTGATGTGATCGGAAGGGTTTACGACCACTCTGCCACTGGTCAGAAGTCGGTTGGAAGTTTTATGACCACTTTGCTGGGAGTCAGAAGCCAAAAAACGAGTTTACGACCACTTTGTTAGAAGTCGTAAGCCGGTTACACTGAGTACGACCACAATGTCGAAAGTTAGAAGTCGTAAGCCGGTTACACTGAGTACGACCACAATGTCGAAAGTTAGAAGTCTGCCGAAGGAGTTACGATCACTGCAAAGCAATTTGAACGTGGTCAGAAGGGTTTATGACCACGTTATCTCTGGTCGAAAGTCGACAAGTGCATTTACGAGCGGTCGGAAGATGGACGCCGTTCTCAATTGGTAGTCGGCAGATGGGCTTTGACCACGTTGGTAAGTCGGCAGCTTTCGACCACATTGTAGCGAGCTACGATCGATAGTCGGCAGTTGGGCTCCGACCATGTTGAGAAGTCGGTGGCCTACGACCACGTTATCGCAAGAAGCGGTCGGAAGTCGAAGCTTCGACCGCTGCGGTCGAAAGTCGGCAGACTTTGACCATGACCACGATGGGAAGTCGGTAGACTTTGACCACGTTGTGAAGTGGTCGAACGAGGTCGGGTCGAAGTCAGACGTGGTCATAGCATAGTCGGCTGCGGTCGGACATGGTCGAACGCGGTCAGACGTGCTCGGGACGAGGTCGGACACGGTCGGTTGTGGTCGATACCGGTCGGACGTGCTTAGAACGAGGTCAGACGTGATCGAACTTGGTCAAAGCAGTCGGACGTGCTTGGTTACTCCTCGGATGCAGTCGGAAGTGGTCGGACGAAGTCGGAGCGTGGACGGACGAAGTTGAACGTGGTCGGAAGGGGCTTCAACCATGGTGAAACTCGTTGTACGAGGTCGAAAGTGGCTTCGACCACGTTGTGCATGGTCGGGAGGCAATGCGATCTCGCTGAATGTGGTCGAAAGGGCTTCGACCATGGTGACACGCACTGTACGTGGTCGGAAGGGGTTTTGACCACGGTGAATCTCACTGTACGTGGTCGGTGGATGTTTCAACCACGGTGAAACTCGGTGTACGTGGTCTGAACAGGGTTCGACCATGGTGGAAAGCGATGAATGCGGTCAGAAGGTTCTTCGAGGTTACTGAGGTGGTTGCAAGGCGGGAGACGAGGAACCGGAGCTGGAGCTACCGGAAGTGGACACGACGAGCAACGACGAGGAGGACCAGGACTAGGCTCAGGGAGGAGTTGAGATCCAGACGGTCAGGATGTCAGGTGCGGTCGTGTGCAGAGGAGCAGTCCGGGACTAGACTCAAGGAGGAGTCGAGGTCCAGACGGTCAGGATGATAGTGCGATCATGTGCAACAGCGAGGTGGACCGGGACTAGGCTCAGGAGGAGTTGAGGTCCAGACGGTCAGGATGCTGGTTGCGGTTGCATGAAGCGGAGCAGACCTAGACTAGACTCAGGGAGGAGTCAAGGTCCAGTTGGTCGGAGGTATGTGCGGTCGTGCGAGGACAGGAAACTTCTGGGAAGGTGCCTGAGGGGCAATTTGGAGAATTGACTCAAGGCTGCAAAAGGGGAGCTGGTCTGTTAAAGCAATTGTGACCTGTCGATGTTAACGGGTAGTTGGGAGTGTGCGCAGGTGTAAAACCCGGTGTTAGGTGGGGTTTACGGGTGATCCCCAGTGTGGACTAATGGGTGGATCCATTAGGTCAAGGTTCGCGTGTGAGCCTATAAAAGGGAGAGGGGAGGCAAGAGTTTGAGTTGAGATGGTTAGCCAAGCCTTGGTGGCTGGTGCCTCTCCCTCCCACGGGAGTTTATTTGTGTGAGTGTAGCTCTAGGGTAGAGCGTGTCCTCCTAAGGGGAGTGGGTGTTGAATCTTTCATGTATGCAATCATTCATCTCTCTGCCTTAGTTTGAGTTGCGTTATCTGCTTATGGTTTGAATGACTTGTTTAATCTTTCTCTGTTCCTTCTTTTATCTGTGTTCTTGGCTTTCCGAATCATAGTGACATGTGGGTTGTACTCCAAGCCATCTTGGCTACTCTAGTCCCACGAGCGGTTTTGTTCTCTCTCGGATTTGATTTTGGGTGCTCTCGGTGAAATTTAGTTGAACTCTCATTTTGGTGAACTCTCATTTTGGTTGCTAAGTTTTTATTTAAAGATCAGAGCAACCTCCAGAGGCCCTAACCTTGTTATTTGTGAAGTTTCTTGGCCAGACGAACTCTTAATCGAATGTTATTTGAAGTCTGGCTCTTGCGGTCGAGCGCCTCGCCGCCTCCTCTGTTTCGAGTTCGACAACATTGTCTGTTTTGGTCTTAGCAGAGAAGTCTTGCCTTCTTTGTATTTTCTCCTCCAGAGGAAGTGATCTTGCTTTGTTTGAAGTCTCATGACTGAAAGATCCGTGTATCAAAAGTTATTCGAAAATCGGGTCTTGCGGTCTTGCGCTTCTCTGGCCTCCTCTGTTCTGCTTACGACCACGTTCTTTTCAGCCGCTTCTCTTTTCGATCGGTCAAGTCTTAGATCGCTTGCTTTCTTTTGTGCTGGTTTCCGAGTGCTTGATGGTCGTAGATCTCGTGGTCGTGTTCCCCCACGGTTTCATGAGGTGTCTACGACCACAGTCTGCTCCAGGTGCTAGTTGGTCATCGACCACGTTGATCGTACGACCATGCCATTGGCATACGACCACGTCGGTTCTGACCGCACTCATCTTTCGATCTCGTCGGTCTTGTTTTGGTGGTTATTGACTACAATGAATTCTGTTCGATTGTCGATCTCCTACTAAGTTGTTTTTCGATCGATGTTACGACCACTGTACAGGCTATCGATCGAGTTGTCGGTCTAGACCACATTGTCTGCCCAACTACGTCGTCTATCACCGACCGCCTTGTGTCTCTGCTGAGTGGTCGAATGCGACCATGTTGAGCTTCCGCCAAGTGGTCGTAATTCGACCACATAGTGCTCTGTTCTGGACGTTGAGTAGTTTGAGTTCCTCTGTTTTTAGTAGACCTCATATCCTAGATCTTCATAGCTTTGTAGCTATCAGAGAAAAAGGAATATGTGAATATTTGGAGGAAAAATCTTTAGACATCATTCAGCCCCCTCTATTGCCTCATCCGGTCCTATAAGTGGTATCAGAGCAAGGTTGGCTCTGTATTTGATCTTAACCGATCTTGAGCATGGCAACTAGTAGGGAATCTTGTAAGCTTTTCTTTGCATCTTTTTGGGGTGTTTTTGCCAATGATGTCCTTTGCGTCAAGGGGCTTGATTTTGGCTAGAGGATGATTTTATTTGTAAGAAACCACAAGTGTGAGCTTTGTGGTACATTCTTTCCCTTTGATTGCTCAAGTGCCAGAAAGGAGAAAAGTCTTGGAGAACACACGGATGATGATGCTAAGAAGGACGAACGACAACTCATCATGAGCAAGGTAAAACCTCATTGTGACCTTGGCCTTGTCCAAGATGAATATTCTTGCTCTTAGGGATATTGTGAGATGCCTAGATGATAAATTGCTAGATTGTTCTTGCTAGGTTGAAATCTCATTTAACATGTGTAGGTTGTGAGTCTTTCTCTGTAGACGGCAAAAATTTAATTTCTCTACTTGCATGCTAAAATCTGAAAATGAGAAATTAAAATTTTGACTCACCGCACATGTGTAGAGGAGCTTGAGTTTGCTAGAGTTGGGATTAGTAAAGCCAAGTTCCTCTGCTGTGTCATCGCTGTAGTCGTAATGCCTTATGACCATAGCTTCGGCTTCTCGACCGGAGTCATAGCTTCATACGACCACGTCTGCTGGTGGACACTTCCGCTTGTCACCATGGTCGTAAGTCCCTATGACTACGTCTACTGCCTCTGAGCACGCTGCTGCTCGGTTGATGTGGTCGTAACTGCCCTACGACCACGCCTGCAATTCCCAGCCATGGTCATAATGCTTTACGACCACGTCTCTCGGCTGTAGTCGTTCAAGACTACGCCTCTCGTGCTACGACCACGATCATTTCTTCTTGACCGTAGTCGTAGCACGTAACGACCACTCTTTTCTGCTGAGTGGCCGTGTGTCAAGTCTTGGGTTCTCAAGTATTTGCTTACTAACCCTTCGGGATCCAAGACTTGGGTACTTTGCTCTTGTCATTTATAGGTGTACAGACGCTGGATGGAGAACATGGGATTGATTGAGTTTTGGTCTTCTGCTTCATCACATGACTAGAACGTTTGTTGGTTCTCCACTTCATGGCCTCCAAGAGGCATGTACTTTCACGTTTGGTGTCTCCACCTACTTTGTGAGCCATTCTTTACCCTCATGCCCTTATATTCATGTGTTAGTCATAATTGGCATGTTGTGCGCGATCATGAGCTCACTTGTACCATATTGGCATGTTTTTCTCTCAATATTTTCTTGTCATGCCTTTATGTGTATGTTGCTTACATATCCATGTACCATGTCATATTTGTTAGTTTATTGGATGCTTAAGTTTTGACTTGACTTCATGAGCTGAGTAGAATGTGCGTATTAGAAGTCAAGTACCATCATGACCTTGTGCTTTGTAGTATCTATCATGGTTTAATGTTCACATCTTGCTCCTTATGTCTATTCACCATTATTTATACATATTAGCATACTTTTCCATGATTTTGGTTTGTCATGATGTATGCCTACATGATGTATGCTTGTGTATGGATATTATGAGCTTGATTATATCTTGGATAGTTTTTCTATGTCATGATTGTATGTTTATTCATGCCTTCTTATCTTTTCTGGTATACATGCTTATATCCATGCTAGCATATGCTTCTGTGATCTTTTCTTGTCACCTGCTATATGTATGGTTGTGATTCATTGAGATACATGTATACCTTGATCTTATTCATTTCAGTTATGGCATGAAATAAACTATATGACATCTTGGTAGTCTTACTTTGTGCTTTTGCTTAGACTTCATGAGAACTGTGGTTTGTGTTCTCATTTGTTCATTGTCATTAGTACTTATATTGCTACCGTTGTTGTCATTAGTCTTAGTACTGGTTCCATGTTGTATATCATTTACCCCAGTACTAGGACTCCAGTCATCCCTGTGTTTGAACTGCATACTGTGAAATTGAGGGGGAGATTGGTACAGCCTTTACGACCGCTCCATGGTTTTTGCAACCGCATCAACTGTGGAATGAAGTCGTAAACGACCACGGTCTGGACTCTCGGTCGAACTCATACACGACCATGAGTTAGACTCGTTTTACGACCACCGCCAGGATATGACGACCACGGACTGGACTCTACTACTACCATGAGCCGAACTCAAATTCGATCACGGCCTGGACTCGTATACGACCTCCTCGGACTCGACTACGACCGCGATCCAGATTCATCTATGACCACGACCACGACCTGGATTCATGTTTGACCACCCCAAACTCGATTACGATCATGACCGAGCTTGTTCATGACTGCGACTATGACCAGAATCGTCTTCAACCATGGCAAAACCCACCAAGCGACTGGGACAATGGTTTGCTCCCTTGTGATCTTTAGTATTTTGCTTCCCTCCACTTGGCTTTCCATAGTATATTTCTTTTAGTGGTAGGAAGGGTCTGCTTGGACAGTAGGAGCCAACTCTAGGTGATGTTGTCTCAATCACACCTCTCATGCAAATGGTTCTCTAGGATTATTTACTACCTAGTGTGGGCTGTGGTTCTCTAGGATTCTCTCCTACCTAGTTTGAACTTTCTTCTTGGCCACTAGAGTCTTGTGAGTTGACAGTGTGCCTTTGCTCCGTGGTATGAGGTTACAAGCTAGAGACCATGAGAAAAAGGTGTGTTTGGGAATCACCTCGTTTAAGTTAGAACCTTCTCTTTCTGGAGTTTGTGCCAAATTTTCTGGTTCTTCTCAATTTGCCTTCTCTAGGGGGAGTTGGAGCCTCTCTTTCTGTTCGGGCTATTTTTCAGGGGGAGTTCATCTCTTGTGCATTCATTTGTATCATATTTCTAACGTTCACATGAATGCCTGTACAGATTTTGGAGCCCTGACTATTATCTTTATGTGACATGTATCATGCTTTATATATTGCCATATCGTGTGATAGCTTGATTTATCATGCCCTTCTATGTGTTGCTTTGCTCTTGCCATACTAGCTTAATTAAATGTGAACAACTTGAATTAAATCATGTCTTATTCAATCTTGTGACTAGTCTGGCTTTAGTGATCCTCTTTTGATTCATGCCATGTCGAATAGACTAAGTTGAGTCTTGAATCTGTTTTTGAGGTTTAGATTGAGCTAAGTTAGTTCATTAGTGAAACATGAGTTAGTATTAACTCGTTGTTCTTGAACTAACCCAAGTAAATGCAAAAAGATCTCTTTTGTGCGAAAAAACTGATCTCACCAATTCTTTCTCATGAGATGGTTTGTCATTGCACTAGGCATGAACTCAGGGGGAGTTTTGGATAACCAAGATCATTTCCTTAAGCTTATTGCTTGGAATGGTTGCATAAGGCTTGAGATCTAGCACATGGCTAAGAAAACAAATTCTTGTGAAAAATGGTTAGAGCCAGCCATGAATTTATGTAAAATGCCAAATGTGCTAAATTAGCTCAACTACAAGTGATATACAAGTAGTGAATTACATGTGATATCTAGTGCTTGAACAAAATATCTCATTTTTGAACTTGTAGCACTCTAAATTGACTCAACTATAGCTTCTTGATTCCGCTTAGAATATTGACATGGCTTGACTCACTTTTGGATACCTTTTTCTAGACTATAATCTTGAGTGACTTGACATGCTAAACAAACCATTTAATTTCATATTATGACTTATTTGGCTTGAGCTTGGTGATACATGGTTTGTCATGATCTAGATAGCACTGTCACATTTATGGCTTGGTGTAATTTTTGTAAAGTCACTTTGGATAATCTTCATGGCTCCCATTGCTTAAAATGAATCAATTGTAGTCACTCCATTTCATTCATGCTCTATTTTTCTGCCTTGCATCTTGATAACACTATTGCCAAAAGGGGGAGAAAGATAGAGAAAAAGGCATTTAAGGGGGTGCAAAAGGCATTAAAAAGAGAGAATGCATTAAGGGATGGGAGAAGGATAGAAAAAAAGGCATTAAGGGGGAAAATGCTTGGTCATCTTGCTATGACAATGGTCATGTGAGAATTGCTCTTTGGACCATGAGCAAGATTGGACATTTTGTGTGATTTGGAGCTTTTGTAGTAAATTGATCCTTCTTTGTTTGCTCCATTTCACCCTGTGTCAAAATGGTCACGAGTTCCTTCTTCACCTCTTTTAGACCATGTGTGGCTTTTGCATCTCCTTCCTTTTCTTCTCAAAAACAAACTCTCTTCATGCCTTTTCTGTGTTTGTCAATATACTCATCAAGGTGGAGATTGTGAGACCATGTGGAGGTCACCCCATGGTTGTGATGAGTAATTGACTCTTGATCTACAAAGATTGAGTTCAGTTTTTTAGGTTTGAGTGTCTTTGCAAAGTCGTAAGCCTTGAGAATGGTCAACAGACCACTTACAACCGCGTTGTCTGCAGCATGTGGTCGACAGTCAGAAGCTGTTACGACCACATTGGCCGTGCTCGAAAGTCAGCAGAAGGGTTTACGACCACTATAGAGCAATATTGATGTGATCGGAAGGGTTTACGACCACTCTGCCACTGGTCGGAAGTCGGTTGGAAGTTTTACGACCACTTTGCTGGGAGTCGGAAGCCGGAAAATGAGTTTACGACCACTTTGTTAGAAGTCGAAAGCCGGTTACACTGAGTACGATCACAATGTCAAAATTCGGAAGTCTGCCAAAGGAGTTACGATCACTGCAGAGCAATTTGAATGTGGTCGGAAGGGTTTACGACCACGTTATCTTCAGTCAGAAGTCGACAGGTGCATTTACAGTGGTCGGAAGACGGACGCCGCTCTCAATCGATAGTCGGCAAATGGGCTCTGACCACGTTGGGAAGTCAGCAGCCTTCGACCACGTTATAGCGAGCTGCAATCGGTAGTCGATAGTCGGGCTCCGACCACATTGAGAAGTCGGTGGCCTACGACCACGTTCTCACGAGAAGCGGTCGGAAGTCGAAGCTTCGACCACTGCGGTCGAAAGTCGGCAAACTTCGACCACGACCACGATAGGAAGTCGGCAGACTTCGACCACATTGTGAAGTGGTCGAACGAGCTCGGGTCGAAGTCGGACGCGGTCGGACGTGGTCGTAGCATAGTCGGCTGCGGTCGGACTTGGTCGAATGAGGTCGGACGTGCTCGGGACGAGGTCAGACGCGGTCGGTTGTGGTCGATACCGGTCGGACGTGCTCGAACGAGGTCGGACACGATCGGACTTCGTCGGAAGCGGTTGGACGTGCTTGGGACATCCTCGGATGCAGTCGGAAGTGGTCGGACGAAGTCGGAGCGTGGACGGACGAAGTCAAACGCGGTCGAAAGGGGGTTCGACCACGGTGAAACTCATTGTACAAGGTCGGAAGTGGCTTTGACCACGTTGTGCGTGGTCGGGAGGCAGTGCGATCTTGCTGAATGTGGTCAGAAGGGCTTTGACCATGGTGAAACGCGATGTACATGGTCGGAAGGGGTTTCGACCATGGTGAATCTCCCTGTACGTGGTCAGTGGACGTTTCAACCTCGGTGAAACTCGGTGTACGTGGTCTGAATGGGGTTCAACCACGATGGAAAGTGATGAACATGGTCGGAAGGTTCTTCGACCACGTAGTAAGCAGTCATAGCTTTTGGTAATTGGTCGTATGGACATCTGAGGTGGTCGTAATGACTTGGGTTGAGGTCGTAGGCTTTGCGCATTGCTTGTCTTGTGATTTCGACCGGTCGTAAGTTGGTACGACCTGGTTGGGAAGTCGGAGCCAAAACGAGTGATGGTCGTAGCAATGTTGTGTGCGGTCGTAGGCTGTAGGAAAGCTCTGGTGAGCCTGAGTGCTACTCTGTCTTGTGCAACAGAGTGGTCGTAGGTGCCTTACAACTTGTTGGTCATAGCAGAGGTAAGCGGTAGTCGTAACCGCTAGGAGCGATGGTCGTATCAGTCTGTTACATGGTCGTAGCAGCCTAGCGAGTGGTCGTAGGCTGCTGGCACTTCATGTGTTGTGCATTCGAGTGGTCGTAAGTGGGTTACGACTAGGGATGGCAATTATGCCCGTTTACCCGTGTACCCGTGGGTAAATACCCTAATGGAGTCGGGTATGGGGTGCATTCTTTACCCACGGGTAGGAAAATGGGGAAAAATCTCTACCCATCGGGTAAACGGGTACGGGTATGAGTTAGCTCTACCCGTACCCATCTCGCCCATTTACCCGTGAAATAGACTGACAAGTGGGCCCCTAAAATAAAAAACCCTAAGTCCCTAACTCTCCCCGCTGCCCGCCCAGAAACTTCTTCGCCCGCCGCCCCCCTCGGCCCCTCTCGCACTCTCCTCCTTCGCTCAGATCCCCTCAGGCCTGCCTCCTCGCCCGCCGCCCTGCGCCCCGCTCGCCTCAGCGCCTCCGCCTCGCCCAAATTCGCTGCCTCCGCCCCCCACCCGGCCGCCGGCCTCCTCCTCCACCCCAGATCCGTCTCCTCCTCCTCGCTCGCCTCGCCCGCCGCCCTGTGCCCCGCTCGCCTCAGCGCCTCCGCCTCGCCCAGATCCGCCGCCTCCGCCACCCACCCGGTCGTCGGCCTCCTCCTCGCCCGCCGCCCTGCGCCCCGCTCGCCTCAGCGCCTCCGCCTCGCCCAGATCCGCCGCCTCTGCCCCCCCCCCCCACCCGGCCGCCAGCCTCCTCCTTCGCCCCAGATCCGTATCCTCCTCCTCGCTCACCTCGCCCGCCGGCATCGCTGAGGGGCTCATGCGGCGGGGCCACCGCGCCGTAACCTTCGACATGCGCGGCGTCGGGCGGTCCACCGGCCACGCCTCCCTCACGGGCTCCTCGGAGGTCGGGGACGTCGTCGCCGTCTGCCGCTGGGTCGCCGAAAACCTCAAGCCGCGCGCCGTCCTGCTCGTCGGCTCCTCCGCCGGTAGGTTAATTACGCCGATTTCTACCCCAAGGCGACACCTTTGTTTCTTTCTCGATCTCCATACATGTTCGATTTGCCTGGATGCGTGATTCAGTGAAGCTGAAACAGTATTTGATCAAATGGAATGTGCAATTGACAATTAACCACTCATCTGGACCTGCAAGCAAATAGGAATGGGTGGTATATCTGGACCTGAAACCTGAACCTGTCTCATAGTATTTGTGTCCAATAATTGATTCAACAGAAACATAGAAGTTCTCATATTTGTGTTCAATTCAACATAGAACCTCAATTCTCATAGAAACATAGTATTTGTGTTCAATTCTCATATTTGTGCATTGGTGATGTTTGAATGTGATGTACTCAGTTCGCGGGTAAACGGGTATGCCCGCGGGCGACGGGTATGGGCGGGGTTTTTTACCCGTGGGCGGGTACGGGTATGCCCGTGGGCGAAAAATAGGGTCGCGGGTACGGGTATGGGCGAGCACTACCCGTACCCGCCGCGCCCGATTTCTGTTACATGGTCGTAGGAGCCTAGCGAGTGGTCGTAGGCTGCTGGCACTTCATGTGTTGTGCATTCGAGTGGTCGTAAGTGGGTTACGACCAGCTGTTGTTTTGCACTGAGATATTTGTTGAGTGTGCCAATTGATGATATGGTGTTTTGTGTGGTGCTATGTGATGGTTTGCTTATCTATGTGGCTGCAGAACTTCGGAGCTAGGTCATGGTGAGGCGTGGGAGGACCAAGACTAGGCACAAGAGGTGTTGAGGTCCAGACGGTTGGAGATGCCGAAGATGATCAAGGCTGGTGAGGTGGTTGCAAGGTTGAAGGACTTCAGAGCTATTTCATGGTGAGGCGTGGGAGGACCGGGACTAGGCACAGGGGGTGTTGAGGTCCATACGGTCGGAAACGCCAAAGATGATCTAGGCTGTTGAGGTGGTTGCAAGCTGGGAGACAAGGAATCGAAGCTGGACCGGAAGTGGACATGACGGGCAACAGCGAGGAGGACTGGAACTAGGCTTAGGGAGGAGTTGAGGTCCAGACGGTCAGGATGTCAGGTGCGGTCGTGTGCAGTGGAGTGGACTAGGACTAGACTCAGGGAGGAGTCGAGGTCCAGACAGTCAGGATGCTAGTGCGATCGTGTGCAACGGCGAGGTGGACCAGGACTAGGCTCAGGAGGAGTTGAGGTCCAAACGGTCAGAATGCCAGTTGCGGTTGCATGCAGCGGAGCAGACAGGGAGTAGACTCAGGGAGGAGTCGAGGTCTAGTCAGTCGGAGGCAAGTGCGGTCGTGTGAGGACAGGAAGCTTCTCGGAAGGTGCTTGAGGGAAAATTTGGAGAATTGACTCAAGGCTGCAAAAGGGGAGCTGGTCTGTTAAAGCAATTGTGACCTTTCGGTGTTAACGGGTTTTCGCGAGTGTGCGTAGGTGTAAACCCCGATGTTAGGTGGGGTTTACGGGTTATCCCCAGTGTGGACTAATGGGTGGATCCATTAGGTCAAGGTTCGTGTGTGAGCCTATAAAAGGGAGAGGGGAGGCAAGAGTTTGAGTTGAGACGGTTGGCCAATCCTTGGCGGCTGGCGCCTCTCCCTCCCATGGGAGTTTATCTGTGTGAGTGTATCTCTAGGGTAGAGCGTGTCCTCCCGAGGGGAGTGGGTGTTGAATCTTTCATGTATGCAATCATTCATCTCTCTGCCTTAGTTTGAGTTGTGTTGTCTGCGTATGGTTTGAATAACTTGTTTGAGCTTTCTCTGTTCCTTCTTCTATCTGTGTTCTTGACTTTCTGAATCGTAGTGACATGTGGGTTGTACTCCAAGCCATCTTGGCTACTCTAGTCCCACAAGCGGTGTTGCTCTCTCTCGGATTTGATTTTGGGCGCTCTCGGTGAAATTTAGTTGAACTCTCATTTTGGTTGCTAAGTCTTCATTTAAAGATTAGAGCAACCTCCAGAGGCCCTAACCATGTTATTTGCGAAGTTTCTTGGCCAGACGAACTCTTAATCGAATGTTATTTGAAGTCTGGCTCTTGCCGTCGAGCTCCTCGCCACCTCCTCTGTTTCGAATTCGACAACGTCGTCTGTTTTAGTCTCAGCAGAGAAGTCTTGCCTTCTTTGTATTTTCTCCTCCAGAGGAAGTGATCTTGCTTTGTTTGAAGTCTCATGACCTAAAGATCCGTGAATCAAAAGTTATTCGAAAATCGGGTCTTGTGGTCTTGCGCTTCTCTGGCCTCCTCTATTCTGCTTACGACCACGTTCTTTTCGGCCACTTCTCTTTTTGACCGATCAAGTCTTAGATCGCTTGCTTTCTTTTGCGCTGGTTTCCAAGTGCTTGATGGTCATAGATCTCATGGTCGTGTTCCCCCATGGTTTCATGAGGTGTCTACGACCACAGTCAGCTCTAGGTGCTATTTGGTCTTCGACCACGTTGATTGTACGACCATGCCATTGGCTTATGACCACGTTGGTTCCGACCGCACTCATCTTTCGATCTCGTCGGTCTTGATTTGGTGGTTATCGACTACAATGAATTCTATTTGATTGTCGATCTCCTACCAAGTTGTTTTTCGGTCGAAGTTACGACCACTGTACAGGCTATCGACCGAGTTGTCGGTTTCGACCATGGTGTCGGTCTAGACGACGTTGTCCGCTCAACTACATCGTCTGTCACCGACTATCTTGTGTCTCTGCTGAGTGGTCGAATGCGACCATGTTGAGCTTCCGCCAAGTGGTCATAATTCGACCACATAGTGCTCTGTTCTGGATGTTGAGTAGTCTGAGTTTCTCTGTTTTCAGTAGACCTCATATCCTAGATCTTCATAGCTTTGTAGCTACCGGAGAAAAAGGAATATGTGAATATTTGGAGGAAAAATCTTTAGGCATCATTCACCCCCCTCTGTTGCTTCGTTCGGTCCTACACCTTCCTTTGTTATGCCCTACATATACTACATTTTTCTTAAGACTTGCATAGTACTCTATGTACTCACATGCTACACTCAAACAAATATAATAGGACTATGAAGATCAAGGAGGACACCTAGAGCAGGAGCCCAGGCAGAAGCCCTCATCGTTGCTCACATCGCCTCCTCCTCCCTCCCTATATTTAAGTAGCAAGAGTAGCACATACTAGCCCTATTCCTTCCTCCCTTCAACCTCCTGAAGACGTCCTCTCTGCCAGTGAAGTTGTCGTCCTTGTGAAAGCATCACCCGTTCCGCAACCACCTGAGGTAATCTGCCCAAATCCATCACCACCTCTACCATCCTCTTGAAATTGATCACGTCACCGCCTCCCTAACTCCTCTACAATTATTTTAGAATCCTTCTTCCTCGCTGAAACTTACCGGAGGACCACCGACATCAAGTCGTGCCACCACCTTCTTCTCCGCCTCTAACGGACTGCCATCTCTGAGCTCTTCTCCCTAATCTATTCGTGTCGCAGGGTGTGCCTCGTCGCGCTTAAGCTAACCCTCGCCACCTTGTTCCTTCTCATACTCCATGGATCGCCGCCTACTGTCACCACCATCCCACCATGGTCACCACTGTCGTTGGCATCCTTAGTACCTCCTTCACCCACCATGACCACCAAAAATGGAATCCTCACCATCTAGAACACGTCGTGCACATGCTACTGCTGCCCTTAACCACCAAAGTCTGTTGCTGCCATGCCTGCATCCTCCATGCCCTACCGCCCCGTCGCCGCTGCCTTCTAGAAGTCCTCATCCACCTATGTGCCATAATCCGCCTCCCATGGATTCGACACCTTTGAGAACTCATCCTACGCCTGCTATCGTCGTCGTTTCCTTGTCACTATGCCGCCGCCCATCTCTTTCTCTCTCTTTCTATCTCTGTCTCTGTTTCAGCTGGGAGAAGCACAGAGCCAAGCTTGGTACTGTGCACCTGTGGTTGAGTCAAACCACACCGACCGAGCCTGACGTGCTGAGCTTGAGTCTGACTTGGTACTGTACACAAGTGGCTAGACCGAACCACGTTCGCCAAACCAACCAAATCTAAGCACCAGACCTAAACCCAACTTGTGACACTTTTAGTTGGCTAGATCAAACCCTCTCCACTAGACCAGACCATGTCAGACTTAAAGATTGAGCCCAACACTGCCAGACAAGGTCACACCTGCACGAACTGAGCCAGATAGATCGGACCGAGTCAAACCTTAGCACAAACGAAGTCTGAGCCCCATTTATCCTGATAAATGCTAGATTCTAGTCAGTTTATACTCGGTTCGACCTATGTTGGATCGGTTCTTACCCATTTGATCTCGGTCCTATACAGTATACATACCATAGACCTAGCGCACCCTTCCAACACCACTATTCACCCCATATTCCATTCCTAAGCCTTCAAAACCCATCTGATCTTGATTTTCCCTACCCAAACTGTTTCGACTATATTCCTTTGCAGTTTTTTATTTGCAGAAGTTTGTAGCGCTAGTAGGATTACTTGGTGGTGTTCTTGTGTGTGCGGTATATTATAGTGAAGGAACCGCTGGAGCAATTGGGGCAAGAAGTGACAATCCTAAAGCATATAAAGGGGTAAACGCCACTACGAGCCGTAAGGCAAGCCACGGCCCACGAGGACCTCAGTTGAAATCCTATTAGATGGGTATATGTATATGGACATTTTTTTGTATTATTTATTTGTCAATGCTATTTGTTAATCAATTAATTTTGAATAATCCTGTTAAGTAGTTAATGCCCTTAATTATATTGTTTACATATCATCCTTGGTAATAATATGATCTGGTTTTCTTGTCAACCTAGGGTAGAGTAACTTCCATTAGATTAACATAATAGTGAAAGAATAAAATCTTAATTTTATTGTATTGTTGTCCGACATTATGAGTTGATGTGTTAGAATTGATACTTGTCATGGTATGCCATATGAACTGTTGGATTGCTCAGTTAGAGCAATGCATTTGGAAAATGATGGTTGAAAACGTGCGTGTGTGCTGTGCATGTGGATTTGTTTGGTTGACTCATCCTAAGTATATAAGGATTAGAACTTTGTGCCGAGTAAAGAACATAATTGTTGCTCAACCGTAGGATCGACTTGTCGAACCTGGTATGTGTGTTGCCTGGGTAAAATGAATTTCCATATTAAGGGGATGGCCTGCGAGGTACCCAAAAGTGTGGCCTGTGACTGCCCGAAAGTATTTGGACAAAGGTTGGTATGCGGTATGCCCAAGTCATCAAAATGGTGGGGACGATGTTAACTACAGGTGGATAACCCATGTGCCTTTAGATATGGCAGTTGCCACATTGGCCGGTTAGTGATCACTGAAATTCACCAGGCGGAAATGAAACTTGTTTGGGTATAGTATTACAACCGTGTTATTATCTCGACCCTATACAAGTCATGGGTATCTTGTATGTAAAGTTGGGCACTCTCTGCAGAGATAATTGAATTATTCAAATGTGTTGTGTTTCTGACTAATGAAATTATGTTGTGGGATGATTCGTAAACTTATGGCAAAAGTAGTCTTTTGATGGTTAAAATGTGGAAATCGGTGATGATGTTGAATTATTACTTATACTCTTGAAAACTCATTTATAAATCCTCTTTCATCTAACTCAAAATACTTGCAAATAAAATTATGGGTATTACTAGTGGTGATAGGTTCACATGAACCCTCATTGTCAGATATCCATTGAAATCCTTTGCACATATAAATGTATACTACCGTGGCTTCCTGAGTATGCATATTTTGGTTCATACAATGGGTATTACAAGGAAGAAGTACCAGAAGGTGATAGGTACTGTGACGGTAAAGATCACACATTCTAGGTCCTACACTCAAGTGTAGCCTATGGGTGTGGTTGTCTTTTTTGGATCTTTTGCTTGTAATATAACTAAGTTTGGATTAGATGCTGTAAACTATGTACCCTAACAGCTATGTCGTATTTTATGTAAGAACTATGTTATGGTACTATAAATTTAAGTAGGTACTATTTATTATTCTCTATATGTGATTGAAATCCTGAATAATCACAGGAATATCATCTTAAATCCTAGTATCCCCGCACCTAACACATCTAGAGTCAAAGCTATTACTTTATTTTGTCAAATCCTAACTTTCTTGTAGATGGAGACTAGAAATTCAAGAGCCCGTGCACGAGATGAACTGATTGATCCCGAACGACTCACACAAGTGCAAGCTGCTCAATTCATCAAGTTCTACCTTGGTATTAAGTTCCTGAATGATAATCCATGTTGATTTTTCAAGGATTTGAAGGTAAGAAAGATTTGTTCTATGAAGTGGGCATGTCCAACCACATTGACCTCTCTCGGCCTAGGTAACGATTTATATGCTCCTTTGTTATATGGTTGGTATGCATGATTTTAGTCTTAATAATGCACCGACTTATCATAGACTCACTTTAGAATTCTTGAGAACCTTGTCTCACAATATTGGTCATTATACTGGAGAAGAAATGATTTACTTATGAACCAAGATTATGCATTAACTCTTAATCAATGGTGTGGTGTGATGCCTTTGTTTCGTTAATAAAGATAAATCATTTTCTTTATGTCTGGGAGTATTTGCACATGCCTACTGCCCATACCGTTTCTAAAATTAGTGGTGAAATTGAAGTAAAGAAAAGCATCAATATTCATAATCCTTGTATTCACTATTTCTTCCATTTTCTCGCTAACACCTTGCTAGCTCGAGGAGAGATCGGTAATGTGACAATGAGCGAGCTTCTCATAATGCACAAGGCATTATTTCCAAATAGTAACAAACATTTCTCTAAACCTCGGTGCTTTTATATGTTAGTACACCTTCTTTGTCAAAGTCATTAGCGTCAAGTTGAGATCACTTGCAGTGTTATAGTTATTGTGCTTGCCACTCGCTTGGGAGTTAATTTTACTAATATGAGGCCTCTTGATGGTTCCCACTTTATTAACATCACAACCGTGAAAAGATCTTGAATGATTTAAGAAAGCAATGATCACCATTATTATTTTCATGTGCAAGGTACCACACATCCTATATTACCACACATCCTGTTGATGTGTGCCACACATTCTTTCCCAAGACAGAAGAAATCATCTTTCTCATCTCTACTTGCAGGACCATAGATATTAGTTAGGATCCAACTTGTTCCAGTAGCCTTAGATTTGAATTTTATTGACAATGAAAATTTGTTTTGATAAAAGCAAGTGCCCTCAATTGTGTTTGAGACCAAGCTGTAAGCAAACCACCTGATGCACCATCTGAGCTGACAAAAGCAAATTTATTAAATTTCTTTGGGCAAAATTTTTTGATGTACCAACTGTCAAAAGATGTTCTTTTAGTTTCTTGCAAGCAAATTATATCACATACAGCCTCATCAATTTTTCTTCTGATAGAGACCCATTTATCTTTATAATTAATTCCTATGACATTCCAGTTTAAAATGTTCCAATTATTAGCATTATTCATAGAAATCATTACAGAAAAGCACTAGAAGACAAGTATATACAATCAGTTGCCCACCATCATAGCAAAGCACAAAGACTAATTTCAGAATAAAAGGATAGGGATTGCTAAAATGCTCGCAAGCCCATAAGACAAATACATATTTGTTACTATCCATGAGAGGTATAGATTATGGGTCAGCTTAAGAAAGCAAAAGAAACTAAAAACTGATGGCTTAATGTCTAGAAAACTGAAAATGAATTGATTCTAGTAGTGGTTGAAGATGTTCTCACTGCATGCCAATTAATTTGGTTGGGACGAATTGATTTTTGTTGGCTTACCATGGCTCTTGAGTTGCTTGGGTGAAGAAACTAGAGCAGAGAGAGAAGTAGGTTGGCACTGCTGGAAGAACAGGGAAGAAAAGAATAAAGAATAAAAATAAGAGATAGAAAGAAAGGAAAATAGAAAGGAAATTATGGTAGGGAATTTTATAAGAATCCAAGAGTTAAGCGTGTTGGCTCGGGAGCACCTCTAGAATGGGTGACCTTCGGGAACTTGGAGGTTTTTTTTTTTTTTGCAAAAGAGAGAAGTACCAAGAAAAATAAATTGGATCTAGAAAAATTAGAACGGACAAATTTTTCTGTAGATTTGGAACTTTGGAGATTTGAATTTGAATTTTGGAATTTCGAGATGGAATTGGAGTTTTGGAGTTTGAGCGAGGAATTGGAAATTGGAAATGGAATTTTGATATTTTCTTTCAGTATTACACATAAAATACAATTAAAATCCAAACATTTTTAAATAATTAATTTAAAATTAAATTTCTAGAAAAGAGGAATTTTTGGGATGTTACAAACCTACCGCCCTAGGAAGAATCTCATCCCCAAGATTCGGACTGACTAGGAAAAAGAAAAGAGAGGAAAACTCGGCTCTTAGATCCTCCTCGCGCCCCCAAGTTGCTTCTAACTCTTAACTGTTGCTCCACTACACTTTGCGGAACTTGATGGTCTTGCTTCTTACGCGGCGTTCAGTTTTCTCCATGATTTTGACTTGTTCTTCGGTACTCTGAAGTATTTCTTGAACTGAGATATATGGAAAACAACAGACATATTGGAATGGTACATCTTAGTTGCCTATAAGTTATGTCTTAACTTCAATTGCCCTTATCATATTGATTAATTCAAAATTCCACCAAAAGGGCTTATCTTTCGCAAGTGTTCCTCCGAGAGAGACATAATTGTTTCTACCTTTCAAAGGTGTTTGATTCTAAAATCATATACCACAATACACCCTATTGATTTCACATAAATTTCCACAGATAAACCCATACTTTTAACCTCTTCACTAATTCAAATCGATGGCATACCTTAAAATTTTTCTAAAAACAATCCAATAACATTGCAATCTGTAATTTCCACCAAATGCTTTATGATCCTTGTCTATTCCTACAAATCCGTGGCTCCCATTAAATAATATAAAATTAATCTAACATTTTAATGATCTACAATCGATTTTAAGATCACCTAATCAATAATCCAGGAACATCAATTTCTTAATAATCATCAGTTTGGTTCCACCCAATTTAAATGAATCCAAATACCTTAATAAATTCTTACTTCACAATATATCTCCCATAATTGACTTAAATCCACCAAGCTAAAACATTTGAACATTCTTAAATGATGTAATTAATCCCATTAGTTAAAATCCAATTATCTAGCAATGATCAATTAAATCCACCAAATTCAAATTAACATATCAAAATCCACTTTGGAATGACAAGATTAATCCACCAAGATATCTAAGCGCATTATCTTCTAGAATTCCACTAGTATTCACTCATCAGTAAATCCACCAAAATTTTATAATCCGTAAACTCCACTAAATAGAAGGCATCAAGTTTAGACACTTCCCATGATCTAATTAGTTCCATCAAGTTTAATAATGTATTCATTCTCCATGATCTATTCAATCCACAAATATTACAGTCTTTAGATTTATTCATAATCAATTGGTATCCACAAATATACCTTTGTTTCTCTATATTCACCCCGACTATTATCCAATCTTATCAATTTTAAATCCAAAATATGGAGTTGTGTCAAGGAGTGATTCTCGAATTGATGCATGAAGTGGATAGGCCAGTGGTCGTTTTGCATAAATGAGCTAGTCGAAAGTGTGGTTGTGCTCTAGTGCGAGCTTAGTTGCAAAAAAGTTAAGAATCCCCTAATAAACTCTTATTAAAACCACTTTGGTTTCACAGAAATGGTTTACCATCAAACTTTATGGGGTACTATACTGATAAGAATAGTTTTTGTTACCTTGGTAAACTATCCTTGAATCCTTGTATTGCATTATGAAAGTTACTGTCGTGGCTTGTTGAGTACTTCTGTACTCATTCTTGTATATTTTGGTTCAAACCATGAGTATTGTGAAGAAGAAGCTATTGCATGTGAAAATTACTTCATTGGAGATGATATCACGTTTTAGATTGTGCCTACAGTCAAGTGTAGCTTGTGGAGTACTAGTTAGAGCTCCTGAGTGGCCTGTACTCAGCACCTTTGAGCGGTTCTATGTCTTCAAGTTCTCTGTGTTTCGACTTGTAACCTAAGTGAATTTGGCCCGAGGGCCCTTGCAAAACTATTTTCAACTGCTAAGTCATACTTTTCTATAAACTCTAGCTTACTAATGTATTCGTGAGTTGTGCTATATATCGACTCTGTGTACGTGTGACAAAATCTTGGATGGTCATGTAGGTACGGGTCAGCTCCTCGGGTCACCATGGAGAGGTCCCCATAGCTGATCATCACCGCTTTCATTATCACCTACTCCACCAATTGATCTTCCACTCACCACTTGTCTCTCCTCCCCTTGTGCTAACCTAGGGAGCATCAGGGCCCTTGGAATCCTAATATGGAGGAAACATAGACAATCACTAGCATTGAAGATAAACACAAAAGCATACATGAAAGTTAGACCATCCCCATAATATCAATGCTAAATGGTTACCAAGAACAGTAGATAAATAAACAAGAACATAGAGACAACAATATAAAAATAACAAGAATATATATATTGGTAAGATGTTGCCGATGTTCTGATACACCAATGGATGAATGATTACAAGGGAAGATGGAGGATTGGCGAACTATGGTGCAAATTGTGTTCTAGACGTGGTGATTCTTCCTTGGTGTTGTTCACTGTAAGACCATGTGATGATCTCCATGTGTTCAACATATTTTGGTGATGAGTAATTGACAAGTTAGATATGAGAGAATTGAAGTTTGATGTTTGATTTTGAAAGGTTAGATAGATTCAAAGTCCTTTGTGTTTGAATAGGTCAGATAATCCAAATGGATTGGATCTAGTCTAGCTGGATCATGGATCGGGTCATTAATCTAGAGAGTATACGACTTAACATTAATGTAGGTCAGATCATCCAAATCGAGTTCAATCATGGGTCAGATCATTTATCTAGAGAGTATATTTTCAGGACTGCTTGGGTCGGACCATCCAGCTTACTCGAATCATGGGTCAGATCATTCAGAGTGTTCGATCGTTCCGGTGACCATAGGACTTTAATGATATCTCTTTCATTCTAGTTCCTTAAAGTGTGTGGTTCCCTTCAGATCCCGTGTGTAACTGTTGGACCGAAGTTGGCGACAGAGGGGGGTGAATGTCGATTTTTAAAACTAACCCCCTCAAGTACTCACTTCGAAAGCTCTCCTTCAATAGCTATGGAAAGCTATGAAGAAGATACACTAGACTCTCTGGAAAATCGAGAACTCAAAGGAAATAGGTACTGCAAACAAAGAAACCTAAAGGCCCAAAAACTCATCAAAAACTGCAAGCAAAACAGGATGGCAAAGAGGGGGCCGGTCAGACCGCTCACCCTAGGCCGGTCTGACCGCCTACTCCTGGCCGGTCTGACCGCTGGCGACCAACCGGTCAGACCGCCCATTACGAGCCGGTCAGACCGCCCAGTGTACTCCAGTCAGACCGCCGGTTGCAAACCGGTCTGACCGCCCGTCGGTTTCAGAGTACAGCAAGGTCTGAAAACAAAAAACCACAAATGCTGAGATTGCAGATAATGAACACCAGAGAAATTTGAGGTTTCTCCTCAAACCTATTGGCCCAGAACAGCAAGGAAACACAAGAAATACCCAGAGGAACTTGGGGAGACAAAAGAAACCAACTCAACAGCAAGAAATCAAGGTTTTGGCAAAAACTGAAAATATTCAGAGGATAGCTACTAGATAGCCTCAGGACTCAACAAGAAAAGTTTCATTCCATCTCAAGAAGGGAAACAAGAAACTTGCCAAAACCCTAGAACTCAAGAACAGAGAAAAACATGAACAGAGGAGGCCCAGAAGGCAAAACTAAAATTAAACACTTGGCTCTGGGATTCTAGCTGACCAAATTGTCTAAAATCATAACCCCATCACAGAGCAACCCATTTTGGGCCTTCTCCACAAGAATCGAGCCAAAAACAAAAATCTCAGAAATCACCCAAAGAGGGCATCGAGGGGAAAACAGAGAGCACAGGGAGAAAAACTCAGAAATTTCATTCCCAATCAAACGATTACAGAGGAGTCCCCATACGCATGGACATTAGAACAAGAGGAATGTTTACAAGTTCATCAATCCATCCTCTCCCTCTCCCCAAGCCAAGAACTCACACCCTACATGTTTCTTGGAGAGGAAAAACACACGAACACAACTCAGAGAGAGGAGACAAACAACACAGAGCCTCTGTCTCTCCCAACAACTCCTCACCAACTAAAGCCCTAAAGCCAAAACAACCCTCTAAAGCTCATTTTGACTAAAGCAAACCCTAGAAACTCTTGGAGTGCATACAGCCACAAGGAGGCACCTCCTCCTTATATAGCCTTTGGCTAACGGGTCTCCAACCCGTTACACCCGCTAAAATCCAACGGAACCCGCTCCTGCTTGTGCAGCCTTGCGCTTTTACCGAAACGCCCCTCGTGCACCTTCCGGGAAGTTTCCTCGTTCCTTGTCGTCCAAGCCTCGCAACCACCTCGAGTCTCCGCCGTCTTCGACACATCTCGACCGTTCTGACCTCGACACCGCCCGTGTCTAGTCCAGTCACCTCGTGTCTCGCCACGACTCTGCCTGGACGTCCTGGAGCCATCATAAACAAGAAACACGTCACATAGCACCGCTTGATACATGAAAGCATAAATAGCATCAATGAAACCACATTAAGCCCAAACCTGTCAAACCAACGAATATGCATTCTAACCACTTTGACTAGGTTTGACCAAGTCCGACCGAAGCTGATTGCACCGCGCAACGACATTGTTGTAGGGGTGGCCCAACCCCCCGTGACTGAGCCGTGCAACTGGTCCAACATGTAATAGGCCCAATAGTGTAGAGGAATATACCAGTGTAAATATACCAATGTACCCTCCTCCTTTGTAAATACTAAGGGGTAGAATGGGGATTTCCCATTCTACCCCACTCATATATATAAGCCCCCAGGAGGGGCAGGGGGACGGGTCCTCTCACTGTCACCAACCTCTCCCACAGATCTAGCTCTCCTCTTCCTCTCCTACGGGTCCCCTCCTTCTCTGTTTGGCCTATAGCCACAACAGATGGCGCCGTCCGTGGGGACTGGGCGAGAAGCTGCGCAAGGATCACAGATAAGTTCATCTTGTTGCTAACCTGTTCGATTTGGGATGTGTGTATACGCATCTCGTTAATATATGACAGAAGTGATTTGACGGATTTGGTTGGGAGGTGTTTTTGGATGGCTTGGAGTTAGGATTCTCCCGGCCAGGTTGGTACGCCATCGAGCTCAGTTCGGGACTCCGCGCCGAGCTCTCAGGAGTCACCGCACCGCAGCTCCGGCCTCCGCGCCCCAGGCGTCTACGCGTCCAGTCCAGAATCGTGCAGCTTCGCCGGCAAAGTGCCGGTCCTGTTCGAGCTCGAGTGGGCGGGGCGCTCGGAGGTGGTGTCTTGGGTAGCTTGGCAGCAGGATTTCCCCTCCCAGGATGCAGTGTCTCCGCGCCCCGGTTGCCGAAGTCTCCCGCTGCGAAGTCCCTAGTCTCCGAAGTCCCCGGTTCGAGGTCTCCGTATACTCCAAGCATGTAGCACCTTCACGTATGCAGGCAGGAAGTACTTATCCATCCATGCATGCAAACAGCACATTCAAAAAAAATCCATGTTAGCTTCTTGCATGCGTATAACTTGGGCATCCAAGCATCCATTTATGCATGCATACATGCACGATACAAGCGGTCTCCGGCACGACGCGAAGGTACTGCTCGAGGACCTCCATCTCTGGCCGGGCCTCCGCGTGCGCCTCCGGCCGAGTCTCCGCACCGGCCTCCGCGCTGCCGAAGCTGAGCCCCGACCTTCGTTCGTTTCCGCGCAGCAATTATCAAGTGAAAAAAGCACCGAGCTTCGCGTACGTATGCACTACTTGATGTCTCAATAGCCAAAAGGTATATGCATTCAATCGTTTGCGTAGCAAATGTGAGTCTCGTGTAGACATGCACTCCAATATTCATCCACGGATGTATTCCCATCCATGCATACGTGTAGCTACCCATGCATGCGGGAATTCATCCATGCATTTATATCCATCCATGCATGTGTGTATCCATCCGTGCACGTCGAGTCCATGCGTGCGCCCAGCGAGGTCCATCCTTCCAAATTTTTCGTCCGCGAGCTCCTCCGCTCTTCGTCTTCGTTTTTGGGCATGCAGGTGATGCACAAGCACCCGCGCTGATGGAGCAGGACATGGACCCGACGGTCTTCGACTGGCTGGAACCGTAAATGCCGTCGAAAACCCAGCGATCCTGCATGCCAGATGGGGCAGCCGTGCGTGCATGCGTATATGCTGCAGGTAGTCCGGCCGGCCATGCATGCATGGAGGAAGCGACGCAGCGACTGTGGCGTGCCGCGGTGGGGCTCCAGCCGGCCAGGAACCACGCAGACTTCGCCGCTGGCGCCCTCGACTACGGCTCCGCGCTCGCGGCTCTGCGCCCACTGACTTCATTCGATGCTCCAATCCAATCCAGAATCGGGCAGCTCCGCTGGCAAAGCGCCAGTCTTCGCTCGGTGACTGCGCCTCAGGCTTCGCCTCCAGCTGCATGCGGCCCCCGCGGACTTCGCGCGCTCAGCGTTGGCTTCTGCTCAGGACTGCGTCTCGGCCTCCACCTCCGATCGTGGGCCCTCGCATCGACCGGCCCTCGTCCACACCAGCCAGACTGGACGCACCTCCATGGGAGCAGTCGCGTCGACTTCGCCACACCTTGTCATCAGTCTTTCACCTTCGCTCACCGGAGACCGAGCTGGCTACGCCTACCTCGCCGTGGCTCCACGTCTTCGACCCTGGCGCGTCGCCCGGAGTGCCTAGTCAAGCCAAGCCATCATCACTGTCAGGCAAAGACTCGTCTTCGCTCGCGAAGCCTCCACACTCATCCGCGTCAGCCTCCGCGTGCCATCAATCTTCGCGACGAAGGTCCTGGCTTCGCAACTCCGCTCGGCGCCATTGAGTCCAGGACGAGGATATCAAGGAAGTGCAGCGCGGGCATAGGCGAGCTGGAGGCGGCTCCATCGCGCCGACCCGCCAGACTTCACTCCGCCTTCGAAACGCCAGCCCTCGCCGATGACTTCATCATGATGGACTTCGCGCATCCGAGGGCGGGCTTCCCGACGACCTTCGTCGAGCCGATGCTACCTCCGCGCGGCTACGCTCCACGCACGCGCCTGCAGCATCCGTCCAGGCATGCCTCCGACCGAAGTCGAGAGGGTGGCCACCTCGGGGCGACTTGGACTCTACACTCCGTTCTGCTGTTGGCCTTCTTGGTGTTCACAACGCCGAGGTCGTGTCCGCGCCTGGGCCTCCGCGACGAAGAGAGCGGAGGACGGAGTCCACCTTCGGCAGCTCGGAGGCCAGCGTGGTGGCCTGGCCGGAGCTCCCACATGGCCGCGCGAAACAAGCGCACGCATGTGCGAATGTGAGCATGCTTCCAGACCATCCACGGCACCGCTATCGCTTCGTGGCCGTCTGGGGGCTACGCAGAAACTATTGGAGGGGCTCCACGTCCAGGCATGGATGGATGGCTCACATGCATGCGTAGGCGAGTGCGTCACGCCCTTGCAGGAACAGACGGTTTGTTTTGGTTTTCTGGGAGCATGCATGGACTCCGCGTTGCCGAAGGCCTCCGCGAGCCGACTCTATACAGCCCCAACTCCGCGCAGCCCCACGAGTTCCCTGGCTTCCGTGCCGCAGCATCGGCCTCCATCAGGTCTCCGCACGCGCGAGTCTCCAGACTATAAAGGAAGTCGTAGCGTCGAGGTCCGCCTCCGCACGCGCCAGTCTACGGACTCTAAAAAAGACGTGACCGTCGAGGCATTCCTCCGCACGCGCGAGTCTCCGGACTATAAAGGAAGTCGTAGCGTCGAGGTCCGCCTCCGCACGCGCCAGTCTATGGACTCTAAAAAAGACGTGAGCGTCGAGGCATTCCTCTGCACGCGCGAGTCTCCGGACTATAAAGGAAGTCGTAGCGTCGAGGTCCGCCTCCGCACGCGCCAGTCTACGGACTCTAAAAAAGACATGACCGTCGAGGCATTCTTCCGCACGCGCGAGTCTTCGGACTATAAAGAAGTCGTAGCGTCGAGGTCCGCCTCCGCACGCGCCAGTCTACGGACTCTAAAAAAGACGTGACCGTCGAGGCATTCCTCCGCACGTGCGAGTCTCTGGACTATAAAGGAAGTCCTAGCGTCGAGGTCCGCCTCCGCACGCGCCAGTCTACGGACTCTAAAAAAGATGTGACCGTCGAGGCATTCCTCCGCACGCGCGAGTCTCCGGACTATAAAGGAAGTCGTAGCGTCGAGGTCCGCCTCCGCACGCGCCAGTCTACGGACTCTAAAAAAGACGTGACCGTCGAGGCATTCCTCCGCACGCGCGAGTCTCTGGACTATAAAGGAAGTCGTAGCGTCGAGGTCTGCCTCCGCACGCGCCAGTCTACGGACTCTAAAAAAGACGTGACCGTCGAGGCATTCCTCCGCACGCGCGAGTCTCCGGACTATAAAGAAGATGTTTCTACGGACTCTAAAATAAGACGCCGCGAGGGGACGCCTCCGCGCGCACTCTACGGAGTGTAAATAAGACGCGGATGTTTTCCCTACGCGTACTCTTCGGAGTATAAACAAGACGTGGATGTTGATCCCACGCACTCTATGCAATATAAAAAAAGCTACACGATGGCCGAGACACTAGGGAGTGCCTCGCTTTAAGCGGCGCACCACTTGGATATCGCGCCCTCGCGCGCGTTGCATTAGGGAGTGCACCGCCTATTTTGAAGGTAGGGGAACGGCGGCTCCGCCTCCCTGCCTCCGCGCGCGTAGCGCCTTCGGCCTACGCTGCAAGCGCCCGCTCTCCGCGGGCACTCTTTTTAAAGGTAGGGGAACGGCGGCTCCGCCTCCCTGCCTCCGCGCGCGTAGCGCCGTCGGCCTGCGCTGCAAGCGCCCGCTCTCCGCGGGAACTCTTTTTAAAGGTAGGGGAACGGCGACTCCGCCTCCCGGCCTCCGCGCGCGTAGCGCCTTCGGCCTACGCTGCAAGCGCCCGCTCTCCGCGGGCACTCTTTTTAAAGGTAGGGGAATGGCGGCTCCGCTCCCTGCCTCCGCGCGCGTAGCGCCTTCGGCCTACGCTGCAAGCGCCCGCCCTCGGCGGGCACTCCTTTTAAAGGTAGGGGAACGGCGGCTCCGCCTCCCTGCCTTCGCGCGCGTAGCGCCGTCGGCCTACGCTGCAAGCACCCGCTCTCCGCGGGCACTATTTCTGAAGGTAGGGGAACGGCAGCTCCGCCTCCCTGCCTCCGCGCGCGTAGCGCCTTCGGCCTACGCTGCAAGCGCCCGCTCTCCGCGGGCACTATTTTTGAAGGTAGGGGAACGGCGGCTCCGCCTCTCTACCTCTGCAAGCGTAGCCTCCTCGGCCTACGCCCTAAGCGGCCGCTCTCCGCGGGCACTATTTTTGATGGTAGGGGAACAGCGGCTCCGCCTCCCTGCCTCCGCGCGCGTAGCGCCTTCGGCCTACGCTGCAAGCGCCCGCTCTCCGCGGGCACTCTTTTTAAAGGTAGGGGAACGGCGGCACCGCCTCTCTACCTCCGCAAGCGTAGCGTCCTCGGCCTACGCCACAAGCGCCCGCTCTCCGCGGGCACTATTTTTGAAGGTAGGGGAACGGCGGCTCCGCCTCCCTGCCTCCGCGCGCGTAGCGCCTTCAGCCTACGCTGCAAGCGCCCGCTCTCCGCGGGCACTCTTTTTAAAGGTAGGGGAACGGCGGCTCCGCCTCCCTGCCTCCGCGCGCGTAGCGCTGTCGGCCTACGCTGCAAGCGCCCGCTCTCCGCGGGCACTCTTTTTAAAGGTAGGGGAACGGCGGCTCCGCCTCCCGGCCTCCGCGCGCGTAGCGCCTTCGGCCTACGCTGCAAGCGCCCGCTCTCCGCGGGCACTCTTTTTAAAGGTAGGGGAAGGGCGGCTCCACTCCCTGCCTCCGCGCGCGTAGCGCCTTCGGCCTACGCTGCAAGCGCCCGCTCTCGGCGGGCACTCCTTTTAAAGGTATGGGAACGGCGGCTCCGCCTCCCTGCCTCCGCGCGCGTAGCGCCGTCGGCCTACGCTGCAAGCGCCCGCTCTCCGCGGGCACTATTTTTGAAGGTAGGGGAACGGCGGCTCCGCCTCCCTGCCTCCGCGCGCGTAGCGCCTTCGGCCTACGCTGCAAGGGCCCGCTCTCCGCGGGCACTATTTTTGAAGGTAGGGGAACGGCGGCTCAGCCTCTCTACCTCTGCAAGCGTAGCCTCCTCGGCCTACGCCCCAAGCGCCCGCTCTCCACGGGCACTATTTTTGAAGGTAGGGGAACGGCGGCTCCGCCTCCCTGCCTCCGCGCGCGTAGCTCCTTCGGCCTACGCTGCAAGCGCCCGCTCTCCGCGGGCACTATTTTTGAAGGTAGGGGAACGGCGGCTCCGCCTCTCTACCTCTGCAAGCGTAGCCTCCTCGGCCTACGCCCTAAGCGCCCGCTCTCCGTGGGCACTATTTTTGAAGGTAGGGGAACGGCGGCTCCGCCTCCCTGCCTCCGCGCGCGTAGCGCCTTCGGCCTACGCTGCAAGCGCCCGCTCTTCGCGGGCACTCTTTTTAAAGGTAGGGGAATGGCGGCTCCGCCTCCCTGCCTCCGCGTGCGTAGCGCCGTCGGCCTACGCTGCAAGCGCCCGCTCTACGCGGGCACTATTTTTAAAGGTAGGGGAACGACGGCTCCGCCTCTCTACCTCCGCAAGCGTAGCGTCCTCGGCCTACGCCCCAAGCGCCCGCTCTCCGCGGGCACTATTTTTGAAGGTAGGGGAACGGCGGCTCCGCCTCCCTTCCTCCGCGCGCGTAGCGCCTTCGGCCTACGCTGCAAGCGCCCGCTCTCCGCGGGCACTCTTTTTAAAGGTAGGGGAACGGCGGCACCGCCTCTCTACCTCCGCAAGCGTAGCGTCCTCGGCCTACGCCACAAGCGCCCGCTCTCCGCGGGCACTATTTTTGAAGGTAGGGGAACGGCGGCTCCGCCTCCCTGCCTCCGCGCGCGTAGCGCCTTCGGCCTACGCTGCAAGCGCCCGCTCTCCGCGGGCACTCTTTTTAAAGGTAGGGGAAAGGCGGCTCCGCCTCTCTACCTCCGCAAGCGTAGCGTCCTCGGCCTACGCCACAAGCGCCCGCCCTCCGCGGGCTCTATTTTTGAAGGTAGGGGAACGGCGGCTCCGCCTCTCTACCTCTGCAAGCGTAGCCTCCTCGGCCTACGCCACAAGCGCCCGCTCTCCGCGGGCACTATTTTTGAAGGTAGGGGAACGGCGGCTCCGCCTCCCTGCCTCCGCGCGCATAGCGCCTTCGGCCTACGCTGCAAGCGCCCGCTCTCCGCGGGCACTCCTTTTGAAGGTAGGGGAACGGCGGCCACACCTCTCTACCCCCCAAGCGTACCGTCTTCGGCGCTCGACGACACGCCTCCGATGCTCAGCTTCGCCGTCTGCCTCGTAGGCATCGCCTCGGAGGGACGGGACATCTTCGGCGCTCGATGACACATCCCCGACGCTCGGCTTCGCCGTCCACCTCGTAGGCATCGCCTTGGCGGGACGGGACGTCTTCGGCGCTCGACGACACGTCGCCGACGCTCGGCTTCGCCGTCCGCCTCGTAGGCATCGCCTCGGCGGGACGGGACATCTTCGGCGCTCGACGACACATCCCCGACGCTCAGCTTCGCCGTCCGCCTCGTAGGCATCGCCTCGGCGGGACGGGTCGTCTTTGGTGCTCGACGACACGTCTCCGACGCTCGGCTTAGCTGTCCGCCTCGTATGCATCGCCTCGGCGGGACGGGACATCTTCGGCGCGCGACGACACGTCTCCGACGCTCGGCTTCGCCGTCCGCCTTGTAGGCATCGCCTCGGCGGGACGGCACGTCTCCGGCACCCGACGACACATCTTCGGCGCTCGACTGCGCCGTCCGCCTCGTAGGCATCGCCTCGGCGGGACGGCACGGCTCCGGCGCAGGACTTCGCCGTCCGCCTCGTAGGCATCGCCTCGGCGGGACGGCACGGCTCCGGCGTAGCTTCGGCACTCGACTCCGCCGTCTGCCTCTGGGGTTCACTGACTTCTTCTTAGGCATTGCCTCCGGGGTCTGTGAGCTACCAGTTGCATCGGCACCCTCGCGCTTGCTGTCGGGGAACAGGGGGCTGGGGTGGTTTAGCACGTCAGCTCGCCCATCGGGACCTCAGCGCTTGCTGTCGAGGGAGTACTGTTGTAGGGGTGGCCCAACCCCCCGTGACTGAGCTGTGCAACTGGTCCAACATGTAATAGGCCCAATAGTGTAGAGGAATATACCAGTGTAAATATACCAATGTACCCTCCTCCTTTGTAAATACTAAGGGGTAGAATGGGGATTTCCCATTATACCCCACTCATATATATAAGCCCCTAGGAGGGGCAGGGGGACGGGTCCTCTCACTCTCACCAACCTCTCCCACAGATCTAGCTCTCCTCTTCCTCTCCTACGGGTCCCCTCCTTCTCTGTTTCGCCTGTAGCCACAACAGACATGATCCAAACCACTCAAACCAAACTCGACTTTCCTAAACAGATGTCAATTACTCATCATACACACGGGATGACCTCCACATGGTCTCTCAATAACAACAACTAATAAAATCTTATCCATTTGGCAACTAATCAATGGTTATCCAAGCAATTAAACATGACATCAGTGGAATATATATATATATATAATAAATAGTAAAAAATAATGTGCCATTTTGGAACATGAGAAGCTACCGAAGGAGATGATCGGCAGCCAACGACGTTGGACGATGGACTACTTCACTACATCAACGTGCACAACGTTGGATCGAGCTGCTCCAACTCTTGTTCCAGTAAATTGCGCATCTTCCACTATATTGCATGTCTAGTGGTATTAATTTATGACCTCTTATTTGCATGGTTTCCTAGTTTACGCGGTTAAAAACTTTGTTTTGCACCTATGGATGGATCATTGGTAAGGCATGGACTAGCTAGTAGCCAGCTTCTTCCTTGTGTCGGATCAGATATTTGGTGGCGTTTGGTCTCTCAAGTTTATGGGTGGGTTCTTTTCGACTGTGGCATATGGTTTTTGGTCCTAATGCGAGCACTTATGTGAACAACTAAATGCCAATAAGCTGCTTAAAAATGCTACCTTGATAAACCAATTCGAAACAACGACGAAGAAGTCGCTCCATTTATTTATTTGAAAGAAGCCATAAGCTAAAAAAACTCGACCTACATCTTTATCATGGCCTCCTTGCGCCAGAACTAAGATTAGAGTTACCTCTTGTACTTTGAGATATGTGCTTGTGTCCACATGTCAGGTTGAGAGAGATCCTTCCTTTGTTAATTAGACCATTTGTTGGTCTAAATTATTCCTACTAAATTTGACTCGAGAATTGACTTTTGAGTCATGAGCTTAGGCAAGTGCGACCGTGTGACGTGTTCCAAGCACGGGCTACCTCCAATTGACTCAAGCTAGATTTATTTGCACTTAAGAGGCAAGATCCATTCGAAAATGGACTTCATGCGAATAAACTTGTCCCTAAACAATCCGTTGAGGAACCGTCGCTGGCGAGTTCCGTTCGATCATTTTTCTTCTATGCAAAAGAGATGATCAAATACAGATGATACAAATACTAGATTGGAAACATAGAGATAGGGGGAACTCCTGGTCTTTCTTTATTGCTTTCTCTTTCACATGTACAAAATAGCCAATAGGACTCCCTATATATAGCCTAGTGGTGAGGTGCCCACCATGAGCCAAGGCTTCAAACCCAGGCCTAGGTTTCTCAACACTCCCCCTTGGGCACTCATCCAACATGTTCATACCTCATCAGAACTCCATAAAAACCTAGTAGGAAAAATTTAGAGAAAGCGTACATGATACATGTTATGCTGTGTTGCACGAATTGCCTCATTAAAAACCTTAGCTGAGAAACTTCAAGAAATCTCGTCAAGGAAAAAAGAGTACAATCCACCCAATTTTATTTATTCTTTAGGATTTATTCTTTGGGTATTCAATCTTTGTGATCAAATTTTAATAACGAGCTTGAAAAAAATCTCCCCCTAAATTTTGCACTTCTCTAAGTCTCATCATTCCAATTCCTCGTACGTATCTTTCAAAACTTGATGCTGGGAGTGACTTAGTGAATAAATCTGCAAGATTTTCACATGACTTAGTATGCAGTACCTTAATTTCATCCATCTTTTGCAATTCATGAGCATAGAAGAACTTAGGGTTGATATGCTTTGTGAGATGACTCTTCACGTAGCCCGTCTGCACTTGTGCAACACAAGCAGCATTATCTTCATAGATAATTGTGGGAGATTTCATGATATTCATCCCACATGGCTGTTAGATGTGGCAAATCATTCGTCGGAGCCTTGCACATTCTCATGCGGCTTCGTACAACGCTATGATTTCCAAGTGGTTCGTCAAAGTTGCTATAAGACTTTACTTAGACAATTTCTATAAAATTGTAATTCCACCACATAGGAATACATAGCCTGTTTGTGACCTTGTGGTATGCGGGTTCGACAGGTACCCTGCATCTGCATAGCTAATTATATTCAAGTCTTAGTTCTTTCTGTAGAATAACCCAAGGTCCTGACTTCCTTGGAGGTATCGGAAGATGTCCTTTATTCCATACCAATACCTTTTGGTAGGTTCTGCACTATGCCTTGCTAATTGGTTTACGGCAAATGCTACGTCTGATCTAGTGTAGTTCTCTAAATACATAAGTGCTCCTACTGCACTTAAGTATGTAAATTCTGGTCCAAGACTTCCTCCCCCTCTTCCCTAGGTCAGTACGGATCCTTACCTTGCTGTAAAGATCTCCCGATCATCGGTACTTTCAATGGGTATGCCTTCTCAAAGCCGAATCTTTCTAGCACCTTCTGGGCATAAGCTGACTAATGTTCTAATATTCCTTCAGTGACATGCTCGAGCTACAAGCCTAAGCAATATTTGGTTTTACCCAAATTTTTCATTTCAAATTCTGACTTTAAGTAAGAACTTACTTCTTTTATGTCTTCCATGGTCACGATGATATTCAGATCATCTACATATACTGAGATTACACAAAATCCATTCTGGGATTATCATTATAAATACACAGGGACAATCTTCATTGCTTGTGTAGCCTTTCTTGCATAGAAAGTCACTTAAGCGATTATACCACATCTTGCCTGATTGCTTAAGTCCATACAATGATTTCCTAAGTTTCACACTATACATATTTTTATTTACTCTATCTTGGTTCGGAACAGGAATACCTTCAAGTACCTTCATATAAATTTCTGAATCCAAGTTTCCATAAAGGTATGCAGTTACCACATCCATCAATTTCATTTCTAAGTTCAGGTTTACTGCTATTGAGATTAAGTATCTAAAGGTGATTCCACTCATGACCGAGGAATAGGTTTCTTCATAATCAACTCCTGGATGTTGAGTGAAACCTTGTGCAACAAGCCTTACTTTATATCTTACAACTTCATTTCTTTCATTTATCTTTCGAACAAATACCCACTTATGCCCTACAGGGTGCACACGGGGAGGCGTGCGGTTTACAAGTCCAAACATCTCCTTTTTGTTCAGACATAATAATTCAGTTTCTATTGCCTTTTTCCAAGCTTCCCAATCTAATCTTTTCTTACATTCAGTGAGCAATGCGGGCTCTGGATCAAGATCGATGATTGTGGCAATTTTCTTTGCAAAATAGATATCAACATTGGCTGTTGTCCTATTCATGGATTCTCCCATGTGCATATAGTTTATAGCTATTTCATCATGAGTTGATCCTTCTTGTGCTTCTACTTGCTCACCGCTCCATCCAATTGCAGTGGCAAGTCCCTCTAGTTTTTCAGCTCCGATGTGTGCGCACACATCCATATTGATCTCTCCCTCCATGGGAATGTTCAGACCCAGTATGCCCTTTTCTGCAGGTGTCATACTAGTGCCAGGTCTCAACTGGCTCTTTTTCTAGTTCTGAGGAACTTCAGTGATTGGCTGTGTCAAGTCCTTCTTATCCTTTTTCACCAAGCGTCCCCGGTTACTTAGGGTTTGAGGGGCCGAAGTTCTCGTCCTTTTATTCTGAGGCCTCTAGATGGGATTAGGGATACCTTCAACTTTCTTTGGTATTTCAACCCTCTTCGGTGCATTGCGTACAGGCACATGCGACTTGGTCATACTCTTTAAATCACTAAAGTGGTCAGGCAGTTGGTTTGCTAATGCTTGGAAGCCAATAATCTTCTGGATTTCTCTATTTATTTCACTAGTGCGCGGGTCATGTGCATGGATTCCCGTAGTTTACCAGTAATTTTCCGACATTTTTCATCAAGAGGTTGATTTCCTCCCCTTAATGTTGGGAAACTATCCTCATCAAATATGCAATCAGTGAAATGGGCAGTATGCAAATCTCTTATCATGAGTTCTAAATACCTGATTATGGATGATGTCTCATAACCAATGTATATCCCAATCTTTCGGAGAGGACCCATTGTAGTACGCTTTAGAGGGGGTATTGGTACATAAACCTTGCATCCAAACCTCTGGTTGCATAGGTGAATGGATGTTGTATGCAGATGGTCTAAAGTTGATAAGAGATGCTGCATGCAGGACTGCGTGTCCCCAACATGTAACTAATAAATTACAATTTTGCAAAAGCGGTTGGGCAATAAATTTAATTCTCTTGATTAATGTCTTTGCTAGTCCATTCTGGGTGTGGACATGCAGTACAAAATGCTCAAATGTAAATCCCATTGCCATGCAATAATCATCAAATGCTTTTGAAGTAAATTCTCTGGTGTTGTCCATTCAGATGGACTTTATGTGATGATCAGGAAAAATATGTCTAACGTGGATTATCTACGAGATCAGCTTTGCGAAAGCATGATTTCTCATAGACAGTAAACATACGTGCAACCATTTTGAGGAAGTATCGATGAGCACCATGACATATTTAAATGGCCCTGATAGTGGCTGTATGGGACCGTAAATGTCTCCTTGGATGCATTCGAGAAATGCAGGGACTTCATCCTTCACTTTCAGAGTAGAAGGTCTAGTAATTAATTTCCTGGTAGCACATGCGGGACACACAAAATCTTCGTGATTCAGGAAACTCTTTACATCGATATTATATCTCTGTAAATTGTTAATTATATTTCTCATCATCCTAAGACCTAGGTGGCCTAATCTGTCATACTAGAGACAGAAGAGTTCAGAGCTTCTAAATATTATTTTTAGGACAGTATAGGCTGCAGGTGCCTTGATATTACTGTAGTATAGCCCAATTTCTAATGAAAGAAGTTTTTCTAATACCCTTTTTTCATTTGTTTCACGCTTCGCAATGGGCAGGTATTCCTTACCATACTCTTCTTTAGTCTCAACATGGAAACCATTGGCGCGAATATCCTTGAAACTTAGGAGAGTTCTAGTCGATTCTAGGTATAATAAGGCTTCTTGAATAACCATGTGCCCAGTAGGAGTATAATTGTGGCTCTTCCTAAACCTATTATACAAGCATCGCTACCGGCGATTGTTGTAAGGCTACCAGCATTCTTACTAATCGACTGAAAGAATTTTGTCTCTCTTAAGATAGTATTCGTTATGCCGCTGTCGACTAAGCACACTTCCCCCATAGGGCGCCACACATGTTCTAATATAAAGTATTTTATTAATATGTAGTAGAAGGCAATCAACACATAAATAAAATACTTCAATATCAGAACATATCATACCATTATAAACTGAATAAATGAATGAAATATTCAATATCATCCAAACATTACGAGAAAATAAAATTGTTTGAGTACCATCCATGCAAAATCCAACTTATTCCTTCTACACATAAAATAAATGACAATTAAAGTCTAAATGCATTCTGTGCATTAGACTGAATCTGCTAAGAAGTCAGAGACTTCAACTGCTACCTTCTCAGGGGTGATATGCTCTTCCAGAGAAATCATGGCGGCAACAGCTGCAATGTCAAGAGAGGGTGCTGCTGTAGAAATGGAGTTAACCTCCATCGGTGCAAGCAGCTGCTCAGAACTCTCCCCTTTATAGAAATAAAGTGGTTTTCATGCTGCCCTTTGTCACCCTTCTTCTTCTTAGCCTGGAAGGCATCGATGACGTGTTGGGGCTCTTTACAGATCCGCGACCAGTGCCCTCACTTGCCACAATTGTAGCAAGTTTGGTCTTGCTGATCATAGGGCTTGTCGTCCCGATTTGGCTTGCTTGCCTTATTCTCACGTGAAGCATTTGACTTGTCTTTCTGGGCTGTGGCCTTACCTTTCCTTCCCCCTTTCTTCATTATGGGCTTTCGCACCTTATAGCTCCCGGCGTTAGCTTCACAGCCAGCGGAGCTCCCAGGTGGTTGTTTGATAAAGTTCTTGCGGAGAACCTCATCTTGAGCCTCTGCGCATCATATCAATCGATTCAGCATACTCCTTGTAACCGTCTTGACGATAGTTGCGTCCAGACTGCACTGCATTGGGTGGAAGGTGGATAGGGTCTTCTCAATCTTTTGCTCATCTGTAATCTGCTTGCCACAAAGTTGAAAATTGGTATAAATTCTGTGCAGAGCAGAATTGTACTCCCTGACCGTTTTGAAATTAGCAAATTTGAGTCGGATCCATTCCTGCTCTGCCTGAGAAAGAATGGTATACCCTTAGCTTCTCAAACCGCTTCTTGAGTGTAGTCCATAATGCTAATGCACTCTTCTCTGCCATGTACTCATTCTTGAGTGAAGCAGATATGGTGCCTGAGGAAGTGAAGTGCCTAATCATTTTCCTCATGGGTAGGTTTGGCATCCTGCGGTGCACCAATCCCAATGGCAGTGCGGAGCTTCTTGGCTCGAAGTACTATCTCGACATTGGAAGCCCAAGTCAAGTAGTTTTGGCCATGCTAGGCTAGCTCCTCGAACTCCCGGTTTGTGATGCCTGTCATCTACATGTGCATGAAAGGAATGTATAAGTTTACTGTCGGTAAACATGCATGAAATAAATTTACTGTAGGTAAATAAATTGTATAATGGTGCAAAATATTCTCATAATATTCCAGAATTTTCTATGCATTTTCTATAAATTTTACTATTAATTTTGGTGATTAAAGGCAATTTAAATAATTACGATTAATCAAAACAGTAAATAAATATAAAAACATACAAAATAATAATGACAGTGCTAAACATGCTTTAAAAGCTAAAAATAATTCAAAATTTGAGTTCCTGAGGCCCATTTATACTGGGATATGAATTTTCAGTGAATTCTCCAATTCCCAAGGGCCTAACTACAAATTTTCAATTCAAAGAAAATTTTTGCGTAATTTTCTGATTCTTTGAGGGCCTTTTTGCAAAATTGCCAACACCCCCTCCAAGCCAAGCCTCCGGCCCATATTGTTTCTTTCGGCCCAATCTAGCCCATTGCCGGCCAAGTCAAGAGGCAAAGGAGGGTTTCCCCTACCCCTATTCACGGTAGTGGCGGCAGGCGTTTCGGGTGCGAGTGGCGGCAAGTGCCTCTGGCGCAAGTGGTGGCGCCGGGACTCAGCCGGGCGCAGGCGGCACACCATACGGTAGCGGTGGTTCATGCGGAATCCGGCGGCGCATGCAAGTGCTCGGGGCGTGACGGCAAGGACCCGTGCGGGGGTAGCGCCGGTGCGACCGGGAGACAGATCAACGCGGTGAGGAGCCCATGCTAGGGCAGCGTTGGTGTGGCGGAGAGCTTGTGCGAGGGCAACAGCACAGCGAGGCGGGAGCCCATGCGGGGCGGCACCGGTGCGACGGAGAGCCCTACGGGGTGACGACGCAGCGTGGCAGTTGGGGCGTCGGTAGCCCATGCGAGGGCTGGCAGCGCAGCGTGGCGGTCAGGGCGGCGGCGGCCCATGCGAGGGTGCGCGGCACAGAAGCCGGGAGTTGGGCGGCGGCAGCCCATGTGGAGGCCAGCGACGATCCGGCGCGGCGCTCACGCACGGCGGCTGTACGGGGCCGGCGGTGTGTTCGGCCGTGCGAGATTTTTCTTTTTTCTTTTTTTCAATCTACAATAGAATCAACATCTACTCTTTCATGTAATCTACTAATCGACATTGTGTTGGCGACTTCAAGTCTGCTCGCAGTACATTAAAGCGGGTTTGCACTGTAGGAAATAATCTAGAAAGCGAAATATGCGGAATTTAAAGTGACTTGACATAGACAATTCAATCTACTAATGCTTCGATGATTACCTTTTGATTTACCAGAGCAATTCGTGCTGATAACGTGTTAAGGAACCATCGCTGGCGAGTCTAGTCCAATCGATTCCTCTCCTATGCAAAAGAGATGATCAACCACAGATGATGCAAATAGTAGATTAGAAACACAGAGATAGGGGGAACTCCTGGTATTTCTTTATTGCTTTCTCTTTCACGTGTACAAAATAGCCAATAAGACTCCCTATATATAGCCTAGTGGTGAGGTGCCCATCATGAACCAATGCTTCAAGTCCAGGCCAGATTTCTGAACACAATCATCTTCTTATTGATTTTTTATCTCTTGAAGCAAAAATGCAATAGAATCGGATCTGGCAGCACGTACTGATCTTTTGCGAGTAGGTCATCTCTTTATCTATACTAGTAAGGTGCCCATGCGTTGCAACGAAAGCCAAAATGCAAACATTGAAGCATCAGGTAACCTTCCTTTAGTATTCGAACAACAAACCATACTGCCTAATGTTTGAAATCACGGTAGCAAATGAAAAGTTACATATTTGGAATACAAAAGTATGCTTTCTTTTTGCTGATTTTGAAACATGGACCCCGTCTCACAGATCTTTGCTAAAGCACACATGTTCCTAGGGCAAATACACAGGGGACAAATGTAGAACAAGAGCATGTGGCTGCAAACTAAAAAAGAGAAAGATAATAGTATATAAATTTATTCATATAACCATGGATGCATACTATCTATTGTTTTAAACATGCTTTCTGTTGTGTTACAGACCAAACAGAGAGAGTGTGTAGTAGTGGGGAGTTGAGTAAATGAATCACCTCTCCTCCTCCCCCGTGGCTTATGCCACATATATATTCACATGGGGAGTGCTTTTACAGTTGTACCCTTACAGGTGAGTATTCCCCTCGGGGGCTATTATGTCATTACACATGTCCCGTTTCGGGCCTTACATTCCTCCAACAGGCCTGCTGGGCTTAGGTGGGGGCCACCCCTACAACAGGAGCCTCTCATGGTGAAGGGCTTCACGGGCGGAAGCCATGTTGCCGAGCCCTTTGGCCCCCTCCGTCCCTGCGGCCTGTGAGCTTTCCCAACATCTGGCGAAGCCTGACTACTCGGAGTGGTGTCTGCCCTGCCGCCAGAGCGTAGCGCTGGGCAGGCTGGTGAAGCCTTCCTTGCTTACAGGGCCCAACAGTGGCTGGCTCGAGGCTGCCTTCGGTGCCGAAGGCCGAAGCCGAAGCCGAGGTCGAAGCCGAGCCTGCCTTGGCGGGGTGGCCTGGTGGCCCGGGCCATGTTCGGCCGCGAATTCCCTGGGCGGCGGAGCCGAAGTTGGAGCGGAAGCGGACCTCGCGCCCGATGGCGTTTCCTGGGCGTGAGGCGGGTGCGGCTCCGCGGTCTCGGTGGTGCGCTTTAATGGCCCCTTGAATCGCGTCGACCCTGGGCTGGCAGGGGCAGGCCGCTGTGGCCGTACTTGCTTTCCCCGTCGGGGTGTACACGCGGCGGGCCATGATTGGCGTGCGGCCGTTCGCCCCTTTCTCAGGAAAGCGGGGCACGCGGTGGGGGCTGTTGCGGCGTCTGCCCGCCTACCGGCGTGCCCCTCGCTGGCCGTGAGCGGTTGTGCTTGTTTGTCACGGGCAGTTGAACCGCTGGGTACCCATCGACTGCGATCCCGTCGATTGGCATGCCGCCGGTTGACCTTCCTCCAGCCTGGCGACTCCTCACCGGGTGAGCCTGGGTATAAATAAGCCGGTGTCGCGGCCTGTTCCTTGCTCACCCCTGGTTACTCATGCTTACCTGCACGCGGTTATCTTCTCACATGCAGGCCAACTATTGTTCATCCGCGTTTGATGATTGCGTCTACTGACGCTAATGTCAGCGGGCGCTGATGAACAATAGACGGCCTACTCATGGGGATACGTCACGGCTCGCTGTAGAAATCTTGGACGTCCACAGGGTCCTGCTGGCGCCCTGCGCTTTCGTGTGGAAATGGCAAGGCTTGACCTGCTCTCGTAGACAGAAATGCTTGAGTCTCTCTGCGCTCTCTGATTGCGCCCACCAGCGTTACCATCAGGGAATGTTGATGTACTGAAGCTTTTCTGTTTACGAGAACGTGTCAAAACCTGCCACAAACCTGGGACGTCGCGTGACCTCTGATTCGAGGGGGCTAGGGGCCGAAAAGCTGGCCTGTATCCCACGGCTCAGGGTTGGCTGTTGAGTGCGTTGTGGGTAAACCGGTGGCCGCTCGCCTTCACCTTCTGCTTCGGCTGGAGCACCCTACCGAGGGCAGCGGAGCTGGCGCCTAGTCGAGGTAGACACGCGAGCGCTCCGTCCCCCATCCTTCGAAGCGGTGGCAGCGGAGCTGGCGCCTAATCGAGGTAGACGCGCGAGCGCTCCGTCCCCTACCCTTCGAGGTGGTGGTAGCGGAGCTGGCGCCTAGTCGAAGTAGACGCGCGAGCGCTCCGTCCCCTAGCCTTCGAAGTGGCGGCAACGGAGCTGGCGCCTAGTCGAAGCAGACGCGCGAGCGCTCGTCCCCTAGCCTTCGAAGTGGTGGCAGCGGAGTTGGCGCCTAATCGCGGTAGACGCGCGAGCGCTCCGTCCCCTACCCTTCGAGGTGGTGGCAGCGGAGCTAGCTGTTGTGGGCATCCTTGGTAGTGCGCTTTAATGGCTCCGGGAATCGCGCCGACCCCCGGGCTGACACCGTCGGGCTGCTGTACCCGTACGCGCTTGTCCATTCGGGATGAACACGCGGCGGGTAGCGATTGGTGTGCCAACGGGTCGCCCGCAGTCAAGTTCCTTCCTCAGAGGGGCGGGGCACGTGGCACAGCATTGTAGGCGTGCCACCCGTTGGCTGCCCCCCTCCCAACGCGCGCCACCGGCTGCAGGCGGTTGCGCTGCTCGCCGATCCCCGCGCGACCTGTGATTATTGCTTGCGCGAACCGACGCGCGGTGGGATGCTAGTGACGCGTCGCGTGGTGACAGGACTCTGTACGATCGCGGTCGCATACTGTCTACGTGGACCGCCGCGACGCTTCAGCTTTGCGCGTGGGGAGGCGAACGGTTGTCACTCGCCGTTTGTGCTTACTTAGGGTGGGAGGCGGGGGCCTTTAAGAACCCCCCGTGGTGTTGTGCCCATGCCTCCTCGCGCTTTCCGGTTGTTCACGCTGCTTTTCGCATTCCCTCGCCCTGTTCCTGCGCTCCTTTTCTGCCGCCGAGTTCCGCGTGGACGCTGATGGCGACTTGTGACGAGTGTACTCAGGTGGGCGGCTGCGCCATCCACAGGCGGTCCTCGCCTCTCGAGGTAAAATACACGCTGGGGGAGCGCGATCCGCCGGCGGCCGACAAGTGGTGGGCGGCGAAGAAGAGTCAGGGTCCGTACTCTGATGAGTTGGGCCGCACGCTCGTGACGGAGGACACTATCCAGTCGCTGCTGCGAGACGGGAAGTTGTCGAATCGCCAGGCGGTGCAGTTACCCACCGATGACGAGACGGAGCCGCGCCCTAGGAAGTCGGAGGAGATCGTCTTCGTTGCCTACTTCGAAGCCGGGCTTCGCATTCCGTCCGCTGCGATTGTCGGGGCGGTGCTGCGGACCTTCAAGTTGGAATTGTCACAATTGACTCCGAACGCGGTGGCTCGCCTCGCCGTGTACAGCTGGGCCCTGCGCTCGGAGGGGTGTTGGCCCAGCGCTTCCTTGTTCGCGTATCTGCATGAGGCCCGGTGCCAACCGAAGGAGCAGAAGGACGGTACGGTGTCGAAATTTGGCAGCGTCAACTTCCTCCTGCGGGCGTCATGTGGGAAGCTCTTCCCTGCGAACGCGACCAGAGGGAAGTGGGAGGTCAACTGGGCGAGGCGGTGGTTCTACCATCGTGTGACGAATGGCAGCGGCCTTGAATGCGTAGGCGGGCCGATTAGATTCAAGACCGCCCCCAGCTTGGCGCTTGACCAGGAAGATAAGGTGAGGGCGCGGAGACTTGTGGGGGTCGCCGCCCGCTTTAATATGCGCGACCTCGCCGAGGAATACATGATGCTCGGCGCAACGCCGCTTTCACACGGTTGGTGCTTCACAGCCGGTGAACGTCGGGATGACAACGTTCGCCCGTCCGTTCGCTCGTTGCCCGTGCCGATTGGCCTTCGTAAGTCTCAACCGTAACTTCCTCCTCCTTCGTGCGTATTGTATTTACATAAATGTGCCATCTGGGGCAGGGACTCGCCTTGAGGACGCGGAGCGCGCCGCGCGCGTGTTCCTTGGGCCGTACACCGGCAGAGAGCACGGGCAACGCGCAGCTGCGACTGCGGAGGCCGGATTGGGGCGGATAAACCGCGTGTGTGAGGCCTTAGGGCTTCCTGTGCCGGATCGCCCCCCTCCGGACCAGCAACACGAGGATGATGGTGCCGCGAAGACGAAGGCGCCGTCCCGCAAAAGGACCCGGAGCATCGCGACCGCGGCCCGCACGGCGGTTGCCGCTGCGCCTGCCGGCGCGGCTAGCCCGGGGTCGAGTTCGGCAAGGTACACCGATTCAGATTTAGAGGGTGCGGAGACCGAGGGCAGAGACGCCGGCAGGAGCAGCGGAGGGCGCGCCGCGGAGGCCCCGTTGCCCGCGACCGTTGCCGAGGTGGTGGTGCTGGCTAGCGACACCGGTGCGGCGTCCTCGTCTCCGAGTATGGCTTTGGCGGGGCTGCCCTCCGCAGGAGCGTGTGGAGCGTCGCCTTTGCTGACCGCGGCGGCTGAGGCCGAAGTGTCGCCCGTGGAGGCAGGGGCGCCTCCCGCAAAGGTGGGGGTAACCCCTGCGGAAGTCACGGGGGTGGAGTCCTCGACTTCTATCGTCGTAGCTGTGGAGACCCCTTCAGCGGATGATGCGGCCGGAGGGGCCCCTTCTGTGGCAGGTACCGCGGCGGTATCTTCCGCGCAAGCAAAGCGGGCGCGCCTGCAGGCCTCCCTTCTGCGGACTTCGCGAGGGTTCGCTGTGGTGACCGGTGTTGGGAGCCTGTGGGACCCTGCTTCGAGCTTGCTGCCTCTCTCGCGGAGCGAGATCAAGCCTTGGGCGACACTTCGACCGCCGCCTGGGACGCCATACTGGCCCTGGAAGACACTCTGAAGGGGCTTGTCGCCGAAGTGCCGGCGCGCTCCTTCGGGCCCGAGGACCAGTCGCGGTCACTCCGGTGGATTAGAGAGGCGGCCGACGTTGCGCGTGGCGCCGCGGCGATCTTCGGCAGTTACTACGCATACGTGGCGTCGTGTCTAACGTGCGCGCTCCTGCGACACCGCGGTTGCGAGCATGTTGCGGGATTAGCCGATCCCCGACTGGAGATGCCCGCGGGGGGCGGGGTAATGTCCGGCGCTGAGCGAGCTGTACGCCGCGCCGTTAAGTTCTTCCATGAGCGGATATGGGAGTACTGCGGCGAGGCCACAGCCATGGTCGAGCTACGGAACAACTTGTACGGCGAGGGGAACCTTGGCCGGTTTCTGGACGAGGTCCCTCGGCGTGACGACGATGGCGCCACGGCTTCGGAGGACACCGTGGATCCACAGGTGTGATAGAAGGTTGTCACGTGTTGGTGTGCGTTGTAACCGAAGCCCGGGTTGTCTTTGTTTTGTGTTTGCAAAAATACGGAGTTGTTTTCCGCTGTTCTGATTCCTGCCCCCTTGTCCTGAGCAGCTACCTAACCGGGGCCGGCTGCTGATCTTCGACCTCGCCACCCGACGGCGTCTTCGGTGCTGGCAAAGAGCCGAGGAAGCATTGGATTTCTGGGCGAGTCGGGCGTCTTCGAGTGGGACCTCGGTACGGACGGTACGGGCGCATGTTAAGGATGAGCCTACCGAGTAACAGCCTGTTGCACCGGGGGTGTCTTTGCGCCTTTGTAAACGTCCTTAGCTAATACCAAGAACAGTTTTGACCAGATCTTGCGAAGTACATCGCCACCCTCCGGCTACATTGTCCCATGGTAAGCTCGGAGGGTTTGCAGGCGCGCCCGTACGCGATGAGTTGCGCCCTGCGGGGGCAGTGTGATTGAGGTATACGTAGTTGCAATAACCGCACACGCTCAGACCGATATCCCCTCCGGCGTAGCTGGCGCCTAGTCGAAGTAGACGCCAAAGTAGAAGCGCAAGCGCTCCGTCCCCTTCGAGGCGATGGCCGCGGAGCTGGCGCCTAGTCAAAGTAGACGCGCGAGCGCTCCGTCCCCTATCCTTCGAAGTGGTGACAGCGGAGCTGGCGCCTAGTCGAGGTAGACGCGCGAGCGCTCCGTCCCCTACCTTTCGAGGTGGTGGCAGCGGAGCTGGTGCCTAGTCGAAGTAGACGCCGAAGTAGACGCGCAAGCGTTCCATCCCCTTCGAGGCGATGGCCGCGGAGCAGGCGCCTAGTCGAAGTAGATGCGCGAGCGCTCCGTCCCCTATCCTTCGAAGTGGTGGCAGCGGAGCTGGCGCCTAGTCGAGGTAGACGCGCAAGCGCTCCGTCCCCTACCCTTCGAGGTGGTGGCAGCGGAGCTGGCGCCTAGTCGAGGTAGACGCGCGAGAGTAGACGCGCGAGCGCTCCATCCCCTTCGAGGCGATGGCCGCGGAGCTGGCGCCTAGTCGACGTAGACGCGCGAGCGCTCCGTCCCCTATCCTTCAAAGTGGTGGCCGCAAAGCTGGCGCCTAGTCAAGGTAGACGCGCGAGCGCTCCATCCCCTACCCTTCGAGGTGGTGGCAGCGGAGCTGGCGCCTAGTCGAAGTAGACACGCGAGCGCTCCATCCCCTATCCTTCGAGGTGGTGGCAGCGGAGCTGGCGCCTAGTCGACGTAGACGCGCGAGCGCTCCGTCCCCTATCCTTCGAAGTGGTGGCAGCGGAGCTGGCGCCTAGTCGAGGTAGACGCGCGAGCGCGCCGTCCCCTACCCTTCGAGGTGGTGATAGCGGAGCTGGCGCCTAGTCGAGCTAGACACACGAGAGTGCTCCGTCCCCTATCCTTCGAAGTGGTGGCAGCGGAGCTGGCGCCTAGTCGAGGTAGACGAACGAGCACTCCGTCCCCTACCCTTCGAGGTGGTGGCAGCGGAGCTAGCGCCTAGTCGAGGTAGACGCGCAAGCGCTCCGTCCCCTACCCTTCGAGGTGGTGGCAGCGGAGCTGGCGCCTAGTCGAAGTAGACGCCGAAGTAGACGCGCAAGCGCTCCATCCCCTTCGAGGTGATGGCCGTGGAGCTGGCGCCTAGATGAAGTAGACGCGTGAGCGCTCCATCCCCTATCCTTCGAAGTGGTGGCAGCGGAGCTGGCTAGTCGAGGTAGACGCGCGAGCGCTCCGTGCCCTACCCTTCGAGGTGGTGGCAGCGGAGCTGGCGCCTAGTCGAGGTAGACGCGCGAGCGCTCGGTCCCCTACCCTTCGAGGTGGTGGCAGCGGAGCAGCCTCTGGTGCTGCTCGCTTGCGGGTGTGCTCGCGTGGGAACCAGCCTCTGGTGCTTTTCGCTCGCGGGTGTGCCCACGCGGGGCCCAGCCTCTTAACACGTCGCCTTGGTACTTTACAGGCGACACGCGTGGGGGTGGGCCCCCGTGGTGCACTTTGCCCGTCGTAGAATTAACCGGGGTAAGCTGTGTTCTGAAGTACGTGGGGGCCAATGCCCACGCCTTGTTGATACTCCGAAGAGCGCGAAGACAGCGTCCGCGCCTTATTTATACTCCGAAGAGTACGCGCTGGGGCAGCGCCCGTGCGTGCGCGGTGTTCGCGTCTTGTTTATACTCCGTAGAGTGCGTGGGGTCGGCATCCACGTCCTATTTATACTCCCGAAGAGTACGCACTGAGGCGGCGCCCGTGCGTGCACGGTGTTCGCGTCTTGTTTATACTCCTGAAGAGTACGCACTGGGGCGGCACCCATGCGTGCGCGGTGTTCGCGTCTTGTTTATGCTCCGTAGAGTGCGCAGGGATAGCGTCCACGTCTTCTTTTATACTCCGGAGAGTGCGTGGGGTCAGCATCCACTCCTATTTATACTCCGAAGAGTACGCACTGTGGCGGCGCCCGTGCCTGCGCGGTGTTCGCGTCTTGTTTATACTCCGTAGAGTGCGCAGGGATAACGTCCACGTCTTCTTTTATACTCCGGAGAGTGCGTGCGGAGGCAGACCTCGACGCTACGTCTTATTTTAGAGTCCATAGACTGCGCGTGGAGGCGAGCCTCCGCGCGTTGCGGGCGGTGAAGTTGCGTGCGGAGGCGGACCTCGACGCTACGTCTTATTTATACTTCGTAGAGTGCGTGCGGAGGCGGACCTCGACGCTACGTCTTATTTATACTCCGTAGAGTGCGTGCGGAGGCAGACCTCGACGCTACGTCTTATTTATACTCCGTAGAGTGCGTGCGGAGGCGTCCCCCCGCTCGTCTTTGTTTATACTCATGCCCGTATCTTTGACGAAGAGTGCGCGCGCGAACGCGTGTCTTTGTTTATACTCATACCCGTATCGCTGACAAAGAGTGCGCGCGCGGACGCGTGTCTTTGTTTCAAAGAACAGAAATTTGTGCAAACGGTGTACTTTATTAAATTCCCGTTTGCGCGGGTGAGCACTTACAAAAGAAGGGTGAGGAATACCAACCACTAACCGCTAGGAGGGTGGGGCGATCGCTGACGAGCCGCTACTGCCGGGGCAACCGAGGGCTCCGCATCCGCCCTCCCGGCTTAGGTGCCTTGGCGAGCCGCGTGGCCTGGGTCTCTGGCGCCAAGCTCTATGCGCCGGGCCATGTCCTGGTCGCCATGAATGGTGATGATGGCCCGCGGCCCGGGAAGCTTCATGCACAGGAAACCGTGATGCGGGACTGCCCCAAGGGTGTTTAGGAGCGGCCGCCCTATTATGGCGTTGTAGGGGTATACAATGTCGACCACATCGAAGATGGCGTCCTCACTCCTGACGTTGTTGTTTTGGCCGAAGGAGGCTTGGAGGCATATCTGGCCTAGGGCGCGCAAAGGCTGCCCTCCAAATCCTTGTAGCGGGATGCCTGAAGGGCCCAATCGGCTCCGAGGGATCCCCATTTGGTCGAAGGCTGCGGCGAAGAGGATGTTTGCGGAGCTTCCTCCATCGACTAGGATGCGCCGGACGTCGCACCCGGCTACGAGGACCCGGACGACCAAAGGGTCTTGGTGGGGGAACTCCACGCCCTCGATGTCGGCGGGTGTGAATGTGACTTCATGTTGCGCCCATTCTGGCGGCACCTGCGCCGTGTATGCCGCGACGTGGTGCAGCCTCCGCGCGTAAGCCTTCCGTTGTCTTGCCGAGGCGAACCCCAGTGAGGAGCCTCCGGAGATGACGTTGATAATCCTGCGCTGGGCTCCCTCCGGGGCTTGTAACTGTAGGAGGCCTTCCCGAGGTTGCTGTACATGCACCTGGATTCGCAGGAAGCCTTCCTGGGGCTGTGCTCCTTGGTACTGGGGATGTTGGACGTGAGCCACAACGGGCGCGCGTGCATCCGGGTTTTTGTCCCTGGCAACGCTCTGCCGTAGCGCTGCGATGGTGGCACAAGCTCGCGTGTCGTGGTTGCCCCGACCGTGGATTTCGCACCACTACCCGTGGTGCTGGTTGCCGTACTCTTCGCGGGTCCGGTCGTCTCGACTTCGGTCGTCTCGACCTCGGCCACGTCCCCGTCCTCGCCCTCGGCCTCCGCGACCTGCGGAGGCGTTGTCTTCGGAGCCATCCTCGATGTCGAAGACGTAACGAGATTTCCTGGACCTGCGCTGATCGCGCTTGGGCCTGTCGCCTGGCTGGTCATTGTGTTGGGGGTCCTTGCGTTCGGAGGCGCCCTTCGGCTGCTCTTGCTTACGCTTGCCTTTCGAAGAGCCCTGTTTCGGCGAGTCTTCGCTCTTGACCGAGCCTTCCGCCTTGTTGGAGTCGAAGTCATCGCTGTGTCGCCTCCGCACATCCTCCTCCGCTCTGGCATACTCTTCCATCTTGTCGAAGAGTTTCCCGACCGTCTTAATGGGCTTGCGCGTGTTGTACTCGGCCATTGGCCCCGGTCGGAGGCCTTGTATTGCTGCGTTGATGACCGTTGTTTCGTTGACGTCCTTGACTTGGCAGCGCACCTTCGCGAAGCGCTTGAAGTAGTCCCGGAGCCTTTCCTCCGGTTTTTGCTTGACTGCGAAGAGCTGGTCCGCATCGACACGCTCGATGTAGTTTCCCTGGAAGTTATTGTAGAGTCGGTTACGGACCTGTTCCCACGCGTAGATGGACTGTGGTTCAATGGTGAAGAACCAGGACAGCGTCACCACTTGTAATGCGAGGGGGAGCCCTTTTGCCTTCGTGGTGTCGTCTCCACCAGCGGCTTTGATGGCGGTCTCGTACACGCGCACGAACTCTCGCGAGTCGGAGTCGCCTTTGTAGGCCTCGATGACGCTTGGGAACTTGAAATCTTCGGGCCATGCGCCTGCTGTAGGCCCGCAGAAAGCGGGGACTCCGGGTCTACGCACCGTAGTGGGGCGCGGCTAGACATGGGGGCGTCACGGCTATCCGCCCTCTCCGGGGCGGGTTCGAATGCCACTGCCGAAGGGGCGTGTTGGCTCCGGGCCTCCTGCATGTCCCAGACGGCTCCGCGGAGGTCCGTTAGCTCCCGCTGAAACGCGCTGAGGGCCGCCAGCAGGGCCGTCTCTACTGCGGGCGTGGCCGGGTCCGTCGGTGCGCTTGGCGGTGCCGCCGGCATGGTGGTGACCACGGCCTGCACGCCCAGGCCGTGCACCGCGTTGTCATCGCCGGGGTTGGCCGTTGGGGCGGTGCTGGTGGGATCGGTCGTCATGTCTGTGGCGGGGTTGGTCATCGCGTCGGTGGCGAGGTGGATCGTCGCGTCGATGGCGGGGTTGGTCGTCGCGTCGATGGCGGGGTTGGTCGTCGCGCCAGTGGCGGGGTTGGTCGTCGCGCCAGTGGCGGGGTCCTCGGTCGCACCTATACCACTGCTCATACCTGCGGCTGCTAAAGCCGAAGCCCTCATACTGACGCGAGACTTCGCCGCCTCCGCCTTCTTCTTCTTCGCCGCCGATGGTGAAGCTTTCTTTGGTGCCATCCTCCTTCAAATCTGGAGGCTTGCTCTTGTCCTCCCCACGGATGGCGCCAACTGTTGTGGTTACAGACCAAACAGAGAGAGTGTGTAGTAGTGGGGAGTTGAGTAAATGAATCACCTCTCCTCCTCCCCCGTGGCTTATGCCACATATATATATTCACATGGGGAGTGCTTTTACAGTTGTACCCTTACAGGTGAGTATTCCCCTCGGGGGCTATTATGTCGTTACACATGTCCCGTTTCGGGCCTTACATTCCTCCAACAGGCCTGCTGGGCTTAGGTGGGGGCCACCCCTACAACACTTTCCTTTTGCTGATTTTAAACAATGGAGCCCACTTAGACTAACCCAAAGGCATCTGGAAGTTCATCCTTTTGTTGATTATAAACACGCTTTCCTTTTTGCTGATTTTGAACCATGGAGCCCATGTGACAGATGCTGCTCAAGGACATGTTCCTAAAGCAAATACTCTGGGAATGAAAACGTACCAGCAGCGTGGAGATTATGAACTAAAAATAGAAAGATAAAAGCAGAAAACAATTTAAGAAGACAGCTAGAAGGGGTATTGCACATGTTGTGAGTACCACATTAAAAGAAAGCTAATTAACTAAAAAGTCACAAGTTTTAAGAAAACTCCCTCACCAAGAGACAAAAAAGGGTGTACCTTAATTCCAGTAACAAGATCTAACCATGAGGTCTACATGCGCAAATAACAATCTTAGCCTCTGCAACCTAATTGTACAGTTTATTACAAAATATGGAAACTGCATACATTCTGGCACCACCTCAAAATAAATCCTATCCGTCACTAAAAGTATGAGAAGCAAGATGCTGATCAAATTGAGGGCTCACCTAACTTTGGTAATTGTTTAGTTGTGTAGATACTGAAAAGATCGGTATTAGACCTTAAGTTCCAATAGTAACTTATTAGATCTGGAGCGTGGGGCGGAGGAACGGCACGCAAAACACTGTAACCATGATGGACCGAGCCATCCTTCTCTCCCATGGGGCCTGATCTCTTCCGATCGCCTTCGCTCCAAACCACAACCATATATCGCTCGTTCTTCTTAGTTGTCCTTGATGTTCTAATTAGTTTTCATCTCATCAAATATAGATAATCCCACTTTTTCCCCTTGAATATCAACAATAGTTACATTGAGATGTGAAAACAGAAGTAACCCTCCATGAAATATAAAATGAATTAGAACTGCCCTTACCCTTCTTTAAACAACCAGGAGCTGATAGAATAACGCAACAAGCTACGCGTTAAGGAAAAGGAAATGTCATTGCACATGAGACTCAAAAGGAATAAAACATATCCACCAGGTCTGTTGTTTCATGACACGGTTCAGTGTGTTGGTTATATAATTATTTGATATCTAGGTGAAAATCTAAGATATTTTTACACTCTAATTATGTTGCATGAATAGATCAATGAGAGATAAAATCAAGAGAATAATATTCTAATGCATCAAGACTTTTCTTCAGAAAAATCATCTACACATGTATATAGCCACTTTTAAAAACCGCGACTTAATTCATGCACCGAATATCCATCGCTCCATAAGGGGCAATAACTTGTTTATAGCCTTGTCAAAAGATCCTAGCAGTTGCAAGCTACTAAACTGAGTGAAGCTTTCGAATCGAAAACCAGGAACAAGCACAACAGACCTGTGTACTTCTGCCGATGTGCGGACCAGCTCTGATACCAATTGTAGGACCGAAATGGCGACAGAGGGGGGGTGAATGTCGATCTTTAAAAATCGCCCTCAACAAGTATCCTCACTTAAGCTTCTTCTCCAATAGCTATGGAAGCTATGAAGATAGAAAATAAGCCCTCACTGGAAATCAAGGCAACAAGGAAAAACCAGATCCAAAAAGAAGCAGCCAAGAAAAATAAATTCAGAGCCAGTCTGACTGCAAGCGGTAGTACCGCTGAGACGAGCGGTAGCACCTCTGAGCGGTAGTACCTCTCGAGGAGCGGTAGTACCTCTCGAGGAGCGGTAGTACCTCTCACGGAGCGGTAGTACCGCACGACGATCGGACTTGTCCGAACGTTTCTTCGCTGCCGATCGGACTGGTCCGAACAAAACCGGTAGTACCGCTAGGACGAGCGGTAGTACCTCTGAGCGGTAGTACCTCTCGGGGAGCGGTAGTACCTCTCGAGAAAAACAGCAAACTGAAATTTCAGAAAAACTGAGAAAATCGCAAGATTCTTGGATTCTTGGCTTGGGAAACTTTGAGGGAAGCTAGGGAACACTCCCGGAAGACTAAGCCAAGAGCCAATAACAAGAAATCCACTCCAAGAAGCAAGAATTTCAGATCTGGGTAAAGATCTGAAATCTTGCAAGAACCGAGCCAAAAACCAAATAACTTCCCAACCGTTGATCCTTTGGCTATGAAATTTTGAGGGAAGCTAATTAATAGCCTCTGGACTCTTCATACCAAATTTCAAGCCATCTTAACAAGGGAATCAAAATCTGGACCAAAACCAAGAAACGAAGAACAAGAACAGAGGAGGCCAAAACTGAAATATGAGAATCAAACTCGGTTTGCTCTTGGGATTAAATAGCCAAATGGCTTTTGAGCATCACCCATGTCATAGCAACCCATTTTGGCACTCTCCAGCAAGCAAGAACTTAGAACCACGAAAATCAAGAAATCTTGCAAAGAGGAAACTGAAGAACAGAAGCTACGAACAGGGAAAACCAAACTTCAGATTTCATTTCTTGAATCACAGGGAATACAGAGGAGTTCCGATACCCCGACTTGATACAAAAGGAAAGATTACAAACTCCTCAATCCATCCTCTCCCTCTCTACTCAAGAACACCACTCAAGAACACATGAGGGAGGAAGAACACACCTCTGTTCTATCACCTAGAACACATCGTAGGGGACAGAGGGAGCACCAGACTCTGCCTCTCCAACCACTAAAGACTAAAGGAAAACCAACTCCTAAAGCCTCTTTTGACTAGAGCTAACCCTAATTCCCTCCAAAATGCTCAAGGAGGGCATGCAGCCCCTCCTCTCCTTTTATAGCGCCTGGCTAACGGGTCTCCGCCCCGTTACGCCCGCTATATCCAACGGAGCCCGCTCCCGCTCGTGCAGCCTTGCGAATTTCCCGATTCGCCCCTCCTACACCTTCCGGGAAGCTTCCGCGCTCCTTGCCTCGCATGCCTCGCAACCACCTCGAGTCCACATCGTCTTCGACACATCCCGACCGTTCTGACCTCAGCGCCACCTGCGCCTAGTCCGGTCCACCGTGTCTCGCCACGACTCCACCCGACGTCCTGCAGTCATCGCCATTGCCCGTCGTGTCCACCATCGGTAGCACCAGCTCCGGTCCCTCGTCTCCCGACTCACAACCACCTCACCAGCCTCGATCATCCTCGGCGTACCCGACCGTCTGGACCTCAACACCTCCTGTGCCTAGTCCCGGTCCTTCCACGCGTCACCATGACCTAGCTCCGAAGTCCTGCAGTCACACAGACAAGAAACACATCACATAGCACCGCTCGACACATGAAAGCGTAAATACCATCACACTTACGACATATGAAGTCCAAACCTGTCGAAACATTAGAATATGCATCCTAAGCCCAAATGACCAGGTTTGACCAAAGTCCGACCGAGCCCGATTGCGCCACACAACGACTCGACTCCGAACCACTCAAACCAAACTCGACTGACCTAAACCCTTGTCAATTACTCATCACTCTCATGGAGTTACGACCACATGGTCTCTCAATCTCCCCCTTGATGAGTATATTGACAAACTCAGAAAAAGCATTTAAGAAGAGTTTGAGTTTGAAGAATCCAACATGGTCCACAGAATTAAATGAAGCTAATGACCATGTCGACAGAAGGAACACTAGAGCAACAACTGAAATAGCAAATTGATCTCCAAAGCTCTAAACTGTTCCCAACAGACTTTTTCTTTTCTATTCTCCCCCTTTTGGCAATAAACGCATCAAGATGCAATAGAGAGAATATGATATGTCACTGGATGAATATGGCTGAAGTTTGTTTTTATTAAGCATTTGGAGCCATGAGAATTATCCATAATGACCAAATTGTAATACACCAAGCCATAACTCAATAAGAGGCTATCTAGATCATGACAACATATATATAAGCTAGCTAGAGCACATAGATGACAAACTGAATTGTAATGCATTTTATGAGCATGTCAAGTCATTAATAAGCAAAGTCTAACTAGAGATATCCAAGGATGATGCAGGCCATGTCAGTTAAGCTAAGCGCAACAAGAAAGCTAATATTGAGTCCAAACAGAGTGCTATAAGCTCAAGAGTGAAACATTAGCTTAAGTACTTGGTTGTTTTTGTATTTTAAGCAAATTGAGCACAAATGATATCTTTCCTTTTGAAACTCATGGTTGTTTGCCAACCAGATTTTTGTTTTATCATGTGCTAGGTCTCAAGCCTTATGCGACTACTCCAAGCCATGAGCTTAAGAAGATAGTCTAGGTCATCCAAAACTCCCCCTAAGTTCATGCCAAGTGCAATGGCAAGCCGTCTCATAGGAGAGAATTGGTGAGATCAGTTTTTTCGCACAAAACAGATCTTTTTGCTTTTTAACATATTGTACTAACTCATGCATCATCAAGAGACTAAACAGCTCAATCTAAGGCTCAATATAGATTCAACGCTCTACTCAGCCTATTTGACATGGCATGAATCATAAAGGGATAGCTCAAGAAAGACTAAACTCAAATGCTAGCATGACAAGTTTAATTTAAGTTGATCAATTTTACTTAACTTATCATAGCAAACGCTAGTCTACACATATGAAGTCATGATAAATTTAGCAAGCTAAGCACAAGTCATGGCAAGGTGTAAAGCACTGAAGCATGTCATAACAGGATAATAATCAAGGCTCAATGCAGATTGATTATAATGCTAGAATGCTGAAAATGCAAGAAAGACCAGCTCCCCCTCAACATTAGATGCAACTCTTAGTTCAAGTTGAGTTATGTCACAATTAAGCTCCAGAAGCTCCCAATTGAACTCCCCCTGAACCAAAGCAGTAAGATCGAGAAGCTGGGAAAGAAAACAGCAACCAGGCAGTCCTTAAAGCATAGAAAAGATATAGAGGCAACTATGGCTCAGACTGACTCTCATCTACCCCATATGACTCTAGGACTATTAGACCGGTAATCTACCTCACTAGGGAGCAAACACGTACCCTGTCTACCCAAGGGTGGCCCGACCCTTGCTAGAACCTAGAAGCATTGAGTGGGCTCAACCTAGTGAGAGAAGAGAAGCGGCTAATAGAGCAGAATCCTAGGTCACAAGATAAGAGCAAGAAGTCTAAACAGCTAGACGAGAAGACCACTCTAACCTATGCTGGAAGGACTAAACCCAAAGCACCCGCAAATGCAATGCAACAGAAATGAGACAGAAGCATAATCAAATTAGTAAAGCAGTAAAGCACAAAGCTCCCCCTCACTACAGTCCAGAAAAAGAAGGTTCTAACTTAAGGAGGTGATTCCCAAACACACCCTATCCACATGGTCTCTAGTCTGTAACCTCATACCATGGAGCAAAAGCACACTATGTCAAAGCACAAGACTCTAGTGGTCAAGAAGAAAGTTCAAACTAGGAAGAAGAGAATCCTAGAGAACCACAGCTCAAACTAGGTAGTAAATAATCCTAGAGAACCATTTGGAAGAGATGTGTGAAAGAGACATCATCACCTAGAGTTGGCTCCTATCTAACCAATCGGACCCTTCCTACCACTAAACAAAAGTACTATGCAACGCCAAGTGGCGGGAAGCAAAATGCTAAAGATCACAAAGTAGCATACCTCTCTCACGGTCGCTCGGTGAGGAATCATGATTGCAGACCTGATCAAGTATGAATGTTGCTTTGGCCGAGGTTGAGTACGAGTCCAGGACGTGGTCGTTGATGAGTCCAGACCTCGGTCGAGTGGTCAAAAAGGTTGTACCAGTCTCCTTTGCATTCACAGCCTGCAGGTTAAGCACATGGACGACCGATGTCCTAGTACTGGGGTAAATGATATACAACATGGAACCAGTACTGTGACAAATGACCACAATAGTAGCAACACAAGTACTAATGACACAGAACACATGAGAATATACACCCACACAAGCTCAATCTAGCCCTCATCAAAAGCATCTAGAACACCAAGCCTAGAGCCACCCAATACTAGAAGAAGCTTGTGACCTATCCACTGTTCTCATGAAATCTAAGTAAAAGTACCATCTAAAGCTACCAAGATGTCATACAGTTTATCTCATGCCACAAATGAATAAGACCAAGGTATACATGCATCTCAATGAATTACAACCATACACATAGCAGGTGACAAGTGAAAGTCACAAAAGCATATGCTAGCATGGATAGAAGCATGTATACATAAATATGAGAAGCAAGAAGGCATGAATAAACATATCATCATGACATGGAGGAACTATCCAGGATATGATCAAGCTCAAAAATGTCCATACACAAACATACATCATGTAGGCATACGTCATGACAAACCAAAATCATGAAAAGTATGCTAACATGTCTAAATAATGATGAATGGACATAAGGAGCAAGATGTGAACATTAAACCATGATAGATACTACAAAGCACAAGGTCATGACAATACTTGACTTCTAATACGCATAAACTACTCAGCTCATGAAGTCAAGTCAAAGCTTAAGCATCCAATCAATTAACATATAATCATGATACAAAGATACCTAAGCAGCATACACACATAAACATGTCAAGAAGACATCAAGAGTAAATCATGCCAACATGGTACAAATGAGCACAAGAACACGCACAACATGCCAATTATGACTAACACTTGAATATAAGGGCATGAGGGTATAGAATTGCTCACAAAGTAGGTGGAGACGCAACCGGTGAAAGCATATGCCTCTTGGAGGCCATGAAGTGGAGAACCAATGAATGTTCTAGTCACGTGATGAAGCAGAAGACTAAAACCCAATCAATCCCATGTTCTCCAACCAGCGTCTGGATACCTACAAATGACAAGACCAAAGTGCCCAAGTCTTGGATCCCGAAGGGTTAGTAGACAAGTACTTGGGAATTCAAGACTTGACACACAGTCACTCATACTAGAAGTATGCAAGTCTACATGATGCAGTTGATGGTCCATGCAAGAAACTAGATCCAATAGGCACACCGCAAAAGGACAACTCGAGTCCCAACTCTGAAAAAGCGGTGAAGACCTAACAAGAAAGCACCAAGAAGAGAACCAACAAAAACACCAAAGAAACTCACAACTTCTCCTCGCCGTAGATGCACACCTCGTTTGGATGAACGAGGTCTATCATCTGAGAAACGGCGGAAAAAATCTCCTCGAGACAGCACGTGGACAAAAACTAAAACACACGAAACAAGTCCACGATGCCAATAAGCCAATGATGTCCATCCTTCTCATAAAAAAGAGCAATGATGCAAGCGTCTACTACGAGACAAGATCCAGAAGAGCAAAGCACCATTCTTGCTTACAGAGAAGTCCCTTGGACCTTACGAGAATAGTCAACAAGAAATGCACTCGCTAAAAAGGAGCAAAGGAAATGAACCAGAAAGATTCACGCTCACTACAAACGGCTCCTAAACTTGAAGAACAGAAGAGACTACGTCTCAAGATGCAGCACTCATATCATCGTGCTCTCTCCTCAAGCATTTACACCATCCCTAAGAGAACCATGATATAAACTATGGAGGGAAATGCAAACAAATTTGATCAACAAGAGAAAGAGAAGAGCAGCCAAAGATGATGCGACCAGAAGAGACATCTCTAAAGGTGATCGTCTCATCACCTGCAGCTCGAGCTAGGGAAGAGAACCAACAAGAATCTCCGGTCATGTGTCGAGAACACCCGGAGTCCACAAGCCATTCCTTTCCCTTCCCAGCCCAGCGAAACTGAGTCAACGAGAAAGTGAAGACTCAGTACTGGGGTAAATCAAAAGAGATTTTGGAACCCAATACTGAGTCACACGTCGAGCAGAAGAAGTAGTCACACAAGACTGACCTCTACCTACTCTACGCTTTCTGTCGCTCAGAAAGCCAGAAGGTCTACGAGTAGACCTGAAACTGTTGCTGGGTCCGACTGCTACGGAAGAGCAAGTCGGAGCACCGGCAACATGCTGATCTCGCCGCGGGTAGCCATCTCGACGGGGAAAATGAGATCTATCCTCAGAACGGCGGAAGTTACGACCAAAGGGAGCATGAGGACGAAAACCAGAAAACTCGGAAAAACCAAGTCCTCAATGCTGCCCAAATCCCTCAACAGGAGCAAACCTAGACCTCGTGTTGGTCTTAGGTGCACTCAAGGTCTGGGGCTGACCCTGAATACGCCTAAGAGACTCAATACGGTCTCTACGCGCGATCTTGGCGCGCTTGAAGCATTGTCCGATCAAGTGTCCATCCTTTTGACAGAAGGTGCAGTGATACTTCACCTTCTGAGAGGTAGAAGTAGCACGGGGAGGCTTCGCCTTCTGAGAGGCCGAAGCAGCAGGTGAGATCACCTTACTGTCAGAAATCCCCTGAACAAAACCCGCTGACTTAAATTGGACTTTCTCGGTCCTGGGCTCAGTCTCGATCACACCTGGTGCTATGGGTCTGAGCACAATAGGTGGATGCTTCCTTAGAAAAATCGTATCCTAGACCTCGATTAAATTTGCAATTCTTGGACTGGTCTAGAATAAGATTAAGCTTCTTCTTGCCGCCTACAAATCTCTCGAGAGTGTTCATAAGATACTGACACTCCCGAAAGAAAGAGGTGCAAGAAGAGCAGGGGGAAGAGGAGACAGCAGAAGGTAAGGGAGCAGAAGAAGAACCAACAGCAGAGGTACAAATGGCTTGAGCACGCTCAGCCGACTCAGAAGGGACAGTCCTACTGCTAGCAAGTTGGTTCACGACTCTAGGCGTCTCTACCTTACCATGGGGCTTCTCCCCCACACCAGCAATCACTTTACAAGCAGAAGGTGGCTTCTCTAGAAAGTCCTTAATTAGCTTCACACATTTTTCATCTAATGCAATCAAGTCAGATTTTAGTTTGTTACAATTAATGCATGGTGAGCTAACAGGGTCCTTAGAAGCAGATTGAGCCAAAATGTTATTGTCATCGACTAATTCTTGAAACTGCTTGGAAACAGATTCAAGCTCATGAGTAAGCTTGGGACAAATCACACATGAAGCAATAGGCTCAAGTAGAAAAGCTCGTAACTTAGCAATTTTATGATCTGCCTTCTTTAGGTTCATTTTCAAATTATTGCAATTTTCACATGGTTCAGGCAGATCAAGAAACATAGTGAAAAGACCTCTAAAAGCATTGTCATTATCCTCATATGAGGTGCAAGAAATAGTCTCAATAGAAGAAGATGAAGGAGCAACAATCCTAGTCACCTCTAGTTCAGCAAGCAGACTATCATTCTCCACCTTAAGCATATCTAGCTCAAAAGTCACACTATCATGAGAAGTCCTTAGTTTCTCCATATCTCCAACAAAGCAACGCATACATCACAATCATCACGGGAGGGAGCAGATTTAAGTGAAGTAAGCTCCCGTGACAAACATTCTACTTCCTTCTCAAGATTAACGACCCTAGCTCTAGACCTAGCATAAAGATTTTCTAACTTCAGAAATGCAACACTGAGCTGGTCATATGAGAGATGTACCTCATCGGAGTCAGAGCAGAGGTCGTCGTCGCTGAAGTCGCCCTCAAGGGCCATGGAGCATGTGCCGATGAAGTCGTCACCATCCTTCCCATTGAAGATAGGGGCATAGTGGAGTACTTGTCTGTCGCCATGACTCTTAGAGACCGGTTAAGATCTATGGGAAAGAGCTAACCGGCTCTGATACCAATTGTAGGACCGAAATGGCGACAGAGGGGGGGTGAATGTCGATCTTTAAAAATCGCCCTCAACAAGTATCCTCACTTAAGCTTCTTCTCCAATAGCTATGGAAGCTATGAAGATAGAAAATAAGCCCTCACTGGAAATCAAGGCAACAAGGAAAAACCAGATCCAAAAAGAAGCAGCCAAGAAAAATAAATTCAGAGCCAGTCTGACTGCAAGCGGTAGTACCGCTGAGACGAGCGGTAGCACCTCTGAGCGGTAGTACCTCTCGAGGAGCGGTAGTACCTCTCGAGGAGCGGTAGTACCTCTCACGGAGCGGTAGTACCGCACGACGATCGGACTTGTCCGAACGTTTCTTCGCTGCCGATCGGACTGGTCCGAACAAAACCGGTAGTACCGCTAGGACGAGCGGTAGTACCTCTGAGCGGTAGTACCTCTCGGGGAGCGGTAGTACCTCTCGAGAAAAACAGCAAACTGAAATTTCAGAAAAACTGAGAAAATCGCAAGATTCTTGGATTCTTGGCTTGGGAAACTTTGAGGGAAGCTAGGGAACACTCCCGGAAGACTAAGCCAAGAGCCAATAACAAGAAATCCACTCCAAGAAGCAAGAATTTCAGATCTGGGTAAAGATCTGAAATCTTGCAAGAACCGAGCCAAAAACCAAATAACTTCCCAACCGTTGATCCTTTGGCTATGAAATTTTGAGGGAAGCTAATTAATAGCCTCTGGACTCTTCATACCAAATTTCAAGCCATCTTAACAAGGGAATCAAAATCTGGACCAAAACCAAGAAACGAAGAACAAGAACAGAGGAGGCCAAAACTGAAATATGAGAATCAAACTCGGTTTGCTCTTGGGATTAAATAGCCAAATGGCTTTTGAGCATCACCCATGTCATAGCAACCCATTTTGGCACTCTCCAGCAAGCAAGAACTTAGAACCACGAAAATCAAGAAATCTTGCAAAGAGGAAACTGAAGAACAGAAGCTACGAACAGGGAAAACCAAACTTCAGATTTCATTTCTTGAATCACAGGGAATACAGAGGAGTTCCGATACCCCGACTTGATACAAAAGGAAAGATTACAAACTCCTCAATCCATCCTCTCCCTCTCTACTCAAGAACACCACTCAAGAACACATGAGGGAGGAAGAACACACCTCTGTTCTATCACCTAGAACACATCGTAGGGGACAGAGGGAGCACCAGACTCTGCCTCTCCAACCACTAAAGACTAAAGGAAAACCAACTCCTAAAGCCTCTTTTGACTAGAGCTAACCCTAATTCCCTCCAAAATGCTCAAGGAGGGCATGCAGCCCCTCCTCTCCTTTTATAGCGCCTGGCTAACGGGTCTCCGCCCCGTTACGCCCGCTATATCCAACGGAGCCCGCTCCCGCTCGTGCAGCCTTGCGAATTTCCCGATTCGCCCCTCCTACACCTTCCGGGAAGCTTCCGCGCTCCTTGCCTCGCATGCCTCGCAACCACCTCGAGTCCACATCGTCTTCGACACATCCCGACCGTTCTGACCTCAGCGCCACCTGCGCCTAGTCCGGTCCACCGTGTCTCGCCACGACTCCACCCGACGTCCTGCAGTCATCGCCATTGCCCGTCGTGTCCACCATCGGTAGCACCAGCTCCGGTCCCTCGTCTCCCGACTCACAACCACCTCACCAGCCTCGATCATCCTCGGCGTACCCGACCGTCTGGACCTCAACACCTCCTGTGCCTAGTCCCGGTCCTTCCACGCGTCACCATGACCTAGCTCCGAAGTCCTGCAGTCACACAGACAAGAAACACATCACATAGCACCGCTCGACACATGAAAGCGTAAATACCATCACACTTACGACATATGAAGTCCAAACCTGTCGAAACATTAGAATATGCATCCTAAGCCCAAATGACCAGGTTTGACCAAAGTCCGACCGAGCCCGATTGCGCCACACAACGACTCGACTCCGAACCACTCAAACCAAACTCGACTGACCTAAACCCTTGTCAATTACTCATCACTCTCATGGAGTTACGACCACATGGTCTCTCAGAGTACCTGACGGCGGTGGCGAAGATGGCTGCGGATGTGAGCGCGAGCTGCAGTAGCAGCGACGCGACAGCGGCCCAGGCGAGCGCCGTCGTGATCCCCGATAGCGTCGGCAGGGAGGGCCCCTAGCGCTTCTCCCCCTTCGCTGGGGGCTGTCGTCGCCACCGAAAGACGCGCAGCGCAGATAACGGGGGAGGGGAGGAGGCATGGGCGGAGCGGCGTGGATAACGGGGGAGGGAGTTGGTGGGGAGGAGAGAAACTAGCGCAGGTTTTCGTGAGGAGGGGTGGGAGAGGCCCACATGTCAGCGTAGCTTTTTTGTGAGGAGGGGTGAGAGAGAACGGACTGACTACCACCAACTCAAACTTATTAAATAGTAAAGATATGTGTGTAGGCCGTAGGGGTATTCAATCAACCAGCTATTGACTGGAGGTAGTAATATCTTTAGCTTATAATTGATTTTCTTTTGCTTATAATTGATTTTCTTTTGTGCATCATGTTTGAACGATTATCTCGTTTTTACCGTACCAAAAAAGTACAAGGGACATGGTTATTCAAGTACTAAATGAACATATAAGTGACTCAAAGCCTTGGATTTTTTGCGTGTCTAGAGCGAAACTCGGTTGGTTTTTTTCTAATGGTTTAGGCTTATGGTTTAAATATTTAAATTCTGACTGTTTGTGAGAGGCAGTATGTAGAGAGAAATAGTCGTATGCGATTTTGGCCGCTACAACTAACTCATTATATTTTTTACTATAATTTTTTATTGATCACACCTTAAAAAAACGCACTGTTCAAAAACTAGTTAGGCCCCGTTTTGCACAGCTCCACCACCAGCTCCTGGAGCTGTTTGGAGCCGTTTTGTGCTAAACGGGGTACAACAAAATAGCTCCACCCAAGGAGTCTCTTAAAACCTGCTGAGACAAAAGTAGCTCCTTGGGTGGAGCTGAAAAAAGTAGCTTCACCCAGCTCCACTTGTGAAGTTAAAAAAAACAGTTCCACTTGTGAAGTGGAGCCGTGCCAAATAGGACCTTACTGTAGACAGTATAAACATAAGCTTACTTTAAATCTAAAAGTACACAGCCAAGTTTTCTAAAATAACCCTTTTGAGATTTTAATCCCCACTACTCTAGATCCAAGAGAAAAATGGCCGAAAGGATCAGGAAGGAAACACGAGGACCCCACGCGGGAGCGCAGAAGAGCAACGCCACACTCCATCCATCTCCGTCCAATGAGGCCCGAATCTAGGCCTAGTCCTTCTATAAGACCTTGTTCCCCTTCCACCTCTCACGTCGGTCCAACTCCCTCCACCGAATTAAAAAAAAAAAAACTCCCTCCACCTGGGCAGATTTGCCGACGCAAAATAAAAAAGAACTAAATAAAAATTCCCGAACAAATAGGAATCTTAATTCCCATGAAAAATCATTTTTAATTTTAAAACATGCTTTATTCGCAACCTCAAACATGGCACCTCTCCATTCGACCTCCCCGTCCAATCCCTTCCCACCCCGCCCCGCCCCTGCCCTGCCCTGCCCTGCCATCGCCATGGCCGTCACCGTGGCGGCGGCCGCATCCTCCTCCCGCTGCGCCCTGGTCCCCGCCACCTCCCACAGCCACCCTCTCCGCCCTGTCCGCTTCGTCTCCCCTCCGCCGCAGCCGTACGCATCCCCCGCGGCGCTCCTCTGGTGGCGGCCGCGGCGGGCGGCGCCCACCACCTTCTGCTCCGCGCCGTCGCTCGGCCGCGTCGGGTGGCCGCGCCGCGAGGGAAGCGCCTGGCTGCTCTCCTTCCGCGCCGACCCTGCTGCCTCAACGTCGTCGCCGGCTGCGGCGGCGGCCGGCGACCCCTCGCAGGCGCTGTCCGCGCTGCTCCCGCTCGTCGTCGCCGCTACCGCCGTCGCGGCTCTCGGCAACCCCGCCACCTTCTCATGGTGAGGCAGCCGAACCTCCTGGGCGCTTCTTCAAGAAGGTTCTTGGCTTGGAATCTTGAACAACTAACACATGGTGGTCTTTGATTAATTTATAACAATTTGGTAGGGTCTCGAAAGAGTACTACGCGCCTGCACTCGGGGGCATCATGCTGTCCATTGGCATCAAGCTATCCATCGACGACTTCGCGTTGGCCTTCAAGAGGTTTACTTTTTTTTCTTCTTTTGCATCTACTCCTTCACCAAACATGATAAGTAACATATGAGGCATGATAGAGCTGGAAGGGTGTGCGAGTTTAACTCAAAGCTGAAACCTTTGTTTGTCTGTTCTTGTGTTGCATTGTGCAGGCCGGTGCCTCTGTCAATTGGTTATGTGGCACAGTACTTGCTCAAGCCGCTGCTGGGTGTGATGATTGCGAGGGCGTTCAGGATGCCATCGGCTTTCTTTGCAGGCTTTGTGCTTACATGCTGTGTATCGGGCGCGCAGCTGTCGAGCTATGCTAGCTTCCTGAGCAAAGGGGATGTTGCGTTGAGTATTTTGTTGACAAGCTGCTCGACGATATCTTCAGTGGTTGTGACACCTGTTCTAACTGGATTGTTGATTGGTTCAGTGGTTCCTGTTGATGGGATTGCGATGGCAAAATCTATTTTGCAGGCAATGAAATGATTGGTGATCAAGCAATTCATTTTGTGGTATACATTCATGTCATATCCTGTCTTCGTTTAATTATGTAACTTTGCAATTTGCCATTTGCCAGGTGGTTCTTGTTCCTGTGGCACTAGGTCTTCTTCTAAATACCTATGCAAAGGCAGTGGTCCATGTCATACAACCTGTAATGCCATTTGTTGCCATGGTGTGCACATCACTTTGTATTGGGAGCCCTCTTGCTATCAATAGGAGCAAAATCCTCTCATCAGAAGGATTCATGTTACTTCTCCCCATAGTGACCTTTCACATTGTTGCTTTTGCTGTGGGTTACTGGATTTCCAAGTTGCCTCTACTAAGGTAATTCTTAAATACTGAAATCCAATTTTTATTCTTTCTTAATGTAATCTTTTACATCACTGACTTTTATCCTTGATCTTGCTAAGGAACAATGTAATCTTTCCTGGAGTTTGTTTGAATGTTGATATATGTGATCTGTTTCTTTTCTGCAATGCTGTTATGTGTTACCTCTGCCCAAGTCGTACGTACATATCCAATTTGCTTCCAAATGAGAAATGCAAATCTGCCTCTGGTGCGTCTGCACCTACTTTTCAAAAAAAAAAAACTTCTGTTTTCAAATCTGACATTTTGACCTAATTAAAGTAATCTTCCTTTGGTTAAATCTGTCGCCTATATCATAACTTCATATTCTCTTTTCATGTCAGTTTCGAGTCTTCTGGTCCAAGATTGTATTGTGTGCCTACATTGTTCCGTCAACTGCTAAAATGTTTATTTTTGCCCATTATTTTCCTAAAACTATGGAATCTGTGTAGCAAGCTGAACTAATGTCACATCATCACTAGGCTCCTGTTACACTGCATTGTATAATTAGCAATTAAAATGCAGCTTTCTTGCAGATAAGTATGCTTCTGAAGTGTCTTGATGGCCTTTTGCCAATTCTTTTGCATTGGTATGCAGGCAAGAAGAGCCTGTTTGTAGGACTATTTCAGTTTGTACTGGAATGCAGAGCTCCACCCTAGCTGGACTTCTTGCTACACAATTTCTTGGAAGTAGTCAGGCAGTTCCGGCAGCATGCTCTGTTGTTGTCATGGCCATATTTGGTTTGACTCTTGCATCATACTGGGGAAATGGCTCACGAATAAGAGATGTTGGTGCGAGATTCTTTCCACAAACTTCCGCAGGTGTGAGCTCATGAGAAGTTGTAGGATGCAGCATTGGAATTCTTTCCTGGACTCCCGGGGCAACAGTTCCAGACAATTCTTTGCTGTTGGAGGCAGGAATTCTATGGAAGGCATCGTGCAGCGCAAGCCTGCATGAGGTATGCCATAGCCACAAAAAGAGAACTACAAATTGCAGATTTTCCAAGATAAGCAGCGATGAGAATGCATATGATGGATGGATACTGAGATGGAAGTCATATATCATACCATATACTGTAGGTTTCATTAGTGGTGTACATACTAGGTACTAGACACATTGGGGATTCATATATATAGTACTAAGCATATGTATGTGCAATATTATTGGCTCCTCACTCTTCTCCAATCAACCCCATGAATGGGTAGGGATGGAAACGGATCGGAATATGAATCCATATTTTTAAAACAAATACGAATACAAATTCAAATATCCTCGGATACGAATACGAATCGAATGTCATAACAGATATTATCCGAATCGAATATGCACTTAATTCAATCGAATATGAATATCCTTCTATAACTTCTGTAACAAATCTCGGTAGAACAAATTCTTAGTGGTTTTGTTGGTTTTTTACCAGTTTTAAGCCGTCCAAATTCAAATTTTGAATCACAAAATTCGTTCGGGTTTTTCCCGGTTTTCAAAAATGGATCAAATATGAATCAAATAGTCTCGAATACGAATACAAATATTATCAAATACGAATGTGAATATGAATACTCTCAAATACGGATACGAATATTCTTGAATACAAATATAAATATTTTTTAATACGGATTTTGCTTACTACATTCGCGTTTTCTCAGATACAAATATCGATAAAACATGTTATCCATTACTATTTCCTACCCCTATGAATGGGTGTACCTTTTTTTTTTTTTTTGCTTTAGTGCCCCTTAAGATCAATCCTAGTCATTATACTTCCAAGTCAGTAATGTGGTGTTGCCTATAGGAAAACCCAGAACTGCCTTTTTAAGTGTAGAGGAAAACACAATAGCACTGGAGTGGGGTATATTATAATTGGAAGGCATTAGGTTTAATTTACTGTTTTAGTTCTGCAAAATAAACTTTGAAGCTTTCAGCATGTATCATGCCCCAATTAGCAAAGTATATTTTTGGCTGGACAAAAACAGAAGTACATGCATTTTTCCTTTTTGAAAAAGAAAAAGGAAATAAAAAAGTAGGTTTTGTATTGCTCCTGAAAATATCTGTGCTCATTAATATTTTGATACTTTTGTAACGAATAAGAGACATACAAGTGAAACATGAAGACTTTTCTTGTCCCTCTTATAAATTCTGTCCACAAGTCACTCTGTGGTGTTCCTTGCATAAAGAGAAAACAAAGTCACTCTGTGGTGGTATCAGTTCGGAGTGTCATAGGTACAGAGTCCAATTACGATCCCAATTCTAATCTACATCGATGGAGATGTCACAGTTGTTTGATATGGATCTCTTCTCCGGTGCATTTCACTGTCGTTTTTAGTAGGCAGGAGCAGTCCATTTTTCAGTTTGTCGCTGAATGTTGCTCGCGTGGGCACCGACAGCAACAGCCGACAGGGAAGACTACATATTATTTTTGACAGTTTTTCACTTTTTAGGGTCTGTTTAGAACATTCACGATAATTTTATAGGGAACAAGGTGGTTCCCATATGAATTCTGCAGAAATACTAAATTCCATGTTGATTTGGTTCCTTAACTGACCAGGTTGCACTCTAAGGGTGTACATGTTTACCAAGGTTAAGTAGTAACTAGATATAGCGCTGTTTTTTTTTATATATATTAAAAAAAAGGAGTGCCGGAGAGAAGCCATGTATATCTTTGTTTTTAAGAAAACGGGGATTCGAATCCTTAACAACATATGCCACAACCTTTTGCTCCATCACTCACTAGGATGTGATGTTGTTATACAGCCCGGTTAAGAGAGGTATGCTATAATCTATCCGGCCTCAGAATCTTAGCTTGTGCGAAAATTGAGCAAAACTACCAGTTATGCCAACCACTATAATTATCATGTAAATAGCTTGTAGCTGTAATATCTGACCACTATGCTGTCCAGTAATATTACCTCAAATTCTCTGATTTGGACACTTGTACCTTGTGAATAAGAATGCTTGTTCTTTGCATCCTATGGAGATTACTCTTAATCAAAATAGGCCACCTGTGGAGGAAGATCAATGTTCTATAGTCTGCTTTAAATTGAAACGTACCTACACTACTACAGAAAACCGTATTACAGACGGTTCAGAACCGTCATCACAGACGGTTTTCTGAACCGTCTGAATTTATGGGTCAGTGATAATTGAATGTTATCACAGACGGTTGTCGAACCATCTGTGATAGCTGATTATCACAGACGGTTTTTAGTTAAAAACCATCTGTGATAGGTTATAATCACAGACGGTTTTTACTTACAAACAGTCTGTGATTATCATCTATCACAGACGGTTTTTAGTTAAAAACCGTCTGTGATATGCTTTTCTACCCCTAAATCTTATTCTGTTTATTGGCTAGCCTCAGGAAATGCTAGCCATGCCCTCTGAAACAAGCAGATCAAACATGTATACATACAATTCACATCTCAATTCATTTCAGATACATAAAACATCCAATTCACATCTCAATTCATTTCACAGACATAAAACATCCAATTCACATCGCACTTCATTTGACAAACATAAAGCATCCATTTCGCAAATCAATTAATTGAAATGAAATAAAATATCCATTAACAAATACAGAATTACAAAAGATCTACACTGCATTTGCACTTAGATGGTAACATTGCATTTTTTATTGCTCTATCAATTCGGAATCGAGGGCTCGCGAAAGGAATAGATACATAATCAACAAACTTGTCAGGCGGCATCATTGTCATTCAAGTATTGCTTGTGCAGCTGACAAGTTCGTTGATTATAGCTCTGTTCCTTTCACGAGACCTCGATTCTGGAGTGATAGAGCAATAAAAAAATGCAATGTTACCACTGCGCACAATGTTTTTTATTGCTCTTATCACTCCGGAATTGAGATCTCACGAAAGAAACTGATCCATAATCAACGAACTTATGAGGCTGCACAAGCTATACTTGGATGGTGCATCATTGTCATTCAAGTATTGCTTGTGCAGCTCACAAGTTCGTTGATTATGGATATCTTTAGCGAGACATCGATTCCGGAGTGATAAAAGCAATAAAAAATCATTGTGCGTAGTGGTAAAATTGCATTTTTTATTGCTCTATCACTCCAGAATCGAGGTCTCGTGAAAGGAACAGAGCTGTAATCAACGAACTTGTCAGCTGCACAAGCAATACTTGAATGACAATGATGCATCATCCAAGTATAGCTTGTGCCACTTGACAAGTTTGTTGATTATGTATCTATTCCTTTCGAGAGCCCTCGATTCCAGATTGATAGAGCAATAAAAAATCATTCTGCGCAGTGGAACTCTCCATCTGATCTTATGACTTTAGTCCACAAAAACCAAACGAACTCTCCTCGAATTTTTGCAAAATCCGGCTGTTTCAATGCAGATGTAGAGATGGGCGCAGCCTGTCGATAGGAATATCAACGCGCGTACATATAAAACCTGACATGTATGAAATAAATGTGGGAAGATTGACAAACCTTAGAATTGGTGATCTTGGTGGAATCGAGGAGTAGTCTCATATGGTGGCACACGTAGTATCCACACGTGTTGCCCAGCTGCTGCTGGTGGCACTGCAAAAAATAGAATGTGTTAAATCAAGAGGCATTACTACTAAGTGTTGTATATGATTAATTAATGTGTAGCTAGCGAATACCCGAAAATTGCGAGCATATTTCAAGGGCTTGGCCCCTGTCGTCGAGCCACGTGTTTGTTGAACGTATGTGACGAACGACCTTCGTTATTCGAAAAAGTTAGATTAGTCATTCGGAAGGAAAGAAAGAGTACAATGTACAATGTACTTACCTATCGAGTATTTGGGCGATAGATGTGTACTTGGATTTGTTCTTACTTAGAGAATCAAGGTATATAGCCTTGTTCCATTTTGGTATAATTACAATTAAAATCCAATGGAAGTGCTTATTGTATGGCATAAGAACAAATTACTTATCGCGGTGAGCCAGCAGTGCTTTTGTAATATAGTTCTCGACGAAGGATGCATCCTCGTTGATGGTATCAATGGCGACCAAGCGTGGGTCCAGGAAACCAATTGGTGATTTCGATGATCTAGCTTCGGTCAGCATGAATCTATATATATACACAAAAAAGCAACAAATTGTGACATATATCGGTATTACGTGAACAGAGACTGTGATTGTACAGACTTACAGCGTCCAGCATCGAACGAGTGAGGCGTCGAGAGCGTTGAGCGTGAAAAGACCAAATATATCGTCAAAGGTCACCGCGAAGGCACATTCCTGAGCTTCGTGCACGAAATGTTTCGCCATCATCTGATTGATTGTTACGTTTGTATCGGGATGCATTGCACACCGGACATACATGCATGTTTGCATACTCTTTACGGTAGAGGATACAGTTGTTCGGACATGCATGTATTCTTTCTACTTCCATTCCCAACGGACAAAGAACCTTCATGGCTTTATACGTGGTTTTAGGCAACTTATTTCCCTTCGGAAGCATGTCCGCTAAAAGACCTAGCAGCGCCGCGAAACTCTTGTCGGACCAACCGTTGCTTGCCTTCAATTTCAACAGTTCAAGCACGGCCGACAACCTCGTGTACTTTGCAGCACGTGAACAAAGGTTTCTCCGAATCCTCCATCAAGCCCCGGAATTTAACATACTCTCTCTCATCATAGTTCTCTTCTACATCGCGAAGCATCTGATCCAGATTATCATTGTGCAACCTATCCGAATCCGAACCACAATCGACATCAGCCGGCGGCACGTCATTCACTTCACCGGCGATGTCATCCGGCGGCATATCATTCACTTCACTGGCGATGTCATCCGGCGGCATTTGATCATTCACTTCGCCATGACTGGTCCAACACGTATAACCCTTTTTGAAACCCCTCCGAATCAAGTGCGCTTCAATTTGCCCTCGGTTCTTAAACATCTTTAAATTCTCGCAGTCAGTGCATGGACAGTACATATATTCCACCCGCTTAATGTACTCTTCACTCACACGGCTCGTGGCATACATCCAGCTTCGATCCTACGTTACGTACATATATAACAACTTAGTATTAAAAATTAAATTAACTAATTATTACTACATATATACCGGCCACATGTATTATATTGAGGCTTAATTTGCTACCTCAATTCATATTATAAACACAACAACTATTATATAACCAATAATTTTGCAAACTATCTTCAATTAATAACACTGATCACCAATTACTTAGATCTAAATTGTAATGCATGCAAAGAAAAAATAAATTTCATTACTAACCATATCTAGAGCAACCAGGAAAGTATAAATCTTCAAAGCTCAATATCTGCCTCCTCCCACCAAATTAACTGGCCTGAAATCGCCAAGCTTGCCTCCTGAGCGAAAGAGTAAAGCACCAGCTAGATCTGGATCGAAATGAAGACAAATGCGGTCTGAGCAGCGCAATAAATGCCTAGTGAGCATTATCACAGACGGTTTTTTGTTCAAAATCGTCTGTGATGTGATAACCAGCTTATCACAGACGGTTTTGTATTAAAATCCGTCTGTGATACTTCGGTATCACAGACGGTTCATCGGTAAGAACCGTCTGTGATACTCGTTTTCTCCAACGCCGCCAACACAGACGGTGTCCAAATTAAAACCGTGTGTGTTAGTGTTGGTCACAGACGGTTTTGTCAAACCGTCTGTGATTGGCCATCTAGTATTAGGCTTTCTGTAGTAGTGCTACCTTCCAGTTCCAGCTTTCCCTGGCGCTTTCTCTCCTTCCGATTTGTCGTTCTGCTAAATCGTTTGTGGTTGTCGGAGTCGAGCACTCTCCATTCTTCTCTTGACGATCTAATTTCTTGGTGTACATTCCAATAAGCGTCCTCTTAGGCAGTATGCGACACATCTTCGTGTAACACTTTAGAGCTGCTTCACTTTTTGGGCAACCAAATTAATGGATCGACAGGCTCAATTACATATGAATTTTGATTATGTTGTCAGTTTTATCACTGTGTTTCATTATACAAAAACAGTATGCTCGATATTTCTTTGTAATAGAATTTCAAATGTGTTTTACAAATTGTTGAAGTTCATGCATCCTTCCTCGGTATTGTTTAAGATTTGTTGTTACTCTTATCCTTGGATTTAGACCATGGTGTTAACTCTTTAGAGTTTTTGTCCTTCTTGCATTGATCTAATATGTCTGAAACCATGAAATTAGTTGGGTTGTGTAGTCCTCTAAATAAGCTTTCCACATAGTCGAATATTACTCAATTCCGCATCGTCAAAAGTTATGACTGTTTCTCTGAGTATCAGCTATGCTGAAAAGTAGGGCCGGTCTAACCACTCAAGCCGTGGACCGCCCATTAGTTGGTGGTCTAACTACTCAGTCTGTTTGACTGGTCTGTCTGGGGTCTCTGGTATAACCGGTATTTATATGACAGTTGCTTTTTGAGAGACCATGTGGAGGTCATCCTGTGTGTATGATGAGTAATTGACATCGGTTTAGGTAAGTCGAGTTTGGTTTGGGTGGTTCGGACCTTGTCGTTGCGTGGTGCAATGGACTCGGTCGGACTTGGTCATTCTTGGTCAAAGGGTTTAGGTTGCATATTCTGATATTTTGACAGGTTTGGACTTCATCATGGTAAGTGTGATGTTCTGATGCTATTTACACTTTCATGTATCGAGCGGTGCTATTTGATGTGTTTCTTGTTTGTGTGACTGCAGGACGTCGAGGCGGAGTCGTGGCGAGACACGAGGTGACCGGACTAGGTGCAGGTGGCGCTGAGGTCAGAACGGTCGGGATGTGTCGAAGACGACGTGGACTCGAGGTGGTTGCGAGGCGTGCGAGACAAGGAGCGCGGAAGCTTCCCGGAAGGTGCAGGAGGGGCGAAACGGGAATTTCGCAAGGCTGCACAAGCGGGAGCGGGCTCCGTTGGATTTAGCGGGCGTAACGGGGTGGAGACCCGTTAGCCGTGGGCTATAAATAGGTTGGAGGGGCTGCATGCCCACTTGAACACTTGAAGAGATTTTAGGGTTTCCTTTAGTCAAAATAGGCTTTAGAGTTTGTTTTGGCTTTAGGCTTTAGTGGTTGAGAGTTGTTGGTGGAGGCAGAGTTGTGTTCCCTCTGTGTCCCCTTCGATGGTTTCTTGAGAGTCTGTGTGTTCCTCCCAAGAAGCATGTGAGGCTCTTGGTGATCTTGAGGATTGGGAGAGGGTGAGGAGAGGGATTGAGTAGTGAATCCATGTAATCATTCCTCTTGTATCAATCATGTATCTCCTTTCCTCTTTATCAATATGAGATGGTATTTGTTTTCAATTCTTGAGCTCCCTGTTCTTGTTTGTTTTGCTTCGATGCCCTTACTGTTGATTTCTTCTTTTTTTGTGATTTGAGTTGTTTCTTGTTGGGAAGGCCCAAAATGGGTTGCTCTATGTTGGGATGATGCCTCAAGATCATTTGATCAAAGTTTCCCAAGAGCAAACCTCGTTTAATCTCAGATTTCATGTTTGGGACTTCCTCTGTTCTTCATTTGCTTTTCTAGGGTTTGGTGCTATTTTCATTTCCCTTCACGAGATGGCGTGAAACCTGGCATGAGAGGTCCAGAGGCTATTGCTAACCTATCCTCAAAGTTTCATAGCCAAATGATCAAAGATTAAACGGGAATTTGAGTTTTTGCGTAGCTCTCTGAATATTTTTGGTTTTGGGCATGAATCTGAAATCCTTTTGATTTTCTAGTGGATTCTTGATTTTGGCTCTTGGCTTATTCTTCTGGGAGTGTTCCCCAGGTATCCTCAAAGCTTCCCAAGCCAAGAATCCAAGAATCCTTGTGAATTTCTCAGATTTCTGAAAAATCCTGTTTGCTGAAATTCTTCATGCGGTACTACCGCTCCTGGAGAGGTACTACCGCTCAGAGGTACTACCGCTTGGCTCAGCGGTACTACCGCCCATGTTCGGATCAGTCCGATTGGCAGCGATGAAACATTCGGACGGTCCGAACGTTTCCGGCAAGAGGTACTACCGCTCGGCATAGCGGTACTACTGCCCAGCGGTACTACCGCTCGTCTCAGCGGTACTACCGCTTGCAGTCAGATTTACTCTGAAATTATTTTTTCTTGACTGCTTCTTTTTGGATCTGTTTTATCCTTGTTGCTGTGACTTCCAGTAGTGCATATCTTCTATCTTCATAGCTTCCATAGCTATTGGAGAAGAAGCATAAGTGTGGATACTTGAGGGGCGAATTTATTTTTGAAAGCGACATTCACCCCCTCTGTCGCCATTTCGGTCCAACACTTTTTTCTATAGAGCATGATTTGAGTTCCTTTCTTCTTGGAAGGCCGGTCTCACTGGGGCCTATGAGGGTGTCTAACCGAGCATGTGTCTAACGGCTAGTTTTATAGCCGTTGGAACATGTGGCCGGTTGACCGGCCATTAGTTGGCAATTTGACCAATCCCTTACTAAATTATGTGTATTTCAGATCCAACGGCTAATTTTTGGAGGTGTGGGTATTTATACCCCCCTTATGGTCAGTTGGGATGAACTCTTGGCACCCCATTTAATTCTTTTCAGCTAATGCAAGCTTCTTCTCTCCATTTGTGCATGTGTTGCACTTTGTAAGTTTAAAGGGAGAGTTTTAGTTACGTGTGTTGGTTCTAGATGTGGATTGTATATCCACTTGTGCTTGTATTATACTTGATGAGAGTTAAATAAGGGGCTTGATCTGTTACTCTTAGTGTTTGTTGACACCTAGACGGCATGAAAGCATCGTGGTCCAGAGATCTTCTCAAGAAGTTTATGAGAATACCTAGCGTGTTGTGAAGGTTGGAGCTCACCTTCTCGAAGGGAAAAGATCTACTACTAGTGGATTAAGGTGCTTGGCTTAATTTGTAGAGCCGATCAAATTTGTTTAGGCGTATCTCAATGTAGACTATGAAGATCGGCAAGTCTCGAAACACCACAATAAAAATATCATCATGTTATTTGTTGTTTGTTTACTTGTGCTCATTTAGATTCTACAATTTATATTCCTAGAATTAAATTATTTGCTTGTCACTCTAGGATTACAAACCTTTAACATAGGCATAGGTTGTTGGTATACTTAGTTGAGACTAGATTATTTAAGCTTTAATTGTGCAAAACTATTTTGATTTACACTTTCGCATATAAAAATCAGTTCTAGCCAAAGAGGTTTTTTTTCAAAAGTGGGTACCCCGCACGCGCTAGTCGGCCTCCTCATCCTTACATCCTTGTAGTTGTATCATTCTTGTGCTATGAAATTTGCTACCGTCATGCAATTCACCCATATCACCATCATCCATTGTAGGCACACCATCATCAACACTGACTTGAGTTGACATATCCTTATCAATATAATGTTCATCTATTTCGAGCTCAGCAAAATTTGCATCACATAAAAGCAGTGTCTCTAATGAAATTACATAGTTACTTTTAGCTTTTTCTTTTCGATTGGGTAGCTTGGCAAATTCAAAAGAATGCACCATTTCATCTTGAGAACACCAAAGCAACATTCAATAATATTCTGAATGGATGAGTGAGTATGGTTGAACACCCCCTTCAGTCCTTAACGCTTGTGCTGGAATTCAGGTACATGGAACCTTTGGCTCTCATAGGGAGCTAGATCCTGGAAGAATTCTGAAGGATTTGTATTGTTCATTCATTGTAAATTTATCCAATGTGGTCTAAGCGGTGAAGTAATCACTCAAATGCTAGTCTTTTTGGGCGTAGGGGAATTGACCTCTCATTCTCTGTCTGCTCTCTCCCTGAAAACAAACAACTCCTCCCAAATCCAAATCTAGATAGGCCCCACTCCCCTCTCTTCTTCGGCTGATCGCCGGCAATGCTAAGGAGAGGGACTTGCCCATGCATGTACAGATGTAGACCATTATATTTTCTTTCTCTTCTTGTACAAAAGTTGGTGCTCTCATTGCTGGCCGCCATGTTGCCATCCACCGTAATCATCATGGTGCTGGATTACTTCTTCCTCGATGCAGGATTATTTGGTGAGTCACCCTGCTTCAATAACCTTCCGAAGTGGAGTTGACATGAATCTCCTTTACCTACTAGTGCACCTCCTCTTCCCAACCGATGTGTCTTTCCCCTTGCTCCAAGACTCTGGTTCCTTGCCTCTTCAAATCCTCTTGTGCCCGTATGGTTTTCTTCACAAATATGGCCGATTCAAGGGCTCAGAAGTTTCTACTACAGAGTGATGGAGCATAGACCTAACTAACTTTCACCGTCTCACGAAATTCAACCTCCTCTTTTGGAGGCCCAAGCACGAGGCAGCACATTGATGGACTGGAAAGTGTTAGGTCTCTTCCTATTTGTGCAGAGAGGGAGGCCAAACCTTGAGGGTAACTTCCTCAGTATGGAAGAGTGCTGCCATCAGTGGCGGTATAGCTTTGGCGAAAGATGGTGAGCATCTTGGTTCAAATTAACAACATAACATTTTTCACATCGAAGGTAAGGTTAAGGACAAGGTATGTACTTTAATCATTGATGGTGGTAGAAGTCAAAACCTTGTTAGCGTTGATTTGGTTAAGACCTTTGGATTGTTTACACTTAAATAATCTAAAGCTTAACCAATTGAATTGTTGAATGAATATGGAATTCTTAAAGATACACATGTTGTTATGTACCTTTCTCTATTGGACATTGTAAAGATGAAGTTATTTGTGATGTGTACTAATGAAAGCATGTGATATGCTATTAGGTCATCCATGGTAATATGATTTTGGTTCTATTCATGATGGTAAAACTAATCAATACACATGCACATTGAAAGGAAAAGGTTTTACTCTGATTCTTATGTCTTCTAAAGATGTGCTTGTTTCTAATTGCAAGAAAGAGAGCCACAAGCCTAAGAAATCCATGGGAAAAATCATTGCTGGAATTGTGCACTTCAGTTAAATTGAAAGAGTTAGATGATGTTAGGAGTAAGAAAACTAACCTTTGACCATCTATTCATAGTGTTGTTTGTGATAATGTGCAGATTTCTAATGAGGAGACATGACAATTTTCTTTATCCAAGCCGTGCATTGATCAAGTTCAACAGAAGAACCGTGGTGAGCGTAGCAATGAGCAAAAGCTAAGGACAACTTTTCTTGAAGGGGAAGGAGACGATAAACACATCCATCCGAGGACACTAACAACTTAACAATCTCCAAGTGTTTCTTGTGATTGTATTTGTAGGAATCATGGTGTCCAACGCCGGGGGGGGGGGGGGGTAAGGGAGGAAGGGCATCACAAAAAGCAAGACATGCATGTCCAGTGGGAAGTGAGGAAGGAAGGGCATGCAGGTCTAGGAGCTAACCATGTCGGCAGCACGTAGAACGAGATCAATGCATGTAGGCATGGATGAGCTGGTTCTGTGCACGTGCGAAAAGAGAGGAGAAAAGAAGAGAGGCCCAAGAATCCAAAGCCTAAGTTTTGGATAAGAATTCTAAGCCAAATTCAGATCCATTTCAAACCCATCTGACTTCAAATCCGAAATCAATTCAGAATAGCCACTAGGTGTGGGGACCCTGGGTGTGCAATACCTATAATCCTCATGTGTACTCTACTAGTCCTATGATCAGTGTCTAGTACATACATCTACAACATTTAAATCACATCCATACACATTGCATTATACAACTTACAACAATAGACCATACATACACAATATTTATCAAGTTTACATTAAATTGGCTGACCGGCCAAATAAATACAGGTACCAATAGAGTGCAGTAGACGACAAGGTAAATAAATCAAAATACATCCAACGGTATACCATCCATACCCCACAGTTAGCCAACAAGGATTAGGCCCTAGAAAGACTCGCCGTTGTACCCTTTAGTACCATGTGCAAAGGATACGTCGTCGGGCATAGTTTCCATTCTCTGAACAACAATTTAAGTAAGGCTGAGTACATTGTGTATTCAACAAGACTTGTAGTATATCACAACATATATATAAATGTAAGGCTAACAATGAATAAGCCTCTGTCCTATAAGTTATTTTCAGCATGAAGCAGTTTTTGTTTGCAATATCAGTAAAAGTAGTAATTTGCAATGGAATTGTAAAGAGTATTTGACATGTAATAAAATAACATTTATATAACTTTAATAATAGTAAATCATATCCATTCATAGCCCTCCTTGTCTATGAATTATCGAATCAATTCCCAACCGTGGGCATGGCACACATGACATGTACATGCCATCCCAATTTCCAACGAAATAGTTTTGTAGAAATAAAGCTATACCTATTGTGGCTGCATCCAAAGATACTCATGATCGCGAGCATGGATATTTATATAGTTTATAATACTCTCAAGAGGTTGTACAACTTTACCCATATGAGATAATCAAATACACTGTCGTCAACTATACATTTCCTTGGGCGTGTGATGAAAATTATTATCGTACAATATTTAGATCATCTAGTCCTAACCTTTCCCCAGGCCGATGAATGGACAAATTCTCACTTGGGCGTGTCCTTTTCCCAATTGAACTGAATGACAGACCCTCAATTAGGCATGTTTTTCCCCTAAGTGAGCATTCATTGTCGTATTAGCAAGCTTTTGTCCCAACCCCTCGGTGAAGGGAGCCCCTACGAGCAAATCTTCATATAATGCCCTCACTACTTCTGCCTACCACAATGTAAGGCTAGTCCTAGAAAACTTAATTAGCTAAAACCAGAGCCAATATAGCACATGTGATTGTACGATGTGGCTTAGATGTGCGGTAATAGCGTTCAGTCCTTAATTGACCCAGCGAGAATCTCCCCCTATCTTCATGCGAGATACCTTCTCACATTTTACAATTTATTATATAACTCGTCTGTGTCTAAAAACTAGTTTTTTATTTTATTTTATACCAAACTAATAGAGGTTCCTCCTCTGGTCCAACATTTCAAAAACACCTTTATCCATGCGCAAATTTTTCTAAGTGATCAAACTTAGCAAAAACTAGTGTGTGGCTAAGCATCTAGACCATATACTCAATGTAATATTTCCAATTTGATATTAACTACTATCTAAACCATGACTTAAGGGCTACAACAATTTGTAAGGAGGTTCAATGCATGCAAGTGGATATAGCTATCGTTACCGACAATATAGCAATTTTTAACAAAACATACACGCATGCATAATAGATTTTGCAAATAATATATAATAATTAAAATAGTAGGATCAACAAGGTCAAAGAGGGTACTTGCTGTGATTGCTCAAAGAGTTGCGCAGGATCGATCTCGCACATTTCCGGTATGTCGGTATCTAATCGGTAAAAACCAAACAAGCACAAATAAGAGCCAAATAAATTAAACTAAATATTTTTGCATATTAAGAAATATCATGATTTTAGAAACAATTGGAGATAGAAGACACTCAAATCGGAGTTCGCATGCAAAAGTTATCAGTAAAACAATTTGGTTTGGCAAGAAAAATCCAAAGAAAGAAAAACAACATTATGTGCTAACCGGGTTTTGAATTTCTGAAATTAAACTTCTATTTTCCTTCCTAACTTATGATCTTTGTTCAATATAGAACCCGTGAGAATTCCTCCAACTCGATCCAATTTGACATGCATGTGTTGCTCCGCTATTATCAATTAAGGTTGCTCATATTGCACAAACTCGTGTATCTAGTCCCCACATTTTAATTCATTTAATCAATTCACAGAGGTTTCAATCCAATCACATGCATAACGCTCTCCAAACACATTACCATATCATTGATCTAAATCCCACACTAACATCCACTAATAAATAATACCCAGGCTCATGGTATACCATCCATACGATCCGTCTAGTAATCGTAAATAATCCACTAATTATGGGCATATGACCATAACTCAATCCAACAGTCTTTCTTCACTAGACTATTTATGCTAACGACACCTAGTTCGCTCTAATAGCCTCACCTTGAAAAATCATAATCGTATACACTAAATTTCCACTGATCGGGGGCTTACATGATTAACCAACACTTAATGAGCCTTCCACTTTTTATTGCACACCTAATATTCAATAGCTCGATAGTCGATCATGCATATATCCATTCTACTGAATTAGTAACCAAAATTCTAATCATATGTGCACCACCATGACCATCTCATATATGTACATTTACAATCCAAATTGAGGGTACAAGTTTATCGATTAGGCGGATAGGACTCATCTACTAATTATATGGTACTCCAATTAATTTTTCGTGGTCAAATAGTCCACTTCTACTTTTTCTCAATTCAAACATCTATGACTCACATAATTATTGCTTAAATCATCCAACCAACTTGTGCATGATTAAATATTCCTCTGACTCAACCTCCATATCCCATCAGATATCATCACATGAGCTATCCATCGAGTATCGAAAATAAAATCCTTACACATATTAAATCCTAAAATTCTAAACCAATTAATCTAACCTCTTTGGTTCACCTCTAATTTTTGTACGACTCTAAAATAATATTATTTGACCAAATAATCCAATAAAACATTTAAGCTTCATTCAGCAAAACACATTTAGCTACAATACTCTAATTATTCACATCCACCGATATAACGCCACTAGATCATGCCTACACACAATTAAGACTTATTGGAGACTTATACCGGCTCTAGGCTAACAAACGCATGTTTCGCTAAACATGCATAAAAATGCAATGATAAATGATGTTAATGCAACATGTACAACTAAATACTGTAAATATGATGATGCAAATGATATTAAGATTTCACCAAGAGCACTAGGCATGCAAACTACCACCGGACGCGATCTACTCAACCACTCATGCGCAGTTGCCGACATCGCCACCAGATCTGCATCTCTCCCGACCACTCATGCGTAGTTGCGAATGTTGCCACTGGATCCACACATCTGCCTTTTTATTTTTTCTTTCTTTTCTTTTCTTTTTTCGTCCTTTCCTTCTTTTCTTTCTGTCTTTTCTCCTATTTTTCCACCCGACAGCCACCCTGGCTCTCTCTCCTCCCTTCTTTTTCTTTAGTTACTCCTCTCTCTCTTCTTTTTCTTCTGTTCCTCCTCTCCCTCTTCTTTCCATGCCAATAGCACTTCTTGGATCTCTCTCTTCATTCTTTTCTGCACTTCTCTTCCACCATTCTTCTTTCCTTCTTTTCTTCCATCTTCACCTGAATGCTCTCTCTAGCACTCCTCCTTTCTTTTCTTCATCCTCTTCCTCATTTCTTTCTTCTTCTCACCTTGGCTCACCTTCTTCTAGCTTTCTTTTTCCTTCTCCACTTATTTCTTCCACCACTACCGGCTGCTTCTTCCTTCCTTCTTTTTCTACCACCGAAACTCCCTCCTCTCTTCATTCTTTCTTCTCTACAGCAAGCTTCTTCTCTTCTGGCCAGCTGTACACACTACTACAGAAAGGCTAATAGTAGACGCCAAATCATAGACGGTTTTGTGAAACCGTCTGTAATGTACACTATTACAGACGGTTTTAATTTGAAGGCCGTCTGTGGTATTTGTGGCGGGAAAAAGGAGTATCACAGACGGTTCTTATTGCTGAACAGTCTGTGATACTAGAATATCACAGACGGTTTTTATTAAAAACCGTCTGTGATAATCTGGGATTATCACAGACAGTTTTTAATAAAAAACCGTCTGTGTTGTGTCGACTATCACAGACGGTTGTTGTTAAGAACCGTCTGGGAATGTTCACAGACGATTTTTCACAAGAACCGGCTGTGATGTCCCTTTGTCTGTCATATTCTAGATCAGAGGTTAATATATAAGTACACATTGCTTCTAATAACTTAACTACAGAACTACTGAGACAAGAGATCACAAATTAAAGGCAAATTTATTAATTTCACTTAGAGGCAAATTTGTTACAAAAGTCGCACAGGTAAAGAGTTTCCCAGATTGTATTCTTTTGGGCTTCGTAAGCTTCTTCTTCGACTTGGGGACTTGGAGGATCAGCCGCTAAATTCTCGAACGCCGTTAAGATTGCCCTTGTCCTCAGCACTTCCTCCTGCAGCCTGGGCAAATGATCAGCAGCATCCATAATGTCGTAGAGGATAGCATGAAAAGATTCCTCAGAATCTGCCGTTTCTGCTTGATCGGCAAGGCTATCCATCAGTCTCTGCAATGCGTGTAGAGCTTCTTCCGCATTGCGCACATTGTGGAGAAGAACCAGGGTGATGGCTGTTTCCCTTTCTTGAGCGGTAGCGAGACGCCTCCGTCGACGGCGGAGGATCAGGTCAAGCTGACGGATGCAAGAAAGTCGGGGAAGGAGAGCAGGGCGGGTGCGAAAAAGCTGCTCCAGATGCAAATTGTTGGCCGCCTGTGTAAGGTTCCTGCCGAACAATTCTTGATGAACAGATGAGAGGAAGGAGATGATCACAAGAACAGTAGAAGCCATGTTGTATTGTATATTGTATTGTACGTACGTAGAAGAGACCTGGATTAGGCGCGCATATTTAACCTTTAGCACAGACGGTTCGTATACCCAAACATTAATGATATAGACGCTTCGTATAACGATCGAGAGACGTTAACTAGACGATCGAAACGCGAAGCGTTCTGGCATCGAAACACGCGCGAAGCGTTCTGGTATGAAGCTTACCGTCTGTGATAATATTTATCACAGACGGTTTTTAATAAAAAACCGTCTGTGATAAGCTGGTTATCACAGACGGTTTTTAGTTAAAAATCGTCTGTGATAATGGCTAAGGCATTTATTGCGCTGCTCAGACCGCATCTGTCTTCATTTCGATCCAGATCTAGCCACTGATGCGCACTTTTTCACTCGGACGAAGACGTCGCCGCAGCCTCCTCCTCCTCCGTCGCCGCCTCCCCGAGCCCGTCGCCTCCTCCTCCTGCGTCGCCGCCTCCTCCGTCGTCGCCGCCTCCTCCTCCTCCGTCGTCGTCGCTGCCTCCTCCTCCTGCGTCGCCGCCGCCTCCTCCTCCTCCTGCGTCGCCGCCGCCTCCTCCTCCTCCGTCCCTAAGGTCACCAAAACCCTAAGGTCATCAAATCCCTCCCCGAGCTTCATGCTTACTGTTAGTGTTTAGGGTTGATGCTTGATGCTTCATACTGTTATGGTTAGTTGCTTAGTACATATTTAGGGTTGATGCTTCATGCTTACTGGCCAGATGCTTTCATGCTTACATTATTGGAAAGCATGGAATCTACTTTCATTGGTGGAGAAGATGCAGACACTACTACATGCTTCATGCTTACTGTTAGTGTTTAGGGTTGATGCTTCATGCTTACTGTTAGTGTTTAGGGTTGATGCTTGATGCTTGGTACATATTACATTGAGAGCATTGAGTATATGATCAAAGGGCATGAAGCAAGTAACACATTCTAGTGTATCCCGTTCAATGAACCGGATACACTAGTTTGTGTCATTTGCTTCATAGACCTTTGTTTAGGGACTTTGCTATTTGGTTTATAGTATTAGCAACTAAAGTAGGTGCTAGGATAGGCACATCACCCCCTCTCTATGTGATAACTTTCTCATCTTATCCTAATAGAACTTTGTTTAGAGACCTTGTAGTAATAGTATTACAAAATTCAAGGCAATTTTAGTACAAAAGTACAAAAAAAAAGAAATTCCCAGATTCTTCGGTGAGCAGCCGACATAGCCGACTTCTTCGGTGAGCGACTATCCATTTGCTTCTTCCCACTCCTTCTCTTCATCTCTGGTCTCTGGATCACGTACGCCAGTAGCGATGATTCAGTTAGATGGATCATCGCTACTGGCGTACGTGATCCAGAGACCAGAGATGAAGAGAAGGAGGGGGAAGAAGCAGATGGATAGTCGCTCACCGAAGAAGTCGGCTATGTCGGCTGCTCACCGAAGAATCTGGAATGTCTTTTTTTTGCACTTTTGTAATAAAATTGCCTTGAATTTTGCGGGAAAAAGAAGGACTTGATACATTGGTACATTGGTAAGATAGGCACATCACCCCCTCTCTATGTCCATATCACCCCCTCCCTTCTCCCCCTCCCCTCTACTCCTCTCTTGTCTTCCCATTTTTGCAGTGCCACCAGTAGCAGCCGGGCAACACATGTGGATACTACGTTTGCCAACATATGGAACTACTCCTCGATTCCTCGAGGCTCACCAATCGCAAGGTTTGTCACTCTTCCCATAATTACTTCATACTTATCACGTTACATATATATGCACATTGATATTCCTATCGACAGGCTGTGTCCATCCCGTCAACTGCATTGAAACAGTCTGATTTTGGAGGGATTCAAGGAGAGTTGGCGTACTTTTTGCTAACTCAAGTCATAAGGCCAGGAGGACGGTTCCACTGCGCACCATGATTTCTTATTGGTCTTATCACTAAGTGTAAATGCAGTGTAGATCTTTTGTAACTGTGCATTTGTTAATGGATATTTCATTTCAATTCAATTAATCGATTTGCGAAATGGATGCATGCTTTATGTTTGTGAAATGAAGTGCCATGTCAATTGGATGTTTTATGTCTGTGAAATGTATCTGAAAGCAAATAAGATGTGTGAATTGTATGTTTTTTGTCTGTGATTATCTGCTTGTTTCAGAGGGCATGGCTAGCATTCCTGAGGCTAGCCAATAAGATAAATATATGTATGGGTCGAAGGGAATATCACAGACGGTTTTTAACTAAAAAACGTCTGTGATTATCAGCTATCACAGACGGTTTTTACTCAAAAACCGTCTGTGATAGCCCATAATCACAAACGGTTCGAAAACCGTCTGTGATGACCTTCGATTATCACTGACCCATAAATACAGACGGCTCACAAAACCGTCTGTGATGACGTTTTCGAACCGTCTGTGATGACCTTTTCTGTAGTAGTGACACCAGCTCGGCTCTCACTTGCCTCCGCGCCACCGCATAGCTCGCCTACTACCTCCTCCTGCATGGCTCACTCCTGGCTCACCTCTGGCCACGCCTTCATTGACCTCCTCCAGCTGTGTCGTGGCCATGTGCACACATGCTCTGCTCCTTGCCGAGCCGCCTCAACCACCAACCTACCTTTAGCTGACCTCCTCCAGCTGCACACGCATGCTTGGCTCCTTGCCGAGCTGCCTCAACCCTGCTCACCTCCGCCAGACGCTGTCGAGCTGCCTACTCGCTTAAAACATCACGCATGCATAAACTAATGATAGAAATGGAATGCTCAGATGATGAGGAATGCGATGGTATGACATGCATTAAGGGATTTATGATTTTTGGTGGTGATCGAAAGGAGAGAAGGGGACTTGGGAGTGTGTTCTTATTCCTGGCTTGGGAAGATAACGCAGCTGGGTGGTGAATAGGGAGGAATGCTTAATGCTTCAGTTTGGGGGAAAAAGAAACAAGGGGAGGTAGGTGGCTGGCTGAGGAGATAAGGTTTGGAGAAGATAAGATGGTGCTATTCGATTTGGGTGTTTGGCTTGGGGAGAAAGGAAAATGACTGAGGCTATGTGGCAGGTTGGCTATGTAGAGGTGGTTAAATAAGAAAGCAAAATGTTTTGTGGGTTTGTTGGAGAAGACAGGAAAAGAGTGGTCTGCAAGCATTTCATCTCATATTGGTCAAACTAGAGGAAAGCACGGTGAGCGAATGAATGTATGACGACATGATTTTGGATGCACGCAAAAACAAGAAACCAAAACAATTAAATTTTGATGCAACCTTTCAAATAATTCAATTTAGTTATTTAAATTTTAATTTAGCATGACACTTTCAATAAAATGTTGAAATTTTTTAAAATACACCTAAACTTTTACGAATGGTCATTTTAAATATAAATAAATGGATTTAGGAAAAATCAAAATGTTACACTAGGACTACATTAAAAAGCCCATAACTTTTGCAAATGGAGTTCAATTTGGATGCCCTTGTACTTGTTGGAAAGATTATTCTAAGGCCCACATAATGGATAAGGTTCCATCTTCATAAATCTCATAGATCAATTGCTATATTTGAAACAATGTGTGTTAGACCTGGGAGCAACACATCTGGATTCTCTGTGTCAACCGCACTAGTCCAAGAAAAGCTAGTGCACATAGTGATAACAAGGATACATACCATGCATAATGATAAACTTTATTAATTAAAAAGAGTATGTGCCTTATGGCCAAGTTTTACATTTTTACGGCCCATAAGCCAAATTTAAAGGTAAATAATAGCGGAAGATAGTAAATAAAGCGAAGAAGCCCAACAACCTACTTATAGACAAATGACAGTAAGACGCAGCCTACTTGTTCTGATCCTCACTGTAGTCGAAGTCATCCTCCTCTAAGCAATAGAATTAATCAAGGGGGAGCACAAAAATGTACTCCTTGGCGCAGGGCTATGAATTCCCTCTTCTTGAGAGTAATGGTGCCAATAGGAACATGAGCCTTGCAAAAGTATGCACAAACTCATACCAGGTGATGACCTGTGCATTAACATGAGCGGCAGTGAAAGTGTCCCACCACTCGGAAGTAGGTCCGTTCAACTGATGAGAGGCAAATAGGACTCTCTCTCTCTCTCTCTCTTTGTCACTGCACTGGATGATGTCTAGCTACTTCCTTGTAACATCCCAAAAATCCACTTCCTGAAAAATTTAATTTCAAATTAATTATTTTAAAGTATTTGAATTTCATTTGGATTTATTGGCTTTTATTTGGTTTTTTGAGTTTTCTGGAATTTAAAACCTATTTTTAAAATTTAAAAAACATTTTAAGTTTAAAAATTAAATACCAACATTAGATGGAGATAATTTTATTAAGTCCAAAATGTCACCAGGAGCTTCTGTGAATTTTCCTGGAATTTTTGGAAGTATTTTCATATTTTTCTGAGGCTTAATTAATTAACTGTGTATTTCTGGAAATCTTAAAAACAGAAATAAAAATTTAAATCTCCTCCTCTACCCTCTGGCTACCACGTGGACGGCCAGATGCCGGCCGCGTCGCCCGCTTCAACCCGCCTTCCCCTCCTCTCGGGCCGCCACCTGGCCGGCCTGATGCGCGCCACCCCGCACTCTCTCTCCTCTCACTGCACCGTGGGCCCCGCCTGTCAGCCACCCGCGCCCCACTCCCGCTGCCGCCCGGGCCCGCTGGTCAGGCCCTTCTTCCCCGCCGCGTCACCTCTTTCCTTCCTTCTCTCCCCTTTCCTTCTTTGCTCCGGCCGACCGAATCCGTGCCGAATCCGGCCCATTCCCGCCGCCTCCTCTCCGGTTTGGAAACCCGCGACCGAATCCCCAAACTCTCACACCCCTCTTTCCTTCCGCGCCCCCTCTTTCCTTTCTTCCCCTCCCCTTCCTTTTTCCGACCGCCATCTCCGGCGAGAGATTGCCGCGCCCGTGCTCCCCCTCCGCCCTATAAAAGCCCCCCCTCGGCTCCGCCTCCCTCTGCACAACCTCTCTCCGCTCTGCCACCCCCTTCCCTAGCACCGTAGCGCTCCGCCACCGTGCTCCCTCTCTCTCCGAGCTCCGCCGCTCTCCGGCGAGCGATCGCCGCCGCCTCGGTCCTCCCCAGAGCCCGCCGCCACCACCTTGAGCATCCCCGCGCCCGTGCGAAGCTCCCCGACTCCTCGGCCGAGCCTCTCGCCGCTGGTGTGCCTTCTCCGTCGTCACCCAAGCTGCGCCGCCGCTCCTCCTCATCACCGAACCCCACCGACCCCATCTTCGGCATCTCTTCCGCATCCGGATCCATTTCCGGTCTTCCCCGAACCCTCCGGTCACCCCTCGCCGCCGGCACCATCGCCTCCATCCACCTCTGCCCGAACCCCTCCGGCAGATACCTCAAAAGGTATAATTACCCTTTATGGGTAAGAAACACCCGAGAGCTCAGACGGTTACCAGCGCTATCTCTTCCCCCTGGCTCCCTCGGCGCTCGTTCGAGCCCCGGCTCCGCACGCTGAGGGTTGAGCCATTTCTATTATTTTTCGCTCTGACAGCTGGGCCCCACTCGTCAGCCTCTGTCACTGTGGGCCGGCTGACATCTGGGCCCCGCCTGTCAGTGCTTCTACTGGCATGTCACCCTGGGCACAAAAAACCGAAAACCGAGTACCGAACCGAATTTACCGAGAACCGAACCGAAAATACCGAAACCGAAAATTTCGGTTCTAGGTTCGGTTCCAGGTTCTCAGGAACCGAATTTACCGAGGAAATTCGGTTCGGTGCCTCGGTTTACCGAAATACCGAACTACCGAAATATTATGTATTTGTGGCTTTTTCTCTGTATGATTTGGCACTTATTCTATATGAAATCATGTTACATTTATGTCAAAATTGGCTATTGAACTTGATGTTACATGCTGCTGTACCCTGTTCGGTAATTTCGGTAAATACCGGAACCGAACCGAAAGAACCGATACCGAATTTCTTCGGTACCGAGTTTTTTCAGGAACCGAACGGTACCGAGATTCGTAGGAACCGAATTTGTATGGGTACCGAGGAACCGAACCGATCGGTTCGGTAGTACCGAATGCCCAGGGTGACTGGCATGTGGGTCCAGAGCCTCTGGGGACCCACCTGTCAGTGGCCAATAGCACCTGTGGCCACTGACAAAGGGGTCCCACTTGTCAGTGGCTGAGCAATAGGCTCACTGACATGTGGGTCCTACTGGCCATAGACTCAGAGATTAAGCAATAAAAGAAAAGATTAAAATGTAAATTCTGCAGTGGGCCCCACCTGTCAGAAATTTAGCAATTTTTGGATTTATTTGAACTGAGATCTTTAAATAAGCATAACTTACTCATTTTAGCTCCAAATTGAGCCGTTCAAATTTCTAAATTTTTCTAAATTCATAAGCTATCCAAATATACCCTATTTTCGAATTTTCGAATTTTATTTGAATTTTGCTTGTATTTATTTGCTTTGTTCATTTGTATTTTGCGCGTAGAATCCGACGTCACCGAAGAGTTTGTCGAACCGCAGCAAGAGGGACCAACCAGTGCACAAGAAGGCAAGTCTCCTTTGATCATTTTGAACCTATGTTTGAGAAATATTTTTAATTATTTTAAATTTATGTGCATCGCTATTTACATAGAACTCTAGTTTTGGTCTTAAGGCGTTAGTTAATCCAACCTTGTTATGCCCTCAATTGAACTTGAATGCCATGTACCCTTGCAACCCTAGTATCACCTTTGTCTCAATAATGAGAATTACATAATCCTTTGGTAATATTAGAACGGTAGTAAAATTCTTAGTCATGCTATTTAAATTCTTTTTGTAACTTTGGACTGGGAAATCGTATTTCATTCAACTGGTGTTTGTATTTAGAAATAAGTGGTGACTGGTGTTGCCACTGTGCTTTTAAAAATAAATAAAATGTAAAAGTTGGTTTAGACTGGGGCGGATGGTTGGTTTGGATTGGTGCGGCAAGCACGAGATCTTGTAAAGTGTATGTTTCGCCCTAGTCAATTAAGGACCGACGCTTTTGATTGTCCAGACTAAGCACTACCGTACAACCCCGAGTCTATATGGGTACGACCTAGCTGATTAAACCATGATAGTTTAGTTTAGGTGCCTCCAATGGAAAGTGGGTGCCAGGGATTTACTGGTTATTCACAGTGAGGGACAGGGATTTACTGTACTCATATGGCGCAAGAGGGGGCTTCGGACTGGGTGGATTTAACCCTTCTGTGGTGAAACCTCAGCGGGTGGTGTCTAACTAGACTAGAGTGAGGAAAAGGCTTTGTGATATTTTATCTGTGTCTCATGCCAAAGAAAGCATGGTGACTGTTAAGATAATCTATCTCTTGGGGTAAAGTTGTACAACCTCTACAGAGTGTCAAACTATTCGAATAGCCGTGCCCACGGTCAAGGGCGGGCAAGGAATGCATTCACATGGTAGATCTTTGGTTTTCGTTTTCAAAATAAAATTTTGGTATTCCGAGAGTGGAGGGAACTCTCGGAAGGGTATCCTGGCGGTTGGAGCCAGTGTGGGTGGATGTAACCCGCAGTTTTAAACTTTATCAGTTAGAGCAGGTTAATTAGTGTTGGTCTATAGACCCTTCACTATAAAATGCTTACTAGTTTTAGTTAAAATAATTATTTTGTTAGATTAATGCCTTCGAAAATATTTAATGTTATTTGAAATAAAATATTGCTTTGTGCAAAAGAACCATATAGCCTTCCTTTGTTAAGTCTTACATCTACTGCATTTTTCCCAAGACTTGCGGAGTACTTTATGTACTCACATGCTGCACTAAAAATCAACTCAAAGGATTATGAAGCTCAAGATGGAGACTACGAATACTTCGCGTGTGAATACGACGAAGGATTCCCGGAGTTTTAGGTTGCGCTTCCCCAGTCAATTGCCCGTGGCGCATTGATGGGTCTCCGCTAGATTTATTTATGCTTCCGCTGTGTTTTGTGAGTGTGCGAGGTCTTGAAACCTCAGTTGTAATAATGAGACCTTTCGATCAGTACTCTCTATTATTGTAATAAAGCGCTGTTGGTTATGTAATCATTTCTGTTTGACTGTGTGCACTAGCTTTGACCTGGGACTAGTGCTGTAATACACAGAGGGTCCCTAGTAGATTAGTCGTGCCTTGAACTTCAGCTACTGAAGGAGCTTTCACAAGCAGGTGGCCAAGTGTCCGGCTTGGATTCCATGGGAAATTTTGGTGGGGGTCTTAGCCATCTAAAATATTTGAGAAGAAAAAGAATAAGAAAACAATGTTAATAAAAGAACATAGTTAAGTAAAAAATGGGAGACATAAGTTTTTACGAGATTTTTATAATTATATTTTGTATTAAAATAGTCCTTATGGTGAATCAGTTCTACTCTAACTACAGTCACGTGTTAAAGTCAATATGGCTCTGATACCATCTCTATCGGACCTAGGAGCAACATATTTGGATCCTCTGTGCCAATCACACTAGTCCAGAAAAAGCTAGTGCACACAGTTGTAACAGGGATACATATAATGCACAATGACCAACTTCATTAATTAAAAAGAGTACGGACTTTATGGCCAAGTTTTACATTTTCACACCCCATAAGCCAAATATAAAGGTAAATAACATTAGAAGATAGTAAATAAAGCGGAGAAACCCAACAAGCCTTCCCACAGGCAAATGATAGTATGACACAGCCTACTCATTCTGATCCTCACCATAGTCGAAGTTGTCCTCCTCTGAGTAACAAAATTAAGCAAGTGTGAGTACAAAAATGTACTCCACAAGTTACACGAAAATACATTATTAATATAAGGACAACAAGTGAAGGCATAATAGGGTTAATTGAAAGAAAATCCAAATTTGAATGGATATAGTTAATCGATGTAAATTGCTGAATTTTAGTACAATAAGTAAAAACAATAATTTAAATAAATTAATACTGTTAGTGTAGGTCCAACCTAACACTAACCTAATCTTGGGTATCCCACCTGGACCATCTTTCTCTAAAAAGATTCCAACATTTCTATTTAAACTAATTTTTCAAAAACAAAGTCTGATCTGTGAAAAACTTTACTCAGATTGCCCATGACTATAACCACAGCTATCCAGGATAGTTCATACACTTTGTAGAGATAGTTCAACTTTACCCATAAGAGATAATCAGCTTGTAATGCCAGCCACAATACACTTCCTTCGGTGTGTGACTAAGTGATTACCACAAGCCATTACAATGCAAAGCCATTAACCTGATCATGCCTCTGCTAAGATTTCACCCTAATAAAGAATCCAATAAATCGGTGCCCACTCTTGTGCCATGCGAGACTTCTCGCGGCCTATGCCATGCACACATTCAACCTACAGTGAGACTTAGATTGGGACCTCACAAATTAGTTAGATATATCCTATACCAAACTTGTAGTAGTACGATATGGCTTTATAATAGTAGCTTACAGACCGGTCCTTAATTAACTTAGACAGACTTTCCACATACCCCTGGTGCTACCAAGCACCCACGTTGTGCAAGCAAACACCCACTACCTAATCATTTGCCTAAGTGTAAACCAGATTTTATATTTTATTTTTAAACATTTCATACACCTTCTTGACTCACCGAAATCAAGAATACATTTTTAATAATCATCATTTTATGTGAGAAGCTATCCCAAACCTAAAATTATCTCTAAGCATTATTACAAAATCCTCCAACTAATACTAGTGTACTAACCAGAGTTTTCTTCTAGGGTGACAAGGTGTTAAGTGTTCAATGTCAAATGTGGTCATAACAAGTAGGTGTTAACTAAGTATTTAAAACTGAAATTAAAATACATTTAATACACACAAGAATACAGAATAAATTAAACTAACATAATTTTATTTGCAAACTAGGATCAGCATGGTCAAGGTGTGTATCTTTCCTTGCTTCGTGGATTGTTGAGAGTCATCAAAGTAATACTCCTCGAACATGTCGCAGTATACACGTGAAAATAACTAAAATAAACCAAATCCAAAAAATTTAAATAAACTCCAAAATTCAAAATGAAGGCAGAAACGGATAGATTGGGATTTTAGATGAATTTAGAAAAAAGAATAGATTCATTTGGAGCTAGGATAGAGGAGAACAGACTCTTGGAAGTTTTGACGGACTCCTGAAAGTTTTGAAACTAAGAAAAAGATAAAGAAACAATTAATTGGAAATTTTGGATTTATTGTTGTAAACGAAAATAAATTTACGACGTCAGCATAGCATTTTTGAATTACAACTGAATTATTTTTTAAGGAGAAAAGGTTGGAGACACTGACATGTGATCTTGGGTCTATGGACTGGGTCCATAGGCATTGCCAGGTCCATAGTGGACCAGGTCTATGCTTGTGTGGTACGGTGGATTGGCTAGCGAGCTTGGACTAATGTGGTGCAACACATGATGCCACGTGGCTACCATGTTGGACCTGTGTGTTGATGTGTCACAGCTAGCGATGGTGGCACATGGGTGCCGAGGGTAGCCAGAGCTATGGTGAGTGGCAAGGGCGGTGGGGGGTGCAAATGAAAGAGGAATTCATGGGGAGTTGATCAGTACATGCCTGGTTACCGGAGAGGATCGAATGGTGGCTGGCGATGAGAGGGAGGCGGTGGTGTCGATGCTCTGGCGAAGGGTTGTTTCAGTAGCATTCCTTAATAGCGGAGGGGTGGATTTGACATCCCAAAATTTACTTTAATTTATTTGGAATTTATTGGATATATTCCAGAATTTATCTTCCCACTTTTTAATTTGGCCTAGAGTAAAATCTAAAAACATTTATATGTAATTGTGGTCAAATTAAGTTTAATTTATTTTTGTTGAGTTCCTTGCATTTCTAGAGTTTTTAGGAATTTTTTGGGATTTATTTGGAGTTGTTTTTGCTATTTTCTAGGCTTTTAATTGCTTTTCGAGGTTTTCTAAAAAATCAAAGCAAAATTTTAATTTTTTATTTTCCCGCCCCCATTCCTAGGCTGACGCGTGGATAGCCCAGATCGCCTCCCGTGCACCCCGACCCAGCCCCTCTGTCCGGCCCTTCCCCTCTCTTTCTCTCTCCTCTGCCAGCCCCACCTGTCAGCCCTACCACCTCTCTCCCCCTCTCTCTTTGCCCATGGGCCCCCTTCCCCATCTTCTTCCTCCTGTTCCCCCTTCTCTCCTCGACCATGCCACCTTGGCCGTTGGCTGGCTCCGGCCTTCCCGCCCCCTTCTTCTCCCATGTGCCAGCTGCATCCCTATCCCTTCCTCCTCTCGAACACCTCACACCGACCCAGCCTCTCTTGTGCCTGCGCTCCTCCTTATCCCTTCACAATGACACCACCAGCCCCAAATCTTTCGGTGAGCAATTAGCACCAGCTCTGCCCCGCCGTGCCACTATAAACCCCCCAACATCTCTACCTCCTCCCACACCACCCCTTCCTGCCTCCCTTCTCCTCCCCATGTGCCCCAAGGCCCTCGCAGCGTGTTTCCTCTCCCTCCAAGCTCTGGCGGTGCAACGGCAAGCAATCGTTGCCACCTTAGTCAGCCACGAGGCTCACCGTCCCCCTCTTCGACCTAGCTACATTAGGGTGAACCCTGGCCACCCCTTCTCGGTCCTCGTGCACCACCAAAGCACCGTCGCCACCATCGCCCGAGCCGTGCTACAACCTTTTCTTGCTGTCGGCCATCCTCAGTCTTCTCGCTAGCCCGCACAAGGTATAATTTGGTTCCCCTCAGTGCCCTCTTCCTTTTGCACCACTAGCCAACCTTCGCCATGGCCTCTACCGCCGACAGCCATAAGGCCCTGAGCGCTGCCCCTCACCAGTCGTGCCACATCAGCATAGGCCAATGTGATGGCCAACGCGAGCGCTGCACGAGCTGCTCGGTCAGCATGCATCCCCCATGGTCCATGGACCTGGTCCACGAAGACCAGGCCCCACCTGTCAACCCCACAGACGAATTTTTCCTTGAGAAAATAATTTGGCTGAAAATTAAACTCCATGCTGATGTCGTAGTTCCTATTTTTCTTTAGAAAAGTAACTCTAGAAACTCCTCTTATTCAATTTCTTTAGGATTTAAATTTCTAGGAGCTCGTTCTCCTTCATTCTAGCTCCGATTGAATCCATTCAAATTTCTAAGCTCATCTAAAATCTTGATCTATCAAATCTATAATGTTTTTAAATTTTTTGGAGTTTATTTAAATTTATTTGAGTTTAGTGGGCTATTTTCACATGTAGACTACAACGATTCAGAGGTATTCTTCTACGACAATTTGCACCAGTCCGCGAAAAAAGCAAGTTGCACACCTTGACTATGTTGATCCTAGTTTGCAAATAAAATTATGTTATTTTAAATTATATTGCATGCTTAATTTTATTCATAGTATTTTAAGTTTCCATTTGACATTAATTAATACGCATTTGTTATGAGACCTTTGGCTTTGCGAAATCCTATACCTTGTCACCTTAGAATAACACTCTAGTGCACTAATATGACTAGAGAATTTTTGTAGCAATTGCTTAGATCTATATAGATATAACTGTGGCTTGGGATAATATTTTTTTAAATGAAATGATGAGCTTTTAAAATGTATTCTTGACTTCGGTGAGTCAAAAAAGTCTATGGAATATTTTAAAATACAATATAAAACTTTGTTTTGACTTAGGCAAATGATTAGGTGGTGGGTGTTTGCTAGCATACGTTGTTGCTCGGTGGCTCAACATGGATGCTAGGCACAAGGGGTATGTGGGAAGTGCCTAAGTCAATTAAAGACCAGTCTACGAGCTACTGCTACAAAACCCTATTGTACTACCACAAGATTGGTATGAGACAATCTTAGATGACTAATTAGCAAGTCCCAACCTGAGTCTCGGTATAGGCTGAATATGAGCACGGCGTAGGCCATGAGAAGTCTCACATGGCACAATAAGGGGCCCTGATTTGGTGGATTCTTTATTGGGGTAAAACATTAGTGGGGTCGTGGCCAGGTTGACAACTTTGCTTTATAAAGGCCTTGTTATGATTACTCAGTCACATGCTTACGGAAGCATGTAGTGGCGACAACAGGACTTAACTATAGGAAGCATGTAGTGGCGATAACAGGACTTAACCTTATCTTATGTTTAAAGTTATACCACCTCTGCAGAGTGTATAAACTATCCTAAATAATTGTGCCCACAGTCATGGGCATGTTGAGTAAAATTTTCCATGAATTAAACTTTGGTTTTCATAAAATGGTTTTAGACAGAAATGAGGAATCTTTTTGGAGAAAGATGGTCTAGGTGGGATACCTGTGGTTAGGTTAGTGTCAGGTCAATGCCTGAACAAGCGGTATTATTTTGTTTAAATTATTGTATTTACTTATTGTGTTAAATTTCGCAATTTCATATCTACTTATTGTATTTCCTTAAATGTTGCTTTACGCTCAAATAACCATATACGTCTTCCTTTGTTAGCCTTACATTATTATTGCATTTTTGTGTAACTTATGGAGTCCAACTTTGTACTCACCCTACCTATCTCTACTTAGAGGAGGACTGCTTTGACTACGGTGAGGACTAGAATGAGCTAGCCACGTCTTACTGTCATATGTCTGTGGCAGGCTCTCAGGCTTTGCTGTTTATTTATTTGTTTCCGTTGTTATCTTTCATTTATTATTTTGCCAATGAGTATTGATGATGTAAACTTTGGCCATAAGGACGTACCCTTTTATTTAATAAAATTTGTCATTGAGTTTGATACGTATCCCTGTTACCATTGTGTGCTCTAGTTGATCCTGGATTAGTGCAATTTACACAGAGGATCCGGAGTCATTGCTCTGGAGTCCGATAGTGGACGAGGTCGATGATGAGACGACGAAGCTCCTGCTAGTGATGGCGAAGCTTTGGGAGGCTGGGAGCAGTGGCAATGCCTCGCTGGAGTTGTGCCGGTGGTCAAAGTGGGGAAATGCAGTGCTACAGGGCTCTGGTGCTTGAGAGACGCAATGCGAGGTGGGGTGAGGCAATTGCTAGGGTCTATTTATAGCCTAGGGGGCGCACGAGCGGAAGTAATTGCTCACCAGATTTGCAGTGGTGGGATTTTAGGAGGGGAGGATATTGCAAGGGGGAAGGGCTGGAGAGGAATCTAAGCGCGGAATTAATGGAGTAGGATCACGGTGGTGGAACTTCCCATAGGGGCGTTAGCAAAAGAGGAAAGTGGAGGTGGGATTAGAGTTGGACTTGACGGCAACACATGGTAGAAAGAGGGAAATGGGAGGAAGAAGAAAGGAAAGAAGAAGAATGGGGACTGATCGGTGGGGCCCGCGTATCAGGGAGTTTAAGAGAGAGGAAATGGTGTGGGAAGAAGGCGGGCTGGCACGTGCGGGCCATGCGGGCTGAGGCTACGCGTCGGGCATGGAGACATTGGGCCTATGAAGGTTTCTGCACAAGAGACTTTTGAGGAATTTAAATGAATTTTCAAATTAAATAAAAGCTAATAAATTAAAAAAGGCATAGAAATTGGCAACTAAAGGTCAAAAAATTCTCATAAATACTACAAAGCAAGGGGAACTCAAGAAAAATAAAATAAATTCTACTAGGCTACAATTAAACATAGGGAGTTTTTTCCTAGCTTTAGGCTTAAGTAAAAAGAAAAGTAAAAAGGAAAAGAAAATCCAGAAAAACTAAAATAAACTCAAATAAATAAAGAATAAATTTTGGGACATTACGATGTGGCGGTCAAAAATTTATGTTGCCTTTAGATCTATATTTCTTTTTTTGTCCGTATAAGAGTACAATTCTTGTTTAGGTGTTTTAGGAAGGTTATATAGCTAAGGGGTGCACCCCATGTAATGGACGATGTTGTGGTTACAGACCAAACAGAGAGATGGTAGTATGGTATTGGAGAGTTAGGTGAGCAATGCTTGGGGACTTCCCCATGGCCTGGATGGCTTATATATATTCACATGGGGAGTATTTTTACAGTTATGTCCTTACACCCAAGTATCCCTCTCAAGGGCATTTATGTCATTATACATGTTCTATTTTGGGATTTACAACCTTCTACAGGCTGGCTGGGCTTAGGTAGGGGCCACCCCAACAACAGGAGCCTCTCATAGTGAATGGCTTCGCGGGCCGAAGCCATTTGGCCCCATCCGTCCCTGCGGCCTGTGACCTTCTGTGATCTTGATTATGGCTTCGCACCGAGGATGCGGGGTCGAACTGGTTGCCGAAGCCATCTTCGACCACAGAGTCCTTTAGCCATGGAGTTGAAGTTGCCGGCGGAGCCGCCTGGGCGAGTCGAAGCCGAGGTGAAGCTGGGCTCCTTCTGTGGACATGTTGTCGAAGGGCGGGGCAGGTCCGCCCCACGTGCGTGATGCCAAAGCCGAGGGCGGGCTCGTCCCACAGAGACGAACTCGAAGCGAACACGTTGCTGAGGTGTTTTCCAAGGTCATCCTATAGACGCGAGTTGACACACGGTCCGATGGCTCGTAGCTTGAAGGCGATGTTATAGCGGCGCCGAGGGTCGCGCCGACTCTGAGGTGTCGTGGGAGGACGCGTGGCATGGCACGATTGGTAGGTCGTGGGCTGTCAGGCGTTGTGCGCGCACACGCAACCTGCGGCCTACCGACAATGCATTAATGGCCCCGAGAATTGCGCCAACCGCTGGTGCGTGATGGAAGGTGAACCGTGTCACACGGCTGCATGATTGTCGTCATTCGTTTGTTCCCGAGGGAGCGGATGCGTGGCAGGGCATGATTGGCGCGTGGTGAGGCGTGAGGCGCACCACCACGGCGCTTCACCCTCCGCCGGTTGAACTGCCACCGGTTGCGCTTCCCGGTCGGGAGGTTGACGGGTATATATACCCTACTGGCACCGTGGCATCGTCCTTGTATGCGATCCGTTAGCCGGGTACAGCTGAGATGATGTTGTTCCTAGAAATGGGCCTTCTTCAGTGCATCTACATTCTGTAGCGGCACTGTTTCCTAGCAGGATTGGCGCCAACAACGCGATCAGAGAATGTTGATGCACTGAAGGAGGCCTATTTATGGGTACTCGATTGAAACTTATCGCTGATGACCAATCACGCTTCCTGGTAGGGGTTGCGGGCCATCGCGCAAACTCGAGGTCGAGGTGGCCTCCATCGTCGTTGTACAGATTCGACCGGAGCGGGCTTCGGAGTCTTCGCACGGACTGAAGATCGGAGGGCAACGTGGTGCCTCGCGGCTCAAGGACGGTGTGTTAATGGCATTGTGGATTATGCCGGCGTTTGCACGTCTTCAGACTGCACCTGTCGGAGGCGGTTTATCGAGGTGAAGCCAAGTCTGCATCCGACCTTGCTCCATGGATATTATTTGTGAAATGTTAATTGCTTAAAGTAAAATATTTAGAATGTTAGAAGCGAGATACGGAGCTGCCTCTCGTGTGTGAGGCCGAGTTGGTGGGCCGATTTGACTCTACGGACGTGGGGTCAGAGTAGGTGCCAGAGTCATCCCGCTGGCTCGAAGTCGAGGTGGTCTTCGGGTTCTCCGTATAGACTCGTTGTCAAGGCACAGCCGGGTGGCTCAACGGTGTTGCTTTATTACGCCCATAGTGCGACGGTAATCGTAGGACATTGCGGTACACGCCCGGCACGTCTTGCGCTGCGCTTTCTCCCGATGGGGTAGGGCGCGTGGCTGCACACGACGGGCGTTCCGCCGTAGAGTCACGCAGGGTCGAAGCCAAAGTCGGAGTCGCTCCGCGGAGGTCGAGTCCACGCCGAAGTCGAAGTCAGAGTGATTGGTTAGTGGCCTGCTGACACTGCATTGATGGCCCCGAGGATCGCGCTAACCACTGACGCGCGATGGAAGGTGGGCCACATCGTGCGACCTGCATTCATTCCCGAGGGAGCGGACGCGTGGCAGGACATGATTGGCGCGTCGTGCGCTGTCAGACTACCGCACGACTGCAACAGCGTGCTTCGCCCTGATGGGGCGGGACACGTGGCAGCGCGGGATTGGCGCGTCGTGCGTCCATTTCTGATAGGACGGGGCGCGTGTGGGCGTCTGCGCCACTTCAGCTTCCATCGGTTACGTTTTCCAATCGTGGGGGAGGTGAGCGGTTCGACTTCTATCGGTTGCGCTTACCGGCGGTGTGGGAGGTAAAGGGGCTTTATATACCCCTTTTGGCACCCCGCCGGTGCTCTCCTTCGCATACCTTCTGCTCTGTTGCTCTCTTGCGCACTGTGCTCTCGCCTCCTTTGCTGTCACGCCGTATTCGTCGCCGCTTAGCTCCCAGAGAACAATGGCCCGCGGTGAAGAATGTGCTCAACGGGCCGGTGTTGGCGTCTCATCCAGGCAGTCGCCACTGATCGAGGTGGATTACGCGCTAGAAGGGCGCAAGCCATCGCTGGTGAACAAGCGGTGGGTGGCGGAGGAGAAGATGGACGGTCCGTGCTCCCGTGTCCTCGGCCAGACCCTCGCGACGGAAGAGATAATCAAAATGCTACTGCCTGAAGGGAAGCTGTCAGACCACCGCGTGGTACGTTTGCCAGCCACTGACAAGATGGAGCCACACCCGGAAAAGTCGGAGGCAATTGTCTTCGTCGCATATTTTGAAGCCGGTCTTCGAATCCCAGCGGCCATGATCATCGGCGATGTCTTGCGGACCTTTGACCTGGAGCTGGCGCAGTTGACCCCGAACGCAATAGCCTGCCTCGCTGTTTACAGCTGGGCGCTGCAGATGGAGGCGTGTTGGCCTAGTGCCTCACTGTTCGTGTTCCTCCATGACGCACGGTGCCAGCCGAAGAAGCTGGAAGAAGGGACATTTTCCAACTTCGGTAACGTCAACTTCGTCCTTGTTGGACCGAAATGGCGACAGAGGGGGGTGAATGTCGACTTTAAAAACTTTCTCCCAAAAGTACTCACGGAGCGGCTCCCCTCCTCCAGCTACAAAAGCTAAGAAAGAGAGACTAAAACTCACTGGAAACCACAACAAAACATAGAAGAAGGAAAAGGCAAGAAAGAGGAAACAATCACCAGAAGGATATCTACAAAAACCCTCATGGCCGGTCAGACTGTAGGTGGCCGGGCGGTCTGACCGCTATCTTGCCGCTGGTCAGACTGGCCTGACCACTCCGGTCTGACCGCCATGTTGGCGCCGGTCTGACCGGCTACTACAATGTGGTCTGACCGCCCCTCGGATTTAGAGCTTAGCAAGGGCTGAAAATCAGACAACAGAGATGTAGTTTTTGCAGACTTTAAACAACATATCAATTTGAGTTTTTCCATTGATCATTTTGACCCAGAATAGCAAGGAAATGTCTTCAATAGCCAGAGGAACTAGGAGACCAAAGAAATCCAACTCATGACCAAAAATTTCAGATTTGGTGCAAAATCTGAAAACTACAGAGAGCAGCCTCAAAAACCAAATTACTTCCCGACCTTTAATCCTTTGGCCATGAAACTTTGAGGATAGCTAATTAATAGCCTCAGGACTCTAGATACCAAATTTAATGCCATCTCATGAAGGGAAACACGAAATGCATCAAAACCCTATAGATGAAGAACAAGAACAGAAAAACTGAAAAAGTGCAAATCTTTGATTCATTCACTTTGCTCTTGGGAAAATCCAATCAAATGATCTTGAGACCTATTCCCATCACTGAGCAACCCATTTTGCATCTCCACAGCAAGAAATCACTCAAAACACAAAAAGTGAGAAATCAAGCACAGAGAGTATCGAAGGCTAAACAGAGTGCATGGGAGAAAAACTTAGAAATTTCATTCCCAATCCAACGATTACAGAGGAGTCCCCATACACATGAACATTAGAACAAGAGGAATGATTACAAGACTCTCAATCCATCCTCACTCTCTCCCAAACACAAGAACACACCCACTCTCTACATGCTTCTTGGAGAGACACAACGTACAGAGAGGAGACACTACGAAGGGGACATACCCTGCTGTCTATCTCCACCCACTCTCAACCACTAAAGCCTAAAGCCAAAACAAACCTCTAAAGCTCATTTTGACTAAAGCAAGCCCTACCAACCTCTCAAGCCCTAAAATCCTTTTGAAATGCATGCAGCCACAAGGAGGCACCTCCTCCTTATATAGCCTTTGGCAAACGGATCTCCAACCCGTTACGCCCACTAAAACCCGAACGGAACTGCCTCCACCCGTGCAGCTTTGCGTTTTTACCGAAACGCCCCTCCTGCACCTTCCGGGAAGCTTCCGCGTTCCTTGTCGTCCAAGCCTCGCAACCACCTCGAGTCTCCGCCGTCTTCGACACATCCGACCATTCTGACCTCGACACCGCCCGTGTCTAGTCCGGTCACCCCGTGCCTCGCCACGACTCCGCCTCGACGTCCTGCAGCCATCACAGACAAGAAACACATCAAATAGCACCGCTCGACACATATAAACATAAATGCATTAATGAAACCACATTAAGCATGAGATAGCCCAAACCTGACAAGTCAATATAATATGCATCCTAACCACTTTGACCAGGTTTGACCAAGTCCAACCGAGCCCGATTGTACCACGCAACATCAAGGTCCAAACCATCCAAATCAAACTCGACTTTCCTAAACCGATGTCAATTACTCATCACACACATGGGATGACCTCCACATGGTCTCTCAATCATGCGGCCACAGTGTGGGAAGATCTTCCCTGCCAACTCGACCCAGACGAAGTGGGAACCAAACTAGATGAGGTAGTGGTTCTACCACCGCGTGGCGAGCGGCAGCGGCCTCGAGTGCACGGGTCGGCCAGTATCATTCAACACCTCACCAAGCGTGCCTATCGACGACGAGGACAGGCGGAGAGCGCGGAGGCTTGTGGGGATCATGCTCTGGTTCAACATGCGCGACCTCGCTGATTCAGACCTTGAGGCCAGAGCAGAGGGGGCAGTTGCGGGCAAGGAGTCCCTGGGTGGTACAAGGGACCAAGGGGGCGGCGGGGACGACCAGGAGGGCGAAGCGTCCTCACCTGCGCCGGTGGCTGAGGCTGAGGGACCCTCGCCCCGATCTCCAAAAATGAAGCAGCCGCAGACGCGGTCGCCTTCTCAGCCGGAGAGGGGGTTCACTGTGGCGGTCGGGGTCGCAGAGGTTCTTGCGTCCGATGAGGAGGTGATCCGGCCCGAGGGGTCACCCTCCCGGCCGCAGGAGGGGCCTGCCGTGGAGGTCGATGGGGTCAAGGGGGATGACTTCGACACAAGGGCCCTTCGGCCCGAGGAAACGACCGCCCCAGGCGACGCTGGTGTTTTCACGGTTCCTTGCGAGGCCAAGGGGACACCCTAACGGGCTCCGCCGGTTGATGCCGAGGGTGAGTTTGTCTCCCCTGTACGATCATGCGGGGCTTCCCTAAAGCTCTCTGACCATTGTCTTTTATTATTAGCGGAGGAATGGTCCCTTGGCCGTGGGCAACTTTCAAGGGACAGAGACGTTCCGGGGATGGCATCGACAGCCGGCGCCCTGGGGGTTGTCGTCGCGGAGGCCGCACGACCGACGTTGGTGGACTTTGTCCCTCAGCGGGAGATGTTGCGGGCTTGGCAAGGGGCCACGAAAAGTGTGGTCGCCAACTTGGATCGGTAGGCGCTGCTGGCGTGTGAGCCAAAGCTCCTAGAGAGCGCGCTAGAGGCCTCGGAGATGAGGGTGAGTGCTCGACTTCGGTGATGTTGCCGCCATTTAGGAACTTTGCTAATGACTGTGTTACGCAGACGCTCACCCTGGCTCGAGCCTTGCAGGCAGCACACGCCCGCGAGCGGGGGGCGTTAGAAGACCGGTTGCGGGCCGCCGAGGAGGCCCTATGCGTGGCCAAAGAGGCCCACTCCATCAAGGACGATCGCATTCGATTCCTGGAGACGGAGGGCGCGGAGGTGATCTCGGATGCTCAGGCGCTCGCGGCGGAAGCCCAGCGCGCGGCCGCCGAGGAACACGACGGCTTGCTCTAGCAAATCGCCGCACTGGAGGAGGAGAAGGGTCGCCTCGCCATGTGTCTTGGGGAGAAGGACAGGGCTTTGGGCGATGCCTCGGTGGCGGCATGGGATGCCATGCTGGCTCTGGAAGGCACCCTCAAGGACCTCTCCGTTGATGTGCCGCCTCGTGCCTTCAGTCCCGAAGACTTGTCGCAGACGCTCCATCGAATCAGGGAAGCTTCCGGCCTCGCTCTCAGCGCTGCCAAGGCCTTCGGTAACCACTGCTCCTCCGTGACCTCGCGCTTGGCCTTCACGGTGCTTCAGCACCGAGGCTGTCAACACATCGATGAGTTGGCCGACCCGCAACTGAAGATGCCAGCCGGGGCCGAGGTGATGTTGAGCGCCGTGCGCGCCGTTCGTGGCACCGTCCGGGCCTTCCAAGAGCATATTTGGGGCTACATCTTGGAGGCCGCGGCGAAGGTAGCGCTACGACGGACCCTTCACGGCTAAGGGAACTTGGGCCAATGGCTTGATGAAGTTCCCCGGCGCAACGAAGATGGTGCCGCAGCCCCGGGGCATGGCGCGAACCCACAAGTGTGATGCCGGGGTTTAAGATGTAGGAGTGTGTTGCGGTGTATGTGTTTTTTGTAAGCTGGGGCCCTACGGCTCCCCTTTTTTTTGTAAACACAAATTCACATTCAATTAAAAAAACTTGTCCAACTAATTAATCGTATTGTAATAAAATATGCATATTGCTTCGTCGAATACAAATACGGATAGTCCGGATAAAATAACATTCCAAATGGTAAATGTCCATATCATATTCGCATCCATATTTTTTTATGCGAATTCGAATACGAATACGACTACGAATATGATAGGAAATGTTAATCGGGTGAAAAAATCTATATCATATTCGCATCCTATCAAATATGATAACGGGATAATACGCGCATGCACTCTTCACCCCTAGGTATAGCAGGATCAAGAGTTGGCAGATTTTTTAGAAAGATCCTCTTGTTTATATTAATAACACAAGATTACAAGTACATAAATACCCGATTGTTACATTGAAAACCTAGAGAATAATCCAATGCATGTGTTGCACTTTATCTTTCTCGTCGGAGACTCCAGATCCTACGACGGCGATATGATTACCAGCGATCATGGCAGCAAGACGTAGATTGGATCTCTATAGATGAGTAGGACTTGCTCGCCGGTAGTGGTGTTATTCGTCGAAAGAACACTAAGGAGATTTATGTGTATCCAATTCAGCACAATGTTATCTCCGGCGTAGACGCAATTGTTGTAGCCAGAGTGAGTTGGTCCAATAAAACTCGTCACAATTAAAGGAAATCCGAAGGAAGATTCTGAAACTAGAACAACAATCTAGAAACAAAAAGAAGAAATTGAAGAAATAAAATGTTATTTCTAGAAATCAACGATATTCCACACACTCAGGACCGATGAGGACATCTGAGAAGAGGAGAGAGTGGGACCAATGGTGGCATCATGGCTGGCGGCGATTGCTGTCTTACTATGGAGAAAATTGATACTTTGCCATCTTATTCGGTGGACTTCGATAAAATGCCACTCCCTAGAATGACCACTATAAAATGCCACTCTTAACATTGACACTTTGATTACTTGCCATTTTGAGGGTTTTTTAGGATTCTTAATTATTTTTTAACCATTTTCAGATTATTTGCCATGGGAAAAGACACATTTACCCTTAGGCCATTTGCTTAGAGAAGTGTTCAGCTAACCATTACAAATCAGAACATGAGCCATCCATCCCAGAACAAGACAGAATTTGCAACAAAAACAACAGAGAAGCACAGACGGCCAGTAGACTTTCAGAGTTCATACACAATGGCTTCCAGGAATGGATACAATGAGCGAATCCCAGAAGAACACTGCACATGCTTGCCCAGATCTTGTCCAAATTCAGATTCAAAAAGACTATCGCGTTAGTTAGGATATCCTGGTTTCTTCTGCCCCTTGTTCCTTGTACTGTTGTTACTGTCAGTGTCAGGTACCAAGATCACAAAAGGGGAGTCGATGAAACTGTAATTTCAAATAATATAGAGGCGCAATAGTTGTATTACAACATAATCATATGGTATTACACAGCACAGCACAGCACAACCCAATAAACGAATGATATTCCATCCCCGCATATAGTGAAGCAAAACACCCAGAACTAATTTTTCTCTCAAGAACTCATAATTCTCGGTTCTTCTCACCTCCAAAGACCCCTCATTTCAGAAACGTAGCATATCTTTTGGCGGATCACACCTGGAAGGGCCACGGCCAGTTGCCGGCGCCGTCCTCGCCGCCGACCTTGGCGCTACGGCGCAGCGGGTTGCCGCCGCACTCCCTGTCGACGTAGGCGTGGTACCTGAGCACGAAGGCGGGGGCGAGCGCGACCCACTCGAGGCAGAAGATGGCGACGCCGAGCCCGCCGACCATCCGCAAGATGACGGCGCCGTCCTCCTCGCGGACGTAGGACCTGAGCCCGTCGAAGAGGAACTCGTCGGTGCGGGAGAAGGCAAGCACGGCGGTGGCACCCTGGAGGATGGAGACGACGACGGTGCCGGCCATGTGGGCGGTGTAGACGCGGCCACGGGGCGGGTCGGTCGCCGCGATGACGGCGCACCTGGCCACCGAATAGGATGGCAAAGTATCAATTTTCTCCTTACTATGGGTTATGGGTTGTCCTTGGATTGTCGTGTGACTCCGCTTGCAGTTCGAGAGTTTTGTGGGCTGGTTGCCGGGTTGGTTGGGCCTGGAGGGCTGGAATAACGCGGCGCGAGCCGGGACGAAATTTGTCAGTGGAAGCACGATTGCACGAAGTAGTAGTTGCCGTGCACGAGGGAAAGAAAACGGGTTAGAACGTGTGGAGTTAGCTCCGAGTCGGACCACAAAGTTTACACAGCGGCGCACAACTAGAGTTGAGGATCCCCCTCCCTCCCAGCCACGGAGGTGATAGATCGTGAGGAGGACGTCTCCACTCTCCAGATCCATTTTTTCACAAGGGGACTTGGGGTTTGTGGCTGAAACAGCGAGGGCCTTGGGTATATGAGGAACTGTATGATGGAATACTGTAATCAGATAGGAGTGAATGATTGACGCCGTTTTTTTGAATCTCGTGACAGTCGGTGAAAATTTCGACCGCTCTACGGTAAATCGTCTAATCAATCACTTAGCGCACAACCGCTTGATCGATCGATCTGTTCAACCGCTTGCTCGATCGCTTTATTGATCACTCACTGTCGTGAGATCGAATCCACCTACAATCACCAGCTGTGGCGACCCAAGTCATTATCATGGGGTAATAACACTAGTCAATGGATTGTTACTTGTCATTTTGGTAGAACACCGCATTTAACAAGTAACAAGCCAAATCAGAGTAGCTGCAATAGAATAATAATTAGAGACTGAAAGTACAATATCTATTACAATCCATAGATAACTTAAGATCAGGCCACCTAATTGTTTTGCACTATAACCATACTTGTTGTTCAATACAAAACTAAGTGCTACATCAGGGGAAGATACATATTTGCTTATGATATAGTACCCGTCTGTTCCAATATGACAATCTAAAGATTGTCTACTCCCAGCCGTCAAATACGGCCTCCACCTAGTCATCATCTGTGATCTCATATCCTGGGGTGTCCTCATTATCAAGCCCACTCTCTTCAAAACCCAGATAATCCCCTGCTAAGTATGGCTCTGAAAGAGGGAGATTTAATAGTAAGAGCGAGTACAATGTACTCAGCAAATTTATAAATAATGATGCAATTTTATCCATACTTCTGTCCGAGTTATACCTAATTCAGCTTCCAAAAGACACAATATAAGTTTTAAAAAGTTGGCAATGTTTTAACTTATGAATTTCTATCAATCATTCTGGAACAAGAGAAACACCAGTGTTTTTTCGTAGACTTTTATCCAAGAGACTGGTATGAATTCATGATTTTTAGTACTTCGCAGACTTGTATCACTTTACCCATAATTATTATGAATTCTTATGGACACTGGTCATTCGCATTTCCTTTGATGTGACCCCAAATTTAGAATACAGAATGTTTTCTCAACTATTATTACTATATCTCCATTCGGCTATAAGGTCATTGGTCGAGCAGTTCTGAATACTCGACACTTCACATACGCTAATATAAGTGACTTGGGACAACCGGTTTTTCCTAGCGGTCCGAGCCCCTCTCCTAATTTATTACTTACCCAGCATGGAGATAGTAGTAATAAAAGGGAGTAACCTGTTCCACCCATTCAACACGGGAGTATGGTTGATATTGTTTTACGGTTCATTTCAGAATGAAGATTGTTTCCTAGTCCTTATATAATAACCATATGTAGAGGGTCTCACCTGCCTTTGAACTCATAACCAAAGCACCCTCTACCCTCCTTTATTATTTGCTTTATACCACTACTCATCCAGTGGCCCTGTCTCTTTTTCAATGCTTGTCATGTTATCCATTCTTCTAATCAATTGCTTTTCTTTTACAAATTACTTTTAATGCAGTATCCAAAATTTTGGAAATAACTGCGTCAAAACAAAATATTTTCATGAACCACAGCAAGCTTGACAACCAACTTTACTTGTCTGACTGAGATGTAGTGACTTTAGTGGTTGTTTGGGCAGTCTCCTTCCCTAGAACCAAATCTCCTCCTGCATTATTCTAAGATAGAAAATTCCCAGTTTTAATTTCTAATTATATTTTAGATAAAGCAACAATCCTTGTTAAATCTGTAACCTTTTTGGTTCTCTTAATATGCTTATGGATATTACTTACAGAGTATGTTTCGTTAATTATTTTCTTATACATTTTAAATTGGTACACACACACACACACACACATATATATATGTGTGTGTGTGTGTGTGTGTGTGTGTGTGTAATTTACCTTGCTATTTATTTATTTCCTTTACTGTTTATTTCTGGGCTGAACCTCTTTTGAAATTTATTTACTTAATCTAGCCCACTCGGCCCCCTACCTAGCTCGAGCTGAACCGACCCGCACGGCCCATTTAGGTGCCTCGGCCGTATGACTTCGGCCGATGCTAAACAACCACTAAACTACCAACTTTACTTGCCTGACTGAGATGTAGTGACTTTAGTTGCCACCTTCCATGACTAAAGTACATGACATCTTCCATGTATCTCAATTAAAGACGTATCTTCGAGTACCCACGGAGCAAGCAGCACTTGAGACCCTTAATTTTCAAGAAGACCTCACCTATAGGGAACAACCAATTAGGATCCTTGTGACAATAGAGTGTTAGACTAGGAGAAAAAACTCTTCATTCCTGTAAAGTTTAATGGAGCAATCACTCACAAGATGAAGCAATGTGGGAGCGGGAAGAAGATCAAAATACCAACCTTCCCCATCTTTATGCTAGCCAGTCCAAATCTTGAGAATGAGATTTATCTTAAGGGGTTAGAGCAACTCCAAGAGGAGAGCTAAATCGTTTTCTAAAGGTAAATTTGGCTATTATTGGAGAAAAAACGTCTCCAATAGACTCTGTAAATGACTCTCCAAATTTAGTAGCTCTCCATCCCTCCTCCTTCGCTCTCTATTTTTGGATAGCCTGTCTCGCTCGCCATCCAACCTCTTGGCGCGGTCGGTGTTTCCTTCCCGCGCGTTGCGCCCCATTCCCGCGCGTACGCGACCCACCGCGCGCCCTCTAGTTCTTCTTCTGCGCGCCTCTGCTGCTTCCGCCGCCGGCTCGCAGGGCTCCTTCCGCCGCCAGCTCGCAGGGCCTCTTCCGCTGCCCGCACGCATCTTCCGCCTGGCGCCCGCTCCCCCTGCAAGCGCCGCCATGTCCCTGCTGCCGCATCCTCGTGTTCCAAGCACCGCAGATCCCTACCGCGAGGACCTTGTGGATTTGGATTGGATGGAGAATGGAGGGGTCGGTGGCCAGGCATCGCAGATCCCTTTCCCAGATGTCGGCCAGCCGCCGCAGTTCCCCTACCCAGATGCAGCACAGGGCGTCGTCGAGGCTGCACCCGCGTGGCTGGACGAGTCTACGGCCGTACGGCGGTCGGAACCAGCGGCCAGGACGACGTGAGAAAGCTTGGCCGAGCGGACGACGAGGTCTTCGCGATGGATCCGAAAAGACGAAAGGTCCTGATGACGTGGCAGGTTTGAATATGGAGAGTCCCAGTTTAGATAGCCTGTTTGAGTAGTCTAGTTTTTTGGGTGATTCATTTTAGAGAATAGCTAAATCATTAAATTTAGATACTTCTTTTGGCAAATCTCTTGGAGTTGCTCTTAGCTTTGTAACACCCCAAAATTTTATTTGCTTTTTATTATAATTTATTAAAATTTTCTAGTTTTTCTTTTAAAATATAGAGCAAGAAAAACCTAAATTGTGTATTTCTAAAGGCCAAATAAAGTTGATTTTATTTTTGCTAGGTTCCTCTTGAGTTGTATTTTTTTTAGAATTTTTTAGAATTTGTGGAATTTATTTGCTACTTTTTAAGCCTATTTAGCGTTTCTTGGCTTTTCTAAAAATCAAAAAGGAATTTTAATCCCCATTTATCTCCCAGGCTGACACCTACATGGCCGGGATTGACCTTCGATGCCATGTGGCTCATCCCATGTGCTCGCTCCACTCCCTCTCTCTCTCTTTCCGCGCTGACGGTCCGGATGCATCCGATTGACACGCGTCGCCCATCCATCACTCCCGCTCGCCCGCCTCTCTCTCTCCTTTCCTTTGTCACTAACAATGGGGCCCACCCATCAAGCCCTTCTCCCACCCTTTCCTTCCTTCTTCCTCCGACTGCTGCCATGGCCGTGCTCCCCGAGCTTCAGTGCTTCAGTTTCCTTTTGTTTTCTCTTGGCGTGGGTGGCCATTAAGACCCCCTAATCATGCCGCACTCACCCCACCGTCTCTCCCCCTTTAATCGCAGATCCACTGTGCCACACTGCCTTTGGCCGCCATAACTCCAACGAAGAAAATGCCATCCGTTTCCTCTCCCCCAAGCGCTATAAGAACCTCCACGAGCACCCCCGGTTCATGCCGCACCTTGCCCTTCCCTCAGTCTCTCCTCATGTGTGCCCGAGAGCTCCCGTGTCATGAACCTCCTCTCATTGGCCTCCTAAGAACTCCGATGAGCAATTCTAGTGAACTCGAACCTCTTCGCACCTCACCAACACTACCTACACACCGCTGTGCCCGTGCGAATACCCTCCGCTATCAGAGCCGAACGCCACCGCCGCTTCTTCCTCGTCACTGGCCGCCTCCGAGCACCTCCGAGTTCCGTGCCAAGGTGGAACAAAACCCCCTTTGCCTTCTTTTACTTTTGCAAGCCTCGCTGACTGTCACCATCTACCGGAGCACTGATGACCCTTGGGCTTAAAGCGCCACCATTAGCCAGTGGGTCCACGTCAGTAGCCCGAGCTAAGGTGGCTGCCATGTGGTAGGCGACACAAGCAAAGCCAACCAAGCCAGTGCCATGCCAGCAACCCAAGCCATTTTTGCCAACTCATCAGCCATGTCAGCACCACTTGGACGCCACATCAACAAAAGTGTCTAGTCAACTACCACGTGTAACGCTGACATCATAAATCTGAATTTTTCTTTAGAAAAATAATTCCTCCAAAAACTGAAACTCCCTGCTGACATCATAATCCTGATTTTCCAATAGAAAAATAATTCCAAAAAATCCCAATTTATCTTTTTCTTAGTATTTGAATTTTCCAGAGCTCGTTCTTCTTCGTTGTAACTCCGATTGAACCCATCTAAATTTCTAAATTAATCTAAAATTATAGATTATCCATTTATGCCCTATTTTGTATTTTTTGGATTTTATTTATATCTATTTTCTTTCCTTATTTTCATGTGTAGACTACGATGTTCCAAGAGAGTAACTCTACGACGATTCACAACATTAAGACACTGAGTAAGGCAAGTTACACCTTTGATGATGTTGATCCTAGTAATTCAAATTATGTATATTCCTTTTAATTATTATGTATGCATACTTTAATTCAAACATAGTGTAAATTTGATTTAAACTTTAGTTAAAACCAAATCCTTTGTATATGGCCAAGATTGACATTGAACACTCATATACCCTGTCACTTTAGATGATAATCTAGTTAGTACAATAGTATTGATTGGAAATTTTGTAGCGAAGCTTAGCCATGCTCAGAATAATTCCAAGAGGGGAGATCTTTTCACATAAAATGATGAGTTCTAAAATATATTCTTGTCTTCGGTGAGTCAAGAAAGTCTATGAAATATTTGACAAAATAAAACATAAAACTTGGTTTAGACTTAGGCAAATGGATGGTGGTGGGTGTTTGCTGACACATGTTGTTGTTTAGAGACATAACGTTGATGCCTAGCACAAAGGGTACGTGGGAAATGCCTAAGTCAATTAAGGACCGGTCTGTGAGCTACTGCTATAAAGCCACGTCATAATATCACAAGTCTGCTTTGGGATAGACCTGGCTAATTAATTTATGAAGTCCCAACTTTTGTTTCACTATAGATTGAATGTGAGCATGGCGTAGGCCACGTGAACTCTCACACGGCACAAGAGGAGGTCCCAACTTGTGAATTCATGTTGCGGTGAAACCATAGCGGTGACGTAACCAAGTTGGTGGCTTAACATTGTAAAGGGCTTGTCATGAACTCTTCGCCGCACACCTAAAAAGTGTGCTAATCGCGTGGCAATACGAGAGGACATATCATGTGGGTAAAGTTGTACCACCTCTGTAGAGTAAACAAACTATCCTAGATAACTGTGTCCATAGTCATGGACATGCTAAGTAAAAGTTTTCACATATTAGACTTTAGTTTTCGAAAACTAGTTTAATTTTAATGGAAATATTGAAATCATTTTGGAGAAGGATGGTCCGGGTGGTTTACCTGAGGATAGATTAATGTTGGGCCAGTGCCTGCAGTAATGATATTATTTTACTTAAAGTATAGTTTCTATTTATTGTATTAAATTTAGCTTTGTGTCTATTTACAGTATTTGCTTCAATATTGCTTTACACACAAATAACCTTATTATGCCTTTCTTTGAGAATATCTATGCATTCATCAAATATGTTATTTGTCATGGTGTAACTTGTGCTGTACTTTATGTGCTCACCTTGCTTAAATTCTGTTGCCAGAGGATGACTACATCAACTACAGTGAAGAACTCGACGAGTAGGACACGTCTTTCAGTTATTCACCTGTGGGCAGGATTGATGGGCTGCTACACTTTATTTTACCTTCTGCTATCTTACGCTTATGTTTGGCTTATGGGCCGTGATGATGTAAACTTGGCCATAAGGCCCGTAGTCTTTTCATATAATAAAGTTCATCATTGTGCATGATATGTATTCCTGTTAACCTTGTGTGCACTAGCTTTTCCTAGATTAGTACAGTTTACATAGATGATCCGGGGGTATTGTTTTCAAATCCGACATTGATTATCATCCGGCGGACTAGCTCTTACACATAATTATTATTCACCATAATTTGTCCATCTAATGTAGTTTACTAAGATTCATAAACCAATTCAACAAGAATTAAAGTACATAGGAGTGAGACCCACTCCTAAATTGGAGCAAAAAACAGACCACTCCTAAATTAAAGCAAAAACTACTAAACTAGATCTCTCTTTCCTTGCAACTAAAAAGTGCACAGATCTAGCTAGAATATAATGCATTTCTTATATATAGTACCAACTAACCTTAGATCATGAAGAACAAAGGGATACATAAGTACTCTTCCAAATCTCCGGCCACCTTTTCACCAAATTGCCTCAAAGCTGTCGTCTCCTTATAAACAGAATATCTTTCAAGAGGAGCATTTTTAATAACACAATGAATATCACAGACGACTTTTCATAAAAACCATTTGTGATAAGTCACAGACAGTTTTTATTACAAATCCTCTGTGATGTATCACTGACACTTTTTCACAAAAAAAATATCTGTGATAGGTCATACATCATAGACAGTTTATTATTACGAACCGTCTGTAATGTATCATAGACGGTTTGTGTAAAAAATTGTTTGTGATAAGTAGGCCATCACTGATGGTTCTTATCATCGGTTGCAACATAGACGGACGCGCTAGAAAAACCGTCTAAGATAGCTACGCTCCAGTTTAATACTGATGAATTCTGTAGAACTATCTGTGATGAGGCGTCTAGTATAACCTTTTCTATAGAAGTGATTCCTACATTTTTGCTGTGAGACATCCAAACACATTTTTTGAATAATTTTTGTGGTCCTATTTCCTGTGGGATTCGAAGTCATGTCATTCTAATATTGTGTTTTTCCTATTTCTACTTTTTTTTTACGATACATGCATTCTAAGGAGGCCCTGGTATTTATTGGCATGTGCATTGCATGGTCACCATTTTCTCTAGTATCGACTATACCACCCTCAATTAGTCGATTTCGCTTAAGTTTCACTAGTCGATGTTAAACTAATTGCCGTGGAAAAGCACCGATATGGGGCATTAGCAAACAATTAAAGAGAACCTACCTAGGGCAAATGCTAAAAAAGATAAGAGTTTACGAAAAAAATTCATATGTATTTTTTTTGGCAATACGCCCACTTGTCATAAATGGAAATATTTTTTTATAAAGTCAAACAAATGGCCAAAATCAAATTAAGAAGATGCTATTTTCCGACAGCTTGCGTGATAAGGCTAGACTATATATAAACGTGCATATAAAAACAAGCTAGCCTGCTACCACTGCTACATTTCCAGGTCACCTAACTCTGCAAGTAGGGATGCAAACAGATTGAATATAGACGGATAATGTCTCTACTATATTTGTTTTCATGTTTTTTTTCTCGGATGCGGATCCGAATATGGATACCTCGGATATGAATACAAATACAAATAATATCGAATACAGATACGGAGCAAATATGAATCGAAACAAATACGGTCACGAATATTTATCGGAACATGAAAACCCCTTAAACTATACATCCAAAATCAATGAAAACACATAAATAGTTTGTCTTGTCAAAACATTAATTAAATCTAAACAAGCAAAAGTATTTTTATCCACAATAGTCATACCATTGTACAGATTTTAAATCTTCAAATGGCAGCTAATTTTTTTAAAGTCCTAAATAATTCTTAATGGATTTCTACCATTTACATGTGACTAATAAATTAATCAAGAATTTAAATTTGCATCAGAATGATTTAAAAGCAGTACATCAATTTAATCGATACAAATTTTAATCTACCGACAATACTAAATTTATTGTTAAAAAACATAAATATTTGCTAGTGTTGTTTGTAATTTAATATGACTAGGGAACCTAATGCCTAATGGTAATGGAGGCTTATGTCTTGGTTGGGCTAGTGGGCTGGTGGCAAGGGAGATGAGAGAGGCTGACTTGGGCTGGGCAATATTGGACTGAAATCCTGGATATCCAATTTAGTATTATCCGGATAATCCGTATTTGTATCCGTATTCGTCGGATATCAGGCCTACTGTATTCGTATTCGTTTCCGACAAAAAATCTGTATTCGTATCCGATCCGAGAATTATCCGAAGAAAATCCGATCCGACACAATCCGTATTCGTTTTTATCCGGATCGATCGGAAACTATCCGATCCGTTTTCACCCCTATCTGCAAGTGATCATTAACAAATCGGATTCTGCTGCCAAGTAGAATATTGAATATTCCAACAATCAAACCGAAGAACTAAAATATCCAATCGCATCAAAATCAAAGGCTCAAAGAAACATAACAGATTACATTGACTCGACTCGAGATCGATCTCAGTTGTAAATTGTAATTAAGATTAAGAAATGAGCAAACAAGTGTTCAAATTGAGCTCAGTTTTTGTAATGTAGGTGGTTTTGTGTACTCTGCGATGCCGATTGTTTTATTCAAGTACATATATTAATTAAGTATGGTTGCTGGTTAGGCGACCTAACATCGATCCTTGTCTACCTTAATTTGATCATGGGCTGCACGACCTTAATTGGAATATTGGATTTAATTGGTAGGTTTGGGAATAGTTGACCTGACAAGTTTAGGTTAATTTTGAAGTCTTTTGGAGCCGTAGTCTAAGTCTAACCACGCGGCTGCACGAGCTTAATTAGACGTATGGATATTACTCACGTGCATTGAAGCTAGACAGATCATCTGGGGCTCAGCAGGAAGAGAGACAAGGAGATTAAAACGAAAGGGGGAAATGGCATGCATGCATGTGATCAATCAATCTGCAGGGTCAGCTGTTAAGGATATGCAGACGAAAGCTCGCGTTCTTTTGCGTGCTTATACAGTATAGTTGCGAGCACTTGCCACCTAATTAAGATGGTGTGTTTGGGATTTGCCGCTCTAAACATTTTTGTTGAGAAATTGCCAGTCCAAAGACGAAAATAGCTATGATTTGTCATTATTCACGTATTTATTTTTCTTTTTAGCCCCGAAAATATCTGTAAAAAACTGAAATACCCCTTTTCTTGTTCACATCCTCCATCAATCTCTCACTCCCCCTTATCCCTTCTCTTTCTTGCTCTCCTCCACCTCCTCCTCCTCCTGCCACCACGCGCCCGCTTCCGGCGAGATCCTCGTCACCTACGATCACCGCGACGGTGCACGTTGCCGCTTTCAGCAGCCGCTTCCTCCCTAGCGGCGACGTCGTCGCTACCATCTGCGCCCCCGCTTTGCCCCAAAAAATGATCGGTTTCTTTCCTGCCATTATTACGTGACCTCAACGTAGCTGATGTTAGTTCAAAAAAAAAACGTAGCTGATGTTTGAAGCGACTGTTTGACTATTATACACGGTGACTATCCAAGAAGAATCTTCAATTTAGCGCCTCTACTTTGGGTGGGTACTGAAGGCTACTGACGGTAAGAGCAACTCCAGTAGGGCCCCTACTTGAGCCCTCATCCTACTTTTGAGGGTCGAGGGGCAAAAAACTCACTCCAGTAAGGCCCCTACTTGAGCCCTCAAAAGTAGAGGGCCCTCAAATCTCCCCCTCGAGCCCTCATTCCTGGGGGTCTGGAGGGAGCCCCTACTTTTGAGGTCTCAAGTAGGGGCCCTGCTGGAGTGAGTTTTTTGCCCCTCGGCCCTCAAAAGTAGGATGAGGATGAGGGTGGGTCCTATGTGTCATCCCCTCTAAGAATGAATTTGAGGGTCCTGTTTTGAGGGCTCCTGCTGGAGTGTAGCCAAAAAAACAGGGCCCTCAAAAGTAGGGAGAGCCCTCAAATAAAAAGTAGGGGCCCTGTTTTGAGGGCTACTGCTGGAGTTGCTCTTAGCTTTCTCTCGTTTCTCGCAGCTACTTCCGAATCCCCTCATTTCCCTTGCGGCGACTCCGCTGGCTCAGTTTCGTCTGCCATGGCACCGCCGACTACAGGCCTCTCCGCGCCGCCCCTAGCTAGGCCTCGCCTCCCCCTCGGCTTCCCTCTCTCTCGGCGCCACCGGTATTTCGGCCTTGCCCTAGATGTTCGCCCCTTCTTGGTTTCCACTGCCGATCTAAAATCGGCCCATCCTTCTTGAGGATTTGAGGTGTTGGCTTCATGGATCTGGTATGGGAAATGAGTTTTGGCTTACTGGATCTAATTTTTCTGTTTGCTATGGTGTTCTTGTGGATTTGTGGAGCTTTCTGAGGATCTCTGGCTAGTCAGTGCTATGCACCCAGCCGGTGCTACCTACACACGCCTTGGTAGAGCTGAAGCGTCGCTGATGCGTGCAGGATTACTAGTTCTTCATCTTTACGGAGTATGTGCCCCGACAGTGGCATGTTGCCCATGCACAGCTCTGGCACCGAGCCTCGGTCCTCGTCGGCTTGCCTTCCAGTTGCCCTTCGCCGGTCTCCTGTGCCACGGGTGGCCATGAATCACTAACGCAGTACACTACTTCCTCGGCTTTACCTGGTTTTTCTTCTCCCCTCCTTACTCCTACTCTTATGCATTAATATTAGTTATTAGTGTAGACTATGTGTAGCGCGTGCCTTGATGATTACTCATAAGGGTGTTGGGGTTTGGTGAGCAACCATGTGGGGGCTGGACATGCACATTGTGCTGGGGAGCAAATGTCGATGTTCAAGAGCTCATGGACGGCCACCAAGCCCTCTATTTTTTGTGGGTTTTGTGGTGAGAAACCGTGGGTTGCTTGGGATGTGGACATGCACTGGGGTAATACCACTCCTTGGCCCCAAGGGCACACTGGATGGCCACCACTAATCTGTTAGTCTAGTGTGGTGAAAGCATTGGTTTTCTTATCTTGGCTCTATCTATTAGCTCTAGCAAGCAGAATGGATGTGAGTTTTGGAACTTTACCTCACTCTTGTTGTCGGTTAAAAAATGGTGGGAATATCTGTGCTTGCTTGGTTGCTTTATATCGCCGTCGGCTCTGTGATGTGGCTGGCTTCTGGAATTTCTTCTTGGCCGGGGTACTTGCCGTTCATCCTCCTGTCTTATGGTCTCCTTGCCTTCGTCTTCTAGCTATGGCGATGCTATGTGAAATGCTAGGGTTTATATAGGATGGTGTGGCTTCTTGGTCATTGTAGTGGCTCTATGGGATTGAATGGAGATGATGGTGGTTTGTACTGTGTCTTGATGATTTGCATTGTCTCTATGTGGTTCTTTTCCCTTTGGGCAGTGAGCTCGAGAACTCACTGGTGTTTGGGAGTGGTGAATGCAGGGTGTGGCATTGTCTGTCTTGGCTGGGGGTGTTGTACCATGTGGGGAGGTGTGGGCAGTGAGCTTTTGACTATAAGCTCTCACTGCATGGCTTTGTTGGCATCTTTGCATGGCATTGGCTTGGTCTTGTGCTAACTGATAGTAAGAGGGTGAGACGTGGCTCTATGTTTCTGTTGTCCATCCTGAGAGTTGGACTCGTGGCTTTGGCCGGCCATCATGGTGACAGATGGCTTGTGCATGCTCCTAAAGGAGTGATTCTTCTAGTATGGCTTCAACAGGTAAGAAGGTAAGTTTGAAATGCTAGATGATGAACATCTAAATACGCAAGATGGTACTGATTGGCCCCGGATAATCCTGGTATCTCTATGTGTGTTTTACCCAAGTGCAAAAATTATAACCTAGAATTCTGACGGCAAGTTTTACTATTCAATTTCATTTTAGTTTTTTTAATTGTGTTTTTGGCTAACTATTTGATACAGGTATTTTGATGGCTGTGATGATATGGAGTTTTGATGTAATTTATGTTTGTATGAGTTTTACTGTATGAGATGAATTTCCAAAGTTTGTAATATTGCGTTGTAATATTTATCCTTTCTGTAAATCTGGAATTTAAATTTATGTATGTTTATTTTTGAAATTTGTTATTGTAATTGAGCCCTTTTTGTAAATCAGATTGTTGATTCTAATGTATTCTCATTTGATTTGTGCAAATGAAAATTTAGCTTATTAATGTTTCCTTTTTAAATGCGTATGCTCTTATTGACATATTAATTGTCTTAATAGTGTGCTTTTGGTCAATTAATTTTGAGGGTTCTCACACCAGCGCTCTTCAAACAAATCAAGAACCATATTGATTCAATACAACCTTTATTATAGGATCTCCGTGGATTTACAAAGTGCCCTCACAAGCACCCCTTAAAACCTTCTCAACGAAAGCCCTCTCAAAGTGACACAAGCTTTCTCCCCTAAAGCCCTCTCAAAAACCACACGTTAACAGTTAGCCTCTCCCTACTTTTATAGACTAACATCTCAAACTGTGTCCAACTCAAACACGGATACAAACCTCCATCTCTTCCAAAAATCAAGAGACCTGAAACTCTTCCAAATACGGGTTTACACAATCTGTAACTCTTCCCAGTTATGGACTCCATCCATAAATCCTAACTCAACACGTGACGAAGCCTCCAGGAATGTACCTCCTATATCTCCATCACGCATCATCATCATCATCATCCGTGTTGAAACCTCCAAGACCGCACTTCATGTAGCTTCTCCATTCATTTCCACCTTTGATCTATATATGCTCCAACGTGAGCCTGACCACCTCGCGTGACATCCACGACCACCAATACCTCGGATTTTTCAATCCTAATCTTGATCCTCCTCATCACTGACCATGATCGTCTCCACGCCAACCTGCACATGCAAAGACCAAAGAACGTTTTCTAGGCATAAGTTCTCCCTAATTTGACAGTCACTAATCCACACACACAAACCACAACCCCAACCATCTATCAACACCAACCAGATTAATCATGACGACAAATCCTATCACTTTCTAGTAAATCAACTTCTGACAACTCATTACGACCGTTTATGACTGCCATGCACAGGCTGGTCGGATCGCTATCTCATGAGTACTCAAAAACCATAAGTACTCAGGAAATCAGAACACTTGCAAATCACAAGCATCGTAGCGCTCCCAGTCTATGACTATCGACCATCAATTAGTCACTGCACCTTCGAGTATTGACTACCAATCACAACTTGTCTTAGACAATCAATCGCTAAGTCTACGACTATCGATCATAAAGTCCACAACTATCCATCACTGACCAGGCACTGTAGCAACAATTACCGAGTACTGTAGCACTGACTGCAGACTATCGAGTACCGATTTGGAACTATATCACAGACTGCCAACCGATTATTGTCACTTTTGACCAATCCATCAAACCTCATCATGTGCTCTGCTCTCCAACTCCGGACCGGGGTCATTCTACCATGGTCATTCACCCATGGTTGATATATCGATATACTGTGGTCGATGACTGCTGGCCAGTCCTACTAATCTAAAAGCTCCAGCAACAAATAGCTCATGACTAGAACTTTCATAAATGTAAATTCAATGAAACCCAAATGTCATTTATTCAATATCACTAAATGCACAATAACCACATGGACTAAATGCAGAAAGCTCATAAAACTCCACCTTAGACCACGCAGAAAGCCAGAAATTTCTCCTCAACACAAGTCTCAACTTTCTTCATTTCTAATTTTTCCTCCTCCCCAGACTCTCAGAAAATTCTCCCCCTTTCTTCTAATTTCTTCCCCTTTGGCAATGAAATCAACAAGTGCACTAGAGAAAGGATAATTCTAAACATGAGCAATGAGAGTAAACATCCAAAAGATTTGTAGATTATCCAAGTCACTTTACATTGAGTTAAGAATGTACACAAGCCATCTTTTTTAGTAGAGCTCCCTAGATCATATAAAACCATATACCATATAGCAAGTCAAAACAAGCCTTTAGCATAAGTAAGGAAATTGGATTAATGACAGGCACCTCGACCATGACCAAACCGATCTATAAAGAGCACAAAGGTATATCACACCGAAAAGAGTAAGTCTAAAAGTGAAGCAAACTTTAAATCAAGGTCAGCTAACAGTCTCATATAGCAACCTATTACTTCACACTCAAATTATAAACATGTGGCATGCTTGTAGCATATTTCCTTTCATGATGCCATTTTTGTAACAATCTTCTTTTAAATGGAACATGCTTGAAGCATACTTTTTTTTCATTCGAGCACGTTTTGTGCCTTTTCTTTTATGTAACTATGGCATGCTTAAAGCATATATCTTTTTAGTTTTCTCTTTCTCATTTTTTATCATAACATGCCAACTCGAGTGAACATAAAAGATTGCCATATAAAACAAACGAACCGCATGACCAAGATTTAAAAGAGAACTCACAATCAAGCTAATCCTTATCGATGAATATTACAAGGTGCTATCTACAATCAATCTAGTCAAAGTCTTCAGCCATGTCATGTTCTAACTTAAGTATAGCAAATTGATTATAACCTATTATGACTAAGACTATAAAATAAATGAGTAAATATGATACGAACCACTCTACTACTCATGTTTTTTTAATGACTTTGACTTGATGCATTATTTGACAAGTATAATAAATAAATCTTTCAAAATATTTAAATGCCAAACTCCCCTCAGAATAATCCCATAGGATGCAACACACCCAACTCACTTCGTAGCCGAGCAAAATGAGAAGAATAAAGCAGTTTAGTGAAAATATCAGTAACTTGAGAATTGGAATTAATGAAATGCAAGACTACATCTCCTTTTTCCACATGGTCTCTGAGAAAATGATAGCGAATATCAATGTGTTTGATTCTTGAATATTGCACAGGATTTTTAGCAATGCTAATCGCACTAGGTTATCACAGAAAAGTAGAACACTATTTAACTCTAAGCTAAAATTCTTAAGAGTAGTTGTCATCCAAAGCAATTGAGAGCAACAAGAAGCAGCAGATACATATCAGCCTCAGTAGCGGAAAGTACAACAGACGATTATTTCTTAGAACCCCATGAGACAAGAGATGTGCCTAAAAAAATGACATATGCCGGTAGTACTCTTTCTATCAATTGTACAACCCCCAAAATCCACATCAGAATAAGCTACAAGGGTAAGACAAGAAGAAGAAGAAGAAGAAGAAGAAGAGTACCATAAGCCAAATTTTAAAGTTGACTGTAGATACTTGAAAATTTACTTTACCACTTGACGATGTGAAACACATGGGGAGTTTGAAAGCGAGCACACAAATACACAACAAAGTGTATGTCTAACCTCGAAGTGATGAGGTACAAAAGAGAGCCAATTATGTTTTTGTACTCCTTTTGATCAATAGGCTCTCCATCTTTGTTAGAATCCAATACAGCTGTAGATCCCATGGGTGTAGAAATTAGTTAGATTGTCCCCATGTCAAAGCGACGATGTAGATTCTCGGAACACGGAGTAACGACTCCTGGATCCTCTGTGTAAATCGCACTAGTCCAGGATCAGCTAGTGCACACAGTACAACAAAGATACATATCAAGCACAAATGACCAACTATATTAAATAAAAGAGTACGGCTTTATGGCCAAGTCTTGCATCAACGCCCATTGGCAAAGATAAATAAAGCAAATAACTGTGGAAGCAAACTGAAAAGAAGTGAAGCCCAAGCCTGTCCACAGGCAAACGACAGAAAGACGCGGCCTACTTGTCCTGATCTTCACCGTAGTCGACGACATCTTCCTCTGTATGGAGATTGCAAGGTGAGTACAAACTTGTACTCCGCAAATCACACGAAGAAATGCAATATAATGATAGAGGCAACAATGGAAGGCTTATAGGGTTAGTTTGCATAAAACAACATTTAAGGAAATACAGTAAATAGATTGAAAATGCTGAATATTAATACAGTAAGTAAAAACAATACTTGTAAACGAAAATAATATCGTCAATGCAGGCTCCGACCAAACACCAACCTATCCACGGGCATCCCACCCGGATCATCTTATCCAAAAGATCACGTATGGGTTCCATCCATCCACCAGGTTTCAATCTCTCACAGATTCCACCATCCGCAAGGTTTTCAGTCTCTCATGGATTCCATCCATCCACAAGGTTTTCAAAAACTATTTTGAAAAACAAAGTCTAATCCATAAAAAACTTTTACTCAGCATGCCTATGACCATAGGCACGGCTATCTAGGATAGATTATACACTCCGCAGAGGTTGTACAACTTTACCCACAAGACACGATCATCCTACATTGCCACGCGATTAACACACTTCCTTTGGTGTGCTGCGAGGAGATCATGACAAGGCCTTTACCATGCAAAGCCTTCAACCTGGCCAAGCCAACTCTAAGGCTTCACCCCAGTAAGGAATCCACCAGACCGGGACCCCCTCTTGAGCCTGAGTGAGACTTCACATGGCTTAACCACGCTCACTCAAGTGAGACTTCTCATGGCACCAACCACGCTCACTTTCAACCTACAACTTGACTCAGGTTGGGACTTCGCAAATTATTCAGCCAGGACTTCCCATACCAGCCATGTGGTAGTATGATAGGGCTTTGCACCAGTAGCTCACAAACCGGTCCTTAATTGACTTAGGCCCAACCACTTACCCTCGTGCCCGACAATCAACCCTGTGTCTTCGAACAACAGGGCATGCCTACACCCACCAACTAACCAATTGCATAAACCTCCTTGACTCACCAAAGTCAAGAGTACCTTTGAAAAGCTTTTCATCTTATGTGAAAAGTTCATCATTTTATGTGAAAAGGCATCCCAACACATAGATATTTCTAAGCAAGACTAAACATTTGCTAATCATAAAGTCTCTAGCCATACTAGTGTACCAACTAGAGTTTTTGTAATATCCCGGAAATGATTCGAGAGATAGTCGATTAAATGGAGGGAGGGACCTTATAGGAAAGAATTAAGTAAAGATTTTTTAGATGGGAATTTCTGAAAATTTCAGGCAACCTGGGCCTGCGCCTTGGCCCAGGGGAGGCCGGCCAAAAGGGGGGCGCCCCACCCTCCTCAACCCTAGCTGCCACCCTCTCTCTCCCCTCCTCTCCCCCTTGCGCCGCCCCTCCCCCTGCCCCTTGCGCCTCCAGCAGCCCCTCTCCCTCCCCTCTCCTCCATTGAAGCCCCTTCTACCGGTGAGAAAGATTTCCCTTTTGCTGCCGGTCGAGCGGAGGAAGGAGATCAATCGCAGCAAGGCGTTTGGATCCGGAGGAAGGGAAGAGGAAGGAAAAAAGGGGAAAAGGAAAAGAGAAGGAGTTTGAGGGGTGTTCATCGAGATCTACAGCAGTTCGTCAAGGGTAATCCCTGTTGTTCCCCAATTAGATGTGTTTTACTAGTTGTTGCAAGGTCGGTATTCTGGACTGCTAGGACAGATTTCGTTGGATGGGTGTTTTGGGGTAGTTTTGTGGGGATTCATGTCACATCCCAAAATTTTGCTTTTTGGAAAAAAAATTAAATTCAAGTTAATTATTTTAAGGTAATTGGAAATTTATTTGGCTTTTCTGCATTTCTGGAATTTAAAACCTATTTTTAATATTTAAAATTAATTTAAAGTATAAAAATTAAATACCATCAATAGCTGGAAATAATTTTACTTAGTCCAAAATGTGTCCAGGAGCTTCTGTGAATTTTTCTGGAATTTTTGGAGGTATTTTCATATTTTTCTGAGGCCTAAATAATTACTTGGCATTTTCTGGAAATATAAAATCGAAATCGAAAATAAAAACTCATCCCCCTCCCTCCAGCCGACGCGTGGACGGCCCAGGACCGCCCACGTCGCCGCTCGGCCAAATCCAGGCCACCCCTCCCCTTCCCTCGCTGCCTAGCGGGCCCGGCCCGTCAGCCTCGGCCCCGCCTTCCCCTCCTCCTCGCCCGACGCGTGGACGGCTCGGATGAGCCGCGTCTTCGCGCCCGGCCTCAATCCACCGCTCCCTCCCACTTAAGCGCGCCCGCCGCCCGATCTGCATCGGAGTTACGTGGCCGCCATCCGCACCACGCGCCCCGCTCTCGCTGACTGCGGGCCCCGCTGGTCAGTTCCGTCGTCTCCGCGCGGACGTCGGACTCCTCTTCCCTTTCTCTCTCTCCCGAAGAATCCGGCGACCGAATCCCGCTCGAACTCGGCCTCTTTCTTCGAATTGAACGCGGATTCAAACTACCGGGGGGATAAGCGTCTTATCCCCTAAAAGCCTGGAGCTCCGCGTTGCCTCCGACGGCTTATCCCCAAATTTGAATCAGCCTCGGCCGTCGACTTCGGCGAGGAATTCCCGCTGCCTCACCCCTCCCCGAGCCCTATAAATAGCCCCTCGGCCTTCGCCTCTCCCCGCACCACCTCGCAGCACCCTCCACCTCTTCTCTGGAGCCCTGAGACGCCCCGCAGCCGAGCTTCTCTCTCCGCGAGCCCCGCCCAACTCCGACGAGCTCTCCCCGCCGCCTCAGACCTCCCCGGAGCCCGTAGCCGCCATCTGCAGATTCTCCGAGCATCGGCGGATCTCCTGGGCACCTCGGCCACCTCTTCCCGTCGCCGGAGCGTCGTCGCACCGGAGCACCCGAGCTGCCTCCGCTGCTCCCTCGCCGCCGGCCGTCTCCGTTCATCCCCGGACCTCACCAACTCCTCCAACCAAACCCCCTTCGCACGCAGATTACAATCTACGCACCGCCTGAACCTCTCCGGCCCATCCTCGCCGCCGGCGCCGTCGCCTCCGACCATCGCTGCCCGGGCCACCCGAAGGTATCCCTCAAAGGGATTTGCTGCCCTTTATGGGTAGGCAAAGCCTCCCCCTCCCCTCTGGTTAGCAGCGCGCGATTTCAACTCCCCGGTGCGCGTTCGAGCCTTCGGCTCCGCGCGCTGGGTTGAGTTTTTCGTTTATTTTCCGCGCTGACAAGTGGGTCCCACCGTCAGCGGCAGCCGTCTGTGCGGGCCACTGCCGCCTGGGTCCCATCTGTCTGCGCCAGCCTCTGACAAGTGGGTCCAGATCCCAGTGGGTCCCACCTGTCAGTGACCAAGGCAGATGAGGTCACTAGCAGAGGGGTCCCACATGTCAGTGACCGCAGAGGGTCTACTGGTCAGTGGGTCCCACCTGTCAAATTCTCGGAATAAAATAAAAGATTAAAAATTAAATATCCCAGTGGGTCCCACCTGTCAGAAATTTTCGAATTTCTGGATTTATTCAAACTGAGAATTTCAAATGATTATAACTTTCTCGTTTTAACTCCAATTTCAGCCATTCAAATTTCTAAATTCATCTAAAATCATGATCTACCCAAATATGGCCTCTTTTGAATTTTTGGATTTTATTTGAATTTTGTTTGTAATTATTTGTTTGGTTTGCTTCGTTTCTATCGCGTAGATTCCAACGTTGTCGACGATCACTCCACCCAACAGCAAGAAGAACCAAAGAATCTGCAAGAAGGCTAGTCTCCTTTGATCATCTTGAACCCATGATTTGAAATGTTTTCAAACTATTTTAAATTATGTGCATTGCTATTTACATAAAATATTAGTTCAAATCTCTAGGAACTAGTTATTCCAACTTGCTATGCCCTCCATTGAAGTTGAATGCCATGTACTCTTGTCACCATAGAATTTCCTTTGTCTCATTAATGAGAGTATTATAATTACTTGTTGATATTAGAGTGGTAGTACGATGCTTAGCCATGCTAATGAATATTTCTTAAATCTTGAAAATGGGAAACTAATATTTATTATTGAACCCTTGTGTTTGTAAATGTAGTGGTAATTGGAGTTGCCACTGATCTTTTAAAATAAAATAAAATATCAAAGTTGATTTAGATTAGGGTGGATGGTTGGTTTGGCTTGGTGCAGTTAGCACGAGATCTTGTTAAGTGTATGTTCCACCCTAGTCAATTAAGGACCGACGCTTGTGTTTGTCCAGACTGAGCATTAACCGTACAACCACAAGTCTATATGGGTACGACCTAGCTGACTAACTTATGATAGTCTAGTTTAGGTGCCACCAGTGGAAAGTGGGTGCCAGAGATGGACTGGTTATCCACAGTGAGGGACAGGGATTTACTGTACTCATATGGCGCAAGAGGGGGCTTCGGTTCGGGCAGTTAGCCTACCTGCGGTGAAACCTCAGCGGGTGGTATCTAGCTAGATTAGAGTAAGGTAAAGGCTTTGTGATATTTTATCTGGGTCTCATGCCAAAGGAAGCGTGTTGACTTTTAGGATAATTTATCTCTTGTGGGTAAAGTTGTACAACCTCTGCAGAGTGTAAGACTATTCGAATAGCCGAGCCCACGGTCAAGGGCGGGCAAGGAATGCATTCACATGGTAGATTTCTGGTTTTGGTTTTAAAAATCAAGAATTTGTGTTCCGAGAGTGGAGGGAACTCTTGGAAGGGTATTCTGGCGGTTGGAGCCAGAGAGGGTGAATGGAACCCGAAACTTTAAAATTTGTTATCTAGTGTTGGTGGATGGAACCTTCACTATTAAGTTAATGTAGTTCTGTTAAAACATTTATTTGATTAACTTGATGCCTTTGAATTTGATTAATGGTAATTTAAAATGTTGCTTTGTGCTAAAAGAGCCATATAGCCTTCCTTTGTCAAGCCTTGCATCTATGCATTTTTCCCAAGACTTGCGGAGTACTTTATGTACTCACATGCTACACTCAAAAACAAATCTCAGAGGAAGTTGAAGCTCAAGAAGGTGACTACGACTACTGCTTCGCGTGTGGCTGCGATGGATTCTTCCCGGAGAACTAGGTCGCGCTTCCCCAGTCAATTGCCTGTGGCGTATTGATGGGTCGTCATCGAGTTATCTTTTGCTTCCGCTGTGTTTCGTGTGTGCGAGGTCTTAAACCTCTATTGTAATAAGGAGACCTTTCGGTCGGTACTCTCAATTATTGTAATAAATCGCTGTTGGTGATGTTTTCCATTCTGTTTAACTGTGTGCACTAGCTTTGATCTGGGACTAGTGCAGTAATACACAGAGGGTCCGGGTTCGGAAATCCGGGGTCCCGACAGAGATGGTATCAGAGCCAATTTGACTGTAGGACGTGACCTAGATTAAGAATGGCAAAACCCTAAGGATTTGTATTTATAAAAAGTATGTTAAAAATACATAAGTTTCTTTGCTTCTACTCTCCTCTTTCTAGTATTCCGTTCTTGTCTTTACACTCCCTTTTGAAAACTTTTTACTAATCTTTTCTGTTACTCAACTTTGTAGATGGCCGCTGCCCTGTGGGACTACTACTCACATGGGGAGGATGCTGGAGATTTCGCTAGCCTTCTCCGACAGTTGATGCAGTGCTTGGAGTACCGTCAGTCGCCCATTTTCAGGGGACGGAAGACACGGATCCTGGATCGAGACTTGTGGTCGATGGAGGTATTCCTGTATGCACGGGATGGGGAATTCAACTCCCAAAAATACCCAATCAAACACCCTCGGTCCCGCTGTTTCGACGCTGTCCAGGATGCAGCACGTCTCGCCATTGACGAGTTGTGCCATTTGCACAAGGATGCTGTACATTAGTCCCCTTTTTGCTTCTTCATCAACCCTCGAGCAGGACAGAGGTATCCAGATCCTTTTGACATTCCAGTTGACGACCCTCGACTGTCACATCAGGTGCAGCTCACCCAGGCGATGGCAGTCACTTATGCTAGAGCTCAAGAGGAAATAGGACAACTCCGGATGCTTCTCACTTCCAGTTATCAGCACTCCGACACTCTCCGCGCACAGCTTCTTCGGGACCAGACAGACGAGTTTGGACTAAGACGTCTCAAAGCTGTACCAGACTACACGCCGTCTTCGCCAGTGCCAGCTGCCGTCCCCAACAACCGCGCACCATTACGACCTGCAGGACTCCGTACCAGGCTCACAGCACGCAAGAAGGTGCATCGCCCCAGTTAGCCACCCGTCATCATCCTCACGAAGCGCAAGCCTTCCCCTTCCCGCTCGCGCTCGACTGCCTTCAGTCGCAACCGTCCCCGTGTTTCGACCGCTTGTGATTGCTCACGACATCACGTAAATGAGCAAGAAGAACCAGAAGAAGAACCAGAAGAAGAGCCAGAAGAAGAACCAGAGGAAGAACCGGAGGAAGAACCGGAAGAAGAACCCGAGGAGGGCCCTGAGGAGTGCATCTTTGGAGAGGATTAGTAGTCTTTTGAGTCAGTAGTACCCAAATAAAATGTCCGCGTTATTAGAACGTTTTATTATGTTTTGGTGTGCTAGATGGACTGTACCAAGCCTAAGTGCACTGTGGTACAGCCATTCTTAAAACTAGGTTGGTTTCAATAAAAGTTCTTTTGCTAAAAATTGAAATGCCTATTTCTTTCTTGTGTGTTGGTTTGGGATGTGGCTTAGTCTCCCTGAATCTCTTACCTTTGCTAATTCCCTCTTACCTTCTACTGAAACCGCTTCAGATGGTGAACACAAGGAGCAACCCTGACAGCAGCCGTGATGCCAACAATCAGCCAGAGAACAACATTCCACCACCTCCTGCTCAAGCCCCTAATTTGGAGCAGATGATGGCCATGCAACTGCAACTACTTCAAGCTTTGGCGCAGAACCAAGTGCAGCAAGCTCCGCAGGCACCCAACCAAGCTCCCCAGTCTAAGATGGGAGAATTTATGAGGACAAGGCCTCCTACTTTTGCTGGATCCGTAGATCCCATGGAGGCAGATGATTGGATTAAGGATGTGGAAAGGAAGTTGGTCCTAGCCCAGTGCAATGACAATGAAAAGGTGTTGTATGCTGCCCACCAACTCAAGGGGATTGCTGCTAATTGGTGGGAAAATTACCGCGCCGCTCATCGAAATGCACAAGCTATCACGTGGGATGAGTTCGTGGAAGCTTTTCGCACTGCGCATATTCCTACGGGAATAATGGACATGAAGAAGAGAGAATTTTACCAGCTGCAGCAGGGAAACCTCAGCGTTTCCGAATACCTGAACAAGTTCACCCAGCTGTACAGGTATGTATCTGAAGAGATCACATCTGAGGCGACCAAGATCTGGAGGTTCATGCAGGGACTCGACCCTAACCTCAAGGTGCAGCTAGTGTCCAATGATTATTCAACTTTCCAGCATATGGTGAACAAAGCTTTGGTACAAGAAGATGCTCAACGTCAGCTGTATGAGAGCAGGAAGAGAAAGTTTCAAGCGCAGCAGGGCGCGAGTAGTTCTCGGTTTCGCCCTAATCCACCTCAGTTCCACAGAACCCCAGAACCAAGTGCACCAAGGACTCCATTCACTGGACCTCGCCCAAACCAACAAGTTCCCCGGACAGGCAATAGTGTTCAACCCCAGCAAAACCGGACTTCAGCAGCAGGAGTGCAGTGTTTTAACTGCAAGAACATGGGGCATTATGCCAGTAACTGTCCCCAGAAGCGCCCAGCGGTGACCCCAGTTCGTTTCAATTTGGGGACCACACCAACACGAGCTCCAACTACAGGACAAGGCCGTGGGACACCTCAAACTCCAAAGACTCCGCAGGCAATGAGCAGGGGACATCTCAACCATGTGACCGCGGAAGCAGCCCAGGATGCACCCGACGTAGTTCTGGGTAAGTTTCTTGTCAACTCAGTACCTGCATCAGCATTATTTGATTCTGGAGCTTCGCATTCTTTTGTGTCAAAAGATGTTGTTGAAAGATATAATTGGGATGTGCGTAGATTACAGAACCCCATGCTAGTCCAATCCCCTGGAAAGGAAATGAGGACTAACACGGTTTGCCCTAACGCAACTGTGGATATTAATGGAGTTAAGTTCCTAGCAAATCTTATTATAATAGACTCCAAGGGTTTAGATGTAATACTTGGTATGGATTGGTTAGCCAAGTATAAAGGAAAGATAGATTGTGCCGACCGTGCTGTTACTCTTACCAACACGGAAGGGACACAAGTAAGGTTTCAGTCAAAGGCACATTCCCAGAAGGTGGGTAAGTTAAACAGTTTGAAGGGAATAACCTTGGAGAAGGTGCCGATAGCATGTGAATACCCAGATGTATTCCCTGAAGATTTGCCAGGAATGCCACCAGATAGGGAAATTGAGTTTGTTATCAACCTGGTACCTGGTACAGCTCCGATTTCAAAGAGACCCTACCGTATGTCTGCAAATGATTTGGCTGAAGTTAAGAAGCAGATTGAAGAGTTGCTAGATAAAGGATTTGTAAGACCCAGCTCGTCACCCTGGGGAGCGCCCGTACTGCTAGTAAAGAAGAAGGATGGTAGCCTTCGCATGTGTGTGGACTATCGATCATTGAATGATGTGACGATCAAGAACAAATATCCTTTGCCTCGGATAGATGATCTGTTTGACCAATTGAAGGGTTCATGTGTCTTCTCCAAGATTGACCTTCGGTCAGGTTATCACCAATTAAAGATAAGACCAGAGGATATACCGAAGACAGCCTTTGCTACTCGATACGGATTGTATGAGTATACAGTGATGTCGTTTGGCTTAACAAATGCACCTGCATATTTTATGAACCTGATGAATAAGGTGTTCATGGAATATTTAGATAAGTTTGTCGTGGTATTCATCGATGATATTTTGATATACTCCAAGACTGAGGAAGAGCATGTAGAGCATCTAAGGATAGTTTTGGAAAGGCTCAGGAAACACCATTTATATGCCAAGTTTAGTAAGTGCGAGTTCTGGTTGAAGAAAGTAGCTTTCTTGGGTCATGTAATTTCCGCAGGAGGAGTATCCGTAGACCCTGAGAAAGTAAATGATGTGCTGAATTGGACGCAACCCAAGTCAGTAACCGAGATCAGAAGTTTTCTTGGATTGGCCGGTTACTATCGTCGCTTCATTGAAGGCTTCTCCAAACTTGCAAGACCTCTTACCCAGTTGCTAAAGAAGGAAAAGAAGTTTGAATGGAGTAAATCGTGTGAAGACAGTTTTCAAGAACTGAAGAAGAGGTTGACATCTGCGCCCGTGTTAACACTCCCGGATATTAGGAAGGATTTTGAAGTCTTCTGTGATGCGTCCAGACAAGGGTTAGGCTGTGTTCTGATGCAAGAAAAAAAGGTAGTAGCCTATGCTTCAAGACAATTGCGGCCCCATGAGGAGAATTACCCAACCCATGATTTAGAACTTGCAGCCGTTGTGCACGCTCTAAAAATATGGAGGCATTATCTGATTGGTAATCGCTGTGAGATTTATACAGACCACAAAAGTTTGAAGTATATATTTACTCAACCCGATCTCAACATGAGGCAAAGGAGATGGCTTGAGTTGATAAAGGATTATGATATTGGGATACATTATCATCCGGGAAAGGCTAATGTGGTAGCTGACGCTTTGAGTCGAAAGAGTTACTGTACCAAGCTATGGATTAAAGATAGTATGCCAGCACTTCAAGAGGAATTTCAGCGGCTCAACTTACAAGTAGTAGAAGAGGGGTTCTTAGCCACTTTGGAAGTTCAACCAACCTTAGAGGATCAAATCAGAACAGCTCAAAAGGAGGACAAGTGTGTCCAGGAGATCAAGGATAATATGAAGAAAGGGAAAGCATCAGAATTTTCAGAGGATGAACAAGGTACCGTTTGGTTTGGAAAAAGAATTATGGTGCCTGAGAGGAAGGAGATAAAAGAGTTAATCATGAAAGAAGCCCACGAAGCTAAATACTCAATTCACCCTGGGAGTACCAAGATGTACCAAGATCTCAAAGAAAGATATTGGTGGGCAGGTATGAAAAGAGAGATTGCAGAGTATGTAGCTTTGTGTGATGTGTGCCAGCGGATTAAAGCTGAACACCAGAGACCTGCTGGACTTTTGCAACCATTGCAGATCCCTGAGTGGAAATGGGAAGAAATTGGTATGGATTTTATAACTGGGTTACCGAGAACCAAATCTGGGCATGATTCGATTTGGGTTATTGTGGACCGTCTGACGAAAGTCGCTCATTTCATTCCAGTAAAAACCACCTATTCGGGCGATAGACTCGCAGAGTTGTACATGTCAAGGATTGTGAGTTTGCATGGAGTTCCCAAGAGGATTGTGTCAGATCGAGGAACTCAATTCACTTCAAGATTTTGGCAAAAGCTGCATGAACTTTTGGGCACGAACCTAAACTTCAGTACGGCTTATCATCCACAGACAGATGGGCAGACAGAAAGAGTAAATCAAATCTTGGAAGATATGTTGAGAGCTTGTGTCCTAGCAAACAAGACTAACTGGGATCAAAGTTTGCCCTATGCAGAGTTCTCCTACAATAATAGTTATCAATCCAGCTTGCAAATGTCTCCGTTTGAAGCCTTGTATGGCAGAAAATGTAGGACGCCGTTATACTGGAAGGAAGCAGGAGAAGGACAAGTGTTTGGGCCAGATGTGTTGAAACAGGCAGAGGAACAAGTTCGCTTAATTCAGGATAGGTTAAAAACAGCATAGACGAGGCAAAAGAGCTATGCGGACAATCGTCGAAGGGCATTAGAGTTTGTACCTGGGGATCACGTTTATTTGAAAGTGTCACCTCTCAAAGGAATGAGACGTTTCGGAGTCAGTGGAAAGCTTGCTCCTAGATTCATTGGACCTTTTCCTGTTATAGCAAAAAGAGGGGAAGTGGCTTATCAATTGGAGCTTCCGCCTCAGCTGTCAAAAGTGCATGATGTTTTCCATGTGTCCCAGCTAAGAAAGTGTCTCAGAGTGCCAGAAGAGCAGATGCCTCTAGATGAAATAAACGTAAAGGAGGACATCACCTATTCAGAGTATCCAGTCAAGATATTGGAGGAAGCAGAGCGTCGTACGCGCAGCAAGGTCATTAAGTTCTGTAAAGTGCAGTGGAGCAACCATTCGGAATCGGAAGCAACTTGGGAGCGTGAAGAGGACCTAAGAGAAGAATTCCCCGACCTTTTTCCCAGTCCATCCGAATCTCGGGGTCGAGATTCTTTCTAAGGGGGGTAGGTTTGTCACATCCCAAAATTTTGCTTTTTGGAAAAAAAAAATTAAATTCAAGTTAATTATTTTAAGGTAATTGGAAATTTATTTGGCTTTTCTGCATTTCTGGAATTTAAAACCTATTTTTAATATTTAAAATTAATTTAAAGTATAAAAATTAAATACCATCAATAGCTGGAAATAATTTTACTTAGTCCAAAATGTGTCCAGGAGCTTCTGTGAATTTTTCTGGAATTTTTGGAGGTATTTTCATATTTTTCTTAGGCCTAAATAATTACTTAGCATTTTCTGGAAATATAAAATCAAAATCGAAAATAAAAACTCATCCCCCTCCCTCCAGCCGACGCGTGGACGGCCCAGGACCGCCCACGTCGCTGCTCGGCCAAATCCAGGCCACCCCTCCCCTTCCCTCGCTGCCTAGCGGGCCCGGCCCGTCAGCCTCGGCCCCGCCTTCCCCTCCTCCTCGCCCGACGTGTGGACGGCTCGGATGAGCCGCGTCTTCGCGCCCGGCCTCAATCCACCGCTCCCTCCCACTTAAGCGCGCCCGCCGCCTGATCTGCATCGGAGTTACGTGGCCGCCATCCGCACCACGCGCCCCGCTCTCGCTGACTGCGGGCCCCGCTGGTCAGTTCCGTCGTCTCCGCGCGGACGCCGGACTCCTCTTCCCTTTCTCTCTCTCCCGAAGAATCCGGCGACCGAATCCCGCTCGAACTCGGCCTCTTTCTTCGAATTGAACGCGGATTCAAACTACCGGGGGGATAAGCGTCTTATCCCTTAAAAGCCCGGAGCTCCGCGTTGCCTCCGACGGCTTATCCCCAAATTTGAATCAGCCTCGGCCGTCGACTTCGGCGAGGAATTCCCGCTGCCTCACCCCTCCCCGAGCCCTATAAATAGCCCCTCGGCCTTCGCCTCTCCCCGCACCACCTCGCAGCACCCTCCACCTCTTCTCCGGAGCCCTGAGACGCCCCGCAGCCGAGCTTCTCTCTCCGCGAGCCCCGCCCAACTCCGACGAGCTCTCCCCGCCGCCTCAGACCTCCCCGGAGCCCGTAGCCGCCATCTGCAGATTCTCCGAGCATCGGCGGATCTCCTGGGCACCTCGGCCACCTCTTCCCGTCGCCGGAGCGTCGTCGCACCGGAGCACCCGAGCTGCCTCCGCTGCTCCCTCGCCGCCGGCCGTCTCCGTTCATCCCCGGACCTCACCAACTCCTCCAACCAAACCCCCTTCGCACGCAGATTACAATCTACGCACCGCCTGAACCTCTCCGGCCCATCCTCGCCGCCGGCGCCGTCGCCTCCGACCATCGCTGCCCGGGCCACCCGAAGGTATCCCTCAAAGGGATTTGCTGCCCTTTATGGGTAGGCAAAGCCTCCCCCTCCCCTCTGGTTAGCAGCGCGCGATTTCAACTCCCCGGTGCGCGTTCGAGCCTTCGGCTCCGCGCGCTGGGTTGAGTTTTTCGTTTATTTTCCGCGCTGACAAGTGGGTCCCACCGTCAGCGGCAGCCGTCTGTGCGGGCCACTGCCGCCTGGGTCCCATCTGTCTGCGCCAGCCTCTGACAAGTGGGTCCAGATCCCAGTGGGTCCCACCTGTCAGTGACCAAGGCAGATGAGGTCACTGGCAGAGGGGTCCCACATGTCAGTGACCGCAGAGGGTCTACTGGTCAGTGGGTCCCACCTGTCAGATTCTCGGAATAAAATAAAAGATTAAAAATTAAATATCCCAGTGGGTCCCACCTGTCAGAAATTTTCGAATTTCTGGATTTATTCAAACTGAGAATTTCAAATGATTATAACTTTCTCGTTTTAACTCCAATTTCAGCCATTCAAATTTCTAAATTCATCTAAAATCATGATCTACCCAAATATGGCCTCTTTTGAATTTTTGGATTTTATTTGAATTTTGTTTGTAATTATTTGTTTGGTTTGCTTCGTTTCTATCGCGTAGATTCCAACGTTGTCGACGATCACTCCACCCAACAGCAAGAAGACCCAGAGAATCTGCAAGAAGGCAAGTCTCCTTTGATCATCTTGAACCCATGATTTGAAATGTTTTCAAACTATTTTAAATTATGTGCATTGCTATTTACATAAAATATTAGTTCAAATCTCTAGGAACTAGTTATTCCAACTTGCTATGCCCTCCATTGAAGTTGAATGCCATGTACTCTTGTCACCATAGAATTTCCTTTGTCTCATTAATGAGAGTATTATAATTACTTGTTGATATTAGAGTGGTAGTACGATGCTTAGCCATGCTAATGAATATTTCTTAAATCTTGAAAATGGGAAACTAATATTTATTATTGAACCCTTGTGTTTGTAAATGTAGTGGTAATTGGAGTTGCCACTGATCTTTTAAAATAAAATAAAATGTCAAAGTTGATTTAGATTAGGGTGGATGGTTGGTTTGGCTTGGTGCAGTTAGCACGAGATCTTGTTAAGTGTATGTTCCACCCTAGTCAATTAAGGACCGACGCTTGTGTTTGTCCAGACTGAGCATTAACCGTACAACCACAAGTCTATATGGGTACGACCTAGCTGACTAACTTATGATAGTCTAGTTTAGGTGCCACCAGTGGAAAGTGGGTGCCAGAGATGGACTGGTTATCCACAGTGAGGGACAGGGATTTACTGTACTCATATGGCGCAAGAGGGGGCTTCGGTTCGGGCAGTTAGCCTACCTGCGGTGAAACCTCAGCGGGTGGTATCTAGCTAGATTAGAGTAAGGTAAAGGCTTTGTGATATTTTATCTGGGTCTCATGCCAAAGGAAGCGTGTTGACTTTTAGGATAATTTATCTCTTGTGGGTAAAGTTGTACAACCTCTGCAGAGTGTAAGACTATTCGAATAGCCGAGCCCACGGTCAAGGGCGGGCAAGGAATGCATTCACATGGTAGATTTCTGGTTTTGGTTTTAAAAATCAAGAATTTGTGTTCCGAGAGTGGAGGGAACTCTTGGAAGGGTATTCTGGCGGTTGGAGCCAGAGAGGGTGAATGGAACCCGAAACTTTAAAATTTGTTATCTAGTGTTGGTGGATGGAACCTTCACTATTAAGTTAATGTAGTTCTGTTAAAACATTTATTTGATTAACTTGATGCCTTTGAATTTGATTAATGGTAATTTAAAATGTTGCTTTGTGCTAAAAGAGCCATATAGCCTTCCTTTGTCAAGCCTTGCATCTATGCATTTTTCCCAAGACTTGCGGAGTACTTTATGTACTCACATGCTACACTCAAAAACAAATCTCAGAGGAAGTTGAAGCTCAAGAAGGTGACTACGACTACTGCTTCGCGTGTGGCTGCGATGGATTCTTCCCGGAGAACTAGGTCGCGCTTCCCCAGTCAATTGCCTGTGGCGTATTGATGGGTCGTCATCGAGTTATCTTTTGCTTCCGCTGTGTTTCGTGTGTGCGAGGTCTTAAACCTCTATTGTAATAAGGAGACCTTTCGGTCGGTACTCTCAATTATTGTAATAAATCGCTGTTGGTGATGTTTTCCATTCTGTTTAACTGTGTGCACTAGCTTTGATCTGGGACTAGTGCAGTAATACACAGAGGGTCCGGGTTCGGAAATCCGGGGTCCCGACAATTCAGATCTGGGCTTCTCCTAGAGAGTTGTAGCGGACGTCTTTATCTTTCCATGAAGTGCTAGAACACATCGATCGGACCTTCGTAGCAGACATTATGAGTTTTCTTGTAAGACTGTTCTGCAGATCGGGAGATTTCTGTCGGATTTTGGTAAATTGGATTGGGCGATTAGAAAACGGGAGAATCAGAGGATCGCCATATTATAGAAGTTGTAGATAATTGTCTTAGATTTCAAGGAAGGTCATGAAATCATGATTCGGACACTCGGGCTGGGAGTTATGGCATTTTTAGTGCTCTGTCCAGAGGACCCGACGTGAAATTGATGTTTTAGAAAATTGGATGGTGCGGGTAGAATATGGCCGAATCAGGGAGGCTCACCAACTAGGTTTAGTTAGATAATTTAATTATCTTTCCAGAAAGTCTAAGAACACCTTATTCTAACTCCTGTAACAATAGATACAAATTTTGGAAGTTGACCTGTAGGATTTAGGAATTGGAACCAAGTTAGACGAATTTACTAGTTCGTGATTGTTTTTATTTGGGCAAAGGTCCGCTACTGTTATCTTAGCAAATATTATAATTATTATTCAGGTGGAGGACGGATTCCAGAGGCGGCACCTTCTGCACGTCCCCCGTTTTCTCGCGGTTAAGGCAAGTATAATGATGGTTTAAAATTGATAGTGTGGAAGGTCGACGTTTGATCTATAATATGAATATATGTGTTTATGGTTGTGGTAAGGATGTATTGGTGCTGTTTATGGGTGATTGCAATTTACAGTGTTCATGAGTATTTCTGGTGCATAGATAATGTGAATGCAAGATTTATTTTATTGAGACATTCACGCATATGCATCATGTTGAATTATTGAAGTCTTGGTCACGAGATGACTAAGCGCCGAGGTCCCCGTCATGTTGATGACATGACGGGCTAAAGGTCCCCATACTTGTGGAGTATGGGCAATTAGTCCCTGTACCAGGTGGTACAGGCATGGGTCTGCATCGACGGATGCACACTTTGCATTACCGGTAAAATGCAAAAGAGAAAGAGATAAAGAGATTTTTGATCATCTTGCATAGCATGGCTTGTTTATATGGTTGATGGATGGATTTGTGAAGTGATGTTCATAAATGTACTTGTTACTATCTATTATATTTGCTGAGTCGTTAGACTCACTCTTGCTGTTGTTGTGTTTTTTTAGGTACCTTTATGAGATCGGCATGCATGGGAAAAAGGACAGATTAGTATTATTGCACTTTGCACGATTTATCCACAATGGAAGAGGGGAGAAAATAAAATGCTATTTGCTTGAATTACTTAAGTAGTAAATGTTTATTGATTGTCGGATTTAAATTGTAATAAAGGATTAGAATTCTTTTGCGACGCTTGCGTTCCTTATTTAATTATTATATCTATGAATGCTTTAGTAAACTTAAAACATTTTGCTTAGATTTTATTATATTCTTGATGTCATTCATTCCTTCTATTTATGCTTGTTGCAACCTCTGTCGTGAACTACAATACAGGGGAGGTTCTGCCGAATTTTTGTATGGCGTAGTTAGTTTATCCTTGTTTTATTTCTAGATTGGTAGCATTCCGGGTCATTGCTTGACTGGGTGTTACAGTTGGTATCAGAGCGGGCTGTAGGTCCGTGGTTAATAAAATATTAATTTTGACACACTAAGCACTGTAGGTGGGAATGGGGTTTGCATTGCATCTACGTTTCCGTCGATTATCATAGTTGAATGTATACTTAATGTTTGGCTTTGTACATGTTATGAGATGATCTTTTGTGCCTACGGTTTGATTATATAATTGTTATGTATGGTGATAGTTGATGTTGAGAGATAGAGATCGCGGTGTGGCCATGGGTATGGCCAGGTTATATCACTATTCGTGGTATTGAAATGGTGAAGGATTTTTCCTTGAGCAACTTAGTTTTAGAGGTTAGGAATGAGTTCATTAGAAAAGTTTCTCTCTGCCTTGAGTTGAATTTGGTCAATTCTTATCCTGTGGTGGTGGATGAATTTATCTTGGGCTCGTGGCTCATTGCAGTTGAGGGTTTTCAATTGGTTTCTACCTGTTCTTTGAAGCAATTGTTGTTTTTCAGACTATTGAGACACTTTTGCTACTTGTGAGCATTGTGGATTTGCAAGGTTGGTCAATTCGTGGGAGTTTTGTCTTGTTGTGAAACATGTCTAATTTGTTCGCTTGGTATTCTCATTAATGAAAGTTTTATGTTGCAAATTCTTTAACATGTGAAAGCTTTGGCTTTATGTAATTCTTTTGGATTATTCTAAGTGTTGAAGTTAAATACCTCTCTTTTCTGAAGGGAGGTGTTAAAATCCTTTTGTGATGTCTTATTATGGTTAAGTCAGAGGTTGTAATCAAATAAATCGGTCTGGTATGAATATCCTTGGAAGTGAAACCGAATAAGTTGATGTTGTCTTCTTGTAGTTGTTCATGAACTGTGTTTATGAATAGGGCTATTCCTGATGGAATCAATAGAGTTACTAAGAGGCGTGGAACTTTGATGAACTGGTTGATCAATAAGAGAGACAGAATTAGTAAACTTTTGGGATAAATTGGATCAACAGGTCTCAATGGATTAATTTAACCGTTTAGGATAGTTAAATTCAGAAGGTGTTCGATTACTGTATTAGTGGATATTAATCTTGGAGTTATCTATGTGGATACTTAGTGTTCGTATGTAATTGCTAAGTGCAACTGTTGTGTAATGAAGTTTGGTGCTGTGCATCAATAAGAGAGTAATGGATGGGGTTTAAAATGTGATCTATATTTACATGATGGTGGGATTGTATGGAAGAGTTTTGGTAGAATCATAAAAATTGTGTAGTAGATCTCCTGTAATTTAAAGCGGTTGTCGTAGTGAGGTTGTAAGGTTTTGAAATACTTTCAATTTGAGGATGGGATGATAAATTAGCATGGAACTATTTGATGAGATTTTGGAGGGCTTTATAATGGAAGGGTAGACGATAACGAATCTTGTTAAGAGTGTATTATTCTTGATGTTAGTAGGATTGTTGCAATCTTATTGGAAAAAAACACTTTGAAATAAGTTATTGTATTCTTTTGGAAAGGTTTATGATGCGCTGGTAGGCTATGATGATTCATGCTAAGAATATATAATGATGAGGTTAGTAAAACTGAGTATGAGATGTTGAGGGTAGTGTTGATTCTTTTAGAAGCAAAGGAATTTGTTCGTCTTCCGTGATGTCGGTTAAATGAAATATTTGAGTTTTGCATTCATGATCCTATGAGAGTTCATGAATTATGTGGTATCTAAAATTAGTTTGCGCAGAGTGACGTATTGGAAGGTTCTATCGGTTCTTAAGTGATTCATGTGATTTGAGCTTAAAGAATCATTTGCTGGAGTTGGTAAAGTGATGTTTCCATTAAAGAAAATTATGTCCTTTGTTAAGTTGAAGGGTGTAGTAGAGGTATTCGCGGTTGGATTCAAGTTTTGTACCTTGTAGCGTATTGAAGCGTGCTTAACCTTGTTGGTTTGCCACAAAGGAATTCCTCAAGTTTCCAAAAGCAGTGCTTTATTTATTTATTTATTTATTTATTTATTTTCATCTGAAGTTTGATTTTCTCTTCTAGTGGGACTTGTGCACTCAACTGTGGTCTCATCTTCAATATTTTTCAAGATCTTGGCTATTTGACTTTTTTTCCTTGGTCTTGTGTCTCTGGTGAGTGGTAAATGTTTTACTATGTGCTGAAAAAAATTGTTTCTATCTATATCTTCTTCTGAGGAAGGATTAACCAATCCGTGTTGCAAAGCCTTTTAGGTTGTATAATGGCAACTCGATAGTGATGGTCAAGTAGATGATTTTGGTGAGATCGTAGGTGTCATGTTGTTTGAGGTTCATTAAGTGATAAATTGATTTCTTGGAATAATACTCGGTGGGGATTTGATTTAAATAGAATGTTTGTCTTTGGAGCTAACTGATCTTATGGTTGCAATTAGTAGAACCTATAGTAGATTGTGGTTCAAGAATGTTTCGATTGTTTTGATGGAACATTAGAATTATCAAATGTATGAGAATCTTGATCGATCTTATTAGAGTATTGTGATTGGGCACTTTGCAAGGTTTAGTAGGATGATTATGGTGGTGTAGCTAATGAGATTGTAATTGTGAAGAAGTCTAACCATTATGGGAATCATTGGGATAGTAGGGATTGTTGAATTATTGCTATGCATGACTTGGCTTCAGTGAGTAACCCTCCAAGAGTTAGAATCTTTCTAAAGATAATTAGGTTGAGAATATGTTTTCATGTGATTGTTAATGATTGAGCATGCTTGATTGTGGGAATTTTAGTCACCAAATTCGAGAGTCTTCATATCAATTATATCGAAGTACATATATAGGAGCCCTGGAGATGGAAAAATTTTGGTTTGGTGTTTTATGCTAGAACCTTGGAGGCTAATGATGTTGTGTGGGAATATTGGAACAGGGGGATTCTAAATAGAGTGATGCTCCTTGATAGTGTCCTTTTGGTGAGGGAATTGAGTGTGTGTGCTGAGAATTTCAAGTTGATTATCCTTAGAGGATTGTGGTGAAGTGATTGTGGGTGAAAACAATGATGAGGTGCATTGGAAATTATTTATCAAAGTAACCTTGTGGTAGAGGAGTTGGCTAGAGTATGTTATTGTGAGGTCAGTAGAGTCTCTCCATAAAGGTGTGGTTGATGCACTCGGTTTGAGCATAGTGTTGATGTTGCCAATTTAAGAGAAATGAGTTAGGGTGGTGTGTGATGATTTGGAATCTTGTGATTCAAGAGAAAGTTTGTTCCTAAAAGAAAAAAAACAATATGTTCTCTGGAAGTAAAATGCTCTCTTGATTCTTGTTTGAGCTTTGTGATGGCAGCAAAAGTCTTTTGTGGTTTGAGTTGACTTTATATTGGCATGTGTGGTTTTTCCGGTTCAGGAAAAAAAGGGTTTGGCATTGGAGTGATTCTCCTCTGACTTATGTGTTGTTTATTTGCAAATTGCCTATTTGGAATGTGGAGAGTTTCTCATGTTGAATCCATGATTTTTAGATTTGATTCTTTTGGTGGGGAGGTGGTGAAGCGTGTTGTGATGAGAATCCTTTATTTTCAGTTGGATTCTAGTTGTAAAAGGGGTTGTTTACAACCAGCTCTGTTGTGTGTCCGGGGTTAAATGAGATGCTCCTTGTTAGGGTAAAGAGATTGATTTGGGAGTTGGAACAAGAGTTTCGTTTGTTGTGCAGGTTGTGTGGGTTGGTACCAAAGAGAATGATAACCCGAGATATATTTAATCGCATTTGTTAGTTGTGAGGATTTGGAGGGTGGTGTATCGCTAGGACCGCCTTGGGTCCTAGGGTGGGGTACACAACGTTATGTATGACCTGGTGTCGAGGAGGTACCTGCGAGATCTGGAGCTTCATATTTCACAGAGCCGTTAATACTTGAACATGAACTGCCCTTTGAGTCCAATCCAGTGCGAATTCTGCAAAGATCAGGATAAGCATTGAGGAATAAAACTTTAAAGTATGTCAAGGTGCTTTGATCGCAGCAGACAGAGATAGAAGCCATTTGGGATTTAGAGTCTCGCATGCATGAGAAATATCCAGAATTATTCACAATAGGTGCGTGTTAATATGATTAAGTTTTAGCTATGATTAATCCTTGGCGTAAGCATGGAAAGAATTCGGGGTCGAATTCTGTTTAAGGGGGGTAGAATGTAATATCCCGGAAATGATTCAAGAGATAGTCGATTAAACAGAGGGAGGGACCTTATAGGAAAGAATTAAGTAAATATTTTTTAGATGGGAATTTCTGAAAATTTCAGGCAACCTGGGCCTGCGCCTTGGCCCAGGGGAGGCCGGCCAAAAGGGGGGCACCCCACCCTCCTCAACCCTAGCTGCCACCCTCTCTCTCCCCTCCTCTCCCCCTTGCGCCGCCCCTCCCCCTGCCCCTTGCGCCTCCAGCAGCCCCTCTCCCTCCCCTCTCCTCCATTGAAGCCCCTTCTACCAGTGAGAAAGATTTCCCTTTTGCTGCCGGTCGAGCGGAGGAAGGAGATCAATCGCAGTGAGGCGTTTGGATCCGGAGGAAGGGAAGAGGAAGGGAAAAAGGGGAAAAGGAAAAGAGAAGGAGTTTGAGGGGTGTTCATCGAGATCTACAGCGGTTCGTCAAGGGTAATCCCTGTTGTTCCCCAATTAGATGCGTTTTACTAGTTGTTGCAAGGTCAGTATTCTGGACTGCTAGGACAGATTTCGTTGGACGGCTGTTTTGGGGTAGTTTCGTGGGGATTCAGATCTGGACTTCTCCTAGAGAGTTGTAGCGAACATCTTTATCTTTCCATGAAGATCTTTACACGTGAAAATAACCCACCAAATTCAAATAAATTCAAATGAACTCAAATATTTAAATTGAGGCTAGAAATGGATAGAGGTGAATGTTTGATGAATTTATAAATTTGAATGGGCTCAATCGGAGTTAGGATGAAGAAGAACGGGCTCTCGGAAGTTTAAAATCACGGAAAAAGGAAAAAAGGATTTTCTGGAATTATTTTTCTAAAGGAAAATAGAAATTATGACGTCAGCATGGATTTTCTTTTTGGCCAAATTATTTTTCTATGGGAAATTCAGACTTATTGCGCCAGCTGACGTCAGCCCTGGGGGTGGACTGACTGCCAGGTGGGCCCGGGTCTATGCATCGGGTCCACGGGCGAGGGAGGCGGCCGAGGTGGCACGGAAGGTGGCGTGGCAGCCGGGTGCCTGCGTGGCACCCTTGTGGCAGCCGCGGCAGCAGCCACCTCACCTCGGCACTGACATGGCATGGCGCTGGCGGGGAGGAGCTCGGGGCTACGGCCTTGCCGGCGATCGGCAGTATGACGGCCGGCGGTAAGGGTCGGGGGAGAAAGAGGGGGCCGAGGGGAGCTCGGGGGTGGCGCGGGATTTAACGGATGCTGCCGGAGTTGGGCCGATGGCGAGCGTAGAGCAGCGGCGGCGCTTGGGCTCCGGCGGGGACGATGCTCCTGCGGTGCTCGAGCCGGGCGGAGGAGGTTGGGTGTGGCACAGCGAAGCTCGGAGTGGCGTCGGCGGGGCGCGAGAGGGCTCGAGTCGGCCGCAATTTCTCGCCGAAGTAGCTTCGGCGGCCGAGGCGGCGATGTGAGCGGCGAGAGGCTCCGGGAGCTCAGGAGAGGGGAGAGAGGAAGCGGGGAAAGGCGGTGCGGAAGGAGGCGGAGTCGAGGGAGGCATTTATAGGGAGCGGAGAAGGGCGTTGCCGTGGGGATTTCTCGCCGGAAGGTCGTGGGCGGTGGCTGTTGCGGGAGAGGCGTGGGAAGGTGGGGGAAGTGGGGGTGCGGGGCTTGCGGGAGAGGCGACGCACGAGGGAGAGAGGTGGGCACGTGCAGGAGAGAGGGGAGTGGCCGGGAGGTGCAGAGCCGGCGGTTGCGGGGTTGGCGGAGGCGAGCGTGCACGAGGAAGACGACGTGGGGAGGAAGAAGGCGTCCTGACGGCTAGGGCTGGGGCGCAGAGAGAGAGGGAGGTGAGGGGCGGCTGACGGGTGGGCCGGGGTGAGAAGGAGAGAGAGGAGCAGGGCTGTTGGATGGGGATCGGGTGGCCGAGGGAGCAAGGAGGGGTGGACTGCCGAGATAGGTTGGGTTGGGCGACATGGCACAGATCGGGCCGGCCACGTGTCGGCCCGAGAGGGGAGGGAGGCGGGTTGTGCGACGGTGACGTGGGCGGATCTGGGCCGTCCACGCGTTGCCCGTGGGGAGAGGTTTGGGGGTTTTGATTTTATTTTCTGAATTAAGATTTTCAGAAAAGCCTAAGAATTTCAATAAAGCTTAGAAAAATATGAAATAAATTCCAAAATTTCTAGAAAAATTCACAGAAGTTTCTAGAAATATTTTGGATTTAATAAACTTATTTCCAACTAAAGTTGGTATTATATTTTTATATTCAAAATACCTTTTTAATTTCAAAATAGATTTTCGAACTTAGAAAAACTCAAAAAACCAAATAAGAGCCAAATAAATCTAAATAATCAATTTGAATTAGGATTTTTTTTATAGAAAATCAAAATATCACTTTATTTAATAATTTTTTAGGTTTTCACTTAATTTACTTTTCAAATCAGGCCTTTTCAAAAACAGAAAATCAGGGCAAAGCAAAAAAAAACTTAGGCAACAAAATACTTATTTTAATTTTAATTTTATTTTTAATATTATTTATTTATTTTTGACAAAAACCAAGGATGTTACATAGATCCTTAGTGTACTTAGTTTGATGAATAAAAGAACCCAACATTGATTGCTTGATCTAAAAGTCTAAGAAGAATATGAGCTCTCTCATCATGCTCATCACGAATTCTGTCCTCATAGTATCTGAAAACTTGGAAACAAGAGCATAAGAGGAACTACTGAAAATGATATCATCCACATAAATTTGAACGAGTAAAAGATCATTGCCATGCTTGAAAGTAAACAAGGTCTTATCTACCTAACCTATTTGAAAGTCATTTTTCAGTAAATATGATTTAAGCCTATCATACCATACTCTAGGTGCTTATTTTAGACCATATAAAGTTTTGAACAATTTGTAGATATGATCAAGAAACTTGGGATTCTCAAAACCAGATGGTTGTTTAGCATAAACTTCCTCTTCAATATAGCCACTAAGAAATGCACTTTTCACATCCATTTGATATAGTCTAAAACCCTTGGATGCAACAAATGCTACCAGAATTCTAATAGCTTCTAATCAAGCAATAGGAGCAAATATTTCACCAAAGTCAGGACCTTCTACCTAGGTGAATTCTTGAGCCACAAGTCTAGCCTTATTTCGAACAATAACACCATCCTTACTTTGTTTATTCTTAAAGACCCATTTAGTTCTAAAAATATTATGACCATGAGGAGGTGAAACCAAAGACCAGACTTTATTATGTTCAAAGTTTTCTAATTCCTCATGCATAGCATTAATCCAAGACTCATCAGATAGAGCATGACTTACATCTTGGGTTCAAAAGAGGAGATAAAAGCAGAATGAACATATAAAGCATTGGAGTTATACTTGCTGCGAAGAACTCTCTCATTTAACTTACCGATCATTTGTTCAGGAGGATAACTTCATTGAATATGTAAAGGAGCCTCATGACTAGGTGTAGGAGTGATCATAGAGGTGGTCACAGGAGTGATCGTAGTGTGACTTGGGAACTCCCTGTTGTCATCATTGGAGTCATAAAAGATGTTCTCAAGTGTATCAGTTACTTGTATACCTATATTGTTAGGTCTAATACCAGGACTAGCCTCATCAAAAGTGATCTCACAAGTCTCAACTAGAGTATACGACAGCCTCGAGTGTGAACTACATATCCAAGGAAGATGCCATCTGAGGATCTAGATTCAAATTTATCAAGATTGGCATGTTTAAGTATGAAGCATCGACATCCAAACACCCTCAAGTAAGAAATATTAGGAGAATGACCAAACTGAAGCTCATAGGAGGTCTCATGCAGTTTAGCGCGCAAGAATACTCTATTCAAAATGTAGCAGGCAGTCAGAATGGCTTTAGCCCAATACATTCTAGGAGTAGCATATTCATTTAACATCATTCTAGCCATCTCAACTAATGTTTTATTCTTACGTTTGACCACACCGTTCTGTTGAGGCACTCGAGCTAATAAAAATTGATGGTTTAAACCCTTTTCAGCACAAAAAAAAGCAAATGATGTATTCTTCAATTCAGTTCCATTATCACTTCTAATTGCTCTAGATGCTCCTGGAAGATCATTACTAAGTCTAAGAGCAAGCTCTCATAAGTGATCGAAAGCTTCGTCCTTAGAGGTCATAAAATACAACCAAGTGTATCTAGAGAAATCGTCAACAATAACAACAACATACCATTTACCTCCAACCGACTGAACCCTAGAAGGCCCTATTGTGTCCATATGCAACAATTGACTCGGAGAATTAGTCATGACAAGTGAGAGTGGAGGATATGACGATAAGACCATCTTACCATGTTGACAGGGTGAACAAAATAGATCCATTGACATTTCAATCTTAAGACTAGGAATTCCTTTAACCAAATTCATATTGCCAAGCCGCGCAAGATGATCAAAGCCACCATGACCTAATCTACGGTGCTAGAAGAACAGATCTTTAGAGTATAAAGAAATAAGACATCTGAGATCAAAAGAGGCTGAATATGAGAAGTGGCTCTTAAATAAGTGACCAACTCGACTAGTTTTGCATACAAGATCACCAGATGAATCCAAAATACAACATGAATGCTTTTTGAAGTTTATCTCAAGATTATCGTCTACCAAATGTAAAATTGAAAGCAAGTTATAACTCAACATACTAACGAGAGCGACGTCCTTTAAGATGAACTTGTCGTTAATGCACACGATACCTTTATCAAAAACTCGTCCTTAAGAGTTGTCCCCAAAAGTGACCATTTCATCACCGAGGGCACAAGTGAGGGAGGAGAACCATTGTGAGTCTCCAGTCATGTGGTGAGAACAACTGGAGTCAATGAATAATATGTTCTCTGTCCTCTTGTAATGAGCCTACAAAACACGAACAATCATCGGTACCTTAGTACTGGGGTTAAACAATAAAGATTGAGGTATCCAATACTGAGATACTTGATGAACAAGAGCAAAAGCATACACTGATAAAGATTTAAGTGAAGCATTAGCATCTAACATATTTCTACCAGACGGTCGTTGAGAAACTCGTTCGGCCATGGGGTGGTCTAGCCTCCTCAGCAAAGCTAGTCTAATTGCCAATTTGTCAGATCGCATGGACATCACTGGTAAAAAATGATCCAACTACTTGGTAAAGCTAGTCTGACCCTTGACCGGTCTAACCGAGCAGAAAATGCTGGTCGAAAGTCTCTTGAGAAGCTGGTTCGACTATGGGAAACAACTGATCGAAAATCTTGTTCGACCACACTGATCCGACTACAAGAAACAACTAGTCAAACATCTGGTCCAGCCACACTGGTTCAACCACGGGAAGTAGCTAGTCAAAAACGCTTCTTTATCTAGTCTTTCTTCTCTTTCTTTGCTTTTCTAAAGCAGAATTGAACCAAATGATCATGTTTACCATAATGTGTGCATTTATACTTGTCTTGATGAGTAGTCATATCAATCGGCTTCACAGAAGTCAATTTGGTAGAGAACTATTTTGCAATACCAGCAAATCTAAAGACAATTTGTTTTGGTTTAGATTCTACTTCAAATTTTCCTGGTTCGAGTAACTTGACCACTTAACAATGATTATTCTTAACATGCTCAATAAAAGTGAATCCTAGACCATGATTTTTCACACTAGTTTTGGACTTGTCTAGGATGATATTTAAATTCTTCTTGTTAAAAGGGAACCTCTCTAAAGTATTCTTAAGGTACTCATTTTCTCTATCCAGTGAGGGACAAGTTGTGAAATTAACAGGTTCAATCACAGAATTCTTGGAAGCACTAGATTGAGCTAATCTTTTCTTTTTAGCAAACCCTATCAACTGCCTAGTTAGAGTATCAATTTCAATATTTAACTTAGGACAGTTATAGCAAGAAAGATTTTCATGATAGAGCATTCGTTGAATTGACTCCTGAGATGAATTAAGTCTAATTTGTAGCAACTCACACTTGGAACGTGCTTTAAAAGAGTTAGACTTAAGTTTTTCAATTTCATTATTAGAAAGTTTAAATTTTCCATCACAAGAATCATGAACCATTCTTAGTTGATCAAATCTATTAGTTACATTTCTAAGTTGAACTAGGTTTGTTGCATTAACAGATATAGCAGTTTTCAACTCAGAATGTAACACTTGACAAGTTTTACGAGAATCATCTTTAGCAATAGATGCTCTAAGTCTATTAATATCAGAATTCAAGCTTTCAACTACAAAATTATTTTCTTTCAATTTCTTTTTAGCCCTTTTCAATTCAATAGTAAGTTTAATTAAACTATCTTCAAACTGATCACACGACGGTGTTATCTCATCGAGATCACTATAGTCATCATTATTGTTGCTTGCAATGAAGCACATGCCCATAAAGTCATCGGTGCTCTTCTTCTTATCTTTGGCATCATCATTGTCGTGGTAGTCGTTGTCGCAACTCTTAAAATCCCCGTCACTCAGATCAAGGCGCTCAATTGCTGATAAAACCTTTACAGTGACTTTGCGACGGAAAGATCCACCCTTGGTGTTATTCTTGGATGATCGATGATGATAATTCATGTCTTCTTTGTTCACTTTCCACTGAAGCTTGGGGCAATCTACCTTAATATGACCTGATTCACCACACTTAAAGCATCTAATCGGACCTGAAGCGCCACCTCGCCTCCTAATCCTTATATTGTTGAGTGCCTTGAATGCACGTGACAGGATCAATACTAAGTCCTCTTTAGGGAGCTGTTCGAACTGTTCTTCTGAAACAAGTAAAAGCAGACAAGGAAACACATGACAACACACTTGAAGCAGCTTGCACGGGGGTTAATCAGAAGTGCTAAGTATGAAGATTTATCAATCTTAGATGGCAAACCTTCCATCTCATAGGTTGTCAATCTAGAATAAAGATCATCCATGGTTAAAGTATCTAGATTGACAGTTTGATTAATGGTCGTGACAACTATCAAGCACTCAGAACCTAAAGATCTCAAAATTTTAGTTGTATTATTTTCATTAGCAGGAATAACCTTAACACCACACAAAATTACTCAAAATCTTCTCAAAATGAGCAAAAAGTTCATCAATAGATTCACTAGGTTTCGTAGCAAAATTCGAGTACTCTTTTTGATAAAGATTCTTACGCACTTTCTTAATCATAGTCGTTCCTTCATGATAATCGTAAAGAGTTTTTCATATTAAGTGGGCAGAATTAATATAAACTACACGATCAAATTTTTTGTGAGAGATTCCTTGAAAAAGCAAGTTACGAGCACAAGCATTTAAATCAACATCTGTTTTATTTTTGGTAGTAACATCAGTAAGAACCACATAAGGTTGAGAAACTTTTTTTCCAAACATGACTACCTTGAGTCTTAATGTAAATTTGTATATGACACTTTTAAAAAGCAAAATCAGTACCATCTAGCATAGGGGGATGATTCACATATCTCTCTTATTCCATGACTATCTGCTTTGATACCACTTGTAGGATTGAATACTACAATCAGAGGGGCGAATGATTGTCGTCACTTTTTGGAGTCTCCTAACAGTCGGTGAAGATTTCGACCACTTGGTGGTAAATCGCCTGATCAATCGCTCAACACACGACCGCTTGATCGATCAATCTGTTCGACCACTCACTCAATCGCTCTGTTGACCACTCGCTATCGTGAGATCCAATCCACCTACAATCACCAGCGCTCTTCAAGCAAATCAGGAACTAGATTAATTCAAGACTATCTTTGTTACAGGAACTCTGTGGGTTTATAAAGTGCCCTCACAAGCACCCCTAAAATCCGTCTCGACGAAAGCCTTCTCAAATCGATACAAGCTTTCTCCCATAAAGCCCTCTCAAAAATCACATGTTAACTTTTAGCCTTTTCTTGCTTTTATAGGCTAACATCCCAAACCGTGTCTAACTCAAACATGGACACAAACCTCTATCTCTTCTGAAAATCAAGGGACCCGAAAGCCTTCTAAACATGGGTTTACGCAATCTCTAACTCTTCCCAGTTATGGACTCCATCCATAACTCCTAACTCAACACACGATGAAGCTTCCAGGACCGCACCTCCTATGTCTCCATCACGCACCATCATCTTCCGTGTTGAATCCTCGAGGACCACACCTTCTATAGCTTCTCTATGCATCACCACTTTTGATCTCTATGTGCTTCAACATGAGCCGATCACCTCGCATGACATTCTCGACCGCATGGACCTTAGATTTCCCAATCCTAGTCCTGATCCTCCTCGTCACCGACCATGGTCGTCTCCATACCAACTTGCACATGCAAAGACCAAAAAATATTTTTCCAGCATAAGTTCTCTCTAACTTAACAGTCATCAATCCACACATGCAAATAACAACCTCAGCCATCCATCAACATCAACCAGATTAATCATGACCACAAATTCTATTGTTTCCAGTAAATCAACTTCTAACAACTTATTACGACCGCTATGACTACCACTACTATGCATAGGCCGATCAGGTCACTATCTCAACGAGTACTTGAAAACCACAAGTACTCGGGAAATCAGAACACTCGCAAATCACAAGCATCGTAGCACTCCCAGTCTACGACTACCGACCATCAATCAGTCACTGTACCTTCGAATACTGACTATCGATCACAACTTGTCTGAGACAATCAATCGCTAAGTCTACGATTATCGATCATAAAGTCCACAGCTACCCATCATCGATCAAGCACTGTAGCAACAACTATCAAGTACCTACCGAGTACTGTAACACCGACTGCAACTACTGAGTACCGACTACCATCCAGTTACTATCACTTCTGACCGGTCCACTGAACCTCATCACCTGCTCTGCTCTCCAACTCCGGACCAGGGTCATTCCGCCATGGTCATTCACCCATGGTCGATATATCGATATACCGTGGTCGATGACTGCTGACCAGTCCTACTAATATGAAAGCTCCAGCAACTAATAGCGTATTGATCAGAACTTTCACAAACGTAAATTCAATAAAACCTAAATATTTATTATTTATCATCACTAAATGCATAACCACCATATAATCTAACAGAATCATGAAAATTTTGACATTGCTTGACCATATAACATATAGTTGCAAGTTCCTCTAAAGTTTGCAAGTTTTACCTTTTTCATCCGTGACGAAAACTAACATTAGTTGCTTTAAGATCCGTTGGGGCCTTCCCCTCAAGAGCACTCTCAAACTCGAGTGTGCTATACCACGTGGTGCAGCCTTCAATGCCTCTTGTTAAGACACACAAAAGATCTTGTATGCCGCATCACAATCCGATGCTGGTGAAAGAAAAGCATGGTATTTTTGCACCATGCCTTTGCGCTTGCAAAACGGTGTATTTTAACCCTCCCACCTTGTATATACTCCGGAAAAGAAACCTATGGGTAGATCCAACTTAAAATCGTGAAGACATTCTATGTTCTTGGCCCCCTTATATTATGTCATACATCATGTGTGAGTAAGCATCTTGAATTGCAGCTGTCTACTGTACATTGCAACATTTTGGCTGGTTCTTTTTACCTTTGGTTTTGGTGTATCATTTTCTACTACAACAATTAGCTTTTAAACAATACGACTTTTTAATGCGGGGTTTACAGGTATATTGTAGTAGATATTGTATCAAGTTCAGCTATACCGGTCAAAATCGTATACAACTATTTCTCTCTACGTACTATCTCTCATAAACAGATAAAATTCAAAAATCATAATTCAAAAGCTAAAACCACAGCCTAAAAGTAGCCACCCCCTTAATTGTATTCTTCAAGCCAAACTTGTATGATATTAACCTATAAATCACAATTCGGGGTAAGTGTTAAGGGAATACTTGCGTGTATGATTACTTGGTAATATATGCACCTATACATATTTAACAGAAAACAGTAAATTCTATATTCCGAACGGGTCTTTAGTGGAACACAAACGAGGCAAGAGCCGGCCACAGTAGGGATGGAATCGCCAAACCGTGAGCAAGACTTTCTCGAAAACGGAAACGACGAGGCAAGCACGACATCGGGATGGTGACAAACTGAGGGGGGGTTGGATCAACAAGCCGTTCAGAATGTCTCACCTGTGAGACTGTGAGAGTCCTCTTCTCCCTTACCTGCCTGTCACCTCCGCTCCTCCGATCTCCCCAATGGCGGATCCCGGCGAGACCGCGACCCCCGCCGCTGTCTCCTCCTCGTGGGACGATCTCCCCGACGACTTCTTCCTCTCCGCCTCCATCTCCTCCCCTTCCCCTCCCCCAGCCCCCGCTCCCATCCCCTCCACCTCCCCCCGCGCGGCCACGGCCGACTTCCGCTCCGCATCCCTCCCTCCCGTCTCCACCCCCTCTGCCTCCGCATCGGCCTCCTTCTCCGATGCCCTACACCGCGCCCCTCCCACGCAGCCCCTCCACCCCAGCCACTCCCTCCCGGCCTTCTCCGCTGCCGCCTCCCGCTCCGCGGCCCCCGAAGTCTGGCCCCCGCCCCCGGGGCCCCACCATTCCAACTCCCTCCCGGAGTTCGCCGCCTCCGCCTCCGCGTCCCGCGTCCACCGCCCGCCCCCGCGCGCCGCGGTGCGCGCCGACCGCCCGCCGCCGCTCGAGCTGCGCCCGCGGCCGCCGAGGGAATCACAGGCTGGCACCGCCCTCCGCGCGCTCGCCTGCTGCGCTGCTCCCGGGGCCGGGGCCGCCACTCACCTCTGGGCTGCGGGCGAGGCTGGCATCAGGGTGTGGGACCTCGCGGATGCCTTCCGATCGCCCGCGTCTCGGCAGCGGTGGGGGGACGAGGCGAGCGCCCCGTTCCGGGAGTCGCGCAGGACGCCGCCGGCGCTCTGCCTCGCGGCCGACCCTGGCCGCGGCGTGGTGTGGAGCGGCCACGCCAATGGGTCGATCATGGGCTGGAGCGGGGATCCAGGCCCGGAGGCCGGGCATTGCTTTGCGTGGGACGCGCACCGTGGAGCGGTATTCGCGTTGACCATCTCTCCCTATGGTAATTCACTCACTCTCCTTGGCTCTATTTTGTGTCAATCAGGATGGTGTTTTTCCACAAATCGGATAAAAAAGTTGCACTATTTGTCGTGGCCATTCGAATTCATGATTCTTGAGCAGTGTTGCTTGCAAATGGGATGAGTTTGTTTCCTTCGACTAAGGAGAACCAGCTTAACAAGCCGCACTTTAGGAAAATGGAATGGGATGTATAGGAGGATCGGTTTGTCTATCATTAGTCCAATAAATCAATATATTGAAAACTCTTTCTTAGTGGAGGTGTTGAGCTAGTAACCACGAAGATGTTACTGTAAATTTCCTCTTTTGTACTATTGTCCACTAAAAGATCTCAATCCAAACCATCCTTGTATTTGTGCTTAGTCGCATTTGCAACCACATTTTGTTTACTTTCTTGTTTGTAAATCCACATTTCGTTGTTTCATTTTTTTTACTAATGTGGTGAAACATAATATGTTAACGACATTTTTACTTACTTTACCATCACTACGTAAACTAGTGGCTATTTATATGTACTTCATCTAAATCTGTGTTGAATAGCTTAGTTTCTAGAATATAATGTTTATGGCCCTGATCATCGAAACAGTTAATTATAAAATATTGAACTGCTATTTAACTTATAACTCAATCAGAGCAATGCAGTGGATCCTCTGTAATCAATTATCTACATCTAACTTTCTGAGCATAAGGACTTTAGACCTCCATGTAGTAAAAAATTAAGGTACTAAGGTGTCTACCTTTAATTGTGTGAAATCCATGTGCAAAACTGCAATTGGAGTATATATCCAGACAAGCAGGCAGGCATTTTTAGTTTTTACCCTATGAAATGTTGGCCATCTTTGGCCTAGATGCTTGTCAATAAGCTAGGGTAGATTTGGAAGTTTTTTTTGGTTGACTATAACAGCTTATTAACTCTTATGGACTTATAAGCCTCTTGAGTTGCCCTCCACTATCTGGAACTTCTCTTTGAGGGAGTCATTTAAGTCTAAGAAAACAAGCCATGAAATTTGCTAATAATATGATCTAGCGTAGGCTTATTTTTCTACAACTGTAAGCTTAACCTGGGATTCTGGCCTGAATTGACTTGTGCTCTGCTTGCAGTTTTATTTTAGTAAAAAAGGGATATTTCAGTTTTCATGGTCGGCTTACCAATTTTTATTATTTCTTAAGTCCAGCTGAGGTTTAAGACATTGTTTCATTTTGCTTTGTCCAAACTGCTACAAGATTAAACTAAGCGTGCTGATTTTATTTTATTTACTTACAATGCTGAGAAAACTGCCTCATCCATTTTCAAATATTCAAATATCAGTATTGTACTAGCATTAAATCTACAAGATAGATATGGCATGCGATTATTAAATGTGCAGCATGAGCTGCATAAAGGTGCAAAAGTGATTTGCTAGTCAATTATCATCTGATGGGCTAGAGAGACATCTTAGGTTACCTTTTCATTTCCAAAATGTGGACAGGAATTGATTTCTGTCAAATTGCAACTAGCAGACATGAACTTTGTTGGTTAAGTAGCCTATATCTTTAAGGTGGTAACTTGCTGTTTGCATTTTGACAATTCTCCTTTATAGTTAGTATTTTCAGCGGTTGAACTTATCTCTTTGAGTGAACTGTTTGCAGTTGGATTCGTGCAACACTGATTGTTTTTACTGCATTATAGGTGATTTGTGGTCTGGATCTGAAGGGGGAGTAATCAAAGTATGGTATGGAGAAGCAATTGATAAGTCACTTGCTTTACAAAAGGAAGAAAACCGTAAGACCTCCTTTTTAGTTGAAAGATCATTCATTGACCTTAGCGCCATGGTCAGTGATGGAGGGGCCTGTCCCTTGCCTGCCATAGATGTAAAACTTCTTCTGTCTGACAATTCTAGATCAAAAGTATGGAGTGCTGGTTACCTCTCATTTGCACTCTGGTACACTTCATGTGTCCATTTATCTGTTATTGTTGCATTCGGCTGACATTAGTCCAGCTGTTTGGATATTTGTTTTATATTCTTGTCTATTTGCCATATAGGGATTCTCGCACTAAGGAGCTTCTGAAGGTGATACATGTGGATGGCCAAGTTGATACTCGTTTTGACATCTTATCTGCTCAGGATCCATATGGCTATGAAATAAAGCAAAACCTTTTCTCCTCTCCAAGGAAAGAAAAAGCTCGCAGTCCTGTTGGTTTTTTCCAGAGATCACGGAATGCTTTGATGGGAGCAGCTGATGCAGTCCGGAGGGTTGCTGCTAAAGCAGGATTCGGAGATGATTCTCGAAGAATAGAAGCTTTAGCAATGTCAATGGATGGGATGATCTGGACAGGATCTGCAAATGGCTCTCTTGCTCAATGGGATGGCAGTGGTAATCGTTTGCAAGAGTTCCAGTATCATTCATCTTCTATTCAAAGCATTTTCAACTTTGGAACAAGATTATGGCTGGGTTACATGGATGGCAGCATCCAGCTGTTGGACCTGGAAGGCAATTTGCTAGGAGGATGGATCGCACATAGTACTCCAATTCTGAGTATGGCTGTTGGAGGTTCACATATCTTTACATTGGCTGCTCATGGGGGAGTCCGTGGATGGAATTTGTCATCCCCAGGGCCTATTGACAGCATTATGCATTCTAAATTAATTGAGAAAGAGGCATCATACAAAAATTTTGAATATATGAAAGTGTTAGTGGGTTCTTGGAATGTTGGGCAAGAAAAGGCATCTTATGAGTCACTAAGAGCTTGGCTAAAATTCCCAACACCAGAGATTGGGGTAGTAGTAGTTGGATTGCAGGAGGTGGACATGGGTGCTGGTTTTCTTGCAATGTCTGCAGCCAAAGAAACGGTAAGAATGGCAAGTTCAGAAATTTTAGGTTTTTATTAGTTAATACATCATTGTTACTGCACTTAATTATCTGCTATCATTATATGGACCAAATCCTAGCAACTTGCACTGAACCAGAAATCTGTGAAACACCTTGTAATCAACTGAAGTATCATTGTCATTATGCATAAGTTACATCATTGTATAATCTTCTGAACTTGACTATAAATTTTACCCATAGATTTTACTTGATGGGCTGTTGTTCTATATTAATTTGACTTGCTTTTCAGTAGAGTTATATAAATGCCCTGTGCCACAAGGCCATTGTGAAGAGGTGTTTATTACCTGTTAAGAGCTCATTCTCTTGTTAAAATTTTCAAGAATATTAATTAACATAAGCATCAAAAAATGCCATAACATTTTTTGCTATTTGTAATCCTGATATTATTTCCACTGGCTTTTAGGTAGGGCTGGAGGGAAGCCCAAATGGAGAGTGGTGGTTGGATGCTATTGGGCAGATCTTGAAGGGGCACTCTTTTGAGCGTGTCGGTTCAAAGCAGATGGCTGGATTACTTATTGCTGTATGGTAATCTGTTTAGGACTATTTTTTCCCTGTAGTTTTATCTGCCTTCTGTTTTTTGTAGAAATTATTCAGTTTCTCCTTTCCACAGGGTTAGAACACATTTTAAGCAATTCATTGGCGATATTGACAATGCTGCAGTAGCATGTGGATTTGGGCGAGCAATCGGCAACAAGGTACTTTTGTTATCTTATTTGCGCCCCCCCCCCCCCCCTCCCCGGCGCAGGGTTGATATTGGAAACCAAGAAATATGTATTCACAAGTTATGTCACTCAAGTGGCAATGCAGATTTTATTTTCAGCCAACCATTTCAACCATCATATTCATCCAACATTAATTATTCAGTAGTATTTGTTTTTTTAATTTTTTAGCAGTATATGATTTAATGGGGAAAAGTTCTGCTGGTTGCTATATGCCCATAATCCTTTTTTTGTGCAAGTGCAATACTTCATTCTAGGGGAAGGTACCAATGAGGATAAAAAACACCATGTAATAAGCAAACAAATCTTATGCTGTATGTTAGGGAGAATGATTTGTAATGTAACGGCAAGTTCTCTGTGATTTATTTCTTTACCTGGGTACTGAAATCTGAAGTCTAAGAAGTAGGAATCTCCTGTCATGCTTTCCCATTTTGAACATTGTTTATTACTTGTTTCTTGACCGTTGTTTTCTGAATGTAACATCTGAAACTTTTGAAAGTTTGAATTATTCAGGACATCTATCCAAGGAGTTTGGTTTATATTCATTGCATTATTTTGACATGGTAAAGAGCATCATGGTAATATGTTGCATACTTGCATTGGGTTGAAGACAATGGAATCCTTGGGATATGATCAAGGCAAAATTGAATCTTAGGGACATGATGACTTCTCTTAACACAAACTGTCACTAATGCATCGTAGCACCATTACATGTTCAATGTGACAATTTCTACTGTATCGGGCCATCTCCATTGCGAGAGATGCTTAAACAGATGCTTGGAAGTGAGAGAGTATGCCACACGGTAAGCACCTACTTAAGAACTCAACTCTCCAATGCAAGCACCTCTTCTTAAAGGTCGTTAGATTCTCCACAAACTCACAAGCACCCATCAAGCATCAAGGCTTAACTAAGCTTCGATGCGTAAGTTTTGGCACCTTCTCTCTCCAACATGGCAAGAAAACTGAGTGCCCACCAACTTGGAGCCTTAGAGATGCTCTCATATGTTTTTGTTACAATAAATGAGACCTAGTTTGACAAATCATGCAAGGTACCTGCTTCAAATTTCAAAAAATTTTGAGCAATGAAAGGATATAGTTTTTTTGGCGTAGTGGTTAATGTCGTAAGAAGAATAAGATCCTGTCAGGCTTTATGTCCGCAGGTCTTATTTAAGATAGTCATCCAATTTCAAAAACGTTTTTTTTTTTTGTTTTTGGGTGAAAAGGTATATTGTCATGATTTAGTAGCAACTTCACATTTATTGAAATCTATGTAAAGACTTACATGACCAGTCAAAAGGAAGGGAAGGAAACAAATCTTGTCCCTTTTGTGCAAATGCAGGGTAACTCACATGTTTGACATTCTGTTTAGTGGCCTATAAAATAGCCTTAGTAAAAATAATGGGGAACATAACTATTGCAAATTTGATTTAATCATGCAAACTTTTCATATCGATCGTTGGATGAGCGATGAATGGATCAGACTTGGTGGGACTTGAGGATTACATGATGAATAACTCTTTCAGTAACCCCCTACACATTGGAAAATTGTTTACGAGGACTCCCACCTTCCCAATGTTAAGGGTATAAGTGTCTTTCCCTAGTTTCTAGAGTTTGTGTCTATGTACATATATATTAGCATGCAATACAATAAGCTATTCATCCCTCTCTTCCTCCTCTAATACTAAACTTACATGGTATCAGAGCCTAGGTTTTTGAACCTAGCCTTTGCTCTGGCCGCCGCCGGTCACCGCCGCCGGGAGGAGTGTGCTCCACTCCCGGGGCTAGCCACCTCTTCCGACCGCTGCTCGACTCCACCTCGCCGCCGCCCAGACGTGCTCGCGCACGCACCGGCGCCGGGCCGTCCCGCCTCCGCCTCAATGCCGCTCCATCCCGACGCGGCTCCAGGCTCCTCGCACCAGATCCGGGCGCCTCCGGCTCTACCCCGCCAGATCCGGCACTCTCGTCCTCAGATCCGACGCAGCAAGCCTAGATCCGGTGTCACCGCGCCGCCCTAGCTCGGATCTGGCGTCGACGTGGGCGGGGGTGGACGGATCTAGCATCGGCGTGGGCGGGGGCAGACAAATCCGATCGCTGGTGCTGCGACCCCGGTCTGCCCGACGCCCTCGGCCTACCTCCCTGCCACCGCTGTCTTTCGCCGGATCCCGCTGTCACCGCGTTGCCACCGCAACCGCCCCCGGAGGAGTGTGCTCCACTCCTCAAGGCGGCCATCTCCCGGACGCGGCACGCGCGCTGCCCCAGACACACTTGTGCCCACGTCGCGCTTGTGCCAGGCCGACTCCCACCTGGATCCGGCCACCGCCGTCTTGGATCCAGTTGCTGCCGCCTCAGATCCGGCCACCGCCACGGATTCAGCCGCCGCCATAGATCTGGTCGACGCCACAGATCCGGCCGCCGCCATCCACCGCTCCGGCCAACTCGAGCGAATCCGAGCCTCCGCTCATGACGCCGGCCAGCGCCTACCTACGCCCGCGTCGACCTTTGCTCCTGGCTCCTCTTCGTCACCTCGGCACTGCCCCGAATCTGGCCACCGCGCCTCGGATCCAGCCCTTTCCGCCAACTCCCAGCTGCCGACGCCACCCCAGGCCGCCACCGGCTTCTCCCTCCTCTCTGCCTCCTCCCCTGGCCGATGGTGAAGAAAGGGAGAGGGGCAGAAAGAGAGTGAGAGAGACGGGAGTGAGCGAGTGGGGTGAAGAGAGAGAGGAGAGGAGAGGAGGGGAATATGAAGGCATAGTATCATTGCTGGCATTTCTGCAGCTAGTATCTATTGTCCTTGAGTCCTTTTCTTTAAGTCTTCCGTTGTGTCCATCCAAGTCCGTATTATCTATCTTTTGGTTCGTCAAAGTCGTGCGAGTCCACAAAATCCTTATCAGTCAGCCGATTGCTTTACTAGCCATCTTCAATCATTTTGGATGAGTGTGGTTTTCTCTTTTTTTTTTTTGCATAGCCGTAGCTGCCGCTCTTCTCTTTGAGCCGCTGCAGATCGTAGAAGTCTTCATGATGCCGCCGCTTCTGTTTGAGCCGCTGCCTCGAACTTCTAAAGCCACCGCGCTTCTTCTACACCGCGCCTCCATTGTGCTTCTTGTGTACTGCGCCGCCACTGTATCGGGCTTCAATTTGTGCCCCTATGCTTCTATCTCCCTCTTCGGCTTGATTTAACAGTTCTCTACTTGTGTCACCTTCCACATCCTCTTCGTCGTGCTACCGTAGTCGACTTTGCTCCCGCTTACCTCTACTTTCCCAGCCCCTGCACGTTGTGCTTTCTAGGTTTTCGCACGATTCCGGATTGTTGGTACTTGACACAATTTTCCAAAAGCCGTACGATATGATGATATCTTCAAGACTCGAAATTTGGATTTTCCCTACTTTAGTGTCAACCTTTTCAAATGTAATGCTATTACATATTGTTACTCGCTGGAGTCTTGCTGTTGGTGATAGCAAGATCCTTACTCTCATCGAGAGGATGACACTTGAGGATGAGGCAATTTTCTTGTTTATTTCTCACACAATGCCATACCAACCTGAGGGGTTGGAGATACATATTTATAGGCTGCTAGTCAGCCAAGCATATGCCAAGATGCTATCCTAGACTAGTCCAAGATGCTGTCCTAAAGCTAGTCTAAGATGCTAAAGCAAAAAGCTGCTAAAGCAAAAGCAAGTCCTAGATGTTAAAGCAAAAGCAAGTCCTAGATGCTAAAGCAAAAGCAAGTCCTAGATGCTAAAGCAAAAAAACAAAAGCACCATGTACACCATGTGCAGACAACACAAAGACAACACAAAGACTTATCTATCATCCTCCCCCTAAGTCTTGTGCGTCATCTTGTGGGAGAGTTGAACCATCCTGATCTTGGAGCAGAGCTCAAGGAACTTGATCCTTCCAAGAGGCTTGGTGAGCAGATCCGCAAGCTGATCCGTGGTGTTGATGTAGCTTGCCTTGATGCTTCCTTCATCCAAGCAGCCTCGGATGAAATGGTACTTCACCCGGATGTGCTTGCTCCGTTCATGGAAAACGGGGTTCTTTGCCAGGGCTAGAGCGGACTTGCTGTCCACCCTGAGCTCCACTGCTTCAGTGTCCCTGCCGAGGAGATCACCAAGCAGTCGAGCGAGCCAGAGTGCCTGAGTCGAAGCGGTGGAAGCCGCTATGTACTCGGCCTCACAGCTGAACAGGGCCACCACCTGCTGCTTGACTGACTGCCAGTGAACGAGGCACTTGCCGAGGAAGAAGAGAATCCCGCTTGTGCTCTTGCTGGTGTCGATGTCGCCCGCGTGGTCACTGTCGCTGTACCCGACGAAGTGTGCCGCGCTAGGACACCTCGGGTAATGGAGGCCGTGGTCAAGGGTCCCCGCAACGTAGCGGATGATCCTCTTCACAGCCTGCTGATGCTCCGTCGTCGGTCGTTGCATGAACCGACTAACGTAGCCGACGGAGAATGCCAAGTCCGGTCGTGTGTGGGCGAGGTAGCGAAGGCTCCCCACAAGACGCCGGTACTGCGTAGCGTCCACCTCCTCCGTCGTGCTGTCGCGGCTCAGCTTCAGCCTCTCCTCCATCGGAGTGAGAGCTGGGTTGCAGTCGGTGAGCCCAGCTAGCTCAACGACGCGCTTGGCGTAGGCGGTCTGTCGAAGCGTGATCCCGGAATCATCCTGGTGCACCTCGATCCCTAAGTAGGAGAGGGGCCCCAGGTCACTCATCTGGAAGGTGGCCTTCATCTCTTCCTTGAATGCCGCCACCTCCGCATCCTTGGTGCCGGTGATCACCAAGTCGTCAACGTAGACACCCACCAGCAGGGCATTTTCTCCACTGCCCCGCCGGTAGATGGCCGCCTCGTGCGGACTTTGCTCGAAGCCCATCCCTTTCAGCGTGGAGTCCAACTTGGCGTTCCACGCCCTCGGTGCCTGTCGCAAGCCATAGAGGGCCTTGCGCAGGCGGAGCACCTTGCCCTCCTTGCCGGGGCTCGCAAATCCCGGCGGCTGATGCACGTAGACCTCCTTCAAGTCGCCGTTAAGAAATGCCGACTTGACATCCATGTGATGAACACGCCAGCCTTCCTGGGCAGCTAGCGCAAGGAGGAGTCGCACGGACTCCATCCGTGCGACGGGTGCGAAGGCGTCATCGAAGTCGACCCCCTCCTGCTGCACGAAGCCTCGTGCCACCAAGCGAGCCTTGTGCTTGACGATGGCGCCGGCTTCATCCCGCTTCAGCTTGAACACCCACTTAAGGGTGATCGCGCGGTGACCGGCAGGAAGATCTGCCAGCTCCCACGTCCGGTTCCGCTCGACGGCGTCCATCTCCTGCTTCATCGCGACACGCCACGCCGCGTCTCCCTCCGCCTCAGCGAAGGAGCGGGGCTCGCCGTCGTCGCATGCCAAGTGCAGCTCCGCCTCACAGTCGCGCTGCGCCAGTCCAGGGACGGGCAGCTCGCCGAGGATGTTGTCCATGGTACGATAGCGCAGAGGCTCGTCGTCGTGGTAGGCGTCGACGCGGTCCTCGTCGTGGGACAGCGGAGTAGCGAACTCCACCATGCGCTGCTCGTCGTGGACCGAAACTGTTGGGGCCGATCCCGGTGGTGTGGCCGCCGGTGCAGGAGAGTGGTGAGCCGGTGGTGAAGAGTGGGGCGTAGCCGGTGTCGAAGGTGGTGGAGCACTCGCCGGAGCTGGTGGCGAGCAAGGTGTCGAGGTGGACGAGCTCGGTGAAGACGAGCTGCTAGCTCCCCCGGCTCTCTCGAAGTGGACGTAGTCGACAACAAAGTCCCTGAGAGTCGAAGTCGAACCGTCGTCCACCGCCTTGTCCCACGTCCAGCCTCGCCCTTCGTCGAACACAGCGTCACGCGAGATGCGGACGCGCTGTGTGACAGGGTCGAGGATGCGGTAGGCCTTCGAGCCCTCCGCGTAGCCGATGAACACTCCCGGAGTGTTCCTGTCGTCGAGCTTGCCGATGTGGCCAAGCTCCTTGGCGAACGCGAGGGAGCCAAAGACCCGCAAGTGGGAGACCGCCGGCTTGCGCCCATGCCAAGCCTCGTACGGCGTCCTGCCGTCGAGCGCCTTGGTAGGCGAGCGGTTGAGGATGTAGACGGCCGTCACCACCGCCTCTCCCCAGAAGACAGCCGGCATCCCCCTCTGCTTGAGGAGGGCCCGAGCCATCCCCACAACCGTCTGATTGCGCCGCTCGACGACGCCGTTCTGCTGCGGGCTGTACGGCGCGGAGTAGTGGCGCTGAATGCCCTCATCAGCGCAGTACGACGCGAATTCAGCCGTCGTGAATTCGCCGCCGTTGTCTGTGCGCAGCACGCGCAGCGTGCGGCCGCACTCCGCCTCCGCAGCAGCCTGCGTGCGCCTGATGGCGTCCGCAGCCTCTCCCTTGCTGCCGAGGACCATGACCCACATGTAGCGGGAGAGGTCGTCGACGAGCAGCAGGAAGTAGCGTCGTCCTCCCGGTGTCACCGGGCCACACAAGTCCCCGTGCGCGAGCTCGAGCCTCTCCTTGGCTCGGAAACTCGCCTGCTGGGGAAAGGGGAGTCGCCTCTGCTTCGTCATCACGCAGACGTCGCAGAACTGCTCCACATGGTCAAGGCACGGCAGGCCTCGCACCATTTCCGTGGCACTGAGCCGCTTCAGGGCCTCGAAGTGAAGGTGCCCAAAGCGCTCGTGCCACTGCCACGCCTCGTCGTCCCGACGAGCAGCGAGATAGAGGGGTTGTGCCACCTGCATGTGAAGAATGTAGAGTCGATTTGCGCCTCTGGTTACCTTGGCAAGAAGGCGACGGCGAAGATCCCAAATCCGCAGCACCCCGTGCTCGATCTCGACACGCGAGCCGTTCTCATCCAGCTGTCCCAAGCTGATGATGGAGTTCCGCAGATCGGGGATGTAGTAGACGTCGGTGAGCAGCCTGTGCTCTCCAAACACGGTGGTGAAGATGACGGAGCCGACGCCCTTGATTTCCACGCCGGAGGCGTCCCCAAACTTGACGGAGCCTCGGACGCTAGAGTCAAACTCGGCGAAGAACTCCCGTCGACCGGTCATGTGATGGGTGGCGCCGGTGTCGAGGCACCACCCGTCAGTCTTGTCGTTGCCGGAGCCGTAGCCGAGGAGGGCGTGTGCTTTTGGCTCGTCAAGGTGAAGGAGAGCCACTGCGGCCGGTGCCACTGGAGGTAGTTCGATGCTCGCATGAGCAATGAACAAAGCCGGCTGCTCCTCCTCTGCCTGCGCGACGTGGGCCTGGCCGCGTCGTGGCTGTCGACAATCCCTGGCCCAATGACCAAGCTTGCCGCAGTTGTGGCAAGAGTCGTCTCGTGCCGGCTTTTGCTTGCCAGCAGCGCCGCCCTGGGCGCCTCCACGGTCATCACCCTCGGCACGTCCTCGCACCCCTGCCTGGGCGTCTTTGCGCGGCTTGCCGCGCTTGCCACGCTTGTGGCCGCCTGTCGTGGAAGAAGGCTCCCCCTTCTTCCTGTCACCTTGGCCGGCAGCCCACTGCTCCCGAGTGAGGAGGAGCTTCCCGCCAATGGTGACGGGTCCCGAGAGGCGCTGTGGCTCATCGCTGTCAACGACCTTGAGGCGACCCAACGCCTCCTCGATCGTCATCGTGGAGAGGTCCAGCAGAGACTCGATCGAGCGAGCCATCTGCTTGTACTTCTCGGGGACGCAGCGGAAGAGCTTCTCCACAGCTCTCTCTCTTCTCCGTAGGTGTCGTCACCGAACTGCACCAACTTCTGCAACAGAGTGTTGAGACGGAGAGCAAAGTCATCAACGTCCTCACCTGGCTTGAAGGCCAGGTTCTCCCACTCCGTACGTAGTGCCTGCAGTGTAGACTTGCGGGCGCGGTCGCTGCCGATGCGTGCTGCAGCGATGGCGTCCCAAGCCTCTTTGGCAGTCCGCTTGTTGGTAAGCGAGAACTGCATCTCGGGCGGGACTGCAGCGATGAGAGCATCCAGCGCCCGTCGATCCTGGTCGTAGTCGACGTCGCCGTACCGGACTGCATCCCACATATGCCGCACCTGGAGCTTTACCCTCATCACCGCAGCCCACTCGACGTAGTTGGTCTTGGTGAGGGTAGGCCACCCGCCGCCGCGGCCGACGTCCCTGACGACAGCCGTGTACTCGTGGTGACCACGGTACCGAACCGGGGAGAGAGCCGCGTCGCCTGTGAAAGCCGCGCTCTCCGTCGACCCGTACGCCGCCGCCGTGCGCGCCTCCTCCAGGAGCGTCACCGGCGCGTCCGCGCCTGTCTGGGCTGCCGCCGCGCTCGTGGGCGTGCGCGGCTGCCCACTGCGCCGCTCGCCCTCGCGCTGCTTCCCTCTCCAGCGGCTCAAGATCCGCGTCGGCGCTGTCATCAGCAGAGATGGAGCTGCTGTTGCTACCGCGCAGAACCTTGACCTCCGCTGCTGCCGCACGCGCTGCATCTGCCGCCGCCGCCGCTTCCACCTCCGCTCTGGCTGCTGCCAGCCTTGACGCCCTTTCTGCCGCCGCAGCGGTCTCCGCCGCCGCTCGCTCGCGCTGCTCTGCCGCGGCGAGCTCGGCCGTCTGCTGACGTCGCGTGCTCGAGGCGACCGAGCGCTGAGACTGCCCTGCGGACATGGCGCGCTACTGGGGGGATGCTGCGTGGAGAGAGGGCTGCTTCTGACGAGCTGCTGCCCGTCTCCGGAGAGGAGTGAGCGGGGACAGTCGGAGCTGCTGCTGCTACCGGCTGGGGCTGCTGCGAGGCCGGAGAAGGAGATGAGCAGGAGATGCTCAGGCTACAGGATAGTATGGCTCTGATACCACTTGTTACTCGCTGGAGTCTTGCTGTTGGTGATAGTAAGATCCTTACTCTCATCGAGAGGATGACACTTGGGGATGAGACAATTTTCTTGTTTATTTCTCACACAATGCCATACCAACCTGAGGGGTTGGAGATACATATTTATAGGCTGCTAGTCAGCCAAGCATATGCCAAGATGCTGTCCTAAAGCTAGTCTAAGATGCTAAAGGAAAAAGCTGCTAAAGCAAAAAGCAAGTCCTAGATGCTAAAGCAAAAGCAAGTCCTAGATGCTAAAGCAAAAGCAGGTCCTAGATGCTAAAGCAAAAAAACAAAAGCACCATGTACACCATGTGCAGACAACACAAAGACTTATCTATCACATATGCCTTGTATTTGGGGGTGTTAAGGGTATAGATGTCTTTTCCTAGTTTCTAGAGTTTGTGTCCATGTACTCTATATATTAACCCATGGGGGCTGTGCAATACAATAAGCCATTCATCCCCCTCTTCCTCCTCTAATACTAAACTTACACCCAAATCCTCCTAAATCTTATCCATCCATCCCTCATCCAATGATTCATTTGCGAGTTTGCATGATTGCACCTAGATATGAGTTTGCACTGGATGTTCCCTAATTTTCATGGCTCCTGCCTTCCCAGCCTCCCAAATCTGATCCATCCATCCCTCATCCAACAGTCCATGTGCGGGTTTACATGATTGCACACCTGGATATGAGTTTGCATTAGATATGTCATATGTCCCCTAATTTATAGAACATGAACTCACATTTATTGTGCTTTGCCTTGTCTACTGGTTTATACTTTTTCCAAGGAAAATTTGTTCCCATTAGATAGTAAAACATGACAATGTAATTTTATTATCTCATAAAATCCTAAAAACAAAGCTTTGTTGGATAGTCTCGGCATTTCCCTGCATTAGCGTGCATTTATGTGCATACTTATTTGATAGCAGTTACGATGAAAATGCAATAAAATCATTGTTTCCTTAGTCTTGTTAAATGACACCTGTGGGTTGTTGTGCATATGATTAATGGATGGATTTTATTCCGGCTTAGTTTACTGTTTTGTTAATGTATTTCACTATGACAGGGAGCAGTGGGATTGCGGATGAGAATACATGATAGAAGCATTTGCTTTGTAAATTGTCATTTCGCTGCACATATGGAAGCTGTGAGCCGACGGAATGAAGACTTTGATCATGTCTTTAGAACAATGGGCTTTGCTGCCCCTTCAAGTGGATTATTGACAACATCAGGTACTTGTTCAATCTTCTCCCATTAACCTTTCTGAATTTCTTAATGGGCATTCAAGTATTCAAATGTCCTGCAAACTTGCTAATCACAATCAGCAACCATCTCATGGAAATGCAAAACTTCTTAATCTTATACACTATTACTCAACTTGTTTTGATGTTACAGTTTCTGGTTCTGCTGCTCATCTTCTTCGTGGAGCAAATGTATGCTGTTGGTTCATCTTCAGTTTTTAAGTGTATAGAATTATTGCTAGATCCATACTCTGAGGTTGTAAACATACCAAAATGTTGCTATAACAGGGATCAAGAATGCCTGAGTTGTCAGATATGGACATGATTGTCTTTCTTGGTGATTTTAATTACCGGCTTTATGATATTTCCTATGATGAGGCAATGGACTTGATTTCCCGGAGATGCTTTGACTGGCTGAGAGAGAATGACCAGCTGCGAGCAGAAATGAGATCTATGAGAGTCTTCCAGGGATTACGTGAAGGAGATTTCAAGTTCCCCCCTACTTACAAATTTGAGAAAAACACAGCTGGCTTATCAGGTTATATGAACAAAATTTTGTCTGTTTAAGATCATGGTTACTCTGATGCATTAGTTACATTAGTGCAAACTAGCCACTGCAATATTTTTTTATGGTGCCCTTTTTATCTTAATATTACTTGACTCCTGAAACACTTGTTTGAAGGATCTTCACTCTTATTTGTCATGTAGGGTATGATTGTAGTGAGAAGAGGCGCATTCCTGCCTGGTGTGATAGAATTCTATATCGTGACAGCCGAGCTAGTCCAGGGAGCGAGAGTTCTTTGGATTGTCCTGTGGTTTGTTCAATATCACTGTAAGTTATCCGTTGTTTGATTATCTCACAGGATAGGCATGCCATTAATAAAAGAAGCTTACAATACCTTATCATTCTATTTTTCCAGGTATGACTCTTGCATGGAAGCAACAGACAGTGATCACAAACCTGTAAAATGTGTGTTCAATATGGATATTGCACATGTTGACAAACAGACAATGAAGCAGAAATATGAGGAAGTAATGAGTTCAAATAAGGAGGTGTTGCACTTGCTTCAGGAGCTTGAGGCATTCCCTGAAGCAAATATTTGTACCAATGACATCATTCTGCAAGATCAAACTCCTTCTGTTTTGAAACTACAAAATAGTAGTACAAAAGACACAGCCTGTTTTGAGATCATTGGTCAAGCACCACATGCCTCTGGTACACATTTTGCTGGTTTCCCTACTTGGCTAAAGGTGTGTTAATGCTTTGTGCGACTCTCCTTATATTGCTGCACTTCATTTAAATGATCTAATTATAGAATGATACATGAACTTTGTACAAACGACTTTCCTCAGATTTTGGTAGACACCTAACTGCGGAGCAATAGAAAGTATAGAAACTGCAATAAATTATTTTCAGTATCAAGAGTTTAGTCATGATCAACCAGGAGGGAAGATGGCCTAAAGTTGACTGAATGTCAGCTGGCAACTGCAGCCTTGTTAGTAATAGCAAATACTTAACGTAACTAAAGACACCTAATTTTATTGTATGGATGAAATGGTCCTCAATACTGTAAGATGGTTTTGCTCATTACTTCTAAAATGTTATGAATTTGGCACTTTGACTTTTGAGAACTGAAAGAACATGTATTCAACACAGGTTTCTCCAGCAGTTGGTATCATTTCCCCTGGACAAACGATTGAGGTCACTTTGCAGCATGGAGACCTGCGTGGTCAATATTTTTTTAGTGGAACCTCAGGGAATAGTTTGCCTGGAGCTAACCAAGAAAAGGCAGCAACGCTGTTGGTGAGAATAACTGGAATATATTCGACAGTTGCAAAAGATTACAAAATACATGTACAACACCAGAACTGCAGGAGCACATTTTCTTCAAGAGGTCATAACTTTGGTGCTCGAGTTTTTAATTGAGCATGATTGTGAAGTTAGTTTAGTTTGTGTATCAGAACAATTGGATGCATAGCCTAATATTTTCATCAAAGTGTGCATAGAAAATGTATGTTGCAACAAATATTCTTCTTTGTGAGAGTGAGAACCAAATCGAGGCTATCTACTATCTCAATGTCCCAGTGTATTTTTGGGAAAGAAAATTAGTAAAATTGTTTAATATATTACAACAGCTCGATTTTTTTCCCCAGGGGGTTATTACGTGCTGTGGAAAGCTGCCTGTTTACGTGATTGAAGAGATTTGACCCTTGCAAATAAATGTGTATCCCTAATTCTGAATCTAAGATTGGAGATCTGTGATGTGCTCTGTTTTAGTAATGGCTATCTGTGCAACTGATACAACGTCCCAAATTATTAGCAGCAAAGGCAGTTTCACAAGTGCCATTTCCTGTAGTTCTCTTTTAGAATCTTAATTTTGTTAATAAATTTGGCCGAAGTGACAAAAAAATTACATTAGTGTTGTATAGCATTTCTACGTTCAAATATGCCTGCGTTCCACTATGTCTTTTTAAGATGTTACCATCGAAGTGGATGCTTTTTCTCTATAATTTCTACAAAGTTGATTTAAACAAAAAGGAAAATGAAAAAGTTCTCACAAAGTTTCACTTGTTTACAAACAGTTACCTAACTGTCTAAGGCTCAGTTTGCAGTTTCTTTGCTGTGCTGTGCTTCATTGTTTAAAGTTACTGTGAAAAAGAAATTGTGAAAAGTCTATTACTCTGTTTTGGTAAATCAAATTAAAATTAGATAAATTCTACTGTCCAATAATTGTCCTCTTACTTTCATCTCATATATTTTGGAATGCAATAATACGTTCGTTTGCAAATTTTTTTAAACTTATATTCATTTGCATCTTGATTAAGAAACGAACAGCGAACCAAGCACCTAAAACGTATCTAAAGTGGTTCAACTGAACGAAATTACGATAATACACGACAATGCAAACGAAGGCTCAACCAAACGAAATTAGCCCACGACAGATTGGTTGCCAGCGCAGAATGTCTTATGTGAAGTTCAAGTGTTGGAGGGGCATTTTAGAAAATCATATGAGCTAGAATAGATCTAGCCAAATGGGATGTGCCGATCGACCCGGCCAAAGTTATGATACTGTTGGTCTAACTTAGCACGGTATATATAATATCGCGTTGTGTCCGGCATGATAAAGGTACAACCCGTTTAGAGATAATAAGACCCGTTTAGCTTATTTGATAGCACTAGCGGTCCCGACCTTTCGATGAAAGTGATAGATTCGATTGGGGACTGAGATAACGTTGACGATCCGACTATAACCACCCAAGAACGTTGCGCCTTAGCGTTCGGTACACTAACTCCAAAGGTTGTTCGTAACCTTGTCGGAGCACAATCAACCTAACCACGAGGGTACTTGTTCCTACAAGAAATCGAAGAACAGGCAAGAACAAGATGAATAGCAACTCAATTGTGAATAAAAGATGTAGGTTTCAATCTGAAACAGAAAAACAGTGGGGTTCCGAAGACAAGTATTCGGACGGTCTTGCCGACACGCGCTAAAACAAGGCGAAGTAGCAAAAACTAACTTAGTCTATCAAATCTCAAACCCTAGAAGAGGGTGCGGCTGCCTATTTAAGAGACACATGAGGTGGAGGGTCGGCCAAAACACTTGGAAGCCGAACATGACTCGATTACAAGGCCTAAGGCCCACTTTGACTCGAACCGAAAAAGTCACGTGACTTGATTGGCAGTTTTTGATCGGCTCGGATGGAGTTTGAAGGTGAGACCAGATCCATCTGAAAGTAGACTCCAAGAGCTTTCCAAAGAGTACTTACGAGCCCCGAGAACCTTCTCTATCAAAAGTTATGGCCGTTTGAAGTAGACGTTGTTAAGATGGCCAAATCTGAGTCAAACTCGCGAACATGACTTGGATTATACTTGACGGTTCCACTTCTATACTTGAGCTCACGTGGTTCTTCCCATGGTTCCCAAGGATGATTAAATCATCACAAGAATTAAGTAGTATTCCATTCTTTGAAACATTTGTATGCAAACTTAGGAACGCATTTACTTGATGGTTAAGTTGACGTGCTCTCGCTTGAGTCATTGGTCCTTGTATGATAGTTTCAGTTTGTTGAGCTTGCTGTGGACTCGGTACGGTTGTATCTATGGAAAGTATGTCCTTATCATCCTCCCCTTCTTGCATTTAAGTCGTCCTTGACTCAAGCTCATCTTCTTCTCCCAAGTATGGCGTCAAATCTATAATGTTAAAGGTGGGACTAACCCCAAAATATGCAGGTAACTTAAGCTTATATGCATTATCAATAATCTTTTCCAATACTTTGAAAGGACCATCAGCTCAAGGCATCAACTTAGACCTACTCAATTCAGGAAATCTATCTTTTCTCAAATGCAACCAAACTAAATCACCCGGTTGAAAAGTTAAATGCTTCCTTCCTTTACTACCAGCAAGTTTATATTTAGCATTCATGCATTCAATATTTCTCTTTGGTTGTCTCATGCATTTTCACCATCAAATCAGCACGCTGTTTAGCATCAAAATTTAACTTCTCCGAAGATGGAAGTGGTAGCAAATCAATAGGAGCACGAGGCACAAAACCATAGACAATCTCAAAAGGGAACAACTTTGTAGTAGAATGCAGCGAATGATTATAAGCAAACTCAATATGAGGCAAGCATTCTTCTCACATTTTGATGTTCTTTTTCAAAACAACTCTAAGCATGGTAGATAAAGTTCTATTCACAACTTCACTTTGCCCATCAGTTTGGGGATGACAAGTAGTAAAAAATAACCGTTTAGTCCCCAATTTAGCTCATAAAGTTCTCCAAAAATGGCTTAGGAATTTAGTGTCACGATCGGAAACTATTGTATTTGGCACACCATGCAAGCGAACAACTTCACGAAAGAACAAATCAGTAATGTTGGTAGCATCATCACTTTTATGATATGGTATGAAATGTGTCTTAGAAAATCTATCAACAACAACAAATATGCTATACCTCCCCTTCTTTGTCCTAGACAGTCCTAAAACAAAGTCCAAAGACATATCTTCCTAAGGCACGCTAGGAACAGGTAGAGGCATATACAAACCATGAGGATTAAGTCGTAACTTAGCCTTTTGACATGTAGTGCAGCGAGCAACGAAACGTTCCATATCACATCTCATCTTTGGCCAAAATAAATGACCAGCAAGTATGTCTTCCGTCTTCTTCACTCTAAAATGTCCCATCAGCCCACCTCCATGCGCTTCCTGTAACAACAACAAACGAACGGAGCTAGCTGGAATGCATAGCTTGTTAGCTCTAAACACAAATCCATCATTTAGGACATACTTATTCCACGTTTTTCTCTCTTTACAATTCAGCAACACATCTTTAAAATCATCATCATGAACATAACGCTCTTTGATTGTTTCTAATCCAAAAATTTTGAAGTCAAGTTGTGAGAGCATGGTATATCTCCTAGACAATGCATCAGCAATAACATTCTCCTTTCTCTTTTTGTGTTTTATGACATAAGGAAAAGACTCTATGAATTCAACCCACTTTGTATGTCTACGGTTCAATTTTTCTTGACTTCTAATATGCTTTAATGATTCATGGTCAGAATGAATGACAAATTCTTTGGGTCATAAATAATATTGCCATGTCTCAAAAATTCGAACTAGAGCATATAATTCCTTATCATAAGTAGAATAGTTCAAACTAGGCCCACTCAATTTTTTACTAAAGTATGCCACAGGTTTACCTTCTTGCAACAGCACACCACCCAATCCAATTCTCACATTCTAACTCAAAAGTCTTACTAAAATCTAAAAGTTGGAGTAATGGTGCATGTGTTAACTTATCTTTCAATGTGTTAAAAGCGTCCTCTTGTGCATTCCCCCCAAGTAAACGGCACCCCCTTTTTAGTGAGCTCATTCAATGGTGCGGCGATGATGCTGAAACCCTTTACAAAACGACGATAGAATCCAGCAAGTCCTAAAAAACTTCGCACCTGCGTGACCGTGTTAGGAGTTGGCCAACTCTGTATTGCCTCAACCTTGGCTTAATCAACTTCAATCCTCTGTGGAGTAACAACATAGCCAAGAAAAGAAACTCGATCCGTGCAAACCGTGCACTTCTCAAGGTTACCAAATAAACGTGCATTACGTAAAGCATCAAAAACAGCACGTAAATGGTAAATGTGTTCCTCTAGTGATCTGCTATATATCAATATATCATCAAAATATACCACTACAAATTTGCCAATGAAAGCATGCAAAACCTCGTTCATTAATCTCATGAATGTGCTAGGTGCATTAGTTAAACCAAACGGCATCACTAACCACTCATACAAACCGAACTTAGTTTTAAATGTTGTTTTCCATTTATCTCCCAATTTCATGCGAATTTGGTGGTACCTACTACGCAAGTCAACTTTAGAGAAGACAGTAGAACCACTTAATTCATCAAGCATATCATCTAACCTAGGAATAGGATGACGATATCTAATGGTAATGTTATTGATCATTCTACAGTCCACACACATACGCCATGATCCATCTTTCTTAGGCACTAAAATTACCGGAACATCAAAAGGACTAAGAGACTCACGCACATAACCTTTATCAAGCAGTTCTTAAACTTGACGCTGAATCTCCTTAGTTTTTTTCGGATTGGTCCTGTATGGCGCAGGATTCGGCAAAGATGCCCCAGGAATCAGATCAATTTGGTGTTTAATCCCTCGCACTGGTGGTAGCCCTAGCGGCACATCCTTTGAAAAGACATTCATGCATGTACTCCTGCAAAAGATTAGTGACAGCAAGAGGCACAGAAGAAGATACACCCTCGAATGAAAATAAAGCTTGTTTGCAAAGTAAGGCATAACAAACAGAAGTTCTAGCATCCAACTCATTCACATTAGACTTAGTAGCTAGCAAGAAAACAAGCACCTTTTAATTTAACCTCATTTTTCTTCTAATGAACAGATTTAGAGTTTTTCTTTTTATGTTGCTCAAGTTTGTTTGCTACAATCTGATTTACACTCCTATTACACTCCTGATTTCTCTCTCTACTAGCTCTAGCAATCTCATTTTTTAAAATAGCTTCAGGAGACATAGGATGTAACACAATTTTCTTGTCATGATGTACAAAAGAATATTGGTTTGTCTTACCATGATGCAGAGAATCTTTATCATATTGCCACGGTCTACCTAATAGGATTGAGCATGCTTGCATAGGGACAACATGACATTCTACAACATCATGATAAGAACTAATAGCAAAATTTACTCTCATCATTTGTGTTACCTTCACCTTGCCGCTGCTGTTGAACTATTGAATATAGTAAGGTTGTGGGTGCGGTTTGGTGTTCAACACAAACTTCTCCACCATATCGAAGGTCGCCAAGTTGTTGCAGCTCCCTCCATCAATGATCACACGGCATAAGCGTTCCTTCACGACACACTTTGTTTGGAAAAGGGTGTGCCACTGATTTTGCTCCGTCCTCTCTATTTGTGCACTCAACACACGCTGCACAATGAGGCTCTCATAGCACTCCGCATCTTCAGCACTAATGTGCTCTTCTTCTTGCTCCTTTCCACTACCTGCATGGTCAGCTGCAAGTATAGCATATGTATCTTCATCCAAATCATTAGCAGAAGAATACTCACTATCATCTCTCACAATCAAAACACGCTTGCTGGGGCATTCACTCCGCATATTGCCATACCCCTTGCATTGATGACATTGGACATCCCTCGTTCGTCCCGTAGATGCAATGGATGAAGAGCTCTTTTCATGTGCTTGGGTTGACCCCTTTGTTGCTTCGGATACCCGAGATGCTGAATTTGACGATGAAAACCGTGGCTTGCTGTTGAAGGAAGAAGGTGCAGAAGGTTGGCTTGATGGTGCAGCAGATGCACGTTGAGACCAAATGTTACCACGACCTTCAAAAACGTTAGTTCTAGTGCTCGCACGTCATCCCTGTACTTCTCTTTCAGCTTTACAAGCAAGATGAAATAAACGAGTGATAGAATTATATTCATTGTAAGCCAAAATGTACTGAATTTCACGATCCAAACCACCCATAAATCTAGCCATAGCAGCTTCCTCAGTTTCCTCTAAGTCACAACGCAGCATTCCTGTTTGCAAATCTTGAAAGTATTCCTCTACACTTTTACTACCTTACCTCAATTGTTGCAACTTATGTAACAAATCACGTGCATAATATGAAAGAACAAATCTGGCTTGCATGATTCTTTTTAATGCATCCAAGTTCGTGGTATGGTTAAAAGATTTTTCTTACAATATTCACTTCACCAAACAGAAGCAAAGTCAGTAAACTCACTAGTAGCAACCGTAACCCTTTTGTTTTCAGGGAATGCATGACAAGCAAATTTCTGATCAACAACCAATTCCCAAGTGATATAAGCATCAAGGTTATATTTTCCATCAAAAGGTGGCATAGTGAACTTAATCTTACCAAGTGATTCATCATCCTCACGTACCTCATGGCGTGGGTACATAGGACCCATGCCAATGCGATTCCGGCGTAGTTGATGATGACGGTGAGTGTCCTCATCATCATCAATCTCAGTATCAGCCGCATATTCGTCTCCACCGTTTTCATCCACCCTGCTACCCAAGACACCACACGTGTACGCTGAGTAGGTGTAGCGAGAGTAACCGCGGGAGGTGCACGACTCATCTCATCAAGAGTTCAAGGCGTCTCAAAATCTCAGCACGTGAGGTGTTGACGCTGCTAACGGAAGCCTCCAATGTTGCAAGCGTAGTATTGGTGTCGATCTGCATGAGATCCAATTGACCAAGACGTTCATTAGTGACCCGTACATCCTTATCAAGTCCCTCAGTGTGTAGCTTCACTTGGCGCTCAAAGTGTTGTATGATGCCCCTAGTCCGAGGGGAATGTGGTGCAGCCCTCGGGTCCGCTGGTTCTCCTGACATTGTTAGGAAAACACACGAGAACAAACAAGAAGAGAAAAATAATAAAATTGCAAGTTATGCCCTCACAACTACTGGGATGTGGCTAAATCAAGTCGCACACTCTCACCCTATTCTGTCAAGCTCTTACTAGTTCTTGCCACAGCGAGGAGGAGGTGATGGCAGCCGACAAGACAACAACTCCTGGAAATTGGGTGTATCATTGCCTCAGTAGCTAGTACCTGTGAGGTGGTAGCCAAATCTGTGGAGCTATAGGTGGGATGAGAGTGAATAAAGGATAACTAGAACCACATTAGTCAAAATAAGTTGAATAATCACTCAACGATGGTACTGTGCTGGTCCTAGGCTAGACCGTACTAGAGACGCAAGCCTGGACACCAACGAAACCATAGAGCACCAACTAGCACAATGAAAGAAAGCAACTCATTAGACCTCCTGTCTTTATTTTCGGATTTTTTTTCTTTTTTTATTTTTTCAGAATTTTTTCGCAGGAGCCCTAAATCCTTAACTTGACCACCAAAAGCTCTGTAACAAGCAACGCGCACCACACACTTTTTTTGACCAGGGGTAAATCGGTAAAAAAAGATACTCTCTATCTCTCTCTAAATTGAGATTTTCGATCAGTACACGAGGGCAATCTGAGTGGCACGTGTACGTCAATCCAAGTGGCACAGAGATAATATCAGGAACTATTTTTTTCTGAATTCACAATTTTTTTCGGGATAATTTTTTTCAGACTTTTTTTGGGAACAATAAGCAACCGACTCCGACTCACTTCAGAAACACAACTCGTAGCCAACTCAAACTCGGATACAACTTGGAAAGAGATAGATCCGACCTCAAAGCGGTGATCCCGAACCCAAAACCTAGGCTAAGGATAGAGATGGCAGCGGTGATGTATATGATGGTGGTGAAAGCGATGGCAGCAGTGATGTATATGACGGTGGTGAACGCAATGGCAGCGGTGATGGCGGCGTTGGCTGCAATGTGATCTGATGTGACAAGAACTTGAAACTCTAAGGATTAGACACTAAGACCAGCAACTCGACACGACGATGCACCTGAAGACTCAACAAACAAAGACTAAGCAGCAATAGTGTAAGGCTCAAATTGTTTTGGATTTTGGAGAAAAAACTAATCTACTATTGTCGGGACCCGGATTACCAAACCCGGACCCTCTGTGTATTACTGCACTAGTCCCAGATCAAAGCTAGTGCACACAGTTAAACAGAAATGATTACATAACCAACAACGCTTTATTACAATAGTAAAGAGTACAGACCGACAGATTTCTTTATTACAAATGAGGTTTCAAGACCTCACACACACAAAACACAGCGGAAGCAGAAGATAAATCCAACGAAGACCCATCAATACGCCACAGGCAATTGACTGGGGAAGCGCGACCTAGTCCTCCGGGAAGAATCCATCGCAGCCACAAGCGAAGCAGTAGTCGTAGTCACCTTCTTGAGCTTCAACTTCCTCTGAGATTTTATTTTTAAGTGTAGCATGTGAGTACATAAAGTACTCCGCAAGTCTTGGGAAAAATGCATAGATGCAAGGCTTTAACAAAGGATGGCCATACGGTTCTTTTGCACAAAGCAATATTTGAAATCTCAATACTACTAATTATTTTCGAAGGCATCAATTTAATGAAGTAAATGTTTTAACAGAATTAACTTTCTAGTGAAGGTTCCAACTACCAACACTAGCTAACCAATTACCATTGGTCAAGTTTAAACTGCGGGTTCCATCCACCCTCTCTGGCTCCATCCGCCAGGATTCCCTTCCGAGAGTTCCCTCCACCCTCGGAATACAAAACTTTTGATTTTAAAACCAAAACCAGAAATCTACCATGTGAATGCATTCCTTGCCCGCCCTTGACCGTGGGCACGACTATTCGAATAGTTTTACACTCTGCAGAGGTTGTACAACTTTACCCACAAGAGATAAATTATCCTAAAAGTCAACACGCTTCCTTTGGCATGAGACCCGGATAAAATACCACAAAGCCTTTACCTTACTCTAATCTAGCTAGATACCACCCGCTGAGGTTTCACCGCAGGTAGGCTAACTGCCCGAACCGAAGCCCCCTCTTGCGCCATATGAGTACAGTAAATCACTGTCCCTCACTGTGAATAACCAGTCCATCCCTGGCACCCACTTTCCACTGGTGGCACCTAAACTAGACTATCATAAGTTAGTCAGCTAGGTCGTACCCATATAGACTTGTGGTTGTACGGTTAATGCTCAGTCTGGACAAACACAAGCGTCGGTCCTTAATTGACTAGGGTGGAACATACACTTAACAAGATCTCATGTTAATTGCACCAAACCAAACCAACCATCCACCCTAATCTAAACCAACTTTCACATTGTTATTTTTATTTTGAAAGCACAGTGGCAACTACAATTACCACTAATTTCATAAACACAAGGTTTTCTCAATAAATCTTAACTTCCCATTTGCAAGAGTTTAAATATATTAAATAGCATGACTAAGCATTTCACTACCATTCTAATATTCACAAAGATTAATATTAATCTCATTATTGAGATAAAGGAAGTTTTAGGGTGACAAAGGTACATGGCAATCAATGTCAAATGAGGGCATAACAAAGTTGGAGTAGTTAATTCCTAAAGATTTGAACTAGTGGTTTTATGTAAATAGCAATGCACATAATTTAAAATATTTAAAACATTTCGAAAGCATAGGTTCAAGATGATCAAAGGAGACTTGCCTTCTTGTGCACTGATTGGTCCCTCTTGCTGTGGTTCGACAAACTCTTCGGCGACTTCGGGTTCTACGCGCGAAACGACAAAACAAACAAAATAAATTCAAATGAAATTCAAATGAACTCCAAAAACTGCAAAACCAGAACCAAAAGATAGAGCTCAATTTTAGATGAATTTAGGAAGAAGAATCGGGTCGATCGGAGTTCGGACGAAGGAGAACGAGCGATCTAAAGTTTGCCGCGGCGAGAAAATGCTGGAAATTCACAGATGTTACTGTTCATCCGAGAACGGTACTTTTGGCGAGAAGGCTAGCGCTGGCGAGAGGAGGCATAAGAGATGAATCTAACTAGCAAAATGGGTTGCTAGGGACCTAAGGCACACATAGGAAGCGACGGCACGCCAAACGGAGTACGGTGACGGGACGGGCGGCTACAACGACATGGGTAGAAGAGAGGAATAAAACCCGGGCATAGGACATGGAGAAGTAGGGTGAGCACGGGCTAGAACACGGCTTGGTGAAGCTAGAAAAATTATCGGCTCGGCCAGAAACCCATCGGAGACGGCGCAATCTACGTTTGAACGACGTCGGGAAGGGTAAAGGAAAAACTTAATATCTTGGTGCTCGGTTAACGAAATCTAAAACCACTTAAAGGGTAGCTACCTGGGATGGTTTGGCACAAAGTGACGCGAACGGATTGGTGGAAACATCACCGGGTAGATGGGGGACACGAGATGCCATTGACGGCCATGGCGAGGTTCGAAGGCGAAAATTTGTGGAGGCTTTTTGGGGAAAAGGGAGTGAGCACAGCGTAGAACGTGATGAGGCAAGTCTAAGAAAAATTACGGCAAGGGCTGAAGCTTACCGGAGATGATGAATCGACGTCGAGAAGCGCTCTTGACCTAGATTGGGGAAAACTCGATTCCGGGAGATTGGCTGCACCAAAACCAAATTAACTTGGCAAGAAGGTAGATGGCACATGATGGCACAATGTGACGCGAAAGGATCACGGAAAAACTCACCGAATAGCTCGAGACGTGACGAGCAAATTCGAGACCGAAGGGCCTCGATGCCGACGGCGTCCTGACCTTTGATGGGACTTGCCACGGCTTGGGATGGGTTTAGAGAAGCCAAGGGGTCCTATTTATAGGCTTGGAAGGGGTAGAAACCGACTCCAATTCGCGGATTTCGGTTTAGAGTCCGTTTCAGAAAATTAGAGATAAGAGGCAAACGGATGAACGAAATGGAAGGAGACCAGTTGGGATGGATTCCTTGCGTGATTTGGCACAACTTTCCTTTTGGGAAGACATTGAAATAAGGTCCGGATTGGAAGTTATGAAGAGAGAGGAAAAGGAAGGAAATATGTACAGGCTGGAGGATCCATCGAGGCTGCGGGAAGAAGACGGATGAACAGTACCGCGCGGCACTGTTTATTCTCTCCTGATTTGTTTTTTTTTTGGAAATTTCAAATTGAGCTCAAACAAAGTCCGAAAAATCCCAGAAAATACAGAAAAATTCCTTGTAACACAAGAAACACAAATAAAATATTTTTGACAAATATTAATATTTAATTTAATCATATTAAATGTTTTTAAGTAATGAAAATTCCAGTTAAGCTTTAATTAATTCCAGAAAAATCCAAATGGTGAATTTTATTTTAAAAGCTTCAAAAAGGCTCTGAAAATTAGGATGTTACAACTATTTTTTTGGTTTTCTAGACTGTAGGTAGAAAAAGATGCAGAAACTAAAAAAATCTCTCACCGATCATCCTTGAGCTCTGATACCAACTGATAGCACTAGCGGTCCCGATCTTTCGATGAAAGTGGTATATTCGATTGGGAAAGTAGATAACATTGACAACCCGACTACAACCACCCAAGGACGTTGCGCCTTAGCGTTCGATACACCACCTCCAAAGGTTGTTCGTGACCTTGTCGGAGCACAATCAACTTAACCACGAGGGTACTTGTTCCTGCAAGAAATCGAAGAACAGGCAAGAACAAGTTGAACAACAACTCAATTGTGAATAAAAGATGTAGGTTTCAATCTGAAACAGAAAAACAGTGGGGTTCTGAAGACAAATATTAGGACGGTCTTGCCGACACGCGCGAAAACAAGGTGAAGTAGCAAAGACTAACTTAGTCTATCAAATCCCAAACCCTAGAAGAGGGTGCGGTTTCCTATTTAAGAGACACAGGAGGTGGAGGGTCGGCCAAAACACTTGGAAGCCGAACAGGACTCGATTACAAGGCCCACTTTGACTCGGACTGAAAAAGTGACACGACTTGATTGGTAATTTTTGATCGGCTCGGATGGAGTTTGGAGGTGAGACTAGATCCATCTGAAAGTAGACTCCAAGAGCTTTCCAAAGAGTACTCACGGGCCCCGAGAAACCTTCTGTATCAAAAGTTATGGCCGTTTGAAGTAGACACTGTTAAGATGGCCGAATCTGAGTTGAACTCGCGAACATGACTTGGATTATACTTGATGGTTCCACTTCTATACTTGAGCTCACGTGGTTCTTCCCCATGGTTCCCTAGGACGATTAAATCATCACAAGAATTAAGTAGTATTCCATTCTTTGAAACATTTATATGCAAACTTAGGAACGCATTCACCTAATGGTTAAGTTGACGTGCTCGCGCTCGAGTCATTGGTCCTTGCATGATAGTTTCAGTTTGTTGAGCTTGTTGTGGAGTCGACACGGTTGTATCTATGGAAAGTATGTTCTTATCACTATTTAGGCATGACATGTCCTGTTTAGTCCGTTTGGACAGAATACTAATCAATTTTTGAATTTTCTAGCTGTTGGAAAGCTTAAAAATTCCAAAAAAATCAATATATTTTACCTCTTATGGTATAGAATCCTTTTTGTAAATTTTAATTTGATTTTTTGACTTCTATAAATATTTTGGCTTTTTGTTTAATTTTTCAAAATTTTCTTGCTAAGATATACCAAACGAGCCATCTTAGCTTGTGGGGCTAAATGTGCCTGAGCAGGTCTGGCCCGTAAACTCCTTTGACTATACCTTAGTACTTAACCCGTAGATCATTCGAACCCGTAGATCGATAAGATACGATTCATGCCTCACTCGTTTCGGCTTCAGCTTCTGGCTTCTAGCTTATTTTTCACTATTCATAAATTTTGTTTTTTTTCTGAACTTTTATCTTTTTTGAGCTTTGTTGCTAGTTCTTTTTTCTGTATTCGTTTGCGTTGTCCGTGATGAGCTAGCATATTTTTTCTATTTTAAATTTTTTAAATTTAATTACGCTAAATAAGCAATTTCAGCTACAGTGAAATTTCAATTGTTACAGTATAAATTTAGATGTAAGCCATAGCTTTTCAGCCAACCGAGCGGGCCTAGCCGAGCCAAACGGGCTATGTCTAAACCGGCCGTATGTAACCGGGCCCGTGCCGCACCGCCCATTTTGGCAGGTTTGACTGCTTACAATATTGTGCGACTCTACGCTTAGGCCCTGACCGCAAGGGGCAAGGGGGACGACGCGAGAAGGATGCTGCGCTGCGTGTACACGCAGCGGCGGTGGGCGCACCGGCGGGGCGGCTTTGTCACCGGCGGCACCGGCTGGTCGCAGCCGCCCGGCCGTGCCGCCGTGGCGGGCGCAAAGAAGTCGGAGTGGTGGGCGGTGGACGGCGAGATGCACGAGATCGGGGAGGGCGTGCCGCACCGCGAGCGCTTCGCCATCCCGCGCGACAACCTCCCCAACCGCCGCCGCAAGCAGATGCGCGAGCAGTTCATGCGCCGCACGCGCCTCGTCCTAAAAGACTCGGTAACTGCGACCGCGCCTAACAACTCTGCTCCTCTCAATTCCCCGCGCTTGGCTTGTGGTAGCTGTTCCTTAAACCCTAGAATTTGCTGCTGTTTGTTGTTTGTTTACTAGTCAGTAGAAATGGGGCGAATTTCTTTGAGCGGAACCAAATTCGATGAATCGTGAGTCAAAGGTATCCAATTGAAACGGGTTCTATTGGGATTCACACTTACACTCTCTCTTGGATAGAAGTGGATTGCTCTGTCCCTTCCTTGATGGATTTGAAATGTAGTCGACTAGTTTTGTATTCATTTCTGAAGGATTCGGTCCAGTTCAGATGGAAATCAATTCTGCCGGTTGGTTTGTCCAGCGTGTAACTGATTCACCACAGGATGCATCAGTGTTCATTAGAAATTTAGGATATCTTCTATCACTTTGGTATAAACTGAGTTTGTCCCCTCTTGCCGGCAAACATTACACAGAAAATTGGAATCACAGGATAAGTAAAATTTTGAGGCACATGAAACTAAGTTGATACTTTAATTACACACCTTTATTTTTATGTAATGATCTTTAGTTTTATGAAATGAACAACGTGGAGTCAATAACAAGACACAGTACACGTTGACCAAAAGTGATGCTAATTCTAATAGTACAGTTTCATTTGTTCCAAAAGACAGAGAAGTTTTGCAACGAATCAACTTGTTGTATTGTACTTTGCCATTGATAGTTAAAAATGCTAGTTAATTTGTCAGAGTCTAATTTAGTTACTTTATGTATATGAGGGACAATGCATAGTGCCATAGTGTAAACAGAATAACATGCTGAGGGTAGCAATGTTATGATTAGTGCATGCTTGAGAGAGAGAGAGAGAAGCAAACTAAATCCAAATTGGCTACTTTGTCTGAGGGCAAGAACATAACCTCAATGGTTCATTAGCACACTTACCTAACTTGTTTGGGGGCATGCCACAATCCCTTAGACCATTGTTTGGTTCATTACCAAAACTTTGGCTAGCACAGCACTTTTGGGTGGTTTTTAGGTGTTTATGATGCAAATTTGTGTGAAGGCTTTGGCTTGGAAACTAGCTGCCCCATGAAATAAGTGACACACCACAACTTTATTGAGGCAACTCTTAGTAAATCAAACAGACCCATTGTACAATGAGTAGTTCATGTTTTCAGACAGTTCACGTCCTTATCCCCTTTGTAAGTATTTTGGACCAGCTGTTTGTTTGGAATCCAATGTTCCACTATCTTTTGTTGTCCATGTTTTGTAGTTCTCAACAGTGGAGCAATGGAAAGAGCAGCACCATTAAGTTTCAGGTGTCCAGAATTCATGTGCAATTCATATTTCATGCCTACCTATCCTTAAGGATTTTATTAGAAGCATTCAGATCAACTACCAATCATAGTCCAACATTCACCTTTCCTTTCTTAGTTTCTTGGAGTTTCTGATAGTGTGCAATTTAGATATATGCCACTGTAGAGTGTCCAATTCAAAGATATACCACTCTAGAGTTAAAATTAGAAATATGCCATTGCAGAGTGAGGATGCTTTGAGACATGCCATTATAGAGACTAAAGACCATTTTGCCCCTGCCTTCTTCCACCTCACTCCATCCCCTTCAACTCCGGCCTCAAGCACCCAATCCTGCCTTCTTCCTCCATCCCACGGCTCCTGCGCTCGCAACCCTCCAGCCTTCCTCTCCTGACCCACCCCACCCCACCTCCTCGCCTGCACCCTACCCCTTCCGCTCCTCCCTTGCTCCCACCAAGGCAGCAAGCAGTGGGCGTGTGTGAGGTGTAGCAAGGGGGGCCATGGCGGATGTGCAGCGCTAGGTGCGGCTGGGGAGGGGATCTTGCTGCTGCTCCTAGATCGCATGGCCAGCAACCCCGGCAAGCAAACAGTGGGCATGCACGAGGTTTAGCAGGCGGCGGAGGGAGGCCTCGAGGAGCTCAGCCATGACATGCTTGTCAGCCTCGGCAGATCTAGAGAGAGACAGAGAAAGAGGATTTCTTCCCATGAAATGGCTTTGCTGCAGATCCAAAGCATTGCATTCTATCTCAAGACTCAAGTCGGCTGGTTTTGAATTTTAGTAGTTAGGTCGATTTGCTTTTGCTTAATCGGCATGATGACAAACAAATGAAAGAAAATGCATCATGTGTATGTATTGAGTTTCATGCACCAGCTAGTTCATTTAAAAGTTTAAGCTGATGAGGAAAGATGGGCAATTCACTTATACTTCAACACTCCCCTCACGTGTAGGCTCTCTTAGACCTAATACGTGGAACAGAAGTGGACTGCAATTAATTTTTTTTAACTGCATCAGCCAGGTCTTGAACTTGAGACCTCTTGGCTCTGATACCATATTAAGTTTCATGCACCAGCTAGTTCACCCAAAAGCTTAAGCTCATGAGGAAAGATAAGCAATTCACTTATACTTCAACAATATGGTTACAACATGCGTTCAGAACTTCAAATGTAGTAGCATGCATTCAGATGAGTGGATTGCTTTCAGGGGATAAGTTAGGAGGAAGAAGAGAGGGGCAAAATGGTCTCTAATTTTCCCATAGTGTGAACTAATGTGAGAATTGAGGAATGAACTGAATGAAACATCATTCCCCGCTGATCCTCTATTGATATGGTGACCTGTCAGGCTGTCAAATATTTTGAGAGAAAATATTTTTTGGGTCTGCCGTGCAAGATGTAGGAGATGTTAAGCAGATCTTTGATGTTTGAGTTGATCTTATATAGGCGCATAGATCAAGGTTCAAAATCCCGGCGGTTACCGGCCGGTAACCGCCAGTTACCATTTTTACCGATGGAGCCCGGTAACCGAAAAACCGGCCGGTATGATTTTTTTTATTTTCGAATTTTGGCTGGTTTTTTCCGGTTATCGGTTTCAAAACATCTCAAAATTCAAATTTTGATTTTCGAATTGTGACCGGTTTTTTACCGGTTTTTCCAGTAACCGGCCGGTAACCGCCCGGTTACCGTTACCGGCCGTCGACCGGGATTTATTCTGGTTCCAGTTTTTGGAACCTTGGCATAGATGACCCATGATATAAGAAAGTTTTTAGTCTTCCAGTGGATTTCGGATTTCACTTTGCGCTTTCATATTAGGAGACTAACCACCACAATTTGACAGGAGCACGAAACTTGGTGCAAGAAGTATATGGAACTGTACCAAGAACTTAGAGAGAACTGGGAACGGTTGTATTGGGATGAGGGTTATTCAAAAAAGATCGCTGAAGATCATGCTAATTATGACTCTGCTGAAGAAGATGAACTAGACTTTTCGCCATACAGGTATCAAATCCTGAATAGATCCCTATTTTTTTTCTTGTTTACTGTCCAGTTAAATTAGTTTTTTTCAGAATATAAACCTGACTATCTGGGTCCATTTTAACTGTAATCTTTTGATAAATGTCTCGTAGAACTAAAACTTTGTCCTCTCCTTTTTGTTTTTGGATTGTTGCACCTTACATATGTTTAGCAATCTTTTCAACTAGTTACCTTCTGAGGGTCTCATTAGATGAACAAATTAGACAATTAGTGCCATGATATATCTTCATTCAAGGAATGATATCATGTATCATTTTGTATTGTAGCAGGAGAAGGCGCTCCAACGTAGAACCAAACAAGGTATTTTCTCTTCTCTTTGTACTATTGATACCTGTCACATAACATTTATTTATGAGTGTGATTGTATGCTAATGCCATGGGCTTTTGTTACATTATTTACATATTGCGCAATGCACACCATTTGTACTCAAGCTGACAGAACTGTAGGGATATATCATATACTACGCAATCTGTTTCGTGGAATTATTTTGAACCTTCATTAATCATTATGGTGTCAAATTTCAGTTCATGTTATTGTCTGTAAGGCATGACATCAACTGTAATCAACAGTTTGCCTCCTTTCCATGACTTTTGCCTCCTTTCCATGACTTTCTGGATCAATTACTGGTTATACCCTAATAAGAAATGGAGAATCAGAGTAGGCAATTTATGTATTAAGGATTACTGAAGACATATGCTAGAAACTCTTTAAGCTGGCAGTGGGAAAGCCACCTTAGTTTTGTACTTTTGTTAGAGCTTCTCGATATGGTAGCAGCAGGAGGTATTGACATGAGAACAGTATTGGGTTCTGTATGCTGGTTTTGAGTCTTGACCATGTACTATCTACTGGAAGGAGCTTTAGACTTGGTGGCACAAAGTTCCACATTTCCAGATGCTACCTTTGGATGTTGTCACAATTGCACCAAGTCCAGCATGATCAATTTTTTAAAAAAATATAGAAATCTGCAGTATACCCTTCTTATAATCTCTCCCAGTTTTTTTTTCTCTATGTAAGTTCATAAAGTTTGTGGGAAAAAGAGTAAAAGACCAGTTGCTTTTCTCAAAAGTTTCAGTCTCGTTATCTGCTCCATTGCATTACTTGTAACAGGGCTGGGCCTTACGAACTGGTATTTGGGCATGCAACTTCCTGAATATGATGACCGTTACTGGGGGAATCTGAAGTTAAGTTAGTATTAGTATGTTGGAGCAAGCCTTTGGTACATAGTTGCACTTTAGCTTTACAAGGATGAGTACCTAGTTAGAATTTTGTAAATGAGGTGGTTGGAAATTCTGTATGGTCAGGGATGCATGATGATGCTTTGATGGTATAGGCTGTATAGCAGGCTTCTATAAATATTGGCTTTGCACAAAAGTAATTGGGGGTAAATGGATGTTAAAAATGTCCAGGTCACTTTACTTTCATGTGACATTTGTTGCGATTCCTAAACTGCATCCCCAATTTATCCACAATAGACATATGTGACAATAATACTAAATAACTAGTTAGGCAAGTTGTGCTGAACTTGCATCTATCAATATATCATAGATATTGTCAATAACAAGTTTGTACTGCAGGACGTTGGTTTTGGGGCAAGCAAACAAGGTGAAACATGGGAAAGGGTAACCCAAATTCGTGACAAGTTTGAATATGACAGAGAAAGAAGAATGAGAGAACGAGGTAAATATATCCTGATACTGGATTGTTTGTTTTTCTTATCATTGTTGTTTGTCTTCAAGATAATAGCTAAATATTAGGCACTTCCACCATTGCCATTAGTTGCATAAAATGGCACAACTAAGTCTTGTTAAACATGTTGCTGATAATAAATGGCAGCTCAATATCCCTTTGGCAACCCTGCAATTTGCTTTTACACTGCTAGGTAGTTTTTGCGTATGAAGAATCATTGGGGTTGCTTTCTTTCAGCCTTTGTATGTCGTGTTTACTTATTCACTTCTCTTATCTATTGTCTCCCTCTGTGATGCAGCGTTTGCTCCCATGAACATGGAGAACAATTTTGGGCAGCATCACTCAAAATTCAGAAACCAGCATGATTCAAGTTTCGCCTCTACAAAGGTGGAAAACAATTTTGGTTCACATGATACAGATTTTGGAAATCAATCTGATCGAATTTTCCAACATGACTCAAGTTTCAGAAACCAGCACTATTCAAATATCCGAAATGAACCAAGTTTCAGAAATCACCACTATCCAAATTTCCGGAACTAATGTTACTCGAGGAACCAGTCGTTCGATGACTACAAATTCTAGCGAGGATCTTGCTGAGAGCAAGGGGATCAGATGATTTGCAGACAATAAGCTTGCCGATTTTGTAGCTCTGACACGAAATGAAATGAAATGCCTCTATGTCCGCTAGTGCAGTATAATTGAGCCATGTTTAGTCAAAAAGGGATGAGCGTAATAGAAATTGTCGCTTCCCATTTGCTCTTGCCCATCTTCTGTCATAAGCTCATAATGCAGATCGGCGTTATCCAAAACAGTCTACAACAGTGCTATACTTCTATGGCATTTCCAAGCTGAATGCGATGGGAACTAGCATGTACTTTTGTTGGTCTTTTTTACAAGGGATCAGGAGCATTTTGATAAGATTATTACTGAGGCCCTGTTTGGAATGCGGGAATTTTTTTCGATTCCTGCGGGAATTGAACTGTTTCCTGCAAAATTCCTGTAAAATTCCTGTGAAATTCCTCTGTTCCAAACAGGCCCTGAACAGTCAAAACAATGTGGGATTAAGTTCCCGTCACCAAACCCTGAAACAAGGCAGGAACTTGCATAATGGCAACAAGAAAGGTATCCTGTAGAATGATAATTCGGCGCCAATTTGCTACTGAAATCTTTTCTCAACTAATGCACATAAAATTAGGAACACAATTCTACTGAGGTAAAAGCGGCCCAACACATCTACAAGAGCAGCCCACCAGTCGCTAGTCCTCGAAAGGCCCAGATGACGCGACAGCCCGATCGGACGGCTTAGATTCACTGGATCCCGCTGTAAAACAAGCAGCACGCCCTGCTACTACACCCTCCCTGCTCAATCTCGCCCACGCACCGCCGCCGCCGCCTCCTCCGAGCAGAGAGGTCGCCGCCGAAGCCGAGCTCTCCAAGATGGTACGATCCTGATCATTTCCTTGCGCCTTCCAATCCCATCTCGCTGACTCGATTTGCCCTCTCCTCCTCGCGATGCCTCTGATCTGACCGAATTCTTCCGTTTGGATGCAACGCGACGCAGGTGCTGCAGAATGACATCGACCTGCTCAACCCGCCGGCGGAGCTGGAGAAGCTCAAGCACAAGAAGAAGCGCCTCGTCCAGTCCCCCAACTCCTTCTTCATGGTAGTAACCCTTCTTCACCTGCATGTTTCTTCTACCTTGTGTTCGTTTCTCTGCTGTTCTGTGATCCTGTGACCAAAGCTAGTTTCTTTCTTTCTTTCTTCCACTCGGCCCTAATCTAGTTTTGGTTCGATCCGTTTCCTGTGTTGCAGGATGTCAAGTGCCAGGGATGCTTCAACATGTAATTTTCTTGACCCTTCACCCTCTGTTTTTGTAGTTAGGATTTTCATTACTTGTCTTTGAATGTTGGTAGTTTATCATGATAACCTGCTCTGATACTTGCAAGTTGCAATTGAGCTGTTCTATAGTCCTTTTTTCATCCAAAATGCATGATATCTATTGCAAAACTAGCCTTAGTTTTGACTTGTCAGCGAGATCACTTGAAAACTTACATGCCATACTAGCCTTAGTTTTGACTTGTCAGCGAGATCACTTGAAAACTTACATGCCATGAGATACGATACCTTTGAGCAAGCCAAATTAGCCCGTTGGTTGATCCCCAGTACATTTGGTCAAATTTATGTTGTGTTCTGGTGTGGCATTCGTACAAATTTGCTAATTATAGCGGTATAGCCACCTAGTACTTAGTATATTATGATTCTGGGTAGTGAATCTTTATTACTGGGTTATCTTGTGCATCCTGCAAAAGACCGTGTACAATGTTAAAAACCTCGCTACAATTGTTCTCAGCTGGCAACCTGTCGGGCCTCCGGATTATCAAACCCGGACCCTCTGTGTATTACAGCACTAGTCCCAGATCAAAGCTAGTGCACACAGTCAAACAGAATGGAAAACATCACCATCAACGATTTATTACAATAAATAAGAGTACTGACCACCGGGTCTCATTATTACAAAGGAGGTTTAAGACCTCGCACACAAGAAATAGAGCGGAAGCAAATAAAACTCGAGGACGACCCATCAATTCGCCACAGGCAATTGACTGGGGAAGCGCGACCTAGTCCTCCGGGAAGAATCCATCACAGCCACAAGCGAAGCAGTAGTCGTAGTCACCTTCTTGAGCTTCAACTTCCTCTGAGATTTTATTTTTAAGTGTAGCATGTGAGTACATAAAGTACTCCGCAAGTCTTGGGAAAAATGCATAGATGCAAGGCTTAACAAAGGAAGGCCATATGGTTCTTTTGCACAAAGCAATATTTAAAATCTCCATTACTACTAATTATTTTCGAAGGCATCACTTTAATGAAGTAAATGTTTTAACAGAATTAACTTTCTAGTGAAGGTTCCAACTGCCAACACTAGCTAACCAAATTACCATTGGTCAAGTTTTAAACCGCGGGTTCCATCCACCCTCTCTGGCTCCAACCGCCAGGATTCCCTTCCGAGAGTTCCCTCCACCCTCGGAATACAAAACTTTTGATTTTAAATCAAAACCAGAAATCTACCATGTGAATGCATTCCTTGCCCGCCCTTGACCGTGGGCACGGCTATTCGAATAGTTTTACACTCTGCAGAGGTTGTACAACTTTACCCACAAGAGATAAATTATCTTAATAGTCAACATGCTTCCTTTGGCATGAGACCCAGATAAAATATCACAAAGCCTTTCACCTACTCCAGTATAGCTAGAGACCACCCGCTGAGGTTTCACCGCAGAAGGGTTAAATCCGCCCAATCTGAAGCCCCCTCTTGCGCCATATGAGTACAGTAACCCTGTCCCTCACTATGAGTAACCAGTACGCCCTGGCACTCAATACACCACTGGTGATATCTAAACTACACCTTTATAGGTTAGTTAGCTAGGTCGTACCCATGTAGACTTGTGGTTGTACGGTTAATGCTCAGTTTGGACAAACACAAGCGTCGGTCCTTAATTGACTAGGGTGGAACATACACTTAACAAGTTCTCGTGCTTACTGCACCAACCCAAACAACCATCCACCCTAATCTAAACCAACTTTCACATTTTTATTTTATTTTAAAATCACAGTGACAACTCCAATTGCCACTTCAATTTCAAACACAAGGGTTTAATAAATCGTAATTTCCCATTTTCAAGATTTTCCAAAGTTATTAGATAGCATGACTAAGCATTATCCTACCATACTAACATCAACAAGTAATTATAATACTCTCATTAATGAGACAAAGGAAATTCTATGGTGACAAGGGTACATGACAATCAATTCCAATGGAGGGCATAACAAAGTTGGATTAACTACTACCTTAAGATTTGAATTATCATTTTATGTAAATAGCAATGCATAACATTTAAAATAATTAAAACATTTCAAAATCATAGGTTCAAGATGATCAAAGGAGACTTGCCTTCTTGCAGGGTTTCTGGGTCTTCTTGCTGCTGTGAAGAGGGATCGTCGACAACGTTGGAATCTACGCGAGGAAAGACGAAGCAACAAAAGAAATAAATACAAACGAAAATTCAAATAAAAACCAAAAATTCAACAGAGGCCATAATTGGGTAGATCTTGATTTTAGATGAATTTAGAAATTTGAATGGCTGGATTTGGAGTTAAAATGAGAAAGTTATGCTCATTTGAAAATCTCAGATTTGAATAAATCGAGAAATTCGGAAATTTCTGACAGGTGGGACCCACTGGAGAATTAAATTTTAATCTTTTATTTTAATTCTGAGAGACTGACAGGTGGGGCCCACTGAACAGTAACCACTGGCGGTCACTGACATGTGGGACCCACTGGACAGTGAGCCCAATGAGTCAACCTCTGACACGTGGGACCCACTGGTCTTCGGGCCCACTTGTCAGAGTCCAGCACAGAGGGGTGGGACCCAGGCGGCAGTGGCAGCGCAGACCGGCGGCCTCTGACGGGTGGGGCCCGCTTGTCAGTCGCGAAAATTAAACGAAAAACTCAACCCAGCGCGCGGAGCCGAGGGCTCGAACGCGCACCGGGGAGTTGAGAGAGAGCGCGGCTAACCAGATGGGCGGGGGAGGCTTTGCCTACCCATATAGGGCAACCATACCTTTTGAGGTACCTGCCGGAGGGGAGGTCGGGGAAGATGGTCGGAGGCGACGGCGCCGGCGACGAGGGAGTGGCGGAGAGGTTCGGGCGGCGCGTGAAATGTAACCCTGGCGCGAAGGGGATCCGGTTGGAGGGGTCGGCGAGGCTCGGGGGTGAACGGAGGCGGCCGGCGACGAGAGGGAGGCGGAGCTGGCTCGGGTCCTCCGGCGCGACGGCGCTCCGGCGGCGGGGAGGGGCTGCTGAGGTGTCGGGGAGGTTCGCCCGGGCGCGGGGATGCTTGGAGTGGCGACGGCGGGCTTCGGGGATGACCGAGGCGGCGAGGAAAGCTCGCCGGAGTTGGGCGGAGCTCGAGGGGAGGAGTGGCACGGTGATCGGGCTCTAGAGGGCTCGGGAGCTGCGGTGGAGTGCGCTGGGATGCGGTGCGGGAGAAGGCGAAGCCGATGGGGCATTTATAGGGGCTGAGGGGGAGCAGGGGCGAGGCAATTGCTCGCCGGGGTGGTCGGCCGGAAAAAGGAAGGGGAGGCGAGGGAAAGGAAAGAGGGGAGGCGGAGAAGGAAGGGAAGCACGAGATTAAAGGGATTCGGTCGCGGCGGCGCTCGGGGTTTCCAAAACCGGAGGGGGCCGAGGAAGGAAGGAAGGGATCCTCGGGGGAATCGGTCGCCGGCGCAAGAAAGGAAAGGGGAGGAGAGAAAGGAAGGCGTCTCCGCGGGGGAGACGACGGCTCTGACGTGCGGGGCCGGGGTGGCAGCGGGAGCGGAGGCGCGTGACACTGACGGGCGGGGCCCGCGGGTCAGAGAGATGAGGGAGCGGGGTGTGGATGGCAGCCGCGTGGCCCGAGGGCGGATCGGGCGGCGGGGACGAGTTAAGTGGGAGGGAACGGTGGATCGATGCCGGGCGCGGGGACGCGGCTCATCCGAGCCGTCCACGCGTCGGGCGCGGAGGAGGGGAAGGCGGGGGTCGCTGACGGGCCTGGCCCGCTTGGCGGCGAGAGAGAGAGGAGGGAACGGCCTGGATTGGCCGAGCGGCGACGTGGGCGGCCCTGGGCCGTCCACGCGTCGGCCGGAGGAAAAGGGAGGTTTTTATTTTTCAGAATTTGATTTCTAATTTCAGAAAAGGCTAGAAAATTATTTAGGCCTCAGAAAAATATGAAAATACCTCCAAAAATTCCAGAAAAATTCACAGAAGCTCCTGGACATATTTTGGACTAAATAAAATTATTTCCAACTACTGTTGATATTTAATTTTCATATTTTGAATTACTTTTTAAGCTCTAAAAATATTTTTTTAAATTCCAGAAAATCCAAAAAGGCAAATAAAAGCCAAGTAAAATCCAATTACCTTAAAATAATTTATTTGAATTTAAATTTTTCAAAAAGCCAAATTTTTGGGATGTGACACAACCTTCGATAAATAAAACGTCTGCTTGATTAGTCATATATTGCTATTATCTTGTGTTTAGTGTTTGAGAACTAGCTTTAATCATAACCTAAATGCTTTTAGTGCTTAAGTTAAGTATCAAATGTGTAGTGACACTGTTAAAATTTACTGATGGTTATTCATTGTGACTTGCATGTCCAACAAATTACGATATTGGCACCAACCTTAGGGATAATAAACGTGTACTCTTTCATGCACTGTGATTCGCTAATTACATATTAAACCTATAATGACAAAAGTTGATTTGAATCTGTTTCATAGCTTGCCAGTCTCACAGTTGATATGCGATGTTTGTATTGCAGAACCACTGTGTTCAGCCACTCCCAGACTGTTGTTGTGTGCTCAGGCTGCCAAACTGTGCTTTGCCAGCCCACAGGAGGAAAGGCCAGGCTCACAGAGGGTTGCTCCTTCCGCCGGAAGGGTGACTAGAGTGCAGGTCCTTTGGAGGACAATATCGAGCAAGTGTTTTCACTTTCCAGGATGTAGTCTTCAAATTTTGCTCCATGTGAAAACATTACTCTCCTGCAAGTTCCTTAGTTAAGGCTTTCAATAACTATTTGCCAGTGTTATGTATCGGAATCTACCACTGAACTTTACGTTTGCCATCTGGTTTGTCTAATTAGTTGGGTTTATTTTAATTTCTTCGCTGGACTGAATTGGTGGTGGTACCTAGTAGTTTCTATCCGGGATCGCTGCAGGTTCGCTGACAGACAACGCTCTACAGCGGGTAAGTGAACCTATTGATAGTGGAAAGTGGAAGGAGAATTAAGTACATCTTTTTAGCCCCAGATGCAGAAGCAATACTTTGGGTGCGTTCTTTTTTTTTTTTTTTTGCTGTGATTTATAGCTGCCAAGTGTTAGTATTTATATGAACAAATTAAATATCTATAAAGTGGTAAATCGCTCTAAAAAGTATATCCCGATAAATTGCTTTAAAATAGCGGCGAAGAATTCGCTCTATTTATTTGTCTAGGAGAGAGCCATAGGCAGAAAGGAACTATGTGAAGAAATCACCCGTTATTTATTTAGAAAAAAGTTATAAGCTATAAAAAAAAGTGTGCCTTTATCCCTCTGCGATCAAATGGTGGAGAACTTGCTTGGTCGCTTGAAAAGACAGTTAAACATACGGTGCGATTAGCTTACAAATTTAGTCACTAGATGTTCGTTTTTTCCAAATTTAGACGTCAGCAATGGTAGACGACATATGTCATTTACCGCCCACCACAATTGCGCGGTAGGTGTTATCAAGTCTGGAGAGCTTGGCAGCAGTTGTCGAGCCACAGTTGCTCGGTAGCTCTGCTGTCGAGCCCCCTCACAGCGGCAGGTCTTGCTGCCAAGCCCCATTGTAGCAGCGTTTTAGTTTTTATGATTAGCGCTAATTAAATAAAATTAGTACTAATTAAATATGATTAGCACTAATTAAGCATACATACTAATTAGGACCGTGCGATCTACAAAGCTAGCTAGGTACCTGCCAAACTTGGCAGGTGCAAGAAGGGGGCTAAATTTATAAAAACGGTATGAGGGCTATTTTTTTAAAAAAAATGTTTACAAGGGTATCTGTGTGAGCATCTCGACACTCCCAACAAGACTCTTCAAACTGAAGAGTAGACATATTGAGTCTGAAAGAGCGTGTAAAATCTGCAAACCGGAAGAATGAAGATCTTATGCATGCGCTAATTCATTGCTCTCATGCAAAACGTTTCTGGCCAGCTGCATCAGAGATTGTCCACGTTTATCTTCCCCTTCTACATCCAGATACATGGCAAAAGGATATTCTTTATAGGGAGGTAGAAGATATTCCAAAAATCACAACGATCATGTGGAGCATCTGGGCATCAAGAAACGGATGGAAGCATGACAAAGACAGCTTATTCACCAAGAAAATAATAATGTTCAAAATATCTGGCTATGGCCTATAGCGGCTGTGCTCTGTATCAGCTATGAGCAGCTATAGCGGGCTATAGCCACAGCTAAGCTATTTAGCGGTTTTGAAAAAAATAGACATGAATAGACAGAACAGTTCAATACATACAGGATAAATTCTAAGTTCCAACACTCAAAATAAGTTCCTAAAATCATAGTTCATACTTCATAACACAGGGTCAATTGGTTCATAATTTCATATATGCAGGCACATCACAGATCACAGCCTATCACTAATTGGCTAATTGGTCATTGCAGATTGCACATAGAAAAATTGAACATTTGCCTCTTACATACATATATTATCCACACAAGAATAGATCGACCAAAACTTAAGAATCTGCATTACAGCTAGCAGTAGGAACATGTGAATCTGTGGAGAAGAGGAGAAGAAAACATGCCTGTTTGGTTCTCTGGTTGAGACATGGCCGCTGCTGATTGTTGCTGGCTGCTGCTTCTTGGGGTTGGGGGAGAGCCGGAGAGGAGAGTGAGGAGCAGTGGGAAATGGAGCTCGTGCTCTCCCTCGCCTCTGCCGCAGACACCGCCGCAGCTGCGAGTGGGAGCGCCGTTGCCGCAGCTGCGAGTGGGAGCAGCACCGCCGCCGCCGCTGCGAGTGGAGTGAGATGTCGAGAGGAATTTTGGGCTAGGGTTACCTGTACTGTTGAGAGCAGAGAGCTCTTTACGTTGGGGAATTTTGGGCTCAAGGCGCCCAATTTTGGGCCGCGGGCTGCTTTTAGCGGCCGCTACAACTCAGCCCAATTAGCGGTTATATCCAGAAATAGCTGGCTAATAGCGCATCTGATCACATAGCGGCTAAAGTGGAATATCTTAGCGATAGGGCTGCCTAGCAGCTATATCCGGCTATAGCGGCAGCTATAGCCGGAGATTTAGAACCTTGGAAAATATACAAATTACATCAGGGATACTTTAGGTATGTTGGAATTGCCTAACAAAAATCCATTAGTTAATCTGGATAAACATAAGGAATTGTGGATACCGCCGCCGGAGCCGACTGTGAAGATCAATACAGATGCTGCAGTTTCCTTCTCAGTCGCTGGTGTGGGTGCAGTTGTTCGGAATCATAGAGGAGGTTTTGTGGTAGCGACGTGCAGAAGATACCCTGGAGTCTATGACCCATTCATTGCTGAAGCTCTGGCTTGCCGTGACGGCCTTCGTCTTGCCCGTCGATGCGGATCCTGCAGAGTCATTTTGGAAGTGCTTAAAGCTTGGGAGCGACAGACCAATGGCAGGTCTATGATCGCCAATATCATTTCAGAAGATAGGGAGCTTTCTATGGCTTTTGTAAACAGGGTTTTTTCTTTGCTTCACTCCAGGGGATGCTATTGTTGCAGCGCATATATGTGCAAAGACTGTTGGCGAAGAAATATCCCGAGCGCTCTCGTGCCGACGAACTCACACGGAGAGGAGGCAGCAAAAAAACAATTGAAGAACACAATGTTTTGCTGTGTGCTGCGCTGATCAAATTGCTGCAGCCCTGGTCTCTATTTATATGCAATACAAAGACCTAACTGGAATCAAACATGGAGAACAAAAACTGGACTACAACAAACTCCTAGTCAGACTCCAAGCCGAGTCCGTTTGTGAACCCAATTGGAAAACAACACGGATTATACTAACAAACTCCCCCTAATCCTGTTGCCTTCACTTGATCCCGATTACACCGATACTGTCGCGGAGCTCTAGGAATCGAACACGACCGAGTGGCTTCGTTAGGATGTCCGCAAGCTGCCGTCCAGTTTCAGTGAACTCGAGAACAATTTTTCCTCCATCGACCGCCTCGCGGATGAAGTGAAATCGGGTGTCGATGTGTTTGCTCCTGTCATGGAGGACTGGATTCTTGCTAAGAGCAATGGCAGACTTGTTGTCCACCCTGAGTTCCGGCGCCAGAAGCTTCTGTTCCAAGAGCTCCTGCAGCAGCCGGTGAAGCCAGACGCCCTGACAGGCTGCTGTCGCCGCGGCGATGTACTCTGCTTCGCACGAGGAGAGAGCCACAACCCGCTGTTTTTGCGACTGCCAGGAGACTGGGCTTGTGCCGAGGAAGAAGAGGATACCTGTGGTGCTCTTTCGCCCGTCAAGGTCGCCGGCCATGTCACTATCGCTATAGCCCGACAAAGCCAGCCCGCCTCCTTCTTCTCTCGGATAGGTGACACCAAACCCCCGTGTCCCGGCGATGTACCGGAGGATGTGCTTCACCGCGGCGAAGTGATCTTCCCGCGGATCCTCCATGAACCGACTCACATACCCCACGGCGAACGTGATGTCCGGTCGGGTATGAGTCAGATAGCGCAGGCTCCCCACAATGCTCCGGTAGCGGGTTGCGTCCACAGGCGGTGCCGTTGATGCCTTGGACAGCTTGAGCCTCTCTTCCATCGGCGTGTGACAAGGGTTGCACTCTGCCATGCCACTCTGCTCCAGAAGCTTCCCAGCATAGGCGCTTTGACAGAGCGTGATCCCACTGTCGCTTTGACATACCTCAATGCCGAGATAGTAGGTGAGCAGTCCCAAGTCGCTCATGCGAAACATGGACATCATCTCGCGCTTGAATTTGTCAATGCCTGCTTGCGTTGTCCCGGTGATGATCAAGTCGTCGACGTAGACGCCGATGATCAATGTTCCTCCGGGTGCCCGCCGCGTGTACAACGCGTGCTCATCCATGCACCGGCTGAAACCCAGCTCCTGGAGGCTGGCGTCCAGCTTGGCGTTCCAAGCGCGCGGGGCTTGACGCAGCCCATACAACGCCTTGCGCAGCTTGAGCACCTTGTGCTCCTGCTTGTCGACGATGAAACCCGGTGGCTGCTCGACGTAGACCTCCTCAGTAAGGTCCCCGTTCAGAAACGCGGACTTCACGTCCATGTGGTGCACGGACCACCCTTGGTGCGCCGCCAGAGCCAGCAGAAGTCGCACCGACTCTATTCGCGCGACAGGGGCAAAGACCTCCTCGAAGTCGATCCCTTCGCGCTGCGCATACCCTTTCGCCACGAGACGCGCCTTGTGTCTGGTGATGGCGCCATGCTCATCTCGTTTTACCTTGAAGACCCACTTGAGCCCGATCGCGCGATGCCCGGCAGGAAGCTCAACGAGGTCCCAAGTGTTGTTCTCCTCGATAGCTTTCATCTCCTCCAGCATCGCCTGGCGCCAAGACGGGTCGCGTTCCGCCACGCCAAACGTGGCCGGCTCTTCTGCACTCACCATGTGCAGCTCGGCAGGGGCGATCGATTCTGGCTCCAAGAACCATGTCGGGGCACCAGCGGGTGCGGGGCCGATGATGTCCCGCAGCGTCTTGAACCGATGTTGTGCGCCGCTGTCGTCGTCGTGATCGAGCTCGGCAAGCGCCTCAGCCGTTGGCGACACGAACCGCCCACCCGGTGCGTGATCCGGAGCGCCAGGTGGTGTGTGCAGCTGCTCTCCTGGAGCAGGGACCTCCACTGGATCAGCGATGATCTCGTGTTCGATGACGAACGTGCCCGTGCTAGACGTCTTCTCCAGCTCGCCGGGATTCGCCCAATCCCAGCTGGCCTTCTCGTCGAACACCACATCGCGGGAGACGTGGACGCGGCGCGCAACCGGGTCGAACAGCCGGTACGCTTTCGACCCCGGCTCGAACCCGAGGAGCACCATTTTTACGCTGCGATCATCCAACTTCTTTAGATTTGGGCGAGTTACCTTGGCGTGAGCGATGCATCCGAACGTCCGCAGGAAAGAGACGTCGGGTTTTCTCCCATGCCAAGCCTCGAACGGCGTCATGCCGTCCAAGCTCTTGGTGGGTGCACGATTTAGGAGAAAGACAGCGGTGGTCACCGCCTCCCCCCAAAACTCAGACGGCATCCCCTTCGCTTTGAGCAAGCAGCGCGCCATACCGACGATTGTCTGGTTGCGCCGCTCAACAACGCCGTTCTGTTGCGGCGAGTATGGTGTCGTGAGCTGCCGTGCAACTCCCTGATCCGCGCAATACTGCCCAAACTCGATTGAGGTGAACTCTCCCCCTCGATCAGTTCGCAGAATGCGCAGACGCCGCCCGGTCTCGACCTCGACACTGGCCTTGAACTGCTTGATGACGGTAGGCGCCTGATCCTTGCTCGTCAAGAGGCGAAGCCACATGTAGCGGCTGCAATCATCGACAAGGAGAAGAAAATAGCGCCGGCCACCATGAGTCGCCGGTGAGATGGGCCCGCACAGGTCACCATGCACGAGGTCGAGCAGTCCCTCGGCACGGTAGTAGGCCGTCGCTGGGAACGAAGCACGCCTTTGCTTGCCAATGAGGCAGCTGTCGCAGATCTCACCGGGATGACTGATCACCGGGAGTCCGCGCACCATCCCGTCTTGAGCCAACTTCTTCAAAGCGTCGAAGTTGAGGTGGCCGTAGCGTGCATGCCATAGCCAAGCCTCATCATCTTGCCGCGCCATTAAGCACACCGGCCTCGCAATGTTCAAGTTGAGCATGTATAGGCGGTTTTTGGCGCGCTTCACTTTGGCAAGTAGTTGATGTTGCCGATCGCGGATCCGCAACACTCCCCCGTCGATCAGCACCTGGCAGCCACGCTCATCGAGCTGGCCAATGCTGATGATGTTGCTCTTGAGCCTGGGAATGTAGTAGACGTTGCTGATCGCTCGGTGTTCACCGTTCTGGCAGGTGAACAGCACCGTGCCACGCCCGCGGATGTCGACCACCGAGCCGTCACCAAACTTCACCGAGCCGATGATGCCCGTGTCCAGCTCCGCGAAGAGGCTGTCGAAGCCGGTCATGTGGTTGCTGGCCCCAGTGTCCAGATACCACACGTCGTTGCGCCGCTCTCCCTCGCACCCGAGGTTCACTTGGGCGTGCGTCTCGTCGAGCTCGACGAAAGTTGGCAGCGGCTGCTTGACGTCGTCGGTGAGGGCGCACAGCTGCGCCATGAGCAGCGTCTGATCATCATCATCCTCCCGGGTGAGATGGACCTGCTCGCGCTTTGGCTGCCGGCAATCCTTGGCCCAATGGCCAATCTTGCCGCAGTTGCGGCATTTGTCACGACTGACGTTGCGCTCGCGCCCGTCATGCCCGGCGTCGCGGCCACCCTCGCCTTTGGGTCGCCGATTGCCCCTACCACGGCGACGGCCATGGCCACCCGACTTGCTCGACGATCCCTCACCGCTTTGCTTCTCCTTGAGGCGCGCCATCCATTCCTCCTCGGTCAGCAAGAGTTTAGCTTCCGAGGTAGTAGTCGGTGGCGCCGCTCGCGAGATGCAACGATCATCGGCGCCTTTCAGACGCCCGGTGACCTCCTCAATGGACAGCTTGGAGAGATCAAGCATGGTCTCTATGGTGTAGACGACATGACCAAACCGGGGCGGGGCGACGCGAAGGTACTTTTCGACGGCCTTCTGCTCGTCGACGGGTTCGCCGTACTCCGAAAGTTGGCCGACCAGGCAGCTCAAGCGAAGCGCAAAATCCTCAGGATCTTCGCCTTCCTTGAACGCGAGCAACTCAAACTCGGTGCGTAGCTTCTGGAGCTTCGAGTTGCGGACGTGATCGGAGCCAATTCGCATAGACTTGACGTAGTCCCATGCTTCCTTGGCCGATCGCTTGATGGCGAGCGCGCGAATCATCTCCTGCGGGACCGCCTTGAGGAGCGCCTCGAGTGCCGCACGATCCTCCTGCAGATCGGCGTCGCCATACTCGACGGCGTCCCACAAGCCCCTCGCCTGGAGCATGACCTTCATTACGAGCGACCAATCCGTGTAGTTGTCGCGCGTGAGCATCGGATAGGACGCGCCTCCAACCTCCCGCACCGTCTTCTGGACCACCATGTCACGGCCGCGAGTGCGACCACGACGAGGGACGAACGGCGAGGCCAAGCGCCGCCCTCGGCCTCCACGGCGCGGCGACATACTCCGGTCACCATCGCTTGCTGGAGCCGCCATCGCGCAGGGATCGAATAGCCTTGCTCTGATACCAAATGTTGGCGAAGAAATATCCCGAGCGCTCTCGTGCCGACGAACTCACACGGAGAGGAGGCAGCAAAAAAACAATTGAAGAACACAATGTTTTGCTGTGTGCTGCGCTGATCAAATTGCTGCAGCCCTGGTCTCTATTTATATGCAATACAAAGACCTAACTGGAATCAAACATGGAGAACAAAAACTGGACTACAACAAACTCCTAGTCAGACTCCAAGCCGAGTCCGTTTGTGAACCCAATTGGAAAACAACACGGATTATACTAACAAAGACTGCCTGCGTGCAGTTGTTTCCTACTGAATTGCGCGCTGTGTCCTCGTTTCTTATCCGCATCCCTTAATGCGGATTGTAACTTGTCTTTAAATAATGAATGAAAGATCCATAGCTTCCTCTAAAAAAACCAAAAAATCTTGGAGAGTTTGGTTCCACCATGCCATCTACTAGCTCCACCTACTCTCCTGCTGCCCAGTCTAAGTTAGATCCAAGCCATTGGCGGCCAGATTTGAGCTTGCCTCTGCCTCATGCTCCGTGTCTTTGCTAGAGCAGTTAGATGGGTGGCATGGTTTTCAACTATTCTGTGGCATTTGAGCTAACCAAAACTAGGAGTGGTATAGACTCCTATAATAGCATCCCAAGTAACTAGTAAGTTTTCTTGGTGTTGCACACTGAACCATACTCCCCATCATAAACTCGCTGCCTTGGGAAACTTAGATCCCGTTTGGGAATTCAGAAATTGAAACTGGGAATTCAGAAATTGAACAGATAGAGCGTTATTTTCCGAATTATATTTTCTTTTTGAAAAGAGAGAAACTGTATATACGACGACTTGATTGTCTACGGGTCCACCCTGACCACCATGTTACCTCATGGCTTCCTTACAAGATGTACAACGGCACGATATCTGTTATCTATAAGCATTATCATGTAGGATATAGATGATATGGAAGAGAGATAGAGAGTATAGAGAATTATGATACATCTAATGCAACAATCGATTATAACACAAAAATAAGTCACACTATGTCATAAAAGAGCTGTTTATAAAGACATATAAAAAGACAATCTACTATAGTAACTATCTTTAATACTATTTATAGATAATATAGAATAGTAATATAGACAGCAGTTATCTGTGATATATTGTAGCTAACTTGCTCCTCCCGCTGTACCGCATCACCGCTGACCATCACCCACCGCTAGGACCACTGCCTTTAAGCTTGTCCAGGCCGAAATCTATCCAAACTGGGCGAAAATGTATGACTGGATGACTATGTGAACCTTGGAAGCCTTATATGAGAAGATTTAAAAGGCCAATTCGTTTTTGTTTCCTTTTGTAGCTACAACATTTTCATAAGAAGTCATGCGGAAAAAAGACTAAACAGCACAAGGAAAAATTAAAGAAATAGAACTCGATCGGCAGAAATTTTTGTAGCCATGTATTAGACCTAGGTAAAATGCAGCTCCACTATTCCCATAACAATTGGACTTGAATGGACAATTACCGATCATATCCTCGTTAAGTTTTCCATAACATGACACATAATCACGAATCAGTAGGAAGCCAGTGGCACGCGACGCGACGTGACAAACATAAACAACCAGTTAAAGCTGCGTGAATATGCCCGGCTGCCAACTCGAGCCATTCCATGCACATGCACAGATGCACTGAGCACTCAGCAAGTGCTCATCACGTAGCTGCCACGGGGAAGCCGATCCCACGCCGCGTCGACGGGAACATGGCGAACAGGAAGCTCCCCGCCGCGCCGGCCGCCACGGGCACCGCCGCGAGCAGCTGCCTCGTCGTCGCGGACTCCACGGGGTAGAAGCACGCAACGACGTTGCGATCCACCATGGCCACGGCCAGGAACACCACGAACGACAGCAGCCCGTGCAGCGCGTCCCGCGCGCCCAGCCGGTACCTCGCGTCCTGCGGTGCGGCGCCGTCTGGGCTGCCGTCGATGAGGCGCAGGCGGCCGCTGGCCGTGACGAAGCCGTAGCGCACGGCACCCTTCGCGTCACGGTAGCTGTCGGTGAAGCAGAGAAGGAAGCAGGAGAGGGCGCAGGCGCCTATGAGGCAGGCGGTGAGAGCGCGGTTGGCGGCCGTGCAGCTGCCGTCAGCGGTGAAGGTCGGCGAGAGAACCTCGAAGGCGAGTACGGCGCCGGTGGGGAGGTGCTTCGCGAGGTCGGCCGTGCTGCTCAGGGCCTTGCCAACCACGGTCGTCGCTGTTGTCGTCGTCGTCGTCTGCGTTCGGCCGTCGGCGTTGCCGAGGAGCGGCGCCTGCGCCGACGGGGACTCGGCGTCGCCGGCTGGCCGGGTTGCCATGACGACTGAACTAATGAGAATTGATCAGGGTCGTCTAGCTTGTCTCTGCTTAGGATTAATTGTTCCAATTCGGTATTACTCGACGTACGTATATGAATGCACCATGCATCAATAATAGCTTGTTAGGCTTAGGCATCAGGAATGGAATACTTGTTCAAGTGGTGAACTGAGGTTATGCTTGTAGTAATGAACAAGCAAGGAACTTTTGTGACTTGCAATCGATGTGGGACTAAGTGACCGTTCAATAACGCAAAGTATACAAGCACGCAGAAGCCCAAGCCCAAGAAAGACAGCACAACATTTTGAGCACCTGGCCACGAGCCCACGATTCACTAGGCCGGGAAAAAAAAGGATTTTCTTTTTTGTGTGAAATCAGTTTGATACTTTTTTTACTGGGGGAACTAGATGCCGCTCGGTTGGGCTGAAAAAAGTGACTCATGACTGAAGTTTCACTGTACCTGGCTGATGGTAGCTTATTTGGCCTAACTAAATTTAAAAAAAAATAAAAAAACAGGTTAGCCCATCACAGACAATGCAAACGAATACGAGGAAAAAAGAACCGGCAAAAAAGCTCAAAAAAGCCAAAAAGTTAGAAAAAGATAAAATTTATAAATAGTGAAAAATAAGTCAGAAACCAGAAACTCAAGCTGAAATGAGCGGGCCTAGATCCACCACTCTCCTACGTCCCCATTCTCCACCACTATTCGATGTATTATTTTCAACTACAGCTGATGGCTTATGACTGTAATTGATATCTTTTAATTTTAATACAAGCGTTTGCACGAACAAATCTAAAACCGATAAATCGCTTCGAAAAAACTGTTTGTACCTCCTGCGAGCTACTCACCAAAGCCAAAGAGACTCGCCAGCTGTCCGCTGGCTCCTCTGTTCTGCCGTGCCTTCTCCCATTCTAATGTGCCTCCTGATTTGCTGCCGCCGTTGCCTCCGACACCACTGACACGACCGTCTCTATTGGTGGAGAGAAGTCGAAAAACCTGAGAGGGGAGCATTCGACAGACGATGGCAGTGCAAGTGCTTCTCCCTCTCACGCCCGTCAGAGGTAGAGGAGGAAGAGTCAAACCACGTGAATGTTCCAGTACATCCAACAGTGAGAATTTAACTGAATTTTTTTTAAAAAAAAGCTTAGTGTTATATCGCACATCAAACCATCTTTTTTTTGAGAGGCCATCCAACCATCCTGTAAAACCCATGTAAAACATCTTTGGATCGGTTGTGAGCTTGTGATAGACCTAAAGCATTGGGCCGAGCCTAGGTGCATGCATGCTTCCAGATTGTGGCATTGAATTGGCTGCTGTAATAAACCTAAAAAAATGGAAAATTGAAAAAGACTTAAATCGTTCGCTTCTTAGCAATTAATTTAGGAAAATGATAACATCTAATGTACATGGAAAATACTCCAAAGGGCTATTCCCATTTAGTTAATTTTCTTTCTATGCATGATTGCCTTCTAAGACCATGTGGATGTCTTTCCATACTTGTGATGAATATATGACACCACTAAGGATGATTGTAGTGAGTTTGAGTTGTTGAAAATGAAATTGGATAAATCTAGGAGTATTAACAGGGGAATGAGGTCTGACCATTTGGAGGGGTGGTCTAACTGCTGGGCATGGGTAGTCAAACCGGCCACAAAAGGCGATCAAACCACCGGCATGACTTGGCCGAAATGGTTTGGGGTGGTCTAACTGCCATAGGACGAGCAGCCAGACCGGCCATGAGGATGGACACCAAACACTTGTGTGGACATGCCTTGGGATCAGCTTGCACTATGTGGCATTGTTAATTGAAACTGGAATTAATACTTGATAGACAATCAAATTCCGAACAGGTTGTCTCCATTCTTGGGGTGAGCTAACCGGTCTGACCGGCCTCCCCATGGCGGTCAAATTCTCATCAGTCTGACCAGCATAGGGAGTGCGATTAGACTGACCAAGTGGTTTTAAGAGGGAAAATGAGTCAACGGTGAGGTGACTAGAACTTGGTTGGGAGAATCAAGGTCCAATGCGATCATGGACGATTGGTGAAATGTTTGGACTCAACTAAGGTGCAAGAAGGACAAGGATCACAGAAAGCACAAATGGTTAAGGTGATTGGCACATATGGTATGCCAAGTGACTTGGTCCCGTTTGCAAATGAGGATGATTTGGTAGCATCCGGATGTGTGAGAGAATTGGTGGTGAGTCATTAGGGCCACATGAAACATAGTGAAGCATGGGCAGTGCTTTGAGGCCATGGATGAGCGACACGTCAGTTGAGGGGCAAATCTGTCTCTTGCCCAAAACCGGTAAAGTGAGCGGCTTCTAGAACCATGGCGGTGACCTATGTGGATTAGGTCAAAGCATCTCCAAGGCGACAAGGCATGACGGATTTTGGCTATTGGAGCCAAGGATGAAGACAACGCTTTGAAATACATGCGTGTATTAAAACTTGTGTGGGTGATGAATTATCCGTTTCCATGAGTGAGTACTGGATAATATACACATGGTATCCTATCTTAGGGTTAGGGTTTGTGCTTCCACTATATAAGGGGCATGTGAGAAGAGAGAGTAAGGATTATGAGAGATGAGAGCACTCATGTTCATGTATTGAGAGAAATCTTGGGTTTGAGGAGAGTGCTTGTGATTTGCCCTTAGGGCTTTGTCCTTTAGTTGGAGTAGCTGTAATCATTCCTCTCTAAGTGGTAGTAGAAGATCAAACTTTGGTCATCATATCTCTCTTGTTCTTTGGTTTGGTTTTTTTTTCCTTCCTAAGATGATTTGGTGATTCTTGATCCCAAAGGTTTTCAGTTGGTTTCTTAGTGTTGTTTTGATTGTCGAGATGTCTTGGAACCTATTTAAAACCATCTTGACCATCTAGAATTCACAAGGTGGTTTAGATAATAGTTTCCTTTTTTGCTTGTTCTTGGTGCAACTTTCTCTAATTTGAATAAAGCTTGGATCTTTGACAACGATTTTTGAAGTCGTAGGTTGGAATAGATTCCTAATATCTAGAGAAGGTGTGTGTCAGGTTTGAGGGTATTTGGAGCTCTAGATCAAAAGTTGGACCAATTTGTGTTTTGGGCGTTGTGTTTGTAGGAACACGCGTACGCTACGCTAGCGCAGAATAAAATTTTCTACCGCGTAAACCAGGAAGCCATGCAAGTAAGAGATCGCAGCTTGTTACCACTAGGGGTGGGCAAAATACCCGCTACCCGTTACCCGTACCCGAATTACCCGGACCCGAACCCGAAATACCCGATCCCAAATTCGGATAGCGATTCTGATTACCCGAAATTAGTTTGGGTAGTTCGGGTAATATCCCCCGGTACCCGAACTATCCGAATTACCCGAACTACCCCGAATTACACTTGAACTTATCACTTTATTACCCGTACCCGAATTACCCGGACCCGAACCCCGAAATTGCTGCTGAAATTCTATGCAAATTCTGTGCAGTTTGCTGGTTTTTTGTGAATTCGGGTATATCGGGTATACCCGAACCCGAACCCGAATTATCGGGTACCCGAAATTGCGGGTAGTGTTTTTTTGGGGATAATATCGGGTAGCAGTTTTCATTACCCGAATTTCGAATTACCCAAACTACCCAACCCGAAAAAATCGGGTAACCCGAACGCCCAGGCCTAGTTACCACTAGACGAGCAGTGCAGCGGAAGTATCGTTGATGCAGCCGATTCAACGAAGCGCGCGTCGATGTAGCAGTAGTAGTCGAAGGTTCTCCGTCCAACCGTCTCCTCCTCGTGATCGTCCCGCTTAGCGCTGCAGTCACAGCAGCGCCTCTATCGAAGTCCACACGTCCGGGATGGAACGCCGTGCGCTGGTGTGCTAGCACCGTGCGCCCGGCTAGGGTTTCGGGATACGACCGAGGGAAGGTGGCGGCCAGGGTTTTCAACACAATAGTCTGTCAAACCTGTAGCCCCACCTCCACATATTTATAGAGTATGCTAATGGGCTTCCACGTTGTAGGCCCATTAGAACCCTAATCCCATATGGATCAATATCCCTTTTAGCTTATAAAACCGAATTGTTTATGATTGCCTCTTGGGCACATCACTAACAGTGTTGATTTTGGGCTTTGGAGGTAAGGGTGGTTAGATCGGCCCTTGTGAGGCTTTGCTATTTTAGTTGTTTTTCGTTGAATTATGTTATGTTGTTACTTATGCAAGTTAGATTTGATATTAAGTAATGTTACATTCTGGGCCACAGGTCTAAATGGGCTGAACACAATTAAGCCCACGAAGCAACGGAGCAACAACTTTATAAGTGGTATTGGACATTCTCCTCCCAAAAGACTAGTCCAATGGGTGGGGGCTCCCTCACACTTATAAGTTGTGCTTGCTCCTCTCCTACAATCTATGTGGGACTATTCTTAACAATCTCCACCTCACACATAGATTGAGCACTTCTGCAACCATGAGGTCCAAGGAGATGTTAGGCACCTGGGCTCTGATACCACTTGTTACATCTTGGGCCACAGGTTTAAATGGGCTGAACACAACTAAGCCCACGGAGCAACGCAGCAACAACCTTATAAGTGGTATTGGGCCTTCTCCCTCCAAAAGACTAGTTCAATGGGTGAGGGCTCCCTCACATTTATAAGTTGTGCTTGCTCCTCTTTCATAATTCATGTAGAAATATTCCTAACAAGTAACTTTTCATAGCTACTTAGATGAAAAATCACGAATTCATGAGAAAAAATTGTTACGGTCATTTGACCAGCTCACTACCATGCCCGGCACCTCAGCTTGCTCTCAATCATTTTAAGACAAGAAAAATGCATGCAAAAGCCCACGAGGCAGCACATGACGTAAAAGCCTCACAATAACAGCGAAGGGCACGGCATCGGTGTGGCCGGTGTCAGATCCTCACTCCAAGAGCCACCAGCTTGAACAACAGTACAGATCGAAATCGAGATCCCAGTTGATAAGACCTGCAATGATCAGGTCCACCTTGAGCAGCGCAGATAAGCGGATAAGCCCCCCGTGCACCTTTTGTCTCCCAAATGCCATCACATCACCACACTGGCCATTCCATTCCATGTATTCGCCCAAAGACACGTAGGCCCGGCATGTCCCCATGCCTAGTAGCTTCTTGCTAACAGGTGGATGCATGGCTTAAGTTCCGTTCGGTTTGAGTTTCTGATTTATTTTTTATTATTTATAAATTTTGATTTTTTTAATTTTTAGTTTTTTTCTAATTTTTTTCTGTATTCGTTTGTGTTGTCTGTGATGAGCTACCGTATTTTCTATTTTTAAATTTTTTAAATTTTATTACGCTAAATAAGCCACCTTCAGCTACAGTGTAATTTCAGTTAGCTATAGTGCAATTTTAGTCATAAACTATTATTTTTCAGCCCAACCGAGCGGGCCTTAATTATCTCTAAGTGGACACTGATGTACACAGCTCTTAGATCAATGTTTGTTTGGGTCCCATGGCTCTTCGCTGAGGAAGAAAGCTGAAAATATTGCATGCTTGAGTTGTGGGCCACTGATATTGGCTGGATAAATGTAGTCACCCAGGCAAATTTAGGGCATGTTCATGGACAAGCCGGCTGGATTTTGTTGGGCAAATCTGACCTAAAGATTGCCAGGTTTGGATAGACAGGGTTTGATGGTTCAGCTCAAACAGGACGGACTCTGTAATGGTCTTAAACGCCGATCAATCACATTGTCTTTCAAGTGATCTTACTATCTTTCCATGTTAGAAATGACATGCCCATTGTTGCGCGCAGAGATGGAACTAAGTACAAGGAGGTCGCATAGGCTAGAACTGTCCATATAAATAGTACTATAACTTTTTTTTTTCGAAAATTTAGTCTCAGCTCGATAAACACTTGCCGAGCTCATTTAACTCAACAGAAAGCCGGCCAGCCGGCCCTTTTAATTAGTGCTAATTATATTTAATTAGTGCTAATTAGCTGCCGCTTTTTGGGGCCTCGACAACGGCACTATCGAGTTCCTATAGCTCGGTAGCACATATCGAGCTCCTGTAGTGTGGCAGTCGATAAGTGTCGTTTGCCGATGTTGTCGAGCTCGGGGAGGAGGCTAGATTTGCAAAAAAAAAAAGAGCATTCGAGGCTAAATTTAAAAAAAAAAGTGCCTACAATATCATTGTGTGACCAATTCTGTAGGCTAGTGTGGCCAAAAGTGACGCATTCTTTTGGTGTTGCCGAGGCTCGGCTGTAGCTCAGTAGCATTTGCCAAGCTCCTGTAGTGGGGGCAGGGGATATATGTCATCTGTCACCGTTGTCGAGCTCGAAGAAGGGTTATATTTGTAAATACGGACGTGTGAAACTTAAATTTGAAAAAATAACTAAGGTATCATTTATACGAACAGTTGTAGGTTAGTGTGGCAAAAAATGCTCGCCTGCTGGCGAGCACTTTCGGCCTTCCCATTTGCACATAGGGGGCTCAATTGGTAACACCCATACATGGGAACATGACATAACGCAAGATCCATTCAGGATACGGGCTTTCATAATGCAGGCCATTCGCACGGCAGTCATTCGTACTGAAACCCAAGTTAGTACTAGGCTCCGTTTGGCACAGCTCAGCTTCACTAGTGAAGCTGTTTTTTTAGATTCAGCTTCACGAGCAGCTTCACCGGTGAAGGTAAAGCTGTTTTAGAAAACTGTTTGGCAAAACAGCTTCACCAACAGCTTCATGCATGGCTGAGAGAGGTCAATTGTCCAAGATGCCCCTGTCTACCTGACTTGTTCTAACATTTGGAGTTGTATATTTGTATATGGTCATATGAATTAAAAAATAATATATTTGAATGAGTATGAATTAAAAAATTAAAATAAAAAATAAAAAAAATTAAAATACGTGAACGGGAGAGAGCGGTGCGTACGCGAAAGAAAAAAGTGAACGGGATTTTTGTGAACTGAGCGGTGCGTACGCCTGAGGGAGAGAGTGGCAAATACGTGTAAATTTTTGTCAACTAGAGGGGCATTCGCTTCCTTGGAATATGGGCCTGAGGGAGAGAGCTGTGAAAAGCTACTTTTTTCAGCTTCACCTCTCCCTATTCCTTTGTGAGAGCACAAAAAAAGGAGCTTCATGGGTGAAGCTATGCCAAACAGGACCCTAGTGTACTACTACTGCTACTGGCTGATATAAATGTACTACAATCTAAAGGATTCACATTAGATCACAGGCATTATAAGTGATTATTTTGGCCTACTAGCTAGTGGCAAGATAATGGCGTAGTTGATCATTATTCATTAGTAGGCTACTAAATCTGAGCATGGCAAGGACGAAGATCACTAGCAGTATTTCCGACCAATGGAATCGGCAGCTGTCCTTAGTATTTCCATTGTAGAGGTTAAGATCAGAAAGGGCATACTTTATTAACGTGCAGACGTCTCTTTCCAGATGTACAAGCTAGTAATTATGCAAAAGTTTTGCCGTATCCATGACTAGCCAACAACGGTCTTGTGGGAGTCGAGAAAAAAAAAGCTCTCGGTGCACGCACCATTTATCTGCGTGTACTGATGTGCACCCTCCAGTCAAATCCGCTTAATGGAATACCAGGGCACCAAATAAAGCATCAAAAATGGCTGCGCTAAGGTGATCCATTTTCGTCTTTCCTCTTCATCATGGCAATTGACCTTTTACAGCGTCTTGCAGATCGCCACTAAGCGACGGGTTCTAATCACCCTAAAAGGTCGAGCTGCAACAATAAGAGTGTTGCTTTATGCAGATGATACCATATTGTTTCTAAACTCAAATAGGGCATAGATAGAAGCAACAATCGTCATTCTAAAAGAATTTGGAAGCGCTTCTGAGCTGAATGTAATCTACATAAGAGCTCGGCTATCACAATAAGATACCAAGACATTGATGTCCAAGGTGTCTTGTAACCTTTTAGGGAAGTCCAAGTCATACTCCCAATCAAGTACCTTGCCTTGCCGCTAACTATGAAAAAATTACGCCGGAATAAACTACAACCAATTCATGATAAGACAAAAAGAAGACTAGCGGGTTAGCAGCTGAAACACCTATCTCTAGGAGGATGTCTCACACTCTTAAAGTCTGTTCTCAGCTCATTCCCATCATATCTACTCACTGCACTCAAACCGCCAATGATAGAGAAATACAAAGTTAACTGGAACAAAGTTTGCCACACGATAGAGCTAGGGGAATTGAGAGTGTTTAACCTAGAGAAATTTGCAACCGCATTGAGGCTTATATGGCTTTGGTATGAATGGAAATCGCCGCAAAAACCATGGCTAGGGCTTTCAATGCCCTATGACAGTAGTGGCAAAGAGCTATTTGCAGCGGCCACTAAGATATACATAGGAAATAACCACAAAGCAAAATTTTGGACTTCTCCTTAGATTGATGAGAGTTGCGCCATGTTATCTGGTGCCAAAATTGTACAAACATTCAAAGGAAAAAATAGGTTAGTTACTAATGCCATCCAAGATATGAATTGGATACGAGACATCCAACACAGCCTCACCACTGACCTGTTAGCCGAATATGTGAGCCTATAGGATAAGGTACAACAGCTTGACATCAACCCAGAGATTGAGGATGATCCAATGGAAACTAACTACCGATGGCGCTTATTCAACGTCCTCGGCCTATCAAGCACAGTTCCTAGGATCAGTTCGAACCTCATACCAAGCCATCATTTGGAAAGCTTAGGCACCCTCATGCTGCAAGTTATTCGTTTGGTTGGTGTTGCGAGACAAATCTGAACAGCTCAAAGACTACAGTCTCGACGATGGCCAAGAAACTACTTCTCCCAAATGTACAATAGAAGCCTTGAAACTACAACACACCTCTTTATCGACTGCCCAACAATCTAGTAAACATGAACTCAAATAGCAAAATGGCTATACCTACCGATGTTTGACCCAACAAATTGGGGCCAACTGACGACAATTGAACACTGGTGGCTCAAGCGGGTCGACTCCCTGATCGGCCTAACAAAGGCCACGAACACACTCATCATCCTGTCCTCTAGCAATGGTGGAAGGAAAGAAACAGACACATCTTCCAAATTAAGCTTTCAAAACAATGTGAGATCTTAACACTAATCAAGGACGAGGCCAAGCTCTGGGAGTTGGTTGGAGCAAAATATTTTAAGTAGTTAACTGAAAGGGCAAATAATATTATGTAGCATGTAATATCTAACTCACTTTGTTGTCCCCTTAATTCCTTGTAAAGAGTAAACCTTTTACTCCTTTTTATTTTCGCCACAAGCGTCACTTGTGCTTCATGTAAATGGACCAGTTATTTTTTTCCTTCTAATATATCATCCAGAATCTGCTAGCTTTCAAAAAAAAATTCACAAAAGATTCCTCTATATATACGAGAGCCAAGCCACCGGAACAAGGGAAAAAGATTACCAAAACATTATCCAGTTGCAATTGCTATGAACTATGGTCTGTCTACCCCTCCACGGGGGAAAATAATCTGCCTACACTTGTAAACCTCTATCAGCAGAAAAGAGCATGGAATATTAATGAAGTTGCCAGAGGAGCCATCATCGAAACATCCTAATACACCTACACAAGGAATCAAACCATATCGCTGCAGTGCAGTTGAGATTCCTTGAATCAGATCTAAAGGAAATAAGAAGGATCACCAAAGCAACCATGCATAAACAGCTCATTAAAGTATGAACATCATTTATGTTTGTTGTGGTTACAGACTAAACAGAAAGATAATAGTATGGTAGTGGAGAGTTAGGTGAGCAATGCTTGGGGCTTTCCCCATGGCCTGGACGGCTTATATACATTCAACATGGGGAGTGTATTGCAGTTATGTCCTTACACCCAAATATCCCTCTCAAGGACATTTATGTCATTATACATGTCCCATTTTGGACTTTACGACTTTCTAACAGGCCGGCTGGGCTTAGGTGGGGGCACCCCTACAACAATGTTCATACTTCATACTGTCCTGCAGCAAATTAACAGAATCTTCCAAATGAACAACTCCAATCCATACAACTAAAAGTCTACAAAGATAACAAGGGTATAAGTGTGGCCATATATCAAAATCATCCTGAGTCCTTGGTCACAAATTACAATACCAACATCATGCCATGCCACCCCAAAGCGATTCCAGGACCTGCTAGAGTTAGAGAAGCTGACAACATTCAAAACATCAAAAGCGCCCCACACTTGCCCAGAGGTCCCCCGCACTTGCCTAACAGAATCCATTCAACTTCACTGAACAGACCAGAGCCCTGATCAATACAAACAGATAGGCTCTGCGCACAAAGATTTTCTGCAATCCTTACGAACACTCGCCGACAAAACAAGCTTCCTGAAATCTTCATCCCAAGTGTCAGGTCCACTTGTCAGGGATTGTTCATAAAGATTTCACGATAATCCTCATTCATTTGTGTTAGATATGTATTATAATTGTGTATTTACCCTATTGTGTAAGAGGTTTTCTGAATATATACCATACTTGTACGTGTATATACACTAGGCATTAGCCTCATGATGAATACAAGCACTATTCATAATATGGTATTAGATCAAACCTAGTGTTTGTTGTTAAGCTGCCATGGATTCATCCTTTAGCTTCGCCTGGCTTTCCCATCTCAACCGTGCTTGTCGTTCTTCACCTATCTCCAATGCGTCTTTTACTCAGTGACATCATCGTTTAGGACATCTTTGCAGGTCACGTCTGTCTTCATTAGTTCGTCTTGGTCTTTTAGGGTCTGTGTTTGGTAATGCTTCTATAAATTATCAGGGTTGCAAGCTTATTAAACAATTTCAACTCCCCTATCTTTCCAGTGAGTCAGTGTCTCAGCGTCCTTTTGATCTTGTTTATTATGATGTATGGAGTCCAGTTCCTTTCATTTCGAAAGAAAGTCATTGATACTATAAAATTTTTATTGATGGGTTTTCTCGGCACACATGGATATACTTTATGTCATCTCATAGTGAGGTTCTATCTATCTATAAGATTTTTGTCACCATATTCCGTACTTAGTTTGACTTTTCTATTCATATTTTCCGTGCTGCTTCTGATGGGGAGTACTTGTCGAGAGTTCTTTGTGGTTTTATTGCCAAGCAGGTCAATTTGTCTTAGTTTTCTTGCTCCGGTGCTCATGCCCAGAATAGTGTGGCAAAACGTAAGTATTGTCATCTTCTTGAGACATCCTGTGCTCTCATGCTTGCTTCTGTTGTTCCATCACACTTCTGGGCTAAGACTGTTTCTACTACCACTTCTAATCAATATTCAGCTCTATCCTACTCTTCAGGGTGGGATCCTAACTGAGCATTTCTGTGGCAAGATTCCTGATTATTCCAATCTTAGCCTCTTTGGGTGTATGTGCTATGTTCTTCTTGTACCCTGTGAGCGCACCAAGCTGACCGCTCAATCTATATAGTGCATTTTTCTGGGCTATAGTGCTGAGCATAAGGGATATCGTTGTTAGTATCCTAGTAGCCGACGGATGAGGATTTCTCGGAATGTTACTTTTGATGAGTCTCCTCTTTTCTATCCTTGTCTTTCTCCTTCCACCACTTTTGCATCTTTTGTCAGGTCACTTTCTTTCCGGACTTTTCTTTCCACCCCAATAGTCACCACTCCTCCACCACAGTCTTTGGTCTCTCCTGTACCTCCTGCACAGTTGGTACCTTCTTCACCACTGGCACCCTCTCTAGGGGTTACTCCTGGCCTTATTATTTCTTATCCTCTCTACTATACTCATCGTCTGTGAGTTGAGAATTCTTCTGATGTGCCCTCTCCTTCTAATGGGTCATCCTCTTTGGCCTCTCCTCCTCAATGTGCTCTTCATGATCGCCAATTTATTAGGCCTCCTGAGCATTTTGCCTTTGCTGTCGTTGCTCTTATCAAACTGACTTCTTATTGTGATGCTGCTGTTCATCAGGAGTGGCAGCATGCGATGGTGGAGGAGGTTGTTGTCCTTGAGTGTACTAGCACGTGGGATCTTATTCCTTTTCCTGCACATGTTACTCTTATCACGTGCATGTGGGTTTATAAGGTTAAGACTTACTTTGATAGTTGTCTTAAGCGCTACAAGGCTCGTCTTGTGGTACGTGGTTTTCAGCAAAAGCATAGTCGTGATTATGATAAGACTTTTACTCCTGTGGTACATAACCACAGTTCACACTCTTCTAGTTGTGACGTCTGTTCGGGCATGGTCCATCTCTTAGCTTGATGTTAAAAATGCCTTTTTCAATGGTGAGTTGTGTGAGGAGGTTTATATGCAGCCACCATTAGGGTATTATGTTCCTAAGGGTATGGTTTGTCGTCTTCGTCGATTTCTCTATTCCCTCAAGTAAGCTTCTCGTGCCTGCTTTGATTGTTTCTCTTCTATTGTCACTGCAGCAGGTTTCTCTGCTAGTGCTCATGATCTTGCTCTTTTTGTTCACAATTCGCCTTATGGTCGGACGCTTCTCCTTTTGTATATTGATGATATGATCATTATCGAAGATGATTCTCAGTACATCACTTTTATCAAGGAGCATCTTAATGAGCAGTTTCTCATATCTAATTTGGGTCCTCTTCGCTACTTTCTTGGGATTGAGGTTATTTCTACTCTTGAGAGTTTCTATCTGTCCCAACTCCCAAGAAAATTATGCCCAGAATCTTCTTGATCGTGCCTCTCTTACGGATCAGCGCATAGCTGAGACTCTTATGGTGCTTAATGTTCATCTTTGTCTAATTGATGGTAAGCCTTTTACTGATACTACTCACTATCGTCATCTTGTTGGGAACCTTATTTATCTTGATGTCACTCGTGCTGATATTTTGTACCCTGTGTATATCTTGAGTCACTTTGTTTCTACTCTCACTCAGCTCCACTATAGTCATCTTTTTGTTCTACAATACCTTCGTGGAACTATCTCTCGTTGCCCATTTTTCGCTCGCTCTAGTTTTTTATAGTTTCAGGCATATTCTGATGCCACTTAGGCTAATGATCACTTTGATCACCGGTCTCTGTCTGCTTATTGTGTTTTTCTTAATGGTTCTCTCATTACTTGGAAGACTAAAAAGTAGATAATAATTCTTTGTTTGAGTGATAAGGTTGAGTTGCGAGCTATGATTTTATTGACTAAAGAGGTTACTTGGCTATGGTGGTTACTTGAGAATTTTAGTGTTTCTGTTTCTACACCAACTTCTCTTTTGACTGACAATACAGGTGCTATTAGCATTGCTACAAATCTAGTGAAGCATGAGCTTACAAAGCATATTAATATTGATGCTTCCTACATGCGGATACAGGTGCAAGATCAGGTTATTACTCTTCAGTATGTGTCTTCAGAGATTCAATTGACAGATTTCTTCACAAAGGCACAGAGCAGAGCCCCGTACAGCTTCTATCTTTCTAGACTTTATGTTGTTAATCCACCATAAGTTTGACGGGGTGTTAGATTTGTATTATAGCTGTGCATTTACCCTATTATGTAAGGGGTTTTCTGTGTATATGTGTGTGTATATATATATACACACACACAAACGCTATCCATAATAATTTGTACTCATAGAAGGACTAGAGTACAAATGCCGTTCAGCAACACATGCTGCTCGAAGCAGCCCCAGGCTGTTCAACAATTCAGCAATTACAAAGTGTAGGGAAGTGAGACCACACTTTTGACTTAGCCTGGAAGAGAACAGTGTACTTAGCCTGGAAGAGAACAGTGTCACAGTACAGTAAGTAAATGCTCACCAGTGTTGCACATTATGCAGCTGGATACTGGATCAAGCAGAAGCTAAATACCATTTCATTAGCTATGTAGCCTACAGAGGTTGCAGTCAGCACTTGTTTCTTTAGGCATCAAATATATAATAGATAGGACCCAAATCCAAACAGACAAACTAGTTTCTTTACCACCAAAAGAGAGGCTCCCTGTATCATTAGCACATAACCTAGACCACAAAACGCAAGGCAAGAACCAGCCAAAAGCTACCATTCAAGGAGCTCCAAGTCCTAGACTCTGTTCCCGTTGTTATTATGCTCCTTACTACCGGTGAGACTGGTGGCGTTGTCGTTTGCGCTAGCATTGTTATTGGAGCTGTAGTAGGTGTGCTTCTTGGATGAGCCCTTGCACTGGCCGGCCGGGTACTTGCGTGCGTTGATCTCGAGCTTGCGCAGGGCAGCCTTGCCAAGGTCCATGCCGCACATGTCCGAGAGCCGGACAAGGTAGAGGAGCACGTCGGCGAGCTCCTCCCCCAAGTGCTCCTTCTCCGCCTCTTCCCAGCCCGGCAGCCCCTTGGGCACCTCCCCTTTCCACTGGAATATCTCAGACAGCTCCCCCACCTCCCCTACCTGCACCGCATGAACCACACACAAGTTACACAGCGCACGAAATTCCCATGAGAAAAGATTGTGCTAGGTGCCAAGCTTCCCACATTTGCCCGTTATGGGCATCTCCTAGGTGGGCGACGCTTGGGAAGAAAGGGATGCTGTAGGCCTTTTTTGTTAGTCCCCACGACAACAACAGAGTACATTAGGAAGAGCAAGGATTGGCATCTGGTGACTGGTGAGGTGAGTGGGATCCTGCTTAAGTCCAACTCACTCAAACTATTGATATGGGTAATCTAATAGTGAAGAACAAAAAAGAATACATTGCAACAGGATGTGTATTGGCAGCTATTTCCAGGGAGCTCAGGATTCAGGATTTTGTTTTTTTTTCTCTGTTGTACTACCTGTATAGTTTTCTCCGTGAGACCTTTGTCAGGAGTGGTTGGTGGATGGTTTATGTCGTTTTTAAGTTGGAGTAACCAGAAGCTGTACTATATTGTTGTATTCCGTATTTTACAAGTAAAAGAAAAACATGAGTCTTGACTAGCACATAGACATATGTTTCTCTCTAAAAAATCTACACACCACAAATAGAGAGGTTAACCTCAAATCTTGCTTATGGTCCTTAACTAAAATAATTCTATCTTCCATTTTCCTAGAAAACGAGGTAATGCCAATGTTTACATTTTCCACTAGTCTCTGGTCCTACCTCACTATTTTTTTAGGGAGATTGCTTAAATCGCCATGGACACATCTTACAGACAAGGGAAAATTAAAGTTCTCTTATTTTAGTGAATCACAACACAATTGGTCCAACTTCGCCCCCAAAAAACGATTTAAAAAAGGCACAAAACACACAAGATTTATAAACTAAATTTTGACGAAATATGAGGTGCACAGCACACTGAATTCCAATTGGGCTTACACTGACCCATTTTGTAGTATAAGACTAGTTAAATTTCCACAAACCTTAAGATTTAAAGGTCTGCTATGGAAAGGAAATTAATAATCCATACATATCCTTGTCCAATATCAATGATGAACAAAATATCTATATGAAATCCATGATTTTGGCAGATGCGACATCCATTTGGAAAAGTGGTTTGCTATTGACGTTGCCATAAAATAAATTATTCTGTAACACATTAGTGCGATATTAGTTCAATAATAATATTCTAGAATAAATATAACTACGCAAACGTAACGGTATATATGAATGGAACACACGAAATTAAGAAGTATAAATACGTTGGCACATGAGTACTGTAACACTTCACTCTACATATCAAAAGTTATATAGTGCATCCTTCTTCTTGTAGTTGTAACCACGGCAAAATTTTATTTGACCACCCATATTATTAGATAACTTAAATGACATCCCACATGTCAATACTCAACACTTTCTTCAGTGCCTTCCTTTTTATGTCCCTTTCTCCTTCCTCCTTTGTGTGCCCCTGAGCAAAATCACACACCATCATAGACTTCACCCGAAAGAGAAAAGCCTCATTTACCTTGCAATGTGGTATAAAAGAGAACAAAAAGAAACCAACCTAACAACGCGAGTACAAGGCTTTTTCTACGTGCAATCATCCTCTCTCTGGGCAAGAAAGGTGAACACCCAAACCCATCCTTACCCTCAAGTTTTTCTATCTTTTTTTCGCATCAAGAACCCAAGAAACCCCCAAATTAACCCGCTAAATAGACGGGACAAGAAATTGATTCCAAACAAAGAAACGAAATTGCCCAAGAGATATCAAGGAAGGAACTGGGAAGCAGACCAAGGCGAGGAGGAGGTTCCTGGGGGAGTGGAACTGCTCCCAGTCCCTCTCCCTGGCGAAGTCCGCCATCCTCTTCCGCAGCTCCTCCAGGCTCACCGCCGCCGTCCCCACCTTACCGTCACAACCAACGCCGCCGCCGCCCTTCTCCTCCTCCCCCATGTCCGCCTCCACACCGTTCATCTCCTCTCTTCTTGTTCTTTTTTCTTTTAATTTCCCCTCTCTTCTTCTTCTTCTTCTTCTTCTAGGTGATTTCTCCTCTCTTGTTGCTGCAAGGCAGTAGGGCGGAGGAACAGAGTAGGAGGGCTATAAATAAGCGTGGAGCGGAGGAGTGGGGTTTCTTTATTTGGCAAAGTGTGGGGCGCAGATTTGGGCCGGCCCGGGAACACCGGGAGGGGGCAATCCGCCCGTCAAGCCCTCGAGCTGTGTATTCGGCTGCTCCGTGCTTGTCCATGCTTTTTCTATAGTAATCTTCGTTTTTCAATGTCCCGAAATGGGCACCATGGTGCCCACGTACCATTATTTCAAAAGCACAAATTCATTCTAAATTTGAGTATATTTTTCAAAAATTTAGTTTTAGGTATATACCTATTTACAACAATTCAAATAAAAAATATATATCTTTGAAAAAATATAATCAAATTCAAAATTTTTCAGTGATGGTTTATCACATGCTTTGATGATTTTTATATATAATTAATATATAGCTACAATCAAACTATCATAAAAAAGGCAAATTTAATTTGTTTGAACTAGCTAGTAAACAAGTTAAACTCGACATCCGAAAAATTCCAAAATTTTCCGCACGTGACACCTAAGGAAAAATACCTTTTTTAGATTATATATGTATATATGCAGTATAATTAACTAGGACACCAGGGTGTGAGGCCACCATGTTTTAAATAGGTATTTTCCCTATGTATCGAGTGCAAAAAAAATTAGATTTTTTGGTTGTTGAATTTAACTAATTTACAAACTAATTCAAATAAGTTTGAACTAAAATTTGATTGCACATACCTTTTTCGTGATAGTTTGATTGTATGTACATGTTGATTTTATACAAAAATCAACAAAGCATGTGATTTAAATTCTTTCAAAATCTTTGAATTCGAGTATATTTTTCAAAGATATGTGTTTCATGTGAACTGTTACAGATGTGTATACATCCTAACACTAAAAGTTTTTAAAAATATACCCGAATTTTGGTTGAATTCGTGCATTTAAAATCATAGTGCCCTGAAATCGTGGTGTCCAAGTTAGGCGTCTCCGTACATATATATACGAATATATATACATATATACATATATGCAATATGATCTAAAATAGGTTTTCCCCTATGAATCATGTGCAAAAAATTTTGGATTTTTTTGGATGTCGAGTTTAACTAGTTTACTAACTAGTTGAAACAAGTTTGAATTGATATTCAAACTACATTTACCTTTTTGATGATAGTTGATTATAGGTATGTGTTGATTATATACAAAAATCAGCAAAGCGTGTGATATAAATTCATTCAAAATTTTTGAATTTGAGTATTTTTTTCAAAGGTATGCATTTCATTTGAATTATTATAGATGGTATATACCTTAAAACTGGATTTTTTAAAAAAATATACCTAAATTTGGGTTGAGTTCATGCATTAAAAATCATATTGCCCTGACACCATGGTGTCCTATATATACGTATGTATATATAGCACTATTCTACTCTCGAGCGTAAAATAGCTTATTCTACGCGCCAGTCAGACAAGTACGCCCAGCTCACCCCACGTGCACCCACTTCGTATGAAGACCAAGCCAACTAATGACATGTAGCTAATCAACCAACAAATATGGGTCCCTTATTAGTACTAGAATGTTTCCTTTCTTAGTTTAGCCATAACTTTTGACTAGTAGCTCCGATTCATGAACGGTTTTCACCAGCAGCTTACCGATGATGAAAGGAACCAAATAATGTAAGTCTTGCCAATAAATAATAAATACATATGTGCTGTAATAAAATCTGAAGGAGGATGTAGTCACATGCAAAAAGGGTGCAATAAAAGCACTAGGCATATCCTAACATAGTAAAACCTCCCTATGCGTTACCGTGTTATTGTAATAGAATTACCGTGACCTCTTTGTGTGCTTATTGTAGCTATTGCACATTTACTATAACCTCCTAATGTTTACTGCATTACTAAAAGAGATTTAATGCAATTTCCATATGTGTTTATTACACCATTATAAAAGATTTTTACAAACTCATTACCACATAAAGGGTCATCACAGATGGTTTCTGATCTATCTGAATTTATGTGTCTATGATAACAGGTGGTTATCACATACGACTCTCGAACAGTCTGTGATAAGTTACAACACAGACAGTTTTTCAAAAAGACAGTCTTTTATATGTTAGATATCACAGACGGTTCTTAAATATAGCCATATGTGATAGTATATTATCACAAACAGTTTTAGTTAAGAACCATCTATGATTGCGTTCTCGCATTCTCATAAATATGACTCCTTTAGTTCATCAATATTATCTAATTGTGCTATAAAATAGCACAATTAGAGATTACAGATGAACCAAAGCAGGCATATTTATGAGAATAAGATCATCGTGTAGTAAACTTTGGCACCATGTCATCATATTGCTATAAAACTTGAATTTCAACAAAGGCCAAAACTCTAGCCATCCATCAATCATCACAAGAATTGAGGCATCAACAATTAATTTTCATACGCACGAGTATCAAGATTTACATGGCCGAAACCCTAACCATCCAACAACTTTGGATTGGGGATATATCACCAGTGATGAAGGAGAGGCGGTGGCAGCATCACCGTTGTTTCACGATAGTGACACTACACAAGACACTTTTACGATAAGAATGCCTTATGCAGTGAACTATGGCGTCACAACCAGAGGCGAATGAGCTTAGGGAGGTAATCGACGTTGTCGGGCAGGCGACACTTCAATCGGTTTTGGGGAGCTAGGTGGCGCATCGATTTGGAGTGTTTGGGGGAGGCGTGTGGGCAGCATATATAAGGGCATTTGGGTAGCGGAACCGATCAACAATTGAGAGGTCGCAACACTGCTTCAGTTTGACAGTTTGAATAAAGGGCGGCAACATCGAGTGGCAAAATATCACAAACGGTTTTTAATACAGACTTTCTGTGATGAGTTAATATCACAGACAGTTCTTGTTAATAACTTTTTGTGATACTTCACAGACAATTTTCAATATGAATCGTTTGTGATATTATCTCTTCACAGACGGTTTTTAGCGTTGCTAGTAATGCAAAGGGTCGCTAAACCAAAACCGTCTGTGGTTGTAATACTGAAAATTTTGGTTAACTGTCTGTGATGAGATGTCTAGTATTAGCCTTTTTGTAGTACTGATTCATTGTGCATTTACCGAATCTGTACAACAGATTTACTACAACCTCCTTCTGTGTTTACAGCACCATTACAATATATTTACTATGAACTCATTGAGTCGTTAATAAACCTATACAATAGATTTGTTGCGACCTCGTTGTGCTTTTACTGCAGCGCTACAAGAGATTTACTGTGATCTTTTTTGAGGAAATTACTTCGATCTTATTGTTTGTTTACTACACCTTTACAAGATAGACACTATCATACTTAGTATTACTGCACTTCTTATGGTTTTACTACACCTTTATTGAAGATTTACTACCACGCTGAGTGCAAAGGGCGGGTGGAGAGAGAAACATAAGTTGATTGCAAACTTTGAACGACAATATCTCCTAAACCATTCATCCTATTTACAATCCATTTGAAGTGTTTACTGAAAAAGTGTGCTTAACAAAAAGAGATCCACAATGAATATGCTTTAACTCTAAAAAAATTATTGCACAAAAAGTTAGGACTTACTGTACCTAAGCCAATCAATTACTACATCATTTGTGCACGGAAAAGGTGGGTGGAGAGTGATGGAGTTGGGAGATGGCGGATTTTCTTTTATCAGCCTTTGACCAAGACAGAATATATATCGAGAGAAAGAGAGAGACATACAAGATAGACACTATCACTCTTAGTATTACTGTACTCCTTATGCCTTTACTGTGTCTTTATTGAAGATTTACTACCACGCTAATCATAAAGGGGCTGGTGGAGAGAGAAACATGGGTTGATTGCAAACTTTGAATGACAATACCTCCTAAACCATTTATCCTATTTACAATTTTTTAAAGCGTTTTGCTAAAAAAAATGTGCTTAACAAAAAGAGATCCATGATGAATATGCTTTAACTTTGTAAAAAAGATTACTGCTCCTAAGTTAGTCAATTACTGCATCATCTAAGTACGGAGAAGGTGGGTGGAGAGGGACATAGGGATTAACGGAGGTGAGAGGTGTTGAGTTTTCTTTTACTAGCCTTTGACCAAGGTGAGATGTGGGTTTTCACCCACAGAATATGCATATACATACATACATACATACATACATACATACATACATACATACATACATACATACATACATACATACATACATACATACATACATACATACATACATACATACATACATACATACATACATACATACATACATACATACATACATACATACATACATACATACATACATACATACATACATACATAGAGAGAGAGAGATAGAACATATGCACACATATTTTATTTTATAGAATGAATATAGGATAACTTAAAAGGACACGGTCCTGACATTCATTAATATACGTTAATGAGCAGAAGGAACCATGCTAGACATTTTTTGCTATCAATTTGAACTATGTTGTAAACCAAAGTAGTCAATGAAGCCAAAATGTTACCTATAGGATTTCCTTGCTCATCTACCTAGACTAAGGGAATTCCATTTTCATCCATTTTAACTACATCAATAATTGCTCGCTTTTGATCAACGTACAAATGGTGATCCCACTAGCCCCTTCCAGACAATCTTCCTAGATTGGAAAAAGAATCTTCAAAATTATTAGATCTAGATATCAGATCACCATATAGTAATTTCACTCTCAAACAAACATATGCATCCACTACAATTGCATCTCCAACTTGCATAAATATAAGAGACTTACTCATGGCATTTCCACACATTAAAACTATTGCATCTTCAAATCTAGATTGCATCATTACAAAACATAACATTGTATGTAACCACACAAAAAAAAGAGTCCAAAGCATCATACATCAGGGTCTAGTCCATGCCATTTTTGGCACACTAGATCAAATTCTTCAATTTATCCTTGAGACATCAATTAAACAAGTACGCAAAAGATTGGCATTTCCTCAAAGGAAGATACAAGATTTGTCTTCTATTCTACTCCTTCAAGGTTCACACTACTAGTAAGACTGGAAATACATGATGTTTACATCCTAAAAGGACGTTTCAACTTTCCTATTAGAAGAATTGGCCTTCTAACTGAAAAACAGAAGGAACTGTTCTCTTCGAATACAAACCATAACAAGAGCAATGGTTTAAATAGCTATGAAAATTGAAGACTACATTTGTATAGACTCTACATATCAAATGGGTTTTCAAAATTGAATAATGAAGATTTTTGGTGGTGGGAATTATGGTATCTTACACAAAGGTATTGGATGACTAATAAAACCAGATTATGGTGAAGACACACTGATTAGAAAAGAGTATAAAAAATTGTTAAACCGGAATGGATTATTTTAGCTAAATGATGTTTAGGGTACAAACTCTACACCAATGATAATAGATGATGATAGTGAATAACTAGAGCTATTTGCTATAGATCCTCACTGATAAAAAGAATAATTTTATCGTAAGATTCTAAAGGATAATTATGAAGGCCTATCTACTATTGTAGATAGAATATGAATTGTTGTAGATGGAATAAATTTTGGCCAAAAGACATATCATAGCAAATATTATTCTGGAAGTCTAAAGGGGTATCATGGATATCATGAAGAATACTTTTTATTGATGGTCTAAAGTGTCATAGTGAGAACTCGAATTCTAAATGGATATTGTGGATATATTGAAGAATAATTCTTAACGATGGTCAAAAGCGTCATCATGGTAGCCTCTACCAATCCTTATCCCTAAGGGTGGCTACCTCTATATAAGGGCGGCTACCTCTATATAAGGGACATGAAGCTACTCATCGCCTCAGACACCACCTTCAACACAACCACCTCGCCTCCAATGCCTCACCTTCTACAACACCATTCCATCACCACTCCACTACTAAGTGTTCTAAGTGTTAAGTCTCCACTTATGTATCCTAAATAAATACTCGATTATATGAGTCATAGTGTGAGAGTCAGTCAGTGTATGAGTGTCTTGTATAATTAAGTGCTTGTATCAAGTCTCTAGTATACTAATTAGAAGGATCCATATTCTGCTCGTTAAGGTATATTGTTGATTGCCATAATTGTTTCCTTTTAAATTATCCCATGTTCATTCCATAAAATAAAATATGAGTGCTGCATATGTTGTATATATGGACATATCAATCATGTTCATATAATAATAATAATAATAATAATAATAATAATAATAATAATAATAATAATAATAATAATAATAATAATAAATGATTTCATACTCCTAGGAGTATGTATTTTCATTTTTTGTATACCACTTAAATGAAATATTCAGTCACCGTCGCTGCTGCATCCAGCCTCCCCCACTACTATGCCGCCAGATCAAGCCTCCCCCACCGTGATGCTACGCCACCACCCACCACCGACTGTTAGTGGAGAAGAGCGAGAGGGAGATTTGCCTCCCGCCGGTCGATGCCACCACCCACCGTCAACCACAACACGATGTGCATTCCCTTCTAAATAATTCTCAACTTTTCTATTAAAATTTACTTTTCTATATTATCACTAAAAACTTCATTTTGAATGTTTTTCTCCAAAATGGATAAAAAATATTTTCATTTACATCATTCAAAGGTACATGTTATTATTAATATTCTACCAAATGTCCAGAAATGAAATTGAGGCATGAGAATGCTTCATTCCATGCCAAGGCTACAAAAAATCATGCCACCTTTTGCACTTAGGATTGCTCATTGTTACATATTTATGTGGTCAGCGTATGGTTGAATGTATCCTTTTTTATTTTTTAAATGTGTTGTTAATGAGCTTTTGGGTGGAGGCCCACTGCAATTCCACTTATCTTGAAGGAGGTTAATAAGTGATTATTGAAATTGAATTTGTGTTTTATTTTATATTTTCTTTTTGAAAGAGAAATTGTTAGTAATTTGAAACTACTACACCTTTGAGACTTCATGTGAATCCTTTGTTCTCTTGAGTGTGCATTTTACACTGCATCATTGTAATATTGTAATATGTACAATGCCATGTTTCTAGCTTGTGTTCTGTGTAGCCTGAAGTCTTAACTAGGCATGCTCAACATGCATATATGTTCAACAACCACTCTATTTTGTGTAATTTGTTTCCTAGTTCTGAGCTTCAGTTGGTAAGCTATGACATTTGTAGAAATAGTTTTTGGTTTATAGCCCAACTCCAATAGGCGTGCTGAATTTTAGGGAAGTATCACTCATTAGATGATTGTAGGCCACAAGATTCAAGGATGAATCTTTTCAAAGGTTTACTTTGAGGGTGAATTCAAAGAACAGATAATCCTTGAATTGCCTTGCATGTATCATGGTAATGTAGTGTTTTTTTGTCAGATACTATAGCAAAGGTGGTTTTCTAAAACTTCTACTGTGATGATGATGTTCATGTGTAGCAGTGGATCTAATTTTATTCAATTTATGCTTCACTGAATGTAGTATTTGGACCACATGTAACTATTGACCAGTTCTTGGTAGTTGCCCTAATTTAAGGAGAGGTGCAATGTTCCCCTTCCAATGAAGGTGTGTTTCAAGTGATATGCTTGGCCAGTGACTATGAGAGATGAACATTTCATATAGTTAGGTCCATGCAATTGCATTAATAAAGCTTGATGCTGCATATAAACATAAATTTTCACAAGGCCATGGCAGTGCTAGCAATGAAAGATTATTAGGCTTTTATTTTCCCAGTTTTGTAGGCACGAGTATAAATATAAATTTTGATGCAATAGTGTGTTTTGCTTTACTAATGTTATGTCTAGAATTAGGTTTACAACCACCCACTGTAATGAGTTTACTAGTGTGGTAGATGTTCAACCTTTGTTGTTCTTATATGTTTCTTGTAGAGGTATTGATTGCATTCATCCAACTCATTATTACAGAGAGGTGAAGCTAATCAAGTGGTGCCTTAAAAAATTTGAAGATAATGAATTAACTCACCCGGTTATAGATGTTCAGTGCTGCCATAGAATCCAACTTTTGGGGAAGAATCTCTCAACCTCTTCGGATTCATCTAAGTCTAGACTTTGGGATGTCTTGGAAATGTTGGTCGAGGTAAAGCACAATTGATTTCCTTATTTTTTTCCCCTAGATCCCTATGATATTTTAATAAGAAGATATGCACAAAGACTACCTAGATCCCCATGATAATTAGACACAAAGAGTTGCACAAAGAAAATTTTCTTATAAAAACTGCATCTATTACGGGCCCTAGAAGTTGGACCACATTACTTCACTACTTGTTTGACAATTGTATATGGGTATTGATAAACATCATCCGGATGTTTTCTTTCTAACTATCATCCAGATTTTTGACCGTTAGATTAGAGATCCAAGGGCCACAAATTCTCCCCACCCCCTCCAAAAAAACTTCACCCCCCCTCCAAAAAAACTTCTCCCCCCTCCAAAAAAAAGAGACCGTTGGATCTCTAATCCAACGGTCCGAAATTTGGATGATTGTTAGGAAGAAAACATCCAGGTGCTATATGCACCCATTGTATATTTGCTATTTGCCATTTGTCTGAAGTCGATTTCGAGTTTTTCAACTACAATATTGGATGTAATGACAAAACAAGTTGGGAGTATATTGTGCGTTAAACCATTCTAGGTAGCATTTAACAATAGAGGTGGATGATTAGTGATTGATGCCTGCAAGAATAAGATGTTATGTTGGAAGGCTCGAGGCTAGCCTTATATATGCTCATGAGTAAACTAGCTCTACCCAAAGCATTCACCTGACCTAACATGCTTGATAATTACACTTGTTGTTCTTCCTGACCACCTTTAACTGAATGTCTCTTTACCAGTGAAAGAATTTATTCATTTTTTTGCTATATAGGAGTTTTATTTTGATCCTTTTCTTGTTCATTCATGGAAATCTATATTCAAAACACATAATCTCCTAGTCGTATAGCTTTGCGGCTCTGCCTGAAAGCCCTGGTGGTCATATTTTCATAATGAGACATGCCACATATGTTCCATCTATTGAAAATTACATTACTTGATATGTCACAAGCTGGTGGTAGTGTTGATTAGCTTGTGTGGCAATGCAGTTTACTTAGATCATCGATGCAACTCTCTTTAATAGCTTAATTGTGTGCCGATGCAATTTTCTTCTTTGACAATTTAGTCTTTTGACTTTTTTTTTTTGCTGTAATCAGGGATGGCTCTTTTGGTAACTCTAGATTGTTCCAGATGCATGCAGCTTATTTGGATGATCGAGCCACTGCATGGGACGGTGCTCCTGCAAGATCGCCAGAAGGAAGGTAATCTGTTCTTGGCATGTTCTTTTTACATCGTGTCTCAGTAGTTCAGATTTAGTGGCACAGTGGCACCTCACTATGCAAGTTTTGGTTGACACTAGCCTTTATGGAACTGGATGCATTGCATCAAGGAATGTCATCTTTTAGTTGTCTCTGCATTTGTAGTGCTATTAATTTTTCATGTACATTATGTAAGGGCTAACAAGAAGCAACATTAATTGCTTGCTGAGTGTAGTTATCTTGAACCTCATAATATATATATATATATATATATATATATATATATATATATATATATATATATATATATATTATTACACTAGTTGTTTCTTTGGTTCAGGATGCCTAGAATTTGAAAAAATGAAGCGCAATAGCAAAAATTATAAAAGCTACATAGGTTTTGTTGGACCTGTGAGCTTGTATTTCCTACAAATATCTTTGCCATAGATTGATATTTTTGAGATTTAGTAATTCACATTATATGGATATAGGGTTAATCCAACACACTTTCTTCTGCTAATATGTTGTAGGATCGTATGACGCAATCAAAGGGGGTGAATGATTGTCTCCGCTTTTTGGCACCTGAAACAAATCTCACACCAAATGAAAAACAATCTAAATTACTGGATAGGTTATGACCGCAATATGCTAGTTCATTTGTACGTGCTAGATGAACACTTCGATCGTCCGATTGCTTGCTTCGACCACTCACTATGATTGCCTTTGCACGTGGTCAAAGTCTTCCTCTGTTCAGAAGCTCCAGCCACTCGAACACTTTGTCTGCTCGAACTCTTCGATCACTCGAATGAGAACAAGCCAAAGACAACGCCGAGTTCTGATCGGTTGGATTGACTTGACACCCGAAGGCACTGAGCTTGTGGCACGCAAGAATGTGATGTGTTAGCACACCACCGGAGACATAAGGAAACAATGATTAGAAAACACGTCACCAATGCCAACTTTTCTTTGAAATATATATGATCTCTTATTTCTACATCGTGGATGTGGTTACAAAGTGCCCTCACGACACCCCTAAAACCCTAGCACAAAAAGCCTCACAAAAGCCACACAAAAACACTTGGCTTCTCCCTACTTTTATATGCTAGAGCCCTAAATCATGTTCACCTCACACATGGACATCTCAAACTGTGTCCTTATCCCCTGGACGCGCAATCCTATCTCTTCCAAAAATCAAGGGACCTGAAACCTTTCTAAACACGGGTTTTATCATATCTCCAAACCTTCCCATTACGTACTCCTTTCATAACATTTCCAATCTCACCACATGATGAAGCCTCTAGGAATGCACCTCCCATAGCTCCATCTCGCATCATCAACCTCCGTGTAAAATCCTCTAGGACCGTACAGCTCGTAGCTTCTCCATGCATCACCACCTTTGATCTCCACATGCTCCAGCGTTAGCCTGACCACCTTGCATGACATCCTCAACCGTTTGGACCTTAGATCTCCCAATTCTAGTCACAGTTCTCCTCATCATCGACCATGATCTCTTCATGCTCACCTGCATATGTAAAGACCAAAGAAAGTTTTTTCTGTACAAGTTCTTCACAACTTGACCGTCATCAGCACACACACTCGAAACACAACTTTAACCATCTACTAGTATCACACAGGTCGTCCATGACCATAAATCCCATCTCTATCCAGAAAATAGCCTCAAATAACGCATTACGTCTGCTAGCTCAACGAGTACTTGAAAACAACAAGTACTCAGGAATTACCACCGCTCCGCTCAAAACACTCAGAAAAACAAGCATCGCTACTGACAACATATGCATGAGTACCGAGTACCAATCGATATTAATACAACTACCAACCAATCACTGCATCATCAATCATCAAATTTCGAATGTCACTGATAGCCGCTACTGAGTGCCAAGCCTTCTAGTACCGTTCCTCCAAACAGGTCCTACTACTGGCCTAACACGAGTACTCAAAGTACTTGAAGATAACAAGAGTGAAGTACTCTCACTGATAATGAACTCTATGAGTACCGACCGTGAAGTCTATGGCAACCGATTGCAAAGCCTTCGACTAAACCCGAAGACAACAATAGTAGACTGCAAAGTCTATGATTATGATGACAAGACTACGAAGTCTATGACTATGACAGCAAGACTACGCAGTCTACAACCATCGACTGCAAAGCCTTCGACTATCGATCTAAAAAATCTCTGACTGCCGAGTACGACCAATAATAATTTTTATAGAAGTTATCACCTCTGAAATTTAAATGACAGTGACAAAGATAAGGTAGACAAGTACCGTGGCAACTTATAATCCTCCACCAAGAGCAAGACCATCAGTTGCAGCCACTGATGACTTTGTCGCACCTGTTTAGGACAATAAATATATAAAATGCTCAACACAATTCTTCAATAGAAAAACAACAATCAATCAAGAGAGAAAACGAACAAATCAAATACCTTGTAGAGTATCAATCAGAATATCTATTGATATGTAACCAACCTTTGGCTGCTCCACTATTAGAAATGTAAGATTGATAAATGATGATGAGATTTGCAGAATGGATAAATCAGTAATTAAAAATAAGAATAGTGTAACGGGACATAAGAAGCATAACATACTTTTGCCACCCTGAAGACCACCAAAGGAACTAATATCGAATCCTCCAGAAAACTTTCCTCCTTTTCCTGTCAAAGATTAGGAAAAAATATTTTCATCACTGGAAAAAATAGTGACTTGTTCTTGGAAGGCACAATCTTGGGAACAACACACCTGCACAGAGAGAGGTAGGGTGGGGCCAGTGCCTCCAACAGTGGCATGCATATTATTATGTAAAAGAATAAACTGACTAGTACCTGTGACAACGATAGCTTTGACATCGTTTCTATGAAGAGCATCTTCGTAGCTTTCCTGTAAGCTTAGCAATACTAAAAGAGGAAAAGTCATGCTGAAAACTAAAAACGACAATAGACTTCAATTTGTCAGTTAATTTTATATGTAATCTTAGAAGCATATTGTTGACATCTTCTAATTAGGAAGTATAAAGCTATGTGATTATCACATATACAACTGCATTACTTTACAATTTGTAAAATTCCATATGCTACAACACCATGTTTTATAGTGATTGTTCTCGAGTCAAGGCACATTCTTATTTGTGTTGATCATTTTCTCATGGAGACTTGCCACTCATCACGAGCCGCATGGTCTTCATGAGAAATGCACAAACGACTAACATTAGCAAAAGTAAAGGGACTATCTTTGCATACTCAACATGCACAATTATATGGCCTAAAAACTTCAATAATTTCCCCTATAAAACTTCATCAACTGATCGAGAGGACCTCATGTAACAAATAGATGGCACAACTACTATTATTACCGTATTAGCAAATCTCATGGTGATTGGATGTACAAAGTGTATTATAAATCTTGAGGTCCTGACTTAAGTATTTTAGTGGTTGATTGATCAAACATAGCCACTGAGACTGCTGGACCATGCAGATTCAATAGCAGGATAGAAGGGTTCATGCTCGTGAATTTACCTTACGCCCATATAAACCATAGTATCTATTGATCAAATGAAAATCTATGTATATCCTAAATAAAGCACTTTAGAGATCACAAGTTAGTGAGAGTAGTTACCGGTGATCCTGAATAGAGGGGGGCAAATAGAGCATTGAAAAGGCCATGCACATGTAAACGAAGTTAAGGACATTCAACAAAATTGAAAAAAGCATGGATCCTCCAAACATAATTAGAAGGTCTAAGAGTGGTCATCATTGAAATTAAACATTGCATGCTAGATCAGGTTCTAACTACTATCCTAGTACATGTACTTGGTACTTCAAACCTAAATGACCATGACAACTATAAAATGTGAAAGCTGAACTGCATAGTGAATAACTGAAGATATCAACTGTTTTCCAGAAGGAAGAAAAGGAGAAGATATCATCCAAAGATGTATCTGTGTAGCTGAATACTTGAATAAAAATGATATAGGGGGAAAGGAATTGCTTTGAAAAAAATGTAATTCGAGATATTAGTATAGAATATCATGTTAAATCCTAAAATAGCATCTAGCATTAGCATTTGTTGTGGATATAGTGCAGTGGAAGACAGTGCAGAAATTGATCTTTACTTTGATATCCCCATGCCTCTGTTAGAATTTGAACCTACCAAACCAGTAACAAAATGTTATGCATATTAATTCAGCAAAATATGGTCATGTAGCAACTGAAAAGAAGCCACACCAATGGTACAAACTTTTAGAATAGTTAAAAATAGATAACAGAATCATGAATAAGTGGCAAAAAATATAGATATAGCAACAGCAAAGTAGCCAAAACTGTTTAGTTTCGATTAGACTGTTTCTAAACCACAGGTATAGATCTATTTAAACATGAATAAATGCACATGAGAAAGTATCCCCTTGTGAGTGTGGACTAGTCATGTTGGTTTACCAATTGTACCACTTGTGTAAAGGATAAGAATGGGACCATCTTCTACATAATCAAACTCCAGCATAATTAGGTTAATAGGAGCTAGCCGCAAAAATATCTGGGATTACTATTGATTATTGAAAGAATTTTCATGATAGAAGAGAACAAATAGTAGAAAACACAAGTACAGTATAAGTAGCAACATAAATCAAACATAAAGTTACAGTAAAAAAGTAAAAAATAGAAAATGTTCCCCTTTTATTTTCTTTGAATTTTCTTTAAACTGTCAATCTTAGCCATTAAGCTAGAAATTGATGAAGTCACTTCACTACTTGAAGGTTCTTGGAAATCTATCCTTGGGGGTATATTTGTCACAGCTGGAAGAAGAGAACAATGAATGGAACATTTGGTAGAGATGTTCTCCATAATGTCATTAGGCTCCTTGGTGCTTAAAATCATTGAAATGTCCTATAAGTTGCAGCAGTTAGAAACAAAAGGACACATTGCATAGTACATAGTAGACTGTAAACATATGTGGTTGTACAACAAAATTTGAAAATATATGTGCTAGAAGATGTCGAGACTTCCCCCATGTGGCCCATTTAACAAAATTCTGCTTTTCCTACGAAAAATCCAAACAAACTTCAGAAAACTAATATTTTATCTCTAGCCTATGGACACACCATTTTATTTGTTCGTAGTCAAATACAACAAATTAAATAGAACAAGCGGCAACAGAAGACATGGAAAATCTACCTGAAATTTCTGTGCCACATTGAGCTTCCTGTGATTCTTGTTCGAATGCACCAGCTTTACCTGAAAGGAATAGAAACCTAGCAATTTGGCACATGGAGATGAGCTCAACTGCTATCTACATGACACTGAAGGCAACAAACCAAAGAATTCAAGGGCGCAAAGGAATCACCTTGAGATAATAGACCTTCTTGATCTTGGCGAAGGAGGCGTCCACACTGACTCCAAGTCGTCATTGTAGGCACGATCCTTCACCATGGCAAGTAGCTTCTAGATCTTGTCTACAAGCCCGTAACTGTGAAATAATAGCAAATGCTTTACAACCAGAGGAATCAACATAGATTAACCACAAAAGAAACTCGACAAAGATTGGTACCAAGGTCAGTTCTAGAAGCTTCTAGAGGGTTCCCAGGCAGGGCAAGAAGAAAACCAAAAGATTTGGGAGAAATTTTCTAGCTGAGAGAAGACAGCCGATCCTCTCACCCAACGAACGAATCGGAAGCAACAGAACACAAATAGAGCAACAATGAGAAGGGAGAGCGCGAGGCATCACTGGAGATGGCCATGGCAAATCTATACCTGCCACTGCGCACGTCCCTCCATCCATTGCCGACGGCGGCCGCCGGGGGTAGCCTCATGGGCACGGGCCCAAGTAGCAGCAAGACGCTGGGGAGGTACCCCCACATCAGCACCACATGCTCCTTCCCCAATCCCCGCGTGATGCCGGCACTGTCCTCCTCCATCTCTTGCCCTCCCCTCCCAGTCCCACAACCACCCTCCTCTGTCGCCACACACCTGGCCATCGTAGGCAGGTCCCTACTGCTCGAGAGCATGCACCGGCTCTGTAGCAGCATTCAGAGTGAGGCTCTGAAGTGAATCCGTGGTGGAGGAGGCAGAGGAAGCACCTAGGGTCTCTTCGGCAACGGTGGGGGGTGGAGATGTAGCACCTAGGATTTTGCCATTGGTGGCGATGGCGGCATCGTGATTTGTTCAAGGGCGGGATAAGGGGCATCGCACGGTGGCAGGGGGTAAAGGAGAGAGGATGGGCCTGGTCGGTGGTGAAGCTTCGACGAAGCAGCGGTGCAGGGGAAAGGAGGCGTCGGTGCATGAGAGAAGGAGGCAGCGAAGATTCAGGGGGAGGGGGACGGGTCATCACGTTGAGCTCCACCCCAGTGCCACAGCCCTCGTTGTCCCCCTCCTCACCGACCCTCAGCGATACCCTTGATGTCAGCGAGTTGGGGCGACGCAGACGTATGGAGCGACATCTGCAGTGGGTTCCTAGTGTAGGGCGAGCAGGCGGCGAGCACTAGGTAGGAGGGGGAGGACGCATCGAGGGCAGTGGAGATGGAGCAACAACGACGGAGGGAGTAGAGGGCGGGGAGTCGAGATGGAGAGAGAGAGAGAGAGAGAGAGAGAGAGGAGATTTTCAAGTTTGATATTGCTGGAGATGCTGTTGTGGGAGCGGTTGGGGAGAAGTTTGCGTGCGTGGGAGGGACCATCGTGAGATCAGACGGCTGTGGGGAGTTGGAGGGAGAACAGACGGCTATAAAGAGCTATGTTGTATCTCACAACGTAGGGAGTATCTTGCGTAACGGAGAGTATGTACGTGCAGTACACGAGTATTTAAGGCTATCTAAGTGGTATGAATAATTTTTCAGAGGTGGCATGTATATTTTTTAATATACTTCTTTTTATGTGCGTATATGAAGGTATTTACAAAATAGGCTAAAAATTATGGACTCTCTTACAAATTTTCATGTGGTTCACATTGGAGTATCTTATAATTAGTATATGAGTATAGGTAATGTGATAAAGGAGTATTTAAAGTTTGTTTAGGTGGTATATTAGAGGTGGTTGTAATTATACTCGGAAGTAAAAGGTATTTTTTCTATATAGACACACACACACACAAAGAAACGCACAGAATTTTATTGTCGTCAAAATTATCTCACAAGTCCTAATGATTTCAGTAATTACAGTAAAGTTGTCATAGAAATGGTGTATTCTCACCAAGCACTATAGCGTATATGGTAACACACACACACACAAAAACAGCATCACTGAAAAACGGACACAGATAAAAAGGGACTTACCCTGGCTGTTAATTGGAGGCGCCAACTACGCTGCTCGTATAGGGAAGTTTCCCGGAAATCCCCCCCCCCCCCCCCCCCAGCATCTTCAAGAGCCTTTCAATCTTTCCCAACCAACACATGCAGGAGATGGGCGACGCCCTGATCTGTGGCTGGTACTTCACCACCTTCTGGCTTCCGCTGATCGACCTTTGCAACCGGAGACGGCATCATCTGTGGGCCGTGGCAGGACCATCTTGTGCGTGCGTCTGTGGTCTCGCATGCTGTATGTACTGGTCGGTTAGGAGGTTATGTCATCCCGACCTAGCCGGGCGATGGGGACTGCAGGGTGTCAGCTAGGTATGCATGTCCTCATGCATGTCCGGCAGACCGACATTGTTAGGAAGACGGCGGCGTTGGCACATCGGCCATTGGAAAAGGATATTAGCAAAGGTGTTGTAACGGCCCCCTTTTAAGAATAGGGCCGTCGTAATTCCTGTAACAGCTCAAAAGTTCAGTTGTGGATAGAAAGAGTATCTTACCTGTTCACGAGTATTTGAAAAGAACTAGCTTGATTAAAATATGGCTTAACAGCCGAACCACAACAACTTTACAGGCATCCAAGCCTAAAACTTAAGTTACATTCAGAAGAACCGAAGAAATTCCACAGGAACGCTTAAGTGTGGTTGTAATCCTAATATGTTATCTTATGCATCCTTTCTTCTTCTGGTGTTTGTTTTGATGAAAATAAGCAATACTAAATATACTAGGTACTCAACAAATCAGATGGAAAGGCTATATAACTAATATGTAAGGAGATCAAATGGATAGAATCATCGGTTCTAATATGATAAGAATACAAGTGTCATACCTAACCCAACTTCTATCTCACCCCTTTTTCGTGGGCTACCTCCAAACTGTGGGATAGCTACCCTTCTTGTAGACATTCAATCGAATTGAGTAGGGTACTAGACCAGGTTGACAAGTCAAACCTGTAGTTCAGTGAGTTCTGTATCCTTTACTTGACACAAGGGTCTAGTTTTTATGAGGCTAACATTCACATACCATATGCACACCGGTATCACATCACTATATCTAAACCAGAGCCTCAAATCCTAGGGTGAGGCAGTGGGCTCCAACCATCTAGTAGCTTCCTACCAAATAGTCTCCACCCTAGTACCATTTTAAAGTCTACCAACATGAAGCCGAAATATTCTTAGTAATTCAACTAACTCATTTTAGTTTTACCATCTACTAATAGCTATATATACAATAATTAATTACCAAAGTTGTCAGGGTGAATATGGCCTTCGTAAATTTGGCGAGGCTTTTCAGTGGTAGGATCTAACTATTCATCATGTCATTTCAAACTATTATTGTAAGTAAATAAGAGTGCTCAAATGGTAATAATGAAAGTAACAATAATTTAATAATATGGGATCAACATGATCGAAGACATGTGGCTTGCCTTTTTATCCATAGTCTTTGATTTTCAGCTTTACACCATCACCTTAATTGCTTCAGTAGCTTCTCTGTTGGCTAAATGGTCAAATTCGGATGCTAGTGCAAAAGAACAAATATAAATAATTTTTGCTTTGCAGAATGTAGGCTGGCAACAAAATGCAATAAAATATCCAAAAAAGATATAATAGAAGGTGGGTTTGGGCGAATAGGGTTTAAACTATGATTGGTTGGGTCGAACAGAGTTAAAAATGGGTTAGATAAGCTTGAGATGGTCAAAATAGGTATAAATATGTTTAATGGGTTTTGGATGAATACTAATGGTTCAGGTGAACAGTAACAGGCTGACACTATTCCTAACGGGTTGGATTAGGTGAATAGTGTTGAACCTGTTTGTTGTGGTTGCAGATCGGGCTGAACAGTAATAGGTTTGAGCCATGAATAGTATTGGACTATATGTGAACAGTATCAGGGCTTGAATAGTAAAGCGTGCCCCGCTTTGGCCACTGGGCTACGCTTGCTTTGGGTTGACTCGGTTGGCCCAATTGTTTGGACTACAGAGCTCGAGGGACGACTAGCTTGAGCTCAGACCCATGGCTGCCCGAGCAGAGGATGGCGAGGACGAGGGCAATTGAGCGATGGCGAGGATGATCGGCAGCGAGCGGTGGTGCGGTGAGGCCATGTGAGACCTGGGCAACCCATTTAAGGTATACGCACAGTCGAAAGGGCATTAGGGATGGCTAATGGTGGAGGTGCCTTGTCAGAGTAGGAGCATGGTACGATGCACAAGGATCCTAGTGTGATGATGGCTTGAATTTGTTTGGCTTCGTGATGCCAAGGAGTTGCCAAGGCCAAGAGGAATAGGGTTGTAATCGAGACTATCAATGGAATTGGTTTTTGGAACTCACCAGCGCGAGCTCCGCGACGGCGGTGATTCTTGGCCAGAGATGGGAGGGAAAGGTTATGGGGTTGCAATTGGGTGGGAAAGCAAGCTAATGAGTAGCTCAACTCGGCTTTAAAATCCCAGAGAAGGTAGTGGCAATAGGGGCATGGCCATGGCATGGCCAATGCGTGGAAGACAGCGTGGGTCACCGAGGGACTAGCACAAGCGCGTAGGTTGGCGGGGCATGTTATGGTGTCACTCTAGCACAAGCGCGTAGGTTGGCGGGGCATGTTATGGTGTTAGGAGGGTGTCGAGCACTTGGCGATCGAGGTGGCAACGGTGTGGCCGGTGGTGGCACTGTGTAAAGGTTGACTACCTGTAGCGGCAAGCCGACACAGTAAGCGTGCAAACGGTGAATAAATGACAAGTGGCAAAAAGGGAAACTAGGGAGATGGCGCTAGCCAAGAAGACGCCAAGGCAAAGGAGAAAATGGGTTTTCTCAAAGAGGATAGAGTAAAATCACAAACAATTTCTAGATTGAGCAAGTTTTTCGAATTCAAGTAAATTTCAAATAAATTTCAAAATTTTGAAAATTTTGGGTTATTTCATACTATCCCTCTTAAAAAGAATCTCATCATTGAGATTCACCCAGGCCACAGAGTGGGTTAGAAAAATAAAAATTGTTGCAGTCCTAACTCCTTTTCTTAAGTCTTGTTCCTTATTTAGGGTAAACTATATTTAGTATTTGTCATTGACTGGTAAACTTGTCGGTACTTGTCCTTTTTCGTCACACTTTGAGTTTCCATAAGTTCTCTCCTTTCTTGCATGTGCATGTATATCATCCTTGTTATTCTTTCTCTTGACAATTTCTTTGTTATTCTTTCTCATGACAATTTCTATCAAATTAATGAGGTTGTATTCATATTGATAAAAGTGTATCATATTAGTCATTCTTCTGTAATTGTTATAGTGGCTGCATTAGTAACTTGTTCTTGAAGTATGGTCACTGATCTTGTATTATTTCTCTTTCTAGATCTAAGAGTGGTTGTAATAGTTTTGTTGGCTCTCAACTTATCTTCATCTTCTTGTGTGTGGTACAGAGTGCAATGTGTGTTACTGATTTCTCTATAAATTGCTCAATTTGGCTTGCTGAACTTTTGCTAGTACTGATTTTACACATCAACATTCCTTTATGACTTCTTCCATAAGTCCTTAGGTGTTTTTGGTTTAATTTGTGTCTGTGCTTCCTTCACTCTGGTTAATCTTTGTCTAGATTAGGCTGATTCATTCGAGAATTTTTCTATTGTACACAAATCATTTAAATTCTCACCTTCTTCATACCCATTCACTTCTCTTGTAGCTCGAAGTTAAAAATTAAGTCCAATGTGACCAAGTTTGATATGGCAAAAGCTTCTTATTCCTTATATCTTTGTATAGACAACTTACATATATTTCTGTAATCTTACAACATATCTTGGTTAAAATAATTTTACAAACAAACTTTTTTGGCTCTCTAAACTTCATGTTGCTAAATATCATCATACCCTTCAGGCTACTAATTTTACAAACAAACTTCTTTGGCTATCTAAATATTAACATATCCTTCAGGCTGCAAATTACTTTGGCTATACAAGATTATCGTCGATGTGAGGTTGGACAGTTTAGAGGTTGGACAGTAAACTTGTAGGCACCTCTGATCGGGGTCAATGACCACTGAGGATGCAAGGGGGAGACTCAACAAGAGTTACACACCAGGGGTTGTACAAATGTATTGTATATGGGTGGTTTTATGAGTGGCATCCTCCTCCCCATTTACAAGGGTCCTATTTATAGAGGGGAGAGGAAAGCACCTTGCTCTCGAATCTTAGCTCATGCCAGTGGTACTTTCGTCCATTCTGCCAAGTGGATCCCACCATGACCGAGATTCACGACTTCGTTGACCTTCCTTTACCCGAGTGTAGACGGGGCCTCGACACGTGGCTACCTCGGACCTTGTTCGGGGTGGATCTCTCGATGTGTCACGCCTCACCGAAGTGATCCCCGGACATCATCCAGGGTTGGACTTCGGACCTCATCCGGGTTGGATCCCCTAATGTGTGATGCCATGCCAAAGTTGGCCCCGGACCTTGTCCAGGGTTGGACTCTCCGATGTGTCACGTCATGCCGGATTATCATGGTATACTTTGGTGCATCTCGCCTTGCTGAAGTTGTCATTAGCCCCAGGTAACATAAGGACCCTCCCATTATAGTAACCCCTCGCCGATCCAGGTGGTCGTCAATCACCCGCCCGAGCCACACTGACTTATAAAAGGGGTGGCACACGACGTCGGGCCAATGATTCCCTTAACAACCTATAGAGCATCCCAACATGTTAAAATACTTTGGACTCACCTCCATCTTCTTTGTGGCCCACAATTCTAGACTCGCTCCTCATAGTGCGTATTATGAGAAGGGTCCCTTGCACCGTGCACCATTAGACCATGGGTGGTGATCGGTTGGGCTTAAAAGCTCATGGCTTATGGCTGAAAACACTGTAGCTGGCTGAAAAAAACACTGTAGCTGACAGAGGCTTATTTAGCATAATTAAATTTAAAAAATTTAAAAATATAAAAAATATGTTAGCCCATTACGTATAATATAAACAAATACGGGGAAAAAAAGAACCGGCAAAAAAGCTCAACAAAAAACCAAAAGTCCAGACAAAGACGAAATCTATGAATAGTGAAAAATAAGCTGGAAGCCAAAAACTTAAGCCCAACCGATCACTGCCAGTGGGCACAAAACTCGAGACAACCCTGAGTTTCGTACGAGTTCACCAGCCTAACGCTTGCTAGGAGAGTTTTTGTGCTTTGCCGCAACTCAAACTGTAGCATGAAACTTCCATTGGGGAGCCAGGTGTATCCGATCCATCGTGGACCACCCCTTTCTGGTCCACCAGGGACCACCCCTTGGCCTTTAAATACTCCTACCCACCAGTCAACACAATCCAAATCACTATCCTTCTCAATTCCCCACTTCTTCCCCTCTTGGCTGCCCCTCTACTTGGTGCACCGTCGGCTCGTCGTCCTCCTGTCTGGGGCACCACACCGGGTTGTGTCGTCCATCTACCGTGCCAGGCTCACTCTTTCTAGCACGTCTGCGCCACACCGGACCTGCTTCACTCTGCTCTACTACCTTGACCTAGTTTGCGAGGCGCCAACTTAGCTGCCCAGAGCTAGTAACCAGACAATCGGGGTTACATATTTCAACTGTGGTGAAAAGGGCCACTATGCCAGCAAGTGCACCAAGAAAGCTCAAGGTGAAGTGCGTTCCAACCCCTTCCTTGCACCTACTAAGACTCATGTCCAAGCACAAGGACGTGGAGCACCACAAGCTTAGAACCCAGCCACCAAACCCTTTTAGAACTTTGGTCATGGGCATGTGAACCACATCATCATCGAAGAAAATTAGGAAGTGGTGTAGTAATGGGGACTTTCCTTGTCAACTCCATCATTGCTACAATTGTATTTGATTCTAGAGCATCGCATTCACTTATTTCAAAAAGTTTTGTTGCACAACAAAAGATGGCAATGATTTGGTTAAGTACACCCATGATAATTCAGTCCCCTAGATCTAAAATGAGGGCCAAGATATTAATCAATAGGGTAGAGTTTTTAGTAAATTTAATAGTGCTAAACTCTCAAGGCTTAGATGTCATTCTTAGGATAGATTGGTTATCCAAGCGCAAACGTTGAATAGATTGTGCAAGAAAGGATGTTGCCCTTACTAGTTCTCAGGGTACCCGAGTGGAATTTCTACCCAGTCTAGTGAAATCCTCTTCCCTTACCCTTAATTGCCTCACTAGCTCGGATTTGAGCAAAGTGTCAGTAGTATGTAACTATCCCAATGTGTTTCCTAAAGTGCTGTCTGGAATGCCACCTGACAGTGATATAAAATTTGTTATTGAGTTAATACCTGGGACAACCCCCATTTCCAAATGATCATACCGAATGCCCACTAACGAGTTAGTAGAACTGAAGAAACAACTTAAGGAACTACAAGGAAAAGGATTCATTAGACCAAAATCTTCACCATGGGGATCGCCTGTATTATTTGTGAAGAAAAAGGATAATAGTCTAAGAATGTGTGTGGACTACCATTCATTGAAAGAGGCTACTATAAAGAATAAGTATCCACTTCCAAAGATAGATGATTTGTTTGCTCAGATGAAAAGAGCTCGAGTATTCTCCAAGATTGACTTAAGATTAGGATAGCACTGGCTGAAAATCAGATATAAGGACATTCCAAAAACAGTTTTCTCAATGCGTTAAGGATTGTATGAATATACAGTCAGATCTTTCGATTGACCAATGCTCTCGCATACTTTATGAATCTCATGAATAAATTGTTCATGGAGTATTGGATAAGTTTGTGGTTGTGTTCATAGTTGATATCCTCATATACTCCAAGTTTGTTAGACCATGTAGTGGTCGTGTTCATAGTGAAGATGAATAATTGACATATAGGTTTCATTGAAATTTGTGTTTGTGAACATTCTGGTCGATGCACTCTTGTTGCTAGAGTATTCAAGTTAGCGGGTCTAGTCGACAGGTGTCGACCATGGCAAATCGAGCATGGCAGATCAAGCACGGCATTTCGACCTCAGTTTGTCGATCACAGCATTTTGACCTTGACAAAGCGACCATGATGAGGTAATCAGTGGGCTTTGACCAAGTAAAAGTGAACAGGTCGTGAGCTACAATGGGTCGATTAGAGGTTGCAATCTCATAGCTACAGTGTTTTGTTATAGTCTTAGACTTCGATGGTCGGTAGTCATAAACTAGGAGCGCTATGATACTTGTGATTCCTGAGTGTTCTGAGCAGAGCGATAGTAATTCCCAAGTACTTGTGTTTTTGAGTACTCGATGAGCTAGCAGTCGTAATGTGTGCTCTAATGTTGATTTTTGGAAAGTGATAGGTTTTGTGGTTGTGGCTAATCTTATTGATCTTGTTGGATGGTTAATGGTGTGACATGAGTGTGTGGACTAATGTCGGTCAAGTTGTGAAGAATATATACCGATGAAAAATGTTCTTTGGTCTTTACATGTGCAGGATGGTATGGAGGTGATCATGGTCGATGACGAGGAGGACCAGGACTAGAATGGGCAAATTTGAGATTCAGGCGGTCGAGGATGTCACGCAATGTGGTCGGGCTCATGCTGGAGCACGTGAAGATCAAAGGTGGTGATGCGTGGAAAGGCTACAAGAGGTGCTGTCCTGGATGCTTCTATACATGAGGTGATGGTACATGATGAAGATACAGGAGGTACTATCCTAACGGCTTTGTCACGTGGTGTGTTAGGAGTTGTGGAAGGAGTCCATAACTGAGATTTAAAGAGTTATGGATAGAGTACGTAACTTGAAATATTGAGAGTTTGAATAAAACCCGTGTTCGAAAGGGTTTCGGCTCCCTTGGTTTTCGATAAGAGATAAGGTTTTGAGTCTGTATTTGAAGTGAACATGGTTTGGTGCATTAGCCTATAAAAGTAGGGAGAGGCTATGGGTTAACAAAAGGTTTTTGTGATGGTTTTGAGAGAATTTTGAGAATGTTTTGGGTTTAGTTTTTGGCTAGGGCTTTTAGTGGTGCTTGTGAAGGCACTTTGTAAATCCATAGAAATCCAGCAATAAAGTACATCTTGAATCAATCTAGTTCATGATTTGTTGAAAATTGATTGTGATTGTAGTTGGGGTGAAGCATACGACCACGTAAAAACTAGTCATAGACAAAGCGATCGAAGCGGTCGAACATAGTGGTTGATTGGGCGAGCGGTTGAGCAGAGCAGTCGATCAAGTAGTCGTACACTAAGCGATTGCTCATGTAATCAATCACTGAGTGGTCAAGATCTTCACTGACCGCCGAAAGACTCCAAAAGCATCGACAATTATTCACCCCCTCTGATTGTAGTATTCGATACTACAAAGTTTGATGGAGAACATGAATGCCACTTGAGGCTAGTGTTGGGAAAGCTTCGAGAACATGAGCTATATGCAAAATTCAGCAAGTTTGAATTCTGGTTAAGAGAAGTTACCTTTCTAGGACATGTATTGTCTAAAGAAGGAGTTGCGGTGGACACCAGCAAAGTACAAACCGTACTTAAATTGGGAAAAACCCAAGACCATAACTAAGGTCAGAAGTTCTCTTGGATTGGCAAGATACAACCGTTGATTCATTGAGAATTTCTACAAGATTGCTAGGCCCTTGACTCAGCTGTTAAAGAAAGAGAAGAAGTTTGAATGGACAACATATTGTGAAGGAAGTTTTCAAGAATTGAAAAATAGATTCAGTTCCCATGCTAGTATTACTAGACATTCACAAAGGCTTTGATATATACTGTGATGCATCCCGACAGGGACTTTGCTGTGTGTTAATGCAAGAAGGCAACGTGGTAGCCTATGCATCGAGAGAGTTAAGGTCACATCAAGTGAATTACCCAACTCATGACGTGGAAATAATCATTGTTGTGCATGCTCACAAGCTCTGGCAATATTACCTCATCGGTTATCTCTACAAGATATACTTAGAGAACAAAAGACTAAAGTATGTATTCACCCAAGCCGACCTCAACTCGAGGCAAAGAAGATGGTTGGAGCTAATTAAGGATTATGACCTTCGTATCCATTATCACCCAGGCGAGGCTAACGTGGTAACCGACGCTTTGAGTAGGAAGATTTATTGCTGCAACGTCATGATCAAAGGCAACCAGCCAGCCCTCCATGAAGAGTTTTAATAACTCAATCTTGAGCTTGTTGAAAATGGTTTTGTGGCTAATTTGGAAGTGAAGCCAACCTTAGGTAACCACATCAGGAAAGCCCAAAAAGAGGACAAAGAACTTAAGGAAATTAGGAATAACCTAAGAACATGTGCCATCTCAGAGTTCTCTAAGGATGCGCACAGTACAGTTTGGTGTTCCGCGTACTCCATCCACCCAGGAAGTACTAAGATGCATCAAGACATGAGACAAAAATATTGGTGGCCACAAATGAAGAGAGAGAGAGAGAGAGAGAGAGAGAGATAGCACAGTTCATTGTCATGTGTGACATATGCCAACGAGTGAAAGTCGACCATTGTAGACCCATAGTTTTACTTCAATCCCTACCAATGTCTGAATGGAAATGGGACGAGATGGGAATGGATTTCATCACGCCTAGAACCCATAAAAGGTTTAATTCCATATGGGTGGTGGTTGACGTTTGACCAAATTTACCCATTTTATCCCTGTTAAAAACCACTTACCAAGTAAATAAGCTAGTCGAGTTGTATATTTCCAAGATAGTGTGTCTTCATGGGTGCCAAAGATAATTGTTTCCAATTGAGGTACCCAATATACCTCGTGATTCTCAAAATTTTGCATGAGGCTATGGGGACCAGACTACCTTTTAGCACGGCTTACCACCCACAAATAGGAGGCCAAACCAAAAGAGTGAACCATATGTTAGAAGATATGCTTAGAGCCTGTGTGTTGACCTATGGACCAAGTTGGCATAAATTCTTCCCATATATCGAATTCGCGTGCAATAATAGTTATCAAGCAAGCCTTAAATGTCTCCTTTTGAGTCTCTATATGTAAAAAAGTGTAGGACACCACTTAACTGGTTTGAGACCAAAGAGAGGCAAGTGTTTGGACCCACCGCTATTAAAGAAGCCGAAGAACAAGTTCAGCTAATTAGAGATCAGTTAAAGACTGTCCAATCTAGAGCTAAAGTTCAAACCAAATGACTATGTCTATTTGAAAGTTACGTTGCTCAAAGGCACTCACCAATTTCAAGTTAAAGGAAAATTAACACCCCGATACATTGGACCATATCAGATAATAGCAAGAAGAGAAGTAGCCTACTAGTTGGAATTACTTTGGAACTATCAGATATTCATGGTGTATTCCACATCTCACAACTAAAGAAATGTTTTTGAGTTACAACCGAGTAGACTTAGTGGAAAACATTGATTTGCAGCAAGGCCTCACATGACGAGAGCATGCATCCTATTCATATCCTAGAGGAAGTGGAGCGCCGGACAAGAAGCTGCTCGATCAAGTTTTGTAAAGTCTAGTGGAGTAACCATATTGTAGATGAGGCAACTTGGAAACGCGAGGACGGTCTGAGAGTTGAGTTTCCACATCTTTTCCCTAAGTTGTATGAATCTCAAAGACGAGATTCTCTTTAATGGGTATAATTCTGTAACATCTCAAAATTTTAAAAAAATAAATTTAACTATATTTTTTAAATTCATTTATGCATTTTTGGTGAAATTTTTAAAAAATTGAGATTTTCTAAAATGCTTTATCGATTTTCTGTAGCAAAAAACAATTTTCTAAAATAATTTGTGCAGGAAAACCCCTGAAAAATATTTTATTTTCTAAGTTAATAATATTTTAAAGTACATCCTCAAAAAATTCTGGAATTGTTTTTCTAATTTTCTAATCAAAAACTCCTTTTTTGGATTTAATCAATTTAGAAAATATGTAGAAATCCCGAAACCCTTTTGTGATGAATCTTGCTAAGGCCCAGCATTGTTCACCGAATCCCGGCCCATCTTGGTTTGTTTCCAACGCTGAGCCCGAACCGCTTCCCGTTCTCCGCCTCACTCGCACGGAGCTGCATTTCGGCGAGTGCGCCTTCTCTCTCTTCACTTCACCACCGTCGCTGGCAAGCCGAGCTTCTGCGCACAGTGCTCGCACGTGTGCCTGCAAAAGCCACACCACCCGTACCACCTCGAGCTCCCTACTCGATAAGCCAAGATGTCCTCTCCGCCAGTGGCGGAGCGCTCGATAGGGCAAGCCCTGGCTTGAGCCAGGACTTGATTTTTTCAGCAACCCCTATATACCCCCCTCGCCTCCTCCACCTCCGCTCCACCCGCCGTCTCCCCCTCGCCCCTCTCGCCGCCTCCGATTCCTTGGACTCCGCCGCCGCCCTCGACTTCCCCCTCGCCCCTCACGCCGCCTCCGACTCCTTCGACTCCGCCGCCGCCCTCGACTTCCCCCTCGCCTCCTCCCCCTCCGCTTCCACCCGCCGCCTCCCCCTCGCCCCTCTCGCCGCCTCTGACTCCTTCGACTCCGCCCATGGCGGGAGGGGCCAGTCGGTGAGGTTGGAGAAGCCGGTGTGCAGGAACTGCGCGACGGCGGGGTTCGGGTGGGATGCGAGAAGGGCGAGGAGGTGAGGCGGAAGCGGCGGGTCGAGTGGGCATGGCGAGGCGGTGGAGAGGCGGCGGGAGGGGGAAGCAGCGGGGCGGGGCGGTGGTCGCTTGGCAGTGGCGGACTCGCCCTCCGCCGCGCGCTCCCGCTTGGCGCCTTCCACCGCAGCACCCTCCTCGCCTTCTACTTCCGGCACCGCTCTCTCGCCGCCGTGCTCCACCTGTTCGACGCAATGCCCGACCGGACCCCTCCCTTGCTCTCCCACCTTGATCTGGAAACTGGCTTGCTTTCGATCCACCCCACCTCTTTTTTTTTCTGTCCTCCGCCACTGCTTTCCGCCGCCCCTGCCACTGCAAGCATGCGAGGAGTGCTGTAGCTCGCCATTGCTGCAAACCCGGCCCGCTGCACAGCCATGATATATCAAAGAGAATTATGCCGTCTTCTCTCTGCTCAAGCCTTATTTGAGCATGCCCTTCTCTCCCACTCAGCACGCCGCTTCCATTTTGTGCCCTAGCCATGCTTCTCTTCCACCAGAGCGCTCGAAACGTGCTGTCGTCCCCAACTCCAGCGCGCGCGCCCTACCAGGCTCCTTCCTTCAATCAGGTGAGACCTTGGCCTTATGTTTGCGTCACTTCATGCTGTTTGATCCCCTCTCTAAATCCCCTCCTTCAGTTTGATGCCTGAAGCAGTGAATCGTCGAGCTCGACCCGTCTTCCTTCGCTCCAGCCAAGTTTCATTGTCGTGTCGTTTCTTACCATCTGGTGAGCTCCCTGTTGATTACTCACTTCTGAACCACCCTTGCCCCTCGCTTGAGCCAATGCGCTCTTCTTTTTCTAGCGGTACCATGCTGAGAAGCATCGCAACCATGAAGCTCGTCGCTGCCGCTTCAGTTCATTGCCACCTGACCACCACCACAGACCTTATCCACCGTCGCTGACCTCACGGCCGTGCTTCCGGTGAGCCCCTAATGCTTGAGCACTGCTCACCTTACTCTCTAGTGGCCGTTAGCACCGTCGACCAGGGAAAAATCTTTCGCCGTTCAAAAAATTTCGGCATCGTTCGGTTTCAGGTGAATTGTTTAACCCTGCCGTCGACGCAGTAGTCATAGCTAGTGTCACCGCCTTCTCTCACTGTGGTCCCTGTTCTGGTGACCATTGGTCCCCGTAGGACTGTTCGTTCGGTTTTTTCGGTTTATACGGTTCGGTAAATACGGTTTGTTCGGTAAATACAGTTATACTAATTCGGGAAATACGGTACTTTACAAAATACGGTGTGGTATCGGTAAATACCATCTTATTTCGGTACGGTATCGGTAAATACCAATTTTACCAAAGTTTACGCAAATTGCTAAACATTAATCACTTAATCTCCAATTCCCCATTCTAGAGTTTCCAGTCTCCAGAGTCCAGATGACCAGACCACTTCACTAGACCAGACAGGCAGACACCAGAGTCACCACTCACCAAGTCACCAGTCCAGACTGCACTAGTGCACAACTGCAGTCTCACTGTCTGTCTCAGACTCTCAGCCTGGCTTGCAGCCCACAGCCCCACACCCTCATCAGTTCGATAATCTCCATTCCAGACTTGAGACTGCAGTCTGGCTAGCAGATTAGCAGAAGCAGAAATACAGACATACAGTCACAGAGATAGTCAGACAGAATCACAGAAATACAGCCACACCCACACATCAGGATTTAGGTCTACAGCAACTCAGCAAGCTCATCTTCGAACCATCAGACATCAGTCAACAGAAATACAGAATGACAGAAAGTAGAAAGCTCATCGGCGGCGCTGTCAGTGGCTCGGTGAGGGCTTGGCGCCGGCGTCTTGGGAGAGGGAGCACCGGAGCAGTGGAGCACCGACGGGGGCGGAGCACCGGAGCCCGAGCGGCCGTGGGCCGCCGGCCGAGCCTGGGAGTCTGGGATTGGGGGAGCAGTGGAGCACCGGAGGTCGGATTACTATTCTGATGCATTTACAATTTCAGATCTAGACTAGAATGGAGAAGACCTGGTAGTCGGCGGTGATGTCGGTTGCTCCACGCGGTGAAGGCTTGGCGCCGGCATTTTGGGAGAAGGTCAGAAGGAGCCCCGACGATTCTTGGGAGAGGGAGCCCCGACGAATCGATTCTTGGGAGAGGGAGCCCCGACGAGCCCGAGCGGCCGCGCGGGCGAGCCTGGGACTGGGGGAGGCGGGGAGCACCGGAGTTCGGAGCCTCGGAGCGCCGCCGCCGAGCGCCTAGGGTTAGGGTTGAAGACGAGAGATCTGGCGAGTGTGGTGACTGGTGAATAGGTGACTGCGGCTGCGGTGTCGGCGGTGGCTCGGTGTGGACGGCGTGCGCCTGCCCTAGTGCCCTCGCCCTGGCCTATATGGCGTGCAGGCGTGGCGTGCGCCAGTTGGTGGGCCTGGGCCGATTTCGGAAGAACGGGCGGCGGAACCACGGACGGAACTGGCGAAGCGAAGCGGCGAAGAATCGGTTTTTTTTCGATTTTTTCGGTTTCCACTCGGTTTATACCGAAAAAACCGAATAGATGAAATGCCATTTTTCTAGGAACCGAACCGAATACCGAAAACCGATCAAACCGAGTTGACCGGTTCGGTTCGGTTTTTTCGGCTCGGTTTTTTCGGTTCGGTGACAAAATGCACAGCCCTAGGTCCCCGTACCGCCGTCGTTGGTTTCACAACGCACCCAAGAAGTGATTCTAGCTTCCCTTTGCCCTTCCCTATTGTTGTTTCATCGTCGTCGTCGTTCGCCACCTCTCTGGCCGTCGTCATCGCCGATGACTCATCATGAGCTCCTCTTTCCATCCCCAACCTCTTTGTGATCTCTCTGTTGTCGGCCTCATTGTCGGCGAGCTCGACTGAGAGCCCTGCCGCCTCCCCTTTCCCATGTTGTCTATTGGAACCGAACTTATCAATTCCGATAATATTGGAGTTGAATCACACAACTCCTATCTAACTCTTACTAGGGAATCACTCCCCCTCGTGTTTCTCGCAAACACAAGCTCTAATACCAAGTGGTCATAAGCCATTTACGACTACTCAGCTCTTGATACCAGATGTTGGGACACAACACCATGATCACATACACCAAGTTACCCGTGGACACACACTACACGGAGAAGTCGAACAAACATAGAGACACGGAGAGAAATTTTTCCGACGTGAACTCAACATGCGTCACTTTTCCTCTTCTTATTCGACTCACTCTGCTTATTCGTCTTACATGGTATATATATACACACCCGGGCCTCAACTACCACACCGACTGCCCACGTCGCTCTGCTACCTGCCCACTCCGCTCAACTGCCTAACGACTGCTACAGAGACCAGCAACCTGCCAACACCGGGCAGTTAGCCGACTGAAGGACAACCTGCGTCATCTACGACCACTCGTCCTGATATCTGCTACAGTTACCACCAACTGCTACAGTTATCACCATCAAAATTTGAATGGTGGAGAACTATGTTAGAAACTACTTTGACAAAGGACCGTCAAAGATAAATGCTACGGCGAAGGATTAGTGTATGCTTTCTAGTACTTCCATACTTATCACTTCCTATTATTATGTCAATTGTTTTCCTGCAAATTGTACTTTATAAAGTATTATGTCTACTGCAAATAAAAGATCACTTCATGCAAAACAAACTTGCATGTATAGTATTTGTGCTTAAAGTCTTTTAGACTACATTTTATACTCATTGTTGTTCATTGAAGACCTACCAGAACAAGAGGATGAAGACCCTCCAGCCGTCTATGACTATGCCACAGGGTTTGACGATGATGGTGCTGAAATCTAGAGCGTTAGAGCATCTCCAACAATCCCCCTAAAAACCCACCCCAAAAGACACCTTTTAGGGGCAGCCCAAAAAATTTGTTAACCTATTTTAGTCCCCTCCTCCAACAGCTCCCCTAAATATATCCTAATAGTATTTTGAATCTGGCCCAACATTAACAACCGGCCCATTTACTAGATATCAGTCTCGCAGCCATCAAACCAATTTAACACTTCCGTCAACATTAACAACTGGAATCTCAATTTTTGAGTGAACAGTCCATATTGACCATTCTGCTCTCCGGTCAATTGCCCAAATATCATGCAAGTACTCCAATATCTTGATTTTATTTATCCTGCAGTAGACAAAGAAAACATTGTTGGACAAATGATATCTCGATAAAATAGGAGTACTTGAGGAATCGGCATAGACCATGGCAAATGCACAGCCTCTAGGGACACTCTAAATCCAGTACAGAACACAAGTGAGATCGGTAGAAAAGTTAACTTGACCTATGAAATTTCAAGAATGCGTTCCATAGAAGTGAAAGTTGGCTGCTCACAGTTAGAAACAATTCTAACAACTCTTCCTTGGAAAGAGTGTACAGCATAACCTCATTAGTGCCATCGACCAGATCGTTGGGTCTCTGCAGAATGTACACAAATATTTCCAATCAGCAAGTCTCATATCATGAACACATTTCTAGATCACCCAACAGACAAATGAAGCATACCTCAAGAAAATCATGTAAAATGCCAGCCAAGTGCCCAACACCCTTGGTAATCGCAGGGAACACTTTACTAGAATTAGGCACACCAGAATTTGATGGGTGAACTGACTCATATTTACCAAATGTTGTGCCAAATGTTGTTCAAAGCTTCTAGTTGCCTCAGGAAAGCTTGTATAGAAGCACCATTTTCAAAGATCATTAAAGCTAAAGGTTCACAAACCTGTGTACCTTCAATGATGGTTTACTTGCACCAGCTTTCAGGTACACAATATGTAATGTCAGGTCAACAAGCACAGAGTGAAATGCATCAAAGTGAACTGGACAATATGAGTGTAAACCCAGGAGTGCTCTACACGGGATCCTAAATTCATGCACAGCAGCTGAAGATGTGACACTAGAAGCTTGAATATCCGACCTAGACCAGAAGAAAGCAGTAGCACCATCAGTATTATACATGAATCCGAAAGAACCAAACACCAAGTAAATTAACAGGAAGCATTACAAGCATCATACAGGACACATCACATGCATCAAAGTGAAATGCATCAAAGTGAACTGGACAATATGAAAGTACTTGGCAAGTGACAAGACGACATACCCAAAGTTACTGGTGCTGGATAAATCACGGGAATTTGCGGAAAAGTTGCTTTGTGATGCAAGGGAGCAACTTGCAGAATTCGACAAAGAGAAGGCAGCACCACTGTTGCACTTGGCCAATTATATTGCCTATCGGCAGAACTGAGGTGACGGTTACTCCATTGTTCATTGTTGATTTGTAACTTTGTAATATCATTAAGCTTGGGATTTCAAGAATGTCTGAATTATCTTGTGATGTATACTAGCTGTAGCTTTCTACCTTTGTGTAATGAGAATATTTAGTTGACAAATATCAACGTCCCATTGAGATGGTCAAAACAGTATAATCAGAACTGAGGAGAGGAGATAGGCTTACCTCGGCGGAGGGAGGTGGCGAGAGCGGGCGGGGTCGGTCGGAGGTGAGGACGAAGGGAGGCCAAGTCGGCCGGAGGAGGCGGAGGGCGGCGCCGGCAGGAGGAGGTGGAGGGGGCGACGCTACGGAGGGGATCTGGCGGCGCGGCCGAGGGGCTTCGATGGCGCAAGCTGAGGACCTCCGGCACAGGGGATGCTCCGACGGTGATCCACGGGCCGGCGCCGGCGACGCCCGCACGCCGGAGTGAAGGGGAGGCCGCGCGGCACTGTTGGGGAGGAGGAAAGGAGAACTGACCTAGGGTTTGCCTTGGATCATTGACTCATTGCGGCGGCGGAGGAGCTGGGGTCGGTGATGTGGAGGGAGGCGGCGAGAGCGGGCGGGGTCGGTCGGAGGTGAGGACGAAGGGAGGCCAAGTCGGCCGGAGGAGGCGGAGGGCGGCGCCGGCAGGAGGAGGTGGAGGGGGGCGACGCTACGGAGGGGATCTGGCGGCGCGGCCGAGGGGCTTCGATGGCGCAAGCTAAGGAGCTCCGGCACAGGGGATGCTCCGACGGTGATCCACGGGCCGGCGCCGGCGACGCCCGCACGCCGGAGTGAAGGGGAGGCCGCGCGGCACTGTTGGGGAGGAGGAAAGGAGAACTGTTGGGGATGGAGGCGGCGAGAGCGGGCGGGGTCTGCAGAGGGGAGAAAAAGGAACGGCGGCGCACTGGAATACTCGGTGTCGCGGGAAAGGAAAAAATGTGGCGCGCGTGACGGCGGGAGCGAGAATAGGGACCCCTGAAAGTTCCCAGTTTCTACCTGAGTTTTGGGAGAGTTTTGGGGGGGAATAGAAATAGGGAGGTGTTTAGGGGAGTTGTTGGAGAAGACTTTTTACATAATTTCCCAATAATTTGATTTAGGGGGAGATTTAGGGGGATTGTTGGAGATGCTCTTAACCTCAGTCAGTTGTCCATGGGAATGTGGCATGTCAAGCTGGCCCATTTTGTCTATTTCATTGTTTATCTTCCGTTGCAAAACTCTACCGAGTGATTAATTTGACTGGTCAGGAACTTGTGTAAATTTTGGCCAAGTAGGCCAATGTTAACCATTAAGTACTATGTGCTACTCTTTTCATTTTATCTATGTATAGATGTGATTCAACAATGTGAATGTGTGTGCTAACTACTGATCATGGTATTAACACGGTATACACATAGGATCCATAATTAAATTTTTGGGTCATGACTGGACGTGTGGGTGGGGATGTAATCACAAAATTAATCCGCATGTACATCTATATTGGGAGATTCATGTTTTTGCCACTCTTAAGATTGACCAATTACCTCTGTTACTTACATGTGGGACCGCCTGAGTCACTGACAACGGGCCAGGGTGGCAAATCTGTTGCCCCTCACCTCATTAGGGTGGCAAAAACATAAATTTTCCTCTGTTTATAAGACGTACTTGTCAAGAAACTAAGAGAATAGTTGGGAGAAATGATCAAAGCGTCCATGGTATTACTGTCTTAGGTAAAAAAAATAGAATAGTTAGTGCGAGTGTTTGCTTATAAACGTTGGGAGATATATATAAGAGATAAATAAGGGCAAAAGAGAAAAAAATTATTAAATTATAGGCCTTGTATTTTGAAACGGAGAAGTTACTTCCTCGCAAATAATAATAACTAGTTGGATGCCCGTGCGTTGCTACGGATTAAAACATAATCATAACATTTAAAAAGTCTAATTGCAAAATAATAGGGAGCAAAGGAAATCAGGTTTATTAAAACCCACTCCAGTCTGCTCGCGCGAGAGCGCTTCACGCACCTGCAGAGATCTTCGCGCGGCGACGCGTGGCGAGCACCGTCTCGCGGTCACATGGCAGCTTGCGCTCGCGGCAGCGTAGAGGCCTTCCAACTTGTTGACCGGTGGGTCCTGCTAGTGCGCGGTCCCACGTGCAGCGGTGGGGAGCAGGTGCGGGGGGCGTGTGCCTCTCCGTGACTGGGCGTGGAGCGCTGTGCGGCTAACCACCGGGAGTTTCTGCACTTTGTATTTTCAGTATATAAGGAGGAATAGATGATCAGAAAAGCAGCGGTTCCATTGCTGCACCAAAGCTCTTCGTGTTCCAGGCGTTCGCGTTGTGTGTGTGTGTGTGTTGTGCACGTCTTCGTGCTGTTGCCTTCGTACTCGCGGAGCCAAGTCGTCGGTCGAAGCCGACTTACGACCACAGTGAACATGGTCATAAGGTCTTACGACCACGGCAAATCTACAGCACGTCTATGACCACGTTGAAAATCTACAACCACGTTGAAGGTCTACGACCACGACTACGACCACGTTGAAGGTCTACGACCACGACTACGACCACGTTGAAGGTATACGACCACGACTACGACCACATTGAAGGTCTACGACCACGTTGAGGGTGGTCGTAAGCTACGACCACGTTGAAGGTCTACGACCACGCTGAAGGTGGTCGTAAACTACGACCACGTGAAGGAGTTCGACCACGCCGGGAGAACGCTGACAGAAGTCGGAGTCTGATTCTGTAAACCGAGTAGGAGTTGTAGAACCGGGTATAAGAAGAGGCTTTGAGCCGTGTAATCTGTACCACGAAGCAATTGCGAGTAATAGAGAAGAGAAAAGTAAATCCCTGTGCGTTGTTTTTGTGGTGTGATATCGCAAGACGTGGTCGGAAGAACTCACGACCACAGCAAACGTGGTCGGGAGGAGTTACGACCACGGCAAAGCAAGTCGAAGGTGATCGAGAGGTGCTACGACCACGGAATACAGATTAGAGCGTGGTCGTAGAGACGTTCGACCACGCAGAGATGGCTACGACCACGGTGAAGGTGGTCGTAAGGTGTTACGACTACGCGGGTGACGGTGGTCGTAGGAAGTTACGACTACGCCTCAGACCACGTTGAAGGAAGTGAACGTGGTCGAAAGGGTGTTCGACCACGGTGAACAGTGATCGCCAGCATCACTGCGTGATCATAGAAGGTTTCAATCACAGTATTTTTCGAGCAGCTGAAGGAAGGCAGCGAAGCGATACAGCGGAGCGGTCGTAAACTGCTACAGTGAATTTACGACCACGACTCGAAGTGATCGGCAGCAAGTGTGAGTGGTCGTACGGCGTCGTAAGTGGTCGGAATCGGTCGTAAACGACTCTAACTGGTCGTACAAGGTCCTGGGAGGTCGTAAGACTTTCCAACATATCATAGTAATAGTTGTCTAGAACAGATCACCGTGGTCGAACTCCGTTCCGAACACGTTCAGATCTCCCCGATGAAATCGCAGCTCCTTACGACCACTTACACCGTGGTCATAGCCTTCGTCGACCCTGCTCAGCAACATTACAATGTGGTTGTAGCCTCCTTACGACCACGTTCGAACTGCCGTGGTCGAACACCTTTCGACGACATCTACTGTAGGTTTGTCGTGGTCGTAATAACATTGTCCTTGGCCGTGGTCGATAACCCTTTACGACCACGTTCTGCGTGCCTTCAACGTGGTCGTAAACCTCTCGATCGCCTCCTACTTTGCCTTGCCGTGGTCGTAGGTCCTCCCAAGCACGCCTCTTTCAGTTTTACCGTGGTCGAACGCCTTTCGACCACGTCTATTGACGGTTTGATGTGGTCGTAAGTCTTCTTACGACCACTTACACCGTGGTCATAGCCTTCTACGACCACGCTTAGTGACTTTACAACGTGGTCGTATCCTTCTTACGACCACATTCAAACTTCTTCGTTGTGGTCGTACGCCTTCGAATCACCTTCGATCTTTCTCTGATATGGTCGTATCACTTGCCGACCTCACCGTCTTCTGGTTTTGCCATGGTCGAACACCTTTCAACCACGTCTACTGTTGGTTTGCCGTGGTCATAATAACACTGTCCTTGGCCGTGGTCGATAACCCCTTATGACTACATTCTGCGCTCCTTCAACATGGTCGTAAACCTCTCGATCGCCTCCTACTTTGCCTTGCTGTGGTCGTAGGTCCTCTCGAGCACGCCTCTTTCAGTTTTGCTGTGGTCGAACGCCTTTCGACCATGTCTATTGACGGTTTGCCGTGGTCGTAATTCATCTTACGACCACTTACACCGTGGTCATAGCCTTCTTTGACCACGCTCAGCGACTTTACAACGTGGTCGTAGCCTCCTTACGACCATGTTCAAACTTCTTTGTTGCGGTCGTATGCCTTCGGATCACCTTCGATCTTTCTCTGATGTGGTCATATCACCTGCCGACCTTACCGTCTTCTGGTTTTGCTGTAGCTTGTCGTGGTCGTAAAAACTTTGTTCCTTGGTCGTGGTCGATAACCCTTTACGACCATGTGCTGCGCTCCTTCAACGTGGTCGTAAACCTCTCGATCACCTCCTACTTTGCCTTACCGTGGTCGTAAGTCGATTTTGACCACGTCTGCGAGTTCATTCAGGGATTGCTTTTCTCCCTTATTACTCGCAATTGCTTGGCGCTTTTCTACACACCTTGGCTCATCTTGGTTACATGTCTACATCCCCTTTATACCCGGCTATTTGACTTTAACATGGGTTTGACTACGATTATAAACCAACTATGACTCCGACTCCGACTATGACTCCAAACTTTCGACTATGATTCCAAACTTTCGTCCACGATCAGTCCCACAAGCCCTGTTACGACTACACACTGTAGTCGTAATCAACTACAGACAACGTAGAGCTTCTGCACCACACGTTCTATATGTGTTATTATTAGCTTCGCAGATTTTATTCTTTCTATGGTTGTCTTGTTTCGTTTTTATAAATGCATGTCTGTTTCGAGTGTTGGATTTTGCTCTGACTTTTCCGACCTTTTACGAGTTCTTCTGACCACTTACGACCGGCCATGGCTGCTTACGACTGCTTCCCGCTGCCATTCGACTGCTCTGTCGGCCATTCTGGCTGCTTTCCTTCGAGGTCATAAACCTTCTACTGAGGTTTCAGACTGCTCTTCTCTGTCGGTGTGCTGCGCTTCCTTCGACCCCACTTGAATCACCTTGATCACAACTCTCACCGATCACATAGTGATGCTGGTGATCAGTGTTCACCGTGATCGAAACACCTTTTCGACCACGATCACTTCCTTACATCGCGGTCGAAGTCCCTTTCGACCACGTTCAAGGCTTAACAGCGCAGTCACAGCCTCTTCCGACCACTCACACTGTGGTCAAAGCTTCAAAACGTCGTCGAAGCCTTCACCGACCACGTTCAGTGTCTTTACAACATGGTCCCTGCCCTCCTTCTGAGCACGTTCAATCTCCTTCATCGTGATCGAAGCCTTTCGACCACGTTCAACTCTTCAGCGTGGTCGAATGCCTTCCCAATCACGTTCAATTCTACCTTACCATGGTCGTAGCGCCTCCCGAGCACGTTCCATCACCTTTGCTCTGGTCGTACGTCTTCTTATCACGCTTACAATGTGGTCGTAAACAACCTCTCTCAAGGTGGTCGTACTGACCGCTCAACGTGGTCATAACCGCTCGCTGCAACGTGGTCGTAACGACCGCTAACAACGTGGTCGATACCGACCACGCACGGCGGCTCGACCACGGGCATCTTTCGATCACGGGCATCCGACCACGGCTCCGAGCACGCCCATCTCTGACCACGCCCATCCGAGCACGGCCATCTTCGACCACGGCCATCTTGGACCATGCCCATCTTCCACCAAGGGCTTCTGCGACCACGGTGATCTTCAACCACGGACATCTTCGACCACACCATCTTTGGACCACCGCCATCTGACCACGCCCATCCGAACACCGCCATCTGACCACGCCCATCCGAACACCTCTAGAAACATCTGCATGCGAGTCGACATCTCCTGTGCCGTTTGCTATGAATTCGCCTGTTATATGTGATCGGAATCGATTCCGATCACCCGGGCTAATGTTTCGACCACCCGGCCTGATGTTCTGATTCAATGCCTACTAACTTTCGACTATGACTTCTACTGGCTTTCTGGTCTGACCGAAACTCCTTCATTACTTCGTCTAGAACTATGTGGTCGTATGTCGTCATTGGGCATTCGAGTAACGGCTGACTCAATGAGTCGCAGTCATGTGTGTCATTCTAAGGAAAAAAACATGTCTGCATTTTCTCCTAGCGAGTAGCAATCGGAGCTAACGAGTTCAGTTCCAACCCCGCCGTTGAAAGATCAAGCTCCATTTAAGTTGGTTTTGGTGTTAATGACAAATGCCATTATGACATTATGATATTAATGACATATACTTTATAATGTTTTGGTGAAAATGATCAATGAATTTATGAGACTAATATGTTTATTTGAGTTTATGTTTGGTTAGTCTCATTTGGATGAAAAGGTGAAATCAAAGAGGTATGCATTCGAAATCGTTTTCTCATTTACAAATGCATTCCTTAGATCCAAAATATAGATTGAAATCCTCAATTAGTGTAAAATGAATATGTGCAAATGTCTTCACTATATACACTTGTATGCACACATTTAGGGGGAGCTCTCTATATATTTTGGAGTTTCACAAGTATTGATCCATGCTTCTTTCAATATGCATATTTGGGATCTTTACTTTGAAATACATTCTTGAGTATATATATAACTTGTGTAGTTCATATATACTCATGAGTAATCGAGTTGTCATCTAGCTTCTCCATCATGTGTTAATGGATGAACGATTTTTGACAACCGGATAAGTAAGCTTTGTTTAAAGCTTATATTAGAGTATGCATTTGTTGTGTACAAGTTGTATACTCGCAAATCAACTTTATATCTCATCATTTGTTGATATTGTCATGAATTACCAAAATGATGAAGTTTGGTAATCGATGACAATTGCTTTGTGGACTAACGGTTTCCATGAGTTGGATGAATAGGTTAGGTTCCACAAATAAGAACGACTTGGGATGACTTCATGTGTTGAAGGTCATCAAATCAAGATGCGAGAAGAAAATGGCTTCATGTGTTGAAAGGCCATCAAGAAAGAGAGGAAGACACATCATGAGTTGATGCATGAGGAGATGATCATGTGTTGATCATCAAGTCAACTGAAGATCATCATGTGTTGATGAAGTTGAAGAAAAGGATGCATCATGAGTTGATGCATATCGAGACAATGACCCAAGGCAAAGGTATGACTAGCTAGGGCTAAGGATGTGTTCCTAGTCTTTTACCGGTCTTGGTGTTTGGTTGAAAGACCGGATTGCTAGTGTAGGTTGCCGTACTATTAAGAGGGGTCATGTCTAGTAGTTTGAGTCTCATCATGTGTTGATAGCTCAAACCTCACTTGCTCTAGCTCATCTCGACATGAGGCTTATATTTGCGAATGTGTTTTGCAAATAGTTGAAGCTCATGTGGTGAATCTTTGCAACATGGGACTATGCATTGCGAATGTGTTTTGCAAGTGCTTGAAGTCCATGTTTTCATTCTTTGTGATATGAGGCTTATATTTGCAAATGTGTTTTGCAAATGGTTGAAGCTCATATATAATCCTTGTGGCATGTGACTTAGGTTTGCGAATGTGTTTTGCAAATGTGAGAAGTCCATGTACCTAATCCTTGTAGCATGATCTAAGTTTGCAAATGTGTTTTGCAAAAGTTGGAGATCATGCATTATCCCTTGGCATGGTCTAAAATTATTTGTCGCTATTTCTTTTGATATTAGACCGTGATAGTGACTCTTTGGATGTCTTGTGATTTCTGCATTGATCTAATGTGTTTGAGATCATGCAAATAGGTGGGTTGTGTAGCCCTCTGAATAAGCTTTCCATAGAGTCCAAGATCACTCAATTCCGACATCGGAGTCAAAAGTTATGACCGTTTTTCCGAGTGTCGTCTGTGCTGAAAAACCGGAAAACGGAAGTACCGCGATTTGTACTGCGGTAGTTCCGGATTTTGCGGAAGTACCGCGATTTGTACTGCGGTAGTTCCGATTTTTCCGGTAGTTCCGCAAGTCCGGTAGTTCCGGATTCCGAGCGGAATGTTTTTTCCAGAGAGCGATTTTTTGAATGACTTAGCCTCGAAAAATCCGGTAGTTCCGCAATTTGTACTCCGGTAGTTCCGGATTTGGTCCAACGGCTAGTTTTTTTGTGACCGTTGGGAGGGCGGTAGTTCCGGCCGTTTTAACTGCGGTAGTACCGGCCCTCAGGCTGATTTCAGCCTCTCTTTGCTCCAACGGCTAGTTTTTGTGTGTGGGGTATAAATACCCCCTCAAGGCTGGTTGGAGATGTGGTTGCTTGACTCATTTCATTGTTCTTGAGCTAGAGTGAGGCTCTCCACTCAATTGTGCATGTGTTGCACTTTGTGAGAGAGGAGAGGTGATCTAGAGTGCATGTGTTGCATCTAGAGGTGGACTTTGTGTCCAAGTGAGCTTGTGCATTCGTTGCACGTGGTGAGAGTCAAGTGAGGGACTTGGCTTGTTACTCTTGGAGTTTGCCGACTCCTAGACGGCGTTGGAGGCGTCGTGCGCGGTGATCTTCTCAAGAAGGTTGTGAGAAGACCCGGCGAATTTGTGAAGGTCGGAGCTCACCTACCCGGAGCGGGAAAGAGCTACCACTAGTGGATACGAGGTGTTTCGGCTTAATTCGTGGAGCCGGTCCGATTCGTTCGGGCTAACCTCAACGTGGACTAGGGGAGACCGGCAAGTCTCCGAACACCACGGTAAAAAGTGATTGTGTCATTTGTAGTTTGCTTTCTTGTACTCTATTTACTTTCAAGCAATTTACATTCGTAGACTCAATTTGATTGCTTGTAAACCTAGGATTGCAAACCTTGACCTATGATAGCATTGTTGGTGCACTTAGGCTAATTTGCTTGACTTAGGCACTATTTGTACTAAACCAACTTGAATTTAGCTTCCGCATTGTATACTTGGTTTAGGCAAATTGAATAGGTCTTGAATTGTTAGTATTAATTAGAAGAGATTTTTTAAACCGCCTATTCACCCCCCCTCTAGTCGGCCACCTCGATCTTACAAGTGGTATCAGAGCTTGGTCTCTCATTTATTAGGCTTAATCGCCTAGAGAGTATAAAGGATGGCGACTAGTGGAATTGTGCACCTAGATGACACTCCTCTATTTGATGGCACCAATTATGCAAATTGGAAAATCCGCATGACATGCTATTTTAAGGCCATGAGCCCAAAAATATGGCGGATTGTAGATGTTGGCTTTTCTCCTCCATTGGATCCTCTAGCTCCAACTATTGAGGAAGAGAAATGCCTACATCTCGACGCTCAAGCAACTAACGCTTTATTTAGTGCTTTGAGTGTAGAAGTGTTCAATGAAATATGCAATCTCAATAGCGCTCATAACATGTGGACTAAAATTCAAGACAAATATGAGATGTCCACATCAAGTGATGAAGATTGCATACAAGAGTGGATGTCGGGAGAAAAATGCTCAACTTCTAACTCCGACGATGAAGAGTCCACCATTCCCTCCACATCAACTCGATGCTTCATGGCAAAAGGTAAAAAGAAGGTAAATTTCGATGATGATGATGATGCACCTTCTTATGATGAGTTGATGGACATGTTAGAAGAATTAAATGAATTTCTTGGAAAGGAGAAAACTAAATTTAAGGTTTTGAAGAAAGAATATATCTCTCTTCAAAATAATTATGATGTGCTAAAAGAAGAACATGAGTCTCTTCTTTTCAAGGAATATTCTAAACCTAGCATGGATATAGGAATTACATGTAATTCAATTGATGATATACCATGTGTAATTCCTAACTCTAGCATTTCATCTAAAATCAATTCTTCCACCTCATGTGAGGATTTAATAGATGATATGCCATGTGTAGCTTCTAACTCTATCAACTCATCTAAAATTAGTGTTTCTACTTCATGTGATGATTTGCTAGATTTACCTTGTTGCTCAAAATTAGATGCTTCTACCTCCTCTATGCATTGTGAGACTAACCTTGTAGAGGAAAATAATGAGCTCAAGGCCCAAGTCATAAGTTTGAGAAAAGACTTGGAGAAAAGCTACAAAGGGAAGGCCTCTCTTGACAAGATATTGGGTAGTCAAAGAAAATCAAATGACAAGAGAGGTATTGGTTTCATCTCCAAGAAGGAGAATAGCAAGACAAGGCACAATGCAAGACACACGAAGAAAGTCAAGTGCCATGATTGCAATGAAACGGGTCATTTCGCCTCTAAGTGCCCCAACAAGGTGGAAAACAAGAATAATCCATCAAAGAAGAGGCAAACCGGTAATGAGCAAGTCAAGAAGATAAGAAGAGGTAATAATTGCCAAACTTGCTACAATTGCCGGGAAAAGGGACATTTAAGTAAGGATTGTCCCAAAGGTATCATTTCTAAGCCATGTCTTTTCAATGAACATTATTTGCTTAGGAAGGATAAGAATGGCAATGTGTTTGCTAAAAATGTTAGTTTACATAAAGTTAATGTTAGGGCCATTTGGGTGCCCAAATCTATTGTGACTAACATTAATGGACCCAACCAAGTTTTGGGTACCAAAATACGCTTAAATGCTTAATAGGTACTTGGAGAAGGCATTGGAGGCTTGGCGCACTCATGAAGAAGTGAACTCCACCATATGCACAAATGGAAGCCAAGCTTGAGGATGAGCCTACCAAATTATGAACCAATGCCATCTCGGTAACAAGTATCTACATTTGAATTTATTTAGCCCCTAACCTTGTGTAGGTTGCATTGCATGAAAATCATTTAAAAAGGGGTGTGCTTGCTCATGTGCTAAAATTTCATTAATGTAAATTGTGAGCATGATGTAGTGGCACATTAAGGGGGAGTGCTAAATCATATTCATGTATATCACATCCCTAAGTGTGCCCATATTGATTAAGAGCTAGAATTGTTTCTCAAAATTGAGCCATTTAGCCAAAAGTCAAAATTTCGAAATTATTAGTATATCTTTGAAAAACTAGTTGAAAAATATATACAAATTCATTTCAAAGGTTTTAGAAAGGTTTTGGCTTTAGAAAAATATATTTCAAGTAAAAATGAGTTTCTAACCCAAAACTATCAATTTAGTATCTTGTTTTGGCTTTAAACTCAAAAATTCCCCAAAATCAATTCTAAAAGGAATTTGAAGATGTGTTCATTTCCAAAAACCTAGAGTTGGCTATTTCAAACATTATTGGTATTCAAAAGTTTTACAAAAAGCCAACCAATCAAAAGTTATTTGGTTTTGAAACTCATCCAAAATATTGAGTTGACCTAAGTGGTCACAATTTAGCACTTAAGTGAGTTTTGCCATTTGAGCCCAAACTATTGATGCATATTGGCTCTCAAGGGTATTTAAAACTCATACATGTAATTGAATGCTTAATGTACCCTCAAACGCTCATTTTTGCAATCATGAAGACTTTATTGAAAATGAGTTTGCTTGTGAAAATTGAAAGCCTAATTTGTTAAAAACTACTTTGAAAAGAATTTTAATCTTGGCATATAGTTGGAAATGCTCCACAAGTGGTTTATGTTCCTTTGTGAAAAACTTTGGAGCAATATACAACATTATATCAAACCTCTCCTTGAAAATCAAAATTCTTGGCGTGCTCCCAGAAAAATCGGTACTACCGGCAGTCATACTGCGGTACTACCGGGATTTCGGAACTACCGGCATTGAAAATGCGGTACTTCCGATATTTCTGGAAGAATGGCTGATTTGTTGCAAAATCTGATTTCCAAATTCTCTCAGCCATTTCCTCTGCTCTTCTCAGTCAAGTTGATCCTTGCTTATCCTTGCTAAGCTACCCTCAAGTATTTCTTGACCACATATGCCATTTTGCTCCAAACTTGATTCTTTTCATTAAAATGGCATCCTTTCTAAAAGAGTGGTAGACTTTTGATCATCTTGACATCGGCATGTGCTTCACTCCAATCTTTTCAAGTGATATCAATCATTTCTTTCAAGTGGTATCCTTTAGTTGTGAAGCTTAAGTGGTATCCTTATTATTTTGGATTGATATCTTTTTCGTCTTGGCAAGCAAATATTGTTTTACCAAGCTCTTCACATATATGATATCATTGATTTCCAAGTAATGATATCTTTCAAGTGATATCTACTCTTTTCTCTTGCCGAGCAAAATCTCTTCTCTTAATCAAGCTCCTCTCCTATGATATCATCTTCTTCCATATAGTAACCACCCTTACAAGTGGTATCTCTTCTATATGATATCATACTCTTACCACAAGTGCTATTACCCTTAAGAAATCTTTCAAGTGGTATCAAGTTTTCTACGATTGGAATTAAGTATACTTGGTATCATTTATATTTACAAGTGGTATTTATTTCACAAGTGGTATCTATTGTAAGAAAAGAGAAGAAAAACAAGAAGAGGAGAATCCCCCTTACACAAAAGAGGAGAAAACAATTTCGGGGAGTTTTTCTTTGTGAAAAACATATATATAATACTTTTGTGCTTACTAAAGCAAAAAGGGTAAAATATTACTATTGGAAAAATTATTTTACTTGTTTGCCCAAAAATGATTTATGGTTCTTGGGAATGAATGTGTTTCATTCTCTTTTGGTATTCATGGAGTAATAATCAAATGATATGCAAGATTATCTTTTCAAAAGAGCCTCTTTAGTCAAAAATCAAAAATCTTGTTTCAAAAGCTAAATGTTGTGAAAATCTAAATAAAAGTACCAAACTATGTATTTCAAATGTTTTCAAAGCATTTTGAGTAAAAATTTCTATTTTATAAATCAAAAGGAAGTTTTGGCCCCAAAAGGATCTTGTTTTTGAATTAAACGAGATATTTCCTTATATCAAAATCTATTGATTATTTGAAAAAGTGGTCAATAGCAAACTCGTATGGTTGGTCATTTCAAACATTTCTCTAGTTCAAAGTTTTTGCAAAAGACCAATCATTGAAAAGCTATTTGCATTTGAATCTCATCCAAAAACTTCAATTGACCCAAAGCGACCTAATCTTGCATATAATGAGTTTAGCTATTTGAGCAAGATTTCTTTGTGTATCTTGGCTTGAAATAGTATTTATAACTCATATGAAGCTAAGAAAGCAAATTACTCCATGAAAATCAAATTTATTTACATTTTAAGCCTTTGATGCAAAATCAATGCCTTCTCTCGCTCTCAAAGCGCATTTAGGCATATCTTTTGATTGGAAAAGTCTTTTTCAAAAATTCCTGTTGTAAAAGGTCACACATAGCATCAAGTTCAAATCTGCAAAGTTTGAAAATGTTTCAAGTTAATTTGAAAAAGTTGTGACTTTTTCTCTCTTTTGCAAATTGCTGAAAAATTCAGAAATTTCAGAATTCTGAACCGATTTGTGATTTTTATATCTTCAAATGGGTTCAGATTTAAAGGAAGCCACAATAATGAAATTTGATAATCTATAGTTGTTCTTCAATGTCAAATTTTCTCAGAATTTATAAAGGGCATTTGATCAATGGTTAATCTCTCTCTAGAAGCTTAAGTGGAATGCAAAAGTCTGAATTTCAGACTTTCAGTTTTTCTGAAATCTCATGTTTTGAGCTGATTTATGATTTTTGTATCTTTAATTAGGCTCATAATCTGAGGAAGCTATAATTATGACTTTTTATCCTCAGACATTCATCTATACTGACAAATTTTCTCAAATTTATTGGACATCTATAAGTCAGTTTTTCAGGAAACTTTTGAAGGCCACTTGGAATTCAAAAACTGAAATGATTGAAATGCTACAAGTGTTTCATATACAAATGGTTTTATATACAAGTGGTAGCATATCAAGTGGCCTCAAGTCTTCAAGAAGCTCTCATGAGTAAGATTATTTGAATGTGTTTCAAATATCTTTAGTTGATTTAAGTGATATCAATTGGTCATTTGCATTTAGTTTCATACTTCTTTATGACCTTATGAAATTGAATTAAATTGGTATCAAGCTCCTCATAATATAAATTGGTATCAAGTTCCTCATGATAAAATATCTCCTTTAAATGGCTTAACTTGTCTTCTTCCCTTGTTTTTAATACTAATCTATGCTATTTAAGTGTTAATTATCTCTTTTTGGTGTTTAATGCCAAATGGGGGAGAAATTTGTGATAATAGCAAATTGATAGGGAAGATAAATTAAACTTGTGATTGCCAAATGGGGGAGAAACAATAGCTTTGCATATTAGAAAATTAGAAATGCTATTGCTAATGGGGGAGAAATGTGATAGTAATTGAATAATGTTAAGAGAGGAGAAATTAAAATTTCTTTAGTCTAAATGTTGATAATGCTTTCACCTTCTCTCATATGATTAATTGTTTATCATTTAGTCATTTTCAACCTTATGCTATTATCATAAATGGATTTGTCATCAATCACCAAAAAGGGGGAGATTGAAAGATCAAGCTCCATTTAAGTTGGTTTTGGTGTTAATGACAAATGCCATTATGACATTATGATATTAATGACATATACTTTATAATGTTTTGGTGAAAATGATCAATGAATTTATGAGACTAATATGTTTATTTGAGTTTATGTTTGGTTAGTCTCATTTGGATGAAAAGGTGAAATCAAAGAGGTATGCATTCGAAATCGTTTTCTCATTTACAAATGCATTCCTTAGATCCAAAATATAGATTGAAATCCTCAATTAGTGTAAAATGAATATGTGCAAATGTCTTCACTATATACACTTGTATGCACACATTTAGGGGGAGCTCTCTATATATTTTGGAGTTTCACAAGTATTGATCCATGCTTCTTTCAATATGCATATTTGGGATCTTTACTTTGAAATACATTCTTGAGTATATATATAACTTGTGTAGTTCATATATACTCATGAGTAATCGGGTTGTCATCTAGCTTCTCCATCATGTGTTAATGGATGAACGATTTTTGACAACCGGATAAGTAAGCTTTGTTTAAAGCTTATATTAGAGTATGCATTTGTTGTGTACAAGTTGTATACTCGCAAATCAACTTTATATCTCATCATTTGTTGATATTGTCATGAATTACCAAAATGATGAAGTTTGGTAATCGATGACAATTGCTTTGTGGACTAACGGTTTCCATGAGTTGGATGAATAGGTTAGGTTCCACAAATAAGAACGACTTGGGATGACTTCATGTGTTGAAGGTCATCAAATCAAGATGCGAGAAGAAAATGGCTTCATGTGTTGAAAGGCCATCAAGAAAGAGAGGAAGACACATCATGAGTTGATGCATGAGGAGATGATCATGTGTTGATCATCAAGTCAACTGAAGATCATCATGTGTTGATGAAGTTGAAGAAAAGGATGCATCATGAGTTGATGCATATCGAGACAATGACCCAAGGCAAAGGTATGACTAGCTAGGGCTAAGGATGTGTTCCTAGTCTTTTACCGGTCTTGGTGTTTGGTTGAAAGACCGGATTGCTAGTGTAGGTTGCCGTACTATTAAGAGGGGTCATGTCTAGTAGTTTGAGTCTCATCATGTGTTGATAGCTCAAACCTCACTTGCTCTAGCTCATCTCGACATGAGGCTTATATTTGCGAATGTGTTTTGCAAATAGTTGAAGCTCATGTGGTGAATCTTTGCAACATGGGACTATGCATTGCGAATGTGTTTTGCAAGTGCTTGAAGTCCATGTTTTCATTCTTTGTGATATGAGGCTTATATTTGCAAATGTGTTTTGCAAATGGTTGAAGTTCATATATAATCCTTGTGGCATGTGACTTAGGTTTGCGAATGTGTTTTGCAAATGTGAGAAGTCCATGTACCTAATCCTTGTAGCATGATCTAAGTTTGCAAATGTGTTTTGCAAAAGTTGGAGATCATGCATTATCCCTTGGCATGGTCTAAAATTATTTGTCGCTATTTCTTTTGATATTAGACCGTGATAGTGACTCTTTGGATGTCTTGTGATTTCTGCATTGATCTAATGTGTTTGAGATCATGCAAATAGGTGGGTTGTGTAGCCCTCTGAATAAGCTTTCCATAGAGTCCAAGATCACTCAATTCCGACATCGGAGTCAAAAGTTATGACCGTTTTTCCGAGTGTCGTCTGTGCTGAAAAACCGGAAAACGGAAGTACCGCGATTTGTACTGCGGTAGTTCCGGATTTTGCGGAAGTACCGCGATTTGTACTGCGGTAGTTCCGATTTTTCCGGTAGTTCCGCAAGTCCGGTAGTTCCGGATTCCGAGCGGAATGTTTTTTCCAGAGAGCGATTTTTTGAATGACTTAGCCTCGAAAAATCCGGTAGTTCCGCAATTTGTACTCCGGTAGTTCCGGATTTGGTCCAACGGCTAGTTTTTTTGTGACCGTTGGGAGGGCGGTAGTTCCGGCCGTTTTAACTGCGGTAGTACCGGCCCTCAGGCTGATTTCAGCCTCTCTTTGCTCCAACGGCTAGTTTTTGTGTGTGGGGTATAAATACCCCCTCAAGGCTGGTTGGAGATGTGGTTGCTTGACTCATTTCATTGTTCTTGAGCTAGAGTGAGGCTCTCCACTCAATTGTGCATGTGTTGCACTTTGTGAGAGAGGAGAGGTGATCTAGAGTGCATGTGTTGCATCTAGAGGTGGACTTTGTGTCCAAGTGAGCTTGTGCATTCGTTGCACGTGGTGAGAGTCAAGTGAGGGACTTGGCTTGTTACTCTTGGAGTTTGCCGACTCCTAGACGGCGTTGGAGGCGTCGTGCGCGGTGATCTTCTCAAGAAGGTTGTGAGAAGACCCGGCGAATTTGTGAAGGTCGGAGCTCACCTACCCGGAGCGGGAAAGAGCTACCACTAGTGGATACGAGGTGTTTCGGCTTAATTCGTGGAGCCGGTCCGATTCGTTCGGGCTAACCTCAACGTGGACTAGGGGAGACCGGCAAGTCTCCGAACACCACGGTAAAAAGTGATTGTGTCATTTGTAGTTTGCTTTCTTGTACTCTATTTACTTTCAAGCAATTTACATTCGTAGACTCAATTTGATTGCTTGTAAACCTAGGATTGCAAACCTTGACCTATGATAGCATTGTTGGTGCACTTAGGCTAATTTGCTTGACTTAGGCACTATTTGTACTAAACCAACTTGAATTTAGCTTCCGCATTGTATACTTGGTTTAGGCAAATTGAATAGGTCTTGAATTGTTAGTATTAATTAGAAGAGATTTTTTAAACCGCCTATTCACCCCCCCTCTAGTCGGCCACCTCGATCTTACAGCCGTGGTCGAAGATCGACTGTAGCTTCAGCGTAGTCGGAGATCGACTGTAGCTTCAACGTAGTCGCGGCTCCACTGTAGCTTCAACGTAGTCGCATATCCTCTGTAGCTTCAACGTAGTCGGAGGTCCACTGTAGCTTCAACGTAGTCGCATATCCTCTGTAGCTTCAACGTAGTCGGAGGTCCACTGTAGCTTCAACGTAGTCGCATATGCTCTGTAGCTTCAACGTAGTCGTAGATGTGGTGAAAGTACCATGGCTGAGAAGCCATGGTTGAAGAGGCGGTCGAAGTGGCGTGATTGAGAAGCCGTGGTCGGAGTGGCGATCGAAATGCTATGGTCGGAGTTGCGGTCGAAGTGCCGTGGTTGAAGGAACGGTCAAAGTGGTGTGGTCAAGAAGCCATGGTCAGAGTGGCGGTCAAAGTGTCATGGTTGAGAAGCCATGGTCGAGGCATAGTGGTCGTATGTCGTCATTGGGCATTCGAGTAACGGCTGACTCAATGAGTCGCAGTCATGTGTGTCATTCTAAGGAAAAAAGCATGTGTGCATTTTCTCCTGACGAGTAGCAATCGGAGCTAACGAGTTCAGTTTCAACAACGCCGTGGTCGAAGATCCGTGGTTAAGTGCCACAGTTGAAGTGCAGAATGGTCGTAAACCCTTCTGATGTTCTCCAATCACGCCCAATGTGGTCGTACCCCTTCCTGATGGACTCTGACCACAGCCAAAGTGGTCATAAACTGTCCTGGTGGCCTTCGACCACAACCAACGTGGTCGTAAAGCCGTAAGGCTGCTGCTGCCTTTCGACCATGACCAAACCGGTTGTACGCCTCCTGGTGAATTCCGACCATGTTTGCCGTGGTCGTAAACGTTCTGGCGACCACTCGAAGGAGCCTGCGATCTCGCAGAGACAACATAACGTGGTCGAAGTTGGTCTATGAGCACTTAATAGAGCTTATGACTCTGCTGAACACCAAGTTCAAAGCTCAAGTAAGACTACTAAGTTGTAAAAGCCCCTTTCGACCACACGGTCGTAAACCTGCCCAAGAGAGAGACAGAGCCATTCTCAAGGCTTACGACTATGCAGAGACAGCTCAAACCTCAAAAACCAAACTCAATCTTTCTAGATCAAGAGTCAATTACTCATCACAAATACTACCACTAAAATTAGATAGAATGGCATGAACACATGTCCAATTTGCTATGCGTCATATTACACATTGAAGCACAATCATCTAGCAATTATATAGCTAGAGGTCCTTTAGCCAAAAGATTTGCATTTACTTCCCCTTGTAATGTCATGGAGAAGCATTTCCAATAAGCTCATTGTTGAGCCTACAAAAGAATCCATAAATGATAAACCATGTAGCTAAAACTAATTACTAAAAAATTTATAATCAAAATTATGTTTACCTCCGTCTCAGTTCGCGTGCAACTTCAACATTAGGTTCAAAGTGCACCCTACTGAAGCATGTAGTGTGCAGGCTATGGTCTAAAAAGTAAATAAGTAAGTATAAAACATAGAGTAGACCAACACAAAATGAACAAGGAACACACATCAACTCACCTTGTTCATGCCTTGCTCTAAGCATAGTTGCCACAATGATAGTTCGATCATCAGAGCATCTCGTCCATTTAGTCAAATGGCTGGTAAGTACTTTGTCCTTAACAACTAACTTCACAGGTTTGAAGCTACAGGAATATAAACATGGGCTGAGTTTCCATTTTGTGTTATAAAAGCTCTATAAACATGGCACTTTATCCAACATATGAACTTAGCAGGTTATTCTACTTTATAAAAAATTTGCGAGACTCAAGAAAAAAACATTTTCTGATTCATATATTATCACTATTATATAAAAAACTGAGAAGGTATTCCAACTGTTTGAAAATGTAATCACTAAACATGATTATATATTCTAACCAGACAAGTCATGAAGGGAAGGGAAATTTTTTAAGGCAATTAGCATGTATAGATTAATTATACAGGAAAGGTCATTAGCATTTATAGATTAATTATACAAGAGGGGTTCAGGAATTACAATATAGGGACCTTTTTATTTTGAAATATGAATGCAAGCTCATGTTTTATTTTGAAAACTTGCACTTCAAAAATTACAATATAGGGACCTTTTTTCCCTTTGAGATCTTGGCTTGAGGGCTGTGACATCTTGCTAAAACACCCTTCCCTAAAATGAAAGATGTAAGACAAAAAAATAATATGATACAAATGGCAAATTTAGCCTCATCGCAAGGACATGGTTGTTCAAAACATAATTTCATCCCCAAAGAAAATAAATTATACTGGCATTTACAACTTTACAACATTCAAGATAATTACATAGCACAAATCACATTATCATCGTTACACGAAACAAGTAATAAGTGATACAATAAATGACATGTACAACTTTGGTATTCAAGATAATTACAGATCACATATTTAGGATTCAATTAGAGAAACAACACACTTATAATTCAACTACAGATCACAATAACAGAAACATCACACTTACTGTTGGATAATATCAACCTTCACTGTATTTTTAGCAGGACTTGAATATTACTGTGGTAAACCACTAAGCCGAGGTTTCATTGTCTATGCCACACCAGAAATTAAACCACCATCTGTGGTGTAGCCAAAAGTATAAGCAAGCACCAACATAAAAAAACATAGACTATTTATGTTACAGAAGATGTTAATACATACTATACAGTACAGAGTGCAGACCACTGATTGAACAATTAGTGTCAATTTCAGGGATTTCCACCAAAAGTTCAAGCGACATTGTACCTTCACCGCTGCAAAAAAAACATCATATGAGATTAGCATAATGCACCAGAAATATGACCAGCTGATATTCATGTATAGTCTAGGAAAAAAACATGAAAACCTGGATGCAATAGTTAAGTCGCTGCATTCGACCACGGCCACGTGGATGTAGCTCCATTCGACTACGGCCAACGTGGTCGTAAACGACCTGAATGACCTCCGCTTCCGACTCCCAGCAAAATGGTCATAACAGCTTCCGACCTCACACCTGGATGCAAAGGAAATGCACAAGTAGCCGACTTCTTATGTGGTCGTAGACTTGAGCGCCGACTTCGGCCGCAGCCCGCTACACCGTGGTTGTAGCTTCGATTTACGACTTTCGACCACGACCAACGTGGTCGTAGCTGCATTCGACTACGGCCAACGTGGTCGTAAACGACCTGAATCACCTCCGACCATGCCCAAAATGGTTGTAAACTCGTTTTCTGGCTTCCGACTCCCCGCAAAACGGTCGTAACAGCTTCGACCTTACAAAGAATGCTCTCCCCCCAACCTCCTTCCTCTCCTCCGCGGGGGTGGGGGGCGATTTTTTGAAGTGCAGAGGGCGGGAGCGCGGGCTGGCGCGGGGCTGGCGGACGAATTTTTGAAGTGCAGAGGGCGGGAGCGCGAGCTGGCGCGGCGTAGGCGGCAGCGGAGTGGGGGGGAGGAGGCGGCGGCGGACGAGCGGTAGAGGAGGCGTCGGAGGACGACCGGGGGAGGAGGCGATGGTGGCGCGGGGTGGGGAGGAGGAGGCGAGGGCAGAGCGGCGAAGGATAGAGGGTACGAGGCGAGGGCAGAGCGGCGGAAGTGGGAGGGTAGGAGGCGAGGGCGGAGCGGCGAAGGTGGGAGGGTAGCAGGCGAGGGCGGAGCGGCGGAGGAGGGAGGGGAGCAGGCGAGGGCAGAGTGGCGGCGGAGGAGGGAGGGGAGGAGCGACGGACGGAGCGTCGGTGGGGAGGCAGGAGCCCGGTCATGAGGAGGGCGGAGGACTGTGGGGAGGAGGCGAGGCGAAGGTCTCAGCGCCGGAGGACTGTGGGGAGGAGGCAAGGACGGAGGTATCGGCGGAGGATTCTGTGGGGAGGAGGTGAGTCGGAGGATTCTGTGGGGAGGAGGTCTCAGCGCACGACATTCGATTTTGGGGGAGGAGAGAAGCAGAGGGAGGCTCACATGTCGGCGCTTTTTTTTCTGTGAGAGGCGGCAGAGCGTAGGACGCACCATCACCTTGAACTCGTTCTTTTAAGAGTAGAGATACAATACCGATGCACAACCAATAACCTTGCCAATAATCTTGCCTCTAGATGCACACTACATTCTTTTTGGACAAGATGCATACCACATTTACCGACTTAGGCCATACTCTAAAGAACTGTAGCTTTTAGTTGATAATAGTGTACTAGCTATTAGTTTTTTCTCAGATATTTAATTAAAGAAAATTGAAAAAGAAAAAAAAAGAAAAACACTATTAAATCTCTACATATAATACAAAGAAAAAACAAGAAAAAAAAGTCACGTTAAAAACCAATATATTTTAAATGATTTTTAATTTCTAAAAGCTAGAAGTTATATAAATAAGACGAGACCTTATAAGGCCGATATTTCGCATCGTGTCTTTGCCACAAGTCACATACATCACTGCTTCGTATAATTTCCAACTATTTTATCTACAGAACCAATTATAACCCAGTTTCTGAAAAAAAAATAAGCAGACCATTTTCACATTTACGATCCAAACGATGCTCTGAGGCAAAAGTCACAACTTTTACATATTATTAATTCGAAACTATTAGCATCAGGCTTAGTTCGAAACTACTTTCTGTACATATCAAGACAGGATTTGGTCCCCACTTCCATAGTGCATATTTCAGGAAAACATGCAATCAACGCTGAAAGATGAAGGCCTAGCTTCTTGAAAGAACATGAATATCGCATGGAGCTAATTAGTGCGGCCAACTGAATGATTCGGTAACAATGGCCTGCAAGAAGGGAGGCCTCAAGCTGAACCCTCACGGGCGGCCCAAAAACCAGCTACTCAGGCTACTTCCGTTCTTGGATTCTCACTAAAATCTCAAACCAGAAAGATAAGGAAAACACAAATATTACAAAAGGAACGGTCTCACATTTATGAATATCATTTCAGGGTCAAACAATTGACCTGCAATTTAATTTACAACATCACGTCTATGGAATAAATATAAATCCCAGTAAACGTGCTTCAGACTTGAACACTGTTGTGGAACAATGGTGAGCTTCGTCCTGGCAACACGCGGTTGGTGTTAGATCATCGCCAGTTCTTTCCGTCCTAACAGCGCTTTTGCCTGGTTAGCATCCCGCCATGGGGCTTGCTGCGACTTCCATATGGCAGCAGATCAAAATCGTCTATCTAGAAGTTTCTCCCTCTGTATTGTTGCATCTCCTGCAAAACAGGTGTCAAAACACAATCAGGATGGGGGATTAGGCTCGGGCTCTTCATTGTTGTACTCCATCGTAATGGTGCTTGGATGTACAACATCCAGTTAAAAGAAGGCGGATAAACAGTTATATTGGCTTACAGGTGCATAATAATAAACAGGACGGGTCTGCCCAATCATCATATGCTGCCCATACTGCAAATACAAAAAAAGGGAGTTATTATTGTGCATAATAATATGTGTTGGGTTGCAGTTTATGGCTTGTCTGCGTTTTTCGAGACGACAGCGGACAGCAGAGGCCGACGCGGACAACACACATGGTTTTGAGCTTAAGAAGCCGTTTGGAAAATCCACTTTAAAAAGCTACACTGTTTATTTTGACTTTCGGAGAAGCCAAAAACCGAAAGAGAACCGGGCCTTAACTTTGAAGTGGGAAATTTACATGTTTCAGTTAATGCTTCGTTTTTAGCTTAATTAGCTACAATTCTAAACACAGTTAGGCATCATGTTCAGCAAATAAACAAAAGTTGCTGTAAAATAGTGTCAACATGTGAAACTGAAAAAAGAGGGAACCGAAGAGAAGGATAAACTCAATTACTATCCAATCAAGGGAGTAGAAGGAAAAAGGAATAATTAATGTCAAATATCCAGCTCATCGCATGAACATAAGACAAATAAGACACCATATTGTAAAATCTAATCTATTTGCCTCCCACATGACAAGCTATCATGGTAACTATGTACACCCTAGAGAATCCCTGCAAGCATCTGTTTGTGTAATTCTTATATAATGACCCAATTACCAAATTTAAAAACTAGAGCATTAAGCATAACAGTACTTCGGATCAAAGATTAGCCAAGACATGATGTCCGGAGCTGTAAATCACCTAAGAATTCATAGTTCATTTCAGGTAAGCTTACTCACCTGCGGCCCAGAAGGATGCATGTAACCCTGGGGCGAAGGTCCAGGTTGAGCATTGTACACAATAGGCTGGCCTCCATAGGCCGGTGGGAACTGCAATGTAATTGGCATATAAATGTGATAAGGCGATCATATATCATATACTCAAGGGCCATCACACAACAGAATAAATGTACCATCCGTTAGGTCCTTTCAGAGAAACAAGATTCTAACTCTTGATCATTTAAGAGAATACTATTAAGTTTAATTCAAAGCAAACTTGGAAGGCATGACCCAAACATTTTTTTTCTGTAAAACCACATTTCACTAATATTACTTTTGGTCCAAAAATCCCCTGGTTCTAGTTAATGTTGTCAGATATATTATAAGAATCATTACAACACGAATGGCTCGACTAGTAGGTAATTAAACCTTAATGCCAAATTAACTATTTGACTGATTACTTTTTGTCAACATTCCAGTGCCACTCTTCAGTAATGCTTTCGAAAAAATAAACAAATATATTCATGATTTGGGCCACTATTTGAATGAATGCATTATATTTGAATTCAAGTATCGCACCCATTTCATATAAATTGTAAGCAACTCAACAAATAAAAATAGTACAAAGAACTCACCCCCATGCCAACTGGTAAACCAGGTCCAAGAGGGGCAGTCGGCATGTTATTAGAATAGTAGTATGGTCCATCAGATGCTGGAGGATGCGGTGGTCTCATAGAAGCTGAGGGAGTGAAAATCTTAGCATTAGGGTTCAGCTTGAATTCCTGATTCAGAAATACCAATCGTCAGTGCTCTTGACACAAGTGGCGAAATAATTAAAAAAAATTAGATGTTTGTGCCATCCAAGCACAAAAAATGGCCGAATATAATACATGTATACACAACTTCCTCACAGCCTGACCTTAGCATTTGGGTTCAAACTTGACTTTTCTGAACTAAGAGATCCCATCGAAGAGCTTGGTGACAAGCCTGGAGCACTCACAGCTGAGGTTACAGCAACACGCTCGGATGTTGATGATGTAGAACTACCCGGTCTTTGAGAGGAATTCACATGTTCAGTCACAGAAGGAAGTTTGCCAGATATAGTAGATTCTGGTGCCGAACCATCTGAGGATTTGTTTCCTTGACCAGAAGATGAAGGCTCATATGCATGCGAACTTGAAGGTGGCCCTTCCAAATCTATCAAAAGAATATCACAGCATCGCATAATGTACTGTTAAAGAAATTTCATGCAATTCAGAATGATGCAGGTGTAGGAAGCTCAAATTAATAAGGCCACTAGATTCCTCTGTAAAAATAAATGACTGGTGCGAGTAAAGGTCCGAATTTAACATAATTTACAATACCAGAAAGCATATATAACATTTCGCAGTTGTAGAGGGTAAATTGTCAACACTGAATCATCCCAAACAGCTCCAAGAGATTACTGTTTTGAGCATTTTACAGGTGCACATGGGTCAATTCAGATATACACGCTTATTATTTGATGGATGAAAGGAATCAGGGGATATAATACTAATGCTAATAATAATAAATAATAAACAGTGAAGCTAAAACCTACACTGGAACATGAATATAATCTACTTGGCACAGAAAGTGAAGAAATGATTCCATTGAATTGACGTGTTACTCGCTAGTCGCTACATCCACAACTGGATCACATTTAACTTTTGAAATAATGACTTTGTAACAGCTAGAATTTATCATCTGTCAACACAACTTTGAATTACCCATCATGGTATTTTCTTGGCACATTCAACTGTCTCATAAAGGCACAAACTACCACAACCCAAAAAAAAGAACAATCACCATAAAACTATTAATCTAAAAGCTAACACATGACATCCAAATGACCACAATACATTGTAAACAGAACAAAGAATACACTTGAACAAACTTCCAGTTGATGCATAAATTTATTGCCCACCTTCAGAAATCAATGGTCTATCGCCTTCAGATAACTGTTAAGAAAAAAATGAATTCGGGTATTAGAAGAAAGTAATCATAATTATATTGACACAAAAGGAAGCTTACAGTATTCTCAGGTTGCAAATTCCTGATGTCCTTGTCACCACTGCTAACTTTGCTCTGCTTGTCATCTAACCTACGGTTCATAATAATGTATCAAGCATTGTCCTACGAAATCAATGATATTGCCATTACAATTTCTCTATTCTCAAAGGTTCTTGCTAGGGCAGTCAACATAGTCATGGTAATGAACAGAAAGGTAGCATAGCAACCAGGAATATAGTAGTCCCCACGGGGAAAACTGAATGTAAATATTTAACCAGTTAACACTGAAATGGAATTGTAACAAACCATGCATAAGCACCAAAGTTACTGGATTCGCGGCAACCCCCACGAACCACAATTCTGGTTGCGTAAACCATATATCGGATTCAGGAACCAAAGGGGTACCCCTTAACGAACCTTACTTCTGTAAAGTAGCATACTGTGAAACCACAACACGAAATCGACAAACCACATACTGACATAACAGCACAGGAAAAAAAATAAAACAGCTGCATACCAAAGTGCCAAATAGCATATGCCCTGTGATCAACGCAAAACTTGTGTCTGTTAGACATGTATAGTATAGGCTCTTTGCTTTTTTCCCTTACTCTTGTAAGCTGCTGTATATGTTGGCCTTTGGCCCATGTGAATAGACACCAGGCCCATTCAACATGGTATCACAGCCAGCAGCTAGGGTTTCCCAACCCTAGCCGCCGCCGCCTCTGCTTCCCCTCTCCCCTGCTTCCGCTCCCTTGCCCCAGTCACTCGGAGCGCCCCCGCTCCTCTGCTTCACCGTCACTCGGCTTGGACGCACAAGCTGCTGCGTCGCTGGCCGCTGCCGCCGGCCGCCGCCGCCTCTACTTCCCCTCTCCCCTACTTCCGCTCCCCTGGCCCCGTCGCTCGGAGTGCCCCCGCTCCTCTGCTTCACCATCGCCAAGGCCAAGGCCCGAGGTGTACTCGACGATCTCTGCGTCTAGGTTGGCCTCCATGCTGCCGTGTCCAGGCTAACATGCTGCACCGTCTAGGCCGACAGTGCTGCCGCGTCCAGGTGGACCCGACGATCTCTACCTCTAGGCCGTTGTGCTGCCTTGTCCAGGTTGACCGCCGTCGCTCCAGATTTCTTCCGCACATGATGGTAACCCATAGTGATATCCTGGTTCTGAAGATCATCTTTGAGAGGATGAACTATCACAAGTGGACCATGCACATGTGGAGCCAGACAGCCAGTGCCTTTGGGGTCATCTTACTAGCGACAGGCCCCGTCCGACTTACCCCTCGCTGCTGACTGCACCACAGATCCCTGTAGCTGCTGATGAGGCAACCCAAAAGGCTACGAACACTGCCTTTGAGGAGGCCATGAAGTTGTACCAGACTCAACTTCACTATTATGAGAGGTGGCAGAATGACGAGGCTCGTGCTTTGCCATCCTAGTAGGTAGCATGGCTATGGCTATCTCCATGGATGTGGTGGAGCTACCGACCTCTCAGCTGATGTGGGAACGCCTTTGTGCCCATTACAAGCCGACGAGTGATGCTATGTATGTCGGTTGTACACCAAGCTCACTCTCTTCAGTAGCTTGATGCCACTTCGATGCCTTCTATCAGGAGATGTCCGTGGTGTGGCGTCAGCTTGACTCTCTAGGACCGGATGTCTGCCGGACTTGTCAGCGTGCTCATCTAGAGACCGTTTCTGAGTTCCTGGCGCGTTCTCGGTCAAAGTTTTGAGCCTGTCCATGCTCACCTCTTAACTCGTCAAACGCATCTGTCCGTGCAAGAGGCTCTCACAATTGTTCGTGCTGAGGAGACTTGTCTTCGTAGTATGGGCCACCTGCAGCCCACCTCCATTCTGGCTGCTCGAGCGTCTCCACTAGCACCTGCTCCCGCTACACCGGTGCCTCCAGGTGCCCGACTAGCGCCTAGGGGAACAATGACTGTGACATGCCACAACTTTGGCAACAACCCAAACGACAGCCACAAAGAGTCAAAGTGACCTAGCTTCAGTCTGGTAAAGTGTGACAATGAACCAAACATGCCCTAAAACTTTAACTGACATAATGCAACACTTTTCTATGATTCAGCAAAGTTTCATTTTAATTGATGTTTCAGCATATAAAAGAAAGCTTATGATAGAATGTAGTAAGTGTAGCAGATAAAATGAATTTGCATTGGGAAGCTTACGATAGAATGTAGTAAGTGTAGCACATAAAATGAATTTGCATTGGGACTGTCTTGCACGTTGCAACATATAAAATATATAAATCTTGACACAATCTATCTGCTCTGCTCATAAATTGAATACACAAAACTTAACAACCATGCAGAGAAAAAGATTTTCTACCAGTTGGCATCAATGGACAAGAGCTTATTGGGCTGGTAATCAGATGTTAGCTGGCTAACATTATTGGTTGGAGCAGTGGCAGACAAATGGGTACCACCAAATGCATGGGAAGATGATTCTTCACCCTGAATATCAAGAATACAAATTGTAAAATTTAACAGTTGATGTCATTTTTAATAATAGTGCATTTGAATAACTATTGTTTTAACACTTGGCGCCATTTTAAAAAAAAGTGTGAAGATCAGTGCATTAGAACAATTACCGTTTAAACACTAGGTTCTTCAAAACAGTCGACTTACAGTTGGGATATCTCACAGCGTGAAAACATCTCTCAAACTCCAAATGAATATAATAGTGTCACTCTAACCCAACAGTAACTAAATAGATGCAACATATTCATGAGAAAAGGCAAAGCATTCACCAAACTTCTGCCAGCTAGAACAATGGGGGTAAAGCATACTCCTCCATCCCTAAGTTTGTTTTTACAATGCACAGCTATTTCTGAGATAGATCACATGAAGCTAATATTAGTCGATTCACGAAAAACTAGTGTTCAGTATTTTTTTTTTCTGAGGAAATTGCATAATAACTCCTAACTTATACTGGTGTTTCGCTTGAAGCCCTAAACTTGGGAATTGCACATTTAGATCCTTAAACTTGAGTCAATAGAGGAGCAAACCATGGGTGGGTTCTTTTCAACTACGGTTTATGGCTTATAGCTGCGACTTATGGTTTTTGGGTCTAGCGCGAGTATTTGTGCGAATGAACCGAATGCCCATAAGCTGCTTCAAAAAAGCTATCCCGATAAGTTGTTTCGAAATGACGGCGGAGAAGCCATCCCATTTGTAAGAAGCCATAGGCCAAAAAGAATTCGGCCCATATTTAATTAGTAACTTGAGATGACATGACACCTTAGTTCAATCTAAATCGCCGTTTTGACTGTGTGAAAATCAATAGAAAATTGTTGCTTTTGTATTTGAAGGAAGTATTTGTGTCTTTCGGTTATTTTTACTGTCTTCCCATTGATCTTACTTGTAAGCACATTGTCAAATTTTAACTCAGTTGGGTCAAAGTGCCATGCCATTGCTAAACGCTAATTGCTAATTCAGTCAGTCTTGGACTTGCCTTGACTCAGTTATACAATTAGACGCCTAAATGTGCAGTTCTCAAGTTCAAGGAGCGGGGCATACCAGTGCAAGTTCGGGGACCCATGGTAGACTTTACTCTTTTTATATTTTTTTTACTAATATATTAGTATAAAAGTTAATGGTAAAAACTGCATATTACAGATCGCGTCAAATAGAGGGAATACATAACATGTGAAGTCGTTTCATTTCCATACCATTGTTGATGAACATGCCGACGAATCCTTGGTATCTATGTTGCCTGCCCTGGTAACCAAATCAAAAGGATGTGTACTGCTTGAGACATTCGTAAATGACTTAAATCTGCTGTTATCGGCATCTCTACGCACTGCTGAATATTTTATCTCTTCATCATGCTCCAAGTCTTCATCCAAATATAAACCTCTTTCCTGCAAAAGTAATCTCAATATTTCAAACATTTTATCAGAATGACTATGTACATTTTTTGTATTTTATATCTCCACGCAGTTACTAACAGTTTCTTTACCATCCACTAATCATCCCGTGCGTGGGGCTGGGAGAAGCCAAAAATTGCGGAAGTGGAGGAAAGTTGAAAAACAGTTTTAGCTAGAAAGTGTTTGTGGTAATTCGTGGCCATCCCCATATTTTATTAAAAAAGGGGGACAACACATGTGAGCAGACGCTTACCTCAGCAAGATGAATATCTTCTGTATCTTCTCCCTCTATTTCTCTGGCTATCCTTGAAGCATGCTTTTCAAACTCTCTCATATGAGGACCTCTCTCAAGCTTTGTGGTATAAAGTTCTTCATTGAAAGTACTCTTTACCCCAAACAGCGCTGCATTTGTTTCGAACTGGTCCCAGCTCCTAGCAACATATTAACTATTAATCAACATGATAACCCATACAACAGAAGCACAGGACAAAATATGTAAAGCACTGTCATGTTTTACAATAAGCCCCCTAAAAATCTAACCAAAACCATGCTGATACCAGCAGAAAACAATTCCTGCATAAACTTTTTCTTTTGCTTAGATCATAGTTCCTAACAAGTTATTAATGATGTAAGCACATGTTCCAGCAAAATTTCCATCCAAAGCAGCATACTGATGCAAGAACAAAGATTAGAATATTAACTCGAACGAAAAATGCCTACTCATTGACAAAGCAATATATTGCCATAGCATGTAAATCCTTTTTCATAGGTTGACACTGTGTTCTTGAAAAAAGAATAGATTGACACTCATGTGGTGCTCTCTATTGTTATAAAACCAATTATACATTGTATCAGCATGAAATGATTAACAGAATCTGATAAGGAAGATATCCCTGCTATGACTACTAGCAGTCAATTTAAGAGACGAATCTAGGTCACTCAAGTATACTAGTCATCATGCACGCGAAATATAATGACCACGAAGATAGATTGTTACAATTGAATATAAAGCTAAAGCTTAACTTAGTTTTCAGTACCTATTCCCCTTCCTGTCATATTTTTCCAATTCGATGCACTCTGAATCTCCTTCATCTGGTGCCCAGCGCTCAAGCTCCCTCTCTTCAGGATAATGAAAGCGAGAAATTGCAGAATCTATCATTAAGTCTTTCCTTTTATCATGGACAGGACCTTTTGTCACCTCATCACCGCCAAGTGCTACGTCCTAATAATTGATAACAGTGACAGCCATTGCATAAAGAATGCAGAAAATGGGAAAATAGTTCATGACAATCTGTAAGTTTAGTCCAAAAGCAGGGCAGACAGAAAACTAAAGATGGAGAATAAAACCTTGGCAAGAACTTGGACAAGCTCCCTTGCTCGTATTATCATAGTCTCAGGCTTTCTTACAACATCAATAGGATTGATTTGTCCACCGACAGAACCGTCCTTTATCAGCTGTGCCATTTTCAAGACAATTCCTACAAAAAAAAGCTTGATTCTTAAGTATACGGAGAATACGACAAGAAATACAGTTTGGAAAAAAAATTGTCTTCCTATAACCAACAGAAAAGTAAGGAAATGCTAAAAAGGTTTGAAAAAAAATAATGTCAGATCAGAGAAAAGAGAGAGAGCTGTACGGCTGTACCAAAGTCTTTGTCAGTGTTTGTTGCATGGAAGATTCCAGAGATAACAGACCCATTTTTGACATGCACATCCACATGGTGCCCAATAAGTTGTGTCATAACATAGACTAGTCGATCCTGTGAAGGGCTTGCGTGCCCTGGTTTACCTCCATTTTCTAAACCCAAATAAAACGTTATCAACACTAGCTCTTGAACATTATACCATGTAAAATGGGATAAGATATTCACCTGCATTGGTAAAACCGCCAGATGAAGATTTCATCAGGTGTGTTTTACTTTCATGCCTTCCACTACCCTCCCTATCAAGCTTTCGATGGGGGAATCCATTGGCGGAATTCCTAGGCGGTACAGGCTGCTGTTGACGACTCATAATCTCTGCATGAACAACAAAAGGCTCAGTTTTACTTTTATATAAGCATCATAAACTCAAACTTAAATGTTGAATCAAATATAAGAAGCAAACTTCTGTAGAGAGCCCAAACACAAATTGCATTAATTACTTATTATAAATTGACTAGATGTACTTAAGAAGTTGACCAACATAGCTTAACCTGTAGAAGTTATATACATGATTACCAAATATTGCATTTGCATCTGGAAATCATTATGCTCACTATAAGCTTTTGCTACCAAAAGCATCTAGATCAAACGTTCACATATCAACCAAATCGAGATAATAGAATCAGATAAGCAAAGGCCAAGGGCGTTAAATGAATAATGAAATTTCTATGGCAAGGCCTGACTGGCCTAACCTTGAAAACTGAGCATAAAGCTAAATAATACAATGATGGGGGCCCTGTGATGAACAAAATTGAAAATAGTTGCAAATCCTACTTGCTATATGATAGACATAAATATTAATGTCCACTCCTAAAGGGACTTCTGTCAGATTCTATTAGTTTTCCACAAAATTCTGCTGACAGGGAACATGCAGAGAAGCTAACAATTAACAAATGAACCAGCAAATCGGTAGTAGTCCTTTCCTTTCATATGCTCCAAATCATATAGCCCGTACCTTCTCTATTTAATTCAAACTGGGTTTCATCTGGGAATCGCTTAAGACCAAGGCCACGCATATTCTAATAGTACGACACAGGACTCTTGATATACTTTTGTCCTCTGTTCCATGCAACAAGTCTTGTGGATCAAGTAGATGATCCTCACCCACTGGGCTGGGCATACAAATAGATGCCGAAGCATTGGAAATTTCTCAATGGCATATAAGCAACCTTTCCAGCAAGGAAATATCAACAACTATAATTCCACAATTCAGACTAACCAGATGCAACATCATATCCAACTGTGCCCTGATTGATGCGGTTCTATGATGCTACTTAAGCACTAACTGGAGCTGGATGGCAACAACACAAGCGCACAGCCAAAAACAATGCACAAAGCTACATTACAGTTTGTCCCCTAATGACATGGCTAGTACCAAAGCATCGCATACAAACAAAATCAGCTCACAGCAACGGATACAAACAAAATCCGACCGGAGCAACGACCTTCTCCACGCATTCCAAGGACCCCCCACCCCCCCCCCCCCCCCCCCCCCGACCGATCGCATCATCGACGCCGCGCCGCCAATCCCGCAGATCTACGCTTACTCGCTTAGGTCTACAAGCTCAAGCTCGAACGCACGCACCACCCGTCCGATCCAACCGAACGAGCGGAGAGGAGGGCGGGAGAGAGCGGCCTCCCGCGAGGTAGCTACCTGCCGTGGCGAAACCCTAGGGTTTCGGGGGCCGCCGGATCGCCGCCGGGGACGGAGGAGGCGGAGACTCCTGCGGCGAGCGGCCGGGGGAAGCGAGGAGGCGGCGCGGAGGATGTGCGGGGACTCGAAAACCGCCGGAGCCCTAGCTTCGGACGGCACGAGGGCGCGGGAGGAGGCGGAGGGGAGTCTCGGCGTCGGGTGGGCTGGTTCGCCGTCGCCGCAGCCGCGGTGAAGAAGGGAGGGCAAACTGGCAGAAGACCGAATGAATCGATGGTCCGCGCGAGGCGAGCGGCGCGATGGTGGTGAGGTGTTTCCATGATGTTGGGTTGGTTCAGCGGGCGGCTAGGCTACGCGTGGGCCTGCGGGGCGCTTGAACTTTCGTGCGTCAAGTCGCAGACTCGCAGGGGTCGTCTAGTCGTCGCACTCGTAGCTAAGCCTGGCTGGCGTGCACAGAAGATTCGCGCTTCCCAAATTTTTTATTTTTTTTCTTTTTTTTTTCAGGGAAAGCTGGCCATTTGCGCTGCTATTCAACATACTCTAGATTTGCTATCGATTATTATATACAGTGGCGGAGCCAGGATTTTTAAGATGGGTGTTCAGATTTCGAAGTTAAGATACTTTAATACGTTAATATCGCAGCGCACCGTCCCCCAAAAACACTGATATAACGATACGCGTATGTAGATATAATAAAAATACATAAATTACAGAAATTAATGATTTCTTATAAGGAAATGGACGACATAATGCGAGCATAATTATATAAATTAAACAATAAATTATAGAGATAAATGAGAGTTGTATATCTTGTTAATCTTACCTTTTTTTTTGCTATTTCTCTATTAGCAAGAACTGTCTATCTAAGAGGAAATTGTATGTTTCTTCCATGGAGTAAAACAAATTAAGAAAGAAAATAAGTGGAGGGGTGGAGCACACCTAGATCTGAAGAGAGGATGATGACAATAAGTTGCAGGTGTTACTCAATTTCCAATGACACACTCCCTCCCGGCTACCGCGCTGCTCCCTTCCTGTCGCCCGCTCCCTACCTCCGTGTTCGTTGTGCCACTGCCCGTTTGCCCGTGACACCTCTCTGCTCGCTCGCACTGCCACACGCTCACCTTGCACCACACGCCACCTCACGCATGATTGTCGTCACATCATGGCACCACGTCTGCGTCCGCCGGTCGTCACTCGCCTCTAGCCTGCACCTCCGTCTACTCGCCACTCGAAGGCCGAAGCCGCATCCCACACAGACAACCACAAGATGAGAAATGGAACAAATGTTAGGATTTGTTTATATCTTTACCTCTTTGGGCGTGAGGAGGGATGAGGTGGAAAGAAAATGAGTCTAATGTATTACATGGGCTACGTGCGAGATACGGGGAGTGCGAGCTGAATTTATTTGAAAGCATAAAAATATAGTTTTAACACAACTAATAGTATATACATCTAATATACCTATTATATACATAGTATTTTATTAAAAAATTTGGGTGTTCAGCTGAACACCCTTGCACCATTGCAGATCCGCCCATGCTTATTGTTGTGGGGGTGGCCCAACCCCCCGCGACTGGGCCATGCAACTAGTTCAACATGGGATAGGCCCAATAGTGTAGAGGAATATACCAGTGTAAATATACCAATGTACTAAGGGGTAGAATGGAGATTTCCCATTCTACCCCACTCATATATATAAAAACCCCAGGAGGGGCAAAGCGGGGACATTCTCTCATTTTGACCAACTCTCTCATAGCTCTAGCTCTTTTCTTCCTCCTCTACTAGTCTCCTTCTCTACTGTTTGGTCTGTAGCCACAACAGATGGCGCCGTCCGTGGGGACAACTAGAAGTTTACGCATGGAAGGGATTTCTGGAGCACTCATCACAGATAAGTTTATCTTGACGCTAGCCTGTTCGTTTTGGGATATACACACACACACACATGCACCTTAGTAAATATGGCAGAAGTGTTGTGAGGATGTAGATCTGTTGTGAGCTCTCATTTCTCTTTCAGATCCAGATCTGGTAGATCTGATTGGAGGTGTTCAGACAGGAAAAGTGGTGTATTGGACAACTCGGCGGCAAGATGTTTCCGGCCAGAGTACCGCGTCTCCACGCCGAGCTCTTGAGAGCCTTCGCGTTGAGCCTCCGCAAGGCGTCGCCAGGCCCAGCCATCGCCACACGTATGCACAGACATAGCATGGCATCCATCCATCCATGCACAGCCTCACGAAGGTATGCCCCGCGCGATGGATGGAATCCCGTATACAGCGGCTACGAGTGATGGATGGATCCGCGACACCGATTCCTCCGTCGAGGTCTCCGCCGCACCGGACCCCGCACGCACGACCTCGACCCTCGCTCGGACTTCGCAGGCGCAACGCTGGACTCCGCGTGCGAAGCACCGACCTCCGCTTGGCACTCCGCATATACTCTCGACATGAGTATGTAAGTGCTCACCCGTCCATCCATCCATGCAAAGTATTGTATTTGTCATGTCCTGCATGCAATCACGTGCCCACCCATGCATTCATACGGGAGCCATGCATGGCATAAACTTCCACCCGTCCACCCATGCACGCATAAATTTCATTCTCTCTCCGCGTTGCATGTGTCCACGATAGCCATGCATGCATGAACCGCCCGAGGTCCCTGTATACTCCATGCATACCCGAAGCCTGCAGGCACGATGCTCTCCAGTCTCCGCGTGCAGCCGTCGTCGTGTGCAGCTGCCCGACTTCCGCATACTCGGCCCTGCGCGCCGACGTCACCGCTGAGGCTTCTCCATCTCCGCGGCCGTGCGCCTCTGCGAACTGCGACCTCGGCGGGCCCAGGAGAGCACATCATCTCTCCGTGCGTCTAACTCTGTATCAGATGCCATGCGGGAGACGGCATCTAATGCCATGATGCACTAGCAGTCGGCACGTCTGCGCCCACTTTGGAGCTGTCAGAGGAGCTAACACTCCCGCAGCCAATGGTGGCGCTGGCACGGAAGTGGCGCCTAAGGACCTCCTCCGCTGGGACTTCGCCATGACGACAATCTGCATGCACGCCGATACCGGCCCTCGGCCTCCGCGCAGTCAGCCTGTACGTCTTCGGCTCGTCCACGCTAGCCTCCTCTCGGCGCGGCGTCACAATCTTCGCCTCTGGCCGTGGCCTCCGCGCTCGACCTCGACTCTGCTGGCACAGCGAGCTCCCCGGCGAAGTCCTGCTCTCAGTGCGCACGGATGTTGCGCTCGATAAGCTCTTCGCCAAGACTCTTCGCCAAGACCGGCGTGAAGCCCTGGCGGTCAACTGCAACCTGTTTAACCCGACGTCGTCTCTGTCCGCCGCAATCATGAACCACTACAAGCTTCGGGGCAACATCGTTAGCTACGACCTCGGCGGCATGGCCTGCAGCACCGGCCTCATCTCCATTGACCTCGCCAAGGATCCGCTCCAGATGCACTACAACATGTACGTCATGGTGATCAGCATGGAGAACATCACACTCAGCTGCTACTTCGGCAACCATCGCTCCACGCTCTCCGCATCCGGGCAGTGGTCCCCGCGTCGTCGAAGACGGTCTCCAGCCCCCGCTCGCCTCCGCGTCGTCGAAGACGGTCTCCTGCCTCCGCTCGCCTCCGCGCGACCGAGGACTCCGCGCAGACGAGGTCCACCTCTGTCGAAGGCTCCGCATCCGGGCAGTGGTCTCCGCGTCGTCGAAGACGGTCTCCGGCCCCCGCTCGCCTCCGCGTCGTCGAAGACGGTCTCCGGCCTCCGCTCGCCTCCGTGCACCGAGGACTCCGCGCAGACGAGGTCCACCCCTGCCGAAGGCTCCGCATCCGGGCAGTGGTCTCCGCGTCGTCGAAGACGGTCTCTGGCCTCCGCTCGCCTCCGCGCTACCGAAGGCAGGCCCCACGTAGGCACGCACGACTTGCGCGCGAAACGGCGGAAGTGCGGGGCGTAAAGCCAGTGGGCGCCAGCGACGTTGCATGACCGTGCTTCCTGCAGGCGCCCAGCAGTGCACCCCAGATCGCTGAATGCTCTTGGCAGTGGCTGGCGTCAACCATGGACGCATGAGTGAGCGCCAGTTAAATCTGCACTCGGGCGTAGGTAACTCCGTCGAGCTATTCGAAGTCTTTCAAGTCCCCTGGAGCCTCCGTCGACTTCTTCGGAACCTCCGCCGCGTCGGAGTGGTCTTCGCCAAGCCCCCCGAAGTATCCGTCGAGCCCTCCGAAGTCTCCGGCGAGTCCCTGGGTCTCCGCCAATGCCTTCGGAGCTGCCGCCACGATCCGCGTGATCTTCGCCCGCAGCATCCGTGCCGCAGGTTCGCAAGAGAATAGCCACGTTAATTATGCTGCAGGCAAGACAGAAGACCAGAAGACCAGGTGCATGTGTGTGAAGCATATGCGTTCGTCGCGTGAATGCACTAAGGCTACGTTGCAAGCGCTGCATGCATGGCTCATGCATGCGCGTACTGTCTGCCTCCCAGCCGTGTACGCAGCGCGAGCCCTCCGCTCGTCATGAGCTCCGCCCAGACGAAGACCACCTCGGCCGAGGGCTTCGCCCAGACGAAGACTTACTCGGTCGTGGACTCCGCTCCGACAAAGTAACCCTGTGCACCACGTACGGTGGGGAGATACGTAAGTAGCAGTTCCATTCTAAGAGCATTTAATATGGCCATGCTTGCTTCTCCAGTTTTGGCTTGCTCTGGGTTACCGTGGCATCTAATGTTTTTCCCCAGGGTAGCATTCTGAAGTTTTTTCTTGTCGCAAGTCTTCGGCCATTTCTTTCATGCCTCTGTTTTGGTTCTCATTTTGGATTTAAATCGCACGATCGCCTCGAGCGTCGGCGTACTCCACGGAGTATAAATAAGACGTAGCGTCGAGGTCCGCCTCCGCACACGCCACTCCACGGGCTCTAAATAAGACGTAGCGTCGAGGTCCGCCTCCGCACGCACTCCACGGAGTATAAATAAGACGCAGTGGGGGGATACCTCCGCGCGCACTCTACGGAGTATAAATAAGACGTAGCGTTGAGGTCCGCCTCCGCACGCACCTTCACCGCCCGCAACTAGGGCTGGGAAAAAAGCTCGGGCTCGTGAGCCAGTTCGGGCTCCGCTCGGGCTCGTGAAGGCTTGGCTCGAAAAAGCTCGGGGTCTAAACGAGCCGAGCCCGAGCCAGCTCGCGAGCGGCTCGGTTGGCTCGCGAGCCAGATTCCTCCGCCGTTGGAGGGCATCGACGTGGCCACCGCATAAAGCCCGGGATTATGCGAACGGCCGCATGAAGGCACTGCGTGGCTCCTCCTGTTCCCAACGTCTTCCCCCATACAAAGTTGCATTGTGCTTTACAGCTAGCTGGGTGTCCTCCCGATTCCCGAACCTCCCAATCACCACCTTTCTTCCCAAAAAAACCGCACGCCTCTCACGCCGGTCACGCCCAAACCCTGCCTTCTCCTCGTCTCGTCACTGCGCCCCGCGGCCCCTACCGCCTCCGACCGTGGGGCGCTCCTCGCCTTCCGCGCATCCCTATCTCCGCCCTCCTGCGTGGCGCTCTCCTCATGGCGTGGCCCGGTCTCGGAGTCCTGACTCGGCGTCTCGCTCCACCCGCGCACCGCCGCCGCCCCGCCCTCCCGGGCCTCAACCTCACCGGCCCGCTCCCAGCCCCGCCGCTCGCCCTCCTCCGCCGCCTCCAAGCGCTCGACCTCTTCGGAGTTCGCCGCGCGACTGCTGCCCACCTACTTCAAGCACGGCAACTTCTCCAGCTTCATCCGCCAGCTCAACACCTACGTACGTAACGCCGCTCGCTTGCCTCCTCCTCTTGAACCTCGATGCGCGTCGAGTGGTCTCGATCTGGTTATGGGGATATCTGCTCTGGGTAGGCGCGTTCTTGTGGTTGGATTGGTGGGAATTTAATCCTCAAAGTTGCGCAGGTGCGAGGAATTGACTGGGGGCAAAATTTGGCGTCAAAATTTGATCTTGGGGGTGTTTGGTTCAGTGTCGACAGTGATAGGTGCCCATTGTTGGCTCGCGATCCCTCGCGAGCTGGCTCGAGCCGCACCACGAGCCGAACCGAGCCCACAAAAAAGCTTGATATCCTAACCAAACTGAGCCGAACCGAGCCTCCATTCCACCAAGCTTTCACGAGCCGAGCCGAGCCGAGCTCGGCTCAGCTCGTTGCCACCCCTACCCGCAACGTGCGGAGGCTTGCCTCCGCACGCAGTCTACGGACTCTAAATAAGACGTAGCGTCGAGGTCCGCCTCCGCACGCACTCTACGGAGTATAAATAAGACGCGGATGTTGTCCCTGCGCACTCTACTGAGTATAAACAAGACGCGGATGTCCCGCGCACGTGTGGGCGTCGCTCCCGCACGTACTCTCTGGAGTATAAATGGACGTGGTTGAAGTTCCCACGCACTCTACGGAGTATAAATAAGACGCAGATGTTGTCCCTGCGCACTCAACTGAGTATAAACAAGACGCGGATGTCCCGCGCACGTGAGGGAGTCGCTCCCGCACGTACTCTCCGGCGTATAAATAGATGTGGTTGAAGTTCCCACGCACTCTACGGAGTATAAAAATTGCGACATGGCCGAAACACTAGGGAGTGCCTCGCTTTAAGCGGCGCACCACATGAATATCGCGCCCTCGCGCGCGTTGCAGCAGGGAGTGCACCGCGAGTTTTTTAAGGTAGGAGAACGGCGGCTCCGCCTCCCTGCCCCCGCGCGCGTATCGCCCTCGGCCTACGCCGCAAGCGCCCGCTCTCCGCGGCACCGTTTTTGAAGGTAGGGGAACGGCGGCTCCGCCTCCCTGCCTCCGCGCGCGTAGCGTTTTTGGCCTACGCCGCAAGCGCCCGCTCTCCGCGGGCCCTGTTTTGAAGGTAGGGAACGGCGGTATCGCCTCCCTGCCTTGGCATGTGCAGTGCCCTCGACCTACGGCGCAAGCGCCCGCTCTCCACGGGCACCATTTTTTAAGGTAGGGGAACGGCGGCTCCGCCTCCCTGCCTCCGCACGCGTATTGCCCTCGGCCTACGCCGCAAGTGCCCGCTCTCTGCGGGCACCGTTTTTGAAGGTAGGGGAACGGCGGCTCCGCCTCCTTGCCTCCGCGCGCGTAGCGCCTGCTCTCCGCGGGCACCGTTTTTTAAGGTAGGGGAATGGCGGCTCCGCCTCCCTGCCTCCGCGTGCGTATTACCCTCGGCCTATGCCGCAAGCGCCCGTTCTCCGCGGGCACTGTTTTTGAAGGTAGGGGAACGGCGGCTCCGCCTCCCTACCTCCGCGCGCGAATCGCCCTCGGCCTACGCCCCAAGCGCCCGCTCTCCGCGGGCACTGTTTTTGAAGGTAGGGGAACGGCGGCTCCGCCTCCCTACCTCCGCGCGCGTATCGCCCTTGGCCTACGCCGCAAGCGCCTGCTCTCCGCGGGCACTGTTTTTTAAGGTAGGGGAACGGCGGCTGCGCCTCCCTGCCTCCGCGCGCGTATCGCCCTCGGCCTACGCCCCAAGCGCCCGCTCTCCGCGGGCACTGTTTTTGAAGGTAGGGGAACGGCGGCTGCGCCTCCCTGCCTCTGTGCGCGTATCGCCCTCGGCCTACGCCGCAAGCGCCCGCTCTCCGCGGGCACTGTTTTTGATGGTAGGGGAATGACGGCTCCGCCTCCCTGCCTCCGCGCGCGTATCGCCCTCGGCCTACTCCGCTAGTGCCTGCTCTCCGCGGGCACTGTTTTTGAATGTAGGGGAACGGCGGCTTCGCCTCCCTGCCTCCGCGCGCGTATCGCCCTCGGCCTGCGCCGTAAGCGCCCGCTCTCCGCGGGCACTTTTTTTGAAGGTAGGGGAACGGCGGCTTCGCCTCCCTACCTCCGCGCGCGTATCACCCTCGGCCTACCCCGTAAGCGCCCGCTCTCCGCGGGCATTGTTTTTGAAGGTAGAGGAACGGCGGCTCCGCCTCCCTGCCTCCGCGCGCGTATCGCCCTCGGCCTACGCTGTAAGCGCCCGCTCTCCGTGGGCACTCTTTTTGAAGGTAGGGGAACGGCGTCGACCCGGCTTCGGAGCACCGCCCCGCCGTCCGCCTCGTAGGCATCGCCTCGGTGGGACGGCACGACCTCGGCGCTCGACTTCGCCGTCCACCTCGGCATCGCCTCGGCAGGACGGCACGGCTCCAGCGCAGGACTTCGCCGTCCGCCTCGGCATCGCCTCGGCGGGATGGCACGGCTCCGGCGCAGGGCTTCGCCGTCCGCCTTGTAGGCACCGCCTCGACGGGACGCCACGGCTCCGGCGCAGGGCTTCACCGTCCGCCTTGTAGGCACCGCCTCGACGGGACGCCACGGCTCCGGCGCAGGGCTTCACCGTCCACCTTGTAGGCATCGCCTCAGCGGGACGGCACAGCTCCGGCGCAGGACCTCGCTGTCCGCCTTGTAGGCATCGCCTCGGCAGGACGGCACGGCTCCGGCGCAGGACTTCGCCGTCCGCCTGGTAGGCATCGCCTCGGCGGGACGGCACGACCTCGGCGCTCGACTCCACCGTCCGCCTTGTAGGCATCGCCTCGGCGGGACGGCACTGCTCCGGCGCAGGACTTCGCCGTCTGCCTTGTAGGCATTGCCTCGGCGGGACGGCACGGCTTAGGTGCTCGACTTCGCCGTCCGCCTCGTAGGCATAGCCTCGGCGGGACGGCACGGCTTTCAGTGCTCGACTGTGCCCTCTGCCTCGTAGGCAGCGCCTCGGCGGGACGGCACGGGATTCAGCGCAGGAGTTCACTGATTTTTTCGTAGGCATTGTCTCTGGGGTCAACAAACCACCAGTTGCATCGGCTCACTAGTCGGCACCCTTGCGCTTGCTGTCGGGGAACGGGGGGCTGGGATAGTTGATCGCGTTAGCTCGCACATCGGGACCTCAGCGCTTGCTGTCGAGGGAGTACCTGTTGTGGGGGTGGCCCAACCCCCGTGACTGGGCCATGCAACTAGTTCAACATGGGATAGGCCCAATAGTGTAGAGGAATATACCAGTGTAAATATACCAATGTACCCCCATCCTTTGTAAGTACTAAGGGGTAGAATGAGGATTTCTCATTCTACCCCACTCATATATATAAAAACCCCAGGAGGGGCAAAGGGGGGACATCCTCTCATTCTGACCAGCTCTCCCATAGCTCTAGCTCTCTTCTTCCTCCTCTACTAGTCCCCTTCTCTACTGTTTGGTCTGTAGCCACAACACTTATATAATTGATAATTTGCCCCTATTCTTGAAAAATACTCGAGGATACAAGGATATGCTACTGGTAGGATTGAATTGACCGTTTTATATCTCTCTCATTCTTCTACCTCCTAAGTCCTGAAGTTGTGGACCAATCTGTCTCCATACGATCAATTAATCTTAATTGCAGCTTTCTTCACCTAGTAATTCTGGTTTTGGCCTCCTCGTGCGCTCGGGGACCACGCCAGCAACCTCGTGCACCAGAGAACTTCCAGAAAAACCTATTTAAATAGACATTTTATACAAATTTATAAATATAACAAATGAGGTCGAAAAATAATAAATTTTTTGTGAAGCCTTCTGACACAATGTACTTGTTTGTATAATTTTTTCATAATTTTTACCGCTCTGAATGTTTCTTGAAAAATCTCACTTACTACTATAGTAAATGTAATTTTCGAGGGAATTTCAGAGTGGTAAAAATTATGGAAAATTACACAGGTAAGTACATTGTGTTGGGAGGCTCCACAAAAAAATTATTTTTTTCAAGCTTATTTGCTATGTTTAAAAATTATTACAATGTGTCCATTTAAATGATTTTTTCTAAAATTTTGCTATAGTATATAAACACTGTAGCAAGTGTACCTCGCGTGACCCCGGGTGCACTAGGCCACCTCGTGCGCTCTTTGGCCGCACGAGGCTACTAGCGCGGTTTCCAGACGCACGAGGAGCTACGTGGAGAAAGCTACAATTAAAATTAATTAGGCCCTGTTTGTTTCCACTTAAGATTATTATAATCCAGCTTATAATCATAAGTGGAAACAAACAGCCTAGATTATAAGGTAACTTATTATAATCTAATAGCCTAGATTATTGTAATTTAATAAGCTGAAAAAAGGAGCTTATTTCAGCTTATAGATCCACCTTTTATCTTAATGACCATAAAACTTTAGAAATATTACCCACCTTTGCCATTCATATATATCCCCAACGCATCCCAGAAACGCATCCCCTCCCCTCCCAGCGCCTCTCTCCCAGACGCGCCTCCCCTCCCAGCGCATCTCTCCCAGACGCGCCTCCCCTCCCAGCGCATCTCCCAGCGCCTCCCCTCCCAGCGCATCTCTCCCAGCGCCTCTCTACGCCTCCCCTCCCAGCGAATCCCCTCCCAGCGCCTCTCTCTCCCTCCCGTGCGCCTCCTTCCTCTCCTCTTCCCCAAGATGGATCCCCAAGATGGTGATGATGCGGAGGCCGGCCTTGCCCGTGCGCTTGCCTACCGGGATTCCGTTGCGCGAAGCCCCGGGGTCGCTGAGGAAGTCGCTGGGAGGGGCAGCGCCGGCCGGGGCGGCGTCGAGAGGGGACGTGGTGCCGGGAGAGGCCGCGGAGTCGCGGGAGGCCGAGGCGTCGTGGTCGGCGGCCTAGGCGCCGGCGTCGAAGGCCTCGGGGGCGGCGGCCTGGGCATGGGCGGCGACCTCGGGGGCGACGACCTAGGCGTCGGCGGCGGCCTCGATGTGGGCATCGGCCTCGGGGGCGGCGGGCTGGGCACGGGCGCTGCCAGCGCCGGCCTCAGGGGTGGCGGGAGAGGCTGCGGAGTCGCGGGCGGTGGCCTTAGCGGCGGTGGCCTGGGTGCTGGCATCGAAGGCCTCGTGGCCGGCGGCCTGGGCATGGGCGGCAACCTCGGGGGCGACGACCTAGGCGTGGGCGGCGGCCTCGGTGTGGGCATCGGGGGCGGCGGGCTGGGCATCGGGGGCGGCGGCCTCGGTGTGGGCATCGGGGGCGGCGGGCTGGGCATCGGGGGCGCCGGCCTCAAGGGCGGCGTGCTGGGCTTTGGTATGTTTTTGTTTCCCAGGATGCATGTGTAGGTCTGAAGTTATGTTAGAATCTTGTTGGTCCTTTTGCAAGGGTGCAACCTTATGTGCTTGATCATATAGCAACCATACTTGAGCTAAGGATACAGCAAATGTTACTGCTGTTGTATATAATTCATGCTCAAAGTTATCCAATGCTCAAACAAACCAAAATAATACATGCATGCATGACACTCCATAACTTCATTCGGGATAGTGCTTTGAGTGATGAAGAGTTTGACCGGTGTGATCGAGATGAAAACTATATGCCGATGCCTTCCTCTCATGTGGGTTCAAGTCAATTGGGAGATGAAGAGGGGGGCATGAATGCCTTCCATGATAATATTGCTAATGCTTTATTTGCTAGAAGAGAGTAATTTGTTTGTAAAAGCATATTTGTACGAACATATGATCATGGATATTTGAATAATTAAGCTTTTCTACCACTTATGTATTCAAATTCTTATGTTACTAATGTTTTGCAAGTCCAAACTAATAAAAAAACATGTCATAAAAGAATAAATAAGTCACCAAAAAAGGTCAATGGCATTGTTGTCTTTAAACATTCGAATACAGCAATCCATAACTCTGATAATCCAGGCTGCCAAAAACCTGACAGCTTATTTCCCACCAGCTTATTATAATCTAGCTTATATAATCTCCACCTATAAGCTGGATTATAATAATCTTAAGTGAAAATAAATAGGGCCTTAGTCGTATGGGACAAAATTGGTCCACGATTCTAAATCCTCCTCTTCTTTCTCACTGTCTATAGCAGCCATTCCTTCTCTCCTCCCATGGCACCAACACCCATCACCATCGGCTGTGTTTGCCTACGCCACTATCGGTGGTCGTCGGTGCCATCACCGCCACCCATTTTTGCTGCCTTCATTCCCACCAACACCAGACTGAGGAAGAGGATACCACGTCATAGCTCACGTGTTGCCCAGACCCGCTACCATCTTCAACCGGGAGTCAGAAAAATGCCGAATTAAACGCGGCCAAGTTATCTTCCAATTGAAGATGCCTTTTTTCAGCCCAAAAGCCCAGTTGAAGATGGCTTTTAATCGCGAATTGAACGAACTTTTTCACCCGAAATGAGAAATAACTTTTGGCTTTTGTTGAAAATGATATTATAGTGACTAATTTTTTTTCTAAGTCATTTAATTAAAGAAAAATAAAAAAGAGAGAAAATAAAAAAACATTACTATATCTTCATGAACAATGCAAAAGAAAAGAAAAAAAGAAAAAGGAGGGGGGTGGAGCTGCATTAAAATATCAACGTGTTCTAAACAGTTTTAGTTTTCTGAAAGCTAGAAATCAGAAACCAAAAGCTATTTGGAACGGATGGTATGACACACTCTTTTGAAGCAACCACTGGGAGCTCCTGCATTGTATACACTCTTAGAGCACACATAAATAGCTCATTCTTTTCAGCTTACGCCTTCTGATTTATGACTCTCTCAAACAAATAAATAGAACTTCTCCATCTTTTCGAAGAGGCTTATTGAGATAGCATTTTCGAAGCGGTTCATTGGCTTATCGGTGTTCAGTTCATTTGTACAAACGCTCGCTCTAGATATAAGAACCATCGGTCACATTCATAAACCACAAGCTGGAGCGAAAAAGAATATGCCAAAGTTGAAGGGAAAAAAGAGTCATTCTGCTTTGTTTTGCTGTAGTACTTACTCTGAAGATTCCAACCCGTTTTGATCCACTATATTCCTCAGCGTGTTTGGTCGTTGCACCGTCCAGGTTGAAAAAAAAAGCTGATGGGATGTGGGGCTGATGACGCCAAAAACGTTGGCATGTACTAAAAATCGGACATGGAATTTTTTCCCCATGTATCGGACCACCATTGCAATTATTACTTGAAAATGTTAGTGTAGCTCACTGAAAATGTTGCACCGCAGAAAAGTTCGTATGCAAAATCTTGTTGCAACATTTTAAACAAGCGCCAGATGCCTAGTTGCATCGAAACATATTCAATCGAGATCGAATGAAATATGATTCTTTCAGGCAAAAGAGCATGCCGCCTGAATGTTTTGGAGACGACACCGTCGTCTGAATAGTTGAAAACTTCTTCAACACACGAAGGCCAGGTGTTGCCACTGGACATTCCATCTGAATGCTTAGCCTCTTTTAAAGAACAGAGATGGGCAAGCATCTAATTGAAACGAAGATGCATTAGAATACAAACTAGAGGCCATTACCACCAGTTTCCATACAGTTCCCATACAGAACACAGTGTATCTGTGATCTAGTACATTATGGATATCAAACACTACAGTGAGTTCAATCATCAACGACCAACGAAAGGGAACCCTTGAATCCATTCAACAGTGGCTCTGTTCATCTAGCAACAACCATGTAAAGGTTTTCCTCAAGGAAAAGACAAGCAGGATCTTTCCAGTTGCAACTAAGCGGCGACTGGTGTTTCTACTTTGGGGGCATCTTGTACTGTCTTTTGCGATTCCTTTATGTACTTCCACCCACGTTTGTTAACTCCGCTGATTCTTATTGGAGCATCTGCCGCTTGCACATCTGGAAGAGAATCAGATTAGAGAACTAAGAAGAGAAATCTTGGGAATATAATCCTGACATCTAAGAAGAGAAATCTTGGGAATATAATCCTGACATCGGATAACTTATCCAGCTTTTTCTAAAAAACAATTATGTGATGTAAACTATGTATGTTTTCTGTGTTTGAGAGCCAGAGTATGCCTTTTGATTCAGTAAGTGTTAGCAGTGACAGGTTTCAACATTTCGCTTCCTAACAGTTTTGTCTGGGGCCAGTCAACAGTAACCAGGTTGTGAGTGGTGACAAACAGCAACACGGTAAACTTGATAAAAAAAGCAGTCAAAACCACCTGCTTTCTACCATGGACTCATGGTCTCAGAACTCAGATGCTTGAAAATAAATAGTTGGGGCAACATACAACCGAAAGTTTCAGAGCACAGAACAGAAAGCAGAGAAAACTACTATTTGGAGAGACAAATCATCTGTCCATCTAATGTATTCTAAAAGCTGTATGTGTAGAATTTTTCATGTTATGGAAAAAGAGAAGCTAACACATAATAGTTTCATAATATTTGGGAGTGAAAAAAGAAAACATCTAAGATGTTGTACGAATCATATCCATGGATTCAAATACTGTAGATGGGTTCATAAAAGATTACCACATTAGTTGTCACAGGCAAGAAATGGAATTTAAGTTTAGTTACACTCAAATCAACAGAGATTCGAGATTATGAGACTCATATACTTATATACAATTATCAATGCCTCAAGAGATCTTAAAGTCATAAATAGATATATTACTGAAACCGAGTGCATCAGGAAAAATTACCAATTGGCTGGCCTACCCCACCATGTCAATTTGGTGTTGATGTTCAAGCTGGCATTAATTGTTATTTGTACAACCATTAAAGCTTGATCAACTGTTGTGTGCACTGATAGGTATCTTATTACACTTGCTATTTGCTAATGCCGTGTATTTCTTCTCTCTACTTCCTGTTGGATAAGACCTCACAGTGTCCCCAGAAAATGTATCATATATGCTCTTAACTGCTACTGTGGCATTCCTTATGGTTTTGCAATTGCGTACGACTATCTACAAAATTCAGCTAAGTAATGCTCAGGAAAAAGGAATGGAAAGAAAGTCTAAATACAACTAAAACTTACACTGATGAACGATTCCTGCAAAAGCTAAGGATTAGTAGTTCTTTTTCATAATTGATTACAATTGATTTCGAAAAATACTAAATACAACTAAAACTTACACTGATGAACGATTCCTGCAAAAGCTAAGGATTAGTAGTTCTTTTTCACAATTGATTTCGAAAAATAATGGGTTCGGTGTTTTTTTCGTACCAAACCTCAAAACCTAAAAAGTGCAGGTCCTCTTTCATATTTGCTTTGAGCAAGTGGGTAAAAAATTAACTATTACCTTACCTAAAGACATTCTGTTGTGAAATTCATTAGCCAAGATGGAAATACACCATTACGACAAAGTTATCCCGAATCAGAATCATAAGGCATAATCAAGTTATTTTGAGGAATAGTATTAAAAAAATATTTTGAGTATGACAAGCTGCAAAACAGAAATCAGAGATTAGCATAAGTAATCTTCCGTGGCACATTCATGTTGTACTAAACTACACACGCCCTATCAGTTGTCATACACACTCCACAAATCCACTGACAAGCATCAATGGACATTATAATAAGTTAATAATAACATCTTACAATGGGGTATTGCCAAATTAGGAAGAAAGCAGGAGAGATTGAACACTAACCGGCCTTGTACCGAATCCCCCACGCCTTCCCGTGCCGACCATCCTGCATTACACAAATCACAAAAAATCACAACAACGCAATAGAAATGAAAAGGAAAAGATTCAGTGCAAACGAGCAGGGAGAGGGAAGTAGGGTGATGGGTAAACCTTGTAGAGGTTGATCTTGGTGATCTGGTAGGAGACGTCGCGCCAGGTGGTCTTGGCGACCTTGTAGCCGACGCCCCACCGCGGCAGGAACTGCACCACGTCGAACAGGTTCTTCTTCTTCCTCCTCTTCGCCGCCGCCGCCGCCGCCTCCCCCTCCGCGGACGCCGCTGGCCCGGCGCTGGTGCTCAGGGCCCTCTGCGCTGTCGGCGGCGCGAGCCCGAGGGACCGCCGGAGCGGGCCCATCGCCCTCTGCGCCATGGTCATCAGGAGCCGACGTGGGTCGATGGGATCTCGTGAGGCCGCAACTAGAGTATGCGGAGGAGGCGAGCTCCGGCGAGTGGACGGGAGAGGCAGCGGCGGGAGGCGGGGGCTAGGGTTCTGCGTGTCGTGTGCGGAGGCGGGCACCGAGAGGAGAGGTGGGCTTGGAATAGATCTGGCCATCTGGGCCGCTCACTGCACGATCGTTTGGACGGACGGTAGCAAATCTATTTTTGATTTTGTTCTTCTTTTCTCTCTTGATTTTGCACAATTGTACTTTGTGCCATCCTCGATGAATAGGCTTTTAATATAGCAGAATTTTACGAATCGAAATTTAGAAACTTCATCGAGTGCAGAAAATTCTTTTTTTAACTGAGTGCAGTATTTTTTCAATTCAAGTGATGTTTTGCAATGGTATGGAGCAATTCACCCCATTTGAAATTATAAAGGAATGATGAGAATGCAGAAGTATTGCAGGAAAAGAATGTTTCCTTTAAAATTATTATATAGTCTCTCTATGTTTAGGATGGTCCCTAAATTTGAGAGATTGCAAAATTTGAAATTTTAGAAACACTCTAAAAGTCTATGTTAGTATTCTTAAACATAAGGAACGTTTTTGTTGAGTGAGGCGTGTTTTGACAATGCGGTGATTGTTGATCACGATAATCTTATTTGGTAGAACTGCTTTCAAAGTATTTTAGTGTTTGATTATTTGTTTTTCTTCTTTATTTTTAAACCACGATACAATCATAGATATTTACTTTCCAAATAACAGAAGATACTGGAACAGTTTAGAAAAGAAAAAATATAACTTGGGCAAATATGAAAGGATAAACATATTTTTCTGTGATTATAAGGAAGATATGTATATACACACACACGTGAGTATGCCTCTTTTAGCATATACCTAGATAAATTGGGATCGATGATAAATCTACCCCACATAAAATTCCTATTGAAGCACATTCACATGTGCGTAAAAAATAGCCACTAGGATTTGAACCGTAGTGGTGGAGTCATAAACCCACAACTCCACCACCTCACTAAGTGGCTCTCAAAGATAAGCATAATTTGTTAAATTTAAATCTGATTTTCCTGTTCTAATTTACCAAATAGGGTACTAGATTTTTCACATCCACTCTTCCATAACAACTTTGGAACATAAGCATGGCACAACAACCGTAAATTAGCACCTCAGGTATAATCAGATTGAGAGAAACGTTACGGCTAAAATTCTACAAAGGGTGCATAATTGCAGCGTATCACTTGCTATTTTGCAGTGTAATACACTCATATAGCTCATTTCAACCAGACGGGCAAAAGGAAACCGGTGAGCCGGTTGGAGTTACGCGAGATGTGCTCTTCTGGGACAATTTAAGCTGCTTTGATACCCTTTTACGGACAGGCAAATATATAATGACAAAATGGGCTAATGAATTTGAGAAATATACTATGGAACGTTAAGTGGAAAACGTTTGAGGGCCATGCAAAGATAACACAACAGACCCACAATCAGAACAGCGCTAACCTATTCTATACACAGCCAAATGTGGCACAATGCTATGGCCTAACTATTGCACAATGCTATGGCCTAACTATTTGCTCTACCTTTTCTTTTCTCTTGGCTACACTAGTGCCTTCTTCCAGGCATTCTTCAATTACAAGTGCATTAATTAAAACTATATGCTAATATAAATAAATTAAAAGAAAACATGCATATATCACGGCTTCCGGAGGGCTGATGCGGCTCCCATTATTACTGCCATTACAATTCCCAGGCCAGCACCAAGTGATGCACCTACAGCAGCAGCTGTAACAGACCCATCTCTTTTCTGGGGCTTCTGCTTCGCTTGCAAAGATGCCGCCCTCTCTCTCGCCAGCTCCAGCGACAATCTCCCACGAGCAAGCTCCTGTCCAAGCAATGTTCAGAGTTACAGCTACAAATAAATACACATAATGCACCTTAGAGTGCGATCATGATCTTTATTGTATACTCACAATCTGCCAAAAACACAGATCATGGAAAGCTCCCTTCTATTGGATTTCCAACCTACAACTAGTGGAAGCGTGTCCCATGCAACCAATCAGGCCAATGAACTATTAGATTCTCATGGAACAGCCAATTTGCTGCTAGGCAAAATTTCAAGGCTTGAGCCTTGAGGCAAACTAGATACATTTTGTGTCGCATACACCTCACTGTGAAGTCCAAACAATTTGGAAAGGTCCTTGTTCATACATGGAATTATGCTCTCCTTTCCCCATTTCTCCTAAAAATGAACATGAAAGGACAAAAGAAAAGTACCTCAAAAGCTGATTCTTCATTACTGAGAATTACTCGGTGCACAAGTTGACGAAGGGCAGTAACACCCTCCACATGCATAACAATGTCCTTCCTCTGAAATGTTGACAGTGCAAAGTTCACTGGATGAAAAGCAGTTCTGTGTGAAGGATCCTTGTTCCCCAAATTGCCACTGGTTGAACTGATGGGGCTATTTGTAGCACTTGGCATTAGAAATGGGGAAGAGTTAACAAGTTTGGTCATATCAGGAGAAGCTTGATATGCTTCCATAGCCGAACTGATCAATGTGTTCTGTTCATGCGCGCTGACAGAGAATTTGTTGGTTATTGCAAGAATCCAAGGAACACCAACAGCCTTGGCTTCATCCAAGAGAAGTGAAAGAGCTGGCTGAGGTCGAGAGCTGTTAGACTGGTAATACTGCGGAATTCGATGTGCTAGGTTATGCACAACAATAATTAGGTCAGTCTTCCTGCTGAGATCATGTATTCCTAACTGCAATTCTTCTTTGAACCGCCTAACCTCTAAAGGTAGCTCCTGTTAGAACAACAGTTTATAATGAGAACTTTCAGGGGTTCAATAATCAGGATATAGAAGGTAGGTAACTACCGTGATCTCTACTCTCCATATATGATGGGAGGAGTTCACTGGATAAGAACTAGGAACAAATTACTTAAGAAGTTGAAATTGACTTACTAGGGTGATTGCTCTTACAAAAGCATAAGCTTGTCTGACCATTGACTGGAATTAGTACCAGGTGCAACAATTGTTTTACATAAACTAGAAGATAAGAATTTTCCATTGCACCATAAAACCAACAGTTAACAACACCTACCAGTCGCGTGTTTCAGAACTAATCCAAGGTATTACAACTCTAAGGAAGGGACCAAACATATGGATAAACACTGGTTATAAGAGCAAAATAGTTCTAAACATTGAGGGATACAGAAAAAAATGGAACACAGTTTATTTTCCCAGACACTGTTTTCTGGTTCACGCAGCTGTCCTTTTTATTTTACATAGTTATTACCCTGTTTGTAGTATTGCTTTGAATGCTGCAATGCGGCCATCAATTATGTAGAGGAGAATACTGTTGCAGTTGTAAACTTCTGGTAGCATATAAATTCTTCACACACTAACTCAAATCAAGTCCCACCATGTTATAAATGACTAACTCAAATCAAGTCCCACCATGTTATAAATAACTAAAATCATGCCACATGTTAGGTGGTGATCGGTTCGGCTGAAAGCCTCATGGCTTATGGCTGAAAACACTGTAGCTGGCTGAAAAAAGCACTGTAGATGACAGAGGCTTATTTACCATAATTAAATTTAAAAAAAATTAAAAATAGAAAAAACATATTAGCCCATCACGTATAATGTAAACAAATACGAGGAAAAAAAGAACCGGTAAAAAAACTAAAAAAAAGCCAAAAATTCAGAAAAAGTCGAAATTTATGAATAGCGCAAAAATAAGCTGAAGCCAAAAGCTGAAGCCATATTGATCAGGGCCTTAATGCTGCATTCTTAACAGCACATAAATAATGTAAAATTCAAGGCAAAAGAAAACAGTGCAGTATGAGCATTTTGTTTCAGCAATCATGAATTGGGAAGTGCACTTGCTAGAATTGCAGTCTCATATGGTAATGTAAAATAATTAAAGTATAAATGTGTAACACTAAGCCGGCCACTGTTCTTAAGCAAAAGCATTTCCCTTTTAGTTTTTTTTGTAAAAATTGTTGGTAGCCTAGCGGGTTGGCCTGGTTGACAAATATATTTATGTCTGAATTCTGAAGAGCTCAGAGCCTGGTTGGCAAGTATGTTTAATTGCGAACTCTGAAGAGCTCACTCATGTCTTTTTTCTAGGTAAAGTAGCCATTGGGATTATATCTATCAGACAATCCACCATACTACTCCCTCCATTCTCAAATAGATGCCGTCCTATGATGCGTGCAGTCAACCTTTTAAGACTTTGACCGCTGATATACATAAAATATCTAGACTTGTCAAATAGAAATGGTATTAATAGATTTGTCATCGAAATACTTCCACATCATTAGATTTTTAACAATTTTTGTTGATATATAATTAGAAGAAGTAATGGTCAAAAGTGTGTATTGGAGACTATATCGATGAAAAGAAGTAAAAGAGAAATGGACTAATGGAGGTAGTTAGTTGTGCAAGTGCATATCACAGTTGCATCCACAAAAAAGTGAGAGAAAGTCCTATCATATTATTTCACAAACATTATAAGTATTCACTGACAGGTGATAAAATTATCGTTAAAATTAAGAAAGAGGTTAAGTTAGACTTTTCTTGGGATATTTTATTTTCCATCATAAACCATAGATGGACCAAGTGAAGTCCCATATCATACGGTATGAGGAGGAAAAGGCAAAGATTACCTACATTTTATGTGTAAAAGTTCGGGGCGGGGTGAAAAATTGCAGGCTAAAACAGTTGAGCAGATAACAAAAAAATAACTGTACCTGCAAGTTCACTGTTGTTGAATCTAAGTAGCACAATCCATTCGATACTCCCTTGCCATGCAAATCTACATGTATGCACTGAAGAACAGCATTGCTCCTTTCTTTAACTTGTCCAAGCATTGCTTTTAGCAAGGAAGTTTTACCTGCCCCCTACATGCATAATACATCTCCAGTTTAGTATTTGCATGGAGCATAAGAAAATAATCAACCCAAAGATATAGAGGTACCTCTAGTCCAAGCAATCGCACCCTCCGTGTCCTAACAAAGACCTCTTTACATATGGTTACAAAATCACTTGTACCATATATAAGAAATTCGTTCAAACCCTTGCAACAACCTTTATCTTCAAACAATGATTCAAATCCAAAATCCAGATTTGAATCAGCACCTGTGACCACAGGAACCATAAAATCCTCACGAGTGTAATTTGGAGGCTGCTTTAATGGATGGCCAACTAGAATCCGCATTTTTTGCAATGTAGGTTGCACTTCCTGGTCTAATGAATACGAAGTAGCCGATGGTAAAGTTTCAATAACCGTTGAATACCTGTGTATGGGTACTTTCAATTAAAGAATGAAATGCCAACAAATATAGCACTCAGAACTTTGCAAGCCCTAAGTACAACCAGGAGAGCATAGCACATTTCACGCGGTAACCTATTCATCAAGTACAACATGCAAAAATAGAAAATGTTTTACAAGAGAAAATGTACTAGCTGGACTTCTCCAATGCAAACCTTATTTATGCAACAACCAAAAGTATATGACTTGCAGCCAATGTTCAGGATATATGGGTTCACAAAAAAAAGCTCTCTAATATTAACTTCAGATTGATATCATATGTGTTTAAATAAGCTCTCCAATATTAACTTCAGATTCATATCATATGTGTTTAAAGATAGCACATGTATTTTCCAAAGGGGACGTCTGTATGCTGAAAGTCATACCAAACTAAGAAGTCTAAAAAAGTTGAATGAACTACTGTCATATCTTGGATAGACCTAATTGGTTAAATGCGTCAAACCAACTTGACAAGTTACTGGTGTTTAATAGTTTCTACATTCAGCTACAACATGAATTAATATATCGTTTATGTGATATTATAACCAAAGGTTACTTTTTTTACTGGCTGAGGTTACTTTCGGATGCTAAATGTTATATACACTTTTTAATTTGTGTTGAGTACCATAAATTATGGAGTAGCTCTTGTCATATGGGATATGGCTGGTTTATTAGGCGCAAAATGTGGCTAATTGTGTTTACACTTTACAAATGTGCCAATTTATTAGGAAAAGTAACAAAACAACAAAAATGTGAATATAATGTTTGACTGAATTCTTATCTTTCCTTCCTTTCTCATACGTATTATATAGATTTTGCCACATTAGCATATATTGGCATACTGTAGTTTATTTGAATGCCAGTTTCCCAAAATTTACATATAGATTATTATGACTGTTATATTCCTGATGAGCTAAAGAATGGTGTATCATAGAATGTAAAACAAAATGATTCTACAAAAAAAGTGAAGAAAATATTATATTACAGAGCTAACAAGTCTACAATGCTTTATATAAAGTCAATTTTGTTAAACTTTACCATCAAACTTGTAAAAATCTCGCACAAACTAAAGCATACCAGTTTCCATTTATCTGAGCCTGGAAAAGACTGCACAGATGCAGGCCATGTCCTATTATATCAACTTTCAGTGGTTCAGCACTTTTACCACCAGGGAGGCCATTCCATCCGAGAGGAAGAATAGAAGTGGCCGTTCGAATAGCAGGTGGCTCCACGATATGACCAAGTTCAACAGAATCAGCGGCTGTTAGACCAAGTAGTTCTTGTAGATGTGAAAATTGTGGTAATTGCTCAATACCCGTAAAAAGGGGAGCATTTGCACACATGCACATATCATATATTCTGCATAAAGAGGGCAATAACTTTTAGTGGTGAGTGGTATCTTGATTGCAACAGAACCTGATCGAAAATATAAAAGAAAATGCTTCCATACTCCACCAGAAATTCAGATAAAAAAAGAAAGCCCAAAGAGAGCATAATATGAAAAGGCAAACAATTTTTTTTTCTCGAACGACGCAGGAGAGCTGCGTTGTCATATCATTAAGGAAGAACAAAAGTACAAAAGGCTGGGTAAAAGAAACCCAGCCTAAGAACAAACTCACACCACCACACTCCAGAACCTAAATCTAAATTGCTAGAGTTAACGACCAAGAGAGAAAACAACTCCAAGCTTAGATGCCCCTGCCATACACCAGATACTGCACTCATCCTTAATGGTCTGAAGCAACCTGTGGACATTAGGTAGAGAACCTTCAAACACACAAGAATTCCGATGCTTCCAAACCTCCCAGGCCACTAGGATGATAAGGGAATTTAGTCCCTTACGCAAGTCCTTAGGCACTCCCTTGATGGTCTTGATCCACCAGCTAGAGAAACGAGAGGAAGTCGTTGGAGGCGTTGCAGCAGTCAGATGAAGATGTTGGAAAATCAATGTCCAAAGTTGCCGCGTGAAGACAGGCAAGAAGAACGTGCTGGATGGTCTCCTCCGCCTGATCACAAAAGGGACAAGCAGTTGGGTGAGGCAGACCACGTTTTGCAAGGCGGTCCGCCGTCCAGCACCGATTGTTGATAGCTAGCCAAATGAAAAATTTGCAACGCAGCGGGGCCCACGACTTCCAAAGCCGCCTCCAGGGAGCAAATTTGATAGTCCCCACAAAGAATGCCGCATAAGCTGATTTACTGCTATAATCTCCCGAAGCTGTCAGCTTCCAGCGGTGTTGGTCCTGAACATCTTGCTGAAGAATCATACCATCCACTAGGTCCCAAAGAAAAAGATATTCCACCAACACCTGTACAGTAAGAGCCCCCTCGATGTCAAATACCCAGCTATGGTTATGTAAAGCTTGAGCAACTGTTCGGCTTTTGACAATTCGTTTTGGAACCTTTTTGAACAGGTTCGGGGCAATCTCAGCGATGGTCTTACCATTCAGCCATCGGTCAGACCAAAAGCAAGTGGATTCCCCATCTCCAACTATAGTTTCTACTGCCATATTAAAGAAAGCTTGAGCAATTGGAGGCACTTGAATTGGAAGACCAGCCCAAGGTCTAGCAGGGTCAGATTTTTGAGCCCATAACCACCGAATCCTTAGTGCCCAACCAAGCTTTTCCAGATTGTGAATTCCCAGACCTCCATATTCAAAAGGCCTTTGCACCCGCTCCCAAGAAACGAGACAATTAACCCCATTCGCCTGTTCTTGACCTCTCCAAAGGAAACCTCGGCGTTTCTTATCAATGGTTGTAATTGAAGAATAAGTCCCTGTACTGTGGTCTTTGTGGGGCTGTGGTAGCTTTTGTTTTTGACTGCTTTAGGACAGCATCTAGGATAGCATCTTAGCATATGCTTGGCTGGTTCTCAGCCTATAAATATGTATCTCCAACCCCTTAGGTTGGCATGGCATTGTGTGAGCAATAAACAAAGAAGAAAATTGCCCCATCTCCTAGTGTCATCCTCTCCATGAGAGTAAGGATCTTGCTATCACCAACAGCAAGACTCCAGCGAGTAACAAGTGGTATCAGAGCCTTAGTATCCTGTAGCCTGAGCATCTCCTGCTCATCTCCTTCTCCGGCCTCACAGCAGCCCCAGCCGGTAGCAGCAGCAGCTCCGGCTGTCCCCGCTCACTCCTCTCCGGAGACGGGCAGCAGCTCGCAGCAGCTCGTCAGAAGCAGCCCTCTCTCCACGCAACAGCCCCCCAGTAGCGCGCCATGTCCGCAGGGCAGTCTCAGCGCTCGGTCGCCTCGAGCATGCGGCGTCAGCAGACGGCCGAGCTCGTCGCTGCAGAGCAGCGCGAGCGAGCGGCGGCAGAGACCGCTGCGGCGGCGGAAAGGGCGTCAAGGCTGGCAGCGGCGGAGCTGGCAGCAGCCAGGGCGGAGGTGGAAGCAGCGGCGGCAGCAGATGCTGCGCGTGCGGCAGCAGCAGAGGTCAAGGCTCTGCGCGGCAGCAACAGCAGCTCCGGCTCTGTTGATGACAGCGCCGACGCGGACCCTCAGCTGCTGGAGAGGGAGGCAGCGCAAGGGCGAACGGCGCAGTGGGCAGCCGCCCACGCCCACGAGCGCGGCGGCAGCCCAGACAGGCGCGGACGCGCCGGTGGCGCTCCTGGAGGAGGCGCGCACGGCGGTGGCGCTCCTGGAGGAGGCATGCACGGCGGCGGCGTACGGGTCGACGGAGAGCGCGGCCTTCACAGGCAACGCGGCTCTCTCTCCCCGGTTCGGTACCATGGTCACCACGAGTACCAGGCTGTCGTCAGGGACGTCGGCCCCGGCGGCGGGTGGCCTACCCTCACCAAGACCAACTATGTCGAGTGGTCTGCGGTGATGAGGGTAAGGCTCCAGGTGCGGCATATGTGGGATGCAGTCCGGTACGGCGACGTCGACTACGACCAGGATCGACGGGCGCTGGATGCTCTCATCGCTGCAGTCCCGCCCGAGATGCAGTTCTCGCTTACCAGCAAGCGGACTGCCAAAGAGGCTTGGGACGCCATCGCTGCAGCACGCATCGGCAGCGACCGCGCCCGCAAGTCTACACTGCAGGCACTACGCACGGAGTGGGAGAACCTGGCCTTCAAGCCAGGTGAAGACGTTGATGACTTTGCTCTCCGTCTCAACACTCTGTTGCAGAAGTTGGTGCAGTTCGGTGACGACACCTACGGCGAGGAGAGAGCTGTGGAGAAGCTCTTCCGCTGCGTCCCCGAGAAGTACAAGCAGATGGCTCGCTCGATCGGGTCTCTGCTGGACCTCTCCACGATGACCATCGAGGAGGCGTTGGGTCGCCTCAAGGTCGTCGACATCGATGAGCCACAGAGCCTCTCGGGACCCGTCACCATTGGCGGGAAGCTCCTTCTCACTCGGGAGCAGTGGGCTGCCGGCCAAGGTGACAGGAAGAAGGGGGAGCCTTCTTCCACGACAGGCGGCCGCAAGCATGGCAAGCGCGGCAAGCCGCGCAAAGACGCCCAAGCAGGGGCGCGAGGAGGCGCCCAGGGCGGCGATGCTGGCAAGCAAAAGCCGGCACGAGACGACTCTTGCCACAACTGCGGCAAGCTTGGTCATTGGGCCAAGGAGTGTCGACAGCCACGACGCGGCCAGGCCCACGTCGCACAAGCGGAGGAGGAGCAGCAGCCGGTCCTGTTCATTGCTCATGCGAGCATCGAACTACCTCCAGCGGCACCGGCCGCAGTGGCTCTCCTCCACCTTGACGAGCCCAAAGCACACGCCCTCCTCGGCGACAGTCCCGGCAAGGACAAGACCGACGGGTGGTGCCTCGACACCGGCGCCACCCACCACATGACCGGGCGGCGGGAGTTCTTCTCCGAGCTCGACTCAGGCGTTCGAGGCACCGTCAAGTTTGGCGATGCCTCCGCCGTGGAGATCAAGGGCGTCGGCTCTGTCGTCTTAGTCGCCAAGACTGGCGAGCACCGGCTGCTCACCGGCGTCTACTACATCCCCGATCTGCGGAACTCCATCATCAGCTTGGGACAGCTGGATGAGAACGGCTCGCGTGTCGAGATCGAGCACGGGGTGCTGCGGATTTGGGATCTTCGACGCCGCCTTCTTGCCAAGGTAACCAGAGGCGCAAATCGACTCTACACTCTTCACGTGCAGGTGGCACAACCCCTCTGTCTCGCAGCTCGTCGGGACGACGAGGCGTGGCAGTGGCACGAGCGCTTTGGGCACCTTCACTTCGAGGCCCTGAAGCGGCTCAGTGCCACAGAAATGGTGCGAGGCCTGCCGTGCCTTGACCATGTGGAGCAGCTCTGCGACGTCTGCGTGTTGACGAAGCAGAGGCGACTCCCCTTTCCCCAGCAGGCGAGTTTCCGAGCCAAGGAGAGGCTCGAGCTCGTGCACGGGGACTTGTGTGGTCCGGTGACACCGGCCACACCGGGAGGACGACGCTACTTCCTGCTGCTCGTCGACGACCTCTCCCGCTACATGTGGGTGATGGTCCTCGGCAGCAAGGGAGAGGCTGCGGACGCCATCAGGCGCACGCAGGCTGCTGCGGAGGCGGAGTGCGGCCGCAAGCTACGCGTGCTGCGCACAGACAACGGCGGCGAATTCACGGCGGCTGAATTCGCGTCGTACTGCGCTGATGAGGGCATTCAGCGCCACTACTCCGCGCCGTACAGCCCGCAGCAGAACGGCGTCGTCGAGCGGCGCAACCAGACGGTTGTGGGGATGGCTCGGGCCCTCCTCAAGCAGAGGGGGATGCCGGCTGTCTTCTGGGGAGAGGCGGTGGTGACGGCCGTCTACATCCTCAACCGCTCACCTACCAAGGCGCTCGACGGCAGGACGCCGTACGAGGCTTGGCATGGGCGCAAGCCGGCGGTCTCCCACTTGCGGGTCTTCGGCTCCCTCGCGTTCGCCAAGGAGCTTGGCCACATCAGCAAGCTCGACGACAGGAGCACTCCGGGAGTGTTCATCGGCTACGCGGAGGGCTCGAAGGCCTACCGCATCCTCGACCCTGTCACACAGCGCGTCCGCATCTCGCGTGACGTTGTGTTCGACGAAGGGCGAGGCTGGACGTGGGACAAGGCGGTGGACGACGGTTCGGCCTCGACTCTCAGGGACTTTGTTGTCGACTACGTCCACTTCGAGAGAGCCGGGGGAGCTAGCAGCTCGTCTTCACCGAGCTCGTCCACCTCGACACCTTGCTCGCCATCAGCTCTGGCGAGTGCTCCACCACCTTCGGCACCGGCTCACCACTCTCCTGCACCGGCGGCCACACCACCGGAATCGGCCCCAACAGCTTTGGTCCACAACGAGCAGCGCACGGTGGAGTTCGCTACTCCGTTGTCTCACGACGAGGATCGCGTCGACGCCTACCACGACGACGAGCCTCTGCGCTATCGTACCATGGACAACATCCTCGGCGAGCTGCCGGTCCCTGGACTGGCGCAGCGTGACTTCGAGGCGGAGCTGCACTTGGCGTGCGACGACGGCGAGCCCCGCTCCTTCGCTAAGGCGGAGGGAGACGCGGCGTGGCGTGTCGCGATGAAGCAGGAGATGGACGCCGTCGAGCAGAACCGGACGTGGGAGCTGGCGGATCTTCCTGCCGGTCACCGCGCGATCACCCTTAAGTGGGTGTTCAAGCTGAAGCGGGATGAAGCCGGCGCCATCGTCAAGCACAAGGCTCGCTTGGTGGCACGAGGCTTCGTGCAGCAGGAGGGGGTTGACTTCGATGACGCCTTCGCACCTGTCGCACGGATGGAGTCCGTGCGACTCCTCCTTGCGCTAGCTGCCCAGGAAGGCTGGCGTGTTCATCACATGGATGTCAAGTCGGCATTTCTTAATGGCGACTTGAAGGAGGAGGTCTACGTGCATCAGCCGCCGGGATTTGCGATCCCCGGCAAGGAGGGCAAGGTGCTCCGCCTGCGCAAGGCCCTCTATGGCTTGCGACAGGCACTGAGGGCGTGGAACGCCAAGTTGGACTCCATGCTGAAAGGGATGGGCTTCGAGCAAAGTCCGCACGAGGCGGCCATCTACCGGCGGGGCAGTGGAGAAAATGCCCTGCTGGTGGGTGTCTACGTCGACGACTTGGTGATCACTGGCATCAAGGATGCAGAGGTGGCGGCATTCAAGGAAGAGATGAAGGCCACCTTCCAGATGAGTGACCTGGGGCCTCTCTCCTTCTACTTAGGGATCGAGGTGCACCAGGATGATTCCGGGATCACGCTTCGACAGACCGCCTACGCCAAGCGCGTCGTTGAGCTAGCTGGGCTCACCGACTGCAACCCAGCTCTCACTCCGATGGAGGAGAGGCTGAAGCTGAGCCGTGACAGCACGACGGAGGAGGTGGACGCTACGCAGTACCGGCGTCTTGTGGGGAGCCTTCGCTACCTCGCCCACACACGACCGGACTTGGCATTCTCCGTCGGCTACGTTAGTCGGTTCATGCAACGACCGACGACGGAGCATCAGCAGGCTGTGAAGAGGATCATCCGCTACGTTGCGGGGACTCTCGACCACGGCCTCCATTACCCGAGGTGTCCCGGCGCGGCACACTTCGTCGGGTACAGCGACAGTGACCACGCGGGCGACATCGACACCAGCAAGAGCACAAGCGGGATTCTCTTCTTCCTCGGCAAGTGTCTCGTTCACTGGCAGTCGGCCAAGCAGCAGGTGGTGGCCCTGTCCAGCTGTGAGGCCGAGTACATAGCGGCTTCCACCGCTTCGACTCAGGCACTCTGGCTCGCTCGACTGCTTGGTGATCTCCTTGGCAGGGACACTGAAGCAGTGGAGCTCAGGGTGGACAGCAAGTCCGCCCTAGCCCTGGCAAAGAACCCCGTTTTTCATGAACGGAGCAAGCACATCCGGGTGAAGTATCATTTCATCCGAGGCTGCTTGGATGAAGGAAGCATCAAGGCAAGCTACATCAACACCACGGATCAGCTTGCGGATCTGCTCACCAAGCCTCTTGGAAGGATCAAGTTCCTTGAGCTCTGCTCCAAGATCAGGATGGTTCAACCCTCCCACAAGACGACGCACAAGACTTAGGGGGAGAATGATGAATAAGTCCCTGTACTGTGGTCTTTGTAGGGCTGTGGTAGCTTTTGTTTTTGACTGCTTTAGGACAGCATCTGCTTTTAGGACAGCATCTGCTTTTGCTTTAGGACATCATCTGCTTTTAGGACAGCATCTGCTTTTAGGACAGCATATTGACCGCTTTAGGACAGCATCTAGGATAGCATCTTAGCATATGCTTGGCTGGTTCTCAGCCTATAAATATGTATCTCCAACCCCTCAGGTTGGCATGGCATTGTGTGAGCAATAAACAAAGAAGAAAATTGCCCCATCTCCTAGTGTCATCCTCTCCATGAGAGTAAGGATCTTGCTATCACCAACAGCAAGACTCCAGCGAGTAACAGTAATTACCCATTTCGGGAGATCGAGGCTGATCATACTATAGATGGGAGTAGCGGTCATGACCACTCTGACCATCACCAGACGACCAGCCCTATTCATAAGTGATGCCTTCCAACCTGGCAGGTGATCAGCAATCTTGTCAATTAGGGGCAGAAGATCAGCCTTTCTAGGTTTACGGATTGTAAGAGGAAGTCCAAGATAAGTGCACGGGAAGTCCTTGATTGCACAAGACAGAGAATCTGAAGTACGTTGCAGATCTTCATCATTACAATGGATAGGGACTGCTGCACTCTTAGCAAGATTAGTTTTGAGGCCCGAAGCATGCCCAAACAAGTCAAGGAGAAGCTTGCAGGTCTGAAGATCAAAGCAAGAAGGTCTCAAGAAAATCACTGCATCATCAGCATAGAAGGGATACCCGATGGCAAACATTCTGAACAGCAAGAGGTTGAAGAAGATGTTCGCTGACTGCAAACTTGATCAAAGAATTCAGAACATCCATTACCAAGATAAACAACATTGGCGAGAGCGGGTCACCCTGACGAAGGCCTCGGTGATGCACAATAGAGTCACCAGGGATCCCATTCAGCAAAACCCGGGTAGAAGAGGTGGACAGGATTAGGCATAAGAGGTTACACCACCGATGTCCAAAACCCAGGTGCTGAAGAACTTCCAATAAAAAAGGCCAAGAGACCGAGTCAAAAGCTTTAGAGATATCCAATTTAAGCAGAATGTGGGCCTCCTTCTTTCTGTGCAAAGCCTTCAACAACTGTTGCACGAAAAGAAAATTATCATGGATGTTCCTTCCACGAATAAAGGCACTTTGATTAGCCGGGACCAAACTGGGCAACAGAGGAGCAAGTCGGTTAGCCAAGATTTTTGTCACTAGCTTCGCGAAGCTATGGATTAGGCTAATAGGCCTATAATCTTTGACCATCAGCGCATCCAATTTCTTGGGGAGAAGAGAGATGAATGCTGTATTTAGAAGTTTGAATTTAAAAACATGACCCCGATGAACAGCAGAGAGGGCCAGCAGCACATCTTCCTTTATAATATTCCAACAAGACTTGTAGAAACGGCCAGTGAAACCATCTGGGCCTGGGGCCTTATCAAGAGGCAGATCTTTAACGGTTGCCCACACTTCCTCCTCAGAGAAAGGGTCATCAAGGGAGGACAGATCGTGATGTTGTATGCCAAGAGCAGCAAGATCAATGGTGAAGTCCCTGTCCTCAGCAGAGCCCAACAGGTTTTTATAGAAATCAAAAACAGCCTGCTGTTTTTCTTCTTGGGTCACAACTCACAACCGGCTGACCGTCCACTTGAAGTTTAGCAATGAAGTTTTTCTTTTTCCTGAAGCGGGCATGCTGGTGGAAAAAGGAGGTATTTGCATCCCCCTCACGAAGGAAAAGAATTCTAGAGCGCAAGCGGGCCACAGTGCGCTCAAGAGAGGCCAAACCCAGACAGTGGACTTTGAGCTTCTTGCGCAACCAATCCTCATCCTGAGAGAGGGCTCGATGGTCTCTTGCAATCTCCAAACGATGAAGGATCTCCTTGGCCAACTGAAGCTGAAATTTAATATTTCCCACCTTGCGTTGGCCCCAACTTTGGAGCCCCTTACTTAAACGCTGCAATTTGACAAACAGCCTCTCAATCTCACAAGTGGCTGGCACAGGAGCTTCCCAATTCTGCTGGACAGCATCTAAAAAACCTGGAATTTTAGGCCAAAAACTCTCAAAATGGAATCTTCGCTTGCCGCACGTGCTGACTTTTAACCCAAGAATGAGGGGACAATGATCAGAAACAACAGAAGCCGTACTTTGCAGAACTGAATCAGGAAAAATCTCCTCCCACTCCAAACAACAAAAGGCTCGATCTAGCCTGACAAGTGTGGGGGAGGTTCTCTCGTTTGACCAAGTAAACTTCCTGCCTAGGAGAGGGACTTCCTTGACCTCTACATCATCTAAAAAACGTCTGAATCTCCCCATCATTGCCCTGTCCAGGTTGGTGTTGTTTTTGTCCACAGCTTGATAAATCAGATTGAAATCCCCTGCTATCAACCATGGTCCACTGCACAAGACCCTTATATCTCTAAGCTCCTGCAGGAACAGAAGTTTTCCATCATCCTCCTGCGGCCCATAAACGCCGGAGAACCACCAGCTACGGCCCTCCTATTCAGAGAACAGCACCGAGACAGAGTAAGTGTCAACCCGATGAGCAATAGCTTGACAAACATTGCTCTTCCAAGCAATCACAATTCCCCCCTAGTTCCGTCAGCTGGCAGAGCCACAAAAATGTCATAAGCTGAACCAAAAACTGAAAGGAACAAACGTTGACTCATATCAGCAACCTTAGTCTCTTGGAGGCAAACAATGTCAGCGTTGGCAGAAACAATTACATCTCTAACTGAATTGCGACGGTCCTTCTGATTCAGACCTCGCGCATTCCAAATCAAAATAGAAGACGGATTCATGGAGAAACTTAAGGAAAACGACCAGCGAACTTCGCTCAAAAACCAAACAGCCCATCGGCGGAACGCATATGTTCGCCGTCATTGGCGCTCCATCCAAAAATAGCAGCCAAAGCTGTAATGTTAGCTGCTGTAAGGGGCTTCTCGAACAGTTTCCCATAGTCATCCTGCGTTTTATGGTCGATTTTTCCAATGCTTCCAAAACCAAGGCTGCGCATCACCTTTCTCTGAGCCTTTGTGACCACCGGACCCGGAGAACAAGGCTCGGCACCGGCCACCCTCCTGCTCCGACGAGGCAGCTGAACTGAAGGTGGTGACTTGGTACGCCTCTTATGAACGACTGGCTGGGGCAGAAGCCTGTCCACTGGCCGGCGGACCTTTTCCAATAGAAGAGTTGGGGTCGCCAGGGGAGACTTCGGGGGGGGGGGGGGGGGGGGACGAATTGAAGGGCTTACCACAGTCGGGGGCGGAGAGGAAGCCTTGAACCTGTGATGCCTCCGAGAATACACCCGCAAGGAGCCCGCTGCAACACTCGAGAAACCGAGTGGAGTAGACTCCTGCACGGGCAGAGAAATCTCTGGCGCTGGATCAAGCGTTTGGACGCATGCAGAGGAAACCAGCCCAATGCCCACCAGGCCATTGCCAGCAGCACTGACGCCCTTCAACTCAGAAGGCTCGACGTTCAAAGCAGCACTGGAGGCAGAAAATCGAACACCAAGCCCAGGGGACGGCCCATCAGGCAGCGGAGAAGACCCGGCCCGGGACGCTTTCCCGCCCAACGGGAACAGGGGAGAGGAAAGGTCCCGAAACACCGTCGCTGCATCTTCCGCAGCTACGAGAGAAACTTTGGGTAGGGCGCAGGATCCGCCAGCGCGAAAGGATTCCTCGGGCGGGTCGAGCTGCGCCGCCTCAGACGAAACAGCCTTGGAAGCTGAGGAAGCCGCCACCTGGGGGACCGAACAATTAAAAGCAGAGCCGGAACCCAAGCCGTCACACGGAGGGGAGGGGGCCATCCCTCTTGCGGGCTCAGGATCATGCACCCCGTGGCCAGACCCCACCTGGAGCGGGCCCAGCCGATCGTGCACCGAAACACGAGTGGGTCCACCAGCCGCTGAGGAGCCGGCCTGCGTCGCCGCCGTCGGAAGTGAAGGGGAAGCATGTCGCCGCCGCCGCCGTCGACGACGGACATGATCATCATCCAAAGGGGGCGATGGAGGAGGCGAATCCACCACCGCCGGCTGAACAAAAGGAGCCACCGAGATTTCGATGGGATAGTTCAGAGCACGCTTCTCAGAATGGAGACCTACGCCCGGCGCCGGAGGCTCGAAAATCTGGAGGTCCATGGCAGCGGGGATGCTTCTGGGGCTTGAACACCAAGCTGCTAGCCGAAACACATCACGCCGAACAGCGTTGTCAGGGTGCACTTCGCTAATCCAACAGAACTCATTCAGGAGCAGCCCTGCAGTCGCAGTTTCCCAAGCGTGCGCAGGAATACCCCTGAGCTCGACCTTGACAGCAGAGGGCAGCGATACTGCCGTTGAAGAGCGCAGCACGCGCGACCACCTCATGACATGCAACCGGAGGGAGGAAGTGATAAACGGTCGGCCGCCGTTGAAGACACGCTCCAGAGCCCCATCGCTTGGCAAGATCAACAAGAAACTCGCTGGCCCAAAACGGCGTAGAACCAGAGAAGCCTCATCAATCTCAAAACGGCGCGCAATAGAGGACAAGATGAGCTCCTCCAAACCCACGCGGCCATCGCCGACAACCGAGATGACCAGCGCACGAGAAAGCTCTTCCTCGCGATGAACCAACGCGGCCGAATGATCCAGGAACCGCCGAGGCCTCGGCGGGAGAACGTCCACGGCAGGCAGGGGAGCAACTGCGCCGGAAGACGGAGAGGAAGGCACGTCAGACGCACCAGAAGGAACATCCCCCGAACTAGGGGGCGGTGGCCTGTCAGCACCCTGCCCGCTGCTCCTCTTACGACCCCTGCGACGCCGCCTACCACGCCCAGGACCAGGGGCCTCCTTCCCGTTGCCAGCAGAGGATAAAATGCCTTCCTGAGAAACAGGGAGAGGCGCGGCAACAGAGATAGGGCGCCAGACCATCCTCCGTCGAGAGACGCGATCTTCTACGCGACCAGCAGGAAACCGGCGCGCACAGTCATAGGACCGATGCCCAATCGCCCGGCAAAGGAAGCAGTGTGGACTCCGTCGGCAACTCGCCGCCCGATGATCCCAGGCGAAGCAGTTGAAGCACCTCCCTCGCAGGTCTGCAGGCACCGGCCGTGGAGGCTGCCGCACCCGCTGACGTCTTCTAAGGGCCCGAGGTCCTTCCACCTTCCTCCAGCCATCAGCGTCAGGGCCCCTGACCGCCGACGAGGACGCGCGCCCCTCCGGAAACAGGACCAGACGAGGCCGAGTCCCGCCGCGGAGGGTGGCCTGCAAGGTCGCAGCCGAGGTCACCTGGTGAGCAACGACACCAGGGACCTGCACAGCCGCGGCCGAGGTCGCGCCCGCCAGGAGAGCCTCCTTGAACGTGAAAGAAGGGGGGGAAGCAGCTCTGCCACCGGACAGAACAGGGGAAGGGCTCCCGTCACGCCAACGCTGGGCCTTGGAACGACCAGCAGTGGCAAGAGGGGAATCCTGCGGAGGAACGGGAGGAAGAGAGACTCCCGGCGCCGGGGAGGGGGAGGCCGGACTAGACGTAGCCGCAGCAGGGAGGGTGGCCGCCGGACCTGGAGAAGGAACCGGCGCGAGGCTGTTGGTGGGAGAGGCGCCAGGAAAGGAAGGGGAGGGGGCGGGAGGAGGGAGCGGAACAGTCGCCATCTTTAAAAAAAATACCATCACGTGAAAATTTAAACTGATTAAATTAACCCAATGCATGGATTTTGTATTGCATGTGCCAAGCAAAACGTATGTTTAGTATTCTATAATATTTCAATGTTGGGGACTGAGTAGAGTCATGCATGCAACATATACACATCCACACAGCAGATTCCTTCTAAATGGAATGCTACGCAGCCCAAGTTTCATCATTCCCAGAGCTTCTTCACTAATAAATAAACAATAGTGACTTATTCTATAAAAGAAGAATTATGCTTTCGTAAGGAGGTAATGATCAGGTGTGGGGTTGCATATGTTTTGTGCAAATGGATGAAAAACTAAATTGTGAGTTTTAAGTTGGTAGTCATGTATAGATGTACTTGGAACTACGGGTCCCATGGGTACACACTTAATCATTATTTTTTCTACAAAGTGTGCAGGATTAGGAATACTTTATCTATGCAAACAATGTTTGCAGAAAAAAACTTAGTATCTCAAATAATGCATATTTCCTTTGTATTCTTACATCATATTAAGCCCTTGATGCACAAGCCATATGTTGTATCAAGTTCAACCTGGGAGTAGTGACTAACGAACATGCTATATTCACAGGCATGTGTGCTTGTAGGTGAAAGTTTTGGGTGAAAACTAATTCTTCCTGAAGATAATGAGAAGATCTTACTTTTGGAAGCGGGCCCTATAGGACTTCATTGAGTGTGATTGCAAACGCTCTCTTAATTCCGCTATAACAGACTGCACCTGCAAATGCCTTTGCCAGAACAGAGCAAGAGAATGAGTAAATGAGCTAAAACAGTCAGCACACAAGAAAACAAAGCATGTTTCTCAACTATTTATTTGTTAAAAAAGTAAGGGGATGACTGAAATAAAAATCTCATACCGACGTCATCTTGGAGTATTCTGAATCTGAAAGTGTATTGACTGATGAATCTCCCAACAGGTAAAGCTGGAAAGGATAAAAAAACTGTTTTTAACATTGACAGAAGATGAAGCTCTACCCCATTTCATAATACAAATAAATTGATGCTACCACCATTTTTTGGAATATGGAAAAAATATGAATAAAATTTAATCTTTCAGTTGCATGATTCTGTCAAGATGTAATGAGATGTAGAAATGGACTGTAATGTGCATGGTTTGATATGGGTCTGAGGAAAGAGGGGTAGGGCGCTCGCCCTTGAGCGGCCAGTTGGGGGCTCTTCCCCCATGCTATACGTCAAGAATCTGAGGCCTGGTTGGGAGGAGCACGAGACTTGAGAACTTTTGTTTATTCTTTGCTTGCCAATAATGAAGATGATGGCCTCTTTAAATAGGCAACATCCCTAAAAAATTGATCTAACACATAGATATGCTATGCAGATATCTGAACCAACTAACAAATATGCTATACATCTAATCTATCTCAACTCAACAACCGCAAGCTTATCTGCCCAGCAATCACGTGAACAGTAACAACATGTGCTGTTCACGCGCTACAGTACCCTCCTTGCCGTGCACTACTGCTGGACCCACATCCATAACATGGACCATAGGCAAATGACAGAAAATCATAGCATTAACAGTTATGGAACAGTAATGTTATTGATAAGTCATATGCTAAAGTTCAGAAGAAAAAAGAAGCAAGACAGGTTGCTGTGTCACTCTTTTTAAACTTCCTATGCACTCTGTACACATGACGGAGGTGCAACTGTTATCCTAAAACAAATGTTTGAGAAAAGGGTATTTTTCCAATGAGCAAGACAAGTTATCTGGAGATAGTCAAATATTAAAATTTCTCGCTGAACCAGAAAAAGAGTGCCAACATAAACTACAGTTTCAGCGATCAAGTAATTATTTATTAGTACTTGAAGAACCACATGCATGGAAACCTACTATAATATGAGGTTATCAGGCTAGTCTACAAACAACAAAGTTCCCATTGAAACATATATCAAATCTATCATCCAACTTTAGGCATGGGCAAGTCTGACACTTGGCACATTTTGGCACAAGTACATAACAAATAGCAAATGGAGACATTTCAATTGTGAAAGGAAAAGCAAATAATAATTTCAGAGCACGTAATGTGACAAAATATCAGATTAGAGCAAACATAAGAAACAGGTAATATTCTTCTAAGCAGATTCAAGCTATGAAGTGATGGCCTGATGGCTCATGGGCAATTAGAGCCAACCATGTCAGTGAAAGTTTGTATGTGATGAAAGATATGTTCACATGTACAGGTGTGCTCCACATAAAATGGTGTGTGCAAATATCAATGCCCTTTAGAGAATTCAAATTTGAGACATAAAGGGGCAGCCAATATGACGCCCAATGGGAGCTAAAAATAAGAGCTAACCACCGGAGGAAATGCATAAAAAACAAACAGTACTAACCTCACCAAATGGTACATATGAAGGCAAAGAAGGTACTCTACTCCATCGCTTAGAACCTCCAACTTCAGATACATTAATTTTCTCAGTCCTATCGTTTTCTTCAGTGGCCCCTCCATCTTTATCAGATAAAGGAGTAAGAGCAATTCCTTCTGAACCTTCTTGAATTTCGAGAGACTGCAGCTCTTCTTCTGATTCATCAACCTTTGATTGCAAATAACTATCCAAATGTGGGGATGCCTTTCGAAAAATATTTCCTTGTTTTTGAAGTGCACTTAAACTTTTCCGCACTCCTTCCAAGGGAACAAGCTTTGAGAGTCTCCAGAGTGACCTTTGAACAGGGCCAACACCTAGAACAAGTTGCTCACCACCATTCTCTTTGGGCCTTTCAGTACTTGTCCCCTTATTTTCTTCAGATTTTACATCAGTTGTATTTACAATAGATGCATCAGGTGTTTGGGCATTGTAGTGGTGAAAGTATGCAGGTGATAGAATGCGAGGCACCAAGTCCTCTGGAATACAGTAGGATTTGAAGTAGTCTTGCCATCCTCTTTGATGAACGTAGCTAGTAAAACATAAAAAAGGAAAGTTAAGAAGCAGTTCAAATTGTATCAACTCTCTGACACAAATATCTCGGGATAAAATACAATAACGTTAATTAATAGGTATTTCTAATAATATTGCACCCAATCAAGTATGGCATTCTGGCTATATCTAAACAAACTTACTTTCTCAATGCAGGATTCCCAACAGGTGGCTGAGAAAATGTGATACACTTCACCTGAAGCCTGTTAGTCTCTTTGGATGAAGACGATGATGCAAGTACTCTTAGTATTGCAAGGGTAGCCAAAGCAGCAACCTGCAGTAGAAATTGACATGTGTGAGCAAATAACAAGAGCTGCTATGCTACAAGTGACGCATGTGTAACTACCGCTCCACCAAGTGAATGTCCACAAAGAACAAGTTTCCTGTTCTTTTTCTGTGCAATTTTGTATAGCTCCAGCGCTGGAATTCCCTTTGCACGAGCTAAAAAACCCTACATGACATATTGAGTTAGGCAAATCATAACAATACTGAATCAATCTCTAAAACCAGTGATCAGAATTTTAAGCAATAGTTGCAGCTAATGCATACTCGGTGTGCAGCAGGTTTTGATTTTCTCAACTGTGTTGGTTTTTCTCGATAAGATTTCCCAAGGCTTTCTTCACCCTTTTGGCCATCATATTGCTCAGAGTCAACAGCATCAGCCAAATCCTGAGCAGTATCCTCATGAAATATGGTTCCTTGGAGTATATTCACATCAGCAATAACATCTCTATAAAGGAAAACATGAGAGAACTTCATACAACCGCAAACACAATAAACCTTGCACATTTTTACATTCCCAAAAAATTCTTACTTGTATTGCTTTGTGCCAATAAATGTAGCAAATAGAGTGTCACCAGCCTCCGCTAACAGATACCTACATGATTTCAAAAATGACTAGATCAAAAAAGATATCAACATCACAAGAAGATAGTCATTATTTGAACTATGGAAAACATATAATCTGAACAATGTTGATATTGTGCAAAGAGTAAAACCGCAAAATTTGATAATTGAACTCCTAAAGAAATTAAGGTACTAAAAATGGAATCAATATGTCAAACTGAAGAGGACACGGGACGGGCCAGCCATTTCTGATGAGGAATCCATAGTGTGTAAGGCACCTTATTGCATGCTCTGCTGTTCCCACGGCATTTCTAGGGTTTCTAGGGCTTCCAATGCCTCTTTTATCAAGTATTAACCACAACACAGACAAGGAAACCAAATATTTGAGGAGTTGTAACCTATCAAAACTTTACTCACACACATCCAGAGGGCATGGTTTGACATGTAACTTTCACAATTCACAAACATAGTCCAAACGAGGCAAACGGCCCCTCTAGATTCATCTACTCTTTTGAGCCCGACGCAGTGGTTTTAGTTATCATACTTAGTGGGCACATGGTTGCTTGATCTACTAGCGACTAGAGTTATGCAAACACAAGCTGTGTTGTACTTTACTGTAATGCTTGATTAGAAGGTCTGTAAAGAAGGAAAATTTTTTAAGCATAACCTTTTAACAAATAATAGACCTTTTGGAGGAAAAGTACAAATCTTAGCTTGCGGCTTACCGATGTGGAACATGATCCAAGGATGGCTGAACTCGCTCAAGAGACACAATGTTTCCGCCAAAATCAGATTTGAACTTATTAATATATCTCATCATCTCAGAAACAGGCCTCTGTCAAGAAAAATTAAGGAGACTAAGTGACATGAGGCAAGAAAAGAAACTGAACATGATTAGAAAACTAGAATTGTTATTGATGTTATTGCTTTCCTAGGGAACATTTTTTTCTTATATTACTAATGATTGCGTTTTTGCAACCATACAGAGTGAATAAGTAGAATATTCTAAGATATGAACATTCAGTTAGATAGGAAAAGGGAAGAAGGTGATCGCACATATTAAAAACAGAGAAGAGGATATTAATATAATGATAATGGTAAAATGTGCCAGGAGGCCCAGGACTACTGTTCAGACATCCAATGCAAGCCATGTCAAATAATTATTGCTGTTAGGGTGCCAAGTATATTTAGAGCACCTATTCAATTGAGTTCCATAAGGTCATATAAAATGAATTATCAATGATCAAATGACCAAAAAACGTAAGTAATGTGGAAAATCAAGGAGCAGTTTCTCTTAGGCTACGCATTTCCGTTTTCTCGCCCCAGCTTTACATAATAGTTACATAGTATACTGAATAAAAAGAATTCAATTAATTGTACAATGTACAGGTACAAACGATCATAAAATCTGAAAAAACTACAAAGTGAGTTATATAAAGCTGAGCACAAGTGATTGCTGACTAACTAACTACAAGAAGCAACCACCCCAAAGTTGTTGCTGTATTTTCCGGGGAAAAGTACAGGATGACGAATACCACATCAATGGCACATGATTGTCCCAAGATGGAATGCATATATTTGGTGAAATGTTCATGATCATTACTTAGTGGATAGTAGACATTTTGCAAACCGATTCACCTTTCCCCAGCACAAGAGGCTGCCAATTCTATATCCAACTACTGGACAATCGCTCCAACTTGTAACATTTTTAGGAAAGAACTACTGTTCCCTTTAGCCACTTGCATCATTCGTATCTCAGAGAGTTTACCACCAGCCACAAATGCCCATCTCCCGGATCTATCAATCTAATGGAATCGGATGAAGTTAAACGCAAGACGAGTAGGGCTGGGGGGTGGGGCTAGGGCACCTTGTAGACGCACTCGGCTAGGACCATGGCGCAGAGCAGCTCCTGGAGCTCGGCGACGGTGTCGACGCGGACGGCGCGGCAGAGCTCGCGGAGCTGGCGGCGGCGGCGCTCGAACTCCTCACGGAACATGCGCTCCTGCTGTCGCCGCCGGTCGCCCGGCCACGCGGGCGCCCGCGGCGGGGGCCAGGGCCACCGGGGCACGGGGAGCGGCAGCGGCAACGCCCGCGGCCGCGCCCAGGGGGGCAGCCGTGCCGCCTGGTCCCGCACCCACGACTCCACGCGGCTCACCAGCGCCGTCGCCATTGGTGCGGAGAGGAGGGAGATCCGTCGGGGGAAGGGGAAGTGTGTAAGATTAGCATATGCCGCGGTATAACGACCCGTTTCGTTTTCAACCTACGGCCATTGCTGACCACTTTCTTCAACGAATAAACGTAACTGTGTGTAGCTATTTTTTCGAGCTATTTTATAGTATCTTAAAATAAATATGAGTCATCTCATCTTTATGATTTAATAATTTAGATTAGTTAGAATTTAGTTATACTATCATCTATACTAGTAACTTTAGAATTTTTAAATGGATAAAATTATATAGGAGTTGCTAAGACTACTGCGGCTACTTGTCCCATTTGGGCAACGCGAAGGGCCTTCGTGGCCCTTGGGAATGTAGGGATGTGGCTTTCCTGTTCCTCTATATATTCCCATCAGTGTTCTAGCTACATGGTTGGCATCCGCTGTTTCTTCCTCGCTTTGTGGTGAGCGTCACGACTTAGAGCATCTCCAAGAGATACTCTGTATGACTCTTAATATTTAAATTTTAGAGTTGAAGGGTAAGAAGTAGCTCCAACAGATTCCCAAATAGACTCCCAAAAATAGAACACACCCAAAAAATGGGCTCTCGCTCTCTACTTATAGAGGATGATCTAGGCTTCCAATACTGTTTTTCTGGTTTAGGGTATCTGTTGGAGGGAATGATTATTTTGGGACCTTATATCGTGGTTAGGATCTGTAAAAAGAGATTTAAGGTGTGAATTTATTGGGCATCTCTTGGGGATGCTCTTAACGTCCCGTAACATACACGAATTTTGGTTCTTCTCAAAAACCAAAAGGAAAAGAAGAAAACATCTCCAGTCTCGTATAATAGTACATGGGCTTGGTAGCCCAACGGCGGAGCTTGTGCCATCAACGTCGTCCTCGACTATCATGGCTCAACGCCAATATTCGCGCTTGCCAAGCACCGATGGAGGAGCTTGTGAGCTAGTTGTGTTTGTAATATCCTAAATTTCGAAAGTTCAAAAATACAAAAATTTTAAAACTTTTTCTTGCAATTTGCTGGTATCCAAATTTCTTCTGAATATTTATTTGAAATCTTTTGAGTTTTGTGACATGCAAATTAATATATTGAGAAATAATATCCAAATTAAAAACAATAATGGTGTTAATAAAAGAAATAGAAAATCCAAGGATCTACACACAAATTAAAACTAAAGTATTAAATAATGGAAATGAAAATTTGAAATTCAATTTAACTAGGTAAAGAAAAACAAAGGAGTATTAAAAACTCGCATATAAATAATTGAACTAAGAATTCAATATTTAAATATCATGCAAAAATTGAAATCAGTAAATCCTAATATAAATTAAAAATCCAAATTTCAAAATTTTGCTTGAGCCTTTCAATTTCTCTTTTTCTTCCCTTCCCCTTTTCCCTCTCTATTACATGTGGGCCCTCCCTCCTTTTTCTTTTTCTCTTCTCCCTCCTTCCCTCTTTTCCTCTACCCGTGGGCTCGGCATCCACCGTTTTCTCCTCTCTTCCGTCTTCCTCTCTCCTTCCTCCTCCCCATTCTTATTTCTTCTCCATCCTCTCTACTCCGTCTTCACTCTCGACCGTGTGGCCCCGCTACTCCTGTGCGCCCGTCACCGCGCCCTGTGCGCACGTCATGCTCCTACACCGCACGTCGCCGCACCTATTCCGTCGTGCTCGGCTGTGTCTTCTTCTTTTCCCTCCCCTTCCTTTCTTCTGCCGCCCCACGCCATGCAGCCGTAGCCTCGCCACCTGCCTCCGTCGCGTTAGCCATCACCTCACCATGCTTTGCTCCCCCGCACGCTGCGCCGACCGCCTGCACACCACGTTTCTTCACCGGTCCGAGCGCCCATGCAGCCATAGTGTTGGACCGAAATGGCGACAGAGGGGAGTGAATGGCACTCAAATAAAAACGACCCCTCAAACGAACCACTTAGAAAATCTCCTTCAAAAACTATGTGAAGCTAAGAGAAGAGATCAAGGAAACTTACTGGAACTCAAGAACTCAGAGAAGAGGACAAGTACCCACTCTCAAATTTTATTTCCAATAGCTATAATAAGCTATGAAAATGAAGTGATGCTCACTGGAGGTCTAAAGAACAAGCATAAGAAGACTCTACAAACAAAAAGATCAAATGAGCCCATCTGCAGACAAACCCTTAATGAAATGGTCCCTAAATCTCCAGGCCGGTCTGACCGGTGTGCGTAGGCCGGTCAGACCGCCCATCCTCTACCGGTCTGACCGGACTTACATCGCCGGTCTGACCGCCCCCCTGATTTTCAGGCAACCTGAGAGCAGTTCAGAAAACTGAACTTTGGGCAAACTCTTCAGATCTCCAAAAACTAAAAAATTGAGGGTTTTCTCCCAACCTTTCCACCTCAGAGCACCATAACAATATTCTAAATAGTAAGGGATGCTTGGGAAACAAAAGAGACCAACTCAAAATCAATAATTTCAGATTTGACTCAAAACCTGAAAATTACAGAGAGCTGCAAAGAAAACTCAAATTCCCATTTGAACTTTGATTCTTCGGCTACGAAACTTTGTGGATAGCTAGTCAATAGCCTCTGGACTTTACATGCCAAGTTTCAAGCCATCTCCAGGAGGAAATCACAGATTTGAACCAAACCCTAGAAATGCCAAAAACCTGAAACACTACAGAGTGCTCAACCAAAATCCAAATTTCTCACAAATCTTTGATCCTCTGGCCATGAAACTTTGAGGAAGACTAATTGATAGTCTCAGGGCTCTAGAAACCAAGTTTCAAGCCATCACACGAAGAGAATCAAGAACAGCACCAAAACCCTAGAAATGCAAAGGATGAACAGAGAAACTGAAAAAGTGCAAATCTTCGATTCATTCACTTTGCTCTTGGGAAAATCCAATCAAATGATCTTGAGACCTATTCCCATCACTGAGCAACCCATTTTGCACCTCCACAGCAAGAAACAACAAGAAAACAAAAATCTCAGAAATCTCACAGTGGAAACATCGAAGGAAAAACTGAGAGCACGGGAAACAAACTCAGAGATTTCATTTCCATATATGATTGCAGGAGATACAAAGAGCTACGTCCCCATACCCCGATTACAAACATAAGAATGGTTACATGATGCTTCAACTCCTATTCTCCCTCTCCTAAACCCAAGAACTCAAGAACACAGAGAGGAGACTACAGAGCTACGGGAGACAACATACACAGAGACTCTGTCTCTCCCAACAACTCCACACCAACTAAAGCCTAGAGCCAAAACAAACTCTCAAAGCCTCTTTTGACTCTAGCAAACCCTAAATCTCTCCCCAAAGCCCTGGGAATACATGCAGCCACCAACACCTATTTATAGCCCTTGGCTAACAGGTTTCCAACCCGTTATGCCCGCTAAACTCGAACGGAACCGTCTCCCGCTTGTGCAGCCTTGCGAAATCACCAATTCGCCCAGCCTGAACCTTCCGGGAAGCTTCCGCGCTCCTTGTCATCCACGACTCGCAACCACATCGAATCTCCGCCGTCTTCGACACATCCGACCGTTCTGACCTCGACACCGCCTGTGTCTAGTCCGGTCACCTCGTGTCTCACCACGACTCCGCCTCGACGTCCTGCAGCCATCACAGACAAGAAACACATCAAATAGCACCACTCGACACATGAAAGCATAAATAGCATTAATGAAACCGCATTAAGCCCAAACCTGCCAAATCAACAGAATATGCATCCTAATCACTTTGACCAGGTTTGGCCAAGTCTGACCAAGCCCGATTGCACCACACAACGTCAAGGTCCGAACTACCCAAACCAAACTTGACTTTCTTAAACCGATGTCAATTACTCATCACACACATGGAATGACCTACACATGGTCTCTCACATAGCATCGCACGTCGCCCAGCCACGCCCAGGGCCATCCCGCGCCCTATGCTCCGGTCGCCGGCTACAGCGTCTCCACAGCCTCCCACCGGCTATAAATAGCATCCCCAGGAGTGCCTTGCTCCCTACACCTCCTCCTTCGCTCTCATTTTCTTCCTTGAGCCAAGCTACTCCATAGCCATGCGCCGGCCGTTGCTGCCTCACACCGCCTCGGCCACTCCGGCAAAGCTCACGGCACATTGACCGCGTCATGGCATGTCCCCGCTCCCCATCTACTTCCCCTCCGAGTTAATTGGACTCCGGTGCCCCTGGCTCGCCGCACAGTCGTTCTTCCTCGCCTCTGGCCGAAGCCGACTCCACCGCTGCCATCTCCTCCTCGGATGACCTCCCCCCGATTCCTCGCTATGGGAGTAGCTCCTCGGAGCCCCGAAGCTCCCCCAACTACCACCGATGCCCTTCGCCGCCCAAGCTCTCCTTCCACGGCGACCCGACCATGCCGCCACCCACGCACGTCGCCAGCCCGCCTCGGCCTTCCACTAGCTCCACCGACCCCCTGGGTGAGTTTCTCGTGGCCCACTCTTGCTCGTGCTCCCCCTATCTCGCTCCCTCCTTCCTTCAGCCACCGCTGCCATTAACAGACTCCCCATACCCAACCGCTCCCCATCGCCGCCGGTCCGCCATGGCACCTCCCGACCGTGCCCATCACCTCCCTCGGCTTCCATCTAGCGTCGGGGTCCCGTTTTGCCGGTCACTGCCGCCTCCCCGACCGTTCCCCTCCGGCGACGCCACCGCCTGCCGCGTGCCGCCCCATCCTTTGTTTTCAGCTGGTTGCCTCCTCTGTTTTGTCCCCAGCCGCTCCTCATCTCTTCTAATTTACTCCCCTCTCTGTGTCACCAAAAGGGCAATGCCCAGTTGGCCAGTCGAGCCAACGTTCACGCTCCAGGTCTTGCGTTCGAATCCCATCCCCCACATTTTTCTTTCTCTTTTTATTTTATTTTCTTTAATCCATTTCAATTAAGGAAAATTAATCCATGGGAGCTAATAAATTTGATTAGGATGTAAATAATATTATTTAAGATTTAATATTGGATTAATTATCATACATGAGTAAGTAATAAGGCTTGAATATTTATTTAAGGTCTAATTATTAATTAAAGACATTAATAAAAGATGGTTTTGGTTAAATGTCCAAATTTAATTAAGATCCCAAATAAAAATGCATCCAAGTTAAAGTTAAGAGAAATAAATTGGATATTATGTTTAACTATAAAAGCAAGGCTTTAAATTAAAAGATTACCCTTAATTATAATTAAAATATATGCCCTAACATTTAACATGCCGCAATTAAATAAACCTCAGTGGTAGATTTAATTAAATAACAATATTGAAATATGACCATGTATAACAAGCTCGGTCCTAGATAAATAAATTTAAAATAGAAATAAAGCTATGCCTAATAACAACTAAAGCGTAGATAAAATATTAATGATGCCAAATCCGAAGGAAATCTTTAATTAAAGATCATTTTGGCACGTCTATTGAAATCCCCGAGGTCATCGGTAATGAAAATAATCTCGCTAAATTGCGTTTTAATGGGCAAGGTAATATTAGGACCCCATAAAATACTACCTCCCAAATTGCTAGGAATATAAACTCTAAGATTAATTTGACACACCTCGCATGTAGAACTCATGCCCTAAATCTTAAATATTAACATCCAACCAATAGTGCTAGTATCCAACCTAACTCTTACAATTGCCCGTAAGTCTAACCTAATTCATGGAACTTTCTAAATAAATATAAAAATAGTAAAAGAAGTTATTCTAAAGTCGGCTTTTCCTAGCCATCCTCAAATCCAAAGCGGGACATTCTCGTTAATATTCCTCATATCATGAAGGCTCGTTAACATCTGTCTCGGCAAATTTCTCTCCTTCATCCTTCCCTTCGCTCAAACCTCATTTGACTTCGAAAATAAGCCACATCCAATCAACCTTGTCTCAAATTACCCATTTAGTCATAATAAAAATTAATCAATTTCAATTGGATTTATTTGGATCATTTGAGTTATTTGCATTTATTTGGATTCAGTTGTTTATTGTGTAATTAGAAATTGGAAGTCCTGAAGATTCTATGCATCAAGTGAGATCTAGACCGAGGTGAAGATAAAGACCAGAAGCTCAAGCCCATCGAATGAGAAAACTTTGAGTGAGTTCAAGACCGCGGTAAACCGTGCAAGGCGAGTCAATACTTTAATCATGTTGAACCTACATTTTCTGCAAATTATTTCCATTTTAAATTATCGAATTGCATGTTGCTATTTTGTATGCAAATATATGTTCTTTTAAGATTTTAATTACATACCCATTATTTAACTTGTTAGTATTACACCTCTTTTGAAACATCTAAATATCTGAACCTTATCACCCTAGCAAAATGATAATGGTAGAACTTTCAAAAAATAAATCTATAATTACACGTCATGATTAGTACTGCTAGATACTCTGGGGCACCATAATGCCCCAAGCATCACTTTTAATCATGAGAAACTGATTTGGAAATTTATGGTGAAAATGGCTAGTATATTTTACATGGATATTTTATGCTCCCAAACACCCTAATTTGCTTAAATATCTGGGCGGATGGTTCGGGGGTGTGGTGCAGTGGTGCACGAGAGTGTGGTTAGTGGTAGAACCGCCTAGATAACCCTAAGGATTGAATCTTGTGAGGACCTCCTAGTGTACAACAGTACAACCACAGGCTGGCAAATTGTAGGCAGGGCTAACTAATTTACGTTGCCCTAGCGTGGTTATGTGAAGGTGTACACACGTGCAAAGGGAAGGATGGTCTCATCCCCGCCTCTGCCCGTGACGACTCAAGAGGGAACCTTCTCGAGGGATGATCGCATCCTACAGAAGACAGACCTTAGTGGGCGTAACCACATTAGGACGATGCATTGTAACAGTCTTGTGATGATCTACTCAACCGTATGACTAAGGAATCATGTGGAGCAACGAGCGGATTGTCTCTTGTGTGCTTTATTTTCGATGCTGCATTTTATTGATTTCGGCTTGATTGGCCCACGAGTAAGTCTATTATTATATTTACGCTTCCACATGATATGTATTTTGATGTTCAATATTGTATCTATGAGCACTATCTACTGATCCAGGGAATAGTGCGGTAGAATCACAGAGGATTACAGATTGTAAAATCTGGGTCCGACAGTGTTGCACCTAAATGCGACTTCCACCGTTCAGCGTACGCCGGTGACATGCCACACCGCTGCCTCTAGAACTAATCTGGAGTCCTGTTAGACTGCTTACTACTCAAGCAGAATCCATGCTTGGCGCGCTGGATGCCAATGTGGACCTTGCCGAAAACAACAAGGTTAAAAACAAAAGTCTATAATACCATCGTAAATCAATGGTTAGATTTTATTTCTACTACCACCTTTGTATTACCAGTTTAATGTACTTTAAAAATCCATTTTTATCATCTTTTTAAAATAGTATATCGGACAATCTTTTCAAAATAGCTTATCGACATTTGGCTTATTCGTATAAATATTCATGCTAAGACCAAAAGCTATCAACCATACTCAAAAAGAACCCCCCACATCATTGGTGTGGAGGTTAGATCCCATAGTCCAGATTGATTGGAACAGGAGGGAGAAGGAGCCGTTTCTGTTTGGTGTTCTAGCAAATCACGTCGTGGAGAGACCTTGCTGAAAACAACAAGGTTAAAAACAAAAGTCTATAATACCATCGTAAATCAACGGTTAGATTTTATTTCTACTACCACCTTTCTATTTACAGTATAATGTACTTTAAAAATCCATTTTTTATCATCTTTTTAAAACAGTATATCGCACAGTCTTTTCAAAATAGCTTATCAATATTTGGTTTATTCATATAAATATTCATGCTAAGACCAAAAGCTATCAGCCATACTAAAAAAGAACCCCCACATCATTGGCGTGGAGGCTAGATCCCATAGTCCAGATTGATTGGAACAGGAAGGAGAAGGAGTCGTTTCTGTTTTGTGTTCTAGCAAATCATGTCGTGGAGAGCTCGAGCTAAAACATAGAGAACATCGGCCATCCGATTGGCACGACTGTGTCTGGATTGATGTCCCCACTTTGTCGTGCCAATTTTTTTTGTCATGCCCTGTATTTTCACCATTGTTTTTATGAAAATTAAATTTTAGTTTTCTCAAATAATTTGGCATGTTTTTGCTTAGATTTTTGTGAAAAAATTTGCCCAGAAACATGGGTAACAAAAACACTAACATAATCTTTGATATGGTTTATGGTGGGAAAGGATAAGTTTTGGTGAAGATCGCCCTCAGCCCTTGGGCCAAGGCTCTGATCTCAACTGTCCCTGATTTGGTCTCAGTTGTGGCTGCTATTGTTACTGTAGTTCATCCAACCCTTTCCGCTATCGCTGCACTGTATCCATCCATTGCCGCCGCTGCTGTTGATTGTCGTGGATGATGTTGCTCATACACTTTGCCCACAAATGTGTCCACAATATTTTCACCCTCCTTGTGAAACAACTCATCCTTGAGCTGAAACATTGCGTAATGCTCCTTGAACACATTCAACATAACCTAGGTAGCATTAGCTGTGGAACAACCCTTCCATTGAACAAGGAGCTCCCAAGGCCCTCAATTGAGGCATGCATGGACAATGTGATCGGGCGAAGGAACAATGTGACCATGAACAAAATTCGGTAGGGCAACTATCTCGGTAGGGGGTGAGCCTTCATACTTCTTAAGGAGAGTGACATGAAAGACATCATAAGTATGATCACGAGCTAGAAGTTGGAGGCGATATGCAACTAATCCAATACGTTCCACCACACAAAAAGGCCCATAAAACATGGTGATAGCTTATAAGAAGAACCTATTTTTGATGAAGGTGGTAGCACGATGATGAAGACGAAGCCAAACCCATTCACTAATCTCATAAATAATCTCTCAACATTTATTGTCATGTTGTTGCTTCATGTAATTCTGGGCTTGGATGAGACGCTCACGAATTCTTCAAGGAATTCATCCCAGTCTTGAAGTTGGTGATCCACTACTACCACATGTGCTAACCCTGGTTCATATGAAAGCAATGTAGAGGGATCATGACCATATACCACTTGAAAGGGAGTCATCTTCAGGGCTGTTTGGAAGGAGGAATTATAGCAATATTCTGCCTAAGGAAGCCATTGAAGCCACTGTTTGGGTTTATCACCCGCAAGGCAGTAAAGATACATGATGATAATGTGGTTGAACACTTCAGATTGGCCATCACTTTGGGGATGAAAAGTCAAACTGAGATGTAGCTAAACTCCAGCAAGATGAAAAGCTCTACCCAAAAGTTACTAGTAAAAATCGGGTCATGATCATTAACAATTGAAGAAGGAATGCCATAGAGGCAAACAATGTCATCGAAGGAGGCACGAGCAACTGAACGCACTGTGTATAGATGGCCTAAAGAAATAAAATGGGCATACTTGGAGAAATATTGGCCATTGTGAGAATAACCGATTTTCCTCCAACTTTAAAAAATGCTTCCACAAAATCCATGGAGATGTCTTGCCAAACACTAGTGGGAACTTCCAATGGCTACAAGAGGCCTACAGATGGAGATGCTTTGTTTTATTGTGCTGGTAGACCGCACAACTACTCACAAAATCCTGCACCATGTTGTTGGCATGTGAATGATAGAAGGTGGCACACAACTGATGGAGTGTTTTCTGAACACCTTCATGATCTGCCATAGGCCTCGGTCAGTGCTTGCTGCCATAGAGAAGACGCCTTTGGCAAATAAACATACCCTTCATACAATAGAAGTCCATCCACCAAAGTCCAACCTGGTTTGGCTGTGATGGCCAACACATGATCTCGCAGCTCCTACAGGTTGGTTGTAGAGTTAATCTTGGCATGGATGTCATTGAAGATAGAAAAGGTGGGTGAAGAGATGGCCAATAGTGCTGCAGTAGAATCCACCCGCCTAGAAAGAGCATCAGCGGTGGTGTTTCGCTCGCCTGGTCTGAATTCCACCTTGAAATCATACGTTAATAGCTTGCTCACCCACATATGTTGAGGTATCATGGAGAGGCATTGATCCAAGATATATTTAAGGATAAAATGATCCGTATGGACTGTGAACATATGTCCCCAAAGGTATATCTTCCAATACCGCACCACTTTGACAAGGCTGATCAATTGTCGCTCATAAGCCACTAACTTCAGATGATGGGGCACTACTGCCCTGCCGAAAAAGGCAATAGGACTAGAACCTTGATGTAATACCTCACCAAATCCCATACTACATGCATCACAGTCCACCAAAAAATGTTTGCCAAAATTGGGCAGTTGAATTACAAGGCTGGAAGTCAGTGTTGTCTTCAATGCATGGAATGCCACATCAGACTCTAGAGTCCATGCAAATGCTTCCTTCTTGAGTAATTTGGTGAGCAGGCTAGCCACCTTGCTATATCTTTTAATAAATTTGCGATAGTACCGGGTAAGATCGAGAAAACCATGCAATGCCCAGACTGAAGTAGAAGTCGGCCAGCTATTCACCGCATCCACCTTGCTAGGATTCATTGCCACACCATGGCCAGATATGATATGACCAAGGCATGCCATCAACTCTTCTCCAAATTGGCACTTGGAACATTTGAGAGCAAGTTTATGTTAGCGTAGAAGTTGGAGAACAACCTGGACGTGTTGAAGATGTTCTGCACATATATAACTATAGACCAAAATATCATTAAAGAAAACTAGCATAAAACAATGGATGTAGGGCTTAAGAACATCATTCATGAGAGCTTGGAAGGTAGTGGGCGCATTAGTTAAACCGACTATGAACTCATAATGGCATCGATGAGTGTGGAAGGCCATCTTCTCAATGTCTGGCTGGTATATTCGTACTTGGTGATAACCACTGCACAAGCCGAGCATAGTGAAGAAATGACACCCTTGAATTCATCCTAAAGTTTATCGATCACTAGAATTGAAAATTTATCCTTCATTGTCTTTTCATTAAGTGTGCGATAGTCCACACAAAAGTGCCATGAATTATCCTTCTTGCAGACCAATATTACTGGCAAAGAGAATGCCGACATGCTATCCCTGATGATGCCCTATGCTAACATATCATCACATTGATACTCGATTTCATCCTTCAATAATTGCAGGTAGCGATAAGGTCGTACCGCCATTGGCTCTGTACCCGAACGAAGGTGGATGTGGTGATCACAATGTCGTTGTGGTGGCAACCCCCACTGCTCCTCAAAGATGTCAGCGAATTCATCAAGGAGTACTGTCATGAGGTCATATTGTCCGGTCATGAGGGCTTATGGTCGAGCTGCTTCATTCTTCAAGATGTCCCATGTCACCTTGTGATCAATGAGCTAAAAGGACATGGTGAGGCGCTTAAAATCCCACACAATAGGGCCAAGAGTTTGTAGCCACTGAATGTCCAACACCATGTCAAACCCGATGAGTAGAATGACATAGAAATCCAGTGAGAAGTCCTCATCACCAATCTAGATATGCACACTAGTGAAGAGGTTGGTGTTGGCTTCCCTGTCGCCATGGAGATGGTGTGAGACCAAGGCAGCGTGATGTTTCATCTACCAAAAAAACAAATTTTGACTTACCCTTAGCAACATTTTTTCTTGAATGGTACACCATTTTTAATCTTATTCCCTTTTTAAATTCAATTTTTGGTTACACTTTCTTTCCTTAAATCTTTAGTTAATTCCAGATTTTTGTGTTAGTGACTTAAATTTGAATGTTAAGTTTTCATATTTTTAATTCATAATTCATTGCTATAAAATTTTATTCACATAATTGTTATTTATACATGGAGATTATTTCCTAGTATTAATTTGCATAGCTCGAAATTTGGAAACATCCAAATAAGATTTTAGCAAAAATCCCAATGCCAACAAGATGAAAATAAAAGGTTTTTAAAACTCCGTATTTTTGAACATCCGAATTTTATGATGTTACAAAGATCTTGAAGATCATGCTTATCACAGAGTACTTGAACAAGGAGCAGACACCCTTCATGGAGTATCTTTTCATATTGTTGGATACATATGACACCTTGGTGTGGATGAAGATGCTGGCCAAATTTCAGGAGCAAAAGTGTGGCACACAAGGCTATCCAGACATAAAACACTCACCCCCACAGACTCGTTACCGCTAAGTATGCGGATAAAATCCCGTAATGGAGGAGGGAGGATGAAGAGACAATCCAGTCAGAGGCCTCCCCACCATTTGCCAGGATCATAGACGAGTGAGTCATAAATTGGTTAAGAGTGAGGTCATCAACCACGTATTTGGATGCCATCTCTTTCATAAACCTGGTAGATGAGTAAGCATCCCAATGTCTAGTAAGATATGTTGAACTACCTAGTTGTTAATAAGTCCATAACTTTATAAGGTCAAAAATAACATGATAGCCTTTTGCAGTAAACATTGAGTATTGAATCTTCCCAAGGCTCCTTCGAAGTAGTCAATAAGTTGGCCGAGTCTTATGGATTGTGGAAAAATTCCAGGAGGTCATGACATGAGAGTAGGTCTTAGTGGAGTTAGTGGGTGCATGTCATGTGACTTTATGTGCATGAGGCTTATTTAAGCTGAGTATTTTCCTGTTAAGTTCAAGAAATGAGGTAATAGAGATTGACTGATTCAATCCCAAGGAGTTTCTTCTTTGTGTGTGTTGTGGCTATAGGCCAAACAGTAAAGAAGGGGACTCGTACAAGAGGAAGAGGAGAGCCAGATCTATGGGAGAGCTGGTAAGAATGAGGGGATGCCCCTCCTCCTGCCCCTCCTTGGGGTTTATACACATGAGTGGGTTAGGATGGGAAATCCCCATTCTACCCCTTAGTACTTACAAAGGATGAGGGTATATTGGTATATTTACATGGGTATATTCCTCTACACTATAAAGCCTATTACATATTAGGCCAGTTGCAAGGCCCAGTTACGGGGGGTTGAGTCACCCCCATAACAGTACTCCCTCGATAGCAAGCGCAGAGGTCTCGATGGGCGAGCTGACGTGCCAAACTATCCCAGCCCCCCATTCCCCGACAGCAAGCGCGAGGGTACCGACTGGCGAGCCGATGCAACTAGTAGCTTGCATGCCCCTAAGGCAATGCCTACGAAGAGGTCCGCGGAATCCCACGCCGAAGTCGGGTCGTCCAACCGAGGCAACGCCTATAAGGCTGACAACGAAGTCATCGCCGCCCCGCCGAGGCGATGCCTACAAGGCGGGTGGCGAGGCGCTGCTCCGAAACTGTGTCGTCCCGCTGAGGCAGTGCCTACGAGGCGGACGACGAACTCCTGTGCCGGAGCCGAGCTATCCTGCTGATGGATGGCCTACTAGGCGGACGGCGAAGTCGTGCCGCTCCGCCGAGGCGATGCCTACAAGGCTAGCGGCGAGGCGCTGCCAGGCGGACGATGAAGTCCTGCGCCGGAGCCGAGCCGTCCCGCCGAGGCATTGACTACTAGGCGGATGACGAAGTCATGCTGCTCCGCCGAGGCGATGCCTACAAGGCGGGCGGTGAGGTGTTGCTCCGAGGTAGGGTCGTCCCGTCGAGGCAGTGCCTACCAGGCGGATGACGAAGTCCTACGCCGGAGTCGAGCCGTCTCGCCGAGGAAAAATCGCCGCCATTCCCCTACCTTCAAAAACCGAGCCCACTAAGAACGGGCTCGACTGGCATGGGCCGAGGGCGCTATGCGCACCGAGGCAGGGAGGTGAGGTGAAACCTTCGATCCCCTACCTTCAAAAACTCGTGCTAGCGGAGGGCGGGCGCGAGCAGCGTAGGCCAAAGGCGCTACGCACGCGGAGGTAGGGAGGTGGGGCCGCCGTCCCCCTACCTTCAAAAACTCACGCCCGCGGAGAGCGGGCTCGAGCGGCGTGGGCCAAGGGCGCTACGCGCACTGAGGCAGGGAGGCGAGGTGAAATCACCATTCCCCTACCTTCAAAAACTCGCGCCCACGGAGGGCGGGAGCGAGCGGCGTAGGCCGAGGGCGCTACGCACGCGGAGGTAATGAGGTGGGGCCGTCGTCCCCCTACCTTCAAAAACTCGCGCCCGCGGAGAGTAGGCGCGAGGGACGTAGGCCGAAGGTGCTACGTGTGCGAAAGTAGGGAGGCGGGGCCGCCGTTCCCCTACCTTCAATAACTCGCGCCTGCGGAAGGCGGGCGCAAGCGGCGTAGGCCAAGGGCGCTACGTGCGCCGAGGCAGGGAGGCGAAACCGCCGTTCCCCTACCTTGGAAAACTCGCACCCGCGAAGGGCGGGCGCGAGTGGCGTAGGCTGAGGGTGCTACGCACGTCGAGGTAGGGAGGCAAAACCAGCGTTCCCCTACCTTGGAAAACTCGCGCCCGCGGAGGGCGGGCGTGAGCGGCGTAAGTAGAGGGCGCTACGCGCACCGAGGTACGGAGGCGAGGTGAAACCTCCGTTCCCCTACCTTCAAAAACTCGCGCCCGCGGAGGGCGGGCGCTTGCGGCGTAGGCTGAGGGCGCTACGCACGCGGAGGTAGGGAGGCGGGGCCGCCATTCCCCTACCTTCAAAAACTCGCGCCGACGGAGGGCGGGCGCGAGCGACGTAGGCCAAGGGTGCTACGCGCGCCGAGCCAGGGAGGCTAAATCGCCGTTCCCCTACCTTGGAAAACTCGCGTCCGCGGAGGGCGGGCGTGAGCGGCGTAGGCCGAGGGTGCTACGCACGCGGAGGTAGGGAGGCGAGGCCACCGTTCCCCTTCCTTCAAAAACCATGCCCACTGAGAACGGGCTCGAGCGGCGTGGGCCGAGGGCGCTACGCGCACCGAGGTAGGGAGGCGAGGTGAAACCGCTATTCCCCTACCTTCGAAAACTCACGCCCGCGGACGGCGGGTGCGAGCGGTGTAGGCCGAGGGCGCTACGCACGCAGAGGTTGGGAGGCAGGGCCGCCGTTCCCCTATCTTCAAAAACTCGCACTTGTGGAGAGAGGGCGCGAGCGGCATAGGCCGAGGGCGCTATGTACACCAAGGCGGGTTATCCAAGGGATGCGCCACTAAAGCGATGCACGCCCTGGTGGGACGGACGGAAAGGCACGATATCCAGGTAGTGCGGAGCTAAACCGATGCACTACCTGGTGCAACGCGCGCAAAGGCTCGATATCCAAGTAGTGAGCCGCTAAGCGAGGCACTCCCTGGTGTCTCGGCCATCGTGCGATTTTTATACTCTGTAGAGTGCCCGCGGGGGCAACATCGTGCGTCTTATTTATACTCAGTAGAGTGCGCATAGACAACATCCGCGTCTTATTTATACTCCGTAGAGTGTGTGGGAACAACATCTACGTCTTATTTACACTCCGTAGAATGCGCAAAGACAACATCCGCGTCTTATTTATACTCCGTAGAGTGCGTGGGAACAACATCCACGTCTTATTTATACTCCATAGAGTGCGTGGGAACAACATCCACGTCTTATTTATACTCCATAGAGTGCGTGGGAACAACATCCACGTCTTATTTATACTCTGTAGAGTGCGCAGGGGCGTCCCCCACGTGTCTTATTTATACTCCGTAGAGTGTGTGGGAACAACATCCACGTCTTATTTATACTTCGGAGAGTACGTGTAGGAACAACATCCACGCGTGCGCGGGAACAACATCCACATCTTTTTTTATACTCCAGAGAGTACGCGTAGTGACAACATCCAAGCGTGCGCAGGAACAACATCCGCGTCTTTTTTTATACTCCGGAGAGTACGCGTAGGGACAACAACCACGCATGCGCGGGAACAACATCCGCGTCTTTTTTTTATACTCCAGAGAGTACGCATAGGGACAACATCCACGCGTGCGTGGGAACAACATCCACATCTTTTTTTATACTCCGGAGAGTATGTGTAGGGACAACATCCACGCGTGCACAGGAATAACATCCGCGTCTTTTTTATACTCCGGAGAGTACGCGTAGGGACAACATCCACGCGTGCGCAGGAACAACATCCGCGTCTTTTTATACTTCGGAGAGTACGCGTTGGGATAGCACCCACGCGTGTGTGAGAACAACATCCGTGTCTTTTTTATACTCCAGAGAGTACGCGTAGGGACAGCATCCACGCGTGCGCGGGAACAACATCCGCGTCTTTTTTTATACTCCGGAGAGTTGCTCGATGCAGAGTCGAATGTCGACGTCGTGGACTCTAGAGTGAAGACCCGTGTTGCGAAATCCTTCATGTGAGCGAAGTAGCCTCCGATATTGAGGATGCACCATACATGAGCCATGTATGCCATGCATGTAACGTAGCGTGAGCATATCCATGCGATGAGCGTGCTCATGCTACACGTACACACGCGTAGTGTCTTTTCGCGCAAGGCTCCGGAGACACTGGTGGGGACTTCGAAGAGCTTGGTGAAGACCCCAGGGAGGTCGGTGCCGACTCCGAAGAGCTCGCCGAAGACTCCGGGCGGTCTGGCGGATGACCATCCGAGCGTTGTATCCATGCATGCATGGTTTCGTGCACACACTTTGCTGCTTGTGTAGCTTCTCGTAATGTTCTTGGCGAAGTGTGCGAACACTGCGGCGAAGGCTTCAGACAGCTCGGCGAAGACTTCGGACACCGACGCGAATGCGGCGGACGTTGCGGTGGAGGCTCGAGGCGGTCATCGACGACGCGGAGTCCCTGGTTGCGCTGAGACGCGTAGTCTACGGCGATGCCGATGTCGGCCTTCTTCAGCGCCGATGCGTTGTTGATGCCATCGTCGATCATGCCAACGATGTGCTTCCAATCCTGGAGCTGCTTCACGATCTCGTACTTATGCTCCGGGAGCACCCCGGTGGACCCGCCGGCCTTCTCGATCAACTCGCCGATGGGGAGGCCGCTCGTCTCGTTACTCTTGTTGCCCAGCAGGGTGCCCGCAGCCAGAGGCGAAGGTCAAGATGCAGCGCCCAGCGGAGTCCGACGTTGCGCATGCGAAGCCCGAACGAACGTCGGCACAGGCGTCGAAGGGCTTGATGATGTCCTTGCCGAGGCACTCCCGCTGCGTGCTACCCAGACAGTAAGCGCCAAGTTGTCATCGCAGACATGAAACTCGAAGGGGACCTTGCGGACGCGGAGCTCGAAGGCCCGCCGCGTATTGCTGCTGCTGCACCAGCGCCTCCACCACTGCCGCCTGTTCCACCTCCCCCTGCCCGAACACGATGGCGGTCTACTGTTCCATGTCCTGCTCCAGCGGCGTGTCAGACTGCCAATTTAGGAAGAGGCTCGGCTCGTCCATCACCTGCATGCCAAGAACCAAGACAGAGAAAGAGAGAGAAAAGCTCGTGCATGGATGGAAACTTGGATGTGTATGTTGAATGCATGCATGATTTGGTACGTGAATGGATAACTTGCATGCATGCATGAATGGATACGATGAATGGGTAACTTGCATGCATGATTGAATGGATACGAGACTTCGTTCGGCCTCGGTCCATCGTTGTGTGCAGTCACCGGACCCCCACCGGCTCCGCGCCCGTCTCCGCGCGACTCCGCCCGGCCATGCAACGTCGCCTGGCGCCCGCCGGCTTTGCGCCCCGCACCTCCACGGACGAGGAAGAACGGCAGCCCGGCGTGCTCCTCCCAGCACCTGACGGAGCGGAAGAAGGCGAGGAGGTCGGTGACGTCGGCGTCGAGGTCGCGAAGGCGCTTTCACCGAGGCACGGTCCAACGCGGAAGCTGGCGGTCGCAGAGGCCGGCGCCGTGGCGCCATCGGAGGCTGACGGGGCCACGCGGAGCCGGTGACGCAGACTTGCAGGCGCAGAGGCACGTACTCCGGTGTAGCCAGAGGCGGAGCGAGTAGACCGATGGTGAGGAAGCGGAGTCCTGGCGCGGAGACAGCGCCGGGAGGTGCTCGGACGCATGCAGAGCTACATTGTAGAGCCTTTCCATTCTTGGCGAGTGATAGCGTGTAGACACGAAGGGTGCGGAGGCCGGAGCTACAGAGCAGGCTTCGACAGTGTGCGAGCTCGTCTGCCTCGGAGCACTCATTATCTTTCCTGCATGCAGCGCATGACAACGAGCAGTGGACGCAGGGTTCATGCATGCGTGGATGAATATACGTGAATGGCTATTTGAGTGCACGCATGATGCCTATACGTGAATAGCCATTTGCATGCATGGATGGACATACGTGAATGGCTATTTGAGTGCATGCAAGGATGGATGCACGTGAATAGCTATTTGCATGCATGGATGGATATACGTGAATGGTTATGAGCGTGTGCATGGATGTCCCCCGCTGCGCGGAGCCTGGCTCTCGCGAGGCGGATCGGTGCGGCGGGGTGCGGGAGAGCGGATGGCATGGGGTCGAAGTCGCCCGGCTCAGGCTCGGTGAAGGCATAGCCCCACTTCGACGCGGAGGGCTCACTGCTACGTGACATCGCTCGTAGCGGAGACGAGCTGATGCGACGCGAAGATGTGCCTGGCGAGATGCAACCCGCGCGGAGTCCAGCGTGGACGACCCGAAGGCGCGCAGGTTGACCGCGCGGAGGCCGAAGGCTAGTAGCGGCGTGCGTGTAGGCCGGTGGTGGCGAAGCACAGTGGAATTGGGCTCAATGGCGTACCACCCACCCTGGCCGGAAGGATCGTGCCCCCAAGTCATCCAAGACATCACTTCCCTGCATGAACACCCCCAGCAAAGCGGAGGTCACATCAATATAGGGATGAGCGATTCGACTAGATCTACTCAATACACCATCTAAAAAACATGGCGAAGTATACAGGCAAAGCCCATACGACTAGATCTATTCAATACACCATCTAGAAAACATGGCAAAGGATATAGGCAAAGCCCGCACACTTTCATAGTCAGGATGGTTAAATTTTTATCGAGCACACTACTTATCTGTCGCTGATGACCCGCGAGATGGTACAGATGCCACGAATGAAGCAGTATGCTCCCAAGAACAGCTTTTAGCGCCTTAAGTGACTTTTCATCCAGTCCCCATGGACGGCGCCATCTGTTGTGGCTACAGGCCAAACAGTAAAGAAGGGGGCTCATAGAAGAGGAAGAAGAGAGCCAGATCTATGGGAGAGCTAGTAAGAATGAGAGGATGCCCCTCCTCTTGCCCCTCCTAGGGGTTTATACACATGAGTGGGGTAGAATGGGAAATCCCCATTCTACCCCTTAGTACTTACAAAGGATGAGGGTACATTGGTATATTTACATGGGTATATTCCTCTACACTATAGGGCCTATAACATATTAGGCCAGTTGCAAGGCCCAGTTACGGGGGGTTGGGCCACCCCCACAACAGTGTGTATTTGTCTTTCTTTGTGTGTGTTTATCCAGAGAAACGAGAGAGACCAATGAGTGGTTTCCAATAGAGAGGATGGAGCGATTCAATCATAACATTTGGTATCATAACCTGAGTTCTTGATTCGATGTATGCCCAAGTACCTTCACTTCAACATGATATCCACCACCTAGCAAATAGTGGCACGGTCTACAAGGGAGGGAGGTGCCTCCCTCCAGTACCCGATGCTCAACTCCTCCAACTACTCTACCTAGGAAATCAAGATGGAAACTTATATAAAGGTGCAAGACATATGGGAGGCGATCGAATCCACGGCTGGAGTGGTCGTGGAACAAAGGTAGGACAAGATGGCACTTGCGTGCATCTTTCAAGCCATTCATGAGGATGTGCTCCACTAGGTTGCTAGGAAGAAGACAGCCAAGGAGGCGTGGGAGAGCTTGAAAGCGAGGAATCTCGGTGCCGATCGAGTGAAGAAGGTGTGACTATAGACCTTGAAAAGTAAATTCGAGGCCCTATGCACGAAGGAAAACAACTCCATCAATGAGTTTGTTGGCAAGATCAGTGGGCTAGCGAGCAAGATCAGTGGCCTTGGAGCCACCCTGGAGGATACCACACTCATCAAGAAGTTGCTCGATTCAGTTTTTAACAAGTTTTTTGTAGGCTGTTGCTGCAATTGAGCAATTCTACCACGTCAAAGTGTAATAGGAGCTGATACGCAAGTGCGAGAAGGGGGACAAGGAGCATTTGCTTCTCACCAAGGCCGACCGGGAGACTCGGTCATCAAAGTGAGAAGGAAAGGACTCCTTCGATGGCTCTAGCAGTGGTGGTGGTCAAAAAAAAGTTTGACAAAACCAAGGTGATGTGCTATAACTGCCAAGAGTTTGGTCACTTCGCATACGAGTGCCCTGAGAAAATTAAGGAGGAGAAAGCGCTACTATGTGAACTTCAGAGTGATGATGAGCCAGCTCTTCTGTGAAGATTCGTGAAGTGTGGTCAATCAAGATTAGGGGGGAATTGTTAGATACTAATCTTGGCAAAATTTATATTTGCATGTTTACTTTAGTTTTTTTGCATGTATTGATCGTGCTATATAGGTCTTTGGATGGTAGTAGTGTGTGGCAGCAGAGAAGCGCACAGCAATACGTATGATACGTATAAGTATGGAGGCTTGAGTCGGAGTGCATGCTGAGCTGTGAGAAGCGGTTGAACAGAGGTGCCAATATCTGCAACGTGCAAAGGGCCACAACATGAGTGTGGTCGTAAGCTACAGTGGTCGTAGAAGCTGTAGAAGTTGAAGTATCAAGTCAAATAAGAAGTTAGAGTACTGTTGTAGTCTTGAAAGTACCGTAGCAGTCTCAAAAGTACTGTAGCACTCTTAGAGTTACTATAGCGGACTTAAAGTTACTATAGCAGTTGGAGCATCACTAAAGTGATCGTAGTCTGAGTCAATAAATTGGTCGGGTCTTATGGATCGTGGAGAAATTCTATGAGGCCGTGACATGAGAATAGGTTTTAGTGGAGTTAGTGGGTGCGTGTCATGTGACTATGTGCATGAGGCTTATTTAAACCGAGTATTTTTCTTGTTAAGTTCAGGAAATGAGACAATAGAGATTGAGTGATTTAATCTCAAGGATTGAGTGATTTAATCTCAAGGAGTTTCTTCTCTATGTGTATTTGTTTTCTCTGTGTATGTTTATCTAGAAAAATGAGAGAGACCAGTGAATGGTTTCCAATAGAGAGGATTGAGCGATTCAATCTCCACAGAAATCTCCAATTGAGAGTTCTTCAAAATTCCATTTGAAAGTTCCAGGAATCACCATTTGAAAGTTCTCATAAGATATTTAGCCGGTGGGTGGGAGATGTCGCCATGTCGAGTCTGGATGTGGCGCCTACTGATGAAGCGGAAGGGGATAGGTAGGGGTGGAAACGGATCGGATACGATAGAATAGTCTCAAATACGAATACGAATCCATATTTATAAAATGAATATGAATTCGAATATTTTTAAATACGAATACAAAAATTCTCGAATACGAATACGGATATTTTTGAATACGGATTTTCTCGAATACGAATATCGGATAAAACGAATTCCTAGCAGTTTTGCTGATTTTTCACCGATTTTTTACCAGTTACCGGTTTTAAACAGCCTAAATTCAAATTTTGAATCACAAAATCTGTACGAATTTTTCATGGGTTTTAGAAACGAATCGAATAGTATCGAATACGAATATTCTCAAATACGAATACGAATACGAATATTCTAAAATACGGATATGAATATTCTCGAATATGAATAAGAACATTTTCAAATACGGATTTTGTTTACCACATTCACGTTTTCTCATATACGAATATCGGATGAAACGAATTATTCGTTACCGTTTTCCACCCCTAGGGACAGGAGTGTACATGGGCGGTGTTTCTAACGAACGCTCGTAGGTTAGAATTCCCCAGGGTCATATACCACCAAAGTGTCTAGGATTTCTGTAGTTCACTCAAGAAACAATGTCACGCATAGAAATTTAAGCAATCCTGCAGGCCAGCCAAATGTAGCTAGGCGGAGTAGGCAAGGTATAATAAGTCCTCATGTGCGACGTGGAGAAGCCATTAAAGTTTGAGCTGCATGCGGTTTTATATGCTCCAACATCGTGGAACACCAGCCAGTCCCCCACGCGCAACTCCGGCAGACAGTACCCCCTAATTAACCACTGCGTCAAACGCGTCGAGCATTGGGCTGACCATCGTCGACAGGTGCGTCTTCCCTTCCCCACTTGCCTCCGGCACAGAGCGCGGCACGTTGTTCTCAAAATGGACACAACGGAGGGTGCCGAACATGCCGTCATCGATCCAGTTCGGCTGTCACCTGGACACCTTGCACATCACCGAAGTTCAACGCAAGTGCAGTGTTGATCACCTTGGCTGCCTCACCGAACGTGGAGCCGCCATCCCTGAAGCCCCCACCGATGTTGAGCACGCGCATAGGCGGCATGCCGAGCGCCGCGGCGGCGTCGACCGCCACACGGATGGCCTCGATGGCGCTGCCGTAAACGCACACGTGGGACACGGCGCTCCCCACATGGAACGAGAACCCGACGACGGTCATGCCGGCACGACGCGCAGCAGACAGGGGCGGCATCACCTCCTCTTGGTGTGACTGTGCTTGGTGCCCATATTTAGCTTTGCGTCGTCGTCATCAGATCTCTTGAGCCGTAGCAGTAGGCGGCACACGGCCTGTCGGGGAGAAGAGTGCCCGATAGCGCTCCAGGTTAAGGGGCCGGTGTTGGGTTAATCTTGGCTAACTAATTCCGAGATTTCAGGGAGGCACGCCTCCACTCGCACGTCTTGATCGGAGACGGCAACCAACTCATTGGTTTCGGTCCCGGTCACCTAGCGCCATATAAAAAGACTTAGGGTTTCGGCAGGGCTCATGCACGAGTTGTTCTAGGCCTCTCAAACCCTAACATACCCGATCTACTAACGGCGCTAAGGTGAACGATGGCCGGAACCTCTTCGTCCCCGTCGGCATCGACCACCGCAACTCCGGCCACTTTCCTCCGCTGCATCAACCGACCACCTCACCATGGCCTCTTCGAGTTCGGGTACGTCTACTAAAGCTTCCGCACTAAGGTTTAGTCATGTGTTCTAGTTAGACCTAGGGTTAATGTTAATGTTTCATGATTAAACTTAGTTCATTATAACATTTGGTATCAGAGCTTCCCCTAGGATCAACTAGAACCCTAATTAATCTAACCGAACTCGGATTCATCTTCGGATCTAAAATCTGTGGCTCGGTAGAGAAATTAGAAGCAGGGGATTCAATTTTCGCAAAACCCTAATTAGGATGCCCAAAATTTCCCTCCACCCGAACCCTAAATCCCCAAATCAAACAAAAAAAATTTAGATCGGGAACTTACGTCTTTTTGCGCGCCACCGGTCCATGCGGGCGCCGCCGTCGCCACTGTGCGCCGCCGCTCCATGCGGGCGCCGCCACTTCGCGAGCACGTGCCGCCGTCGCGCCGCTCTGCTCCGTTTTTTTGGGAGGAGCCGGTGGAAATGGCAACTAGGGTTAGGGTTTTGCATTTTTAAGTCGCGTGCGAAGCTTTTTCGGCCGTCGGATAAGATCGTGCGGCGGTTGTTCTACAGACCAAAAGGTTTTTTGGGCCGGCCGCGCGCATGGTCGTTGGATAAGATCGTGCGGCGGTTGTTCTACAGACCAAAAGGTTTTTTGGGCCGGCCGCGCGCATGGTCGTTCAATCTAGATCTGACGACGTGCGTGAGACGCGGGTTGCTGATGGGCAGCGCACGTGTTTGGGCCGCGCCCGCGTGCGCTATTTTTGGGCCCCGTGCGCGGATGGTTTATTTGTGGGCCGCGGGCGTCCTCTCGGCAGGCCGCGCCGACGTTTTCGGCCTGCGGGCGCGTTTTCTTTTTGGGCCGCCGACGCGCGCGAGTGCTTGTGGGCCATGCGCGTTCTCTGTTGAGCCCAGGTGCGAATTTTTTTAGGCAGTCCGCAGTTTTTTGGGCTGCGCATTTTATGGGCCGGATGTGTATTTTCGGCTGAATTTTGGGCTTGCTACAACAATGCTATTTCCTTTTCTTTTTCAGTGTATTTCCTTTTGCTTTAGTCTATTTTTGTGCACTGTTTTTTAATTATCTTTCAGTGGCCCAAAATTACATGTATCATTACTATATTATTATGTATAATCTCTAATTAAAATTGAACCAACGGGATATTTTAATTAGAGATTTTATGCTTAATTTTGGCATTATGTATGCATATGGTTATATTCTGACCAACGTTGTTTATAATCATATGTCGCCATATAAAATTATTAAGTTCTTTTCATTTTCTGCCCAACGGTGATATGAATTAGAACTTTGATTTGATCGCCATGTGTGTCCAGGAGGAAGAGAGAATAAGAACAGAAAAGAAGGATTTTGCTCTTCATGTTGGTGGCTCTAATAAAAGGAAGTTCCAAGGGGACTTCAAATCCAAGAAGAAGCTGCAGTTCTCCCCTAACTCAGATAAGTCGGGCCCTAAAGTGCACAATGTACCTAAGCCTCATGTTGCTCCCGCTGGAGCACCTAAAGGGAGGAATGTCATTCTGCAAGCAGCCAGGGTATTTCCGGAAGGATTGTGTAGGTTTCCTAAAGTGGCTTGCCAAAAGGGGCAATGATACAATAACGTTCATTGATGAAACTCTTTATGCTGATTTTTCCCTTGGTTCTGGTGGATTGACTCAGGTGCAACTGTGCACGTTACCAACTCTTTACAGGGATTCCTTACCGCGAAAACACTAAGAAAGGGGGAGCGAAGTCTTAGAGTCGCGGATGGAAAGGAAGCCGAAGTTGAATTAGTTGGATCTGTTTCATTAGCTTTAGATAGCGGCTTCATGCTTCGTCTTAATAATGTAGTTTGTGTTCCTTCCATCAGGAGGAATTTGATTTCAGTTTCTTTATTGGACGATGAAGGTTTTAAATGTATTTTTGGTGACAATAAATGTATTATTAAGTTTAATTCAAATGATGTTGGTCTTGCCTTTAGACAAGACAAGCTCTATATGGTTTCCCTTAATGAATCTCATGTATCCTTGAATGTGTGGGATACTAAGCGTAAACATAATGATGAGACTTCTTCGAAACTGTGGCACTATCGTTTAGGTCACATTTCGTGGGGGAGAATGGAGCGTCTCATTAAAGAAGAAATTCTCCACCCATTAGATTTCTCTGACTCAGACCACTGCATTGATTGCATTAAAGGAAAAATATGTAAAGCAAATAAAGAAGGGAGCCACTCGCAGCACAAGACTTTTATAATTAATTCATACTGATATTTGTGGTCTTTTTCCTGTGACATCAGTGGATGGTTTTGATACATTCATCACATTCACTGATGATTTCTCCCGTTATAGTTATATCTTTCTCATTAAAGACCGATCTGAATCACTTGATAAATTTAAGATATTTAAGGCTGAAGTTAAAAATCAGCACAACCTAAGAATTAAAGTGGTAAGATCGGATCGTGGGGGAGAATATTTTGGAAGACATGCCTCTTATGGGCAAATTCCTGGCCCTTTCACTAAGTTCCTTCAGGAAAATGGCATCGTTGCCCAGTATTCTATGCCGGGCGAACCTCAGCAGAATGGTGTAGCTGAAAGACGCAACCGTACACTTATGGATATGGTACGAAGCATGCTTAGCCATTCTAGTTTACCAATTGGCTTGTGGATGGAAACACTAAAGACAGTCGCACATATTCTTAATCGGGCTCCCAGTAAATCAGTACCTAAGACACCTTATGAATTATGGACTGGGAGGAAACCGAGTATGAAATATTTACGAGTGTGGGGTTGTCGTGCTGAAGCTAAGTTATTTAATCCACACATTGGGAAATTAGATCCTAAGACAGTAAGTTGCCATTTTATTGGGTACCCTGCGAGATCCAAAGGGTATCACTTTTATTGTCCTGATAGGATAACAAGTTTGTAGAAACAAGCCACGCTGTGTTCTTAGAAAATAACGAGGACCTGGAGCCCATGAAAATAGATCTTGAGGAGAAGCGGATTTATGTTCCTTCACCGCTCATCCCAGAGACTTTTATTCCTGTGCCTCAGGAGGTTGCACCTCCAGTAGAGAATACTGTTGTTGCACCCACTGTTGAGGTCTCTGAAATTCCTAATGTTACACCTAATGATGAGCCTCAGCAGTCTCCTGAAATAACTAATGACCTCTTAGAAGATCACAGCAGGAGAGAAGATCTGCCATCCCAAATGATTATGTTGTCTATATGACTGAGGATGTTAATGATATAGGGAAGGTAGATGATCCCACCTCTTATAAGGAGGCCATGATGAGTGAACATTCTTCTAAATGGCTTGAAGCCATGGAGTATTAATGATGTATGGGACTCAGTAGAAATTCCTGACGGAGTCAAAACAGTAGGCTGTAAATGGGTCTACAAAACCAAGCATGACTCTAAGGGAAATATCGAAAGGTTCAAAGCAAGGCTTGTAGCAAAAGGCTTCTCACAAAGAGAGGGGATTGATTATAATGACACCATTTCTCCTGTCTCAACTAAAGATTCATTCAGGATTGTTATGGCACTTGTAGCTCATTATGATTTAAAGCTGCATCAGATGGATGTTAAGACGGCATTTCTTAATGGCGACTTGCAAGAGAACGTTTACATGGCTCAACCGGAAGGTTTTGTCATGGAAGGCAAGGAGTATATGGGATGTCGACTTAAGAAATCCATTTATGGCTTAAAACAAGCGTCGAGGCAGTGGTACCTCAAATTCGATAAGATCATAAGGAGTTTTGGTTTTAAGGAAAATGAAGTTGATAACTGCATATATGTTAAGTTCAAGGGGAGTAAATTCACCATCTTAGTACTTTATGTGGATGATATTTTATTGGCCAGCAGCGATAAGGATATGCTGTTTGAGACCAAGAGATTTCTTTCATCTAATTTTGATATGAAGGATCTCGGTGATGCCTCTTATGTTCTTGGCATCGAAATTCACCGAGATAGTCCAAAGGAATATTAGGTTTATCTCAGAAGGCATATATTGACAGAGTACTGAAGAGATATAATATGCATAAGTGCTGTAGCTCGCCTGCTCCTATCGTTAAGGGCGATAAGTTTGGCATATTTCAATGTCCAAGGAACCAATATGAAACTGATCAGATGAAGTCGGTTCCTTATGCTTCAGCTGTCGGAAGCATTATGTGTGCTCAAGTATGTACACGCCCTGATTTAGCTTTTGTAACCGGGATGCTTGGCAGATATCAATAAAATTCAGGACCGGACCACTGGAAGGTCGTTAAGAAAGCTTTGCGTTATATGCAAGCTACTAAGCATTTCATGCTCACATATAAGTTTTCTGGTAACCATGAAGTTATTGGTTATTCAGATTCAGATTTTGCGGGATGTGTTGATACTAAGAAATCCACGTCAGGTTATATCTTCACACTCGTTGGAGGAGCTATCTCGTGGAAAAGCTCCAAACAAACCCTTACGGCATCTTCAATGATGCAAGCTGAGTTTGTGGCATATTATGAGGCTACCAGGCAGGCTGTATGGCTTAAGAACTTTATCCCGGGACTTACAGTGGTACACAGCATCTCTAAACTACTCACCTTATACTGCGATAACGAACCCGCAGTCTTTTATGCAAATAACAACAAGTCAAGTGGTGTTGCCAAACACATTGACATTAAGTATCATGTTGTGAAAGATATAATTCAGGATCAAACCATAAGTATCAAACATATTAGTACTAAGTTAATGCTTGCGGATCCACTTACTAAAGGCTTACCACCCAATATTTTTCGTGATCATGTTGCCGGCATGGGTTTATTGGAAAGCCTCTGATTCTGGATAAAAGGACCTTAAAGCAAACCAACTCCCATTAAGTATAATGATTATCCATTTCGAGATAGGATAGTACACTATAGGTACTGGGGTTGTACGGCACTTAATTGGCCATACAACACATTGCCTTGATATGCTGTTTTATCGAGAATGGGCTTATGATGTTAGCCTTACGATCAAAAGGGAGAATGTTGGGTTGATCTCGGCTAACTAATTCTGAGATTTCAGGGAGGCACGCCTCCACTCGCGCATCTTGATCGAAGACGGCAACCAACTCATTGGTTTCGGTCCCGGTCACCTAGCGCCATATAAAAAGACTTAGGGTTTCGGCAGGGCTCATGCACGAGTTGTTCTAGGCCTCTCAAACCCTAACATACCCGATCTACTAACGGCGCTAAGGTGAACGAAGGCCGGAACCTCTTCGTCCCCATCGGCATCGACCACCGCAACTCCGGCCACTTTCCTCCGCTGCATCAACCGACCACCTCACCATGGCCTCTTCGAGTTTGGGTACGTCTACTAAAGCTTCCGCACTAAGGTTTAGTCATGTGTTCTAGTTAGACCTAGGGTTAATGTTAATGTTTCATGATTAGACTTAGTTCATTATAATAGCCGGACACGGAGGCAAGCACCTCCAGCCGCAGCAAGAGGATGGTGCTCAGAGCACACACAATTCTGGCCCTGGCGGTAGCTATTTGCTCTCGCTCGCTCTCCATTTGCTCATTTTTGTGTCTTCTCTCACGCCAGCTCTCCCATCTCACTGACCAGTGGTCCTGAGATCCACATGCCAAAGCTCATCTTCCACCTCGCGCCCACACCATGATGACTGCCTACGAGCTCTGCGCTGCACTGTGCCAAAGCCAAGATGCTCGCCGACTGCCTCGAACACCTTTTACCATATGTTCATCTGCCTCTCCTGCCTCCACCCGAGCCATCCCGTTACTAGGGCGGTCATGATTGCAATCTCCCTGGTGCAGTCCAGAGGGAATCACCAAGCTATGTCACATCGTCGCCCCTATTTAAGCTTGCTCGAGCCCACTAATCTCTCCTCCAAAGCATGCCATCTCCATTTCACCCCTTGGCAAAGTCTCTCTTCCTCCGCTTTGCCAAAACGCATCGTCGCCACTAGCTCCAGCGAACGTGCTTCACCGACTAGTGAGCCCTCAACTTTCTAACCACGTCACATCATGCCATTTCTCCTCAATCTGATTCCTCCTTACTTGATTCCACCACTCTTGTAGTACAACACTTGACTTCATAGTCTTCTCCAGCTCTGGCCGCCACAATCACCCAAGTAAATCCCCCTTCGGTAAGCCCCAACACATGCCATGGCCATTTTCAGCATCCCCTCTCCCTCTTGAACTCATTCCCACCCTCGATTTTAGTAGAGCATCTACATAAGGAGCTATCACCGTGCACGCCATCACCGCCATCGCACCTCATCATCGCCCGGCCACCTCAGACCTCCTCTGACATTGCCATCCTCACCAATGCCTTCCTAGAGAGATGCTGATACTTACGCACTAGTTAATTTAGCTCAAAGTAGTAGATATTAACATCGCCACCATAGCTCCATTCCGCGCCGCCCCGAAGCTTCTCCACTAGCCTGCCTCCGATGACCATTGCTCCTCGAGCCACCGACATGTGGGTCCGAACAGACTAATCAACTTAAAATTATAACGTAAACTGGTTTCAAACAATGAGTTACTAACATGTGGACCCCACTTGTCAGTTATTTTAGAAATAAATAAAAACCTGACATGTAGACCCTACCTGTTAGTCTAATGACACAATAAACCAATAATTTCCTTTAGAAAGAAAATTAAAATTCAAGTGCAATATGTAATATCCCAAATTCTAGGGCATGCAAAAATGAGAAAATTTTAAACTTTTTAAATGCATTTTTGTTTCATTGGCTCTTTATTGGAGTTTCTTTGGAAAATTTGGTTTTCAAAAATCAAAAGTGCATAAAATATAAATCAAACTGAATCGAACTATATCACAACGCGCCTTACCTCTCCCTTAAGCACCCTACTCATTTGTTTGACCTTTCATGTAGTGGACCACTCGGGTTAGGTTTTCTTCTTCATCTCCGATTAGTCGCACCTCAATCTATTCGCCCATACCTCAGTATGCATGCAAACAAGCTCATGCGCACCCTTCTGTAGCTTCACTGTTGCTGGAAATCGTTGTCGCTGTGGGCCTCCTCTTTGCTACTGACAGGGTCTCCGACTTCATCCTCCTCCGCTCCTCCTCAAGTGTCGTCATTACCTTCGGTGAGTTCCTGCCCCATGGAAGCTTCTCTAGCACCGAATAGAGCCATAGTAGCTCATAGCCCCGTAGTGCCATTCCCCTGCCTCCGCCATTGTAGCCCATGCCCGTAGTGCCTCAAGCGAGCCACTGCTGTTAGTAGGGGCAGGCCTAAGCTGGTCATGGTTTTGTTCGATGAACACCTAAAATATTTCATTGAAATCATTAGTATCCAATTAAATTATATTATGTAGAACTTTAATGATTAAATAATTCCACAGATAAATCATGGGTGATTGCTAGCGCTGGACGTCTGATCCGAGCACTAGCATTGGACGGTGCGCTGCAACATTTGTTGCCCACATGTGCAAAATTTGTCAACCATCTATGCAACAAAGAAATCGTTGGTTTGTTGCAACATTTTTTATTACATGCATGCAGCAATCAGCAACAACAGTGTAACAATAAGATTTTAATCAAATATTTTTGTTGATACCTCCAACACCGCCGGCTTGATTTCCTCCATAGATCGATAGATCGCTCTACCTTGCGCTTGCAACTCCTTGATCAATTCCCCTTGAGCGGCAATCGCCTCACTCTGGGCCTTGATTGCCTTGATGAGCTTGGCGATCTGGTCCATCTCCTCCGCCCGTGTTTGCATTCTCATGTGGTACCACGGCAGCCCCAGGGTTTCGAACTTGTGCTCTGATATCAGATGTTACGTTCCTCTTCCCATTAACAGTGGCTATTACAAGAATCCAGAGGAACACAAGGAAGAATCAAATGGGAAAGAAAGGTGACGAGGACAAGAGAACAAGTTGAGGAAAAGTTCAAAGTCTATTGTCTACACAGTAGATCGATGCCTCTCTCTTGCCGAATACTCTCACCATAAAAGGATGGATGCCTTCTCAAATCCACCAGTTGGGTCCCAGTTGGAAGTCACACACCGCCTGGTCTGTTACACTACCCATTCCTCATTGGAATATCTCCGGCTGGGCCTTCTACTCCTTTTGTCGGACGGGCTGGGCATCATTGTCGGGCCATGAACAGGGCCCAGTCCCGTAACATTGACACGGCTCAAAAAGTGGTGGTCATGTTACGTTTAATCACACTTGGCACGAGCTAGGTACCAGATTGTCATATGGTCCGTGATGTCATGTTATCTCCAAGGGAGGAATCAAATAGGATAGAGCCGTTACGACTAGCTTTGCACTATGGTTCAGACCTTAGAGTAGGATCAAAGTTGTCCACTTGTTTTTAGAGGAATCGATGAAGCATGTCACAGTCACCACCATAGCCCCAGGAGCAGCAAAAGAATTCTTTGGAGCCAGTTTAGCACTCAAGGAATGGGAACAACAAACGAATGAGAGTGTCACAAATAATGCGATGTGCTATGTCACCCTAGGACCTTGGCTGGGAGTTTGGACCTCCAATCAGACTAATTGACCTCAACATTGTCAGCTAAGTCCAGACTGTCCGGTGACCATGACCCCTGATCACGACAGTGTATCGGACAATCAGTCAAAAGCTCAGCGACAGCCTGAAAAAGGACTGCAAGCATTTTGAAATCAGCAGAGATGATGATTGACAACACATGAATCATCGATGCTTCTTGTGAACCTAATACTGGCTACGGACATGGAAGTTGCAATGCGAAGATGCAGTTACTGTTCATCGTCATATCGGCATGAAAGTTTTGAACTTCGATAGAATAGGCATGATCAAATAAAACCAATCTGATTTGAGCAAAATTTATAGCACCAGATGTGCTTCAGCATTCAGGATCAGATGGCAAAGCTCCGCAGAAACACGTACTGCAAATTTCAGATGAACGGGAAACAACTCTTCCACTAGAAAAGGCATCACCTCCACTACTTACACTGAAACTGTAATCTTATGTACCAAACCAAGAGTAGCTATATATGCAGCTCAATATATACACCCAATGAACATCCCCCTTATTGTCCTGATTACATATTTATCGCCAGCGTTAACAGGAGTAATGTGTGTTGTGCATGGTCCTCCTTAGCTTGTCGAGGATCCCAGCAGCCTTCCTCCGCGCCCTTGATGTGCCATTCTGTGCAAGCCAGGCCAGCGAACCGTTCAAGTTCTCGTCCTCCAAGACCTCCTTCAGCTTTGTGCGGTCGTACATACAGATCGAGAAGAGAACAGCTACCGCATTCTCTTTGTTACGCTTGCACTGATCCTCCCTTATAATTCGGAGCATGCAAGGCACACCACCAGTCTCACCGATCTCCTCCACTGTTTCATGGTCGCTTGATAGCAGAGCGAGGATGGCTAGGGACTCATCAATGAGTGACTCATCGCCGATGGCCTTCAGCGTCACATCAATAACTCCACCTTTTGTAGCTCTTGATTTATTCTCGTGCAACATGCAAAGATTGAAAATAGCTGATGCCGCATCTTTCTTTGCTATCATGCTGCCGTGTTCAAGAAGATCAACCAAAGGCCTCAATGCACCTGACTCACCAATCTTCGCCTTATTGTTGTCGAGAGCTGACAAACTGAAGATGGCAGCTGCAGCATTGCTGCGGGCCTCCATAGTTCCCGACTGTAAAGCCCTCATGAGGAATGGGATTGCCTTTGGGTCATCTCCTATGATCTTCTTATTGCTCTCGTGAATAGAAAGATTCAGAATTGTTGTTACCATATCCTCTAGAACTTCTGCATTGTTTTCAAATTCTGGGTTGGAGACAAGGGAAATCATTTGTGAGATGGAATCTGGCTTCTCTCCAATGACTGCTCGGAATGAGCTGTTGCGCTTAGTCAGAAGCCGGAGATCCTTAATAGCTTGCCTCTGCTCAGATATCTTTGACGAGGATGAGATCCTGTCAAATATTTCACTCAATGCCTTTCGCTCGTTGTTGGTAACTAAATCTTCCTCTTGGTTCTCAAGTGGTGGCAGAGTGATCCCGTTCCCTGTGCACCACTGTGAGATCATGCCTCTAACAAGGTGGTTCGGGATGAGAATTGTATTTGAGAGGACTTGCTGAGTCTGTGGGCATGTCCGGTTTCCAGCACTTAACCATTCTTGAATGAAGCGGCGATCATATGTCTGCAGGGAAAGTAGAATAGTTATCTCAAGCTTGCTCTTGTATATTGAAACAAAAGGAAAAAAGCTCTCGCACATGACTAATAAGATGGCTATTCAACTGGAACTTATATGTCACTGCAGCCATGAAGACAGCGAATGCTGATCAAACATATTCGAAAGCTACATAACTTTTCATTAAGCATACGTCGTGATCCCTAAGTAGCATACTGATTGATTCATCATTACCCATAAGCAATTATTTCATTCCAATTCATGCGAAACAAAAGGCTATGAATGCATGAACACACAATGTCAAAATCAGGGACCATGAGAAGTAGGAGTTAATATAAAGAGAATTTTGTTAAAGCCTATCAATCCTCGATGCACAGTGCCAAAGCTGGGACCGCGGGAAAATGAAGTTGGTATAACAAGAACTTTGTTCAAGAGTCTAAATTGACCTATTTTCCTGAACTACGGAATATAAATTTGAGTAAGATCCGCCAACAAGGTAGGACTAGGCCAGTACTGCAGTGCTAGTGTGGAATACAGCACATCTCTGAAGGGCGACATAGTTCTAGAGCTAAAAACCTTAGGAGTTACTAATTTCTTTGCGAATTCAACATAATACTTACAAGTCAAAAGATAAGCAATCACTGCAGGTAAATTCACTCCCTTGCAGAATTTAACAGCTGAAACTCGCAAAGATGTTACTTTTACTTCCTTTACGAAGCAATTAAAACAATCATTAAGCAAACAAGTACTAGTACCATGGCATCAATACCTGACCAAAAATAGCTGAAACAATCATTCAATTCATGCGTCACTTACATCACACCGACAGAAAGATGAAAACCAAATCCAAAACCATAAAAGCTGAATCTTTGATGATTTGCCAGTGCGAAGAAAGGCAAAGAAACAGCAAGCAAACGTGCAATAGCAATAACTAAATACACATGGTCCTAGCATGGTGTGTCAGATCAATATGCATCTGAATTAATTTTCGCGATTCACATAATAAATACACCTGATTTCGAATCCAGGCAATAAGAACCGGGTCTCATCTTGTAGTACGTTATCTTACGAAATGGAACAGAAACAAATATGACTTTGTGCACACGGTTGTGTAGCAAAGAGGATGAAACACCATGTGGATTCATTTCTATGTACTTACAATAGAGAAAGTACAACCAATATGACACATAAACAACAACTGTTTCACTGATTTCAGTGGTAATTTTACCAAAAGAAATGACACGTTTTTGCAGATTGAAAAACTACATAAAATCAAGAAAGTAGATAGTAGTGATTTACTACTCACATACAAACAGGCTAATTCACCACCCCCTTGTATGAAGAATGTTCATCCATTAAAAACAAGGCAAGGCAAAAACATGAAGAACACAGGTTCCAGAACCAACAGGAGCACCGAAAGAGAATGTTCTAATTTTGCGGCAATATGAACAATCAAAAGTACAAAAGAAAACAAATCCCACTGTATCAAATTCGATAGCCCAGAAAAAAGTGACAGAAATTTGTGAAAGGAACTGTTTGTAAAACCCAAGGAGAAAACAAAGCAACCGCAATCGCATCACGGAAGAGCGGCGCATCACGAGCAGAAAGTGCATACAGAAAAACAATAAATCAGCAAAAAAAAATAAAGAAAGGCAAGATTGTCCGAACCACGAAAGGGACAGGTGATATCATCCGAAGCTCGTACACCACAGAAATAATTACTCGTGTTTGACGATTCAGAAGCGCCGAGAATTCAAGAGGACAGGACAAAGGGGGACAAGCTAGAGAGAAGCAACGGAGATTACTCAAGAACAGTTGGTACAAGAAACACACCAAACCGAGCACGACAGCAGCAAGCAGGCTAATTTTATCAACTCGATCGATTAAAAAAATCCGATAAAATCGCAGTTACCACTAAACGCGCTCGACTAATTCCTCTACGAAACTCCGACGAAGTGGCGAACTCAAGAACGGCGATTGACCGAATTAACCCCCCAAAACCAAACTACCAAGCGATTTTGACCACCAATGGGTGGCGGTCGGGTCAATTAATCCAACCCCACCAGGACGGAAACCGAAGGACGGCAGATTACCTGGCCGGATGCGAGGACGACGGGATCCCTCATGATCTCCGACGAGATCGGGCACAGGAACTGCTCCGGCACCGCCGCCAACGGGGCCGCCCTCTTCCCCCCGGCGCCCGCGCCGCCGCCACCGCCGGCAATAACCTTCCGCCGGCCCAGCTCGGCGTCCCTCAGCGCCGCGAGCGCCGACGCCGCCTCGTCGAAGGCGTCCCCATCCGCGCCGCCGGCCGTCACGGCGGCGACAAGCCGCCGCAGCCGGCGTCGCAGGACAGCCGCCTCCTCCGCCGTCGCCACCGGCGTCGGCTTCGCCATGCCGCGGTCAGTAGGGCTCAGGCTGTCCGTGTTCGCGGTCGCGGTCGGGGCTGCGCTGGGCTCCGGCGGGCATGGGAGAGGGGAGAAGGGGTGGTGGAGAGAGGCTGGAGCCGGACGGGGGTTAAGAAAGAAAAAGCGACGTGAGGTGGCTTGTGGACTGGTGGTGGATTAACGGGTTAACAGCAGGTTTTTTTATATGGGACTGGACGCTGCTCCGACGCGCCAAATCCCGTGATTTCCAACGGCGGATTAGTGGGGTTTGACGCTGCGTGCCTTACACAATAAAAAAATTAATAAAAAATATCATCAAATTTAAACATCATGAGGTTTTTTAATTACAACCGAGCACGCATACAAACTCACATCATGTGTGTATACAGGGGCGTAGCCAAGGGGAGGCTTGGTTAGGCTTCAGCCTCACCTCCTCCTTGGCAAGAATATATTATATAGGTTAAGCTTAAGAGATATCATTATGATGGCAAATTACAGAAATAAAAAATACTAGAAAGGTATCAAGCTCTCCGTTCGGTGTCCAAACAGTCTTGCTAGAAAGAACTTCTGGTGGAATCAGCACTTCATTTGTTAAAGCCAAAAAAGTAGAATACTCATTGAAGCAGACATTGGGCAAATTCTACAAATGAAAAAAAGCTAATAATAAGGTAGGATTAAACTTCGCATGTATATTTATATATTTTTAGGATGTGCTTTCTATTACTGAGATAATTTCATAATTTCATTGTATTTCTCTCTTTTTTTACTTTATTTCTCTTCTATTCATACATGAATTTTAATTGAGCAAAAGTAAAATATTGTATTTATGACAATCTAGCTTGGCGCCTTAGCCCCACCTCGATTTCTTTTCTGGATTCGCCACTGTGTGTATATATATATATCCTACTAAAACACATAGTAGGATCTAAGTGGAGATCGCTAAATAAATCATTAGTTTATCCAAGAATCCACGAAACGCGGATGTATGTTTTACTACTGAACGCACACACGTATATAAGATAAAATACCTAGGGCTGATCAAGAGATCAAACCAACCACTGAACACACACGTATATGAGATAAAATACCTAAAGTTGATTGAGGGATCAAACCAGACGAACGCTCGGTGCTCTAAACACCATGAAGCTACCGTTAGATGATCAGGACGAGCACTTGTAGCAAGTGCATCTCTCATGAGACAGAAGCTCGCAATATTGAAGGGGCAACAATGCAGCACCTCCTAAAAGAAATGATCCACGTTATGTTGCTTCTGAACATGTTTTCCAGACGCACAACCGCATGTCTAAGGACTAAGGGCCTGTTTGGGACTGCTCCGCTCCAGCTTTTTCAACTCTGCTCCAAACTTGTCTAGCCAAACGGGTCCAACTCCAATAACTCTGCTCCAAGAAAAAGGTGGAGTTGAAAGCCTACTCCACGTTTTTCTGGAGCTCCTCAAGGGGTACTCCAGAAACTGAAGTTTTGTATCTTCTCATGAAGTTAGGGGAAAATTACCCACCACTGCCATTACACAATTCCTCTCCTCCGTACCGATTCGATCTCTTTTCCTTCTCCTCCACACCCACCCGCGCGACTCCTCTCCTCCGCACCCACCCGCGTCGCTCCTCTCCTCCGCCTCCGACCCGACCCGCGCCGCTCCTCTCCTCCCCCCACCCGCGCCGCCCTCTCCTCCGCCCCCCACTCGCGACGCTCCTCTCACCCCCGCTCCTCCCCGGTCCGCCTCCGCCGCCTCCCACCTCTCGCTCCCCACTCCGTCCTGCGCCGCCGCTTCTTACTCCCGCGCTGCCGGCCCCTGTGCCGCCGCCGCCTCCACCCTCCCCCACGATATCTTGCGTCGTCTTGAGCCCCGCTCGCGACGCCTCTACCCTCCACCCGTAGAAAACATGGAGGTTTTCCTGGCTAGCTTCAGGGCGCCCTCCCGAGCTCCCACCGTATCCCAGCGAGTACCAAAAACTTGCACAATCTGTTTCTGAACTAGACGAGGTATTTGACATCATTCCAGTGGCATTTGCTTTTGGTCACTTATAAGATGTCTTAGAGCAGAACATTTTTCTCTGTTTCATCACATTTTTATGAATCAGGTTGTGACTACGTACAGGCAGTTTAAGGATTGTGAGAGGCAAATTGAAGAAACAAAAGGTTAGCATGCTGCAATATTTCTTATACCTGGGATTAAGTACTAGACTCTGACAAACTTTGTGTATTGGACAACATGATAGCTTTGCAAAGAGAGAATGGAGATGACCTGGATATGGCAGAGATGATAGCTTCAGAGCTGGAGTCTCTATCTAACCAGCTTGCTGAGCTTGAGGAAAAACTGAAGGTGGGTATGATTTATTATTACACAAAGAAATGTTGAAATGCTTCTCATTACTCTTATTTTTTCATGTCAGGTACTACTACTTCCCAGCGATCCTCTAGATCCACGTAACATCTTACTTGAAGGTATGCCTCAGGTTTTCAATTGCACATTTGAACTCATCAACTTAATGATATGGCTAGCCAGTCTTTTCACCTTATGTAACTGAGATATAACTACTATCTGTTGAGGTAGGCAAAAAATATTAGCTTTAGCATTTTTTTTAGTTATTTCATTCTTTTCATGAGGTTCACATATATGTCGACAGGGCAACCGGGAGCTATGCATGACACTAGTGTGTTGTACACTGCGATAAGATTGGATGAAAAATTCTTTCCACATCCTCCACAAGGTAACATGGTTATCTTATGGTCATATAGTTTATTGTTTGTTTAATTGTTGACAAATTCTAACTTATATCATTTTTCACATTTATAGGCAAATACTACGTTGTTGATGCGGGATATCCTAATCGTCCTGGATACTATGGATGCATTCCGTGATGAGTTGGCAACCGCTATTTCTCTAGCTTGGAGCTAGAATTATGTATTGGAACACTTGCATTCGTAGTTATTTTGGTTTAAACTACTCTCTAGTTATCTATGGACAATTATTTGTATTCGAATGATGGACTTTGTTAATTATCTATCATGCACGTTGCAATTTATGGGACAAAATGATGGAATTATTTGACCAAAATATTTGTTTTTTGGTTTTCTCGAATAAATTAATTACAATCATAATATTTTACATCATATTTCAATTGGCAACAAAAAAATATTCAGTTACATATGCTCCGCACACATCAAAACATACATCAAACATCATTCAGGGGCACATTGGACTTTTCTCAGGGGAACCTCACATTCCTGGAGCTGGAGTTAGGCTGCGTGCCAAACAGGATCACCTTATCCAGGAACTCCACAGTGGAGCTATTCCATGGTGGAGTTGGTGGAGCAGAGCAGTCCCAAATAGGCACTAAGTAGCTATACCTGTACAACAACAGGTCACCAGTCCACATCCCAATAAGGCCCTGTTTAGCCGGGTTTCAGTTTTTTTGGGCTTCAAAGTTATTTTCCTGATCAAATGTGCGGGTTTCAAAGTCTAAAAATAAACTATGAATTTAAAACTAAATATAAAATAAACTACGCAATTTGCTTTGAAGCTAAAAAAATGAAGAAACTGAGTTCGGCCAAACCAGACCTAAGCAATGAATTGGATGGAGTAAGAGTAACCTTTCACCGAGGCACCGTCGACAATACCTAGCCTCAGCTTTGCCGATGCTTCCTTGCTGACCTTCTGCATCGCCGTCTCAGCGCTGGCCGACTAACAAACCGTGATGCTTCTGCAGGGGAGGGAGAGACCGCGAGGTGTTGAGAGGCGAGAGAATCGGGGGGAGGCGACCGCGTCTGGCGGGAAGGGCGCGGTTTTACGGGGAGACGGGCGCAGCTGCGACGACGGATTTTGACTGTTAACTTTTACCCACGTATCCTAGTAAAGGTTTCGTAACGCTTGAGGGCCTGTTTGGAACAGAGGAATTTCACAGGAATTTTGCAGGAAACAGTTCAATTCCCGCAGGAATCGGGAAAAATTCCTCTGTTCCAAACAGGGCCTGAATGTATTTCTTAGAACGGTTCAAGGCTTGGCCCATTTCGATTTAGGCTTTTCACTTTTGGTTTATTTTTTATTATTTATAAATTTTTTTGACTTTTGGTATATTTTGAGCTTTATTGTCTGTTTTTCGTATTGTTTATGTTACACGTGATAAGCTAACCTGTATTTCTATTTTTTAAAAAAATTTAATTTTAATTTGGCCAGATAAGCTATCATCAGTTACAGTGTAATTTCAGGTCAGCTATAGTGAAAATTCAGCCCAACTGAGCACCACCCAAGTAATCTCAATTTTGCATGTGTCCCGTTTAGATATTTGTACATATATAAGTGGGTTCTTTTTTATTGTGGCTTGTGATTTTTAGCTTAAAATTTTAAATTCTATCTGTTCGCGCAAAAGAGTATAGAAAAAGATATACTCACGTATGATTTTGATCCATATAGATGAAGGGGCTATTTGGTTGCTAGCCACACTTTGCCAACAAAAATTGCCACACTTGCTTAAGTTGAGGTACTCAAATTCTTTGCCACACCTTAGCAAGTCTAAGAGAATCTTGCCACACTTTTTTGAGTCATTGATGCGTGAGACCTAGTTTGCTGGAAGGGAATATTGTCACAACTGTGGCTGCAACCAAACAACTCCCAAAGTTGGTCAAACTTGTCTAACCTTAGGCGTGGTAAACTGTGGCTGGCAACCAAACACCCCCGAAGTCAAAACAATATCTACCTTTATTAATTTATAGATTTTATTTTAAAAAATATTTTATTTCAAAACTAGTTACTGATACGACTAGTTCAAACTTCAAAGTGAGTATGCTCTTCACCAAAGAAAAAAAAAGGGTCTTGTGTTGAGTTATTCACCGAGCGACAAGCCAGCTGGGCGCCACGGCATGCCCCGACAGCTGGTGCCCATGTTTCAATCGCGCTTTATTTTGCCGCTAATAAAGGAGGTACCTGCTCTCGCATCTGCAGCCGCGTTTAGCACGACGGTTACGTTTTATAGGCCTTTTTTACTAGGGAAAAAGAGATGTTTTATTTAATGATCAAGGGTAGGGTAACAATCTTCGAGCACCAAATGTTCCATATAATTAAGAATGACACCTGACAACCAAACTGCCGTAGAAGCCTCACGGCGAGCATGTTAACAAAGTTCATGGGCTACCCCATTCTATTCTGATCTCTTCTTAGCCTTGTTGGCGATCCTAGGAAGCCATCAGCTCCTTCGCATCACCGACGATAGCCGCATGTTTGGAAGTTGGAACGGCCCGCAGGAGGAGAGCATAGACTGACCACACCCGAGCAGCAGTCCGTCTCTAACTAGAGATGGTAATTGTACCCGTTTATATATATACTCATAGATAAATACCTTAATAGAGTCAGGTATAGGATATTTTCTTTGCCTACGGATATGGAAATGCGAGAACACTCTACCTGTCGGGTAAACGGGCACGGGTATGGATAAGCTCCACTCGTACCCGCCCCGCCCGTTTACCCATAATATAGATTGACAGGTGGCGCAGCCATAGCAATATCTCTAATTGCTATTAATTGTAATAAACTTTTGCATATCTCTACTTGCTATTAATTTTTATAAACTTTTTTGATAGCTATTATATTTTCTAGCAACAGCTACTGCTTATATGTACTTGTCATTAGTTCACCTCTCAGATGGTGACTCTCAGTTCAAGGGTAAACAGGTATGCCCACGGGCGACGGGTATAGGCAAGGTTCTTCACCCATCGTCCTTCGCGGATATGCCCGTAGACGTAAATTGGGGTCACGGGTATGAGTATGGACGAGCACTACCCGTACCCGTCATACCCGATTGCCATCCCTATCACCAACAAAGTTGGGTGTTGAAACATATACATCCAAATGTACCTCCTCTAGCTTATGGATAGTATCCTTATTTATAGATAGAATCAGGTCATGTAAATATAAAAGGAGGAGATCGGGCAGGATTAGTTTTTCTATTGTGATTAGCTTTTCTATCCCTTTGATTTAAGATATAGAAAAAAGCGGGCTATAATGTCTTTTAATTGCACTAGCTAGATCTTGAACTCAGGACCTTTTGGTTATAATACCATAATGAGTTATATGTATCAGCTAGTTCACCTAAAACCTAAGCTAATGAGAAAAGACGGACAATTTACTTATACTTCAACACTGAGCCCGTAAACCATTGTTGCGTGAGCTCATGACCCTCACGGCAGCAATAAGTTCTGCCTCCTCCGCTAAGGTGCACTGGAAAATTACTCGCCAATGCGATAGCATCACTTCTCCCTCAAAATTACAAATTAACTACACTAGAACTCGCGGTGTTCTTAACTTGCGACTTATGATTTTTACTACAGCGTACTAGTCTAATAAATAGTGATTGTTGAAAAAAATCACTTGCGACTTATGATTTTTACTACAGCGTATTAGTCTAATAAATAGTGATTGTTGAAAAAAATAATAACCAAAAATTAACTGAAAAGTAAAAAAGATTAATCTACACGTTAAAAGCCGAACATCTGTACCAGCCAAAATCGTGAGTATCTGTCTCTCCGTAATCTGTACCGTAAATAGCCAAAATTCAAAAATTTCAGCCAAAAGCCATAAGCCTCAGCCGAAAAGAACATGCCCTATGATTTTTACTATGATGTATTAGTCTAATAAATAATATTTATTAAAAAAATTAAAACTAAAAATTAGCTGAAAAGTAAAAAAAGAAGAGACCTCCAGTACAAAACTGCCGTCAACATTGCCGCCATCTTTCACAAGGAGCTACTTAACGTTGTCATCGTTTTGCATGCTTGTCAGCTAGAGATCACTCGAGCTAGGGAGTGTCGGTGGCAGCTAGGGCAAGCTACAAGGCTACAAGCGCGCACGGGAAAAACGAGTGTTCTCCTTCTACAGCTGGAGCAGAGCATGTGCCCACATCATGCACGCACGAGAGCTAAGCCAGGAAGAGGCAAAGTTAACACTACAGGACAGCGTGTGCGACGCGCACACTGCATGCATGCATGATGCATACATGGTCGCCGGAGAAAGAAACTTGCAGTGACAGTTGCCCCCGCTGGATGCCTCGACTTTCTTTTACCGACGACGGCGACTTGATGCAAAAGACATATGCGTGTCGAATTAACGTTCGGTTCATTTTAATTTGAAATACTGGCTTTTTAAGCTTTTTTGCCTGTTTTTTTCCCCAGTATTCGTTTACGTTGTCCGTGATGAGCTAACATATGTTTTCTATTTTAATGTTTTTAAATTTAATTACGTCAAATAAGTCACCTTCAGCTACAATATAATTTCAAACAACTACAATATAACTTCAGCTATAAACCACTATTTTCCGTCCAATCGAACATGCCTATGTTGCTAATCGATCTCTTATTACTTTCTTACATATTCGATCGATCTGACCAACGTTGTTTGGCTCAGGGAATTAGTAGGCCTGGGCGTTCGGGTTACCCGAATTTTTCGGGTCGGGTAGTTCGGGTAATTCGAAATTCGGGTAATGAAAACTGCTACCCGATATTATCCCCAAAAAAACACTACCCGCAATTTCGGGTACCCGATAATTCGGGTTCGGGTTCGGGTATACCCGATATACCCGAATTTACAGAAAACCAGCTAATTTTCCGACAATTCGGGTAATTTACAGACAATTTCCCGACAATTCGGGTAATTTACAGACAATTCGGGTAGTTCGGGTACCGGGAGATATTACCCGAACTACCCAAACTAATTTCGGGTAATCAGAATCGCTATCCGAATTTGGGATCGGGTACCTCGGGTTCGGGTATTTCGGGTTCGGATCTGGATAATTCGGGTACGGGTAACGGGTAACGGGTATTTTGCCCAGGCCTAGGAATTAGGTTCCTTTGTAATGATTCGACTCTAGGTCTCATCCTAATCTTCTTGTTTGGTTCGATGAACTGGATGGATGAATAGGATGAGTCGGTCCATCGCTAGCCCCACTCGTAGACGAGCTCATGATATGACTGCCCCATTGTACAGTCCACATAAATCACGCCGTTTCCCTCGATCGAGTGGGTCGCGTCGCGCCTGTTGTGCTCCACGCGTGCCGCGGCCGCTGGTCGAAATTTCATGGTCCACAAATTCAAAGGTGGCTGCAGCGAAATCGCAAGGCGACAAGGCGCACAGGCTCGCGGTTGGGCGCATTGGACGGCGCGCCAAACTCCGCCTCTTTGCATCCGCTGATTGATCGATCGAACCGTTCGTTCGATCATTCATGCCTGGCTGCAACAGACCATCGAAAAAGTCAGAACCACAACGTACCTGTACGTACACTACCCCAACAGGCCCCTTTTTCTGTGCCATGTCGACCTGCAGCCGTTCCTGCGCGCCGTCCTCGCTACTCGATCACACTGATCGTGCCGAAACCAATGAACGATTGATTCAGGTCCTGTTCTTGTTACTTATGATGGCCCTTTCGCTGTAACTGGTAGTTTTTAATTATAATATATGATTTTTAATTATGTTTTTTAAGAATATAATGAATGACAGATACGTAAATAACACATAGTTTTAGACTCAAAAGGCCATTTGAAAAACCGTGTTTGAAAAAAACGATTAAAGAAACCGTACCATTTATTTTAGCTACTCACCTTTAGGTCATCAATTCGCTTGCAAAAGGATGCAAAAGTACAGGCGGTTGATAAACCGATATGCATCAAGGACACACCCCAGGCTGGCCAGTCCCAAAATTAGGCGGGAGACATGATACAGTGGCTCCATCATACAGTGGCCCACAGAACATAACAACGTCTATCAATGCAGCCCGTACCAGTACCAAAACATGGTCAAATTTAAAGTACACCAACTTGCGCTCATTGGCTTCATGTTTTAGCTTCTACCTTCAAGTTTTTTAATTTTATCTTTTTCTAATTTTTTGGTTTTTTAGACTTTTTTTGTCTTTTCTTTTCTTTTTCCCTATTCTTTTGCATTGTCCGTGATGGGGCTAATCTGTTTTTTTTCTATTTTAATTTAATTACGCCAAAAAAGTCACCATCAACTACAGTGCAAAATAAGCCCGTTACAGCGCCAAACAGTGAAAATAATAAGCCGAAATGAGCAACACCGTAGTTTGTAGCCTTGCCAATAGAACTGTGCGCATATTTGGTCCTGTACCGATATTTTTTAATTTTGGTATCCGAACAACTACACCTGAAAGTACGGTCAATCAACAAAAAAAATGCTCACACGACCACAGCTGCAACAAGATGTAACAACCGGCGAGGTTTAGCACACCAGTGGCATGCTGCGAGCCATCGCACAATGCCCTATAGCATGCACTACCCTGTGATTCTTCGGCCCTCCTACCCCAGCCTTCGCGCTGCCCACACTCGTGCCCGCAATTCCCGGCCAGCTGCCGAGCCAGTGGCACTCGATAGTAACCTGCCAAGCAGGGGCGACTTAGCAGCGCCCCTGGCCCACCTGCTACCACTACTAGATATCGTCTCCCCGGCGTGAGCCTCCTGCCGCACGCCACCAGTTCTGTCGAGTAAGGAGGGCTATTTTTGTAAAAACATGTGTTTGGATGCCAAAATTGAAAAAAAAATTGTTGCTATTTTGCAAATAGCTCTGCAAAGATACATGCAAGAACATAGTACATGCATACATACACATATCACCGATTGACCGATCGATGCATGGAATGGCAGCCACATGATATGCTGCAGCTGCAACCGCAAGAATTATATGAGGCTTTGTACGTATGTTGGGACGTACGCATCTGCCGGTCAATTTAGACATCCCTACATTAGGCTGAAGCTTCAGGGAGCAGCAGAGCATGCATGCGCAGTGCCGGATGAGACGAAAAGGTGGTCCTGGCCGCCATGCGTGATGCACAACGAACAGATGCAAGCCTCCACTATAGATTGAGTCATATGACTTATGATTTTTTAAATAAATAAATAAAATAATTTTAAAATAATTTGTCAAGATGTTTTTTAAAATGATTTATCGGTATTCAATTTGTTCACATATATTGTTGTGCCTAGCCGGAAAACAGTCTGATCGTCTGAGTATGTATATATGTATGTCTATGGACAAGACATGTAACAATACATCCAACGATGGGTTCGTACACTTTTACCTCCCTAGTTCATTAATTTCTGAATTTTAAGCTGGACAACGGGACAATTATTATATGTTACAGAGGTAGCTAGAGAGAGCAATCTTTATGGTACATAATTAATTTGAAGGGGAAAAAAATCTACTTTTCAATCTTGAACTTTATCCTCGAATTGATTTTTAACCATGAACTCTTAAATCGTTCACTTTACAACATTAAACTCTCAAAACCATCAACTCTACGCCGTCGACCCAAATTGGGGTGGTTTTTGTCGACACGTCGTATGACATGGCGCCGATGTGGCAGTAGTTTTGACATGTGTACATGTAACAATACATCCACGTGGACAAACTGGCTTAGCAAAAAAAAGTAAAAAAACAATGTGGCCCACATGTCATACCCCATGCCTATCATCCTCCCTCCCCCCTCCCCCACCCCAAATTGCAATCCACCTCCTCTTATCTTAGGCCACCGCCGCCATCTTCTCCTTCCTCCACCTCCAAATCAACCTCTTCACCACCACCAAAGCCATTGTGGCCATCCCCTCTTGCCATCGAGTTGCGTGCTTCCTTGCTCTCCATAGCACACCACTCGCGATTGGCACCGCAAGGTCGACACCTTCGTTGCAATGCCACCCTCCATTTTCGATGTTGGTAGGAGGCCCAGTGGGAGGGCTCACCGAATAAGACCCAAGTGACTGCAGGAAGGAGAAAAGAGTAAGGGAGAATGACGAAGCTTAGTGGCATCTTGAAGCTCCTCTAGTTGTGCCACTGTCGTCTGTCCTGTCTCCCTCAATTGTCGTCATTGAGCCCTTCGTCGCTAGATCTGGTGATTTTGGTGCCGACAAACACGGATAGAGGTTCTTCGTTGCTGGATCTATCGAGCTCAAGCTCTTCCTCACCAGATCTCGTCACCTCCTTCTCTTCCTTGTTGGATCTAGTCGCCGCCAATCTCCGCCAACCTCTCAAGCTCACTGCCGCACTGGTCTTTGTCATCATTGATCTTGTCTCGTGTCGCCTGCTCATTGTCACCGTGGCTGGCAGTGCAGCACTACCAGCCTCTTGATCTAGCCTCTCTGTCATCGCCGTTGCCATTACCTAGGTCATCTGGCGTCCTCAAGCTCGGCCCCTTCACCGCTAGGGATGGCAATCGGGCATGGTGGGCACAAGTAGTGCATGCCCATATCTATGCCCGTGACCCCTATTTACCCCTTCCCCCCACAGGCATGCCTGCGAAGGACGACGGGCGAAGAACCTCACCTATGCCCGTTGCCTGCGAGCATGCCCATGTACCCGCAGAGACAAGATGTTCCACTACTAATAACACAGTGCCGTCAACTGAGGGGTGTGATGGTACATATCCATGGAGATTTCTTCTACTTTTATTCTACCGAATTATAGTTTTGTTAGTACTATTCCCATCTAGGCCTTGTTTTACATACATACATACATACATACATACATACATACATACATACATACATACATACATACATACATACATACATACATACATACATACATACATACATACATACATACATACATACATACATACATACACACACACACACACATACACACACACACACATACATACATACATACATACATACATACATACATACATACATACATACATACATACATACATACATACATACATACATACATACATACATACATACATACATACATACATACATACATACATACATACATAAACACTAAGTAGCACGCAAGTGTAAAATAAGCATACACCCCTAACTGACCCAACCAACCAACCGTTCCACCATCGCATCCCATGCTCAGTTACTAGTGTTTGTTAATTATGGTGAAGTTACTATTGAATGTATATCAAGTTATCATCTGTAATGCATGAAGTTACTTACAGTTATCACTATAAAACTGGCAGTAACTTTACTCATATACGATATTAATTTTATATGACATGATTTTCGCAGCGTCAAAACATATTCAACAAGAATTGTGTTTTGTTAAACTCATAATTTCGAACATGTGAGAATGGATCACAGATTGTATTTTTGGTGAAAGAGTTATTATATTTTTTAGCTTGTAAATAAGATAAAAATCACAAATCAAGTGCATTTATTCTCTTCTCTCTCCTACTGCATGCATACATGCAAGTCAACTTACTACTCGCTGTGAGCAAAGTTACGACATGTTGTGAGGAAAGTTACCACCGACTGTGTACTATAAGCGTTCGGTAGTAACTTCACTCACTACCGATGGTAACTTAATTCAGAAACGTCAGCAACTTTCCAGCACTGTGAAAGTTTGGCAATAACTTCATTCAGAAATGTCAGTAATTTTTTGGCACGTTGGTATTCATGAACCGGTTATCACCAATTCATGCGTTCGACAATAACTTTACTCGCTACCGATGGTAACTTAATTAAGAAACGTCAATAACTTTTCAGCACGCTAGTTATCATTAATTCATGAACTGGTTATCATCAATTCGTGCGTGCAGTTAGCGACCCGCATGTACTGTGCGCGCAGGCGCTGAATAGCACTACCACGCACGCGCGCGCACATACACATACATATACACATGGCTGAGCAAACGAGCATGTGCGTGCACGCTACGCACGAGTCGCTGGCTAAATTCCTGGTGCGGTTGGTGCGTAACTTCATGAATTATATATGTTAACTTTTTTTGCATGAGATAGTAACTTTGCAAATGTAAGTACCTTGATGAATTATCAATGATAACTTTGTGTTCAGGAGATAGTAACTTAACTTGCATGTATTGGAAGAATAATCGACCCCTCTACTAGCGGGACCCGCTCTACAGAAGACATCTACCTACATATCAAAAATGACAATTATGGTTAGAAAGGACAATAATACCCTTCCCTTGTACTCATAGGGTAGCCCAAGGGGCATTTCGGTCATTTGTATAGGCCTAAGAGTCTATAAATACCACATGTATCCCTCATTTTGAGGGCTCTCTTGAGCTCTTATAAGCAATAAAGAACCGTATTCAAACTGGTGAGCCCTCAGAGGCTCCCTCCCCGGAAGTAACCCCTCGTTGGCTCACTGATAGGAGTAGGGTGGTTCTCTCAGACTCCCGAACGTATAAATCTCTGTGTCATTTTTACTCCCGTGGATGACGACCCGTAAGATGGCTGATGTCCACCTTGTGTTTGGGTTTCACGCCTACAACAACATGCATGCATGCAACAGGAGAGAGAAGAGAATAAATTCAGTTGACTTGTGTTTTTTTATCTTGTTTACAAGCTAAAAAAAATAAAATAACACTTTCATCAAAAGTCCGATCTGCGATCAGCTTGCTCCATTGTGTTTAAAATTACGAGCTTAGTAAAATAAGATCCACGTTGAATATATTTCGACACTACGAAATTACTATCGATAGCAAATAACTCGTACGGATATATAAAGTTACTATCGCGTGTGAGTGAAGTTACTATCAAATACATGTAGTTACTGCTAGTTTTGTAGATATGTAGTAACTTTAACGCGTGTAAGAACTGTAAGTAACTTCGCGAATTATAGATAATTACTTTTTGTTCATGATATAGTAACTTTGTCAAATGTAAATAACTTCACAAATTATAGATAATAACTTTATATGCAGGCGATGGTAACTTTTCTATCATCAACAAACACTAATAACTATCCGCGGGGTGGGATAGTGGGGCCATTGGCTGATTGGGTCGCTCAAGGACGCGTGCTTATTCTACGTGTAGCTGCTGAATAGTGTGTGTGTGTGTGTGTGTATAATCACTAATCTGCGCGCGGGTGTAAAATGCGAGCCAAAAAGTTACTACCGTTTGTGAGTGAAGTTACTGCCAAACAAATAAAGAGTTACAGTCGGTATATAACTGGGTAGTAACTCTACATGTATTTGACAGTAACTTTTCGGCACGCAAAGTGGCGTGTACGATGCATACTCGTTAACGCTTCCGTTTGTGTGTGTAGACACATGCAAGGTTGCGTTAATTTGCGCGTGCGTGCCGCTTTACGTGCCGAAAAGTTACTATTGTGTGTGAGCGAAGGTATTATCAAATACATATAAAGTTACTATTTAGTTATGTACTGGCAGTAACTCTTTGTCTGTTTGGCAATACTCACAAACAGTAGTAATTTCCAGGCACACATTTTACACCTGCGCGCAGAATAGTATACACACACACATGGCTGCGCTATTCTGCGCTTGTGCACACTGTGCACGTCGGAAATTTACTGTCATGTGTGAGTGATTTAGTGGCAAATATATTTAGAGTTACTGCCAGTTATATAGTGTTACAACGTACAGTAACTCTACATTTTTTGGTAGTAACTTCGCTCAGCACTGTAGTAACTTTCCGGCACACATTCTACACTGCACGCAGAATGGTAACTCTGTGTGTGTGTGTGTGTGTATGAAGCCTATTCCGTACTCCCGGGAGGACATACTCCCACTTATATACCACTTAAACTGATATTTTATGCCTATTTATCACTTTTGATATATTTAAATATTAATCCTAAGATACTCCAATATGACTTGGTTGAAAAATTTTCATCGGAACCCTTTATTTTTTGCTATATATCATTTTCCGCACATAAAAGGAATACATACATAAATTATTCTATAAAAAGTGGATTTTTATGAAATTTTTCATGAAATTCACTTTGGAGTATATTATAATCATTATTAGAGTATGCTCAAATAGATAAAGAGGTATAACAACACCATTAAATAGTGGGAGTACATACTCTCAGGAGTATATATATATATATATATATATATATATATATATATATATATATATATATATATATATATATATATATATATATATATATATATATATATATATATATATATATATATATATACACTCTTGAGAGTATGTACTCCCACTTTTAGATGCATGCTAGTGCAATGGTATATAATATATTAGGCATGCTAAATCAATCATGGATGGAAAGTCTTAATCATGAATGGAAAGTCTCAATCATACTAGCACGCATCTAAAAGCAATCCAAAGGCAGGGAGGCTTGGTGTCCAGACACTGTGGTGCCCCTGTTATTTATAATATTTATAAAAGCAATCCAAAGGTAGGGAAACTTGGTGCCCCATTTCAGTGTCATATATATATACACTCACAAATTATCTAAAAAAGGTATATACTCAAAAATGAATTTAATTTACATGTTAACAAAAAAATCAAAAGAAAATCCCAACATACCATCATAAAAAGAAAACAAATTGCCTAGTTCAAATAATTGCCAAATGAATTCATTGTCAACCGTATGAATGATTTATGGAAGCAATCTCACTTACCAAATCAAAATTCTCTAATGGGTTGGATCTCAAGTTATCTCTAGAAATATCCATTATGATTTGCACGAATTTCAAAGCGATCAGATGGTTCTTAGGAGTGGTGCCTGGGCACCATGGAGCCCTCGTTATTTTATACACACACACACACATATATATACTAGTAAGGTGCCCGTGCATTGCTACGAATTTTAAAAAAATTAGAACATATTTGTATGCACGTTCCAACAAATTTTAACACCCATTAGTTTTAGAACATGTAACATGATAAAATTTGAAGATCCGTGGTAACGCACAGATATTCAGCTAGTCTGTTATATGGTACCGCGCCGTCTCGAATAAAACCGGAGCTTAGGACAAAGGAAGCAAACTGGCCATCTCCTCTGAAACCATGCGTGTGCCAGTGCATCTGCTTGAGCCTGTACACGACGCCATTGAATCTCACCTACACACGGACATGTAACCCAAATTTACCGTTGAAATCTAGATCTGCAAACCAAGAAAAGAATGGTACCTAGGAAGATTTTTAACACTGTCATATAAGAAAGCAGGTACTAAACCATTAACCACGCAATAGTTGTGCACAACTACATTGCTACACAGCTGATGTGTGAAATGATGATGCAGCGAAAGGATTAATTTGGAGAAATCCACCGCATACCCAGATCCTTAAATTTCATATGCCTACAATGCAAAATAGACAGGGTACGCATGAGTCCTAACAAAACTATATCTATAACAATACTTTGCTATGGATACAAATAAAAATAGGCATCCCATCAGATATAAATCTAACTAAGTGTGCCCATTTCCTAAGTGCTTAAACATGGATACAAACGGATTGGAGATCACAACATTTTGGCTGCTAGATAAAGGTGCATAGCTTATACCATTATATTAACAACAGTTAAGAAGTGAGTTTCTTAATGCCCTATTTGAGAATAGTTTTGTCATGTTTGGGTCACTGCCCATTAAAAACATTAGTTTCTAATATGTTATACGCTAGGTTAAGTTTCCAGTCTCAAGAAAAGAAAGCCCACAGACCATGCCAGTTATGTCCAAAAGAAAAAGGATTGAACTACTGAAGTAGGCAGTCATGGTCAAGCATTCATTATTTTACAACGCAACATGCAGAATAAACCATATTGACAGGAAGGTACAAGCAACAAGTGAAAAGAACCTAAGGAATGAGGTAATAGTGCCAGAAAGGAAGCAAATGGATCGATGCAGCATAAGGTAGAAATCAATAAGTGTCACCCATAACTGAGAAAGTTGAACTCCCTTACCAAAAAGACCCCCCTTGCCGTCTCTGCATAACTAAAACCATGAAGGCCTTCATCATGACCCCATTCATCAGTGTTTACATCCTGTGATGGATGGGAAACATTTGCATAGAGCCAATTCCCCTTCTCAATTTTGCGACAATTGGGGCATTGCATAACTCCTTTGGCACCAATGCTGAACCATGAAATTAAAGCAGGCAAAATTCTTTGTTGTTGGTCTTAAAAAAGACATGGCCTTTTGCATTTGTAAGCACGTAAGTACAACTATACAACCACATACCTAGCAATACAGGAATGTTCATCGCCATTGAGTTAGAAGAATGTGAAAATTACACCATTCAGATATAAAATACACCAAATAACAAAAGTAAGACATAAGAAAAATAAGCATACACACAAAAATCCTACTGGATGTTGGATAAGCTGCATTTATAAAACTTGCCCTCAGTGTAGAATGAATATTTTAAGATGGCTCACCTTGCAGCCAGCCTTTCCAAGAGTCAATGCAGTGGCTTTTCCATTCCCTCTGGAGGTACCTGTAATAACAACAACTGGAGCTTCCAGCTTTGTAGCATCTTGTGTACCTGCTTGTTCAACAGCTGCAACATGTGTCCGCACACCTGCACATAGCGTGGCTTAGTATTGAATACAAATAGCACTTAGGTTGTTTCCATGAAAGAAGCTTGAAAAGGATACTAAACTCAAAATACAGGTTTCCTGCTGAAAGTTCTCGAAAGAAATAAACTATATATTAGAAACATCAGAAATCTGCAACAAAAGTTAAAAATGCCAAAACTTATGTCGCCAGCTACAGAACAATGATACAAGAAGTCTATAGAAATTCAAAAATAAATACATTAAATATAAAAAGCTTTGATTCCCAAAATATGATGACAATAAGCTTCATCTTGAAAATATAAAAAGCTTTGATTCCCAAAATATGATGACAATAAGCTTCATCTTGACAAAGACATTAAGTGTAATCAGTCATTACAAATGTTCATTTGAACTATGCATTTGATCATCATCCAACCTCACCATCTGTAGAGTGCAATTATGAAGATAGTGAATGCAAATGCATAGCAAACAACAAAGGAGCAAACAGACTAATAGTGCAATAAGCCTTGTACATCAAAACTAAAACCTACGTTAAAAAATATATGATAATGCAAAAGGCCTCATAGAGAAGATTAGGCTTAATCCACATGAAAATTTCAGACATATGCTTGTCATGTTTCTCTGTAATCATTGGCCAAGTAACATGTCACATAAAGATGAAGAACATGAAATTAGTACCATATAATCCTAACTCAAATGCAAATTTCCCTGCTAGTAGCAAGATCGACCCTTTCGCCACAACAAACCCGGGATGAGGGTGGGCCTAGTGGGCGGCGCTGGCCGAGATCCGAGAGGAGAGGGGGGAGGGGAGTTGGGGCGGCGCTGGCCGGGAGGGGGTGTCAGAGCGGCGCTGGCTGGGTCGCTGGGAGACGGGCGGTGCAGGCGAGGGCGGCGGCCGACGGAATCGTGCAGGCGAGGGCGCCACCGTAGTGGCGGCCCATGAGCTCGGCGAAGACAGCGACGACGTCCCCGCCGCGAGCGAGGTAGGCGCAGTGGTCGCGGTAGACGGTGATGATGGCGTCGGCGCGGGTGGTGGCGGCGGAGCGGAGGAGTGGGGGGAGGAGGAGGCAGCGGCGGCGCGGGGTGGGAGGGAGGGAGGGGAGGAGGCGGCGGCGCGGGGTGGGGAGGAGGAGGTGGCGGCGGCGGCTCGGGGTGGGAGGGAGGGGAGGAGGCGGCGGCGCGAGGTGGGGAGGAGGAGGAGGCGGCGGCGGAGCGGAGGGCGAGGGAGGAGGCGGCGGAGCGGAGGGCGGGGGAGGAGACGAGGGAGAAATCAGGGGAGGAGGCGCACCGATTCGGGGAGGGGGGAGGGGGGAGCGCACGGCGGTTGAGGCGCACGGGTTCGTGGGGAGGAGGCGCACAGGCGGTTGGTGGGGCGGGTGGGCCCACACGTCAGATTATCTTTTGTTGTCAGACGGGGTGGTGGTGGTGGGAGAGGCCGCACCAACCACCAACTCCTTCTTTTATATATATATATATATATATATATATATATATATATATATATATATATATATATATATATATATATATATATATATATATATATATATATATATATATATATATATATATATATATATATATATATATATGAGGTCAAGAACGATCTGTCTTTATTTTCCCCATAAAAATGGTCAACTGCTTTGCTTAGCAAACAAGTGAGCTAGCTCAAATCCTTTTGACTACACAAAAGCATGCACAGGTATACTAGCTAAATGGCAACGGCTGGGACAGGTAAGGTTCGTTCTACCATGCATGGATGCAGTACCTACTGTAATTACCTAAACCGAGCTGATCATTTTCCAAGTCTTGTTAACGACGCTAGCTAAAAGGTCTGCGACTCTGGACGTCGTATTCCATCTTTAATCCGAATGACATGTCACAAGCAATGCCTGGTAAAGCCAATCATATCGGTGATTAATCTGAAACTTACTTGTAACCACTGCACTAACTCCATTCAGTTTCTCGATCGGTTGGTCCAGTGTCACTTTCGCAAGTGCCGGAAGTAACAATATCGTCCTCCAGGGCTAGAGCTTCTGAGATTGAATTAGTCACACCGCTTGCAACATGGCAGTTTGCGCCAATGTCTAGACACGCATTGAGTATACATTAGGCAGAAAGTAGGCATTTGCGCGCACTTTCGGTTGGCCATCCTTAGCGCCTATCTGGGAGGGCCTGTTTGAAACGCAAGCATGGATCGAGAGGTTTGGCTCTTTTGGAAGTCGGGGCAGCAGAACTGCCCACCAATCCGTCAAGATAAAGAAGTACCTTACAACAAGAGATTACGAGGAAAGTATGCACTAAGTCAATGGGTGCGTTTTTTTCTACTGCGGTTGATAGTTTATAGTTACGGTGATGAATTTTGGTCCTAATGTGAGCGTATGTGCGAACGAACAGAATATCGATAAGCTGATTCGAAAAGATCATCTCGATAAACTGCTTCACAGAAACAGCAAAAAAGTCATTTTGTTTATTTGCTCATGAGAAATTATAAACTATAAGCTAAAAAGAACGCGCCCACCTACCACACAACAGACATAACAGAACACCCTTTGGTTTTTGGCCTTGTTAGAGCCTGGGAATTTTACCGAAATTAAACAAATATAATCCCCGTACCATTTACGTATAATTGAAACGGACCTAATGTACTTAGGATTTCCACCGGAATCTAGGAGGATCCCTCGAATTTTGCATGTGATACAATAATGCCTGGGTAATCGCTTGAACCAGTCGCCAATCCACATCATGCTGGAATATTTGTTACCGACAGCAGGCGAAGCTGGAAAATGGAAAGTGAGAGGCCGTGCTCATGCATAGGAAGAGGAAGCCTTGTCCTTGTACCGAAGATTAGGAAGCCTTGTCCTTGTACCGAAGATTATTCTTCCATCTCTCTACATGTTTAGGAGCTGGGACAAGCCAGGGCCCGGCGGATGGTGATGTCAAACCGTCAACCACCACTGTTCCTCGCCGTCGATCGCGACTCATCACAAGGCGGTCTGACGTGTCGTCGCCATAGCAGGTTTTGACTAATTAAATTGAATTTCACCGCTCGTCCTCAGCCCATTGTGACTTTCAGAAACATGGCCATGTCGGCCACGTCATCCCGCTCTGTAATTTGTATACAACTGATGTCCTATTTTACCCTGCGATGAGATTAAGCCTCTTTTCTTTCCGTATTTTGATAGGATGTCTTTTTAAAATAGATTCTCAAAATAGCTTTACAAGTATAAAACTATACATGTCATCCACGTCGGCATCATCATCATCTGCTGTCTTCTCCATAAATACAGACAAAAATATCATCCACACCTAAAATACATTAACCGCAGCAAAAATGCAGGGCTAGGTGTCGGTCGAGGACTTAGCCGGCGAAAGCAGAGGTATGATACGTGGAGATGGAGGTAAGTGGAGCAAATGATTCAAAAAGAAATGGGGTCGCGTGCGAATCAAACCGACGCTGAATTATCATCATTATTATTATTTCTACGAGGTCGTCCCTTAAGTGGCCGATCGATCGAGCTCTAATCACACGCTGACAAGGTGCTGCTGAATGCGACGTTGCTGATCAAGATCACAAGGCGTACCTACGGTTGTTGTGCAAAAAGCATGGCGGCCGATTGGTACAACTAAAAGAAGGCCCCCTGTATCTGGCAGCGCTTGTCGTGTATAGCTAACTTTATCTGAGCTGGTCTGCTAATTCTTTTCTCAGAGACGATGGAAACTAGCTCCCTAATGCAACCATCTCTTAAGTCTAGTCTCGCAACTCACGTATCACAGGTTTCTCTACCTTGAGTGCCACCACTAGCTGCTGCCGGCGGCCAGGGGAAGAAGATGAGACGGGAGTCGTCGGAACTTACTTGCATCATTAGCGTTGTGACCGATGGGGATGGGGCCATCGATCCTATAGCTGCCCTTGCTGGACATGTGTAAAAATGCCTACAGATTTTAACAGGGCTGATAACTGCAGCGGCAAGAAAAGCCGAAAGAACGGTTTTCATCTTGTCAAGATAAAAGAGGGTAGAGATGCTTCCTGTCGGATGTGTGCAGATCATGTTTACCTTTTTGTTGAGAGAGCTGTAGACATTACGTTTTACCTGTGCAGTTCTGAAAGCGATCGTATCTATCAGCTCTTCAGAGAGATGGACCGTATAAAAAATGATGGATTTCGTGGCTCCGTTTGGAACAGTCGAATTTTTCTTGTAATGCTGCTGGAATTAGACTGCTTTCTGTTAAATTCCTGTGAAACTCATGCATTCTAAATGGGCCTACGTGTACATAAATGGCTGACCATGTCGAGACCAGAAATGGCATTGTATGTAGAGCAAATTTGTCCTGTAGCATCATCAATTTTTACAACTTGTAAAATAACATTGCAAAAAAGATCGATTGGAAAATACCATTGCAAACAAAAAACTATAGAAAATACTATTGCCATAACATTTTTTTTATCTAAAACAGTCGTTAGAGCCTTTCTTGGAGAGAGAAAATATCAGAAATACCACTATTATCCATGTGTTTTGCTCTCATATTCTTTCTCCTTCACTCTTCCAAGTGTAGCCGTGTTGTCTCCCCATCGCCGCCCTCTCCATCCCCCTCCTATGCTCAGATAATGCACTCTTGCCTATGCTCGGGGATGCGGCCAAGGAGGTCACCGACTATTACGTGGCTGGGTTCAGGAGACCATGCGAGAGCTCAGTAGCTGCCCAGAACCAAAGCAGCGGCAATCGTTGTCTTCGTCGTCGGTAATTGAAGATACCCGTCTTGCACTCCATCGCAAAATTCGTCATCAACATTTCACCAATCCAAAATTTCTTTCACTATTAGCTTCTAGACCTCCTAGTGAAGCTCCTAGACAATCCTTGTAGGGCCTCTTTGACATTTGGTCACCGTCGTGCCATGCGCGTCGCCGCTAGAGCATGCCCACATGCTGCCTCCAGTGTTCCCGTCGTTCCGCCATATTCGAGGCTGAACCACCTGTGTCACCATCTGTTGGAAACGTGGGCAATAATTTAATTCCAAATTTTACTATGAGGCAAATACAATAAACTAGAGATGCAAAACTAGCTACTACTAACAGAAGGCTACTCAACATACTTCAGAATATACGCAAGAAATTTAATATAATAACAGAGTCGAACGTGCACACGAACGACTTACTTGTTAGCATGATGAAGAACAGGAAGCCGCGCAGGCTTGATGCAGTGCAGGAGCGAAGGAGTCGCAGTGCAGTGAGCGGTCGCGCAGATGCGCTGCCCAGAAACCTTATTGCCGCCCCCGTGCAGGTCTTCACGGCAGCAACGGTCCGGAGATACCGCTCCTCTTCTTCGCGGTGCACGCCGGGAAGAAGAGTCGACGAAGTTCAGACGGCGCAGCACAACAGCACACAAAGTTTGGAGGAAGAAAATGGAGGCAGTCAGGTTCTCACACATACTCTGGACGTCTCCAGGCATATAAATAGACAGACTAGTAACTGACATGATTAAAACAGCCATTTACCCACTGGTAACTGACACATTCAACCAGTCATTTATACTAGTAACTGCCTATCATCAAAACCCCAGTAAAGCCTCTAATTCAAACGTTTGAATCTCATTCAAACACACAGAGAGAGAGAGAGTGGTGCAGAGTTTAGCAAAAATAAAGATGGACTGGGTCTGCCACGCGGCGCGCCACGTCACGACACGGTCGCGCGTCGCAAGTCACAAGTCACGCGATTTTCACGCGAAAATACGCGAGTACGCGCGCGCGCGTGCGTGCGCGCGTGTGTGACTAGACAGAGCCATCCCCATACCATCTCTTGCCATATTCAAGGAGTGGAGAGGACTCCACCTTATAAATCGGTCTTCCTCACCCTGCCTTAGCAATATGGTACTAAACATGCATGCTTTGGGATTCGCGAAATGGGCCTTCCTCATTGGGCCAATTTCTAACAATCCCCCACCAATTCCAAAGCAAAAATTAATAAGATGTCAAAGATATTGTGCTGAAGTACTGTTAATATACTAGTCTTTTAGTGAAAGTCCCGTACGGGTTGAACTTGCACCTAGAATGACAAGATTCATCTTCTCACAGCTGATGAATGGACTATGCCTTGAATTCACAGCTTTTTGTGATCAGATTTCACTTGAAATCTCAACTAGTACTAGGCTGCCAATGAACCACGCCTAAACGGAGCGTTATATGGTCATGCTCCCTTATCTGCTCATGAGCTTTCTAGAGAATGCCCCGTTCTCGTGAACTGCGACCACACAGTTAGGCTCAAGTAGGTGTATTCTTTCTAGGTATCCTGCAGGCTAATACCTTTTCCTTATTTGGACAACAGAATACATTAAAGCTTTATGCCAACCTTCCATACAGTCGAAAGTACATTGTTTATTAGGACATGGGTACAATAAATATGTACTCTCTTGTTACAACATCAATTTGTTTTTCCCATTGCCTAAGTCACGGGATCTCCGATTAAGAAGGTATGGGTTACCATTGTGATGTAACTTAAATGGGCCTCATTCCCATGTCCATAGACGCAACAGAAATCGCTTTCCGTGCTAACCCCTTTGTAAAAGGGTCTGCCAGATTTTTCTCAGTATGAATATAGTTCACAGCAATTACTCCGGAGTTTCTTAGTTTTCTGACAGATTTAAGCCTACGCTTCACATGTCTAGAGGACTTCATATTATCCTTTGCACTTGTGACTTTGGCCAACACTGTTTGATTATCACAGTACATCAGGATTGCAGGTATTGGTTTCTCAACCAATGGCAAGTCCAATAGAAGTTCTCTCAGCCATTCAGCCTCAACTGTGGCTGTATCAAGTGCTACTAGTTCTGCTTCCATGGTTGACCTCGTCAATATGGTCTGTTTGCAAGACCTCCATGAAACTGTAGCACCAGCTAAAGTGAATACATAACCACTTGTAGCTTTGATCTCATCCGCATCAGAGATCCAATTGGAGTCACTGTATCCTTCTAATACAGAAGGGTGTCCAGTATAATGTATTCCAAAAGATGTTGTGCCTCTCAAGTAACGCAACACTCTTTCAAGTGCCTCTCAGTGATCATCTCCTGGGTTAGAAGTAAACCGACTTAATTTGCTCACAGCAAATGAAATGTCAGGTCTTGTGGCACCAGCTAAATACATTAGTGACCCAATAATTTGTGAATATCTTAATTGATCTTTTCCTAACCCCTGGTTCTTTCGAAGCTTAATGCTCGCATCATAGGGTGTTGGTGAAACTTTACAGTTTTCAAAACCAAACCGGCTTAATATTTTCTCAGCATAATGGGATTGATTCAAAGTAATCTCATCCTTGCTTTTGATCAATTTAATATTCAGAATAACATCTGCCTCTCCCAAGTCTTTCATATCAAAACACCGAGATAAGAAAGATTTGACCTCGTCAATTAAGGCAGTATTTGTTCCAAATATAAGTATGTCATCTACATACAGACATAAGATAACACCTTGACCCCCACCATAACGATAATACACACATTTATCAGCTTCATTCACAACAAAGCCAGCGGATGTTAAAGTTTTGTCAAACTTTTCGTGCCATTGTTTTGGTGCTTGTTTTAGACCATACAAAGATTTCAATAATCTGCATACTTTATTTTCCTGTCCAGAAATCACAAAACCATCCGGTTGATCCATATAGATTTCTTCCTCCAACTCTCCATTAAGGAAAGTTGTCTTCACGTCCATTTGATGAACATGTAGACCATAGGAAGATGCTAATGCAAGGAGCACTCTGATGGTAGTTAATCTGGCGACAGGAGAATAGGTATCAAAGAAATCTTCTCCCTCTTTCTGGGTGTAACCCTTGGCCACAAGTCTTGCCTTGTACTTCTCAATTGTTCCATCAGGCCTTAGTTTCTTTTTAAAGATCCATTTACATCCTACAGGTTTACACCCGATAGGACGATCCGTGATCTCCCAAGTCCCATTAGCCATGATAGAGTCCATCTCGCTACGGACTGCCTCTTTCCAATACTCAGCATCAGGAGATGCATAAGCCTCTGAAAGAGTCTTTGGCACATCATCCACGAGGTATACAATAAAGTCGTCACCAAAGGTTTTCTCAACCCTTTGTCTCTTGCTCCTGCGAGGAGCTTCTGCGACTAGATTGTTATCCTCCTCAGGGATATCACATATTGGTTCAGAAATAGTGGGAAGTTCAGTAGTTTGATTATTCTCATTTTCAATATTATCAGTTTGAACATTCTCTGTTTGTGAAGTACTGCCTGCTGTTCTCATAGGAAAGATATTCTCAAAGAATGAAGCATCTCTAGACTCCATTATTGTATTAGCAATAATCTCAGGAGTTTCTGATTTAACTACTAAAAATCTATAGGCCGTGCTATTTTGAGCATATCCTAGAAAAATACAATCAACTGTTTTTGATCCAAGTTTTCTCTTTTTCTGCAATAGTATATTGACTTTTGCCAAACACCCCCAAGTTCGCAGAAAATTAACATTAGGTTTTCTCCCCTTCCATCCCTCATACGGAGTAATCTCACTCTTTTTAGTGATTACTCTGTTTAGGACGGAAGTTGCTGTTAGAATAGCTTCCCCCCACCATGCCTTAGGCATACCGGCACTCTCTAACATGGTATTAACCAAATATGTCAGTGTCCGGTTTTTCCTCTCAGCTACCCCGTTTGATTGAGGTGAATATGGTGGTGTAAATTCATGGACTGTTCCATGCTCAGAACAGAATTGGGAGAATTCATGAGAGACATACTCTCCTCCACGATCAGACCTCAATCTTTTTATTTTCTTTTCTAGTTGGTTCTCAACCTCGGCCTTATAAGTTTTAAAGTAGTTTAAAGCTTCATCCTTAGTTTTCAGCAAATACACATAGCAGTAGCGTGTTGCATCATCAATAAAAGTTAGAAAGTATCTTTTGCCTCCTTTTGTCAATAATCCATTCATTTCACACAAATCTGAATGAATAAGATCTAAAGGTGCCAAGTTCTTTTCATCCTCTAATCCCTTAAAGGGTTTTCGAGGTTGCTTTGCTTGCACACATGACTGGCATTTTGATCCTTTGACAATTTCACATTTTGGAATTAAATCTAATTTGGACATTCTAGCAATACTATCAAAACCAATATGACAGAATCGAGAATGCCAAATATTTGCCTCACATTTATTTGAACCAGTTGCAATATTCAAATTATAACAAGACTCTAAGATACTTAGGCGGAACAAGCCTCCGCTCTCATATCCTTTACCAACAAATTTTCCGAACTTAGACATTACAATTTTATTTGACTCAAAAACTAGCTTATAACCATCCCTGCATAGGAGAGAACCACTAGCGAGGTTCTTTTTTTATTGTAGGCGCATGCTGCACGTTCTTCAAGTGGACAATCTTTCCTGAAGTAAGCTTCAGATCCACCGTGCCAACACCAAGAACAGAAGCATGTGACCCGTTTCCCATTAGGACGGAGGAAGCCCCTGCTGCCTGATAAGAAGAAAACAAGGAAATGTCAGAACATACGTGAACATTAGCTCCAGTATCAACCCACCAATCAGTGGACTGACAAGCTGAAAAGACAACAGGTGAATTACCATACCCTCCTGAAGTCGAGGCCTCGCCTATGGTCACGTTAACAGCCTTCTTCTTAAGCTGTTCACCATCTCTGATTTTGCGAAAACGACAGTCCTTCGCCATATGACCGTCTTTACCGCACACAAAGCAGGTGATGTCCTTCAAATCCTTTTTCTCGGTTTTCTTCTTAAAGCTAGTTGTCTTGTTCGGTTTGTTGGATTTGTACTTCTTAGCAACAGTCTTTTTCTGTATGATGTTTGCATTGTTCTGGCCAGATGTGCTAGGTGCATCTTTTGCTCTTGCTTTTTCTTCCACATCGAGGGCTGCAATGAGATCCTCAACAGAAATCTCTTTCCTCTTATGTTTCAAGCTAGTAGCAAAATCCCGCCAAGAGGCAGGGAGTTTAGCAACAATGCCCGCAGCCACAAACTTTGGAGGCAACACACAGCCCAAGTGCGCAATCTCACCGACTAGTAGCTGGAGGTCATGAGCTTGTCCCACTATGGACTTAGCCTCGTCCATGCTAAAGTCGAAAAATTGCTCACATATATAGAGCCAGCGACCTGCCTCTGCCTCTGCATATTTGAGCTCTAGTGCATCCCACAACTCTGTGGCGGACTTGTAGTCCATGTACACATCATAGAGCTGATCTGCCAGAACAGTCAGAATGCAGCCAAGTGCAGTGTTGTTCGCATTATCAAACTGCATGTACTGCTCGATCGTAAATGGATACTGTGGATGGATAACCCACCACAGCCCCAAAGACATGAGCCAAAACTTGACTCTAGTCTGCCATCTACGAAAGTTCTGACCAGAAAACCTCTCAGGTTTCATTGCATCAGAAGCATTAGCCATTTCTGTATTGCAACAAAATTCACAATAAGGTTTCTGGATTGTTGGAAACGTGGGCAATAATTTAATTCCAAATTTTACTATGAGGCAAATACAATAAACTAGAGATGCAAAACTAGCTACTACTAACAGAAGGCTACTCAACATACTTCAGAATATACGCAAGAAATTTAATATAATAACAGAGTCGAACGTGCACACGAACGACTTACTTGTTAGCCTGATGAAGAACAGGAAGCCGCGCAGGCTTGATGCAGTGCAGGAGCGAAGGAGTCGCAGTGCAGTGAGCGGTCGCGCAGATGCGCTGCCCAGAAACCTTATTGCCGCCCCCGTGCAGGTCTTCACGGCAGCAACGGTCCGGAGATTGCCTTCGTTGTGCACCACCATAGGCTGGAATGCTGGATCCGCGTGCTCGCCACCAAGGGTGTGCACGAGCTAGTCCTAGCCAATCTCCCATGGGGCGGCCTCAACATGCTCCCCTGCGCGCTCCTTTGGTGCCACTCCCTAGAATGGTTCCACGTCTCCGCTTGGCTGTTCCAAGACATAGCCGGCGTTGTCCACGGTGCCGCGTTCCATCGCCTGCGGGAATTCGTCCTCAGCAAGAGCATCATTCGAGAGCAGGACCTAGAGAGCATGCTCTCGTGCAGCCCCGCGCTTAAGTCCGTTGTGTTTTTTTTCTCAACCATGGTGTGCCCGTAAAAATCCACCTCCTTAACTGCATCCTCCAGTGCATCATGTTCTGGCAATCCATGGCGGAGGAGTTCACCGTGGTGGGCGCCCCATTGCTGGAGCGGGTCATCCTCTGGTCATTGCCATGTGTCCTGCAGAAGTGATGATCATCGCATGAGGATCACATGACTGGTTGTTTCGATTTGGAGTGGCTGAGGAAGCAGGGATGGTGTTGTGCTTCCTTAGATGTTTCCCTGACACACTAAAACATTGCATCTCATGGTAACGCACCCTTTATTTTGCTTCACCTCGATTTGCATCAGCGCTAGCTAATTCACTGCTTGATCCACTTTCCCCAAGCCATCAGCTTGAGGGCAAAATGGTCATTTGGCACCCTGACGGTAGCCTGGTCACGGAACTCTCACGGCAATGGCTTTTTCAAGAATTTCGGCCTCAACAATTGTATGTGTCTGTACGTGCGCTCCATGATAGTATTTTTCAACATACGCTTCTTTGTGATGGTATTTAACAAATTTTCTCTTACTCGTATGCAACGATGGCATGCAAGCATTTGACTTTCCTGGCCCTTCAAGTGGGCCGAATCAACTAGTAGGCCCAATCAAGCGCGCAACACCAGCCCAGACCAAGTAGGCCCCGTTAGATCACACGACGGCCCGTCATGCTCAGCGCCACTAAACCCTAGCCCGTGGCGGCACGTATATAAGCGAACCCCTAAGCGAGAGGCAGAGCAAGCGGCGGCGCAGTAGCAGGAGGAGGAGGAGCAGAGAGAGGGAAGCCGCAGCCGCCGCCATGGGTAAGCCCCCTCGGACCTCGACCGCCGCCTCCCCCACCAACGCTTCTTCTCCTCTTCGTGGTCCGTTGCTAATGCCGCTGGCTGGTTCGATGCGTTCCTCGCAGGTATCTCGCGTGACTCGATGCACAAGCGCCGCGCCACAGGCGGCAAGCAAAAGGCGTGGCGCAAGAAGCGAAAGTGAGTGGCCAACCTCCAGATCTCTTCCTCCCTCTCTAGATTCGCGCGATGGATGCTTGGTTTCTTTGTAGATTACTTAATCTTCTTGGATCTTGCTAGTGTCTGTATAGATTTGAACGATACGTGGTTGATACATCATTAGGCTGAGATTAGACCGCGTCTTGTAGTTGCTTTCACTGCAATTTGTGAGTGGATTGTGAGCTTATCAGGGTTGAGCTTAACAAATGAATCTTTTAACAATTGTGAGCTTAACAATTTGTGATTTTGCTCGTTTAAGGATATCGCGTGAATTATAGAATGAACATAAACTTGTATTTTTTTTGTAGGTTATGTTGTTTCAAATGGCCATTCAGATTTATGAAAGATTTCTACAGAAATGATGTATTTAGGGTAATAACCTGAGTGTAGTTCTTGCCTTTTTTGTTCCTATGTTTTATTGTGCGCAAGTATTGTTTAAGAAATTTAAATCTGGAAGCCTTTTTTAACAACTGTTGTTAGGAAATCTTCCGTAATGACTATTATCTTATTTGGCAAACAAGAAGAAAGTTGGTTTTCCTAGATTAATGCCACTCGCATTTTGGTTGGTTACTAGCGAATCTATCATGTAATGACTTTGTTCGATGATTTTTGTTAGTGTTGTTTGCTGGAATTTGGTTGGCCATATTATTTAAACTAGATTCTTACTGTTTGATGTAAGGATGTGTGCTATATAGATGCATTTGTTCTGTAGATATTAATTTTAACTTTGTTAGTTTTAATGTATTCTCATTTGTCATGAAGGTATGAGCTTGGTCGCCAGCCCGCCAACACCAAGCTCTCAAGCAACAAGACAGTGAGGAGGGTGCGTGTCCGTGGAGGTAATGTGAAGTGGAGGGCCCTCCGTTTGGATACTGGCAACTATGCATGGGGAAGCGAGGCTGTGACCCGCAAGACCCGTATCCTTGATGTGGTCTACAACGCATCCAACAATGAGCTTGTGAGGACTCAGACCCTTGTGAAGAGTGCCATTGTGCAAGTTGATGCTGCCCCCTTCAAGCAGTGGTACCTCACTCATTATGGAGTGGATATTGGTAGGAAGAAGAAGGCCCCTGCTACCAAGAAGGACGCAGCTGAGGTAGTTTTCTTTCTGATGTATATTTTATTGTGTTTGGTATCACTAAAATAGGTTTGCTATACCTTAAGTTGGATGTACATTAGTTGATTCATCATTTTAGTTGAACAAATGTTTTTTCTTGTCTATCTTGCGGTATAATGTCATGGTTTGTATATTCATTTTAAAGAACTGTGATGTCCCTGAGAGTATCCACTATCGCATTTTGATTATGAATCTTTATACAGTTTCTAATTGGGATAACTATTTTTTTGGCTTTAGACTAGTATGTGTGTGTTTTGTATGCCCAGGCTGCTGGTTTGCTGAGGCACACGTATAGAACTAAGGATGTATCTGTACTCTGTATTAGCCTTATGTCTCAACTTACATGCATTTGGTAAAATCTGTTGGTCATTTATATAGTGTTTTAGCTTATGATCTATGCTAAAGTGTTCCTAGAAGTACTCACCCACCCCACCCGCACACCCACGCAAACCATTTTTTTAATGGTTGGGCTTCCATTTTGCCTTTGAGTTTTTGCTAAAAGTAAAAAATTCTTTTGTTAGCCTTTGCCATGTTGAAATGTCTTTCTACATATGCATTTATGCATGTTCTTATGAAAGTTTTCCTTGCATGGGGTACTTCTTGTTGATAGTTAATTGAATTAGCAGCACCTTATTTTAACTTATATATGTTGCTGAATTGCGGAAACAACTCTTCAGACTTGGAAACAAAATGATCTTGTTTCTCACTGTCTGTATTGAAGTAGGTTCTCCATATGCTTTGACATAACATTTGACCTCTACTGTTAAATCTACAGGGACAAGAGGGTGAAGCTGCTGCAGAGGAAACCAAGAAAAGCAACCATGTCCTGAGGAAGCTTGAGAAGCGCCAACAGGGCCGCACACTTGACCCACATATTGAAGAACAATTTGGCAGTGGGAGGTTGTTGGCCTGCATCTCTTCCCGTCCTGGGCAGTGTGGACGAGCAGATGGGTAAGAATATTGCACATCTTATATTCTTTTGCTTAACAGTTGAGCACTTCCCAATCTGAATGAACATCATAGTACAGATAAAATATTGGCCTTGCAGTGTTTTTAGTTACTCCCTCCGTTCTTTTTTACTTGATGTTTCAAGATGCGACTTTGACCGCTACTTTTTATAACTTTACACTAAGATATACTAATAAAATTATAATATTTTGAAAATATTTTTAATGACAGATCTACTGATATAATTTTTGTATAGCCAATCTAGACAATTTTAAATCTATTGGTGGTCAAACTTTAGAAATTTTGACAGCACGGATTCTAGGAAGGCAAGTAAAAAAGTCCAGAGGGTGTACATGTCAACATTGAGTATTTTCAGATAATATTTGCATTTTGTTTTCAATATTTACCAAAAGTTTCTTCTTGGAGTTAATGGTTTGCTCCTGCTATATTTGTTGGCTTGTTTAATTTCTATTACTTGTTTGAACATGATTTTTGTGTTTTATGGTTTTTTACTTGATATGCTGAAAGATGCGGCAGCTATACTACACTGATATGAGGTTTTACTTATGGTTCCTTGTTGCAGCTATATCCTTGAGGGGAAGGAGCTGGAGTTCTACATGAAGAAGCTCCAGAGGAAGAAGGGCAAGGGTGCCGCAGCTTAGAGCAAGTCTTTCTTAGTTGCTGGTTCTACACTGAAAGAACTACCCTTTTTTGTCCCCTGGATATTGGTAGCTGTCTTGAGAGCTTCTATGTTATGTTTGCAGACGCATGGCCGGTTGTTTTTTCCCCGTCAAAATGAAACAACTCTAGCATGATGACCTGAGAATGGCTTATGTAATCTGGATATTGTTAGATTTTATATGTACTTTTGCCGACTCGTTCATAGTTTTGATATTAGCAGCTTACATGACCGTTACCCTAGCAATTCTGCCAAGATATTTAGGGTGTACTGTTAATGATTCTACCCTTGCTGTGATGTTCAATGATAAATTATTATTCGACATTTCATCCAATGCTGAACGGCAAAGGATTTCTGCCCTTGTTGAATGAAGTTGATGCCAGTGCCGGGGCATATTTTGATGTGATCTTCTGCATCGCAGAATCGGGCCATTACTTGTAATACCATTGACCGGAACTGTGTCGTTGCAATACGGAAGGCTTCATTTCTTTTAGAACGTCAGTTGTTAGTACTTTTGATTCTGCTTCAAAGTGGATTTTGCATTGGCTGGGTGCTGTTCTGGGCATTTGGCACTCCATTTAGCATATATGCAATCAGAAGTCAAACGTTGGTGCGAGTGACCAGATTGTCAAGATCTTTATTTCAAGAGAGGTCTTCTATATAGTGATTTGTATAATTTTTAAAATATGATGAATGATTGATAGATGTTATTTACCTCTTCGTTTACTTTAAGATTAGTTCTACTTTTATTAAAGATGAAAGCATTAAAACACTGCTCTTGATTCAAATAGCATGATATATATGGTCCTATTTCAAATAGCTTCTGAGGCCAAAATGTTGAATGGAGTTGGTTTTTAAGGTGGTTTATATAAAGGGAAAATTTGTTCAGTAGCACTGAAAGGTCACCTTTTCAGAAAATACCACTAAAAAAAGGGGTTCCGGAAATTACCACCGAAAGATTCATTTTTCTTCGGGATTTAGCATTCTGGATAAAAATACCCTTACCCCTCCGCTCCTCCTCCGCAGCCGGTTGGCCGAACAGAGGAGGTGTGGGGCGCATGGCGGCGGCGGGGGCTCCGGCGAGGGGGGGGGCAGAGGGGCAGGGTGAGCTGGAAAAATGCATCCCCGGGGAGGTGTGGAAGCTGGTGGGGGAGGCGGCACGGCCCGGGACGGCGCTGGTCGGCGGGGACAGCTGTTTGAGCGGCCGGCGTTGAGGTTGGAAGGGGGCGGCGGCGCCGGCGGGGGAGGGGAGAAATTGGAGACGAGCAGGAGTATGAGCAGGTCAAGGGGAGCGCACCGAGGCGGTTGGAGAAGGCTGGGGAGACCCAGAGAGAGCCGGCGGCGAGAGCTTAGGGCGGCGCGGCCATGCGCACGGCGCCGGCGACGCACGGGCAGCGGGAGCTTTAGCCGGGGGTCGGGATGGTGTCGCCGTGTCACGGTGAAGCTCCCATGCGGCGGAATTGGCCGGAGATTGCTTTATTTGGCCAGTGGTCTTGTCGGCCGGAGTTGGGGGAGAAATGCCGCCGGCGAGCAACGGAGGCTTGGGAGCTCAATTGCTCTTAGTAGAAGGGGGAGGGGGTGCGGCGATGCAATTGCAGGCTTCGGCCGAGGCTCTTCTTCGTCGTCGCAGCTCCTCCGGCCGCTGTCCTCCGCCCGTCGCGGATCTTCATCGTCAGGCGCCCGTGGCCGCCCGGATCTCCAATCCTCCGCTCGGATCTCCACCGTCCGCCCGGGCTCGGCGCCGGATCCGCCTCGCCTCGTCCGTCCAAGGTCGCCAGATCCGCCTCGCCCGCCTCGTCTCATCTGCTGTATAAGCTGTTTTAAAGTAGGAATCACTGTGTAAGCCGTTTTGAGTAGAGTGATTTCTTAACAAATGTTTCTTACTCTTTCAATCTTTCATAATCAGACAAAGTTAAAAGTTATAGTACTTTTGAATCGTGCCTATAGGCTAGCCCAGATATAGAGGGCCGGTGGTAGTGCCCTCCAACGAGCACTCTGCGGCTGTGGCGCGATAGTGGTCCTCTATAGCTTGCCACAACCCGCTAAAGCCATTTTATGGTGTAGCAGTATTATGTATTCTTGCAATCTTTCACTTTGAATAATTACTTTTAAGACATGAGATATGCACAAAAACATCTAATCCCAATACAACATGTCATTTTACTTCCAAATTGATTGGCCACCCGCTATATCGCTGCTAGCAGCGATTCGCTATAAATACACACATTGCCGCAACGCTTCCGCTACATAGCTTTCAATGCGTTGTAGTATTTTCACCACATTTGGAGCTTGAAGCGTTTCCAACAGTAGCCTTGTGTGCACATCTTTCTCCCTTTATCACATCTTCAGTTTTAGCTTCTAATCCAACTAAAATACAATGGGGGAAAATCAATGAAATCCACTGCAAAGAATTGCGGCTATGTTTTGGTGGCTCGGACCAAGCCTAGCTCTGTTCCTCTCTCGTAGTTTTTCAAGATATTTATACAGAAATGGCTAACAATCCAGTACAAAAATGTGTGTGTAAAGAGCTCATTATGGTTCATGTTGCAACTTTAAGCCTCTGAACCATTGAGTAATGGATCTTAAATAATTAATTACGTAAACGGGTAAGTATAGCTAGCTAGATCTTCAAAAGGAGAAGAAAAGCATTGTAGACTGTAGTCACCAATTTGGGATGGTGAGGCCAGTGCCCTGTTGCCACGTCCAGAATTGCAAATTTTGACTTTGCCTGTTTCACCGGCTTAATCCTAAGATCATACATCTACGTGAGGATCATCGTGCCGGCCCGTGTGGTGCGCGCCCTCGAAAGGGCAGAGAGGAACTTAGAAAAATCTCCAAGGAACAAATTCGTCAAACTTTGCGAACCACCTTTATGGCCTAGATAGCTTGCACCAAAGCAATTATTAATCTTGGCATGCATCCCCAGATAATGCAATGTTTGAAGTGCGAAGCTAGACACGTTGGTGCCACCTTAAGGTCTCCTTTAGAGTTCTTTTGAACTGCGAGTGACAACTTTTAGCTATGACAGGTAGTTTCGATGGATAATATTGATGGATAGAAAACGAAGCTAAAAACTGATTAAAAAGTTAAAAAAGAACGGGACCCAAGTTTCACAAGATAGTGGACCTCACATTAAGACCACCTCTCGCCATATAGATTGAAGACGCCCTATGATTTACAGTCATAAATCATATGTGTGCATGAAATGTAATCCAAGGCGGATGCCATGTCCTGTTCTCCTGGTTCACTTGATACAACTTTTATGCCACTAAGTTGCTCCCCTTCAGCATAGTTACTTGAATTATCTCTTCATTTACTTGGCTGCACTCTGACACATCCCTTCCAACACGAGCACCATGCGCTCAAACGGCCATAACTTTGAGCACAGATCTTGAAATGGTGCGTCGTTTGTTGCATATGAGAGTTGGCTTGATTGATAATCCAGCCATGTACCAATCAAACGGACAATGATCTGAGAACACCATGATTTGGTGTTCAGAATTTCTGCCCCCGTAGGCCGTAGGAATGCGTCATTTTCTCTTTTCGTTTTACTTGAAAACCTACGTAAGTTCCACTATAGCCATACTAAATAATCCAAAATTGAACAATGGGATTTTCATTAGGGAAGTCAACATCATAATGATCATGCATGAAATGCACTATATGAAACACACAAAAATGAAATCCTCTCACTTTGAACATGTCTTACTAGAGTCATGTGTGAAAACCAACTAGATGTGTCCCCACTCCCCACACACTGAAATAAGGCCAGTCCTCATACACTGCATGTTTTATTGTCCTCTTTTACCATGTTTGTTCCAAAACAAGGTAAGTAAAACCATTTGAACTACATGAACAAACTTGTAAGTTTTGAGCGTCGAAGAAGTTGGTACGTAGTCTTACGTCCGTATATTAGTAAAAACAAAATGTAGTTTTTTTACTGTATAATGTTTAATCGGTATACACAACTATCTTTTTTCTTTCATTTGTCCCATTAGTAATGTAGACTAGCTTGCAACAAACTCTATGGAAAAATAAACGAATCAATTTGTTTGTTTGTCTCAAACGGAACAATGTAAGTGAATTTATCAGTGTCAGATAAATTAGTCTCACAAGGCTGATGTAGACTCCTCTTTTTGTGTGGTCACTGAATTATTTTTCATGTGGTGGCTGATGTAGACTCCTCTGTTACAACTAAAGGATGTTGTAACACCCCCATTTCTGGGAGTATTATGAATCCCTCGCAACTGACCAGGACTGTTCAGCTGTGAGTTAGATCAATCGAGTGTACAATATTGCCAACACATGTTTAAGCACAAAAGCCAACTTCATTACAATATAAGGGTTACAATAGTAGGGTAAACGGCCCTTAGATACATCACAACGAAAGGACGCCACAGGCAAGTCTGAGTGGAAGACGACCCTAATTCCACGCATCGTCTATCTCGTAGAACTCCACTTCTTCGCCTTCGTCTGCCTCCTCATTGCAGGCTATTTCTATTGATATTTTTAGCAAGTATGAGTACTACTACCGTACTCAACAAATCACACGGAGACTACTCATAACTACATGCAGGGTATATCATGTGATGGGGGAAAAGGTTTATTATTTTATGTGGGTGCAGTTTTAGCTGTAGCTCATTTTTAGATATAAAAGAAAGGTAACTTCATTAGTTAAAAAGGGGTTTCAAACTTGATCATCAATATTCAACATTCACAAATCATTCTCAAATCTACCTATGCCTTGCTATTGGATTCACCCAGTAAACACAGCTTCATTCATCGAAAGCATGGCGTATTCAAATACCATTATTTCATGACTCTGCAGAGCTACCCTGCTTTATCCACAAGATCCCTTAACTCTCTCGACAGAGTTAAGAAAACAAGGTTGTTCACTGCTCAATTCTTTATATAGCCTCCACTCAATAGGTTTTTGATCTCAACAAACTCGGATGACCCCACAGATCTCGTCCGACTTGTTGCAGTCCTACAATTGTATGTTAACCACCTCCCATACGAACTCACCCTCGGTCTCCCCCCGCCAGTTGCAGAGGTTCAATCGAACTTGAGCAGCTACTAAGCCAGGTTTGACAAAGTCAACGCTTGTGGTTGAGCGAGTGCTATGTTCCTTACTCGGCATAAGGGTCTAGTCCTTACATTTTTAACTGAGGCATCATCCACGCACAAACCCATATTCAGTGCTCACAGCACTGCCACCAATCCACAGCCAAGCCTCTACCCTAGGATAAGGTCTTGGGATCCGGCCCATTTATGGCCTTCTGCGGTTCTCGCTTACCCTAGATCCACTTTTTCAAAACTCTAGACAAATACCAAAATTCTTAAAAGTGGAAAGATTTTGATGAGTTCCTAAGCTACCATGTTTATGTTATTATCATATCTAATACTACTATGTCTTGTCAAGGTGAATATGGCTATCAAGTTAAACTAGGCTTTTTCGGGTGGTAGGACGTAACTAATATCATATCATTCCAAACAGTAATTGTACATGAAATAACGACTTGAAATAACATAATGAAAATATTGATAAGTAGATAAATGAAGAAAATGTAGGTTCAACATGATCAAAATATATGTGACTTGCCTTGCGGGTCTACTATTTCAACTAGCTCGAACTCCTCGGTGGGCTGGGCCTGAACTTGGGCTTCTTCTTCTGGCTCCTGAGAAACTTCGACGTCGGGAGCTAACGCAAAACAATCAAAACAAATTAATTCCATGCCCAAAGGATTGAGCTAGGAATAAAGAAATAAAAGGAAGAAAGAAAATCCTAAAAATCCAAATAAATAGGGCTTGGGGCTTTTTAGGAGGTTCCAAATGGAGAAATAGGCCTGAGAAATGGGTCGGTGGGCTCGAAACAGTCAAAATGGGTATAAATATGTATTTTGGGTTTCGGGTGAACAGTAATGGGTTTGGCACTATTCATGGCGGGTCTTTACTGTTCACAATGGGTTCGGCCAGTCGGATCCGCTACGGGTTAAACAGGTTGGGCTTAGGCGCATCGGGTCAAATGAACAGTAACCGACCGTTACTGTTCATCTTCCTCCTCTCGCCCGCGCGTGCAAAAATAGGGGGAAAAGGCCGTGGTGACTGGCGGGGTTAGGATGGTTTGCGACGGGTTTTGAGGCTATAGTTGAGTTGCTAAAGCTCTAGGGTTTCCATTTTGGGGGTCGGTAGGTCCGACGGAGGCGGCAATCGCCGGCGGCGAGCTCTTCTTCTCCGCGACTGATTTAAACATTGTGGGTGGATGGGGGCTTCTCTGGGCGATTGGGCTGGCGTTTAAGCTTCAGTGGGGTTTGGGTAAGCTCGTGGAGGGGTCGGTTTGGGCTGAAGAAGCCGGAGCTAGGCTGGCCATAATGAGGTGTTCTGGTCGTTGGGTGGTTCTCGGTGCCAGGGAAGAGGGGTGGTTGGGGAGCTAAGGCGATGGTTGGGATGTGTTCCTGAGAGCTCAGGGAGGCTACAGACGAGGTTAATCGGAGAATGGTTGGTCGGAGAGAGGACATTGGACTAGGCTTGCCTTTGGGGATTTTTGCAATCACCGGTAATGGGGAGGGTGGTCGGAGCTTTGGGGGTGTCAGGTTGGTTCTGGCGGGTGTTGGCTTCGTCTGGGAGGCCTCGGTTGCTTATATAGGCCAATTGAGGCGGTTCGGCACAGTACACCGGTCAAAGCGGCGACGGCGCATGGTGTGGCCGGGAGGGTTCGGGAGGGCACGGTGCGGCGGTCAGAGGGGAGTGTCAGGTTGACCTCGAGCGATGCAATGCGGCAGTCAAAAGAGATGGGCGATGTTAGGTCGGCCGGAGGGGGCTGTGGGAGCCGAGGGGCAAACCAGGGGCGCGGCGGTGGCAGGAGTGGCCGACGGTGTCTGACACCAGTGCAGGAGTGTTAATAGGAGGGGTATGGCGATTGACAAGTGGGGTAGAGCTGGCAGGAACGCGCAGGCGCGAGAAGGCGCGAGGAGGTTGGCGGCGGCAGAAAAATCAGCGGCGGCGACGATATTTTTGGACGGGGCACAGTGACAGCACGGCTCCCCTTCGTTCAAGCAGTGACGGGGTGGATTAGGGGTGGGATTGAGTCAAGATTCGTGCGGATTAGGGCTGGGAAGCAAGGGAAACTCAAATCCAAATCAAACTCAATTTTGATTTCAAAGTTCGGTTTTGTTTCAGATGTTCTCGGCATTTCCCTTGAGGGATGAAATGCCCAAAATATGTTTTAAAAACTGATACTCATGTACACCAAGCATGTATTGATAGCAGAATACCTGCCAATAATTTACTGAACAATTTGTCATTAGTTTCTTTGAAATGATCTGTTCAAGCGAAAAAACAACACATGTATCAAAGTTTTGGTTTTCTGTGTGAAATTTTTATTTGACATGACCATGAGAAAGATGTGAACCAATAGTAACTAGAAACTTATGTGTTGTGTGGAAGTAAATAGCTTTTTTTAACCAACTCTTGGAGTGGAGATCTAAATATAAAGATGAAGTACAAGTGTTTAGTTTCACTAACGGACTAACCTATCACGTGTCAACAGCTGGGCACAAGGTCGAAGAGCACAGTTGGAAATTGCTGTTTGATGTTTGCATATAATACAAATAGCTCCGCTGATTACTCCCCGCGGGATTCCGGCCCGCGCATGAGGCCACGTCGCCCCCCACCGCTCGGCCGGCCGGCGCGTGGCCAGCGAATTCGCGTACGGCCGGCCGAGCCACTTTCCTCCGATTTTTTGAAAATTACGTACAGGTCATTTTTCCTCGCGAATAGGTCCCTGTAAGTTTTTTCTTTAAAAAAATTTTTTAGATGGCGCCCGGTGGGTTCCCGAAATTACGTATAGGTCTTTATTTACTTACGTACAGGCCCTTACAAGTCCTTGCTTTTTTTACGAAAAAACCATTTGATTTTTCCAAAATTGCGCATTTGTCCCTGGTTTTTTTATGAAGCTCCCTGCGAATTATCGCCTCTTTTACTTCGGTCCACACGGTAGCTGGCACGGCGTGCGCCGTGCTTATGCAGCTAGTTACTTCAATCATCGATCTGGAAGTAGCCTTCAGGTAATTCAATGGTAAATCTTATATCTCACTCACAAACCTTGATCTACACTATTTTCTTGTTTCTCGTTGTTGTCTTTCTTTCTCAAAACTTTAGTCCTTTGTCGTTGTCTTCTCACAGTCGCAAGATATTGCGCAATGGGCCAATTTAACACAAAATAATCTTATTCCCCAAGCCAATTTATCATATTAAAATGTTGGGATACTATGACACCGTTCAATTCAGCCTTTTCTTATGGCTTTTAATTTTTAGCTGAAATAACATTGTAGCATCTGTTAGTTTTTTTTATGGAGTCGTTCAACTGAAGAAAAATAAGAAAAAAATAAAAAAAAATCATTATATCTCTACGATAATCTCTACGATAATGCAAAAAAAAAAGAAAAAACTATACAAATCAACATATTTCAAATGATTTTTAGCTTCTACAAGTTATACGATAAAAGTAAAAAGCTATTTGAAATGAGTGAATAGAAGATTAGCTGCAACGCCATTGTGGCAAATGACAGAAGGACAACAATGACGGTGCAGAGGCAGGGCAACGAAGCGACAATGTGACTGTAGAGTAGGCCGTACGTAGGCTAGTATAGGTTATCGGTGTGGTAGCGACGAACCGCCAAAACACTAAGGGTGGTAACGAGGCAGGGGTCCCGAGGAGGCCCCACACCCCCGCCTTGACCTTGCTAGGAAGCCCCCCGCCCCGCCCTGCTAAGCCTACCAGGAGGGAAGATGCCCTGTCCCCGGTCCACACGAGGAGATAAAAAATAGGTTAAATATATTTTAAAAAGAATAATAATATGAATTTATTTATAATTATTTAGTCATATTTCTAATATATATATATATATATATATATTAACATATAGATTCAAATTTTAGTCAAATATATAAAATATAATCTTTTATATTAAAAACTATAATCTATTATTTAAAAAGTATTTTTTTTATATTTACATGTCCTTGTGGGCCCTACGAAGGGAGGGTGATCCTGTCTCCACCCTGCTAGCGTAGTGGGGACCTGCCCTGTTCCCCCATGAGGATGACCCCTTGCCCTTGCCCCTATAAGGATATTTCCTGTGGGTCCCATCCCCACGAGTGGAATTGCTACCCTACAAAACACTATTGAGGGCAAATTCATCTTTCTTTTACCCATATGAGTGTTCTTTTTTACTTGGTATTTTTTAACTTTTTACAGACTCTAAGATACGACTTTAACTGTTATTTTTTATAACTTTACACTAAGGTAGTAAAATTAAAATATTATGAAAATATTTTTAACGACAAATCTAATAATATAACTTTCCTAATTTAGATAGTTTTGAATCTATTAGTAATCAAACTTTAAAAGGTTTACCAGCACAAATTCACACAAGTAAAAAAGAAGAGGGAATATTAAAAGGTCATGTTTCTCGGGTAACACATCAGCAGCAGAAGAGACTGGACAAACATCGTGATAGAATCAGCGAGTGAAAAGAAGAAACTTCACAATGATTATTATATTATAATTAAGAAGGTAGCGAAAGCACACATTTACACAGTAACACAAGACAACAACACAGGACCACCATGAGCTCATGACGGTACTCATAAACAGACTACCTAATAATAATGATAACAATACAGACTAATTCTACAACCTTTTGGTAGTGTTCAAGGTTAAGACTCCACGGAGGTGATGATGTGATGTACACAGCAGAATAGGCTGCAACAAGCGCCTGGAGCGGTCACATGCTAGATATGCTACAACTCTTCTTATTTACAGAGCCGGTGATGTAAGCTCGTCAGCGGTCGAATGGGAACTCATCGTCATCTTCTTTCACCTTGAAAGGCTCCGGGTGGCGAGCAGAGCAGTACAGATTCCACATCTTGTAGTATGCCCTTTCAAGATTGCGTACCTGAAAAGATTCGTATGTATGCATGATCAGGATCCAAGGATGTCATCAAGACAATGTTTTGTTGCTGGGACAATGTTTCGGCAAGAACTTACCCATCGAGCCGTATCAAATAATGGACAAGTCATACGGACGTCCTTGAGCTTATTAGTCAGTGCTTGTAGCTTTGCCGGATTTTGTGCTAGTGCTACTGCCCTATCTTCGTATTCTTTCATACTAGTATAACCAAGAGGGAAAGGAAGGTTAGTCTTCAGCCTACTCAACAGTTTATCAATTGGTTTTTAATCTATACTAACCTGCTAACAATCATCTCTTCCCCTAGCCCGGTGGCTAGGCAGAGGGAACCAGCTACCCTGGTTGCCATTTTCTCTAGTGGAAGGGTGATCATTGGCAAGCCAGCCCACAGTATGTCAGTGCCAGTTGTGTGTGCATTGCAGAGGGGCCTATAATCCAGAAAATTCACACAAGGACAAAGAACAAGTGTTAATGTTAAGTATTGTGCTTATGAATTGAAAGCGAGAAAAGTTGGTCATAGAACTGCATACGTGTCCAGAAAAAGGTCTGCCAATGCACTGCGTCGTATATGCTCATTCTTCATGGCAACGTCTGTGAATATGATCTGATCTGGCCTGACTCCTCTGGCAGCAGCATCTGTAATTTTTTGTCATTGTAAATATCAAAACACATTTGGTTCGTTTATGCTTCTCCTTTTCAGGTGAAATTAACAATAAGGTAAAAGAAAAAGGTCTCTTGAGTCTACTTACGTGCTCTTACTCTAGTTTCGCCAGCTGCTGGGAATCTTAAGAGCCACAAAGCACTATTCGGAATGCGTTTGAGAATATTGCACCTAAGAATAAGCGGTAAATATTACTCACATACCGAATAAGGCTAGTCCGGTTAAAAACTAGTCTGATCCAACAGAGAGCTCCAATGTAAATCATAAAGAGAGAATATTTGCCAAACTTGCAAAAAAAAATCAGGAACATGCAGATAGTGGACATTTACCATGTATCAAATATTTCTGGATCCATCTTGTAAAGCTGATTAAAGCATGCAAAGATGAGCTTATCCTTGGGTAATCCATAATCTGATCTTTCATGTGGGCATACAGGATTAAGACAATCACGATTTTTCTGGTACAGTGATCATAGTTAGAAAAACCATATGAATGAAAAGGGGAAGAGAACGTAACACGGCACGAATACAAACCTGCTTGTAGTCATTGACAAAATAACAATGAGGCAGATGGACGAGCTTTTCTGAATATATATGCGCATAGCAAGACGGAGAAACAAACTGCAGGATCATTTATAAGAAACCAAATTAATTTAAAAACACTAAAGCCAATGAATTGTTAGGCCTACAATCTCCGATGTAATCATACCTCATCTGTAACCAAGTAGTCTATGTATGCAGCACCTGTTGTGCCCGGGAATCCCATGTACGAAACTTGTATAGGTGCTGGTTGTAATGCAAAAATTTCGTTCTTGGCACCCTGTTTAAATAATAAGTACAGATTTAGGTGGTGAATAGCAATCCTAAAGACACCTGCTAGGAATTGAAGGTTGGATCACACAAATAACAAACTGATTTGCGTACTCCATTTCAAAATTACTACAAAAAGATGCTTACATTTCTGTCCCAACCTTAACAATGATTTCATAGCAAAGCTTTCTAGTTCTATATGATGAAAATTATATCAACGGAGTTTCAAGTAATTTGTGACCACAATCATCAATAAGTGAATGCATTTGCACAAAAGAACCAAGACATCCACTACAGAACAGGAATATAATGCATAAGTCATTGAAGAAAATGAGCAAGACAAAAATAATTTAAATAATACGCAAAGGGAACTGCTATAGGGTAGGTTCTTTTGGGTTATGACTTATGGTTTAAATTTTTGAATTGTAGCTGTTCACAAGAGACAGTACGTAAAAAAAAGTCGCATATGATTTTGGCCAGTACAACTGATTTCAGTACACTTTTTACTACAATCTTCCTGTTGACTCCATCTTGAAAAAATACACCGTTTGAAAGCTAGTTACTGTAGCATAAACCATAAGCCACAAGCAATAAGCCCGGCCGAACTAAGCCATATTCATAGAGAGCAGGAGCATTATATTATGTATTACCTTTGTGTAGCCATTAAGATTTATTAATATCTGTATTTTATCTTGATTTATAATTCTAGCAATCATATCAGAGGTCATGGCAGACACATCCATGAAATGCTCAACCTCAGATTGAATACGCTGCCTCCATTCAGTACCATCATTTTGACTCAGTGCATAGCAAAAGACCTGTTGAGTCCTGTCATAAGTCCCACATAGAGAACCTTGCAATATAAACAATATGATTTGAGGAAAAAATAGTGAAAGCAAATGAAACAACCTCAATATTGTTGCGATCATGCATTCCAAATACTGAACCCATGAGATGGGAGAGGGGATGATTCCCAAAGTCACTGCTCACATATCTGTAATATTAACAAGGGAATCCGATTATTCTGCTGTTGCAAGAGCCCTTCAAATGCAAGACATGAGAAGTTTCAACACATACCCCACCCTAAGTCGGCCGTGTTTACCCTCTGCTTTTACGGGAACAGGGGATGGATGCACAAAAGGTGGCAATCCAAAACGAGATGCAATCAAGGAGCAATGAGCAGCATATTTACGGCTGCGAGGAAAAGAAAAGCAACATTAATAAAAAAATAGATAATCTTTATTAAAGATGTAAAAGAACAGCATAGAAAGGATATGCACCTTATTTCCAAGGCAAGCATGGGATCAATGGGATAAGCAATGGCATGGAAAGGTTGCACACTAGGAAGTACTGACATCTGTGGGAAACAAATGAAATAAATAAGTTTGGGGACAAGGTTTACTTTTACCTAATTTTTAAAAACGGAATGTGATTCTTTTTTAAGGCTTACCTTTATTTGCCTTCTGATAATTTCTTCAACATCACGAAACAGGGCATCTCTGTTTTCCCAGTCACAGACACACTGCAGCAAACCCAAAAAAAATTGTTATGCATTAGTGGCCACCTTTTCCTTTTGAAGGATCAATTGCTTTGAAGTCACTGACCTGAAACCTCAACAAATATATGATTCAAGGTAACAACACTCAGAGAACTGAGATAAAATTCCAAATAAAAGAGAACCTTAAGTTTATTTATTTGCAAGGTTTGCGCATCGTTCCAACTTCCAAGACTAAGACACTAAACCTATATCATGGATTATAAATGTGAAGAGTTAACTTCGAACAACAACCAAGACACTAGCAGTGAACTCTTCCTTTGCATCAAAGTACTTAACTGTCATAAGTCGTAACTGTTAAGTGGCACAACTTTGTACTAATTTGCACATCAAATCAGTGCTCCCCATCCCAGTTATTAGGTCTGTTAAGCCAAATGTTAGCCATATACAATGACTAGGTGCCCTCCCCATCCTAGTTATTATTGCAAAACAACCAAATTAGTAGGTCTAGCGAGTAAAATGCCTGATTATGCAGATAAATGGGTTGGTTACCGTTTCAAGGATGTTTAATCAGTTGGTGTTAAAAATAGTATAAATATGCTGTCCAAATCTACATCTATATGACAACTCTCTTGATAATTTTTCTCTCTTTTTTGCAGCACTAGTCATTGTTGGCAAATGACAATTGCTTAATTTTCTAGCCTACATGCATGAAAAAGGTGTATTAGATCTTTGTTTTCCTGTTGTATGAATGTGCCTATACAATTTTAAAATAGTAAAACAATATACAAAGCCGCATACAAGGCTAATTTCTTTATACTTGTTACAAGGAGAGGTGACCGAATAATCATCGATAACAATACTCAAATAAGTTCTAACCATTTTTTCCCTTTATGCAGGTTTACAGCCTTAGTTTGAATCTTTATTTCATAAAAGCATGCATGGGGTACAGGCAAATTTTTATATATGATGATTGCACCAAGAAAATTGCATGTGATTACCTGCAAAGTATGCAGAAGGTTGCAGGTCGCTTCTGGAAAATCTGGACGCAGACGGAGAGCCTGTTTGTAGCTAACTATAGCTGTTTCTACATGTCCACTGCAAACAGTTACAATCACAAAATAAATACTATTGGCAAACAAAAAATGATGCCAGAAATTAAAAGCTGTACAGTTAACACTACATTGGGGTTGACCACTGCAGTGTACCTGTCTTTATAAGCTGAGGCCAAGTTGGCATGGGCTTCCGCCATGGTTGGCCTGATTGTTGCAGCCTGAATGTAATCCTGAATTGCTTCGTTAAGTCTACCAATCTCCTTGAACGTGTTCCCTCTATTAACTAAGGCATCAGCTGCCGTAGGATCTATATGAAGTACTTCAGTATAACATGTGATAGCATCAGCATAGTTTCCCTGGTGCATACACAACATGAACAACATAAGGATAAAAGAAAAGACATGGGTGTGAATGTTGTTGTTCAAGAAACCATTCAGTATGAATAGAAGCAGAGGAACTCTGTTGTCCACTAAACCACAAGTAGAAATTACACATGATGATGAGAAGAAAACAGCAAGTTGGTACCTGTTGCTTGTATATCACAGCCAAATTGTTAAGCGGAGAAGATAATCCAGATGTAACAGATATAGCTGCTTTGTAAAATGAAGCAGCAGCACTTATCAAGTTCCTGCAGTGTATTTTAGTCTCAGTTAGTCATAGAAAAAGCGTTCCCTTAACATTATTCAATATAGGAACATGTATAAAAATCTCACCACTCCATATATATGTTTCCTAGGTTAGTAAGAGCCTGTGGATGGTTTGCTTGCAGTGCAAGGCACGACTGCATAAAGAAAAGTGGATCACCACCTGACCAATATGTAAAACAAGTAAAAAGGCAAGAAAACATACTCTGTAGCAGTTAATTGCTTCTTCCACTCTTCCAGCATCTTTAAGTGCATTGCCCTACATCGATGAAAGCTTGTCAGCCAACTATTTATTTTCTACCCACAATTGTTAACATAATGTGGTCCAGTGTGACTTACCATGTTATTGTATGCTTCAACGAACTGTGGGTCGCAGACTATAGCTTGATTGTAACAACGAATTGCCATATCAAGCTGACCTTGCTCATAGTAAATAGTAGCAAGATTACCTGCATGAAAATGTTCCCCCTTCCTTTGTATTATGAGGTATACTAAGGCTCTACTGTGAAGGTAAAGAAAGGACCATTCTCTTGTAAGCTTGTTCGTACCTCACCCATGATGAATATCTAAATAAATAAACTCAAGGATAATTTTGAATTAGTATTTACATGTCTTTTGCTGTAGAACTTACAGTGTTTAGATTTTTCTTTAGGAAAACACTCCAAAAACACAGAAAGAAGAAAGAAAGGCTCGGTACAATACTAAAATGAGAATTTAAAGTCTCACCGTAAGCCATTGCATAGTCAGGACGTGCCTGCAATGCACGCTGATAACACATAATGGCATCTTCAGACATTCCCATAGCCTGGACAAGCAAAAAATAAGATCCACTTTTGCTCCAAGATTAGGTTCTCAGGCAAGATGTTTGTCTCACAACACATTAAACTTACCTTATAAACATTCCCTTGATTAAGATACGCATCAGCAAAAGATGGCTTAAGTTTAACAGCTTCCTGCAAGTTCATATGTAAAGACGGTGTAAGGACCATCAAACACCCATCATTTGCCATCATCTTGGACAGGCGGAAAGCTTAAAACAAAGAAGGCTTTATTTTACCCTTTTGAGACCATAATAAGCAAGCACTATATGAAAAGATATACTCCATCCATCAACAAATATAGGCCTTTTTTCACTTTTCATAATCTCCAATGCAAGACTTTGACCGTGGTCTTTTTTATATCAAAATATACTGGTAAACATGATATTAAATTATATATGATGAAAGCATTTTCCATGAAAAATTTAATGACCTTAGTTTCATGTGGTCAATCATATACTTATATAGGTCAAAGATTCAAAAGTTTGACAACACGGTCCCACAGCAACATGTATTTGATGGAGTATGTTTTATAGAAATAAGAGAATATTAGGAGCACTATATGAGCCATTGTGTATAAAGGTTATAAGCACATAAAAATGAACTAAGCTTGCCATCATTTCCTCCTTGTTATCACCAGAAGTTACACTGGCAACTGCAACCTTACGGAAGAGACTGAATTCAAGTTTGAATTCAAGAAAAATCAAGTTTTTGCAGTTAGAATCTATCCCTATATACTTCATCATTAGGAGATATATGGTGTGGAGGATAGTGCCAGGCACAAAAGACATATCCATGAAGTGAAAGAAAAAATTACATAAAAATGGAAAAGGAAAACCTCTATACTTAAACTAAGGGCTCTATAATTGACAGACCAAACCAAAATATCAGCATATCTAAAGAAACAAAATAACAAATTAACTGAGGGTATTTAACAAAACATATTTCATAAGATTCCACCATTCTGATCACATAAAAATCATCGTGCCCGTATGAATGCATAGAGCAACTTTTGTATGGTATGTGCTCTATACCATTTTACATCTAAATAGAATGACCAAGGATCTTTACATGCACCACACACACCACAGAACAATCCAATTCAGGATCTAAGAAACCTCAATAAATATGTCAAATCAAACTTAAATGCTGCAAACTAGTGTTTGAAATTCCAATATGTACAGTTGTAGCATTTACCTTATAGTATAGTAAAGCTTTATCAAGATCTCCTGCCTCCATGAACAGGCCAGCAAGGTTGGACCATGCGATTGCAAAGTGAGGATCTATACGTAATGCTTCAACGTAGCAACTGTAAGCCTGCAAGTACAATTAATATTTCGAACATAGAAATATCAGCATGTGCCTGAGGACAAGATTCCCACTAGGAGATAAGTACTCAATCAAACAAATAACAAGCTCAAGTGCAATAGTAATATTCAGCATGGCCCTCTTGACAGTATAAAACATGATCTTAAAAGGACAATTAAAATGTAATTGGCCAATCAACAACAAGAAAAATGAAGAACAACATATGTAACAGAAAATAAAATGTAATTGGCCAATCAACAACAAAAAAACGTTGAACAACATACATAGCAGATAACAGGATACGGTAACAAAAAATTATGCACAAAAAAAATATTCACCACATGCCTCATGACAGTATAAAACATGATGTTAAAAGGAAAACTAAAATGTAATTGGCCAATCAACAACAAAACAACGCTGAACAACATACATTGCAGATAAGAGGATACGGTAACAAAAAATTATGCACAAAAAAAATATTCACAACATGCCTCATGACAGTATAAAAGCATGATGTTAGAAGGAAAACTAAAATGTGTGTGTATCGCACGCACGCACATATACATACATGCATATGTATATGTATATGTGTATGTACGTATATATATATGTGTGTGTGTGTGTGTGTGTGTGTGTGTGTGTGTGTGTGTAGGCATATCTATCTGTGCGTGCGTGTGCGCGTGTGTGTGCGTGTGTCTAAAGTTACTTACATCTTGAATGAAACCTTGGGCCTTCATCAGATTTCCAAGATTACTGTGAGCATCAACCTAAATCAGGACACATTGCCATCAGTTCAAAAGACAACAAAAACAGACCTATCAACGACTTTAGATAGACATACCAATCGAGGGTTGATTGCAAGTGCTTGTCTACAGCATTGAGCTGCCTCATTCAATCTCCCCTTCCGTGTATATGCACTAGCAAGATTTGACCAAGCATCACAGAAGTTTGGCCGCAGCTAAAACATTCATCCACAAATGAGGGAGTATTTCTCAGAAATTTAAAATATGTTTGCAAAAATCAAAGTCTACTAAACTAGAGGGCAATAAGCACTTGTAGAAGATTATCAAGACAAATCCCACAGGGCAAATAAAACATGCTTGTAAAGATTACAATATGCCCAATAGAGCAAATATGTATACCCAAGATTAGACTAGCAGTCCTATATCACAGAAGATATGTAGAATACCTTAGCAAATGGAAACATGTACAAAAAAAAAGAGAGAAAGAAAGAAACCCCCAATTCTAAAATTGTATTAGCAGATAAATAGAATTCAAATAAGGAGTTGATCAATTCAAAATTGATACAGCTGATTTCAACCACATGAGTTCTAAAAGTTGTAATGGAGATGCTAGAACCATAATATCAGAAAGTGTCAATTCTATTCTCTTTCCACCGCATATGACATCTTAAATACCATGCCCTACAATTTCATAATCCTATACCAAGCATTGGAGGAGCCCAAAAGCAATTCATACAATTCACTTGACCCAAATCCAAAGAAGGGAATCTGGAAACAACTGAAATATAAAACAGATAAGTAACAAAAAGAAAATAAGAATATAAAATAACATCAGAAGCAAACCTGAATGGCAGTAAGATAGTAACGAATTGCAAGATCAACATCACCCTTCTCCTGTATGGAAAAATAGAACACGTCGATCACGTAATTTGACAGCACGGTTTTTTTCAAAAAAATCTTTACTCGTTTGGCAACAGATTGTTGCTAACCAATTTTTATCACTACACTACCTTCCAAGCATTTGCCATGTTACCATAGCACTCCGCAAAGTGTGGATCCATAGCAAGAGCCTCCTCATTCTTTGCAATACACATGTCATAATTACGAATCTGAATAAGAAAAGAAATCCCAAGCTTGTCAGAAAATAGCTTGCCAGAAAAGTTAGGGTGAAAAAAGGCAGAAACACATGCTTTAGATAACATCACGCCAATAGTCACCTGATAGTAGATAGCTCCAAGAAGAAGCAGGTTATCAGTTCGCCGTGGATTCTTCTCATAAACGATGTTACCGTGCTCTAATGCCTCTCTGTACTTTCCTGACCCGTAGTTCTGATGGGCAAGTGCCAAGTGTCGCTCTTCATCAACAGCTAAAGTGATAAAAAAAACTTGATTAGATCTAAGATGTCATATTGATAAAAATAAACCGATAGAAATTTAAATTATTGTGCAGGTTTTATTGGATAGTTCTGTGCTTGTGTTTTATCTAAAGAAGACAAGATATTTCATGTAATCATATTTCCCTCCCACCAAGTCACAAATCAACACATCAATCTATTTCATACAGTAAAAACTTTATATTTGAATAACATAAGAAGATTACAAACAGATGCAAAAGGTTAGTTCCTCTAGCAGAAGGTGACACACCATGCTGTGGCCCAAGAGGCAATTTCAAGGATTAGGCCACAATTTATGGAAAAAACAAGTTTGTTAGGTGAACCCCTAAAACCAGCAAACAGTCTTCACACTCGTGTAAATCTTCAGATGCAACCTAAAAGTGAAGCTCTTTACCAATCTAAACCAGTAGAGCAAGAATTTTGAACAAATATAAAACACCAAAGCCACAGTTTCTAATATAACAGAACCAAATGCTCAATTCAGTTTAGCAAATAACATATGTTCATCTCATAACACACATAAAATGCTTCGGTTGAAGTAGTCATCACATGTTCTTGAAGTGCCATGTTTATGCATGTCACTACCCCCAAAACTTCTCTCAGGGGCCTATACTGACCAAACTATTTGGAGTTTGTAAATGCCAAACATACTTCCTTCATCTTCTAACTCTGGAATATACAATTTTAGCACCAATCCAAACAAGATGCTAGCATTGCGCTAATTTACCCATGGTTAGCAAAAAAGATGGCACTTCTTGGCTTCTTGCTAATGTTATACTCCACGACAATACCATTCACAAATCTAAACTAACTACTAACTGGCCCAAATTTGTGTATAGTTCTCAACAAATGTGATGGCTTTTGCTAACTTAATATACAACAACAGTAACTAATTGTTCACAGATCACCACTTAGTTATCAATATATCCATCACCTCGCCAGAACCTGGAGATGAATATGTCGTCTCCATTCACAAATCTGAATGGCCAAACAGCCTTAATAGCTTAATAATCCACACGACGTTATCAAATTCTGATGACAATTTCTCTCGTCTGATTTACACAAGCAACCAATACAGATTGAAGCTCGCCACCGTATTAGTATTACCAACTCAACTGCTCTCCATCACTGGAACTGAAAGATACCACATCACTTTCCCTAATAGTTATGCTGCTTACGCAAAACCACCATCAAGATTACAGGTTCCTACAGATTGACTGAACAAAAGATGTGTACCATTTCTAATCTGGAATAAAAACCAGAAACTAAGATATCGTATAATATTCTTTTTTTAGTCCTTTTCTGCCCACTTATCTCAGTCCAAATACGCACCAGATTGCGTCCAAGTTGCAATTTTTAATCCAAAATAAACCCAAAAATTATACATTATTGCACTAATTAAAAGACGAGCACAACACCATCGAATCTCCGCAAAACAAAAACACCAAGATTTTTTTCCCACAAAGAACATTTTTTTGCCAAATCTAGCACCAAATAAGTCGCTATTCGCAGCCCACCCGCAAGGGGGAAAGGGGAAAAACAAGACAGATCTTACAAGACAAGCTCAAATTCCTCAAGCCCCGAAGCCACGATATTTCTGCTTCCGACAAGCGCACCAGGCTAAGCAACCGGGGAGGGGGAATTCATAAATCGCTCACCTCCAAGCTGCTTGGGCTTGGGCTTGGGCTGGGCCCTGCCGTCGATCGACGACGACAGCAGAAGGAACGAGGCGGGCGACGAGGCCACGGACTCCAAGAGCTCTATGCGGCCGCCGAATCCTAGCCAGTCACCCCCGCCTCCGCCTCCGAGCACAACCGGCGCCAGCGGCTGCGGCGCATGGTGGCGCGCGTCGCCGCTCTGCAGCGAGAGCATCTTCCCCCGGGCAGGGAAGCCTCCCTAGAACGCGCGGCCGGCCAGATCGCCGGGCCGGGCAGATCGATCCGATCCCTGGGCGCTCGAGGAGTGGAGGGGAGTTTGCTGGAGCGAGCCTTCGAGATACGGCGGAAGGGTGGGGAAGAGGAGGAGAGGGGGGAAGTAATTGCTGTTGCCGTGTTGGGAATCGGGAATTGGAAAAGAGAAAATTGATCATTGCCACTTTAAAGAGTGGGGTTCGTAAAATTGTCACTTTTAAAATTAGCTTCGTAAAAATACTATGCAGTACATTTACCTCTTGATTACCATGCCATTTGAGCCATTTAACTCATTTAATTTTTTTTCTAATTTCAGGGGCTGAAAAAGACCTTTCTACCCTTTCTAAATTTTGCACTAACCTGTTTGGCTCCAACTACCCTCCGCTAGTGTATGTAACGCTTCATGCATAATGGAAGCATATATACAATCTATAATGCTCATTCTCCCAATTTCAACTGTATTGTTGCATTCCTGCCAACATTTTTCACGACTATACATATCCGTGCCCGTGCGCTGCCGCATCAACATTTTTTTTAAAAAAAATCAATGCTGAACATTTACAATGACAAGGTCACAAGGTTGATATTACAGTTACACCGTACAACATAATCACAAACAATTAAGAAAAGACAGGCCATGCGGCGAGTATTTTTTTTTCTCCTCTATATATCTACTTGATCTATCACACACTCTGTTTTTCAAATGCCATCTACCAAACACTTATACCTGGGATTGCCATAAACGTGCTCACCAGGCTCGGCGACTCCGCGGTTAGCAACTGACGTGAGCTGGAACAAGCTTGTTTCCAGATATCAGGATTGTTTACCACTACATAATGAAATGGTCGAGCATATGCTTTATGACATCGGCACCTTCGCTATGCATGACAGGATCTTTTACCTGTCCAAATTTCAGTCATATGAACGCTTCAGCCTCAGCGCTATGTTGACAAACATTAACAAGTTACTAAATTGTTGACGTGATAAATATGAGCTTATGACACCAAAGTGCATTTGTATCACTGGATATCAGTGCATGGAACTTGAGAGCCAAAGGTATACCTGAATTATGCATGGGAGCGTTACATGCACTGGCGGAGGGTAGTTAGAGCCAAACAGGGCAGTGCAAAACTTAGCAAGGGTAGAAAGGTCTTTTCCAGCCCCTGAAATTAGAAAAAAATATTAAATGAGTTAAATGGCTCAAATGGCATGGTAATCAAGAGGTAAATGTACTGCATGGCATTTTTGCGAAGACAATTTTGAAAGTGGTAATTTTGCGAACCCCACTCTTCAAAGTGGCAAATGATCAATTTTCTCATTGGAAAACTGCAGCTGCGGGAGAGAGGCTATGGGTGGATTCTTTGGGCTGAGATTTATAGTTTGTAACTTAGGGTTTTGAATTCTGTCTATTTGTAAGAGATAATATGTAAAAAAAATAATTGTATATAATTTTAGTCATTACAGCTAAATTTGGTGTAGTTTATACTACAATTTACTTAGACCCTATTTTGAAAAGAAAAAATACACCATTTAACAATGTGTTATTATTCATCCGTATCTAACCCGTAAGCCAAACATATAAACAAACCCAGCCATAATATATCTCTACTATTTAAAAACATGAGTTGGTGGTCATCGGTGCATTCTCCTTCGACTCCGTAGCCATCCATTCTCACTCGACTCTTTGTAACCGTCCGATCTCACGATCTCCCCTCCCACGTGCCCGAACCACCCCCCCCCCCCGACCAGAAGATCGCCCCTCTCCATCTCAACTACCTCTCTCTCAGACGCGATATACCCTCACCATCCACGGATGCCTCCCGCTCCCCTAACCCCTCTCCTACCCTCTCACCCACTTCCTCCTGCCGACCCCAACGCGCAGATCACCGTAGCGACGGCGGAGTACTCCGAGGACGTGGACTCAGACGAGGCTACAGCGCCGCGCTCGAAGGGGAGATGAAGAAGCCGAAGGTGAAGAGGCCCAATAAGTCCAAGGTAGCTGTGGCCGAGGCGGCCGCCCTTATCGACGCTGAGAACATCGAGGTGCATCTCGTTGAGATCTCGATAAGAGCCATCTCGTTTTACAAAATTTCCATTTAAAAATCAGATCTTAGGAGGCTAGTCTGGATCAAGAATTTGTCTGTTTGTTAAGGATCGGATTTGATAAGGGTTAGTGTTGGATCTTGCGGGCCTCATAGAAATTGTGATGAAATGTTGGGTTCTTAGGAGTTTCGGATTAAGATTGAAAATTCTGCCATAGTACGATAGTCTTACCAGAAAGCCGACCGCTTCTTACAGACGTCACCAACCACTCGTGATGCTTGAGCGTCTGCAACTTTCGATGCTCGGACGTCCACAATTGATCGCTGGTGAAAGTCGAGTGCCTCCGACCACTTCACAAAGATGGGCGTCTCTGACCGCTTGTCGTCAATGTCTCTGATCGCTTCTTAAAGACGGACGCCTTCGATTGCTTCATACACAAGTGCCTCTGACTACTTTACAAAGACGGGCACCTCCAACCGCTTCTTGAAGATAGACATTTTCGACTGCTTCTCAAAGTCGAGTTCCTCCGGTCGCTTCTTGAAGACAGGCATCTCTAACCGCATGTTGAACTAAGATGCCTCTGACTGCTTGTCGAAGTTGGCTGCCTCCGACCGCTCATCGTGTTCGAACGTTGCTGACCATCCTCAATGCCCGGCCGGTCATGACCGCTCGTCGTGCTTAAGCATCGTCAACCATCTGCTGGATTCGGATGGCGCCGATCGTTGTTCATACTCGGAAGTCTACGACCTTGAGGCTATAGTAATCTACAAGTATGGGCCCCAACCATATGCTAGAGTATTCCTCCGAGTGTTCTCTCCAACTATGACACTAGACTACTCTACGAGTATGGCCCCTGACTATATGCTAGAGTACTCCTCCGAGTGCTCTCTCCGACTATGAAGCTACACAACTTTACGAGTATGGCCACCAACTATCAGGCTGCAGTACTCTATGAGCATGTCCTTTGACCACGATGCTAAAACACTCTACGACTTGGCCTCTGACCTACGACAAATTGTGGTCAATGGCTTCTGACTTACGACCACGAGCGATAATCGATGGCTTTCGAGTTATGACCACGAGCGATGGTCGATGGCTTCTGAGTTACGACCATGAGCAATGGCCGATGGCTACCCACGTATGACCACGAGCGATGGTCAAGGGCTCTCAACCTATGACCACGAGCGATGGTCAACGGCTCCCGACCTATGACCACGAGCCATGGTCGAAGGCTCCCAAGTTAGGACCACAATCAATGGTCGACGGCTGCCAACTTACGATCACGAGCGATGGTCGATCACTTCCGAGTTATGACCACAAGCAATGATTGAGGGCTACCCACGTACAACCAGGAGTGATGGTCAATGGCTTCCGATGTACGACCATGAGCGATGGTCAACAGATTCCGACCTATGACCACGAGCGATAGTCGATAGTTTCCAACATATGACCATAAGCGATGGTGGAGGGCTTTTGACCTATGACCACAGGCGATGGTCGACGGCTTTCGACCTATGACCACGAGCGATGGTCGACGACTTTTGCCGTACGACCATGAGCCATGGTCGAAGGCTCCCAATTTAGGACCACGATCGATGGTCAATGGCTGCCCCACATATGGCCATGAATGATGGTTGATGGCTTCTGACGTACGACAACGAGCGATGGTCGATGGCTTCTGAGTTACAACCACGAGCGATGGTCGACGGCTACCCATGTACGACCACGAGTGATGGTCGATGGATTCCGACATACGACCACGAGTGATGGTCGATGGATTCCGACATACGACCACGAGTGATGGTCGATGGATTCCGAGTTATGACCACGAGCGATGGTCGATGGATTCCGAGTTACGACCACGAGCGATGGTCGATGGCTTCCAACCTACGACCAGGAGCGATGGTCGAGGGCTTCCGACGTACGACCACGAGTGATGGTCGAGGGCTTCTGACCTACGGCCACGAGCGATGGTCCAGGGCTTCCGATGTACGACCATGAGCGATGGTCGATGGCTTCCGACTTAACATCATGAGCGATGGTGGAGAGCTTTTGACTTACGACAATTAGCGATGGTCGAAGGCTTCCGAGGTACAACCAGGAGTGATGGTCGAAGGCTCCTGATTTACGACCACGAGGCATGGTAGAGGGCTTCCGTCTTACGACCACGAGCCATCGTCGAAGGCTTCCGATTTAGGACCACGATTGATGGTCGACGGCTACCCACATATGACCACGAGCGATGATCGATGGCTTCCGACATACGATAATGAGCGATGGTCAATGGCTTCTAAGTTACGACTACGAGCCATGGTAGACAACTACCCACGTACGAACAGGAGTGATGGTCGAGGGCTTCCGACGTACGACAATGAGCAAAAGTCGATGGCTTTCGAGTTATGACCACGAGTGATGGTCGACGGCTACCCACGTACGCCCTGGAGCAATGGTCGATGGCTTCTGACCTACGACCATGAGCGATGGTCGACGACTTCCAACCTACGACCAGGAGCGATGGTCGAGGGCTTCCGACGTACAACCACGAGCGATGGTCGAGGGCTTTCGACCTACAACTACGAGCGATGATTGACGGCTTCTGACTTACGACCACGAGCGATGGTGGAGGGCTTTCGACTTACGACCACTAGCGATGGTCGATGGCTTCCAACATACGACCAGGACCAATGGTCGATGTCTACCCACGTACGACCAGGAGCGATAGTCGACGACTTCTGACCTACGACCATAGCGATGGTCGATGGCTTTCGACCTACGACCAGGAGCAATGGTTGAGGGCTTCCAACATATGACCACGAGTGATGGTCGAGGCTTTTGATCTACGACCACAAGCGATGGTCGACGGCTTCTGACTTATGACCACGAGTGATGGTGGAGGGCTTCCGATTTATGACCACTAGTGATGGTCGATGGCTTCCAACATACGACTAGGACCGATGATCGATGGCTACCCACGTACAACTAGGAGCGATGGTCGAGAGCTTCGAACCTAGGACCACGAGCGATGATCGACGGCTTTGACTTACGACCATGACCAATGGTTGAGGGCTTCCAACGTGTGACCACAAGCGATGGTCGATAGCTTCCGACGTATGACCAGGATCGATGGTCGATGGCTATCCACGTACGACTAGGATCGATGGTTGATGGCTTTGACGTACGACCAGGATCTATGGTCGATGGCTACCAACGTATGACCAGGAGCACTGGTCGATGCTTCCGACGTACAACTAGGACCGATGGTCGATGGCTACCCACGTATGGCCAGGAGTGATGGTTGAGGGCTTCTGACCTATGACCACGAGTGATGGTCGATGGCTTTTGACGTACGACTACGAGCAATGGTTGAGGGCTTTCGACTTATGACTACAAGCGATGGTTGACGGCTTCCGACTTGCGGCCATGAGCGATGGTCGTCGGCTTTCAATGTACGACCATGAGCCATGGTCGAAGGCTCTTGATTTATGACCACGATCAATGGTTGACAGCTGCCAACTTACGACCACAGCGATGGTCAACAGCTCCCGACTTACGACTATGAGTGATGGTCAATGACTTTTTGACCATGGACAACTTCCGATGGGTTTCGACCACGGACTATTGCCGATGGGTTTTGACCACGGTGGCTTTCGACCATGGACATCTTCCGATGGGTTTTGACGACGATGACTTTCGACCACGGACATCTTCCGATGGGTTTCGACCAGGAGCCTTCCGAGGCCTCGGAAACCAGGAGACTACATCACCTATGTCAGATTTGCTACGCAAAGCAGGCTACGTAGCACAAATATATAAAGGGAACTTGTAATTTTGTTATCTCAAATGAATAAATAAAATACATGTTTTCCCTACTTTTATTGTGTTTATCTATTTTTGTGTATACTGGCACGCCGGCACCTTATACCCCGGAGCAAAAAAACCCGTGCGCGATTTCTCACGTCAAACAAGTTCATTAAAATGAACATACTGGTCTTCAACTAGAAGTGTGCAGACTAACTTGTTACAGTGTTTATTTTGCATCTGCAAAATCTTGGTACCATTAGCAGAATTGGAGAAGTTAAATTGCTTTGATAGATGTGCCCTACTTCAATTTTTTAGTTGGGGAAAGAAATTTCTATTATTATTTCTACTAAAGCCTGGTTAAAGATAGTCAGAAGATGCTGAAGCCTAGTTAAAGATAGCCAAAAGAAAGATCCTATGTTTCCTTTTCTATATGAGGAAAGAGGAAACAAATGTTTATGGCGTAGGGCTTAGTGAATACAGTTATAGCAAGCCATCAAGGGAATAGGTCCTTGCACAAGATGTCTACTTTAGTTATCATTTGTATATATTTGTTTGTCATTTTCTTACATGTATAGTGTCCATTGCTCTACTCTAGTAGTATGTCGATGTACGGCATAAATAGTTCCTTATCTAAATTTCGTGGCTCTACAAGTTGTTCAGCACAAGTGATAAAAATCTAGTATATGAATAGCTAAGAGTTATTTTTACAACTTCCTCTGAAAGTTTCAGAGGTAAGTTACGGAGGGGTTCTCTAGCAGGATTTCTCAAACACACTGATGGGTGTGGAATCCAAGATCATTGAGAAATCATCATATGAGCACATGTACTCTTGGTACTTCACCAAGTAAGAATTAGAAGTTTTCTCTATTAAGGAAAGATGGTATTACTGAAAGCAAGGAGTCAGAAATTTGGCTCTTATATTGTTCATTTATTCGGGTTGTTGGGATTAGACTGAAACTGTATGTAATTTCCTTCTCCCTCTCAAGTGAATCTCATTTATTTTAGAAGTTTGCTAAGCTTGCCTGGCTATTTTAATATTCTTCTTTCTTTTAGACCTCAGATGACAATAGCTACAGCAATAATGTTTTGTCATCGCTTCTATCTACACCAGTCCCTTGCCAAAAATGGTTGGCAGGTGAGGAACTCTGTATGTTATAGTGGTGGGTTGGTGGTATTTATAAAAATTGATTAGGGTGCAATTTTTTACAAGCAATTATTACAACAGGTGCTTAAGGCAACACGAAACCCTTGCATATTCTCAACTTTATTAGTTTGAATACTCTTGGCAATTTGTTCTTCATTGGCTGGCTTCACTTTCTAAAATATCCAAGTATTGCTAAATTTATGTGGTATTTTGTTTAAGAGTTTAGAATTTATGTTATTAATTATTTAAGATCCATTGTAAAGCACAGACACTTGATTAGAATGTTCGGACGGAGCGGTCGTAAAAAGGGGAATTCATTTTCCTTTCCATTGCCGGGCCACGCGGTTCCTATTTCAGCGATTTTCTCTTTCAATTTTTCCTTGTGAATTTATTTTCCTTCTTCTCGTTATACACTACTGTATCTTATAAATTTTTCTTGCTACACAAGTCGTATCTGTTTTAACCATTCAGTCTGTTTGCTACGTTAGCTCAAAAATAAAAAATTACAACTTGAAAAATCCCCAAACTTCAACTCAAAATCCGTGCCTGGCCGAACCATTATGTGGTGTCGATTGTGTCTCAACCTTTAGTCAACCCTAGCATGATGAATTGATGATGTGTATGACTCGCTAGCGGGGCCAGTTACGTGTGTCTCGGTAGTGGGCCTACTGTGTTTGGTTATGGTAGAACCCAGTTACGTGTGTCTCAGTAGTGGGCCTACTGTGTTTGGTTATGGTAGAACTGTCGTTTTGTGAAATATTGCACAAAAGAAAATGTGAATCCTTAAAATATCTTAAAAGTATAGTTTTGTAAATCTTAAAGTATGGTTATTGTGATAGTTTTGACCGAGCAGTATGGTTTTACGAGTTTTACTCTACAAATATCATGTTATTGGGATATGTCCTGTCAAACTTCAGCCTCTTACATATAGAAAGAAACCGTCATTATTGATAGTGTCGATCGGTAGGTTTGTGATCACGGATCTTTTCCTAATATAATGATTTTTATTTATATATGCCTAATTGATTGCGAACGACTATGACAGTGTATGGATTCTGAGATGATACCGTATGTTTTTCCTTTAAAACAAGAGTCAGTATCACCTATCATTTTGGACCAACACTGGAAAAAACTTAGGCCCAAATAATTCAAGATTTCTACACAGTTTACAATGTTTGTACGATTTTTTTGGCATGGTATCGAAGGGATTTTGGCTCGTTTCTTTCAGCTTAAAGTTAACAAGTTTATACTGTATATAGTAACTAACTTTTAAATGATGTGTTTTTAAGACAAGGTTAATAGAAAAATTATAATAAAAATGTATTAAGTTCAGTTGTACCAGCTAAAATTATATGTGAATATTTTTCTCTATATATTATCTCTCATAAATAGTCAGAATTTAAATATTTAATTCATAATCTATAAGTCATCGGATAAAAAACCCACCTTTGGTTAGGTGGGTCAGCACTTCAACAGTCCAGCTCTTCTCCACACGGAGAGAGGTGTTAGGAAACCTGGACTCTATCCAAGAGTCCTGATCTAATTGGGCACCCCCATCGTGGACTATAAATAGAGAGCCATACCCCCCCTCATTATGTACGCATGAAAGAAAGCAATAAAGAAAGGCCGGGAGTTCTCTCTACCTCTCTGTGTGTTCAATCTATTCTCTCTGTGATTCTGTGATTGATTCGTTCTTGTTCTAAGCAGAGAAATCGTTCGGACTGGTCGCCAGCGACGGTTTCTCAACACGTTATCAGCACGACTTCGCTCCGGTGAACGAGGTAATCATCGAAGCACAGATTGAATTTTCTAGATCGCTTTTGAATCTGCATTTTCTTTTCGCGTTCTAGATTGAAATTCTACGGTGCAAATCCGCCCTAATCTACCGCGAGCAGACTTGAAGTCGCCGGCACAATGCCGATCGGTAGATTGTGAAACGGGGTAGATGTTGATTGCACTGCAGAACGATGCAAATCCGCCCTAAATCTACTGCGAGCAGATCTGAAATCGCCGGCACGATGTCGATCGGTAGATTGAGAGAAGGGGCAGATGTTGATTGCATCATAGAAAACAGGAAATTTTATGCATTATTTTCTGTTGATAATTGCACGAAAATTTTGCATTAATGTGTTTGATCCTGCATGATAGTTATATGGAGATTTTGCATCTGTTCTTCCTGTTATGCATGGCATCACACAAGAGAAAAAAAACCCCGCTGTCGTGCCCGCATGCGCGCTGATGGCCACCGGCCGGCAGCCGGCCGGGGAACTCGCACGGCGTCGCCGCCGGCCCCACCATGCTCGCGCCCGCATGCGCCTGCGCAAGCGCCGCCCGCGGCCCCGCCTGGTCCCGGCCACTCCCGCCCTGAACGGCGCCGCATGCACACCGGCCCTACGCCCCGCACGCGCGCCGGCCTTGTCGCATCCCGGCCTCCCCACTTGAGCCCAGCGCCCGAAGCGCCGGCGCCTTGGCATCCGCCGGCCACCGCCCGAAGCGGCCGTGTCTCCTCCGATGCCGACCGGCGAGCCCCCGCACGGGCTCCACCTGATTGCGCCGCCCGAGCCTGGATGTTGCCTCCGCACGGCGCAGCCCCGCATGGGCGCCGACCCGGGCCACCACGCCTCCGCCGCAGCACGGCACCGCCCCGCACCGGCCTCGTCGCCGCCAGGCCCGTCGTGCCCCGAAGTCGCCGGCCGTGGAAGCGATCGGACGCCGTCTCCGCACGGGAAAGCCTCGCACGGCACCGCGTCTCGCCCCGGCCTGCAGCCGGCGTGCCTCTGCCGTGGCGACGCCTGGCCCCACCGCACGGCCGTCGCGCCCGAACACGCCCCACCTCCTCGCCTCCCGCCGCCGCATCGGCCCCCGGACTCTGCCCGCCGAGCCGGCCTTCGCTCGCGCCGGAGGACCCCGCTTCCGCCGGCCCCGCCATGGCCGACCATCGGCCCCGCCCGCGCGCCGCCGCACGGGCCCTCCCTGCCGCCGCCGCCCAAGTCGCCTGAAGTGGCGCCGCCCCGAGTGGTGGAGTGGCTAGGGGAAACCCTAGCCACCGGATTTTATTGGGCCGGCCGGGGGAGGTGGGCCAAACGGGCGGAAGGAAAGGCCATGTGGCCCAAAAGAAGTTGGGCCGGGGGGGAAGAAATTCCGGCCGGGGGGGAGTTAATTTTGCAGAAAAGCCCCCGAAACATACGAAATTACCGAGAGGCCATTAAAATTTACATTTGGGTCCAGATTCTTGCAAAAAGGGCCTCGTAGTTCTGAAAATTACGTAAAACCCCTCTGTAAATCAGGAAATTGCGCGAATTTTTCTCTGAACTGAAATTTTTGCACAGAAACCCTCTGGAATTGCAGAATTCGCTGAAATTTTACATTTTAGCATAAAAGGGCATCGGGAATCCGAATTTTGCATCAATTTTTGCATTTGAAGCTTATTTATTTATGCCATTATTATTCTTTGTATTTTCTGTATTTATTTACTGTTTTGGTTAATTGTAATTGTTTAAATTGCTTTTAATCACTGAAATTAGCAGTAAAATTATAGAAAATGCACAGAAAATTATGAAACATTATGGGAAACTATTGCACCACTTTATTTACCTGTAGTAAATTTCCCATGCATGTTTACCTGCAGTAAACTTATTTTATTTCGTTCATACACATGTAGATGACTGGAATTTCGAACCGGAAGTTCGAGGAGCTGGCCCAGCATGGCCGAAACTATCTGACATGGGCATCCGATGTCGAGATTGTGCTTGGGGGCCGGAAGCTCGGCGCAGCTATTGGGATAAGCAGACAGAAAGACGCTAGACCCACACCTGAGGAAAATGATCAGGCACTTCATTTTCTCAGGCACCATCTCTGCTCAACTCTCAAGAATGAGTATATGGCAGAGAGAAATGCGCTAGCACTCTGGACCGCACTCAAGAAGCGGTTTGAGAGGCTCAAGTACACCATTCTTCCTCAAGCAGAGCAGGAGTGGATCAGACTGAGGTTTGCCGACTTTAAAACGGTCGGGGAGTACAATTCTACCTTGCACAGGATTTGTACAAACCTTAAACTCTGTGGCAAGGAGATCACAGAGAACCAGAAGATCGAGAAGACCCTGTCCACTTTCCACCCCAGTGCTGTACAGGTTGCCCGCAACTATCGTCAAAACGGCTACAAGGAGTACGCCGAATTGATTGATATGATGCAGGTAGCCGAAGCTCAGGACGAACTTCTCCGCAAGAATTACGTCTCGCAGCCACAAGGCAGCTCCGTTGGCCATGAAGCCAACGCTAGCAGCCTCAAGGTGCGAAAGCCCTTAATGAAGAAAAGGGGGAAGAAGGGTAAGATTGTTGCCCAGAAAGGCAAGTCAGATGCTCCAAATGACAAGAAGGCTAAGAAGAGTGGCAAGACCTATGGCCAGCAGAACCAAGGTTGCTATAAGTGTGGCAAGTAGGGACATTGGTCGCGGATATGCAAAGAACCGCAACATGTCATTGATGCCCACCAAGCTCAGAAGAAGAAAGATGGCAAAGGGCAACCTGAAGCCCACTTTGCAGCCATTGAGGGGGAGCAGCCTGAGCAGCTGCCGGAGATGATGGAGGTTGAATCCATCCCGGTAACAGCACCTCCTTATGACTTAGAGGCTGCCACTGCCATGATCTCTCTAGAAGAGAATGTCACTGCTGAAAAAATAGCCGAAGAAGTCGATGATTTTTTAGTTGATTCCGTCTGATGCACAGAATGCATGAGACGTTAATTGTCATTTATTTTGTGTTAAATGGACAAGTTTAGAACTTGCATGGTCGGTGCTTTAGGATTTTGCTTTCTCGTAATGGTTGGATGATTTAGGAATAAAGCATTCATTTATTCAGTTTATGATGGCATATTATGTTCTGATATTTGCGTATTTTATTTATGTGTTGAGTGCCTTCTAATACATGTTAATTAAATACGTTATATTAGAACACGTGTGGCGCCCTATGGAGGAAGTATGCCTTGCCGATAGCGGCACAACAAATACCATCTTAAGAGAGACTAAGTATTTCCAGTCGATCCGTAAGAGCAATGGTAGCCTTACGACAGTCGCCGGAAGCGATGCATGTATAATCGGTTCTGGAAGAGCCACAATTATACTTCCAATGGGCACAACTTTGGTCATTGAAGAAGTCTTATTGTACCCAGAATCGACTAGAACTCTCCTAAGTTTTAAGGATATTCGCGCCAATGGTTTCCACGTCGAGATTGACGAAGAGTACGGTAAGGAATACCTGCTCATTACGAAGCGCGAAGAGAATGGCAAAAGAATATTAGAAAAGCTTCCTTCACTTGAAACTGGGCTATATTATACCACAATTAAAGCGCTTGCAGCGTACACTGTTCTGAAAACAGTGTTTAGAAGCTCTGAACTCTTCTGTCTCTGGCATGATAGATTAGGCCACCCAAGTCTTAGGATGATGAGAAACATAATAAATAACTCGCATGGGCATAATATTAATGTGAAGAATTTCCCGAATCATGAAGATTTTGTGTGCCCTGCATGTGCCACCGGGAAACTAATAACTAGACCCTCCACTCTGAAAGTGAAGGATGAAGTCCCTGCATTCCTGGAACGCATCCAGGGAGACATTTGCGGTCCCATTCAGCCCGTCTCAGGGCCATTTAAGTATTTCATGGTGCTCATTGACGCTTCTTCGAAGTGGTCATATGTGGGTTTGTTGTCCACAAGAAACCACGCCTTTGCAAAATTGATCTCGCAGATCATTCGCATCAGAAATGTATTTCCTGATCATCATATCAAGTCCATCAGAATGGACAACGCCGGAGAATTTACTTCGAAGGCATTTGATGATTATTGCATGGCGATGGGAATTGCAGTTGAGCACTCGGTACCGCATGTCCATACTCAGAATGGTTTGGCAGAGGCTTTAATTAAGAGAATTAAATTTATTGCCCGACCCCTCTTGCATAAAAGTAATTTGCCAGCTACATGTTGGGGACACGCAGTCCTTCATGCAGCGAATCTCATCAACCTTAGACCTTCGGCCTACAACATCCATTCACCTATGCAACTAGCGCAAGGGTCACCACCGAAAGTTTCCCATCTTAGGAGGTTTGGATGTAAGGTTTACGTACCGATACCACCTCCGCAGCGAACTGCAATGGGCCCACTCCGCAAGACTGGGATATACGTTGGTTATGAGACTGCATCCATAATCAGGTATTTGGAACCCATGTCTGGAGACTTGCATACTGCCCGCTTCGCTGATTGCATCTTTGATGAGGATAATTTCCCGTCATTAGGGGGAGGAAATCAACCCGTTGATGAAAAATGTCGGGAAATTACGTGGGAAGCCACGGGAATTCATGCACATGACCCCACGCACTAGTGAAACTGAGAAAGAGGTCCAGAAGATCATCGACTTGCAAGCATTAGCAAATCAACTGCCCGATCACTTTAGTGATTTGAAGAGCGTGATTAAGTCGCATGTGCCTGCACGCAATGCACCGGAGAGGGTTGAAATACCAAAGAAAATTGAAGGTATCCCTAATCCCGTCCAGAGGCCTCAGAATAAAAGGACGAGAACTCCGGTTCCTCGAGTCCAAAGTAACCGGGGACGCCCGGCGAAAAAGGATAAAAGGGATTTATCACAGCCGATCATTGAAGTCCCCCAGAATGAGAAGGGGAGCCAGTTGAGACCTGGCACAAGTATGACACCTTCCGAAAAGGGCATACCGGATCTGAATATCCCCATCGGAATGGATGTGTGCGCACACATCGGAGCCGAAAAACTAAAGGGACTTGCCACCGCAATTGAAAGAAGCGATGCGCAAGGTGAAGCTCCAGCAGAAGCAACTCATGAAGAAATAGCTATAAATTATGTGCACACGGGAGAGTCCCTGAATAGGACAACAGCTAATATCGATATCTACTTCGCAAAGAAAATTGCCACCATCATCGATCTTAATCCCGAGCCTGCATCGCTCGCTGAATGTAAGAAAAGATCAGATTGGGAAGATTGGAAGAAGGCAATAGCAACTGAATTGCTATCTCTGAATAAAAGAGAGGTGTTTGGGCCCGTATGCCGCACACCTCCCCACATACACCCCGTTGGGCACAAGTGGGTATTTGTTCGAAAGAGAAATGAAAGAAATGAAGTAGTGAGATATAAAGCAAGGCTGGTAGCCCAAGTTTCACTCAACGTCCTGGAGTTGATTATGAAGAAACCTATTCCCCAGTCATGAGTGGAATTACCTTTAGATATTTGATCTCAATGGCAGTAAACTTGAATTTAGAAATGAAATTGATGGATGTTGTGACTGCATACCTTTACGGTAACTTGGATTCGGAGATTTACATGAAAGTCCCTGAAGGGATCCCTCTCCCGAACCAAGACAGAGCAAATAGAAATCTGTACAGTGTGAAACTCAGAAAGTCGCTGTATGGACTGAAACAATCTGGAAGAATGTGGTATAATCGCTTGAACGACTTTCTCTGCAAGAAAGGCTACACGAACAATGAAGACTGTCCTTGTGTATTTATACGGCGATCCCAGAATGGATTCTGTATAATCTCTGTGTATGTAGATGATCTGAATATCATCGGGACAGCCGAAGACATAAAAGAAGCAAGCTCCTACTTGGAGTCAGAATTTGAAATGAAAGATTTGGGCAAGACCAAGTTTTGCTTAGGCCTGCAGCTTGAGCATGTCCCCGAAGGAGTCTTGGTACATCAGTCGACCTACACCCAGAAGGTGCTCGAAAGGTTTGGCTTTGAGAAGACATTTCCCTCGAAAGTACCGATGATCGGTAGGTCTTTACAGCAAGAAAAAGATCCTTTCCGACCTAGGGAAGAGGGGGAGGAAGTCCTGGGACCGGAATTCCCATACTTGAGTGCAGTAGGAGCACTCATGTATTTAGCAAATTGCACTAGACCGGATATTGCATTTGCCGTGAACCTCTTAGCAAGGTACAGTGCAGAGCCCACCAAAAGGCATTGGCAGGGCATAAAGGACATTTTCCGATACCTCCAAGGTAGCAAGGACCTCGGATTGTTTTACAGAAAGAATCAAGATCTGAACTTGATTGGCTATGCAGATGCTGGGTATCTGTCAGACCCGCATACCGCTAAGTCACAAACAGGCTATGTATTCCTGTGTGGTGGAACTGCAATTTCATGGAAATCGTCTAAGCAAAGCCTGGTAGCTACTTCGACGAACCACTCAGAAATTATAGCACTGTATGAAGCCGCACGAGAGTGCGCTTGGCTCCGCCGAATGGTTCACCACATCCAGCAGTCATGTGGGATGAACATTGTACAGAATCCCACAATTATCTATGAAGATAATGCCGCTTGCGTTGCACAAGTGCAAACGGGTTATGTGAAGAGTCATCTCACAAAGCATATCAACCCCAAGTTCTTCTATGCACATGAATTGCAAAGAATGGACGAGATTAAAGTACTGCATACTAAGTCATGTGAAAATCTCGCAGATTTATTCACTAAGTCACTCCCCGCATCTAGCTTTGAAAGGTGCGTGCGTGGAATTGGAATGATGAGACTTAGAGAAGTGCAGAATTCAGGGGGAGAATTCTCACAAGCCCGCTAATAAATCTTAATCATGAAGATTAAGTACCCAAAAATAAAGTCTTGCAGACTAAATGAATTTGGGTGAATTGTACTCTTTTTCCCTTGACGAGTTTTCCATGAAGTTTCTCGACCAAGGTTTTTAATGAGGCAATTCGTGCATCGCAGCATCACATGTATCATGTACTCTTTCTCCAAATTTTTCCCACTGGGTTTTTATGGAGTTTTGAAGAGGCATGAGCATGTTGGGTGAGTGCCCAAGGGGGAGTGTTAGGAAACCTGGACTCTATTCAAGAGTCCTGATCTAATTGGGCACCCCCACCGTGGACTATAAATAGAGAGCCATACCCTCCCTCATTATGTACGCATGAAAGAAAGCAATAAAGAAAGGCCGGGAGTTCTCTCTACCTCTCTGTGTGTTCAATCTATTCTCTCTGTGATTCTGTGATTGATTCGTTCTTGTTCTAAGCAGAGAAATCATTCGGACTGGTCGTCAGCGACGGTTTCTCAACAAGAGGCACGGAGGGAAAAAAAAACAAGACTGAGAGAAAGCGACAGAGATCCGTTGAACACTGCTCTAGCTCTCGTCGGACTCTCTTGCAGCCGACAATTCGACCCGAGCCTGCCTGTTCCGAACCATCCAAGTCTGACCCGAACACAGCAGCCTCGATCGGATTCACTGTGGCGAGGCCACTGGGGACAAACCAGGAAAGTGAGTCTGGACCTCCAAACTGGCGAATCAATCAGTAACGAACTCGCCGCATAGATAGAAGCCGCAGGAGATCTTTGGTGGATCCTGGGGCGACACCTGTAATGGAGAACCTTGCCGTCGTGGCCAAATCCACCGCATGCAGGCCTCCACGTTAGTATTCTAGAAACTAGGAGAACTTGCATTTTTTTTCGTGCTGTGACTCCTGTTCGAAAAGGAGATTATCTAAATAGTAGTATGACCAAATTTGTGCAGTGATCTTTCTTTAAAGAAAAAGGAAAAGAAAAACCATGGCATGGCATAGCCGTAGGTATCTCGATCACCTCGTCCAAACAAAAAATTGACTTTCCCCAATGGATTTAAGATCGCCTTTTAACATTTTGTATTAGTTTGGGAAGCCAACCTTGGGAGGACACTAAAAAACACTTGTTTGTGCTTTCAGTAAATTTGCAGTGTGCAACTAGTGTTGCCGCCGATGTCATTTTGGGAAATTTTTATTTGGTTTGTGATTTATGTTGTTGCAGTTATTGTTTTAATGCTTCTCTCATTTAATTTATGTTAGGAACATGCTTTATTACTAATTTATAATTCTAGAATTTTAGTTAAATATTTATTGAAACCGCGTTTATGGCCCCGATCAACTCGGCTTCGGCTTCTGGCTTATTTTTCACTATTCATAAGTTTCGTCTTTTCTGAACTTTTGGCTTTTTGTTGAGCTTTTTTGCCAGTTCTTTTTTTCCCGTATTTGTTTGTATTATACGTAATGAGCTAACATATTTTTTTATTTTTAAATTTTTTTAAATTTAATTATGCTAAATAAGTCTCTGTCAGCTACAGTGCTTTTTTCAGCCATAAGCCACGAGCTTTTCAGCCGAACCGATCACCACCTATGTCAACAACTTGTCCGTCGAAAGTAGCAACTTGCTTCATTTTTAAGCAAAATCTCCGCTTTGCACTGTGCGGTTTGGACTAATTGTTTGGTTTGCATCAGGTTCAATCGCCGACCCACATCCGCAACTCAAAAATCTGTTATAATCCTTATCCGCGTTGATATAATCCTTATTGCAATAAGTACATATATAAAGGTATGCGCTTGCTATATACACGATAAGTACATCTCCTAAGATCTAATCATCAGCGTAGATTACCATAGTATCAATGAAGCCATTAGGCTCGAGAAGAGCGGTGTGAATTGATTGTCACAACGCAGCTGATTCAATGTTTTTGCTACGGTAGTTTCCGCTTGATGTAGCATTGCTACAGTGTTCCCGCGTGCAGCCGTGTTTTGAGGCCAGAGACCAGGCTGGCTGAGCTAACCAGCGGTTGACATATGCTTCGACTTTCAACTCCAACAACTACCGATCTCTGGGAAGATAGGGTAAGCAAATGGGAGTAGGAAAGCCACACAAGGTCATTACTGTTAGGAAACCTGGGTGCAGACCTGCAGACTTGGCTCATTATAGACACTCCACAGGAGACTATAAATAGCGAGCTATATTGGCATATTTTGTACACACATGCAATTGAAAGCAATAAAGAAAGATCAGGAGTTCTCTCTACCCCTCTTTGTGTTCAATCTATTATTCTGTCTTCTGTGATTGATTCGATTTGTTCTAAGCAGAGAAAGCGATCGGACTGGTCGCCAGCGACGGTTCCTCAACAATTCGATACCGTCAAATAGGGATGGCAATTTCTCTGTTGGGATGAGACGGATCGCCTTCTCCTCACGGGACTCCTAGGACCTGGTAAAATTATAAATATATTATTTTATAATCAAGTTATTGCTTTTTAAGATGGGAGATGTGTTTTTTATATATTTGAACTGAACTAGATATATATATATATGTTAGGATATAAATTTTCAAGCCATATTTTAAAAAACATAAATATTTATAAATTAATAAATAAAATAATATTATTTTTAAAATCATCTAACATTTTTTAGATCCCTATGAGGATCCCATAGGGACCAAGGACAAAGATCATCTCCCTCGAAAGACCTAGTGGTGGCTGTCCTAGTAGGAATTGGGGTGGGGGGAGTCCCCGGGATGCCCCCTTACCACCCCTATCGCCAAAGATATATGCCACTTTTGTTTTAGACTATGCCTTATGGTTTTTACTGAACAAACAAATGAGATGCCTTCTTCGTCGTATTTTGAAACGGCTTATTGGGATAGTTTTTTCAAAATGACTTATTAACATCCGGTTTATTCGCACAAACGCTCATACTAAAACTATAAGCCATCTGTCGTAGCAACAATAACCTCCCGTATCCATCCAAAATGAAACCACTAGCCACCTTTTGTAGGACATCGTCAAAAATACCATCTCTGGACACCTGTGCTGCTTCTGTCTCACAGGATCACAGCTCACAGGTAAGATGTGATGAGATGAGATGATTGGGAAGGAAAGGAACATTTGTCGCTCCCTGCTTGCGAAGCTATAGCCGACAGATGCACGATGCCCTCTCCCGTTGACCACGATTCTACCTTGCCTTCTGGTTTGGTGTTTCTACGGTACATTAGGGCCTTTTTAGTGTTTTCTTTTAAATAAATATAATTAAATTAAGTTAGATTTTTATGGGAAATTGAGTTTTGAGTTGATTAAAAATCTTTCAGTTTGACTTTTTAAAATGTGAGTTGTTTAAGATTTTTTTCCCAGAATGAAATTGATTTGGTGCTCTAACTAAAGCAAGAGTACATCACACTGTAAAGATGAATTACGGTCATGTTTTTATTGGCTTCTACTTTTATCTTCTACTTAAAAAAGCCAAAAGTCAATATGAACATCTGGATTCTCGAAATGGCTTCTCTATTCCTCTCACTACTATCACATGCAAGCATCTCTCTCACTTTCTTGCACCACTCGTCCTCTCCTTCTCAACTCCATTTTTTAATTATTACTATTTATTTTTTAGTCAAAAATTATCAACAAAATACAAGTACCCCTACATTTGATACATCGCCTATCTTGCTCGACTCTAGAATGATCTCATCAAACTCGGCTCTAGCTGTCTAGACTCTAGTAGGCTAGTTGGATGGGTAAGATTCGAATGGAAGCTAGCTAAGTTTGAACCGTACAACACATCAAGCTGACGTGGACCTTTCTTTCTTCAATGAATTAGGCTTTGGTGGCCTAACCAGGAAAATGTTTATAGGCATATTTGATTAAATCGGTTCTTTTATATATATAAAAAAGCTAGAGAAGCCATTCGATAAGAATAATATTCACAAAGGAGGTGGGGTGGACAGAGGTTAAGCAACAAAGGCCACTTACACAACTAGTCATCATCCCTATATCAAAGATGGGGGACTCTCCGTCTCCTCGCCTATGCCACATGGCGTTCCTGCGCTCTTGCACCGACGCGTGTGTGCAAGTGCTCCTTGCCCAGCGGTTAGCGAGCTACGGCTTCTTCGTGCCGTCTACGCGATAGGAAGCGTGCTTGGGTGCTAGACCGCAAGCCTTCCAGAGAAAGCTATGTCATATGTCTGCCTTTCGTTTAGTCAGCGCTTCGGGATAGTTCTGTGCGCTCCCTTCCGCGCAACTATTTTACCCACCCTGCCTGCTTATAGGTGTGCCCCACCTATTCCATTTTTACTGCACCGTGCTCCCTCTTATTGGATTTCTCCGCCGCCAGGTTCCTCTGCCATGTCCCATTCTTTCGCTTTGACCGCGGACTTCGCTAGGGAGCCCTTCATTTTGCCTTCTGATTTCTATAGCACGCCTGTGTGTTGTACCTTTGCGGTTCTTGCTTCCATCTCGGCTCGCTTGGTTCTCGGCCTGCACTGCAATACGCATTCATTCGCCTTCGATCTAGTTAGCACTTTGGCATTCTCTTACTTTGCGCGTGTTCCAGTCCTTACGAGCGAGGGGTTGTCGCTCTACGATGCGCCACGTTCCCCTTCCTATTTGCTTTTTCCTTCAATGCTTAGATATGTGTTAATGGGTTCGCTTACATCTTTGCAAATATGGACTTCACTGTGAAATCTGCTTCTTTGCAGCTATGAAATTTGCTTGTGCACACCAGCTATGCGTTAGAGCTTACCCTATGTTGCTATTTCTACAACCCGTTACATCCCACCCTTTCTTGCTATTGTTTACAAATGGTTGGTTCGGTTGTCTTGCATGTGATGTTCGCTGATTTTCGCCCCTTTGTTAGTTACTAAGGATTTGTTGCCTTGCTATTTACTGTTATGTACCTGGCTTCTTGACGATAGGGCCTGCGTTTCTGACAGTAGTGAGCGTTTAGGTGGTTCACTGTCTTTGTTTTCTTCCTGTGATGAAGTGGTTCTTTGGTTCACTTGCTTTGATTGGTACTTTCCTTTCATATTTACTACTACTCTTGTTGTAATGTAAGTGTATTTTGAGCTGATTCACCGTTCTGCGCTACTTGTGCTGGTTATTCTGTGTTTTGTTTGAAGGTCGTCGGCTTTATTTCATTGTGGTTAACCTTCTCCTCGGCATAATCCTGATTAGCCTTAGTTGTGGTAAGTACATCTTCTATGTGCCTGATTTCTACTGCCATCGTTATCCCTTTCATGTGATCTATTTACGCTTCTTCTATTCTGCGGCTCCAGTGTTTAAGATACGTTCACTTAATTATTGCCGTATGTGTTTCATCCACCTTGTTGTTACTCTTTCTGTACTGTAGGATTGTTTCGAGCTGCTTCATCATTTTGCACTACTTGTGCTGGCCATTTCACATACCATCCGAAGCTCATCAGGTTTATTTTATGCTGGTCACCTTTCATCTCGGCATAGTTCTGCTTAATCTTAGTTGCGGTGAGCGCCTTTTCCATGTGGTTAATTTGCATTGCGGTGGTTAGTCCTTTTATACTGTTTATTATCTATAGTTTTCATGGATTTTGTTTCCTGTTTGTGTAATGCTCCTAGTTTGGTATTTCAGATATGTTCGCTTCATTATAGACATATGTCTTGGATTATCAGTTCATTATTATAGTTTACTGAATAATGAACTTTTTCGCCGTAGCCCTGTACATTTACAATTGCCTATTACACTATGCTTACTTATTTTGTTACATTGCTGCTTATTTAATTGACCTGCCTTCTTACCTTTGATACCCGCTTAATTCATCCATCTACTATGCATGCCTTCTACTCCTGTAGTTGCTAATACTCTCTTTAACATTCTGGGTGCCTTTACGGGTTCCCAGTTTGTTGACACTGTGTTTTTGTGCCCTTTCCATTGCATTCTTGCAGTGGTAGCCTTTTGGTTACATCTTTTGCTTACTTTCCTTCTCTATTTTTTCACCCTTTTTGTCTTCTCCCTTGAAGTATTATCGTTTTGCTGTGTTATTGTCCTATTGCTTGCTCTACTTCCTTTTCATGGATCTAGTGTACTCTATTAGAACTCATCATGAGGAAATTCTACGTGGAAAACAACCGGTTAACTCAGTGACCTCCCCAGTGCTATCTATTCAGACTTTGCCTAATGTTATCACACCGACACTTTCACAGTTGCCACCACAACCATGTACGATTGTTGTTAGTATTATATACCATGTGCACACCAATTATTGTCCCTTTTGGATTCTTCTGAGAGAACTTTACTTTGTCAGTCATTCCTATTTCAGTTTCGTTTGTTATTTTACAGCCTTCTTCACAGACGTTAATATGGTCCTTCCATGGAAGTGTCAGCATGGTTACCTACACTCTTTATAAACATTTTTCCCTCTTCGCTTGTTAGTTCTGGTTTAGATTGGCCCATTATTCTTTCTTTATCTTTTTCTTACATGATAGGAGACCATATTATCTCCATTGGTTGGCCCACCTGAGGCAACCAAAAATAGGGGAAAAAAGGAGACTGTCCAACTCTTGGCATACTGCTGCTAGAACATGTTTCTTCCTTTCGATGTCCTGTTTGAAGCCTCTTTTCCTGTTTATTTTTTCATGCTCCCAACCATACATGCTTTGGCAAACCTTTCTCCATGTATAGTACTGCTTTTGCTTCACATTTCAGGTAGCACATGCCCTTTTAGTTTAGTGTCACTTAGAGAACCAGCTGTTCCTCTTTCTAAGGAACGTATTCTTACTTGAAAGGTTCGATCATATAACCCAACTTACACCATTCTTTGCCATCCTTTTTTTAACCACTACCTCTTCATGTGCCTTACATAGTTGCTAAGCCTATTTGTGCTTTTTCCTTCTGTGCTTCCCTTTCTATATCATTTCAGCCACTTATGATAAGCGATCATATTATGGTGGTCTAGATTATGAATGTAATAAATGTGGTGCTATTTTTTGGTTCCAAGAAATGTCTCAACATAGAAGCTCTTCTAGACATCAACAAATTATTTATAATAAATGTTGCCGAGGTGGTAAAGTTTCACTTCCACCACATAGAGAATTCCCTATCCACTTCGAGAACTTATTGGTTTTAGCAATGGTCCTTGCTCAATTAATTTATGTGGTTGATTCGGTAATACAATTCCCTATTTGCATTCACTTCCTTGGATGTAGATGTTGATAAAAGCATCAACACTGGTGGAGGACCTTATGTCTTCCATATTAATGGCGTTGTCCATCATTGTATTGGCTTATTGGTTCCTAGACCAGGTCGGCAACCACAGTACGCTCAGCTCAGCATCTATGACACATCCAACGAAATTCACAACAGCTTATCTATATTCAACAAAGAAGATGATACACATGAAAAACTGGATCCTAATATAGTTACTGCCTTAGTTGCTATGCTTAATTATTTCAATCCATTGGTAAAATAATTTAGAATGGCACGTGATCGGCTGTTTTCTCAAGAAAATGCAGAGGTTCATATTCGTCTTATTGGTTCATCTAATAGTCATGGTGACCGGTATTCTTTACCAACTGTGCCTGAATTAGCTGCTTTAGTAGTAGGTGAATTGTCTTTAGAGAACAACATATTTAATATAATTATTGAAGGTCACCTTGGCGAGCTAAAGCAAGTTTCACCTCTTAATCCCGCTCTGATGTCTGTTTAGTATCCATTGCTATTTCCATATGGTGAAAAAGGTTTCCATTTGGGTATTAAATGTAGAGAAATTGATGATGGCTTGCCTTCTGGTTGAGAGGAAGTGTATATGCTTGAGTACTACTGTTATGAATGCCATTATCAAGAAAATGAACCAAATCATTATACGTGTTGTGGTTGTCTTTCTAATCAGATAGAAGTTGACTGTTATTCATATCTTGAAGCAAATAACCTTTCGTTCCATTTCTTCAATTAAGACGTAATACGTTCAGAAACATACCAAGGCATTTCAGATGCACTTGGTGAAGGCACATCAGAAGGCAAAAATATTGGTGTTAAAATTTTACTTCCTGCAAGCTTTAATGGTAGCCCTCAATACAATACACTCAATTATCAAGATGCTATGGCTATTTTTCATGAATGTGGTGCTCCTGATTTGTTTTCTACCTTCACATGCAATTCAAAATGGCCCGAAATTATTGATGCACTCAAACATGAGCCTGGTCAAAAAAATGTAGACCATTGTGATATTGTAACTCGAGTATTTCATATGAATCTTAATGAATACATTTCTGATATAAAAAGTAGTAACAGTTTTGGTCCTGTGCGAGCAGGTCAGTTTGCTGCCTTCACCATCATTATGCTATTTGGTTTCCAATACTAATGCCTTACTTTTTAGCCTGAATTATCTTCTTCATTTCTAACAGTTCTATACACTATTGAATTCCAAAAAAGAGGGATCCCTCATATTCATACCCTTATATGGCTTGCTGATCGTGCCACAGATTTAACTACTCGATTCATAGATACTCTTGTCTATGCCAAAATTCCTGATCCAATTACTGACCCACTTAGTTATACTCTTGTTGAAGAATTTATGATGCATGGCCCAAGCAGAAATCTCAATAGAAATTGTCCATGCTTGAAAGATGGAGTGTGCTCAAAATGGTATCCTAAAAAATTCAACACAGAAATAACCATTGATGAAACCAACTTTCCAATATATTGTCGTCGAGATAATGCCCATTTTGTTATCAGGAATGGAATTAGATTGGACAAAAGATGGGTTGTTCCATATAATATTAGTCTTCTTAAGAAAGTTCAAGCTCACATCAACATTGAATGGTGTAACAAAACAAATCTTGTGAAGTACCTATTCAAATATCTTACTAAAGGCCAAGATAAAGCAAGAATGTCTTTTTGTACTGCTGACCAAGCATCAAAGTCAGCTAATACACAACCTAAACAAGGGATAGGTGAAATTGCTGATTATATTAAATGCAGGTAATGCTTTATTCATAATAATTTGCACTCCTTTTGTATAATAATACTCTATGCTTCTTTATTTTGTGTTCTACACTAATATTTTCTTATATGAAACTATAGATACTTATATTCATGCGAAGCAATATGGTGATTATTTGAATTCAAAATACATGGTTGAATGCTTTCCGTTGAACGATTAACTATACATATGTCTGGTATGAACAAGTTATGTACCGTGAAGAAACAGATTTGCAGGAAATTATTACCGATCCAAGAGCTTATAAAACTAAACTAACGGGATGGTTTATTGCTAATCAGCAATTCATGGAAGCAAAGTCCTCTACCTATTATCAGTTTCCATCGAAGTGGAGATGGGACATTGATCACAAAACATGGACAAAAAGAAAATGTAAAGCATCCAAAATTGGCTGCGTATACAGCATACATCCAAGTACTGGTGAGCTGTTTTATCTTAAAATGCTCCTAATGGTTGTATGTGGTGCACAAAGTTACAAAGATATTAGATCTTTTGATGCTGCCCACTATTCTACATTTAAAGAAGATTGCAAAGCTCGTGGTTTAGTTGCTGATGATATAGAATGGTTTCTACTTTTCGATGAAACAATTATTTGGGCCACTCCATATTAGCTTAGGTACCTCTTCATGATAGTACTTTCTTTCTGCAGTGTTGTTAGTCCTCAAAACTTATTTGATAAATATTGGTGTTTCCTTGCTGATGATATCGCATATAAAATACATCAATGATTATAGAATCAAGCATACCCAATACTAGATCATTACTTGCAGTCCCAGATGATAGATGACCTCTCTATTATGTTCTCGAGAAATGGATTCCACTTTGGTACATACAACATAACCAGTGAATCAACATATGGTAATCCTACTTCTAGTAATAGACTTATTGCCAAAGAGTTAGCATATGATAGAACTGTTCTATTAGCACAGGCTAACTCATTGTGTGCTAAGCTAAATGCCGAATAATGTGATGTATACAACATAATTATGGCATGTGTTACTGATAGAAAAAATGGCTTCTACATTGTATCAGGCCATGGTGGTACTGAGAAAACATTTCTTTGGAATGCTATTATAACCACTTGAGCGAATTGCAGCTCTTAATGAACCGGTACTCTTTCACCGGTTCATTAAGAGCTGAAGCTTAGATAATTCTTGCTATAGCTTAATCTAGAATTGCTTCACTTTTGCTTCCAGGTGGTCGCACATCTCATTCCCATTTTAGGATAACTCTTGATATCATCAAAAGAAGTTTATGTAACATAGCATGGGGAACAATGCTTGCTGAACTTATTACCAAAACTTGTTTAATTCTCTAGGATGAAGCACCCATGACCCATATGCACTGTTTTGAAGCACTTGATAGAACACTGTGTGACATTATGTTTGTTGAAGATGATGCTTATATGAACATACCTTTCAATGGCAAACCTATTGTCCTTGGTGGAGACTTCTAATAGATCTTAGTTGTTTTTGAAGGTGGTATCAAAGCAGAAATCATTGAAGCTTCGCTCATTAGATCACCACTCTAGTAGCAAATTCAAGTGCTAAAATTATCTATCAATTTCATGATCTAGAACTCCCAAGTGCAGAATGCAAGGTCCTGTCTGTGTTTGCTCAATGTGTACTAGATATTGGAAATGGTCAGATACCAATGAGCAAAAAACTGGAGAGGTTCAAGCAAGTTGGATAACTATACCTAACGATCTTCTACTATTGCTAGTAAACAACAACATAGACACAATTGTGAATGCTATCTATAATTCATTTTCCATACACTATGATGATAGTGAATACCTAGCACAGCGTGCAATCATCCGCCCAACTAATGCTATTGCCGATGAGCTAAACAATGTTGTTTTCGAGAAGATCCCTAGTCATAGCAAACAATATCTCAGCTTTGACTCCATCTCCTAGTCTGATACACGCATTGGTGATGCTGACCTTCTATACCCACCTGAATTCTTAAATTCTATATCAATCAATAATTTCTCACACCATATCATCTGCCTCAAGATAGGTGTTCTAGTAATGTTACTAAGAAATGTAAATCAGTCTATGGGTCTCTGCAATGGAACACAACTTGTTATCACGAGGCTTGGTGATCGGGTTCTTGAAGCACGTGTAATCACCGGAACAAATATTGGTCAATTTGTTTGTATTCCTAGAATTGTATTAAATGCAACGAATCCCCAATGGCCTTTTACCCTACAGCAGCGACAGTTTCCAATCATACTTTCATATTCAATGACTATTAACAAAAGTCAAGGCTAGACTCTAAACAAAGTTGGAATTTATCTACAAAACCCAGTCTTTTCCCATGGACTGTTATATGTTGCAGTGTCATGAGTCACATCACATTCAGACCTCAAGATACTAATCGAAAATGACAATGGTGCTGCTTGTGCCGAAACAAAGAATATAGTATATAAAGAAGTGTTCGCTTCTATTTAGTACTTCCTGCTATCATTGTTCTTACCTCTTCTAATCTCACAAGTGTTCCTCACATCTGTTTACATCCATTAAGAACAGTAGCTATAGAAAACACCTCTAGTAGATAAGCCTCTACTTTTGTAGCCCCAATTATAGTACATGTTTGTACACTTTTCTGTGAATATAAAATAGATACTTCTCACTTCGTTTTATATATGTTTTCCGGTTTTTTTAAGCTGTGCTCAGAACATCAGCCACACAGATGCCCTTTAGTGAACATATTTATATTTGTTTCTAAAAAAACAGAATGTAGATCCATTTATTCATTTATGCATATCACATATATCATTCTCCTTTCATTACCTGCTTATGCAAATGAATTATGTTGTTCAGCTCTTTTTGCACTTCTTTTCCCCAAATATTTCCTTGTGTTTTGTGATAATATATCTCACACTATTCTCAATGTTCTATATAGAGTTGCTCTTACAATTCATCGTACACAAAGGCTACTAATATGCTATTCTCTGTACAATCATACCGTTTATGATATAACCTTTTTATGCTACATAGATTCTAGATGGCATATGCACTATTAAGCCATGTGAATCAAAGTTCACACAGTTTGGGAATTTAAGAGCCCACAAAATCCAGCAAATGTATACCACTTAGATTTCGTCATGCTTGATAAAGAGGTCTATAATACTTACCCCTCTCATTCAAATCATACAGATAATATTATGCTCTTTTACACAGGTTTTGCGTTCAATGTACATATATTGTTACTACAGAAGTATTACTACTCTAATCTTACTAGACATACAGTACACTTTTTGTACCACCTAAATTCTTATTACACTTTCATTAGGGAAATGTTATGGAAGGATTGGTTCCTCAGAGATGGCTTAATAAGTTCACATCTTTATTAAAAGGACCTATTTACGAAATTGAATACTTTAAGGTTCTTGAGGCAAAAGAAACATATAAAGCAATTGATGGCAACACCTCAGCTCAGTTCTCAAAGTACACTAGAGTTAAGGAAATATTACCAAAACTAGATTCGTTCCCTGTTTATGCAAATAATGCAGTTCCCTTCTCTGTCTTAAGTGATTGTATTGGGAAAAATGCTTTACTGTTAGGTACGTTGCTTGATGCCTTAATATAGTTAGCTTATCCTCCCTATCCATCTATGTTACATCATTCTTACATTACCTTTGTTTGCCTCTCATTATTTATTAGATGTTGTTGTTCTCATAACTGGTGCTTCACCACTTACACAAACAATAACGAAATTAGTCTCAACTGTTAAGCGTACTATCAAGATAGCTGATGGAAGGTACCTACATTTTTACGAAAATCTATTCTTCTTTATTTTCCTGCACTTTACAATACATATTACATTATTACTATGCTAACTTCACAAAAAACAAGACATCTCATAGCTTGTTTATTTTTCATCGCCAAACAGGAATTATAACATTATAGGGCCACCACGCAGAGTCATTCGATGCAGAAATGTTCCTTGTTGCCTCTCAGGATACACCGGTTATTGCTTTATTTGTTGGCATGCTGGTTGGCACATACTCAGGTTTATTACAACACTTTTCCTTCAGCAATCTACACCTAGCAAAACATATATATAATATATCTAACTTACTTCATTTTTCTCTTGCTAAAAGTTCTTATCACTTAATACTACTTTCTTCTACACATGTAGGCCAACTTTCATTACAAAGCAGTTCTGCATCGAAGTGGTATATCAATAAACCAATACTTGAAAAATATGCTCTGCGCAACATGTATGACACAAATTTTTCATCCTAACCAGTTAACCTCTTACCATACATACAACAGCAATTTTTTCGTGTTTCTACATTCCTTTCAACTTCCCTGATAGTATGATCTACAGAATTAGCAACCGGCCACACCAAATTGAATGGCAAGGAGACAACCATGATCACAACAATCCAATCAACACAATAGTACAAGAATTGATGCAGCTCATACCTAATGCATCTTTAGTATAAAAATAAAACTAAAATTTGTACAGATGTTTATACCCTGCCTTTTTCACAGACTTCACATTAACTATTTCCAAATCTGATGCATATAGGGCCAACGATACAAACTCAGTATCCTTATGGCAGATTTAGTACCATCACAATCATGGTCATACATATCATGTTCCTCATGCTGGAAAAAACGTTCCCACATGGAGATGGATACGAATGTCGAAGATGCGATGGTACAATAGTGGAACTAAGGTATAATACTGTTTTCGAATTCATATAGTTAAGACCGCTTTTTACCACTTGTGATTTACTAATTGAAAAATTGCAGTAACATCTAATGTGCCTCCCAAATTCTGAAACAGATACAAAATAAATGTGTATGGTAATGAGCCTTAAAACAACGAACAACAAGAATCTATCCTTGCAAAATTTATGTTCTTTGGTGACGTAGATCAGGAGCCGGTCAGAAGACCTCCCATGCTTTTAGTCATGATAGCCGAAGGTCAAACAGAAATCAAGCAATTATTGGATGAAAATATGAAGTCATCGTTCAAATTTCAGAACAATTGCTACGGAGTGACAACCCAACATTGCATATCCGATCAATGACAGCCAATTAGATCACAGCAGACTCCTATTATTAAACCAACAAGAAGCTTCATCATCAGCACACACTCAAATACAGGATACTACAGCTCACGAAGAGCACCTTCTTTCTGCTCCATTAACACCTCCGCCTCCTGGTATGATACCTACACAAATAGCTACTCCTTTAGCAGCAAATATTGCTGATGCTTTAGAGGTAAGAACAGTATTTACTATCGTTATACTCTTTCCGGTGCCACTGCATACAGTAAGCTCTATATACATTGTACTTTTCCCATATATTCAATTGTGTTTAACCACTTACATATATATTACAAGACTACATCATCGCTAAGCTCTAAATAAAAGAACATATGAGACTATTATGCTTGCTGAAACAGACTTACCTGCTTCATGTACAACACGAAACAAAAGGTGATTCCCTTTATTATAATTATTGCAATCAATATCTACACTTCTTATTCTAACTCAATATACTCCTTTACAAACCAGTTCAGGCTATGCAAAAAGGTAAAGCTGCAAGAGAGCAATTCCCTGATGCAAAGCAAGATGCACCACACTAGGTATATCAACAGACATTCTTGAATACTACTATTTATTATTATGCGAAAAACATCAAGGTAGCACAACCACTAACACTGCTCTTTCTATGATTCCTTTACAACAAGATTCAACGCTCTACTCACAGCGAATAGCATGTCTCCCTTCTACCTCGGCACTTAAATGCTTGCTGTAGCTTGTACCTTATGACAGACTAATGTCGCTCAAATGTTCAGCATTACCAAAGCTTATGCCTATCGCCATAAGTATTTTGTTGTACAAGATGTAGCTACCTATGCTTTACCTGCCAACAAAACTACCATTACTAAGTACCACTCTATTATGACATACGTTGTATTTAGTAATGCGAATCCATTTCACCACGCACTACTGCTCAGAGCTTTCACTTCCTCAATATATAACACCGGTTTCCACACAGACTTATATATTATCTTACCTTCTCATTTTACCCATATGTTTTGTTCTTCTCAACAACTATTGCTACTTCTCACCATCCATACTGTTCTCCTTACTAGCACAGATAAACCTATATCCCTAAGACATATATACAATGTCGGAACCCGGAGCAACGACTCCTGGATCCTCTGTGTAAATCGCACTAGTCCAGGATCAGCTAGTGCACACAGCATACAACAAAGATAAATATCAACCATAATGACATTTATTAACCGAATATGGGCATGAATGCCAAAGTTTACATCAACGGCACATAAGCCAAAATTAAGTAATAAGCAGCAGAAGAAAAACCGAAGCGGAAGAAGCCCACTGAGCCTGCCCACAGGCAAACGACAGTAAGACGCAGCCTATTCGTCCAGATCTTCACCGTAGTTGACATCTTCCTTCTCTGTGTGGAAAAAGCAAGGTGAGTACAAACTTGTACTCCGCAAGTCACACGGGAAAATGCACCATAATGATAAAGGCTTCAATGGAAGGCTTGTAGGGTTAGTTTGCATAAAACAGCATTTAAGAAATACAGTAAATAGATTGAAATTGCTGAATTTAATACAATAAGTAAAAACAATACTTGTAATAAAAAATAATACCGTCAGTGCCGGCTCCGACCAAAAACCAACCTATCCACAGGCATTCCACCCGGACCATCTTTTCCAAAATCTCACGTATGGATTCCATCCATCCACACGTTTTCACTGCGCAACCCTGATGGATTCCATCCATCCACCAGGTTTCAATCCCTCACGGATTCCATCCATTCGTAAGGTTTTCATCACTCGTGGATTCCATTCATCCACAAGGTTTTCAAAAACACTTTGAAAAATAAAATCTAGTCCATGAAAAACTTTTACTCAGCATGCCCATGACCGTGGGCACGGCTATCCAGGATAGATTATACACTCTGCAGAGGTTGTACAGCTTTACCCACAAGACACGATCATCCTTTTGTGCCACGCGAGTTACACACTTCCTTAGGTGTGCGGCAAGGCCTTTACAATGCAAAGCCTTCAACCTGGTCGAGCCAACTCTAAGATTTCACCCCAGTAAGGAATCCACCAGACCGGGACCCCCTCTTGAGCCTAGACGAGACTTCTCATGGCTTAACCACGCTCGCCCAAGTGAGACTTCACATGGCACCAATCACGCTCACTTTCAACCTACAACTTGACTCAGGTTGGGACTTTGCAAATTATTCAGCCAGGGCTGTCCCATACCAGCCATGTGGTAGTACGATTAGGGCTTTGCAACAGTAGCTCACAGACCAATCCTTAATCTGACTTAGGTCCAACCACATACCCCCGTGCACGACAATCAACCACTGCGGCTCCAACCAACAGGGCATGCCTGCACCCACCACTCTAACCAAATGCCTAAGTCTAAACCAGGTTTATATTTGTTTTCAAAATAATTCATAAACCTCCTTGACTCACCAAAGTCAAGAGTACATATCATTTTATGTAAAAAGGGTCATCATTTTATGTGAAAGATATCGCAAAACAAAATTATATGACTATGCAGGGCTAAGCATTTGATTAAACTCTCTAGCCAACACTAATGTATTAACTAGAGTTTGATTCTAGGGTGACAAGGTATTGAGGAATTCAAATTCAATGGAGGGATTAACAAGTAGGCAATAACTAAATTTAAAACGAATTGAAATACGTTGAATAAAAATATGCATGCAATATAATTTAAATCAACATAATTTTATTTTGAAAACTGGGATCAACATGATCAAGGAGTGTGACTTGCCTTGCTCTTCAAATTGGTTTGAATCTTCGTCGAAGAAATCTCCCGAATCGTCGAAGTCTACACGTGAAAATAACCCACTAAATTCAAATAAATTCAAATTAAATTCAAAATGACTTAAAATATTTTAATTGAGGCTAGAAATGGATAGAGGGGAATTTTTTATGAATTTAGAAATTTGAATGGGCTCAATCGGAGTTAGGACGAAGGAGAACGGGCTCCGGGAAGTTTGAAAAGAGAGAATGAAAAAGGAGGATTTTTTGAATTATTTTTCTAAAGGAAATTGGATTTATTGCGTCAGCAGGGAATTTAATATTCGGCCGAATTATTTTTCTACTGGAAAATGGGATTTACTGCGTCGGCATTGCATCAGCAAGGGGGTGGGCCGGCTGACTGTGGGCCCTCGGTCCATGGACCGAGCCCACAGAGGAGAGGGGGAGGTGAGGTGGCACGGGTGGCGGGGCCGGGCTGGCGTGGCGCTGACGGGGAGTGGGGAGTTGACGTGGCGCTGACGTGGCATGCCACGCAAGCGAGGCTGAGCTGACGTGGCCGGCCGGTGAGGGGTTTTCGGGGCGGCGTGCTCGCCGGCGAACGGTGGCGCGGCTGCCGGCGGCGAGGGCCGGGGAAGATAGAGGGAAGCGAGGGGAGCTCGGAGGTGGGGCTGGTTTACCGGAGGCGGCCGAGGTTGAGCCGGCGGCGAGGAGGGGCGGCGGTGGCGCTCGGGTGGTGACGGCAAATGGGTTCCGGTGGCGGAGCGGCGCAGCTGAGGGGCGGCCGGGGTGCGCACGGGCGCGGCGAAGCTCTCAGAGGCGGTGGCGAGGCACGAGGGCGACCGAGTCGGGCGCAATTGCTCATCGGAGCTTTCGCCGGCGCTCGGGGAGATGTCGCACGGCGCGGGAGCTCTCGGGTGGCGGAGGAGGAACGGGGGCGGGGGGGAGTGGAGCGAGGAGAGGCGGCGCTCGGGGTCCCTTTTATAGGGGCCGGGGAGGGGAGGATGGCCGGGAATTCCTCGCCGGAGGGGACGGGGTCGTGGCGGCAGTTGCGGGAGGCCGGCGCAAAATTGGGGGAGGAGGGAGGTGGGGGAGAGGGGAAAATGGGTGCGGCGCGTGCGGGGCGGTTGGGGAGCCGGGCGGCGCACGCTAGAGAGAGAAGGGCACCGGGTAGGGCGGGGAAGAGGTTGCGGCCGGAGAGGACGAGCGCGAGGAGGACGAAGGCGGCGCGGGGAAGACGGGGCGAGGTGACTGACGTGCGGGCCCGGGGTGGCAGGGAGAGAAGGGAGCGGGGCGACCGGATGGCGACGCGTGGCGGGGAAGGGAATCGGGCGGCAGCGGGGGTTAGGCGGGGACGGATGGGCCAGATGGGCCGGGCGCACATCGGGCGGCCGAGAGAGGTGCAAGCCGGGGACGACTCGGATGGGGCGGGCTACACACGTGGCGAGCGGGGAGGGGAGGAAGGCGGGATGGGGGTGTGTGGCCGGGATGGGCTGGTGAGGGAGGACGTGGGCAGCATCTGGCCGTCCACGTGGCGGCCGGAGGGGGAGGGGAGAGAATTTAATTTTTGATTTTATTTTCAGCTTTCCAGAAATTGCCAGAAAATACATTAAGCCTCAGAAAAATACTAAATGACCTCCTAAAATTCCAGGAAAATTCCTAGAACCTCCTGGAGACATTTGTAGCTTAATAAAAATATTTCCAACTAATGTTGGTACTTAATTTTCATATTTTAAAATACTTTTTAATTTCACAAATACATTTTCAAACTCCAGATAATCCAAAAAACCAAATAAAGGCCAACTAAAACCAAATAATTCCAAATATTTTATTTGACATAGAATTTTTATAGAAAATCAAAATACCATTTTATTTAATAATAATTTTGGGTTTTCTGAAAATGCTTTTCAAATCCAGCTTTTTCAAAAACAGAAATTCAAGGCAAATCCAAATTTAAACTTTAGGCACAAAAATACTTATTTTAATTTTAATTTTATTTTAATAAATTTTCGATTATTTATCTATTTATTTTTATTTTCATAAAAATTTGGGCTGTTACATACAAACTGCTAATTCATATAGACTCCCACATAGCAACATTCATAGACCAACACACAAAACAAACCTTATTTATGGAGCAGGAAAAAACTTACTACCTAAATGGATAACAATACCGTGTTAATAAATGAATTTACCAAGTTAGATAAACATAGCGAATATCCCAATGAACACCAGAGAATTACCGATTAAGTTACCTTCATATGTTACCCAAATCATTTATACAAACTACCCTGCGTGGCGTGGTGCCACGCATACACACCTAGTTCTAAACTACTTTTCAATAGCTGTGATTTAGGTTTGATTGAAAAGCAGCTGTAGCTTTTCTTTAAAGGTCATTTGGTAATTTAGCTTTTTATTAGGATGACTGGTTGCTTCATCTATGGATGAACATTGAAATGTTTGAAGTACTCTTCAGAGTTCTGAAGGCATGTGTGCGCTGATTTACAATAAATATGATTTTTTTTATTCTTTTTGTAGAAATAGTGATTAAACAACTTAATTGTACTAAGTTTTGAACAATTAAGCAACATTTTGTAATGTCCAAAATCATATGCACTACAAACTCATATTATTCGAATGCAAAAGGTAGCATCCATTTTTGCAGGGAGGAGAAGAAAAAAAGATGAAATATCATCATGCTTACACTAATTGATATATGACAAATCACTAATTGCAAATCTATATTTCTTAACTACAACAATATCAAATTTGTTAATTATGTTTAACATAACTGAACCATATAAGATTTTTCCCTAGATAACTAGCTGTCTTCCATCCACGATGTAGTGAACACAACATAGATTATCCTTGAACATTTAGATACTTCAAATGCCCAAAAATACATTTGTCTCACACAATTGCAACCAAATTTGGCTTACAAATAGTACTCATACAATACATTTGGCTCACACAATTTTACAATTTTTATGCTCACACATTACATTTGGCTCACACAATACATTTTCGTGCATGAAACGAAGCAGTTCATCACCTCATATCAACTCCATGCCTACAGGCATTGGTTTAGCTACAACTACAAGAACAAGAAACACATGCAAGATCAGATATGTGCATAAAGAAAATGCATGACAACATAACCAATAAATTGTGCATCCCACTGCTATGATCTAGCTATTTTTCAGTTTTTACAACCTTGAAGAGCTAATCAAAGAACTATGTGCATCTACCTTGCTAATATAAAACTCACTGAGAAAAACATGAATACGACAAACTACAGTATGCACATAGATTTGAACATATCGAGTGAGTTCTTTTAGGTTGTGGCTTATGGCTTTTGAATTTTGGTTGCTCGCATGAGAGAGTATAAAGAGAGAGACAGTTACATGTGATTTTGGCTAGTATAGCTAAAGTCGATACAATGTTTACTATAATCGACTTGTAGATCTCGTCTTGAAAAGACGTACTGTTTGAAAGCTACTTACTGTAGCAAAAGACATAAGCTATAAGCATGAAGCCCAAAAGAACCTAGCCATTCACTGAGAAAAATTTGTCAAGCTCTGCAATACGTTTACATGGGGAAAAATAACAATAAAGCTTTAACAAGCATGAACCATGAACAAGTTTGGATCAATCAACCTAATCAACAACCATGAAGTCATGGAGAGCAGTGGCATAGTCATGGTTCAACACCATCATTCATTCATGATGTCTAATTTCTCTATGGTACAATTTTTTCTTTTTATTTCTCTTTTTGCACCTACATAGATGTCCATTTGTCTAGCCTTAACCTCACTTTCACAAATCAGATCGGAGATGAAGGGAGTTGGGAAAGAAGAATTACCTTCGGATGGTGGTGGCAGTGTCATTCTTGATGGTGGTGGCAGCCTCCAAATCAGGGAGGGCGGCGGCATTCGGATTTGGGACGGCGGTGACTGGATCCGGGATGGTGTCGTCGAAAGGGCACCTGGTGGCAACAGCTCGAGATGCTTGGGATGGTGGTGATTGGATAGTTTCAAGAGGGGGAATGAAAAGGCGGCGGCTATGGGGGTGGTGGGGATGTATGGGAGGAGAGGACCGATGGTGGGGATGGGCAGGGGTGGCGATCCGGAGCTTGGGACACTAGTGACCTGACATTGCGGTGTTGATGGTTAGGATAGGGCGGTGGCGTCGAGTCTCCCTAGAGCGAATGGAAGCGAGAGAGAGCAAACAGGAGTCAGGACTAAGGGCGATCTGAACAGGAGACTCCTTTTATGCGGTGGCATTTGGTGGGTGGATTCAATAACCTATAATTAATACTTTATTATTTATAGCCGCTTAATATTTTCAGCTAAGCTCCTCCAAGTATACCCCTGGTTGGAAGGTAAGTGTACTTGATCAGTACCAAATTCCCAACCAAAGACCACCTGGGAGAACCCACTAAACTAGCATGTAGGTCCATTCCCTAAGTGGTTGATAAGCCTTGATCACCTTGCTCTACGTAGTTGGAAGGGACCAGAGTGTGCGGTTATATTTATACCATAATCCCATGTTTTCTCCCACAGCATTGACAAGAACTGCACGATAGTTCCCATAGGAAGAATGTCTCTCTAACAACAATCACTCGATAGTTCCTACATGAAGAGTATCTCATCGACAGCATGTGCAGATTCCATTAATCAACCGGGAGTCTCTCAGTTGAGTCTTGGAAGCAAGGAGACGTCTTTGGGTGAGCAGGAACTGCCATCCCTTCAGAAGCTATCGAAGGCTAGGCCAAAGGCGAAAAAGAGGACAATGAGATCCAAGATTCTAATCCTACACACAGTTGTAACCAAAGCTCTTTGAACACCCCTGTAAACATCTCTATCTCTATAGCAATAAAGACATCCTTGCCTCCTTAGTGTAGTCTATTGAGTGATCTTCCCCTTTATTCTACTCGTAAGATCGACTTCCAAAATATCAACACTAGGAAAGCACATCTTCCCCAATTTTCAACTTTTAATTCATTCCCCCCCCCCCAAAAGGCTTTCTCCCCACAGTTGATCTCAAGTTAGCCTGTTTAAGGGGGTGTGGCTTTTTGGAAGAAAAAGCCAACTTTAAGCCCCCCTAAATAGGGACTTAGGTCTTGTTCTTTTCAACTTTTGGTTTCTGTTTTTGACTTTTCTACAGTAACTAACTTTTAAACGGAGTGTCTTTTTAAGATAGGGATCTATTAGTTAATTGTAGTACATACTGTACCGACTTCATTTATATCGGTAAACAGAGTGTCTTTTTAAGATGCTGATCTATTAGTTAATTGTAGTACATACTGTACCGACTTCATTTATATCGGTAAAAACCACACGTAAGTTTCTGTTACTCTGTAATCTCTCATACAAACAACTCAAAAATTACAAGCCGCAGCAAAAAAAAAAAGACCCTTAGCTTCTTCGGAAGTAAGTGTTTTGGCCTAACTTTATTTCCTAACTCTAAGGAGATTAGAAGTTGAAGTTCGGGCAAGCGGGACGATGGAGACATCGAGCACTTGTAAGAGCATCTCCAATAGTGACTTATGAGCTAACTCTAAGCATATTATTTCATATTTTAATAGAAGAGAGAGAAAAGCTATCTCTTGATCAAGAGCTAGTCTCATACACACATTCCAAAATTATGTGAGAGTGTCATGTGAGGCTATTTATGTTATGAGCTATGTGCTAAAAGTTAGTACTATTGGAGAAATTATCTTAGAGCTAGTAACTAGCTCATACTGTTGGAGATGCTCTAACAAGAGAGACCATGCGTAGCCCCATTGGCTAATGTATGGATGCCCTGTAAAAGACACGATTAGTTTAAGCTCTAGGAGAGAAGCACCAACCAACTGTACCCTCTTTCTTGGGAACATAATATATATATTCCACCACAAAGATTTTGGCTCCGCTTATTTCGATTTGAACTTTTAGCTTTTGATTTATTTTTCATTATTTCTAAATTTTATCTTTTTCTAGCTTTTGAATTTTTTTGAGTTTTTTTGTCGGTTCTTTTTTTCGTATTTGTTTGTATTGTCCGTGATGGGCTAACCTGTTTTTTCTATTTTTAATTTTTTTAAATTTAATTACGTCAAATAAGTTATATCAGTTACAGTATAATTTCAGCCGATTACAATAAAATCTCACCTATAAACCACTTTTTTTAGCTTAAATAAATGGCACCGAAGTGGGTGGGTTGGGGGCAAGGCTACTCATGCTACAGGGAAGTTTGAATTTCCTAGCTCATGTAATTGTATGATTTGACGAGCTATTAACTTTTCTTGATGGATATTGGCTTGTGTGGATGGTACGTGTACATGGAGTTACATGACTTGCCACGAGGGCTATACCACTTTGATGGCATAAATTGGTGGTGATCGGTTGGGCTGTGGTTTATAGCTTATTTTACTGTAGCTGGCTGAAATTGCACTGTAGCTGAAGATGGCTTATTTGGTATAATTAAATTTAAAAATTAAAAATAGAAAAAATGGGTTAGCCCATCACGTGTAATGCAAACGAATACAGGAAAAAAAGAACCGGTAAAAAAACTCAAAAATCAGAAAAAGATGAAATTTAGGAATAGTGAAAAATAAGCCAGAAGCCGAAGCCGAAACGATCGGGGCAGCAAGCATAAGATCGCGTTATTCAAAGCGAAACAACACGCAAACTTTGGTGGTGATCAGTTGGACTTTTTTTTGGTGGCTTATGGCTGAAAGCACTGTAGCTGGCTGAAAAAAACAATGTAGCTGACAGAGGCTTATTTAGCATAATTAAATATAAAAAAAATCAAAAAATATAAAAAATATGTTAGCCTATTACGTATAATACAAACAAATACGGGAAAAAAAGAACCGGCAAAAAAGCATAAAAAGCTAAAAATTCAAAAAAAAAGACGAAATTTGTAAATAGTAAAAAATAAGTTAGAAGTCAGAAGCTTAAACCTAATCGATGAGGGCTCGCTTTTCTCGCGTCGCGTAGCATGGCATCAATTCGTCAAATTCCCAGCGTAAAGCATGGAAGGAGTTTGTCCGACGAGCACTAGCCATGTTCGTCACTGCAAGCTGTGCAATCAGTCTACAGGGTAACGAGCCAGTGGGAGCCGAGGCGAGTAGGGTGTGAAGCGGGCCCCACCGACCAGACCACTTTGAGTTGGCACGCAACGGTACACTCGAACAGAATTCAAATCCTCCCGTCCGCCTGCCCCCTCCGCCCTTGCTCCAACCCCAACGTCTCTCTCTCTCTCTCTCTCTCTGCTCTCTCTGCTCTCTCTGCTCTCCCCGTCTTCCTGGGCACAGCCATGAGGTCCCTCTTCTCGATCTCGAAGCCCCTGCGCCCGCCGGCCTTCGCCGCCGGCGGAGAGGCCCCCGCCCGAACCCCGTCCTCCCACCACCGCCACCGCCGCTTCCCCAAGGAGAACGTCGACCCCTCCTCCCCCGCCCCGTCCGACCACTCCCCCTACCGCTCCCCCTCATCCGCCGCCGCCAAGCCCCCCCTCGCCGCCAGCAACCGCAGCCTCCCTCCCCGACCCCCGCTCAAGCGGAAGCTCGACGTCTCCGCCGCCGCGCCCGAGAGCGCCCCTGTCGCCGCCGCCGGCGTCTCCGACTCCGGCGTCCAGGTACGTCGATGCTTAGGGTTTTGGTGAAACCCTAGCTGGATCTGTCTTGATGTGTGCGGTTCTGTGGCAGGTGGTGGTGAGGGTACGGCCGCCGAGCAGGGCGGAAGAGGGGGCGGGGGAGGAGGTGTGGCTGCAGAAGACGGGGCCCAGCTCCGTCGAGATTCAGGGGCAGGGGTTCACCTTCGATTCGGTCGCCGATGAGGCCTCCACGCAGGTGAGGTTGCTGCAGCTGGCACAAGAGTTTGGTATTTTCCTTGCGGGTTCTAATTTTACTTCTATCGGTGGATATGCAGGTTGGGAGTTTGCTAATTTGGGGTTATTTCTCGTTAGATTTTAAACATTTACAGCTGTGGGTTTACTGTATTTGTGCTAATTTGATTTCTTATGGCAGTTTACTGAGTCTAGGGGTACTTTGTGGTAAATCATTTGATACTCTGTATAATTTAGGGGTAGTATTACTGGATTCGTGCATTTAATATGAAGTCTTTCAGCTGGTCCTTGTGAAAATATATTAGATTAGGAGGATTATAGTGGATTTATTACTCATGTCTTAGTAAAAATTGCGGGGTACATGTAATGTTTGTGTTTTCTTGGATGTTTTTGTGCAGTAAGGATGTATATTTACTTGGGTTTAATTGGGGTGGATTATTTGTGTAGGAGGATATCTTCCAGCTTGTAGGTCTACCACTGGTGGAAAATTGTTTAGCTGGCTTTAACAGTTCAATTTTCGCTTATGGACAGGTAATGCAAGATTCAGTTACGTAATTTCTTGTTGTGGTTCCTGTAAAACTAATTGACTAATACACACTCGTTTTTTTTACTTTATAATCTTGTAAAGACTGGTAGTGGGAAGACTTATACGATGTGGGGGCCTCTGTCGGCCCTTTCTGATGATTCCGCCAGCCGAGAGAGGGGGCTGACTCCTCGTGTTTTTGAACTACTGTTTTCACGCATTAAAGAAGTATGTCATTAGTGCTTCCAAGCTGGTTTTGCTGTTAGAAAGTTTTTTTTCTGATTGTAAGTCAAAGCTCAATATACGCTGTCCATTTGCAGGAGCAGGCTAAACACTCAGATAAACAACTCATGTACCATTGCTGCTGCTCATTTCTTGAGGCAAGTATCATTTCTGCTTTCTGCACCTAGAATTACTACAGTTATGATTCTTGCTTCTGTTGGAAATGCGGAGTTAATGTATTTAAGCTCTGCAGATCTACAATGAACAAATCACAGATTTGTTGGATCCAATGCAAAGAAATCTTCAGGTGAAAGGAAGCTGCAGAATTTAATTTAAAAGCATTAGTCTTTTGCTGATATGACTTGTGCATTTCCAGATTAGGGAAGATGTTGGTACCGCTTCTGTTTATGTTGAATCATTGACAAAGGAATTTGTATCCACGATAAAGGATGTTACTCAGTTGTTAGTAAAGGTACATCTGTTGGTCTTGCTATCTAAAACATTCCCACCAATGTATATTTGATGTTTGACGTAATTATGTTGAGGAATGCTCGTAACAAGTTCTAACTGTTAAGGGTATTGGAGATAGAGTTGTATTAGGATATAGAGTTTGTATTCTATTCCATATATGCCTTATCTCTATATGGCATATCCTCTTGTACTCTCCTATATATATATGACCCTTTGGGTCTCATATCAATACACACAACATTCATAACATGGTATCAGAGCTTAGGTTAAAACCCTAATCGATCTACTTCCGCTGTTGCTGCTGCCCCCGGGAGGATCGATCTTCTCTCCTGGGGCGGCCATCTTGTTGGCCATCTTGTTGGACCGGCTCGTCTTCGCTGGATCTGGCGCAAAGAGGCTCTTCCTCGCCGGCCGCCTCTCGGGGTCGACTTCGCCGTCGTCTCCGCCCGAGGCCGCCTTCGCCGTCGTCTCCGCCCGAGGCCGCCGGCTTCGCGGGCCACCGCTCGGGATATGCTTCGCCCGACTCTGCCCGAGGCAGCCAGCGTCGCCGTCGCTAGGGATTCGCCGCCGGCGTCGCAGGTTGCTCGATGTCTACGTTGTCATCTCTGCCCGAGCCGATCCGACGGCCAGCTGCTGCCCCGCTGGCCGACGCAGACCGCCGTCACTGTCCGCCGCCTGGATCCAGAATGGCTCTCTCCGGGATCTGGTCATCACCGCATCGAGCCGCCTCATCCACGCGCCGTCGCCCAGATCCGGCCGACGTCGCCTCGGATCCGCGCCGCTGTCGCCTTGACCGCCGTCGCCAGGCCGACTCCCGCCCCGATCCGGCCGGCGCCGCCTCGGATCCGGGCTCTCCGCGTCGCCGCCGCATCTCGCCGCCTCGAATCCGGGCTCTCCGCCGCCGGATTCAGCGCTCTCCGCGCCATCGCCGCGTCTCGCCGCCTCGGATCCGGGCTCTCCGCGCCGTCGCCGCGTCTCGTCGCCTCGGATCCGGGCTCGCTCGCCAGCCGCCGCTCCTACTCGCCGCCGCCGGTGTCGCCTCCGCCCGAGGCCGCTCCCTTTCGGCCGCTCTCCAAAACCGACTCTGTTTCGGTCGGTTTCCAAAACCGAGTGCCTTTTGACAGTCGGCCGATTGTTTTGACCGGATTAAAAAAAAAGTCTGCTAGTCTTTGCTGCTAGTGTCTTATTTACTTTAGCCACTCTTTAGTTATTTTCGTGAGTTGCGTTTATCCAAAATCCGTAGCCTTTAATCTTTAGCTCGTCCAAGCCGTGTGAGTCCACAAATTTATTGTCGGTCATAGAAGTATAGAAATTTTTTTTTCTTTTGCATGGCAGCCACCGCTGCTCTTTTCCTTGAGCCGCTGCAGATCGTAGAAGTCTTTATGATGCCGCTGCTTCTCTTTGAGCCGCCGCCCCGAGTTTTTAAGGCCGCCGCGCTTCTTCTGCACCGCGCCTCCATTGCGCTTTTTGTGCACTGCGCCGCCGCCGTCTCAGGCTTCGATCTGTGCCGTCATGCTTCTATCTATTCCTCTTCGGCTTGATTTGACAGTTTATTCAATGACTGCACGCAACGACGACTTTATCACGACTCGGATGTCGGATATTTCTTGTTTTAGTATTAACCCTTTTTCAAATGCAATGCTATTGCATACGCTTTGCATTTGTGGGGGGGTGTTAAGGGTATTGGAGATAGAGTTGTATTAGGATATAGAGTTTGTATTCTATTCCATATATGTCTTATCTCTATATGGCATATCCTCTTGTACTCTCCTATATATATGACCCTTTGGGTCTCATATCAATACACACAACATTCATAACACTAACAAGATTAGATTTCATAGCTTTTTGTCATCTCCAAAGATATTTGGTTGGGTGGTAGCATCATCGTAGGAAAATTGACACCACAGCTAAATTCAGATAAGAAATGGTAAATGTTCTTTGTTTTTGCAAATTTGATCATTATGATGATGTGATCCTATCCTAGTTTCTTTAAGATTGACGCTTCCAATGGCCTGAAGATTTGAGATATTCAACTTCTCTTTCATGGCAAAATTTAATTTATCAATGATGGTGTAGGGATTGGCAAACAGGAGAACTGAGGCTACTACTGCAAATGCAGATAGCTCACGCTCGCATTGTGTTTTTACATGTTTCATCAAGTCAGAGTCCAAGGTATTATCAGGATTCGTACTTGTGCTGTTCTTATAAATGAAATGAGATACCATGTATATATAGGAGCATCTGCTTGTAAGGATATGTTCAGTGTTAGAGGAAGTAAGCTTATATTTATTTGATGCTAATTTCAGTTCAGATGCCTCCTATAACTTGTGGTTTGTCTTATAGTCCTTCAACTTTGTTACTATCGTTGGCAGAATTTGGAGGATGGGTCAAACTTCTCAAGAACAAGTAGGATCAACTTGGTAGATCTTGCTGGATCAGAACGGCAAAAACTAACAAATGCAGCTGGTGATCGTTTAAAAGAAGCGGGGAACATAAACCGGTCACTATCACAACTGGGGTATGATCTACTTAACAAATGAATAATGCTTTGAAAGCTTTTTAGCATTGAAAGCATGCGTGTTGGGCTTTGCACTGACATTATCCAATTATTCTTTCAATTGATTTCATCATCTTATTTTACTAAATTGTATATCTGCTATGAGTTAAAATTGTAATGCCTGTTGAAAATGATTTGGTTGCATTGTTCTAGGTTTGTTGCATTGGCTGGATATGTCATATGAGTATCTTATCTAAGCGAACATATCTAGCACAGATCAATAGCTAGGTACAATCATGCAAATCACTTTGATTCAGATACCAAATCAACATAAAAAAAAAGAAAACCTAAGGAAGTAAGGATATAGTGAATTCATAGCTGAACAATGTTAGATGAAACAAATGGAGACCTTTGCTATATGAATAGTAACTTTTGTCCTTTTCTTGTAAATTTATCATTTCAGAATTTTCTCTTTTTCAAATCTCCCGGTATGCAGAATAAATTGAGAAGAACATTATATTTGTTAGAGATATATGTATAGTTTGTTATTCCCCATTGTTATAAGGGGTTCTTTGCATATTTACCACCTGTACTTTGTGTATATATACCGGCCCATTGGCCTCATATGAATACAAGCGCTATTCATAACATGGTATCAGAGCCAAAACTAGGGTTTTGGCTTACCTAGGGTTCCGCGCGCCGTCGCCGGCCTCCCCGCGCCGTCACCGGCCTCCCTGCGCCGCCGCCGGCCTCCCTGCGCCGCCGCCGGCCTCCCCGCGCCTCCGCTCGCCTTCCGCCGCCTCCGCTCCGCCCGCGCCGCCGGCTCCCCCCGCGCCTCCTCGCGCCGCCGCCCGGGCCACCGCCAGATCCGCCGGCCTCCTCCGCTCCTACCCAGTCGCCGGCCTCCTCCGCTCCCATCCGGTCGCCAGATCCGCCGGCCTCCACCGCTGCCGTCCCCGCGCCTCCACCGCCGCTGCCGTCCTCCACCGCCCCGTCGGTTGCCGCCCCGGCCTCCACCGCCCGGGTCGCTGAGAGGCGGGTCTCGGCCGCCGCCCGACTCCGCCCCGCCGGCCGCCTGGTCGCCGCCCCGCGGGTCTCCGCCCGAGGTAGGCCGCTGCCGGAGCCGCCGCCGTCGGCCGCCGTTCCGCCCCCGCCGGACTCCGGTCCGCCCGTTGGCCCGCCTCTTCCGCCCCTGACCGAGGCCTGTCTCTGCTGCCTCGGTCGGTTTTGTAGGGCAGGGTCAGGCCGGTCGGTTTGACCGGTCAAAAGAAAAAAAAGCAAAAAAAAAACGTCGTTCTAACCGACGCGCCGTTCAGCGCCGCCTGTTAGACTTCGTTGCCTTGGTCGCCGCGCCGTCCAGCGCCGCCTACCAATGGGCACCGTTTCTCTCCCTCGCTGCCCGGTGATCTTTGATGGTGTTAATTACACCGACTTCGTGTCTCACATGCGCATCCACATGCGTGGTCTTCGTCTCTGGGGCGTCCTCTCTGGCGATGTCACCTGCCCGCCTTGCCCTATTCCTCCGACGGAGCCTACGCCTGTTAAGGCTGCTGCTGATGATGAAGCTGCCTCTGCCTATCAGGAGGCTCTGGATTCCTACAAGGATCGTCTGACCGTCTACACTCAGTGGTACGATGACGACGCTCGGGCTGCTGCTGTCTTCATCGCCAGTGTCCAGCCTCAGTTTTCTTCTGAGGTTGTGGGACTCCCTTCGGCTTTCCAGATGTGGACTCATCTTCGTCAGCGCTACGAGCCCTCTGGTGATGCCCTGTACCTGTCCGTGGTCCGCCAGGAGCACTCTCTTCAGCAGGGTGATGCTACTGTTGATGCCTTTTACGCTCAGAGTTCTGCTGTTTGGCGTCAGTTGGACTCACTTCGCACTGCTGGCTGTCGTACCTGTCCGTGCTGCCTGGATGTACGTGCTGACTTAGGGGGAGAATGATGAATAAGTCCCTGTACTGTGGTCTTTGTGGGGCTGTGGTAGTTTTTGTTTTTTGACTGCTTTAGGACAGCATCTGCTTTTGCTTTAGGACAGCATCTGCTTTTACAGCATCTGCTTTTGCTTTAGGACAGCATCTGCTTTTAGGACAGCATCTGCTTTAGGACAGCATATTGACCGCTTTAGGACAGCATCTAGGATAGCATCTTAGCATATGCTTGGCTGGTTCTCAGCCTATAAATTTGTATCCCCAACCCCTCAGGTTGGCATGGCATTGTGTGAGCAATAAACAAGAAAACTTGCCCCATCTCCTAGTGTCATCCTCTCCATGAGAGTAAGGATCTTGCTATCACCAACAGCAAGACTCCAGCGAGTAACAAGTGGTATCAGAGCCTTAATATCCTGTAGCCTGAGCATCTCCTGCTCATCTCCTTCTCCGGCCTCGCAGCAGCCCCAGCCAGTAGCAGCAGCAGCTCCAGCTGTCCCCGCTCACTCCTCTCTGGAGACGGGCAGCAGCTCGTCAGAAGCAGCCCTCTCTCCACGCAACAGCCCCCCAGTAGCGCGCCATGTCCGCAGGGCAGTCTCAGCGCTCGGTCGCCTCGAGCATGCGGCGTCAGCAGACGGCCGAGCTCGTCGCGGCAGAGCAGCGCGAGCGAGCGGCGGCAGAGACCGCTGCGGCGGCGGAAAGGGCGTCAAGGCTGGCAGCGGCGGAGCTGGCAGCAGCCAGGGCGGAGGTGGAAGCAGCGGCGGCGGCAGATGCAGCGCGTGCAGCAGCAGCAGAGGTCAAGGCTCTGCGCGGCAGCAACAGCAGCTCCGGCTCTGTTGATGACAGCGCCGACGCGGACCCTTAGCTGCTGGAGAGGGAGGCAGCGCGGACGCGCCGGCGGCGCTCCTGAAGGAGGCGCACACGGCGGTGGCGCTCCTGGAGGAGGCACGCACGGCGGCGGCGTACGGGTCGACGGAGAGCGCGGCCCTCACAGGCAACGCGGCTCTCTCTCCCCGGTTCGGTACCGTGGTCACCACGAGTACCAGGCTGTCGTCAGGGACGTCGGCCCCGGCGGCGGGTGGCCTACCCTCACCAAGACCAACTACGTCGAGTGGGCTGCGGTGATGAGGGTGAAGCTCCAGGTGCGGCATATGTGGGATGCAGTCCGGTACGGTGACGTCGACTACGACCAGGATCGATGGGCGCTGGATGCTCTCATCGCTGCAGTCCCGCCCGAGATGCAGTTCTCGCTTACCAACAAGCGGACTGCCAAAGAGGCTTGGGACGCCATCGCTGCAGCACGCATTGGCAGCGACTGCGCCCGCAAGTCTACACTGCAGGCACTACGCACGGAGTGGGAGAACCTGGCCTTCAAGCCAGGTGAGGACGTTGATGACTTTGCTCTCCGTCTCAACACTCTGTTGCAGAAGTTGGTGCAGTTCGGTGACGATACCTACGGCGAAGCTCTTCCGCTGCGTCCCCGAGAAGTACAAGCAGATGGCTCGCTCGATCGGGTCTCTGCTGGACCTCTCCACGATGACCATCGAGGAGGCGTTGGGTCGCCTCAAGGTCGTCGACATCGATGAGCCACAGCGCCCCTCGGGACCCGTCACCATCGGCGGGAAGCTCCTCCTCACTCGGGAGCAGTGGGATGCTGGCCAAGGTGACAAGAAGAAGGCTAGGGGGAGCCTTCTTCCACGACAGGCGGCCGCAAGAGTGGCAAGGCGCCCAGGGCGGCGATGCTGGCAAGCAAAAGCCGGCACGAGACGACTCTTGCCACAACTGCGGCAAGCTTGGTCATTGGGCCAAGGAGTGTCGACAGCCACGACGCGGCCAGGCCCACGTCGCGCAAGCGGAGGAGGAGCAGCCGGTCCTGTTCATTGCTCATGCGAGCATCGAACTACCTCCAGCGGCACCGGCCGCAGTGGCTCTCCTCCACCTTGACGAGCCAAAAGCACACGCCCTCCTCGGCGACAGTTCCGGCAATGACAAGACCGACGGGTGGTGCCTCGACACCGGCGCCACCCACCACATGACCGGGCGGCGGGAGTTCTTCTCCGAGCTCGACTCAGGCGTTCGAGGCACCGTCAAGTTCGGCGACGCCTCCGCCGTGGAGATCAAGGGCGTCGGCTCTGTCGTCTTCGTCGCCAAGACTGGCGAGCACCGGCTGCTCACCGGCGTCTACTACATCCCCGATCTGCGGAACTCCATCATCAGCTTGGGACAGCTGGATGAGAACGACTCGCGTGTCGAGATCGAGCACGGGGTGCTGCGGATTTGGGATCTTCGACGCCGCCTCCTTGCCAAGGTAACCAGAGGTGCAAATCGACTCTACACTCTTCACGTGCAGGTGGCACAACCCCTCTGTCTCGCAGCTCGTCGGGACGACGAGGCGTGGCAGTGGCACGAGCGCTTTGGGCACCTTCACTTCGAGGCCCTGAAGCGGCTCAGTGCCACGGAAATGGTGCGAGGCCTGCCGTGCCTTGACCATGTGGAGCAGCTCTGCGACGTCTGCGTGTTGACGAAGCAGAGGCGACTCCCCTTTCCCCAGCAGGCGAGTTTCCGAGCCAAGGAGAGGCTCGAGCTCGTGCACGGGGACTTGTGTGGCCCGGTGACATCGGCCACACCGGGAGGACGACGCTACTTCCTGCTGCTCGTCGACGACCTCTCCCGCTACATGTGGGTGATGGTCCTCGGCAGCAAGGGAGAGGCTGCGGACGCCATCAGGCGCACGCAGGCTGCTGCGGAGGCGGAGTGCGGCTGCAAGCTACGCGTGCTGCGCACGGACAACGGCGGCGAATTCACGGCGGCTGAATTCGCGTCGTACTGCGCTGATGAGGGCATTCAGCGCCACTACTCCGCGCCGTACAGCCCGCAGCAGAACGGCGTCGTCGAGCGGCGCAACCAGACGGTTGTGGGGATGGCTCGGGCCCTCCTCAAGCAGAGGGGGATGCCGGCTGTCTTCTGGGGAGAGGCGGTGGTGACGGCCGTCTACATCCTCAACCGCTCGCCTACCAAGGCGCTCGACGGCAGGACGCCGTATGAGGCTTGGCATGGGCGCAAGCCGGCGGTCTCTCACTTGCGGGTCTTCGGCTCCCTCGCGTTCGCCAAGGAGCTTGGCCACATCGGTAAGCTCGACGACAGGAGCACTCCGGGAGTGTTCATCGGCTACGCGGAGGGCTCGAAGGCCTACCGCATCCTCGACCCTGACACACAGCGCGTCCGCATCTCGCGTGACGTTGTGTTCGACGAAGGGCGAGGCTGGACGTGGGACAAGGCGGTGGACGAAGGTTCGACTTCGACTCAAAGGGACTTTGTTGTCGACTACGTCCACTTCAAGAGAGCCGGGGGAGCTAGCAGCTCGTCTTCACCGAGCTCGTCCACCTCGACACCTTGCTCGCCACTAGCTCCGGCGAGTGCTCCACCACCGACCACTCCACGCTCTCCCGCACCGGCTCACCACTCTCCTGCACCGGCGGCCACACCACCGGGATCGGCCCCAACAGCTCCGGTCCACGACGAGCAGCGCATGGTGGAGTTCGCTACTCCGCTGTCTCACGATGAGGACCGCGTCGACGCCTACCACGACGACGAGCCTCTACGCTATCGTACCATGGACAACATCCTCGGCGAGCTGCCCGTCCTTGGACTGGCGCAGCACGACTTCGAGGTGGAGCTGCACTTGGCATGCGACGACGGCGAGCCCCGCTCCTTCGCTGAGGCAGAGGGAGACGCGGTGTGGCGTGTCGCGATGAAGCAGGAGATGGACGCCGTCGAGCGGAACCGGACGTGGGAGCTGGCGGATCTTCCTGCCGGTCACCGCGCGATCACCCTTAAGTGGGTGTTCAAGCTGAAGCGGGATGAAGCCGGCGCCATCGTCAAGCACAAGGCTCACTTGGTGGCACGAGGCTTCGTGCAGCAGGAGGGGGTCGACTTCGATGACGCCTTCGCACCCGTCGCACGGATGGAGTCCGTGCGACTCCTCCTTGCGCTAGCTGCCCAGGAAGGTTGGCGTGTTCATCACATGGATGTCAAGTCGGCATTTCTTAACGGCGACTTGAAGGAGGTCTACGTGCATCAGCCGCCGGGATTTGCGATCCCCGGCAAGGAGGGCAAGGTGCTCCGCCTACGCAAGACCCTCTATGGCTTGCGACAGGCACCGAGGGCGTGGAACGCCAAGTTGGACTCCACGCTGAAAGGGATGGGCTTCGAGCAAAGTCCGCACGAGGCGGCCATCTACCGGCGGGGCAGTGGAGAAAATGCCCTGCTGGTGGGTGTCTACGTCGACGACTTGGTGATCACCGGCACCAAGAATGCGGAGGTGGCGGCATTCAAGGAAGAGATGAAGGCCACCTTCCAGATGAGTGACCTGGGGCCCCTCTCCTTCTACTTAGGGATCGAGGTGCACCAGAATGATTCCGGGATCACGCTTCGACAGACCGCCTACGCCAAGCGCGTCGTTGAGCTAGCTGGGCTCACCGACTGCAACCCAGCTCTCACTCCGATGGAGGAGAGGCTGAAGCTGAGCCGCGACAGCACGACAGAGGAGGTGGACGCTAGCAGTACCGGCGTCTTGTGGGGAGCCTTCGCTACCTCGCCCACACACGACCGGACTTGGCATTCTCCGTCGGCTACGTTAGTCGGTTCATGCAACGACCGACGACGGAGCATCAGCAGGCTGTGAAGAGGATCATCCGCTACGTTGCGGGGACTCTTGACCACGGCCTCCATTACCCGAGGTGTCCCGGCGCGGCACACTTCGTCGGGTACAGCGACAGCGACCACGCGGGCGACATCGACACCAGCAAGAGCACAAGCGGGATTCTCTTCTTCCTCGGCAAGTGTCTCGTTCACTGGCAGTCAGTCAAGCAGCAGGTGGTGGCCCTGTCCAGCTGAGGCCGAGTACATAGCGGCTTCCACCGCTTCGACTCAGGCACTCTGGCTCGCTCGACTGCTTGGTGATCTCCTCGGCAGGGACACTGAAGCAGTGGAGCTCAGGGTGGACAGCAAGTCCGCTCTAGCCCTGGCAAAGAACCCCGTTTTTCATGAACGGAGCAAGCACATCCGGGTGAAGTACCATTTCATCCGAGGCTGCTTGGATGAAGGAAGCATCAAGGCAGGCTACATCAACACCACGGATCAGCTTGCGGATCTGCTTACCAAGCCTCTTGGAAGGATCAAGTTCCTTGAGCTCTGCTCCAAGATCAGGATGGTTCAACCCTCCCACAAGACGACGCACAAGACTTAGGGGGAGAATGATGAATAAGTCCCTGTACTGTGGTCTTTGTGGGGCTGTGGTAGTTTTTGTTTTTTGACTGCTTTAGGACAGCATCTGCTTTTGCTTTAGGACAGCATCTGCTTTTACAGCATCTGCTTTTGCTTTAGGACAGCATCTGCTTTTAGGACAACATCTGCTTTAGGACAGCATATTGACCGCTTTAGGACAGCATCTAGGATAGCATCTTAGCATATGCTTGGCTGGTTCTCAGCCTATAAATTTGTATCCCCAACCCCTCAGGTTGGCATGGCATTGTGTGAGCAATAAACAAGAAAACTTGCTATCACCAACAGCAAGACTCCAGCGAGTAACAAACTCTGAGCGTAAAAGGCATCAACAGCAGCATCACCCTGCTGAAGAGAGTGCTCCTGGCGGACCACGGACAGGTACAGGGCATCACCAGAGGGCTCGTAGCGCTGACGAAGATGAGTCCACATCTGGAAAGCCGAAGGGAGTCCCACAACCTCAGAAGAAAACTGAGGCTGGACACTGGCGATGAAGACAGCAGCAGCCCGAGCGTCGTCATCGTACCACTGAGTGTAGACGGTCAGACGATCCTTGTAGGAATCCAGAGCCTCCTGATAGGCAGAGGCAGCTTCATCATCAGCAGCAGCCTTAACAGGCGTAGGCTCCGTCGGAGGAATAGGGCAAGGCGGGCAGGTGACATCGCCAGAGAGGACGCCCCAGAGACGAAGACCACGCATGTGGATGCGCATGTGAGACACGAAGTCGGTGTAATTAACACCATCAAAGATCACCGGGCAGCGAGGGAGAGAAACGGTGCCCATTGGTAGGCGGCGCTGGACGGCGCGGCGACCAAGGCAACGAAGTCTAACAGGCGGCGCTGAACGGCGCGGCGGTTAGAACGACGTTTTTTTTTGCTTTTTTTTTCTTTTGACCGGTCAAACCGACCGGCCTGACCCTGCCCTACAAAACCGACCGAGGCAGCAGAGACAGGCCTCGGTCAGGGGCGGAAGAGGCGGGCCAACGGGCGGACCGGAGTTCGGCGGGGGCGGAGACCCGCGGGGCGGCGACCAGGCGGCCGGCGGGGCGGAGTCGGGCGGCGGCCGAGACCCGCCTCTCAGCGACCCGGGGCGGCGACCGACGGGGCGGTGAGGACGGCAGCGGCGGTGGAGGCGCGGGGACGGCAGCGGTGGAGGCCGGCGGATCTGGCGACCGGGTGGGAGCGGAGGAGGCCGGCGACTGGGTTGGAGCGGAGGAGGCCGGCGGATCTGGCGGTGGCCCGGGCGGCGCAGGGAGCCGACGGCGCGGGCGGAGCGGAGGCGGCGGAAGGCGAGCGGAGGCGCGGGGAGGCCGGCGGCGGCGCAGGGAGGCCGGCGACGGCGCGGGGAGGCCGGCGACGGCGCGCGGAACCCTAGGTAAGCCAAAACCCTAGTTTTGGCTCTGATACCATGTTATGAATAGCGCTTGTATTCATATGAGGCCAATGGGCCGGTATATATACACAAAGTACGGGTGGTAAATATGCAAAGAACCCTTATAACAATGGGGAATAACAAACTATTCATATATCTCTAACATGACAATATTTTTTTGGAATTTTTCAAATCAATTTTTCATGCTGATTTGACATGTTCTAGATATGCATCCCTTAAGTAATTATTTAGTCACATGATATATGATTGCAAAATCTCCTAATTATATTCACATTATGTTGTTTAGAGCCAAAAAATGCAAATAACTAATAACTATTCCTTTGGATGAAGCTCACAATTTATTTTAGTAATTTTATTTTGGTTACTGCAGAAACCTGATTAATATACTGGCAGTAGTATCACAATCTGGAAAACAGAGGCATCACATTCCTTATCGGGATTCAAAATTGACCTTTCTATTGCAAGAATCACTTGGTGGTAATGCTAAGCTTGCAATGATTTGTGCGGTATCACCATCACAAAGGTACTATTTGAGACTAATACAAGCTGTTTTCTTCTGTCATTCTTGTTTCTCCAAACACTAATACTTTGTTATTTATTCTGCAGCTGTAAGAGTGAAACACTAAGCACTCTAAGATTTGCTCACCGTGCTAAATCTATAAAAAATAATGCTGTTGTCAATGAACAAAGAGAAGATGATGTCAATGTTCTCCGTGAGCAAATCAAGCAGTTGAAGGTATTATTAAATTGTTGTTTGACAATTGTGGATCTCCGTTAATTGTTTCTTTATCCTAATTGCAGGAGGAGCTTCACAGTGTGAGGTCAAACGGGGGTTTGCCAAGAAGCAATGGCAGTTCTTCCACTGGATGGAATGCTCGAAACAGCTTGCTTTTGAAAATGAGCTTGAGTCGCCCTACAGCATTCCCCACCAGCAAAGATGATAGTGATGATGAGGAGATGGAGATTGATGATAATGATGTCGAGAAGCCTTATAATTCAGAAAACAAGTCTACATCGTACCATGGTGATGTTGAAGGAAATAGATGCAAGTTAAACCTGGCATCAAGCATACAGAAGGGCCTTCAAGTCATTGAAAGCCATCGGAACGGTGTTGCTTGGAGGAGAGCATCATTAGGCTTTAGCACGAGGCCTGAGGATGCTCACCCTACAGTTCCAGTTTGCAAAGTTGATGTGGCTATTCAAACTGATCCTGAAGAATTTGAGCCGAGACAAAACACTTTGGCTCTAATTCCTAGCAATCAGATTGAAGCCTCCGCAAATGAAAGCAAAGATATCACCAGTTGCATGGATCTACAGTTAGTAACGATTGATGGAGCAATACCATCTGACGATCTAAAGCAACAGCATGTTTTGAAAGTAAGTCTGAGGCAAGAACAAAAGTTACTATGCAAATATGCATCATTTAACTGAAGTAGTAGCAGTGACAACGTATTCATAAATTTTTTATGCTTATAGGCTATGGAGAAGGTTCTTGCTGGAGCTATCAGGCGAGAGATGTTACGTGATGAACAGTGTGCAAAGCAAGCTGCTGAAATTCTACAGCTAAATCGTTTGGTGGGTGTTTTACTTTCACCCTTCATCTCAGATGCCAGAAATTATATTCTTCCATCTGAATTGTTGTCTGTTTGCAGGTAAAACAATATAAGCATGAACGAGAATGCAATGCCGTAATTGCACAAACACGGGAAGAAAAAATTGCAAGGCTTGAAAGTCTTATGGATGGAATTTTACCAAGTGAAGAACTCATGCATGCAGAGTATCTCTCTCTTAAAGATGAACTTAAGGTCTTTCAAATTTTCATTTATTTCCTATATCACCAAATATGTACATGTTTCTTTTTTAAAAAAATTAATAATCTTCATTCTTAACATTTTAACCTTGAATCCACAAATACAGATTCTCCATCAGAAATACGAGAATCATCCTGAAGTTTTGAGTGCTAAAATCGAGCTCGGGAGAATCCAGGAGGAGTTGGAGAGGTACAGAAACTTCAAGGATGAGAAGGAAGTTTTATTGGAGGAGATCCAACATCTTAAAAATCAGTTGCATTATATGCTTTCATCATCACCGTTACTGTGTAGGCCTCCAGTTGAACTGTCACAGGCAATTAATACTGTATCCGGTCATCTTAGTATTTCAGCTGCGAAAAAAGGTGATGATGATGGGCATGACATTGTTGAGACTGCTGAGAGTAGATGGATTACTCTTACAGAAGAGCTCAGAGTTGAGCTTGAGAAAAGTAGATCTCTCACCAAAAGTTTGCAGCTCGAATTGGAGTCAGAGAAGAAATGCTCAGATGAGTTAAAGGAGGCATTGGACATGGCAATGCAGGGGCATGCTAGAATTTTAGAACAGTATTGTGAACTACAAGAAAAGCATGCTTCCTTGCTCTCAATGCATCGCACAATCAATGATGGGATTGAAGATGTGAAAAAGGAAGCAGCAAAAGCTGGTGTACGAGGGGCAGAATCTAGGTTCATTAATGCCCTTGCTAGAGAAGTCTCAATTTTAAGAGCTGACCGAGAGAAGGAGCGTCTGTTTTGGATGGATGAAAATAAAGGCCTTCAGCAACAGCTAAGGGATACTGCTGAAGCTGTGCAGGCTGCTGGTGAGCTTCTTGTACGGCTAAATGATGCCGAGGAAGCTGCATCACTTGCCCAGGTATCATATTCTGCTTTTAACATGCCTAGCATTTCAAAATACAGTACAGTAGTTGGTTAATATTTAGATTTCGTTTAAAGCTAATAACGTCCTAAATTCCTTAAGGAGGTAATCCTGACATCTCTTGTTTGATGCTCTGTTGCTTGGATACTGCAAAGCAAATCTGCTCTAAGTTGTGTTGATAATTTTTGTTTGATTGATGAACTTCTATGGTTCATCTCAACTCTATGCTGACTTCCTTTTTCAGTTTCTCAAGTTTAAATATGCAATTCTCAGTGCAAATCTCCCTTTCAAAGTGAAACTTAAATATGTTAATAAATCTGATGTAGTTTTTTCTTTTGAAAAACAATCTGGTGTAGTTCATACATGCTCTCAATCGCACTCACAAGTGTTTTGCTTGCCTATCTTCCCAGGTAAACAGAAGTATATCTGATTATTTTTTAAAGGTTTCTTTCAGAGGAAATTCTGTCCACATTTTGTCTGAACCAATAGCACCGTTATTCCATGCTAATATCCAAGTCATGTTTCTTTCTCTTTTTTTTTCCTCATTACTTCATTAGGAAATAACATGATACAGAAGTTTCTGCTCTTTGTGGTCTGCAATTCTGCATATATTTTGTTGTTTGCAATAGCATATAAAATTTCAGTTAACAAAAAATGTAGTTCAATGCCAGTAAAGTTGCCATTTGATGCCACTCGTTCAAAGCTGATAGAACAATCTCTATCCTTTTCGCAGAAGCGTGCCTTGTTGGCAGAGCAGGAGACGGAGAAGGCCTATCACGAGATTGACAGCCTGAAAAAGAATTATGACCAAGAAATTCTTGTGCTAAATCAGCGCCTTGCTGAATCCAAGCCGCACAACAATGCTCCACAGCCAGCTGAACCTAGTGATCTGGGCACTGCTAGATACGACACAGGTGGGAGCCTCGGCGACCAGCAATGGAGAGAGGAGTTCAAGGCCTTCCAGCAAAGTGGGTCGGTGGAGGTCTCCAAAATCAGTGACCTCAACTCATGGTTCTACGGATACGATAAATGCAACATTTGAGGAGACAGTGAGTTGCGTCTGCTGCATTTTTGAATTCTTTCACCTAGAAAGGTATTATAATGTTATGTTGTACACCATGCCATTGTGGTTTCTTTTATTTTTAATTGGTTGGCTTATCATACTGCAGCTTCTCTCGCTGCCTTGTGGGTTGCAGCTAGGTTTGTCAAACCTTTAGAAGTTGTATGTTGTCTTGTAAATTTTAACTGAAGTTGTATGTTTAGATCGAACATGTATAAGGTGAATAGCTGAATTTATGTTGGGAGTCAGAGCTCAGAAGTCAGAGCTGTGATCATGGGTCGAGTTTATTTATTTTGTATTTTCTCTTTTAGACATATCCAAATGGGCAACCTGGTACGGGCTTGGTTAGACATGGCTTGGTTAGCCCAATATACTAAACATGTCATGCTATGTTGGCCCATAGGCTTAGCCACGAATCTACGCATGGCCTGATGAAGTCATGGGTTGTGTTGTGTTGGCCCTGGTACATTTAGCCCAACAACACCATCTAGAGCCTCTTAGGAGCCCTGTAGCCTTGCACCTCACCATCTAGAGCCTCTTAGGAGCCCTGTAGCCTTGCACCTCCACTCCTCTCCAGTCTCCTCTCTCCTACGGTCCTGCCCTTCCGTTGCCCCCCCTCTGCTTAAGTGAGAAGGATGAAGTAGCGCACCAGCAACCTTGCTCCTCCAGTCGTCCTCTCACTCTCTTCTCTCTCTCCCACCCTTTTGTCGCCCTTCCTCTCTGCTTCACCATAGGCGAGAAGGATGAGGTGGCGCACTAATCCAGATCCACCAAGGTGACCGTGTTCCACAACAAACCAACAAGGTGTCAAGGCTGCGCACCAGCGGCATGTTTTGGTCGGTGACCACGTTCCCACACAAGTGACAGTTGCGGCGGCTAGTCGACTCGGCCTAGATCCAAAACTGGATCTATTTCCTCATCGCCGCTTCCACCATTATGTTGCCAGCAACGGCTCCCTGGCTCCACATCGCCTTCTCTTTATCTCCGTGCTACGGTGTCTAGCTCCACGTCGGCGGCCCTACATCGAGTCATCGACAATTGGCAACGATAGTTGATGCGGGGGATTGCCCGATCTTCACGGCGTAGGATCGATGGAGATAATTTGGATCCGTGTAACCTGACGAATTGATGGCGCCAACCACTGTTAGAACAGCAACCTGCGACAAAAGAATTCGCCCAACCACACGCTCGTGATCCCGTCTACCCGACCACCAAGTAGACGCGTCGTCGCTCTGGCAAATCACAAGGAATCACAAGAACGACGGGGAAGAACGCCCGATTCCCCTCTAGGTTGCAATCATATGCCAAACCCTAGGAGGAACAAGCGCCATGGCTCTCTCAAAATAATAGATCTGTTTTCTGGTCTCCCTTTTACAGGAGGGTATACAAGTCTATATAAATCAGTCTCGACCGAAAGAAAAACGCCGACTTGTACGCAACTAAAGAAAAGAAAACCGACTCGTAACGTAATCGGCCAACCAACGAAATTGAGTCACAGTCGGTTAACCGAGACTTCCTGATGGTCGAACTAAACATGTGGCTAAAACATGATTACATGGCGAAAACAAATCAAGGCCAAACGTGGCTTCAACAGTCATACTTTCTCACGATGGCTGCATGCATAGTGGCGACTAGATAATCTTCCATTGCTTTATTCCCGTATGCTTGCATGTCTTGACTAGAAATTGGCTTCAAGGCTTGTACACAAATCTTGTATTTGGAATAGTATCTCACGTGAGCATGCATGCAGTCCATGACTAGAATATGCCTTCACAGGTTGTGCACAATTCTGATGTTTGGAATAGTACTTCTCCAAAGCTTTAATCCCATACAAACCTAAAAACAATTAAAATACTAATATTAGGTAGTAGCCGATTCTCATGAAATTTAAAACCAAAATTAATTACGAGCGAGTTCACCTGTTGATTAATCTTTTAGCTCGTGCTCGTGTAATCGGTCTAGTCGTGATGTCCTCATCATCTTGTACACTTAAAGTGATGGACGATGCACTAGTGTCAACGAGATCTTCTAAACGCATCTTCACTTTAGGCTTGTACAGATCGAGTATGGGCCTGTATATAATTAAATAAAATAGTAGTAACTCTGTATCTCTAAATATAATAGTTAAAACCCCAATTAAATTAGAGTTCACCTGATAATATTTAATGCGGCTCAATAATTCCTTCCAGTTAAATAATATATTTAACTTAGAAGTGCAAGACATGAGCGTATCCGCGTCATCCTCCCCTTCTTCAAGAAAAGCCGTCCTCGGCTTTTGATAGCCTGAAATCATACTAAACAAAGAATACAACGTATATGCATGGTATATATATTTGTCGTCAACACTTCTCCTGTTTAGTACATCATAAACATCTGAAGGCATAGTAAATAAAAAGAACAACACATATGCATGGTATATATATGAATCAATTTTTGTTCCATTCTCATTGTTTTGCACAAACCATTTAGTACAACAGTATCCATAAGATGTAAGCATTGCAATACTGTCATTCATATCATTCTCCCTTCCATGAGAAAAAGTCGTCCTCGACTTTGCTAAGTATATGGACAAATCATTAATGCGCCAAACCAAATTAAGTTGTTCAAATGTGGGGGAGAAAATTTTTAGTGCCTTCCATGCTTCAACTGCGCTATTTTGATTATTTGTACATGATTGTACATTAAAGGATGAACAAGTAGGCTTAAGAAATCTTTTATAACATGAAACACTATTGTTGAAACTCATCTCATTGTGATCATGATATGGCACAAAAGATTGTTTATCCAAAATATGCAATTTCAATTCAGCAAGCTTATCACATGTAATACATATTCGGTAAACATAAAACTTGTCATCTATACCATAATCTCCAATTAAATTAAACTTATAGGTGTAGGCATAGGTACTAACTAGTGATTTTAAACATGAAATTTCAGCAATATTCTGAATCACACTAGATAGCTCTTTAGGATCATCGAACATAATATAATACAAAGAATCACTAGGAGATATTCGAGTAAGAACTTCCTTATGAGTAATTAATTCCACATTATGTAAATTGAGCATATTAAATTCAGAATGTGGTATTTCCATTTGGGCACAAAAATTCTCATAATTACTCACCTTTTCTTGATGAACTACCAATATATCACCCTTATTGTTACCTTGAACGTCCTCCTCAGATGATGTAGGTAGTGTAGCTTCAACTTCAAGTTGTGCGATTTGTTTAGCATTTAGCTTCTCTTCTTCTTTAACCTGCACAATGGGAGAAACAACACTAGAAGTAGAGAGTAAATCGTTAGTATAAAATACAATCTCACTTTTTCTATCATCTACTTCTCTCTTTTCTTTTTGTGTATATCTCTCACTCTCAATTTGGATGCTCTCAACCTCACATATGGTGGAATCACACAACTCACTCTTTTTATCACTCCCACTCAATTTGGCTATGTGGCTCTCATCCTTACATGGGTTTTGAAGCATCTCATCCTTTATGGATCGTGGGCCAGCAATGGCGCAATTATCATCAACCACGATCTCCTCATGTAGCAATGGGGCAGCACTATATGACGCCTTGACCGAAGGGAAAGTCCCATGCTCGGTCATCTTCTCATGTGACGCATTGGTAAAGGCATGCGAACTGAAGTGTGGACTCAAGTTGAAACGTGTTGTACGCCTTTCTTTAATTCTCTTCTCCTCCTCTATAGCATAATTCACAAGATCCTGCATACTACCATCATATTTCGAACGAACAGTAGCAGCAATCTCAGAATTCAAACCTCTTTTGAAGTAAGCTCTCTTTGCACATGCCTCTGTGATATTAGCACGATACATAGCATAATCTAGCTCATCATAATAAGATTGGATAGATCGACGTCCTTGACGAATGCTCTTCATATGATGAAGTAACTCTAGCTCATACTCATATGGCACAAACTTCTTTCTCATGACTTCCTTTAATTCTTTCCAAATAGTGACATATTGCTTCTCAGGATATCGTTTCCACCAAGTGCATGCATATTTTTCAAACTCCATGGTGGCTTGTGTCACTTTCTTGGCTTCGGACAGCTTCTGAAACTTAAGGTCACCTTCAAGTTGTTCCACCCATTCAAGATACTCCTCCGGATTTGTACTTCCATAGAATGGAAAATACAAGTATCGAGAGTCGCACCACGAGGAACGAAATGTTGGATATCCTGCCATTGTTAGTATTGCAAAAAAATAGCAAAGAATATGTGGAATTTATGTGGAATCACTCATTCTCGCCTTCTCTTACCAACCGAAGTTCTTATGCGTCCTTGTTGGGATTGAAGAGCTGCACGCACTTTGGTGACGGTAGACAACACGAGGTGGTAGATTAAGCGAATTCAATTGCATAAGCACTGTTATAACAATGGCATATATGTGGAGCTTGGAGGGATATACGTAGCAAGGAGTAAAAGATATGTAACTCAGTTAATGCAAAATCAAATAATAATCCAAAAGTTAACAATGCCCTAAGTTGCCGTCACTGGATGGGATAAAGATAGCAAAATAGGACGTATAACAAAGTGGATATAAGCACCATGCAATAACTGAGTATATGCACCGAATAGATATGGCAGAGTACACACAAAAAAATGTGCCAAGAAACTATACGAAAATCTGAATTATTCTCCTCCAAAAAAATCACCCGAGAGCACTTTTCCAGAGCAGTTTTCCTTTTTTTGTTTATCTTTTTTTTTTCTGATTTTTTCACTGTTTTTAACCGGTCTTCTTCTTCTTTTTGAACCGATTATCTCTTCCTTTCCTTTCTTTTCTTTTTTTTTTTGGTGCTCTCGGTTGGATACGTGAACAGGAGGGAGACAATATAGCCTTGGAACTTTGGTGCAGCAAAAACTTCTCTTTGCTAGTCTCACGAGAGCTGAGTCAACGCAATCAACAGGAACAAAGAAAGGGCTATGCGACAGCAAGTTTTTCTGAGGTTTGGCCCACAAAACAGGGAAAACTTGCACAGCTGCAACGCGGCTTGGAGAGGCGCACAGGTGGACCTGCCTGGGATTTGGAGGGAAAATGTGTGTAACGCCTGGCGTAGGATCAGACGAATTTTTTTTAGGGTTTCTGCAAAATTGGCGGCGGCGTGGATGGAAAGGTGGGTTCTAGTGGATCAAAAAAATTAATGAGGCTGTTATAGCAGAATTTTGGTGGCGAAAAGGAATTACGGCGGAATTTCGTGGACGAAAGTTTTGGTATTTTCTGGTTTAATGGTTACAATGCAATGATCGACAGCAACTATGAGCAATCTAACACATGGATTAAAATTTGATAATGCAAAACTAAAAACAAATCTGGGCACAAAGGTCTAGGTAAATGATGGTATTTTTGTGAGGCAATTTTCTGGATTCTAGGACTGAAAATAAATATAATACTAGCTAAGGGTAAATAATCCTACCGTGTCAACCCGGCGCTCTGATACCAAGATGATGCGGGGGATTGCCCGATCTTCACGGCGTAGGATCGATGGAGATAATTTGGATCCGTGTAACCTGACGAATTGATGGCGCCAACCACTGTTAGAACAGCAACCTGCGACAAAAGAATTCGCCCAACCACACGCTCGTGATCCCGTCTACCCGACCACCAAGTAGACGCGTCGTCGCTCTGGCAAATCACAAGGAATCACAAGAACGACGGGGAAGAACGCCCGATTCCCCTCTAGGTTGCAATCATATGCCAAACCCTAGGAGGAACAAGCGCCATGGCTCTCTCAAAATAATAGATCTGTTTTCTGGTCTCCCTTTTACAGGAGGGTATACAAGTCTATATAAATCAGTCTCGACCGAAAGAAAAACGCCGACTTGTACGCAACTAAAGAAAAGAAAACCGACTCGTAACGTAATCGGCCAACCAACGAAATTGAGTCACAGTCGGTTAACCGAGACTTCCTGATGGTCGAACTAAACATGTGGCTAAAACATGATTACATGGCGAAAACAAATCAAGGCCAAACGTGGCTTCAACAGTCATACTTTCTCACGATGGCTGCATGCATAGTGGCGACTAGATAATCTTCCATTGCTTTATTCCCGTATGCTTGCATGTCTTGACTAGAAATTGGCTTCAAGGCTTGTACACAAATCTTGTATTTGGAATAGTATCTCACGTGAGCATGCATGCAGTCCATGACTAGAATATGCCTTCACAGGTTGTGCACAATTCTGATGTTTGGAATAGTACTTCTCCAAAGCTTTAATCCCATACAAACCTAAAAACAATTAAAATACTAATATTAGGTAGTAGCCGATTCTCATGAAATTTAAAACCAAAATTAATTACGAGCGAGTTCACCTGTTGATTAATCTTTTAGCTCGTGCTCGTGTAATCGGTCTAGTCGTGATGTCCTCATCATCTTGTACACTTAAAGTGATGGACGATGCACTAGTGTCAACGAGATCTTCTAAACGCATCTTCACTTTAGGCTTGTACAGATCGAGTATGGGCCTGTATATAATTAAATAAAATAGTAGTAACTCTGTATCTCTAAATATAATAGTTAAAACCCCAATTAAATTAGAGTTCACCTGATAATATTTAATGCGGCTCAATAATTCCTTCCAGTTAAATAATATATTTAACTTAGAAGTGCAAGACATGAGCGTATCCGCGTCAATAGCGGCCACAAGGGCTGGTGACCATGCCTAGGCCGTGTTGGGTTGGGCACGGTGCTATGTGCGCTGTGTCAACCTAGCTTGATGGGCCGAGGTATTGACCCAAACATGGCATGTCCCGTTTAGGTGTGGGCCATGTGTTGGGCTGAGCCAACAGTACCATATTTCAGGCTGGCATGGTTAGCCTGGTCTATTTGGTCAGCTTTACTCTCTCTGTTACTCGTGACTCATGGGAACCAAGTCCTGATCTGGGCTTGCGGTTTTGGAATTTGGAGTAGCATGAGAGGGTATTTTTTCCATGAGTGCATATGCATTGTAGCCCAAACTGTATTGACACATACTTACGAATTAGGAATTGCTATGCTTCGTGTGTCCGACGTAGAACAAAAAATCAGACGCCTCCCCCTTTTGATGTCTAGCTATCCAGCACTTCCCACCATGCTCATTCTCAACCACAGTTGCTCAAACCTTATCTAGTCATCCACTCATTTCTCACTCTCCTACCATGAATCTCTCTTCCCCTCTTTCCTCTCCAAGCTGCCGAACCAACGAGCTCTACCACTACTCGCGCTCAAGGGGAGGCCATCTATTGTGGGTTGGAGCTCATGCAGGTGTCTCCTCTTCCAATGGTGGCTGGAGTTCGTTGAGTCATAGAATTTGCCACCCTCGTGCCTGTAGATCATCGGATTTAAAGGAATCGAGGTTAAGGAACTGGGCAGGACGACAAAGGTAGGAGGGGCGACAAGTCGGCGTTACCTTGCCAGATTTGGGGTTGATTGGCGATGTGGTAGTGGTGTGGGCTGACCATCTTCTTTCTCCTCTCATGAGCTCAGATTTGGTATGATTGTTGCATAAATTTCTCAAATTTGTTGTATGCATTTCTCGAATTTGTTGCATTCCTTTTTGCATTTGGTTGTTGCAGCCTTCCATTTGTTGCAAATTCTATCTATGTTATTGCAGCATTTCATTATTTTATTGTAGATTCATTTTTCCATGGTTGCATCTAAGGTTGCGAAATATTGCAACTTTTTTTTAATGGTGAGGTATTATAATGTCTGTTGATTTGTTTGTTTGGATTTTTTTACGAGATGGAAAGCATAGTATGAACAAGCTTGCAAGTTGTCAACTTGATTTTTGAGATTATGGGTTTTGTTTTTTTCCAAAATTTCCTCAAAGTTATGGTTTACTTTGTTGCATTCGCCTTCGTCACTAACCGCAATATATAGTGATTGCATATATTCATCTCCCATCTCTTTTCTATCATTGCATGCCTGCATCCGCTCATTCCTACCCCCCATACGATGGCTTCAACGAGTAGTGTCCTAAGCTCTACTACTTACAGTGGCCTTCGCGAGCATCACTTGTGGGCAATGGCAGATTATTGGGTTGTCTTTTCTATTTTTGTTGTAAGGTGAGTTTTTGTTACAAGTTACTCACTGTTGAGCATCACCAATTGTTGTTGCATCAAATCAAATGGTTGAGATCGATATTCTTAAGAAAATTGTTTTAACCATAGTTACTATTTATTACAACAGTCCTTTTTTGTTGCAACGAGAATATTTTTTTTGTTGCATTAGTTATGTTGATTTGTTGCAGCTAGAGAATTTTTTATTTTTATTGCAGTCGGTATTTGTTATGTTGCAATAAGTATTTGTTGATATTGCATTAGAGTTCGTATGTGTTGAATCATGGTTTTGGATTGTTTCCTTATCATATGAAGTTTTTTTTTGTTGTGGATGTTTGATTTTTTAGTTTGTTCTACAAGCTCCAACAACATGCACTTTGCAAGCTCTCATGCCATCACAAGTGTGCTTGAGCTTTTGGCAATGCCAGCTGTGGCCTGTGTGAGCTCCGTAGCCATTGGGCGCAACCTCTACATCGCCATGGAGAGCCGAGCTTCAAGCCTCAGGTTCCTCGCCATTATCTATATGTCTCTTCGTCGGGTGATAGGTATTCTGCATAGCGGAAGAGAATCGGATGGGAGTCGTTGTCCATCCAACTGTTGGTGCAACATCGAATTGTGAAAAAGTGCATATGGAGTTAGCGTTTGAATCGGACACCTAGGTGCTAGTAGCTCCCTTAAGAATTTTAAGCAATGTAGTTCTTTTTTAGAACGTTTTCTGCAATGTAGTTATCGGATTTAAATCTCTCTGTTCAAAATTAGCTGAGCTGGCTGGATGGCTCCATGTCCATGCCATCTTTCTTCTTTCTTCTAAAGTGGTTGGGCTTAGACGGGCCTGGATGGGTTGTTGGGCTTCGACCACCCCGTGCTCGCTTACGCTTTTGCCATGGCGTGCGTTGGGTGGGTGGGGCGGGAGCGCAAGGGCGTTCCAAGTGTCCGTCCGGCGGGATGCCCGGCCGAGGCGTCGGTCGTTTCCGGCGACGCTTGGCGAGCGATGCTGGCGTGCGTGACGTTCGGTGTGGTGAGGAGGGGGCAGGGCGCCTCAGGAGCTCGACGAAATGCCGGCCAAGGGGGGTGGGGCGACGGTGTGCTCTGCATCGCCTGGTGCTGGTTGTGTTCGATCAAATGCCAAGCTGAGAGGAGACAACGCCTGGTTCTTCGGTTGGCAGGGCAAGGTGCACCGCGCGGGGATGCTGTCATGACTCATGGGCATTTCGCTAATCTGCGCTCCCGAATTCCAATGGAGGGAAGCACTTGCGAAAGGCAGATGTATGGCATACTCATAGGCTTGCCAGTTGCCATCGGTGAGTTGGAAGACGATGCTAAGTTTGAGGGGATTCTTGACTGAAATTATGCTTGTGCAGCTGGTTCTTGTGATACACGAGGCCTGTCAGTTACCTGGTGCCATGGAGGAGGGAAAGCCTTGTTTGCGATGGAAACTGCTCAAATTGGCTGTCTGTGTTTTACATGGGATGGGCTGATGGCAACCGGAGATACTGTCGAATGGTCGATACGATCCCAAAGACCAAGAGCCACCGGAGCTGCTTCATATGTATGTACATCTGTGATATCCTTGGCTTGAGATGACGACCTCATATGGAAGGCAGCTCTTGGAACCGCGGCACCTTTCGTTCGCAGGCTGTGCCTACCCGGACATGAGTGTTCACGATCACCTTCTGCATCACACGGGCAAGTCTGTCCATCAAGAGCAGATTACAAGACAATACTCCCATCTGATACCCTGATGCAGAGTTAGATACCAGCATGCCCTATCAGAAAGCATACCAGAAGTTTCACGTTGCATTTGAGCCGTTCACTCTGCCATGTGTCCCCACGCAACCAAACCATCTTTGGCCTCAAGATTATAAAACGCCAGAGCCTTTACCTGAAGCCGACACCTCTTCACAGTATTCCCTCCAAATCTCAAAACAAGAAACCACCGAAAAACCACGCCATCGCACCGCAAGAAACCAAGAACTCCGGTCCCCGGCGGCCACTGGTGCCAAGAAGCAGCAATGTCCGAGGCTCCTTCCATGGGAGGGAGAGGCAGAGGCGGAACTCCCGCCCAAGCACCCCTGAGCGCGCCCCTGGGAGAGAGACCAGCCTCTGGAGGCTCCACGAGCTCGGCGGCCGCGACCATGGAAGAGCTGCTTGACGCCGTCGAGAAGGAGATAGCAGAGAGCTACAGGGCAATGGACCGCGCTGAAGGCTGCCAAGAGAGCTCCTCCTCCGCCCCGCCGTCGCCGTCAAGATTCTGGAAAGGAGCACGGGAGGCGGCCAAGAGGGTTCTTGGCCTCGCCAAGAGCTCCTCCTCCTCCCCCGCCTCCCCGGCCTCGAGGTCAGCAGCAAGAATCCTACATGAGGAGCAGGCGTCGTCTGATGTCGCCGGCACGTCAAGGCCAGCGCCCGAGGAGCCAACAAGAACTGGAAGTGAGGACGAAGCCAGGTCGGAGCAGCAGCCTGTGGCCCTCACGAGGTCTGAGTACGCCGCAATGATGCGGAGTGCATTGGCGAAGATCCAAGAGGGTGCCGCCGCCGGCGACGAAGGGGAGGCAGCGTTCGCCGAGATGGAGCGGGCGATGACCGGTCTCATGGACCTCACCTACAAGAAAGTGGAGCCCCCGAAGCTGCCTTACGAGTTCGCTACCAAATGGCCTCATTCTAATGTGAGTGCCATGGCCTCTGAGTTCTTGGGATTTCTGATTGAAGTTTTCAACTCTGTTTTCTGATCAAGTTCTTGTCTTTTTTAGATACCTCTCGTTGTTCTGCCTCTTGTTTTTTCTTGCTGTTACTCGGATGAAGAATTTTCTAAGAGAGTCGATTGCATTGGTTTCTGCATGTATTTTGTTTATTTTTGTGCAAGAACTGCGCGCTGTTTAGTTCTTCTTTCCCTAATAGTTGCATTCAATCAAATTCATTGAATCATCTCTACTTCTTCATCATGCGTGACAGTTGCATCAAATCAAATTTATTGAGCCATCTTGACCTCTTTACCAACACTAATCCCACAATTATGCTGTGTTCTTAGACTGATCCGTTGCACGGGAGAGTAATGGATGATCCTGTTATTTTGGCTTCTGGATATGTAAGTGATAATCTCTCACCGTTGCTTGGTTTTAGTCCAAATGAATTACTCCACTTCTGCTGGGCATTTCAATTTTGCTCTTCATAATTAATGTTCTGCCAAAAAGCCAAAAAAGTTCCAAAGCAAGCAAATTGCTCTACTCATCAATCACTAATCAACATAACGTTATTGTTGATCTGTTATAAACTTATAATACTGGATGGCGGTAATAGAGTCCTCATTCAATTTGATGTCACATACGGATTTATATATCCAATAGCCACCAGGATTAAACTTTCAAATATTGTTATTACTATCATGCAATTCTCCTATCTGGCTTGACTAGTAAAATGTAAGTTGAGGCTCAAACTACCTTTTACATGGGATCTTCTTTTTATTCACTGTGTACTCGAGTACATTTCCTCTTGAATTTCATCATCTTTCAAAACTGTAAAAGCTAACCTTCTCCAGGATTGTACTAAATTAACACGGACTTCCTGCTCTATGTAGTAGTTTGAATTGTCGTATTGCTGCTTAGGTTTGCTAGGTTATTTTTGCAAATTGTGATAGGTCTTGATCATTCCATCATATGATGATTCATAAATTGTTAATCATACACATTTCCCTTCGTTTATAGTTTTGTACTATTGTATCCTGCAATGTAATCAGTAATTCTTGATGCTATATGGCATCTTGTTTCTGAATGGTAGAAACATGGGACAAAGACTAGGGTAGAAACATGGGACAAAGACTGAGTAATTTTTCTAGTTTTTTTCATTTCCATTTATGCTGTTTATCTTGTTTTCCTTTTTTTTTAAAAAAATACTGTATCCCACCCAGAACATTAAAACTGATATGCAGATGCTTACATTCATCAAATAGTCGGTTCTACATAAGTTGTATTATATACTTATCTCTATCAGCGCGTTTTGTAGATAATTTTGGCCTTTTCCTGTTCCAAATGCTTGATTGGTTTAGTTTTTGAATGGCCACAATCAATTACTACGTTCTATTTGTGTAAAGTGCGTTTCACTCTGGTGATTATGTTCTGGAATTCTCCCACTGTTTATATTAACCCAGTAACCATATTCTGCTTGATTGATTGCAGTCCGTTGATCAATCATACCAGCAGTGGTTCTCTCCACAGAAAAACACCTGCCCGGTTACTAATCACTCCTTGCCCCACTCTCTCACTGTTCCAAACCACCTCCTCCATGACATGATTGCTGCATGGTGCCTCGACCACTCAATCCTTTCCCTATCTACCACTGCTGATAAACTCTCCATCCCCTTGGCACCGTCAGAGGAACAAATTCTGGACATCCTAGAAAAATTCTCAGGGAATTCAGCATTGCAGCAAGAGGCCTTGCACCTGATCCAGCTACTCTCTAAAACCTCCAAGGGAGTGCAACCTTGCCTTGACAAATGGCCAGACCTGATCCCAGTGCTGATAGATCTTAAGAAGAAATGGAAATCAACATGGACACGCAATCTTGAGGAAGAGAGGCTCACAGTAATCCTTAATTTGTCCATGCACAGGCCCAACAGGGAGGTCCTAGCTGGACAGAATAAACTACCAGGTGTTTTAAAGCAAGTTGTTGAGAAGGCAGATAGGCTTGGAAGTTCAACATCATCTTTGGCGAACGTAGCTTCTATAGTTGCCAGCCTGTCAGAGTTTGAGATGTTCAGGAAAAGAATGCTGGATATAGGTGGAATGAAAATGCTCCAAGATCTTCTAAAGATTGAGGATGTTGTAGTAAGGAAGGAGGCTGGCACTGCAATCCTTGCACTGTGCACAGATGATGAAGGAAAGTCATCAGCTGTAGTTTATGATGTGCCTGATACGCTGCTGGAATGCTTCATGGTCACAGATGAGTTTCTGCTTCTACTTGATTGTCTGCCAAAAGCTCCACATGTGCTGGATAAGATCTGTGATAAGGCTGTTGAATTGGTCGATATTGTCATGGCAGAACATGCAGGTGGGCTGGTGACCTCTCACGGCATTCACTCTACGATTTCCTTGATTTACATTATTGTTCAGAGGGACGTGAGTAAGATGAAGGTGGAAAACCTGGAGGATTTCAAGGAGCGGTTGTGGGAGCTGTCATCAAATAGAATACCGATGCAGACAATGTTTCAGGTGGAAAATATATTCAAGACTCTATCAGAGATGTTTCCAGCTCCTACGAGGCGAGTGCAAAACTAACAATCCAGTAGAATCTGTCTCCAGTTACATGAATAGATTGAATCTTATACTGCCCTTTTGTATCTGTTGTTCAAGTATGGGTCCCAGATAGCTTGAGATTTTCTTCCTTTCGCTTAATGTTCTGGAGAAGTTTGAATTGTTGACTGTGATGGCAATTTGATGAATCATATGAACAATTCAAAGCATACAAACAAAGAGGCAGCATAGAGAAACTTGTTTTACTGCTTGGTGAGAGATTGTAACAAAGAATTCATCTTATTAACTGACTGAATATAGTTATGAGTTATGATTCTGTGCATCACATAGATCTCGTATAAAGCAAATCTTATGGCCACTATATGTAAACATTCATTTCTTTTTTTTGTAATTAACTAGGGAATTTTTGCACCTCCTTATATTATCCCCTGTTAATGATTTAGTTTAGAAAAATGGTTGCTTACACTATTCATTTTTTGTGAGTGCTGAATGCTGATACAAGGGAAGCCCAATGGAATGCAATTTGTCCATAGGAAAAAATTCAGCATAAAAAAACAGAACTCTGTGTTTATGTGCTCTGAACTGATGGAGAGGTTGAAGACTGGATTCATTTATCCTTTGTCTGTGTTAGGAATATTGTATGTCTTGATATGAGACCCAATGGGCCATATATATAGGAGAGTACAAGAGATATAAGGAAACAAATAAGAGTCCTATTCTATCTCTAATACCTTATCCCTAATACCCTTAACACCCCCCCACAAATGCAAGGCGTATGCAATAGCATTGCATTTGAAAAAGGGTTAACACTAAAACAAAAAACATCCGACGTCCGAGTCGTGATAAAGTCGTCGTTGCGTGAAGCCTTCGAAGAAACTGTCAAATCAAGCCGAAGAGGAATAGATGGAAGCATGACGGCACAGATCGAAGCCTGAGACGGCAGCGGCGCAGTGCACAAGAAGCGCAACGGAGGCGCAGTGCAGAAGAAGCGCGGCGGCGCAATGCACAAGAAGCGCAACGGAGGCGCGGTGCAAAAGAAACGCGGCAACGCAATGCACAATAAGCGCAACGGAGGCGCGGTGCAGAAGAAGCGCGGCGGCCTCATAGAGACTTCTACAATCTGCAGCGGCTCAAGGAAAAGAGCAGCGACTGCTGCCATGCAAAAGAGAATTCCTACACTTCTATGACTGACAATAAATTTGTGGACTCGCACGGCTTAGACGAACGAAAAATCAGAGACTACGGATTTTGGATGGACGCGACGGAAGACTCACGAAAAATAACTAAAGACCGACTAAAAGAAAACAGCCGCAGAAAATCCTTAAAATTAAAACTCCCTAAAGACCCCTTCACTCTCTCTCTCTTCACCCCCCAACTCCCGCACTCCCTCTTTTCTGTCTCCCTCCCATCCCTCTCGCGGGCACGGGAAGCAACGACTAGCGGCGGCGCGAGCGCGGAGGCGCGCAGGCGGCCGAGAGACGGCATCCGGGCGACCGGAAGACGGCGGTAGAGGCGATGGAGAGCGGCGGATCGACGCAGATCAGCACGGAGAGGTCGGATCCGGCCCGGAGGCAGCCGGATCCGGACTTGGCGGCGTCGGAGGCGCCAGATCCAAGCGCCGACGAACGAGCGGCGACGAGCGGCGGCCGGATCCAACGCGAAGGCGACCGGATCCAGGCGGGGTGAGGCCAGAGGCGGCGAGACGGCGGCCACGGGAACAGCCGCGGCGGCGGGATCCGACGGGCGGAGACGGCCCCCTGGAGCCGCCACGAGCCGAAGACGACCGGATCGGCGCAGATGCCGGCGAGGCGACGGCGGAATCGGTGTCGGCGGCGACGGTGGAGTCGGCGCCAACGGCGGAGTCGGCGGCGAAGAGGCTGGATCCGGGAAGAGGCGAGCGACGGCGGCCGCGGTGGCTCGCGGATCCGGGCGGGATCTGGCCGGAGAAGGCCCGGAGAAGGTCGGATCCGCACGGATCTGGGGCAGGCGGCGGTCGGCGCGGCCGGTGCAGAGGTGGTGCAAGCGACGGTAGGCGACCATGACGATGGCCGTGGGCTTGGGCGACCGGCGGGATCCAGCGGCGACGACGGGTCAGGCGCGGCGGTGGAAGGAGCGAAAAGCGCCAGATGGGCTTGATGACGGCCGCATGCGAGACAGCCGGCGACCGGAAGAGGTGACGGCGACCGGAGACGAGGAGGCGATGACGTCGTCGAGCAGCCCAACAAGGTGGCCGCCCCCGGGAGAGATCAATCCTCCCGGGGGAAGCAGATGCGGAAGTAGCGGAAGCTAGGTGGAGGCGACGACGGGTACAGTAAACCCTAACCCTAACCTAAGCTCTGATACCATGTTAGGAATATTGTATGTCTTGATATGAGACCCAATGGGCCATATATATAGGAGAGTACAAGAGATATAAGGAAACAAATAAGAGTCCTATTCTATCTCTAATACCTTATCCCTAATACCCTTAACAGTCTGTAACTTCTGTGAACAATGATTTTTTAGCATTTCAGTAAACAACCTTGCGCCCTAACATATTGTTTGGGATGTTGCTCTTGAGCATTTATACCTGCTTGGTTGCTTGTACAAGCAACGGATGCAGCCGACTCCCATCAGGGTTTCTCCTAGGGGCTATAAATAATCGATGTTAAGCCTGCCTTGAGTTTGTGTGATAGCTTGTTTGCCCCTCCTTTTTGTGTGTTGCCTTCTTTTCCCCTGAGAGACAACTGAGTGCAAACAAGCTGCTAGCGTGTATGTCCTAACTGCTCCATCCTTGTCGAGAGGCCTACCAAACCCTAAACCCTATGCGCTCATGGAGGAAGAGGCGGACAGTGTCAACTCTGTTCTCATTAGGAAGCTAGATTCTTGTCTTTAATTAGCTTTGATGTTTTTCAGATCATGTATTTGTTACATAGGAAGAAGCTTGTATTGTAAAGAGGCTCATACGGCATATATAATATGTAAGACATATAAGTTTAAATCCAAAACAATGGGAAAAGACACTAATATTCTTAACAATCCCTCAAATACAAGGTATATGCAATAGCATTGCATTTGAAAAGTGTTAACATTAAAATATGAAAAATCTAAAATCCATATCTTGAAGATGTCGTAGCGTACGACTTTTGGAAAATTATGTTGAATACCAATCATTCGGAATTATGCAACAACCCAGAAAGCATAAAGTGCAAGGGCTAGGAAAGAAGAGGTAAGCGGAGCAAAGTCGACCGCGATAACACGAGAAGAGGATGTCGCCGGCGCCCCGGGCTTCCGCTTAGCCGCCGTCCCCGACGGTCTGCCGTCCCTGTCCGACGAAGACGACGGCGACGGGTACGCTCCGCAGGACATGGGCGCCCTACTCTCCTCCCTCGAGGCCTCCGTGCCGCACTTCAAGGACCTCCTCGATGACGCCGCCGCCTCCGGGGCACCGGCGACCTGCGTCGTCTCCGACATCGACTGCATCTTGCTCGCCACCAGGGAGATGGGCCTCCCGGCCGTAGCATTCTGCCATTCTGGACGACGAGCGCCTGCGGGCTCATGGCGTCCCTGCAATGCCGGCTGCTCATCGACAAGGGATTAGTTCCACTCAAAGGTATGACAGGATCGAACTCAAGATCCCATCGATGCATGCATCCTAAACGTAGAGGCAACGTTTTGCTATGTTGTAAGCAATGGATACCTCGACAACACATTGATCGACTGGGTGCCGGGGATGCCCAAGGACATGCGCCTAGGCGACTTCGTTAGCTTCATCCGCACGACGGACCCCGACGACGTCATGCTCGCCGCCGTCCTGCGCTACATGGAGTGCCTCCGGACCACCGCGTCCGCCGTCGTCCTTAACACGTTCGACGAGCTGGAGGGCGAGGTCGTGACGCCATGTCGGCCACCCTGTCGCCCATCTACACGGTCGGCCCGCTCGACGCGCTGGTCGCCAACCTCTCGAAGTTGGACAACGGCTGTCGCGAGTGGCTCCGGGGCAAGCGGCCTCGCTCCGTGGTGGACGTGAGCTTCGGGAGCATAGTTCTCTTGACGAGGCAACAGCTGGTGGAGACGTGCAGGAGTTCGCGTGGGGGTTGGCCAAGAGCGGCTACGACTTCCTGTGGGTGATCAGAGACTGTTGAGGCATAATTAGCTAATGTAGAGTGCATGCGTGGCCAGAGGCAGGCGTGCTTGTTCACGGCATGGCCTAAGTCTGCATGGTACTATTCACGTATACGTATCTGCATGCGCGAGAGTAGCTCGCGATGCGCCTGAGCTTGCGGGCACGTCGGTGGCGACGCCGAGAAGAACGGTGAGTCGCACACTGTGAGCGTTGTGGCGCAAAGAACGGGCGCTTGGAGCCCATGTACTGCATGTTTTCTTTCCTACAAATGCATCAACGTAAAACTAAAAAGCTGCGACTTTCCAGCAGCACCAAAACTAATTCTCTCGTGTGTGTTTGTGTCCATCTTGCTCGTCGCGTTCTGGAGGAAACTACGCGTGATCCAAGCTGAGTTCCTAGATCGGCTCTGACACGTGGTATCAGAGCGCCCAGGTTGAGGCGGTCTCCAACTGTGGATAAGCGGCGTAGCAGTTCCGCCACAATCTTGTCTTCCTAAGAAGCCGCGTTTCGACACCGGCAAGTAGCCAACTGATGGGAGCAGCGACAGCGAGTTGTGCGACGTCGAGCTGCAACGAATGGCGAAGGAGGCGAGCGCGTCGGTGGTGTACCCGATGTTGACGCGGACAAACTACAACGAATGGGCCTTGTTGATGCAAATCAACATGGAGGCGTTGGGGCTCTGGGAAGCGATAGAGCCTGGCAAGGTGGAGCGGTGCGAGGATCGTCTCGCGCTGGCCGCATTGATCCGGGGTGTACCGCCCGACATGTACTCCATCTTGGGCGCCAAGAAGAGCGCCAAGGAGGCATGGGAAGCGGTGAAAACGATGCGTCTCGGAGTCGAGCGCATCAAGGAGATCAATGCACAGAAGCTGCTCAAGGATTTCGAGAACATTGCGTTCAAGGAAGGTGAGGCTGTCGACGATTTCGTAATGCGAATTTCCAGCCTCGCCAGCAATCTTCGAGCGCTCGGTGAGTCCATCGACGACACACGTGTTGTCAAGAAAATTCTTCGCTTGGTCCCTTCGCAGTACAACCAGGTTGCAGTCTCGATTGAGATGTTTTGCGAAATCAAGAAACTCTCGATCGAAGAAGTCGCTGGGAGGCTATGCGCGGCGGAAGACCGTTTCGAGACCGGCGTCGAGTGGATCGTGGACAAAGCTGGGCGGCTCATGCTCACCGAGGAGGACTGTTTGGCGAAACACAAGAACAGGCTGTTGCCGGAATCCTCGTCAAGCAAGGAAGGAAGCAATGTGAAATCCCACTGGAGGAGCAAGGGTGGAGCACGGCCGGAGGGCCGTGACACCACCATCAAGCTGACCTCGGAGGGCACTCCTCGCCGAAAGGATAAATGCCGCAACTGTGGCATCTACAGACACTAGGCCAAGGAGTGCAAGAGGCCCAAGAAGGAGCGCCGTGAGGAGGCGCACTTGGCCAAAGCCGACGTCGAGCACCGCGCTACTGATGCTCAGGCTGCGTCACAAGTTGTCCATCTCAACGAGTAGCAAGTGAGCCTGATTGACTGCGACGACAACACATGGTACCTAGACTCCAGCGCTAGCAACCACATGATGGGCAGGTGGTCGGCGCTGGCACATCTTGACGAGACTGTGCACGACACCGTCCATTTTGGTGACGGATCACTCGTGGAAATCTACGGGCTTGGGTCGATGATTCTGGAAGGGTGTCGTCGTGAGCACAAGGTATTGACTGAGGTGTACTTTATACCTAAGTTGAGAAGCAATATTGTTAGCCTAGGGCAATTGGAGGAGGTAGGGTGCAGGATCGTGATAGAGAACGGCAAGCTCTGTGTGTTCGATCGTGAGCGCACTTTGCTTGTTAGTGCTCCGCGTACGGGCAACAGGCTATACACAGTTAAGCTGGTGGTGGCTGCACCAGTGTGCCTGCTGGCAAAGGCCAATGACGAGGCGTGGTTGTGGCACTCCCGTTACGGGCATCTCAACTTCAGGGCACTCCGCGACCTCGGGACGAAGAGCATGGTGGACGGCATCCCGATGATTAATTGAGTCGAATAGGTCTGCGACGGCTGCACTCTCGGTAAGCAACATTGGGCTCCGTTCCCACGGGCGACGTCATACCGTGCGAAGCGGGGACTGGAGTTGTTCCACGTGGATCTCTACAGCCAGATCACGCCACAACGCCTGGCGGCGAGCTTTTCTTCCTGGTCATCGTCGACGACTTCAGCCGTTTCATGTGGGTGGAGCTGCTAAGTACCAAAGATTAGGCACTCCATTACTTCAAGAAGATCAAGGCTGGCGCAGAGATTGAACATGGCGGGCGACTGAAAGGACTGAGGATGGATCGCGGAGGCGAGTTCAACTTCAACGCCTTCGTCATGTTCTGCGATGAGTCCAGCGTCAAGCACTACACCACCACAACATATACTCCGCAACAAAATGGTGTGGTGGAGCGTCGAAATCAAACGGTGGTGGAGATGGCTCGGTGCATGCTCAAGAGCAAGGGCGTTCCGGCGCATTTCTGGGGTGAGGCGGTGGTGACTGCCGTCTACGTACCGAACCGCGCGCCAACGAACAGCCTTGACGGCGTCACTCCATATGAAGCGTGGTTCGACAAGAAGCCCCGTGTTCATCACTTGCGCACTTTTGGGTGTGTAGTTCATGTGAAGAACACTGGTCCGGGCGTGAACAAGCTAATGGACATATCCAAGAAGATGGTTTTTCTCGGTTATGAGCCGGGGACAAAAGGATATCGAGTCTTTGATCCAGTGGTGAAGAAACTGCCTGTTAGTCGTGACGTGATGTTCGAAGAGGATCGGTCGTGGGATTGGAGCAGCACCGGAGATGAGCAAGATGTGGAGGAGACGTTCCATGTCGAGATCCCGGCGACTGTTGGTGATCCGACAACAGGTGACACTGAAGATCTTCAGGAGATGGAGGCAAGAGAAGTTCAGACCCCAGGCACATCACCTTCGACTGGGTTTCCAGATCCGGGATCGCCAGCTACATCTGCACCAAATCTTACATCGACAACACCAACGACGTCACCAGGCATCGAGTGGGCGACCCCGCCAATAGATGGAGCAGCAGATTCGGAGAACGCGGTTCTCAGGTACCGCACGCTATCGAACATCTACAACACCACTGACGAAATCCATGATTTCGAGTACAACGGCTTGTGTTTGCTGGCCGCAGATGAACCAAGCAGCATCGAGCAGGCGCTAGTGGAATCGTGCTGGCGGGAGGCAATGGAGGCCGAGCTGGAGTCGATCCGCGAGAACAAGATTGGACATCGTCTGAGCTTCCGAGTGATCATCGTGCCATTGGGCTAAAATGGGTGTTCAAAGTGAAAAGAGATCCAGGCGGCAACATCGTGAAGCACAAAGCTCGACTGGTCGCTAAAGGGTATGCTCAGCGCCAGGGGGTGGACTTCGACGAGGTGTTCACGCCGGTGGCGCAAATGGAGACTGTGCGGTTGCTGCTGGTGCTCGCCGCGCACGGTGGCTGGGAGGTACACCATATGGATGTTAAAACCGCTTTCTTGAATGGTGATCTCCTCGAACAGGTCTACATCCATCAGCCGCCGGGTCTCATCGATGACAAACAAGCCAGCAAGGTGTTGAAGTTGAAGAAAGCACTCTATGGACTGCGTCAGGCCCCGCGTGCTTGGAACGCGCGGCTGGACCAGGAGCTGGCCAATCTCGGCTTCAAGCGGAGCACACTCGAGCACGCCGTATACAAGAGGGGAGACAGTGCCTCTCTCCTTCTGGTGGGTGTGTACGTTGATGACTTGATCATCTGCGGGCCGAACAACGACGACATCGCCGTCTTCAAGAAACAGATGATGGAGCGTTTCAAGATGAGCGATCTTGGTCTCTTGAGTTATTACTTGGGGATCGAGGTGAAGCAGAAGAACGGGGAGATCACTCTGTGCCAAGGTGCATACACGGCAAAGATCCTCGAGCAGGCGGGACTGGCAGGATGCAACACCTGCGACACGCCCATGGAGAACCGAGTACGGCTCAGCAAGCGGGATAGTGCCACCGCTGTAGACGCAACCAAGTTCAGGAGCATCATCGGGAGTCTCCGCTACCTCGTCAACACCAGACCGGACATTGCCCACGCAGTAGGGATGGTGAGCCGGTTCATGGAAGCACCGTCGGAGCAGCACTAGGTGGCGGTGAAACGCATTCTCCGTTACCTAGCCGGTACGATCGGCTACGGCTGCCGGTACGATCGGCTACGACTGCCGGTACACAAAGGGGCGAGGTCTGCATCAAGACTTGGTGGGCTACAACGATAGTGATCATGCCGGAGACATTGATGGGCGCAAGAGTACAACAGGCGTGGTTTTCTTCCTCGGTCCGAACCTCATCACCTGGGCGTCCCAGAAGCAGAAGGTAGTGGCTCTCTCATCTTGTGAAGTGGAATACATCGCAGCTGCTACAGCCGCGTGTCAAGGAGTATGGCTGAGCAGGCTGATCGGGGAGCTTACCGGCACTAGTGTTTAGAAGTTCAAGCTACTGGTGGACAACAAGTCAGCGATTGAGCTTAGCAAGAACCCAGTTCATCATGATTGTAGCAAACACATTGACACTTGGTATCATTTCATCTGCGAGTGTAATGAAGAAGGGAGACTTGAAATCGAGCACGTTGGAACTGAAGGGCAGCTAGCAGACATTCTGACGAAGGCACTCGGTAGAGTCAAGTTCGTGGAGATGCGCCAGCAGTTAAAAGTTGTTGATGTGCACCGGGATTAGGGGGTGATATGTTGAGGCATAATCCCGTTGCTGGATTCCCCGAGTGCTTGCATGAAGCCCATACAATCCTGAGTACTTGCATGCATTCAATGATAGCATCTCATAATTACTTGTACTGTATGCAATAAATGCATGTACTAGCTTGCATGTAGTATCCATATTTCCTGAGTGCTTGCATGTGAGTCTTGAGTGCTTGTAATAGCTTTGCATTTGCTAGCGCTGGCAGTAGGCATGATTGCATGCATGCAGCCTATTACAGCACATAGTTGCATTAGCTAATGTAGAGTGCATGTGTGGCCAGAGGCGTGCTTGTTCACGGCATGGCCCAAGTTTGCACGGTACTGTTCATGTATACGTATTGGCACTGTTCATGTATACGTATTTGCATGCGCACGTCATGCGCGAGAGTAGCTCGCGATGTGCCTGAGCTTGCGGGCACGTCGGTGGCGACGCCGAGAAGAACAGTGAGTTGCACACTGTGAGCGTCGTGGCGCAAAGAACGGGCGTTTGGAGCCCATGTACTGCATGTTTGCTTTCCTACAAATGCATCAACGTAAAACTGAAAAGCTGCGACTATCCAGCAGCACCAAAACTAATTCTCTCGTGTGTGTTTGTGTCCATCTCGCTCGTCGCGTTCTGGAGGAAACTGCGCGTGATCCAAGCCGAGTTCCTAGATCGGCTCTAACAGAGACGACCAAGCGAAGGGTGCGGACGACTCTATCTCCGTGTTGCCGCTGGAGTTGGTGCAGGAGACAAAGGGAAGGTGCTACGTGACGAGCTGGTGCCCCCAGGAAGCGGTGCTCCGGCATGAGGCGATCGGCGCGTTCCTGATGCACTGTGGGTGGAACTCGATGCTTGACAGCATCTCTATCGGGGCGCCCATGCTGTGCTGGCTATTCGACGCTGATGAGCAGACAAACTGCCGGTACGCTCGCACGGAGTGGCGCATTGGCGTCGATGTCGTTGGCAAGGTTGATATGGGGGAGGTGGTGGGGTTGGTAAGGGAGGTGATGGGAGGGGAGAAAGGGAAGGAGATGAGGAGGCGGCTGTGGAATGGAAGGAGAGGGCAGCCGCGGTAGGAGAAATACATTCTGTTCTTTTAAAGATCCATTTACAACAAATATGTTTATTCTCTTTTGGCAATTTTACCAGCTCCCAAGTACCATTCATCTCAAGTGACTTCATCTCATCATGCATGGCAATCTTCCATCTATTTCAATCAACCAAAGTAATAACCTTTGAATAAGCTAAAGGTTTTGCACTACCTTTAATATCTTTTGCCACACTCAAAGCATAAGCAATAACATTAGCTTCTTCAGTTAACCTCCTAGTCTTTTGAATTGGCCTTCTCTCCCAGTCCATTGCAACTGAACGTTGTGGTGGTTGCACAATAGTAGATAGATGTACAATAATAGGAGCATATTGAACAACATCATTTTCTTTGACTGGTGCATATGCAACATTCTCCACCTTTACACTTCATTTTTGTTAACTCTCAGAAGGAATATTAATAGAAGGCAGAACATTAATAGAAGGCTTATACTATAGCAAATTCATTAAAGATAATATTTCTGCTAATAATAACCTTTTTAGTTTCAGGACACCATAACTTATATCCTTTAACACCGTATTTATAACCAAGAAAGATGCCCTTAATTGCCCTTGGCTCCAATTTACCATTTTCAACATGAGAATAAGCAGAACAACTAAATATTCTTAAGTCCAAATAATTTGTTGGTGAACCAGACCATATCTCAATTGAAGTCTTCTTACCAATGGCGATACAGAGCAACCAATTAATAAGATAATAAGCTATGGAAACGGCTTCTGCCAAAAAAAATATAAACAAGCCAGCATTAGATAGCCTGCAACAAACCTTCAAAATAATGTTCTGTCAATTTGTTTAGCTACGCCGTTTTGTTGAGGTGTATGAGGAACGGTGTAGTGTCTCACGATGCCTTCTGACTTGCTAAATGAGTTAAACTCATTAGAATAGATTTTTATCCCATTATCAGTGCGAAGCTTCTTAACTTTCTTTTTGTTCTATCTCTCTGACTTATGCTTCAAGAAATAAGGCTAAACTCTTCTAGAGTAATCATCAACAATAGTCAACATATAATGACCACCTTCCAATGATGGCTTGTGAGATAGTCACCATAAATTAGAATTTACATAATCTAGAATACTTTTTGTAGTGTGAACTGGTGTGTTGAACTTCACCCTCCTATGTTTGCCAAAGGCATAATGCTTACAGAAGTTCAGCTTGCTGATACCTTTTCCTTCAAGGAGTTCTCTTTGTTTAACTCCGCCAAACTAATTTCACTCATATTGAGAGACCATGTGGTTATGTCCCCATGGGTGTGATGAGTAATTGACATCAGTTTAGGAAAGTCGGGTTTGATTTATGTGGTTCGGACCATGTCGTTTGCATGGTGCATTCGGTTTCGTTCGGACTTGGTCAAATCTGGTCAAAGTGATTAGGATGCATATTCTGGTAATTTGACAGGTTTGGGCTTTTTCAAGCGTAAGTATGGTTCATGGATGTGATTTATGTTTACATGTATCGAGCGGTGCTATTTGATGTGTTTCTTGTTTGTGATGGCTGCCGGACGTCGAGGCGGAGTCGTGGCGAGACACGAGGTGACCGGACTAGGCGCAGGTGGGGCTGAGGTCAGAACGGACGGGATGTGTTGAAGACGGCGGAGACTCGAGGTGGTTGCGAGGCTTGGATGACAAGGAACGCGGAAGCTTCCCGGAAGGTGCAGGAGGGGCGAATTGGTGATTTCGCGAGGCTGCAAAAGCGGGAGGGGTTCCGTTCGGGATTTTGCAGGCGTAACGGGTTGGAGACCTGTTAGCCAAAGGCTATATAAGGAGGAGGTGCCTCCTTGTGGATGCATGCATTCCATGGATGGGAGAGAGTTAGGGTTTGCTTGTAGTCAAAAGAGCCTTTGAGAGGTGGTTTTGGCTTTAGGCTTTAGTAGTTGAGGGAGGCAGAGGGTTGTTGGTAGTGTTCTCTTCGTTGTCTCCTCACTGTGTGTGTTCACCTCTCCAGGAAGCATGTAGGGTTCTTGGTGTTCTTGAGTTGGGAGAGGGAGAGGATGAGTTGAGATACCATGTAATCATCACTTGTTTCAATGTCCATGCGTATCGGGACTCATATGTAATCCTCTTGTTTCTAGGAATGAAATCTCTGAAGTTTATTTCTTGTGCTCCTGTGGTTTCTTCGTTGCTTGCTCTGTGTGATTTCTTGTTTTCGTGATTTGGTGGTATTTCTTGCTGGGGCATGGCAAAATGGGTTGCTCTATGTTGGGATGATGCCTTAAGATCATTTGATCAGTTAAAATCCCAAGAGCCCATTCTTGATTCTAGATTTTGTATTTTGGTCTCCTCTATTCTTGCTTTTCCTTCTAGGGTTTTGGTGTATTTCGTGTTTCCCTTCATGAGATGGCATGAAACTTGGGATGTTGAGTTCAGAGGCTATTAAGTAGCTATCCTCAAAGTTTCATGTGCAAAGGATCAAAGATTGGAGAGGAATTTGATTTTTGGTGTTGGCTCTGTAGGTTTTCAGGTTGTTGTCTCATTTCTGAAATCCTGGAGTTTGGGTTGATTTCTCTCAGTTTCTCTTGTCTAAATGCTATTTAGTTTATGGTCTTGTGTTTGTGGTGTGAAAAGAAGGAAAGAATTTCATCAATTTTGTTGTTTTCCTCAAGTTCCAGTATTTCAGTTTTTCTTCAGTTTCGGGCTCGGGCTCTGCTGTCAATTTTCAGCTTAACCGGTCTGACCGACCCCCAGGCGGTCTGACTGGCTCACAAGTTGCGGTCTGACCGGTGTTCAAGGACCGGTCTGACTGGCCGACCAACTGCGGTCAGACCGGCCCATGGGCGGTCAGACCGGTCGGCCCCTGTAGGTGCTGATTTCAGTCGTTTTTCGATGAGCCTTGGTTCTTTCTGTTTTGATGGGTTTTCTTGGTTGCTTTGGTGTTATTTTTAGATCTCTGTCCTCTCCTCTGGATTGGTTGAAGTGCTAGTGGTTTTCTTCTTTTTTGTTGCTCCCAGTAGCTTTCAGAGAGAGATTTTTGATGGTACTTTTGAGAGGTCCTTTTTAAAGTCGACATTCACCCCCCTCTGTCGCCATTTCGATCCAACACATATGCTCCAGGTGTGTATGCCAAATATTAGAAGCATTATAATCAGATAATGAACTTGAAATAGCAACAACATTACCTAATATTGTAGTATCTCACAGGTGGAACAAATTGGCACATTTCATGTTAGCTTTCATCACAACAATAGAAGCTTTCGATACCTTTAAAACTCCACCTTCATCAAAATACTCGTATCCTTTAGCACCAATAGTACTCAGAGATGAGGTTGCTCTTCAAATCTAGAATATGCCGCACATCTAACAAGGTTATGATAGTTTCATCAACATCTTTATCTCAATTGATCCAATGCCTGCAACATTACATAGTGAGTTATCTCCCATCAACATAGAGCCATCTAGCACAACTTCATAGGTAGGGAACCAATCCCTGTTAGGGCACATATGAAAGTATTGGCTAAATAAAAAATCCACTCTTCACTGGTTTTCGCACATCCAACAAAGGCTACAAGCACTTCTCCATCAAAACTATCGTCTATAGCAACATGGCTTTAACTTCATCATCAGATTTACCATTCTACATATAAGTTCCAGCTCTCTTCTCTTTGTTCCATAGCTTTTAATATTCAGATATGTCGTGTCCCCCTTTCTTGCAATATTTGCACGACTTGTACTTGCTTCTGGACTTCAGTCTGCCTCTGTAGTTCCCGTTCAAGCTTTTACCCTTGGAGTCACCATTCACACTCTTCTCCTTTTACCTTCCACAGACAACCAAGCTTTTTGTTTGTGAACTTGAACTTTCATTAGGATTTATAAACTTCATTAAGAGTGTTATCTCGACTATATAATGTGGTATTTCTGAAAGTTAAATAGGAACTAGGCAGCAAATATAAAAGAATAAGACTTAAATCTTTGTCATCATATTTACCTCCATCGATTATAGGTCATAGATGATTTCTTTAAATACCGATAGGTGATCCAACAACTATCCTGCTTCTGGTAACTTGTGCAAGTAAAGCTTTTGCCCCAGATGCATCTTGTTGGTAACATCTTTTATAATGCAAATTTGTTCTAGCTTCAACCATAATGCAGTAGCCGGTAGTTGTATCCTCCAAGACATCACGCAGGATATTATTTGATAGGTGAAGATGAATTTGAGATGGAGCCTTACGATCTTGTCTTTGCTTCTCCTCGGCGAGCCATGTAGCAGGCATTTTGTCTTGCCCTAGCAAATCATCGTCCAAATCCATCTGCACTGGTACTGTCCACATCTTGTCTTGCTACAATGAAAGATCTTGTGTCTCGATCTAACAACTGAAGATCACACTTCAATGTTGCCATGTTGAACAAACCCTAGATTGAACGAGTAAAGAACATGGCTCTGATACCATTTGTCAGAAACAAGGCAAAAATCAAAGATGATCAAGAACGCTAGACACAAATTTAATGTGAAAAACTCTTGCAGAGAAAAACCACGGGTGCACAACCAATGATGATCACTACATATATGAGGAGAGTTCCAAAGCAGTGGATTTTACAGTGAGTCATTAACTCAATCCCGTGTGGTTATAAGGGTATATATGAGGGGGAGGGGTACAAAATGAGAGTAAAAAATGGAAACAAATCTGAAAAGACGACCTAATCCATCTTTCATCATCATCATCATGGTGTCTGGTACCACGAACCATCCTTTCATCATCATCAAATAGCATTCGGATCACATAATCAACAATAACCAATAACCATGACTGTTCTAAGAATACTTGATGTAAAACTTGTACAAAGGTAACTGGCGACTTGCTGGAGGCTGGAAGTATAATGTGCCGATTGGAAATGTTGAATTGTTGTTTAGCTCTGATGGAGTAATTCGTCGCTCTATAGCGTCAGTCAGTTCATAGGTTGATTTGTGCTTGATGTCCATAAGCCTGATCTATCTGCATTTTCTAGATAAAACCATTGTCATCTGCTCGCATTTGCAGAAGTTTTTCTGTAAAACTTCGTTGCGTTTCTTCATTGAAACAGGGACATTATGACCCAAACGCTGCTCTTATACGAAATAGCGCAGTCAAAAGGGCACACAAGAGATGTTTATTGTCTCCCTACATTCAGCGGACAGTGACAATTCCTACACGCTCAACGCAACAGCTTAGCAAATATATTTGCTATGAACAACACATTTTTTTTAAAAGGAAGCTAGGAACAACACTTATCCCGTGACAGAAAAGCAGACAGACCCTAGGCAACCTGAACATACAAACGACTCAATTAACAGTTAATGCAGTCTATTTCAGTAACTCCGCTCTGCATGTAGTAAGCCGCACAAACTGCAATCACTAGCATCACTGGGATCAATAGCCGCAGCACAAGCCACAGCGTAGACTCCTTACTACCATCGGTCGTGAAAAACCTTCTAAGCAGCGGGGCCAATGGCCGTAGGCCCTGCTTCTTGCTTGTTCCCCGAATTCTGCAGCCCTGGAAATAGCACAACAGTAAACCAACTGCAAAACGACAGCTCAGGTAGTACAGGCACATGGTGGCATAACGGTGGCGGAGGAGGGAACTTACCTCGGATTCCGTTTGTTCCAGCTTGCTCAGCTTGGAAATTATGTTGCCGTAGAATTTGGCGTCCCTTCTGTTGTACTCCTTGACCACCTCCTTCAGCCTCCTGTACTCCTTCTGCACATCCCTGAGAAACACAAGGAATATTACTTCTCCCAACATCCAGAGCAAATTTTGCACAAAAACTGTGAAGTCTTGGATGCGTCCATGTAATAAAACAAATGGTCTCTATGTTGTTACTCTATGGCATGGTTCAGAAAACCGGCGGTTACCGGCCGGTAACCACCGGTAACCGGATATACCGGACTGAACCGGTAAGAAAAATCCCGGCCGGAAATTTTCAAATGAGATTTCGAATTTGTGACTGTATAATGCAGTTGGTAGGTTGGTTTAGGCATTGTTTGTGATAGATTAGCTATTGTAGGAGGTAAAAATGGATGAATTATTGTGATATGCAGCTAGTTTGGTTATTGGCAAACATGTTGGGCCTAGTGTGCTGGAAAGAACATTGGATGCTTGCCTTTGAGAGTGTTTTGCAGCACTTTAGCAGTAAAGAAAGTGCAGCAGCAGCAGCCACAGATGAAGGGGAGAAGAGAGCAGCAACCAGGGGAGAAGAGGAGCAGCTGCAGCACGCTAGGGAGAAGAGGAGCAGCTGCAGCAACATGCTAGGAGATAAGAGGAGCAGCTGCAGCAGCAAATAGAAGAAGAGCAGCAGCAGATCAGCAGCAAATAGAAGAAGAGTAGCAGCAGATCAGCATATTCATCTGAGTTTATCCGGTTTATCCGGTTTTTCACCGGTTTTCCCGGTTTTCGGCCGGTAACCGGTCCGGTTACCGGCCACATCCCGCTCACCCCAAAATTTCCATTCGGCAAATTTTGACCGGTTTTTAATCGGGTTTTCCGGTAACCGGCCGGTAACCGGCCGGTTACCGGTACCGCCCGCCCGGCGGGATTTGATCCGGTTCCGGTTTTTCGATCCTTGCTCTATGGTACATGCCATACGGCAGAATTAGCTAGTCAGTAAGCCTCTAAGGAGGAATTCTTCAAGCTAACTTCAGTATTGCAAAGGTTTGTATTTGGTAGCACGCGCAGACTTTGATCAAACTCCATGGCACTAGGGACTACCTGTTGTCTGGATCTATTTCTAGTGCTTTCTTGATATCCAGCTCTGCCAAATCAAGATCAACAAGATGGATGTGTGCTTGTGCCCTTCTGTACAATGCCTTCACATTTGTGTTGTCAAGTTCCAGGACCTGAACACCATTATTCATACTCAGCCCAGGTAATTTCTCTTATTAGAACTACATGGTTGACAAGATGTTCAGTTTCTGTGTATAATACCTCGGTACACAGTTCCTTCGCTTCCTTGTAGTCTTTAAGTTTCAGTTTGCATGCAGCATTGTTGAGCTTGCAGCTCACCTTGAGTGCTTTGGATAGCTGCTTCTCTTCTTCACTGAAGGAGCTGTCGTACTCGATGAAGTTCAAAGCCTGGTATAGAGCAGAACATACTTCGGTGTTAGCATTAATTTAATGCAAAGCAGGTGCATAAGGTTATTTTTAGCGAGAGGCTTAAAATTGTGACCTTTCCATATCTCTTAGAAGCCCTGGCATACTTGCCCATCTTAAACCACACATTCCCTTCATCTTTCTTCTTAGCAGCTGCTTCAATCTTCTCAGTATGGTCCTTCAAGTCCCATGATTCTTTCTCCTGCACAAAATGGCAGGGAGGATTTAGATTTTCATCAACGATCAATAATTGTTAAAGACATACACTCTGACATTAAGGATCAGTTACCTTATCAAAAGACACAAGCTCCAGTTCATAATAAACAGTTGAGTTACGAGGAACCACAGCCAGATCTTGCTTTGTTTCATCAGATCCAAACGCTTGCTCGGGGGGAATAGTCACCAAGGCTACTTCTCCTTTCTTCATGCTAAGTACTGCTTTGTCAAGCCCTTCAATGACTTGCTCCTCATCAGTCTTGAACTCAAATGGCTCCTCACCATCATGGCCTTTCTTGACAAACATGGTACCATCCTCCAACTTCCCAATAAGCTTCACTGCAGAGCAAGAACATTGTCATGTGTCTAAAAAAACAGTATTATTAGTTCCATTCTGAGATCATCATGTTAAAAAAAAAAAGAAATACCCTCAACTTCAAAACCAGCCATTTGACATCCCTGAACTCTCAAAACCAGGCAAAATACCACACTCGCCCAAAACCACTATGATTTTGGATGACGTGAGCACCTACGTGTCCAAATTTCACTGACATGGCACACTAGGCTTCAGTGTTGCTGACATGGCACATCTATGTGGACATGTCTTGCTTGACTGGCACCTTAATCAACAGGAAAAAAATAAAAACAGGATTTGTTAGCCACTAAATTCATCTTCTTCGTCACCGTCCTCCCCTTGGGCTATGCCGCCAAGAGCCATGGGCAAGCCCAGATGAGGTCGCCGCCACAGTAGCTGAGAGGGAGCAATGCCGCTATGATTCTACCATGTGCATGAGATCGTACTGCACAGCCATAGCAGCCGAGCTGGGGGTCGTGCCTCTGCTAGCCTCCTCAAAAGCACCCCAAGTTGGGGTCTAATCAAACCAAATAGAGGCAAAACTAGGTCAGAAACCAGTCCAAGCCCTCAAATTCCATAAAAAAGACCCATTTGGAGCTCCATAAAATCGGATTGGATGGACAGGAGCTAAAATTGGGGAAGGACAGTATTGAGGTATAAGATTTAAGGAGACCGGTGAGCAAAAATTGGGGATTAGGTTTGTAGAAAACACTAATCTCTCCAGCCTGCGTGGTGGAGATGTTGACTCGCATGAACACCCTTGCAGCGTTGGCCATTAATCACCCAGTATTGTAATTATTTGTTTGGTTTTGTTCTTGGCTTCCCTGTTTGCTTGTGTACGAGTGCACTTGGTGCCCAGTGTCCGTGTAGACGCTATGCCATTGTCATTGGTCGCAGCAGCAGCACGCCAGCACCATCCTCATGTGGATCCGCATGTACATGGCCCACTCACGGTAGTTCATCCCATCAAAGATGACCTTTAGAATCAGGATAGCACTATGGGCAGCCATCATATTCGAAAGAAGACCTGTGGCTGGGTTGTGACAGAGGCCGGCTGCGTACGGATCCGGGTGAGGTGGCAGTGGAGAGGGCTGGATCTGGGCTTGGTGGCGACCAGGAGGCAGCTTGACGGCGGTGCGGTACAGAGGCGGGCGCAGGCGCAGGCGTGGGCATGGCCAAGCCTGGTGCGGGTGCAAAGAAGAGGATGGGAAGTGAGAGAGATCTAGAGAGAGAGGAGATAGAGAAGGGGAATGAGTCCACGTGGATGCCATGTCATCTAAATTTGGACACGTTCGTGCCACATCAACCAAAACCATGGTGGTTTCAGGCAAGGGTATTTTGCCCGGATTTGAGAGTTCGAGGATGTAAAATGCCCGGTTTTAAAATAGAGGGTTGAATTCCAGGCTCGGATAAGAGTTGCGGGGGGTAAAATAGACTTATTCATCTTATGTAGCCACATACCTCTGGCAGTTGCACAGTCGTTGGGACGCTCATAGCCTTCACCCTCCTTGAGGATCTTCTTCAAGATCTTGCCAATCTCAGTCACTGTCTTCCAGGAAACCAATTGAAGATCAATGTGCAATGTAGCATTAGGGGGCACTGCAGCTTCATCCCCAGAGACTGGTCTGCCTTGCTCACCAAAGCCATCTGTTCACCACACATGACACATAATAGAGATGATTCTACTGCCAAATTGCACCAAAGTGTTCTGAACTACATTACTTCAAACTCACATTGTGGGTTGACAGTGAGGAGGACCTTCTCATTCTTCTTCATAGTCTTGATAGCCTTGGATATGGCAGGGCAGAAATGCCCTGAATTATAATATTCCAGCGTGAGAAACTGCTCTTTCAAAGCCAGAATTATAATGCAAATGCTCAAAAATGGCAAGTACTATACCGTCTTTCACAGTGAACTCAACACCATCAGATTTTGATACAACAGTCCCATCTTCAAGCCTCACCTCATACTTAACTGCACCAAGCAATTGAATAAAACTTAACAAATTTGGTCACTGAAAAGGCATTATGGAGCAGCTGCGGAGAACATCGTACAGTACCAAAAACTTCATCACGGTCTTTGGGGTTCTCCCACTTCTCGCCTTCGGTCAGTATCTTCTTGAAGATGCCGCCATCCTTGCAAATGTCCCTGACACTTGCCCATGAGAGAAGCTCAACATCAAACTGCAGCGTGGCATTTGGAGGGATGACTGGAGGGGAGCCATCCTCACCATATGCAAGCTCTGGTGGGATGGTGAAAATAGCATTCTCGCCTTTCTTCATTGTCTTGATGCCCAAATCCCATCCCTTCATAACTTTACCTGTAATTAGAGAGTAACAGCATTGTTTCACTTAGAAAACACTGCCTTCTCAATGAAAGTCTACCATGATTTGTAATTTAAAGATAAGCACGCTAGTTGTTTGGCTTTTCAAATGATGTTTAAATTACATTATTTTAATTACACCAGAGAAAACAGATTCGGAGCACAGAATTCTCATGGAATATACATCTTTGTAGTACTAAATTAGAAAACTCAAAATACTAACCACACTTCCCTAAAAAAACCCTCACTAACCATAACTCTTTCTGTACAATTAGCAGAAGAGCCCATAGCACCAGAAATATATATTTTCTTCTACCCAATTGAAGAAAATTTACTTTTGACAGAGAAACAGGACATTGGCTTGAGGTTAAATTAAGAGAAGACAAATAATGAGCTAGTGACCTAATGAAACAATCACAACCAAAAAATGTAAATGTAATTGTTTCTTTAGAAAAAAATCCCTGCTTGTAAGAATAAGCTACCAAAAGAAATGGAAGCAACTAGACTTCAAGAGAAGTGAAGCCAAATGTGCAAAGAAAAATAATGACCATCTAATATTTTCTTTCCCAGACTATTGCAAAGATCATCTCATATTTCTTTTCAGTACCACTGTAGTGATCATCGAATGTCTGGCCTGTCTTCCATGTACTCCCTCCAGCCGTAAAAGAATGTCATTTTTGACATTGACACGGTTCTCAAAAGACAACTTTGACCACTAATTTCTATAGTAATATATTTATAAACCCAATAAAATTATAATATTATATAAGTATTTTTGAAGATAAATCTACACATATGATTTTCATGTATCCAATCTAAATACTTTAAAAAAGCTATCGATGACCAAAGTTTCAAAAATTTGGCCACACGTATCCCAAAACGACATTCTTTTTGTGACTAGAGGGAGTAACTTAGTTACAGGCTAGTTATCTGGAAATACTCCAATGATGTTGTAAAATTTTGATCAATCGTACATGAAACCACTTTTCAATAATTACTGTAGTAACAATGTAAAGCATGACTCTGCTACTACTGCTCTATGTTTAAACATTGGACAATTCACATAGGGGTGAAATACAAACTGTAGAGAGATGAAGTTGGGGCAATTGGCCACACTCTCAATGGGAGAGGGGCGCCTATATTTATAGGGCAGCTGCTGCTGCTATATATGGCAGTTTACAAATACAAGGACAGGAATAAATCTCTGATCCTAATTGATCGTACTGCCTAATATACAATATACATTCCTATTGCCTAATACCCGCCCGCAGCCGAAGCGGGAGGCTCGCGGACGCACAGGCTGGTCCTGAAATCTGTAAACAGTGGCGTTGGGAGCCCTTTCGTCATAATGTCAGCGAACTGATGAGATAAAGGAACATGAAGGACCCGAATTGCGCCAAGGGCCACCTTCTCGCGCACAAAGTGAATGTCAATCTCAATATGCTTCGTGCGCCTGTGGTGGACCGGATTGGCCGACATGTAGACGGCGCTGACGTTGTCGCAGAAGACCACCATAGCCTGGGGCAGCTGAATATGGAGCTCCTGAAGGAGTTGCCGCAGCCAACAGCACTCGGCCACAACGTGAGCCACAGCACGGTATTCTGCCTCAGCACTAGAGCGGGAGACCGTTGCTTGGCGTTTGGAGGACCAGGAGACCAGGTTGTCGCCGAGATAGACGCAGAAGCCAGAAGTGGACCGCCTGGAGTCAGGGCAGCCAGCCCAGTCAGCATCAGAGTATGCAGTCAGTGTCTTGATGGAGCCGACGCCAATGTGAAGACCGGAGGATAGCGTGCCCTTCACATAGCGCAGAATGCGCTTGATCAGCGCACGGTGGGGCTCCCTCGGGGCGTGCATGAAGAGACACACCTGTTGAACTGCATAAGCCAGATCAGGACGCGTCAGAGTCAGGTACTGAAGAGCCCCTGCTATGCTCCTGTACTCTGAGCTGTCCTTGTCTGACAGTTTGTCGCCTTCATGGGCGGAGAGCTTGGCCTGAGTGTCAACAGGGGTTGCCGTAGGATGACACTCAGCCATGCCCGCTCGCTGGAGGAGATCAACGGCGTACTGTCGCTGTGACAGGAACAGGCCGTCGGAGGTGCGGGTGACGGCGATGCCGAGGAAGTGGTGAAGAGCACCCAAGTCGGTCATGGCGAACTCAGACTGGAGTCGGGCCATGAGTCGCTGCAGAAGAGCGGGAGTCGAGGCGGTGAGGATGATGTCGTCGACGTAGAGTAGCAAGTAGGCGAGACTCGTCCCCTCGGTGAGAACAAAGAGGGACGTGTCGGAGGTGGAGGCGACGAAACCGAGCTGTCGAAGGAAGGCCGCGAACCGCTGGTACCAAGCTCGCGGGGCCTGCTTCAGTCCGTACAGGGACTTCTGCAGGAGACAGACGTGATCTGCAGCGGCGGGGTCGACGAAACCTGGTGGCTGCTGGCAATAGACCGTCTCGTCGAGGTGGCCGTGAAGAAAGGCATTCTTCACGTCCAGTTGGTGGATCGGCCAGGCGCGGGAGGCGGCAATGCTGAGAACGGTCCGAATGGTGGCCTGTTTGACCACCGGACTGAAGGTTTCGTCGTAGTCAATGCCTTCTCGTTGAGAAAAACCGCGGACCACCCAGCGGGCCTTGTGACGAGCGAGGGACCCATCGGCATGGAATTTGTGCCGGAAAATCCACTTGCCCGTCACGACGTTCGCGCCAGGAGGGCACGGAACAAGACGCCAGGTGGTGTTGTCGACGAGGGCCTGGTACTCATCCATCATCGCAGCCCGCCAGTTGGCATCGGCCAGGGCGCTGCGGTAGTTCGCCGGTAGAGGCGATGGTGAGGGCGAGGAGGTGGCAGCAAGCCCCTCGTAGCTCACACGCGGAAGGGCGCCGGTCCTGGTGCGCGTGAGCGGCGGAGATGGGGTTGCGCCCACGGACTCAGCCTGGGGCGCTGGTGCTGCAGGGGCAGCCGATGGCGCAGGCACCGGCTGGGGTCGTCGACTGTAGGTCCGTGGGAACGGAGCCACAGGAGGGCCAGGCGGGGGCACGTGACCACACCCGCCCGGGGTTGGAGAAGCCGAACCGGGGCTAGGGGACACAGGGCCGCGCCCCCCAGGCAGGAGAAGAGCCGGATCCAGCTCATCATCAGGAGGCGGCTGCACAGCGTCCAAGGTGGACGGAGCAACTGCGGTCGTCGAGGAGGGACCTCCACCTGCAGGAACAGTAGAGCAAGGCACCGAAACCGAATCGTTGTCTAGAAGGAAATCCAGGGAGCGAGGGAATGGGATGACGCTGGTGGTGGAAAAGGGAAAAACAAGCTCATCGAACACAACATGACGAGAAATAATGATGCGTTGAGTTGTCAGGTTAAGACACCGATAACCCTTATGAGAGGATGGATAACCAAGGAAAACGCATGCCGCGGAGCGAGGTGCGAGCTTATGTGGGGAGGTGGCCTGTAGGTTTGGGTAGCATAGGCACCCAAAAACGCGAAGGTGGCTGTAGGTGGGTGGCTGTCCATGGAGGCGAGTGAAGGGAACCTCATGGGCTATGGAGGAGGAAGGGCGCCTGTTGAGTAAGTAGCAGGCGGCAGCAAGAGCCTCAGCCCAGTATGCAGGCGGCATGGAAGCGTGGAGCAGCATGGTGCGAATTGAGTTGTTGAGGGTGCGGATGGTGCGTTCCGCCTTGCCATTTTGAGAAGAAGTGTATGGGCAGGAGAGACGGAGAAGTGTTCCCTGAGCAGCGAAGAAAGTGGTGGTGGCTGTGTTGACGAATTCGGTGCCATTGTCGGTTTGGAAGCATTTTACAGGGAGGTTAAATTGGGTTTGTGCAAGAGCTGTGAGTTCAACTAAGTGTTGGCGTACCTCGGATTTGCGTCGGAGAGGAAAAACCCAACAATAGTGACTGTAATCATCCAGGCAGACTAAATAGTATGAAAAACCAGATATACTAGGGATGGGAGAGGTCCAAACATCACAATGAAGTAGTTCAAACGGTGCATGAGTACAAGACTGAGAGGCACTGAAGGGTAGACGCGTATGCTTGCCTAGCTGACAGGAATGGCAGAGGGAGCGGTCTACTTTATTACAGGAAACAGCATGTGTTTTATTTAACTGGTCTAATGCAGCAGGGGCTGGATGGCCGAGACGCTGGTGCCACAGGGTTGACGAAACAGCCAGGAGAGCATGTGAGGAGGTGCCAGCGGTCGGAGGGATAGCAGGTATGGTGTAGAGGTCGCCGGGACTATTGCAGCGATGAATCACGCGTCCCGTCTGTGTATCCTTAACAGAAAAACCAAGAGCATCAAATTCAAGAGAGCAGCGATTGTCACGGGTGAATTGACGAACGGATAAAAGATTACGAACGAGGGACGGGGCGACGAGAATGTTGTTGAGGGAGAAGTTTGCTGTGGCGGTGGGTAGGATGGAGTGACCTCTAGACGTGACCGGAATGCTAGTGCCATTGCCTACTGTTATAGAGGAGGTGGAGGGGGGAAGGCGCTGGAGGAGCATACCATCGGAAGACGTCATGTGGGACGAAGCGCCGGAGTCAACAACCCACGAGGGGCTGCCCTGGACAGCCAGGTGCTGCAGGGCAGCAATGAGGCCGGCCGAGTCCCATGTCGGTGCACCAGTGTTGGTGGAGGAGACCTGGACGGGGGCGAACGCCGTGTGTGCCTGAGGAGGGGCACCGAGCACCCCCTGTTGGCGTGGGGGCTGCCATGAGTGGCTGCCAGGGGCGTCGGAACGGCTCTGGTCGCGCTCCCAGGGAGGTATGACGCGCTCGCCGGGGTTGACACGTGCGCCAGTCCAAGGATCAAAACCCCAGGGCTGGCGCTTGTTGTCGCGCCGAGTGTTGTCGCGGCGGCCGCCGTTGCCGCGCTGCGGCTGCTGCTGCTGGCTGCTGCTGGCTGCTGCTGGCGCGACTGCTGCTGTACTCCGGCCGGTGGGACGCCAGCAGGGGCGCCGTTGAAGGCAGCGAAAAGGGTTGAAGCGGCGCGGACCTTGTCCTCGTTCTGGAGACGCAGCTCCTTGAGGAGTTGGTTCCTGGCGACAGCAAATGTGAGAGGTTCCTGGGCGGCGATGTTGTCGGCGACGGATTGGTACTTCTCGTTGAGGCCGCGGAGCAGGTTGAGGACGAGGTTGGGCTCGGTGATGGTCTGCCCGACGTCGCGAAGATTGTCGGCAGCCTCCTTCATGCGCACGCAGTACTCGTCGATGGAGGAGGCGCCCTGGGTCATCGAGTGGAACTCGTGACTCAGGAAGACGGCGCGGGGCGCCTTGTTAGCTTGGTACAGGTCGGCGATGGCCGTCCAGAGCTGGCCGGCGGTTTGCTGGGCGCCGGTCATAGCGAGGTTGAGGATGGAGTCGGAGACGGTGCCGAAGATCCAGTTGCGGATGCAAAAGTCAGCCTGCACCCATGCATCATCAGTGGGCGCAGGGGAGATGACAGCAAGGTGCGAGAGCAGCCCAAATTTGCCACACATGGCGTGGAAGGCTGTGGACCACTTGGTGTAATTGGAGGGTCGCAGCTCGAGGGTCATGGGGATGTGGGTCTTCACGTTTACCAGAGCATAGGGGCAAACGGCTGAGTTGATGGCGTCAGCCATGGCTGGAGAGGTGGCGGCGGTGGTGGAGGATTCTGTAGACATGTTGGCTTGGCTGATGGGCGGCGCAGCAAGGTTGGGGCGGCGCTCAGGAGAGAGCGGCGCAGGTTTGGGAAGGAGAGGGAGGGCCAAGATCAGATTGCTCTGATACCATGTAGAGAGATGAAGTTGGGGCAATTGGCCACACTCTCAATGGGAGAGGGGCGCCTATATTTATAGGGCAGCTGCTGCTGCTATATATGGCAGTTTACAAATACAAGGACAGGAATAAATCTCTGATCCTAATTGATCGTACTGCCTAATATACAATATACATTCCTATTGCCTAATACAAACGTGTTCATGCGATTACAAATCCAATGATCCTGGTGATCCAACAGTCAAGATCAAGTGCCGAAAACCTATCTGGTAAGATTACGAAACTGGTAAATCAAATCTGGATCAATCCTTGCTTGAGCAGAGCATATACACACTCGACTGCAGATAACCCGACCCTAATTGTGAAACGAGAGAGAAATTATACACTATCACTAATGACTCCCATTCATGGGCAGACCCAGCTCAATTCATGGGTATTCAACTGAATACCCAAAATTTTTGGCAAAAAAAATCACATACAAGATATAATGCATATGTACACCAGTAGTTAGGCTAAATTCGTCCTGTTCATACCTAGTTAACCCAAATTGACGCCAGATCCTTTTGGACCATTTCCCCCTCCTATCAACACTGGTCTAGACCCACTGTCATCCTGTTCATACCTAGCTGTGAGACCGTGTCTCACTCAGTCTCTCCTCTCTTCATCTGGTGTTTGATCATCTCTCTATCTCTTGGCACTCGGTTAGCGCCTAGTGGCGGTAGGTGCCCATGCCCCTGGTTCTGGTCTTCTAGAGGCTGCATAGGCGGCAGGAGCATTGGAGGCTAGAGCAGCCACCAGCTGAGTTGGGCTGGAGGCTACGCAGGAGGCCGGAGCGGCCGCTGGCCAAGCGAGCACTGCCGCACTGCGGGCCTGCAGCCCTGGGGCAAGTTCGTCCTCTCCAACTCGATGACCCTCATGCTGTAGAATCTAGATGCGTAGACGGTATATCTGCTCTGCTTGTGTGCCCCCTAGAGTTTGTGTTTTGTTGTTTTGACCTAGGTAGATAGATCCACCGATGACTGGATGGTTGTGGTGGATTTGGCATATGTTTCTTCTTTGTTTCACTTTCGGTGCTTAGATCTTGTTTAGATGTAGTGAATTACTAGATTTGGCTTAGTTATCTTTAAATTACTGCTTATGCTTTATGAATTGAAATCTATGTTCTCCATATCTTTTAAGTCTGAGTAGCCTATATCTATATGCCAAATATTTCAGAGGTGTTAGCTACTGAGCTTCATGTCATACCTTCATCTGAGCACTTTGCTATGAATCTGTGAAATAAGATACTTAGCAGCAGACGAATCATTCCTTATGAATTGAAATATATATTCTCTACCTCTTACCTGTGATTCTATGAACAAATATCAAGTATTTCACAAGTGTGAACAAATGGCTTCAAGTCGACGGGCAATGGGAACTAAGTGGAATTGCATATTAGTGGAACTAGTTGTAATCTTTCAATCGGTTCTATGGCATGAAGAAGCATCGAGTTAATTTGTAATTTTTTAATTATTTTTTAATTTCTTTATATTATTTGAGACGTTGTCTCTAGAATGAACAATTGTACTTTAATTTTCGCTATTATGAACCTTTATGTTTTGTATTGAATAATATTTTTATAACTTCAAATACCCATCTAAAACTCCTAGGTCCGCCCCTGCTCCCATTCATCATTGTAAGGCAAGAATACCAAGTTTTCTGCCAGTCTGCCTGCTAGTTGTAACCTACAATTAGTAAAGTACTAAATTTTTAGTGCTCAAAGAAACAAGGCACCAAATTTCCCGACCTTACCAGGTATCAGACAATCAAACCCCACGACTTGCTACTAGTAGTTGAAAGAAGGGTTTAATTTGGTCCTAGTTCGGATGAAGAAAAGGAGATCGCTAGAGTCTGTTGTTACCTTGCCCCAGGGTGAACTTGAATGTGGTGTCGCGATCCCGGCTGGAGTCAAACTTGGTGCCATCCATCAGCGTCCCCGTGTAGTGCACTGCGCCGCCCAATCCGTCCCAAGCACAGGTCAACAACCCAATCCAATCCAATTCGCCGTTTGTTATCGGCACCAAAAAGTGAAAACCCCAAAATCACGCCGGAAAGGCGAACCGCACGCACCTTCGACCTCGTCGCCGGCGTCGGGGCTTTCCGACCCCTCACCCTCCTTCACCAGCTTCTTCCGCAGCCCCTCCTTCCCGATCTCCTTCTCCTCCCCCACCTTCATCGCCGCGGTGTAGTTCCCCTCGTCGTCCTCCCCGGCACCAGCGCGGGCGTAGAGGTCATTCATGGCCTCATAGTCCCCGTCGCCGAAGCCCCCCATCGCGCCCTCGCCGCCGGCCGCCGGGAAGTCGAAGTCGTCGTCCATTTTTCTGCGAGTTGGGGAATGGAAGCTTCTAGAAGGGGATGCGTGCGATGCGCGGTTTCGGGGGGTCGCGATGCGTGTGCCTCTTGCGATTTCCGAGACGGGTGCGCCCACGCACTTTTATATATATATCGCCGCGTGCCAAAGCATGTGTTTTGGAGCGGGGGTGTTCTAGAGAGTTCTTGATTGGGAGCGGCGTTAGCCTGTTGCCTGAGGATGACAGGCGGGGCCGGGGTTTGGTTGGCCGCGGCGTCACTGACACAGATCGAGACTCGAGAGCGAGGTCGGGCAGCCGGTGACGTGACGCTGGGATGGGAGGGGAGCTGGTCGGCTGGGTGGGGCTTCTGAGAGGGGCAGGACGGACGGATGCTTCCAGAGAGGGAGTGTTTAACAGCTTTACAGGTCTTCGGGAGGAACGGCTAGCCGTCGTGGAACTCTCCAGAATGGGGTTGTCAACTTCCGCGTGGTGTCTTTTCGAACGCGCGTCATTATATAATGTTAGAGGTATAGCAAACAAATACCAGAAGAAATCATGTCCGTGTGTCTGGCCAGAGATAAATCAAAAAATCGAGTTAAGTTCTCGTCATACCGAGTCTTTTAAATGGTGTTGATTTGGTATTATTTTATATATAGTTTGAAAGTATTTTTAGAAGTGATCTAACAAATTGAGTCGAGCCGAGCTAGAGAAAAACTAAATTCATTTAAAATTAATTTATTTTAATGTTTAATCAATTAACGAGTATAATTAAAAAATTTTGAACGAAGCTAATGAGCCCAACTAATAAGCTTTTTTCACCCCTACTCAGAACAAAAGCTTCAAGGCACGTGAGATGTTGCTGTTCTTAAGACTTATTAGCCTCATAGGCGCGGCGACACGCCGCGCCAGCCACCGTGCGTACCGAAGTAAAAGAGGCGATAATTCGTGAGGAGTTTTTTTAAAAAAATCGAGGGCACGTACGTAATTTCGAGAAAGCTAAAGGGGTTTTTCGGAAAAAATCGAGGACTTGTAAGGAGCTGTACGTAAGTAAATAAGGGCCTATACGTAATTTCGGGAACCTGCGGGGCGCTATCCAAAAAATTTTTTGGGGAAAAAACTTGCAGGGACCTTTTCGCGAGAAAAAGGACCTATACGTAATTTTCGCAAAACCGGAGGAAAGTGCCTCCCCTGGCCGTACGGGAAAACCCCCGCCACGCGCCGGCCGGACGCGCGGGCGGGGGTGACGTGGCCGCGCGGGGGAGCCGGAACCCCCCCGGGAGTAATGCTGGTATCGAAAGGTGTGTATCGGGTTACCACCAAATATCCTACTAAGATACTGGGAAGCCTCATTGCCTGTATGTGGACATGTGAAGACGATCGTGGATGCAATTATAAAACGAACGGCAAAAAAAAAAGAAAATCAAGAGAACGAATAATGTGAAAAATCCGTGTGGAAAACGCTATGGACGCACCAAGCACGATGAATTTCGACGCATCTAAACTGTACAACTACATATGTACATATGTAGGCTAGGAAACAAAAGTCATTAACGGAGAAGAAAGCCGAATTAGAGTCAAATACGTCTGCCATTGCCACATCTAACACAGCTTGGTATATGCACCGCTTAGCACTACGTCTGGCATGGACACGATGACGAATTTGGATCGCACTTTAACAATCTCTACCTTAAGATAAATTCGCTCCTGTAGCCGAAATACGAAAAATCTCTTCGAAATAAGTCTTTGTCATCATACTAATGCATTGAAAGTTCATTAGACTAATCTTCAACAAAAAAGACTGAAACAGTCTTATTTAAACGCCTCTTGCGAAGCAAAATTGAGCAAACCACCGATGGGTCCAAACACCCTACTATCAACAAACATACAAAGAAAATCTAGGTCTTCAGCAATTCAAAAACCCCAGCAAAAGTCTGAGTCTATGCAACTAATCTTATAAAACAAATTCCTATAGTGTTGGATAGATAGCAAAGAACTCATTGAATCTGACGTGCTCCACTCGGAACACAAACTTGGCAAACAACGCTCATTGAAAAAGCAATTTGCATGTATGGCCATCATGTACACCAAACTGGCATCTTCAAAGGTAAGTGAATACCATCATATGGTTGAAACTACTCCTATAACATCGTCCGGATAAAAAAAACTCTTGTGTCATCAATGGAGTATAAATTGCAGTAGACCCCTCATATCGGGCTATTGCAACTAAACAAATATTGTAGTATCTATACAAAAACAAAACTTCTTTTTACACTTAAATCCTTTATCTTAAATTGAAATTAGAGTAAAATCTTCACTTTTAAATAGCAAAATTCCGGAGAGCATTATGCTAGCTGCCATCAAGATACCATCAAAGTCCTAAGAATTAATATTGCTTAACCTTCGTAATGGTCGTGCAAGCGATCTAAATTGTAACATATCCAAACAGTAATTAAAACACCAAATTCACTTGTGTTCACAACTAGCCTTTTTTCAAAGTCTCCTTGATTAAGCATAGCCCAAATTAACTCATTATGTTGAAAGTCTATAACTTTGCCTTAGACTCTATATATGTAGATCTTGCCGTAGTAACCCGTTGAAGATGATAGATCGTAGAAGAAATCACCAATGATTAATGTTGCATACATACTGCCAATAATAGTCACAACGGCTTAAATTATAATGAACTCCATCTCCAACAAAAACATGCAGAGCAGACGAAACAACTTTTTGATGGAAGATGACAATCACTGAGGTAGAAGGTAGTCAATGAAGATGGCGCAGTACGACACAAAGGTATGGTGCTGGGCAGCACGAGCAATGGTGCCAGTGAACTTGGTGCTAAAACAGTTACCGTGGTAGAGCATGTGTCGATGCTAAATATGGAAGCTGAGTCGTGTAATGGAGTCGAGACGAGGCGAATCGCCCACTAGAAGTCGAATTTTGGTGCAATGTTATGTGCGCGAGGCAAGCGTTATGGAATATCCTGGTACTTGTTTGTGCGCTGTAGTGATTTCCATCGAAATCACAAAATTGAAAAAAAAAAACACGACACAGACATACCAGTCTTTGTTATCCTCGGTTCATGTGGCTTGCTGATTTCTCGGGCTCAGTGCAGCTAGAAGACGTGACGTGGCCTCCTCTTCGGGCCATTTTTTCTCTTCGGACTTGAACACGCATGTAGGTCTCGACAAAATAAGGGGCTTGTTTGGTTGCTAACTACACTTTGTCAACAAAAATTATCACATTTGTCTAAGTTGAGGTGCTCAAATTCTTTGCCACACCTTAGCAAGCCTAAGGGAATCTTGCCACACTTTTTTGAGTCATTGACGCGTGGGACCTAGTTTGCTGGAAGGGAATCTTGCCACAACTGTGGCTGCAACCAAACAGCTCCTAAAGTTGGTCAAACTTGCCTAACCTTAGGCGTGGTAAACTGTGACTGGCAACCAAACACCCCCTAAGTGTAGCCTCCAATCCGGAAACGCCGATTGTTTTTTCCTCGAACAATCTCTACTGGGATATTATATCACTTATTATAAAATATATAGCATAAATATAAGATTACAAGGATGAGAGATACGAATTTAACTTAAAAATTCCCTATAGAAAAATCCACGAACATATAAAGATGAAAATTACTATATAAAAAGATATTACAAACACGATAAACTTGGAATATCTAAACCATATGACTATAGGGTATACACATAGACTAAGAAATAAGAGTTTTTAAGGGAGAAGGAAACTGAATCAGAGTTGAATACATCTGCCGTTGCTACGTCTGATACGGTTTAGCGCATGCACCGCTCAATACCATATCTAATACATAGTATCTAATACGGGTATAACAACAAATTCAAATCATACTTTAACGACCTCTTTAGACTTTGAAGGACCGTCGACACCTAAGATGTGAAACCGGGTGTAGTAGCACCACACCCACCCTGTGATCCAAGTGAAAAACTATCGTTTACTTGGATTCAGGTCGTGATTCTGTGCAGTGTAGATGGATCAATCCCGGTGCTATTTGTACCACACATCAAAAGGTGTCACGAAATGACGCGTGCTATCCGAAACAGCGCATTGTTTCGTTCTTGCACAACTGCTGCCTTGAAACGGTGTCTAAGCACCCATTAAGAGCATGTACAATGCAAGATATTTATATATGAATGCTTAAAGAGAGAGAATATAGCCACATCATCAAGCACCTATGCAAAAGTGACTTCCTCCAATGCAAGCATCTCTTCCGTTGGTGCTTAGATGCTATATTATCTATTAGGGAAAATTTGTTCAGTAGCACTGAAAGCTCAGCTCTTTCGGAAAATACCACTAAAAAAACGGAGTTTCGAAAATTACCACCAAAAAATTCATTTTTCTTCGGAATCTAGCATTCTGGACAAAAATACCCCTCTCCCTCCCCTTCTCTCCTCCTGCTCGCCCCGTCCGCCTCCCTCTTTCACCCACCGCCCGCCGCTCGCCTCCTTTCCCCGCTCCCCCGCGTCCGGCCGCCGCTCGCCTCCCCGCCTCCTCCTCCGCTCGCCTCCCCGCCTCCTCCTCCGCCCGCCGCCGGCCTCCCCGCCTCCCCCTCCGCCCGCCGCTCGCCTCCCCGCCGCCTCCTCCGCCCGCCGCTCGCCTCCCCGCGTCCGGCCGAAAACCGCCGCCGGCGAGCGGCGGGCGGAGGAGGAGGAGGCGGGGAGGCGAGCGGCGGGCGGAGGAGGAGGAGGCGGGGAGGCGAGCGGCGGGCGGAGGAGGAGGCGGGGAGGCGAGCGGCGGCCGGACACGGGGGAGCGGGGAAAGGAGGAGGAGGAGGCGAGCGGCAGGCGGAGGAGGAGGCGGGGAGGCGAACGGCGGGCGGAGGAGGAGGCGGGGAGGCCGGCGGCGGGCAGAGGAGGAGGCGGGGAGGCGAGCGGCGGGCGGAGGAGGAGGCCGGCGGCGGGCGGAGGAGGAGGCGGGGAGGCCGGCGGCGGGCGGAGGAGGAGGCGGGGAGGCGAGCGGCGGCCGGACGCGGGGGAGCGGGGAAAGGAGGAGGAGGAGGCGAGCGGCGGGCGGAGGAGGAGGCGGGGAGGCCGGCGGCGGGCGGAGGAGGAGGCGGGGAGGCGAGCGGAGGAGGAGGCGGGGAGGCGAACGGCGGGCGGAGGAGGAGGCGGGGAGGCCGGCGGCGGGCAGAGGAGGAGGCGGGGAGGCGGGCGGCGGGCGGAGGAGGAGGAGGCGGGGAGGCGAGCGGCGGCCGGACGGGGGGGAGCGGGGAAAGGAGGCGAGCGGCGGGCGGTGGGGGAAAGAGGGAGGCGGACGGGGCGCGCAGGAGGAGAGAAGGGGAGGGAGAGGGGTATTTTTGTCCAGAATGCTAGATTCCGAAGAAAAATGAATTTTTCGGTGGTAATTTTCGGAACTCCGTTTTTTAGTGGTATTTTCCGAAAGAGCTGAGTTTTCAGTGTTACTGAACAAATTTTCCCTATCTATTAATAGACATAGTTATACACATAAGCACCGATGCTTATTTAAGCATTGATGTTTCAAAATAAACACCTTATCTACCTATGTGGCAAGAAAAATCAGTTTTTCATTGCTAAGTATCTCTTTAAACGTCTGCATTGTACATGCTTTTAATGGATCAAATCATTGTTCGTATGTGAAAAAGCAAAACAGCAACCGCCACCCATCATACGGGAATAACTCCCTTTGTGCAGGACCATTAATCACGTGAGAAGGTGCATGATTTTATCATAATAAATTATTATTACTACAAAGAAATAGAAATTTAGATTTTATAAATTTATGGTTTTGTTTTGGCCGAATTTTATGATTTTGGTAAATTGAGTCATAGATTAATTTGGTTTGACCTAGGTCAGTGCATATGTATTGCATGATGCATATTACAGTTAACACGAGCCAAGTTGTCGAAAATAATTTCTTAGTCTTTGGATATGTAGGGCTACTTAGAGTCAACCATAGTTAATGGCGAGAATCGGGGCTACACTCATAAAGTAGTCGAGGCCTAGAATGATCAAGGATGCTATGTGAGATGTCTGAGTTCAAGTATAGCGCAAGAAAGACGAGAGATCTTGAATAGAAGTTCAAGCAATGGGTTGCACTATGTGGCTTGATCAGAACAAATGAAGCGTGGTATAGTGGAATCAGGATGAGAGACACTTGCCCATGGGTGGTAAGTTAGTGGTGCATATACACATAGCAAGCATGACGATTGTTTACAATGGCAGATGAAGAACATGTCAAAAAAGAGTATTTTGGTAAGTTAAACCAAAATAACGCAAACTACCTTGGATGAAAACCACATTGCTTGTGCGGCACCTGGGAAAGCGGTTTAAGTCAAAGATAAGCTAAGACGATCAAGTTGGATCAAAGGCTAAGTACTTGGCAGATTCAGACTTATGTGTTTTGAAAAGCATGCATAAGTTTAATGTGTGAGTAAAATATGTGTTGTGTATGGTTAACAGGTTTTTCCCATGTGCTAAGTGGATAATATCTATTAGGGTTAGACAGGTACTGGTTGCCTATCAATATAATGGGTTAGAATGGAGACTTGTTGTTAACCATCCAACCATCTAATCATTGGAATTGAAGCCAAGTGTTCTAGAGTTAGAGTTTGAGATGTGTGAGTGCTGTGGTGTGATCTCTTATCCTCCGAGTGGAGTAGCTATAAAACCTTCATCCTCAAGTAGAAATATGTCAACTTTTTTCATATCTCATGGATCTTTCTTGTTTTGGTTGATTTGTTCTTGATTTTATTGGTTTTGATCTCTTCCCTTCCCTTCTTGATCTTGCTCCATGCTAAGAATGTGTCGGTGTTTTAATACCAATCTTACGTATAATTTGTTTGAATTCGGGGAAAGCTCTTGAAGACTTAGAGTATGATCATGCAAAGTAGACACCGAAATTTTTATACGGGTTCTGGCCTTCTCTTAGGAGAATAACAACCCTACGTCCTGTGTGGCTATTGCTCAGAGAAATTGATTACAACTAAGAGTATTGCAAAATGCCTAGTACTATTTCTTTATCTGATGTCCTTTTATCTCTCTCTCTCTAGCGTTAATATTTATATAGTTAACGAGGCGACGACCGTTGTCCTGCACCAAAAGACGTCTCAATGCTTTGAGAGATAACCGTCTGGCGGAAGTTATTATCAAAGAGATGTGGTGGCCCATTCGTCATGCGACGGTTGTTGTCAAAGAGAAATCATGTGCAGTTATTACGATCAAGCATACGTTCTAACTACCTTATCAGACAGACCACGATATAGTAAATCATCGTAAACAAGCTAGTTGGAGATGGATTGGTCGTAGGAGAAATCAAGACTTATATAGTCGTAGTAGGGGTTACAACTATGTGGTCATAAAAAGACTTACGACTAAGATGTGGTCATAGAAAAACTTACAACTATCCTATAAAATCTCTCCCTTATCAAGGGGTATACTAGGAGAATATAATAACATAATAATTTAGATGATATTATATACTCGTCATCTAGCCCCCCAGGTTCAAGTGAAATAACTTACTTGAGAAAGTGAAGTCGTAGACAGGAGATGGTTGAAAGTAAAGCCTTATCGATTCTCATCGACACGAAGCAAGCTTAGTCAATAAGGTAATTTTGCTTGAGTTGTGAAGACAAACGACTTCAAACAGAAGAATTCTAATCGATTTCTACCATCCTGTCTGTCGAAGAAAGAGAAGAACGCCTAAAGGTAATCGAAAAATCGATCTCATCTTTGTGACTACATAGTCGTAAAAAATGACCAAATAGTTATTCTTCTTCCTTACAGAAGGTAGGTGTAAACAACTATTAGGATGACTAAGGGGTCGAATTGATGGTCGTCGGATGAGAGGTGGACAAAATTAAGGCTCCTCCAGCCAAGAGATGTCAACTGACCAAAGCAGTCGATAAGGACAAGGAGAGAACAAGTGCTGTCGTTCCTCTTGCCATCCTTCCCCTGCTACTCCGAGCGCCCCTATCGAGTAGTTCCTCACGGACGTGGCTACCACAGAGGAGATAGGAGCCACTGTGTTCGAGCAACCAACTCCTAAGATCAAGGTACCCTTCTACTACGATACTGAAACTCACTCAGTAGGCACTTCTTGAGGCTTTATCAAGCAACTCAAAAAGGAAAATTGAAAAAGTTTTGTATCTTTTGTGAAGGAGATTGCTGCAGCAACAACACTCATGATCGAAAAGGAGACATCCCTTTAGATGGTCGAATTTGGTATCGACCACCAGGAGGGGCAAGAGAGAGAGAGAGAGAGTGAAATAGCAGTAACTCTTGCTCAAGACCTTCGACCAGACATGGTCGAAGGTGCACAAGACTCATGACCAAACACGGTCGAAGAAGCTCTCATTCCTCTGCGACCAGAAGTGGTCGAAGAGAGGAAATTGAAGAAACTAATCTCTGGAAAAGTTTCTTATAAATTCACACTCAAGGCTACGACATCAAGGTATGAAAATACAAGTATAAATATTGCATTTTACCTCTTGGTCCTCTTGAATGCTGACTTATTTTTATACAATTTCAGCTTGATTTCTCCACTCCTCAAGGATGCTTCTATCGAGAAGCTCCCTGCGGCTATGCCCACAGTCAAAGAAGTGGTGGAGATGGTGGTTAGGGATGGCAATCGGGCATGGTAGGTACAGGTAGTACTCGCCCATACCCGTACCCGCGACCCCGATTTACGCCCACGGGCATACCCGCGAAGGACGAAGGGTGAAGAACCTCGCCCATACCCGTTGACCGCAGGTACCCGTCGCCCGTGGGCATACCCGTTTACCCGCGAACTGAGGGTCACCATCTAAAAGTTGAACTAACGATAGGTACATATAAGTAATAGCTGTTGCTAGGAAATATAATAGCTATCAAAAAAGTTTATAACAATCAATAGTATTTAGAGGTATGCAAAAGTTTATAACAATCAATAGCAATTAGAGATATTGCTATGGCTGCGCCACCTGCCAATCTATGGGCCTGTTCTTTTGGACCGAAACTAGCAGCTTTTGGCTTTTGATATAGTACCTAACTTGTAAACGGGATTCTCAAGACGGGGTCTACAAATTAATTGTAGTACATGTTAAAAGCCCAACATCTGTATCAACCAAAATCGCAAGCGAGTATCTCTCTCTCTCCATAATTTCTGTCGCAAACATCTAAAATTCAAAAATTTCAGCCAAAAGCTATAAGTCGCAGCCGTGCCAAACAGGCCCTATATCGTGGGTAAACGGGCAGGGTGGGTATGGGTGGAGCTTACCCATACCTGTGCCCGTTTACCCGACGGGTAGAGTGTTCCCCCCATTACCATACCCGTGGGTAAAGAAAATATCCTATACATAGCTCCATTAGGGTATTTACCCACGGGTATATGGGTAAACGGGCACAATTGCCATCCCAAATGGTGGTTGAGAAAATGACCACTGTGGTAAAAGAGGCTACAGCCATGGCTACGAAGACTACAACCATAGAAATGGTCGTAGCAAAAGAAGTTCAAACGATGAAAGAGATGGTAGAAATACCTAGTCAAGAGGTTGGAAACCCTTTTGACCGCCACACCGAGGAGGAAGACATCGGGGATGCTCCCCCTCGTTCTTGAGAAGGTACAGCTAGAGAAGAAGAAGATTAACTTAACTTCTTCTCTGCATTTTAACCCTCCGTTTGTAGAGGAATCTTCTTCTGATCGACTATGGAGCCAAGTTCCATATCCCAGAGACATTCCTGACAAGGGTAATATCTTTTACAATGAATGCCTTGAGAACATGTGGTGGAACAAGGTCAATCAACTCAAACAGCTTAAAGGTTCCTGATTGGTACTCGCTACATTTACTCGTAGGAGCATGAATGTAAATATCGAGTACTTAAACATCCGTACTTGGTTTTTCTTGCTTCTCACTATCCTTCTTTGTTTAGAGAATGATAGAAGACATAGAAACTGTGGCTGAGTACCACAGACAGCTCATACTTCTATGACAAGAAAACATCGAGCTTTCTAAGAAGGCAGCGGCATTGCAAGTTATTGTTCTATGTAGTCGAACTTTGTCTCGACCACTTTGTCCAGCTTTTCATGTCTGCTATTAACCCTTGTAAGTCCAAGCTCGACACAAAGTTCTTAGCTGCTGCACTTGACAACAAGAAGGCTAATTTGTAAAGGCTAAAGATGGATAACGCTGACTTATCAATAAACCTTGTGAAGGCCAATTCTGTAGTCAAGGCTTTGCAGGAGAAAATAAGCAATAAGTTCTGAACTTAAGACTATTCATTTATATATCTTTCTCGCTTCCCTTTAACTCTTTTCTTTTGATAGAACAAGAGATTGAAATGAATAAACTTCGCACTGAGGTCGAAGAGAAAGCCAAAGTGATCAAAGAATTTACTCATATTAGTGAAGAAAAGGATAAGAGAATAAGGTTGCTCGATACTCAACTATCAGGTAAGAACAACTTTACCTTCGACTAGTTCTTCTAACCAGTTTATCTATAAGTATTGCCTTGACCATTTTTGACCTACTTGCGGAAGTTGCGGTCGAAATAAGGTGTTACAGAAGCTGTGGTCGAAATAAGGTGTCTCACTAAAGTCTCGACTCGTAGTCATGAGGAAACCAAGTTGATGAAGACAATCCTTCAAGACAATAGCACACTTCTCAACGATTTACTCGGAAGGTTTAGTACGGAGAGAATAAGTCCTTCCGAGGACACCATAACCGCTCATGCGAGTATGATCGGATAACAAGTCAAAGATTTAGAGAAGCATTTATCCACCTTGAAGATCGATCAGGCATAGTCGATTTGGGATGCGGTCAAATGTGCGGTAAGCTGTGCCTTGGCAAAAATCATGGCATGTGACCAGAACCTCAATTTACACCCAATTGACCATAACTTTAGCTGCTCTGTGGTAGAGGCAGCTCACCTGATCGAAGAAATAGAGCCAACTGGTCGAAAGATTGCAGAAGAAATGTAACTTGGTTCTCCTTCTTCTTCAGAGTATTTTATAAATATGAACTTCGTAAGGACTTACCTTTGGGCAATGAAAGAATTTCTTTTTGTTCCTGTAATTCATCTTATTGAGCAATTAGTACTCATAAGATAGAAAAGGAAATGAAAGAGAATAGACTTATGATTAGGAAATAAAGTTATACTGATAACTCTATTCTAGCCCCTGACTATTTATTTAGTTTATGTGAATAAACAATGCAAATAATACAGAGTCGAGTATGTAGAGAGTAGAGTAGTTCATCCAGTCATCATTGTTGTTTGATTGTTATGTTCTGGCAGCAAAAGTTAGGAATGAGTTGATGCTAGGAAGCTCCTTCTAGTGGGTAAGACCACGTGCAGAGAGGAGAGACTTCGACTAGGTGATGTTATCTTTCTTCGACTAGGTTAATCAAATCGAAGACATAAATGAGAAGAGGATAAACACTTAGAGTTTCTTCGCATATACCTGTTCAACATTTTCGTAGACAACTCAATTATTTTATGCTGATAGCATATAACTTTGCTATCAAGTCTTATGGAGTACGAGTTTTGTACTCACCATTACTTGTTGACCATATTTAGAGGATGCAGGAGAAGATCCATCTTGTGGTTACTATTATGCATCAAGTTTTGGCGATGAGGATGCATATTTCTAGGATCTTGCACTAGTTAGTTGCCTGTGGAAGGGTTGAGGCATACTTCCTGGTTTTGATGCATCTTTTATGTCTGCTTCCGCTGAACTATTTTATTGTATGCTCTATTTGGTCAGTCAGCCCATGTGTTATAAAATTCACAGTGTAGGTTTTTGTTCATTTGCTACCTATATACACTACTTTTTTAAATTTATCAAATTTGGATGTGATATGAATGTTGTTGATTGTGTGTGTGCTAGCCACTAATCATGGGACTAGCATAGTAAACTCATAGGGTTCAGAATGCAAATTCCAAGTTGCGACAGTGTTGGTATTAGAATTATACTAACTATAGGTTGGGCCCTTAAGGACTTATGGTTTTGAAAATTTATTTGCAAACTTATCAAATGGTCATGAAAAATATAGGTTATATTTGTTGTTTTACTTCTCTTCTTACTTAGTCTCTTTTCATACCCCTTTATCACTTTGTTATAAAATGGTTACTGATCCTTCCCTCTATCCAAATATAGTTGGCCCGAATTTTGCGTAACTAAGATGATGAACACCTAGATTCATCAGTAATCTACTATGCAAACTAGGAAGGAAGAGACAACCCTTGTACACTGTTTTGGATGAAAGTCAAATGGGTGTCACCATTGGATTCTACACGAAGCTATATATCAAGATAAGGATTGGACGCCATACTCTCGACCATAGTCCGAAGTATCACAGCTATAACTGAGGGCCTCAACATTTAAGGGCCGCTCATTGGGTAGCTCACTAGATCTGTAGGTGGCATGGCATCAACCTTCCTAAGTTGTTTGGGATTGCGAAGTGCAATTAGCCACAATCAACCAAGACAAAGCACCAGAGACACCTTCAAAGGAGTTTGTGCCTGAGGAGCCAGAGTTGGGAGAGTTGTTGATGGTACTGAGAGCTAGACCCTTAGGACTATACTTGATAGAGCTCACTTTGGTTTCATTTTGGTTTAGTGAGCTATGTATCCCCTCTTTATAATGCCTATGTAGACGTTGTTATTCGATGGTTCTAATGTACTAATGTATGTATGGTTTGTCTATTTGCCCATGGGGGTTATATTTCACAAACCATGCAAAAACCTATTGGTTTGTTAAATTACTTGTGTGATGTCCATTCATGTTATTTATTTGTTTGTTTTATGTTGGATGTTATCTTTTGTGAAAATAATTATGTATCATGCCCCCGTTGTCCCTTGCTTCTTAAGGATGTTTTCTCTGTTCGTAAAATAGTATTGACAAGTGGTTTAATGGCAGAATGATTGGACTGAGAATGTGATCTATGGATCTACTGTTGGGAAGTTTGGAAGTGTCTAGATCATAGCCAACAGATGTTCGACTACCTCACCCACCTCCAAGACCTAACCCATCGCAACCTAACACAAGTGTGGAGCAAGAGCCTAAGAAAGACAAGAATGGGGATGGGCATGGAGTTGAGCTGCCTGGACCTCCTTCGATGACCTAGGTACTCGCTGAGATTGAACATAATCACCATGCCTAGACTCTTATTCTACAATTAATCACCCAAAACACCACCAAGAATGGTGCAGCTCCTATGGCAGCCAAGGAAGGAGGAGCCACTTCAAACCAAACCTAGTCAAAGTTGGGTGAATTTTTGCAAACATGACTGTCGATCTTTTCTCGTTCTGAGGACCCACTAGACGCTGATGATTGATTGTGGGCTATAGAGAGGAATTTGGTCATTGCTTAGTGTATTAACAATGAGAAGGTATTGTTTGCTTCATATCAACTTCAATAAGCCGTAAGTGTTTAGCGGGAAAATTTCAACACCATGCATTCGGAAGGACAAGTGATTGCTTGGGCCACTTTCAAGGAAGCCTTTTGGAAGGCACACATTCCAACTGGCCTTATGGATAGCAAGAAGGGGGAGTTTAGATCTCTAGGGCAAGGAAGCATGATAGTGACTGAGTATGTGCATTGCTTCAACTATCTTTCCTGATATACTCCTACTGTTGTTTCGGTTGAAACCTAGAAGATGGAACTTTTTTAGGAGCACCTCAATTAATAAATTCAGCTAGCACTTGCTCCATTGGACTTCTCAAACTTCGAGACCTTAGTCAACAAGGCTATCACATGAGAGGATAAACACCGTGTGCTCGAGGACTCGTGCAAGTGCAAGTGGATTGCACAAAAATTAGCAGGCAGTGGTTTGCAATGACGACGCATGTGGCAACCACCCGCTATCCATTCGCCCATACTGCGGCCAACTAAATATCATGTACCAACCCTGCATCCACTATAGCATGCCATTCAACCTCCTTTATATGGCGGTCAGCTCTCTGGAGGCAACAAGGCCATCAATTGCTTTCATTGTGGCGAGCAGGGTCACTATATGAGTCAATGTATGAAGAAGCTACGAGGTGTTGCCCAAAACATGCCGCTGAGTGCTCTTGCAAGGCCGCCAATGCTAGGACAAGGACTTGGAGTGCCACAGGTTCACAACAGAGCCCCATGACCCACTCAAAACATCGGTGGAGGCTGAGTGAACCACATAACCATCGAAGAAGCTCAGGACGCACTCGATGTGGTGTTGGGTATGTTTCTCATCAACTCAGCCCCTGAAATGGTCTTATTTGATTCCAGAGCATCTCATTCATCCATATCCAAAAACTTTGCTACCCAACAACATGTGGAAATGGGTTTGTTAGATAGACCTATACTAGTTCAATCACTGGGTTCAAAACTGAGAACCAAGTTGATATGCCCAAAGGTTAGCATAATTATCAGTGTGATTAAGTTTGTACCAGACTTGATAGTGCTCAAGTCATAGGGATTAGATGTCATCGTAGGGGTGGATTGGTTGTTCAAGCATAAAGGGCAGATAAATTGTGCCTGCCATTTAATTGACCTCATTTGTGAAGAATTGCATCACATTTGTCTCCAACTAAACTGGATCATCCTTTCCTTCTCCCAATTGCCTCTTGTTGGACCGAAATGGCGACAGGGGGGGGGGGTGAATGTCGATTCTAAAAATCCCCCTAAAAGAGATTACTCAAACTTCTCCGATAGCAACCAATACTATGAAGAAGAAGAGGTCAAGCTCTCTACTGGAACCAAGACTCACAGAGAAATCACAGCAAACAGGTAAACCTAAAAGCCCAAAAAGAAATCTCCAAAAAACAACAAGCAAAACAGGCTACCAGGAGGGGGCGATCAGACCGCAGCTATTGGGCCGGTCTGACTGCTCCCAAACCGCCGGTCAGACCGCCCATTAGCCACCGGTCTGACCGCCATATGGCCACCGGTCAGACCGCTCCTCGGGATTTCAGGGCTGACAGCAGAGGGTAAAAATTCAGAGAAAATGCAAACTTCCAATTGCAAAGCAAATTTGGGTTTGTCTCTGGATTTCTTTGCCCAGAACAGAGAGACAACACCCCAAATAGCCACAGAAGCCTAGAAGACCAAAATAAACCGACTAAAAAAAACAAGAAATCAAGAATTGAGCCAAAAACTGAAAATATTCAAGGTGCAGTACAAAATCTCAAATTCCCATCTCATTCTTGATCCTTTGGCCATGAAACTTTGAGGATAGCTAATTAATTGCCTCTGGACTCTATATGCTAAGTTTCATGCCATCTCAAGAAGGGAAACAAGAAATGCACCAAAACCCTAGAAATGCTAGGAAGAACAGAGGAGGCCAAAAACCAAAATCTGGAATCAAGAATAGGTTCTTGGGATTTTAACTGATCAAATGATCTTGAGGCATCATCCCAACATACATCATCCCATTTTGGCACTTCCCAGCAAGAATCGAGCCAAAACACAAAAACTCAAGAGTCACTCAAAAGAAGCATCGAAGGGAAATAAACAACAGAGAGCCCGGGACTCAATCAAACTGAAATAAAACCATCTTGGATTGATATTGTGGAAGAGAGATGAATGATTACATAGAGTATCAACTCAATCCTTCCCTACAACCCCATACATGCTTAGAGAAATCAAGAACCCATTACGTCCTCCCTCAAGAACACACTCAGGGAGAAGCTACGAAGGGGACACACACCTCTGCCTCTCCTGCTCTCAACCACTAAAGCCTAAAGCCAAAACAAACTCTCCAAAGCTCATTTTGACTAAAGCAACACCCTACCAACCTCTCAAACCCTAGAATCCATGGGAATACATGCAGCCACTCACTCCTATTTATAGCCCTTGGCTAACGGGTCTCCAACCCGTTACGCCCGCCAAATCTAACGGAACCCGCTCCCGCTTGTGCAGCCTCGTGAAATTACCAATTCGCCCCTCCTGCACCTTCCGGGAAGCTTCTGCGTCTCTTGTCGTCCAAGCCTCGCAACCACCTCGAGTCTCCGCCGTCTTCGACACATCCTGACCGTTCTGACCTCAGCGCCACCTGCGCCTAGTCTGGCCACCTCGTGTCTCGCCACGACGTCCTGCAGCCATCACAAACAAGAAACACATCAAATAGCACCGCTCGACACCTGTAAGCATAAATTGCATCAATAAACCAAACACAGGCACGAAATTGCCCAAACGACCAAACGGGAGACATAATATGCAATAAGACCGTCTAAACAACCCGACTACGCCAAATGCCGACCTGGCACAAATCACTCAAACCAAACTCAATCTTTGCAACAAACTTGTCAATTACTCATCATAAACATGTGGTCACCTCCACATGGTCTCTCACCTCTTGAGTTTATAAATAAGCCAAGTGCTAGTAGTATATGAGTACCCCGATGTGTTTCCTAAGGAGTTACCTGGAGTGCCACCAGATAGGGGCATGTAACGAGTTGCTACCCAGAATAGCTCCAATTTTAAATAGACCGTATAGGATGTATGCGGACGAGTTAGCTAAATTGAAGAAGCAGCTTAAGAAACAACAAGCCAAAGGATTCATTAGACCAAGTTAATTACCATGGGGATCACCGGTGTTATTTGTGAAAAATAAAGATGAGAATTTAAGGATGCGTGTTGATTATTGGTCCCCGAATGATTTGTTTGACCAAATGAATGGAGCCTAAGTTTTCTCCAAGATCGGCATAAGATTAGGATATTTTCAACTCAAGATCAGATCAGAAGATATCCCAAAAACAACCTTGATCACATGTTATGGTTTGTACGGGTACACTGTGATGTTATTCTTATTGACCGATGCTTTCGCCTACTATATGAATCTCATGAATAAAGTATTTATGGTGTTTCTGGACAGATTTGTGGTAGATTTTATATATAGATGACATACTTATATATTTGAGGAGTAATGAAGAAGACGAATATCATTTGAAATTAGTCTTGTAAAAGCTCAGAAAACATAGGTTGTACGCAAAATTCAACAAGTGCAAATTTTTGTTAAAAGAAGTGAGATTTTTGGGTCATGTGATGTCCAAAGGTGGAGTTGCAGTAGACCCGTGCAAGGTTAAAGATGTGTTAGACCATTACAGATGTCTGTAGTTTTCTCGATTTGGCTGGATATTACTGTTTATTTATTGAAAATTTATCCGGTATTGTAAGACCCATGACACAACTTATTAAGAAGGAAAAGAAGTTTGAATGGACCATAAAATATAAGGAAAGTTTTCAAGAATTGAAGAAAAGATTGACCATGGCCCGATACTAGTTCTACCAGACATACACTAGGACTTCGATATTTTCTATGATGCATCTCGCTATGGACTCGGATGTGTGCTGATGCAAGAAGGCAAGGTCATGAAATATGCCTCATAGCAACTGAGACCTTATGAATTGAATTATTCCACCCAAGACTTAGAATTGGCAACAGTGGTGCATGTTTTAAAGATTTAGTTACATTACCTTATCGGTAACTGTTGTGAGATATACACAGACCATAGGAGCTTGAGGTACATATTCACCCAGCCAGATCTGAACATAAGACAAAGAATATGGATAGAGCTAATCAAGGATTATGATCTTGGTATACACTATCACCCTGGCAAAACAAATGTAGTAGCTGATGTATGGAGTCGAAAGTCCTACTACAACGACATCATGATTAAGGAGAAGCAATCGACACTACATGAAGAATTTCAGCGCCTTAACTTAGGGTTGGTAGAAGAAGATTATGTTGCTACTTTGTAATTAAAATCCACTTTGGGATAGCAAATTAGAATAGCTTAGAAAAAAGGCCGAGATATCACGAAAGTTAGAGCTAGCATAGAGAGAGGTGCTATTACGGAATTTTCTGAGGATAAGCAAGGTACCCTATGGTATAGAAAGTGTTTGGTTGTACCAAATCACAAGACACTAAAAAGGATTAATGCTTAGGGAGGCCCATGAAACGCCCTACGCCATGCACCCAAGAAGCACGAAAATGTACCAAGATTTGAAGGAAAGGTTTTGGTGGTCTGGAATGAAAAGGGATGTAACAAAGTTTGTTGCTGAGTGTGATGCATGTCAGAGGGTGAAAGTTGAGTACCAACACCCAGCAGGACTACACAACTGCTACCCATACCGAGAGACCATGTGGAGGTGACCACATGCTTGTGATGAGTAATTGACATCTGTTTGTGGAAAGTCGAGATTGGTTTGTGTGGTTTGGGTCATGTCGTTGCGCGGTGCAATCGGTTTCGGTCGAACCTTGTCGAACTAGGTCGAACGTGCTTAAGTCGTTTATTTTTTGTGTCGATCGGTTTGGGCTTTGAGTTTTTCTTCTGATGGTAATGTATGATTACATGTGTCGAGCGGTGTTATGTGATGTATTTCTTGTTTGTGATAGCTGCAGGACGTCGAGGTGGAGTCGTGGCGAGGCACGGGATGACCGGACTAGGCGCGGGCGGTGCCGAGGTTAGAACGGTCGAGGTGTGCCGAAAACGGCGAGGACTCGAGGTGGCTGCGTGGCTTGGAGGGCAAGGAATGAGGAAGCTTCCTGGAAGGTGCGCGAGGGGCGTTTTGGTGAATACACAAAGCTGCACTAAAGGAAGTGGATTGTGGATAAAGCGCCATGAGTTGTTGAGAGCTAATGGGAAAAGTAGGTTGTAAACCCATTAGTGGAGGCTATAAATAGAGAGGTATTCTCTAGTGCTATGTGTAGATTTTTCAGAGAGATTTAGGGAGAGATGGCTTGAGAGAGAGAGTGAGTGTGAGTTTGTCTCCTATGCATATATGCTATGAGTTCTTGATTTTCAAGCATGTATGGGGACTTAGTTAGTGTGAGATTGAGAGAGAAATGAGCTGAGAAGTACACCTTGTAATCGCATATGTCTCCGTATCAATTTCATTTTGAGAGATTTTATTTTTGAGTAGATTTGGGTATTTGGTTCATTCTGTGATTTATTTTTAGTTTGCTCCTGTTCTATTTGATCTTTGTTCCTCTTTGTTTGTTCCCTGTCTTGGTGCCCTCAGATACAGCATCAAGATTGCTTTTTATCTCTTTTTGGTTGCAAGCATCAAGTGACTCTTTATTTCTTTTCGGCCAAACAAATCTACATGTCTTTTTGGTTTCCTTTGTCTGTTCGGTAGGTGCTCTAGTTCTACTTTGTTTTCAGCTCTTCTTCCATGTGAGTCTCTCTTTGCTAGCAGTAGTAAAATAAGGAGATTTATTGTTATAAGTGCGGCTACTGCTCAATCCTTTGTTGTGCCGACAGCACTAATAGTCATTGATGCATGCGGCTACTACTTACTTCCTTGTCTCTACTTGCCGAATGTTAGTTCTTACAGCCAATCACTCCCTCTTGTCTAGTTTTCTTCTTGCCATTCTAGTAGTTTGTTTCTTTCCTTTTTGGTAGTGATCGGCCAGCATCTCAGCTTTTGTTTCTTGTCCCTTTCTTTCTCTTTGCTTGCTGCAGCTAGTCTCTTTTATTTGCAGTTATAGCTTTCCTTGCTGTTCGGACAGAGTGCAGTCACTTTGCAGTCTTAGCAGCTTTGTTTTTGGCAGCAAAACTGCTCTCGGCAGCTCCCTAATTGCAGAGTTGGACAGCAAAACATGCTTTTGTGCAGCTGCTTAATACTTTTATGCAGTTCCCTTTTTTGCTTTACTTTTGTTTGCCAAGTCTCAATTATTCCCTGTTTTATTTGTTTTTGTCTCTCTTTCTCCTTTGTGTGCTTAATTTTCTTGTGAGCATAATTCTTTCTTCATAGCGTATGTTGCTATCGGAGAAGAATCCTAAAGTGGATATTTAGGGGGATTATTTTTTTAGCAACATTCACCCCCCTCTGTTGCCGATTTCGATCCAACAATTGGTATCAGAGCCGGTTAGCTCTTTTCATAGATCTTTATCGGTCTCTAGAGCCATGGCAATGGATAAGTACTCGACCAAGCCCCCGGTCTTCGATGGGATCGACTATCCCTTCTGGAAGAGCCGGATGGAGACCTACATCCAGGCTCAGGGCTACGCCATCTGGCGTAAGGTCAAAGTACGGTATGTTGTTCTTGCCGATGAGAACATCAACGCTGGAAACATGCTTGATGTTGAGGCGAATGCAAAGGCAAGGAACATCATAATCCAGGGGTTGAGCCAAAGCGAGTTCGATCGCATTTCTCATCTCACGTCGGCTTTCGACATCTGGGAGACCCTCGATGCATACCATGAGGGCACTACCCAGATTAAGATAGTTCGACAGGATTAGTTCAAGCGAGATTACAACAAGTTTGAAATGCTCGCTGGCGAGTCCCTCGATGAGTGCTTTGCACGTTTTCACAAGATTTTGAGCAACCTCCGAGCGGTCGGTCTCACATACCCCGACTCGGACAACGCTCGTCAGATGCTCGCGGCACTTGATTGTGGGTTTGGGAGATGAAGGTGACTACCATCAAGTACACCACCGACCTCTCAACTTTGACTCTTGATGCGTTGTACTCACGCCTCAAGACTCACGAGATTGACATTGTCTCTTGTAAGTCGAAGTCGCAGTCGATGGCTTTAGTTACCGATCCCACTTGAGCTCTCTTTCTTTTGATTCGCTTTGTGGATTCTCGCTTGCTGCTCTCTGTGACGTGACTGATGATCAGTTAGAGCAGATTGCAGATGAGCAGCTGGCCCTCCTAGCCAGAAAATTTTCTCATGCTTACAAGAGGAGAGACAGAAAGAGAGGAGGACCCGTGATATGCTTTGAGTGTGGTGGCCCCAACCACATTCGGGCAAACTGCCCTAAGTTGGAGAAGGGCAAGGGCGACTACGGCGGTGTGAGCAAGAACGACTACATCGACAAGAACCACAACAAGAAGCCTCTTGCTCACGCCCAGGGCAAGAAGAAGTTCTGCGACCTTGGCAAGGCCAAGAAGCTGTTCCATCGTGTCCTCACCGCCTTCGACGACCTCGATCTCAGCGAGGTGGAGGGTTGGAGCGACGACGATGGGACGGGCGATCAAGAACCCAAGGGTAGCGACGACTTCTCCGGCATGTGCTTCATGGCCCTTGAGGGCGAACTGAGCGACAGCGAGCTGTACTCCGACTCCGACGAGGTATACCCTTCATACGACTAGCTTAATGATGCTTTTCTTAAGCTAGGTAGATTCCATGCTAGATCTAGAGCTAGGGTTAGCGAGTTGGAGAAGGAAGTAGAGAGCTTGTCACGGGAGCTTACTTCACTTAGATCTGATTCCTCCCGTGACGATTGTGATGTATGTACTACTCTGCTTGGTGACATGGAGAAACTAAGGACCTTGCATGATAGTGTGTCCTCTGAGCTAGACATGGTTAAGGTGGAGAATGTTAGTCTTCTTGCTGAATTAGAATTGAGTAGGGTTGCACCCCTTTCATCTGTTGTTGATACTACATCTTGCACCTCATGTGAGGATAAGGACAATGCGTTTAGAGGTCTTTATACCATGTTGCTCGATCTGCCCGAGACTTGTGAAAGTTGTAATAAATTGAAGATGAACCTAAAACGGGCAGATCATAAAATTACTGAATTACAAGCTTTTCTACTTGAGCCTATTGCTTCATGTGTGAATTGTCCCAAGCTTACTACTAAACTTGAATCTGTTTCCAAACAGTTTCAAGATTTAGTTGATGATAACAATAGATTGGCTCAGTATGCTTCTAAGGACCCTGTTAGCTCACCATGCATTAATTGTAACAAACTAAAATCTGACTTGATTGCATTGGATGAAAAATGTGTGAAGCTAACTAAGGACCTTCTAGAGAAGTCATCTTCTGCTTGTAATGTGTGTGCTGCTGAGAGGGAGAAGCCCAAGGGTAAGGTAGAGATGCCTAGCGACGTGAACCAACTGGCTAGCAGTAGGACTGTCCATTCTGAGTCGGCTGTGCATGCACAAGCCATTCGTTTCTCTACTGTTGGTTCTTCTTCTTCTACTCCCTTACCTTCTGCTGTTCCCTCTTCCCCTGCTCTTCTTGCACCTCTCTCTTTCGGGAGTGTCAGTACCTTATGAACACTTTCGAGAGATTTGTAGGAGGCAAGAAGAAGCTTGATCTTATTCTAGACCAGTCCAAGATTTGCAAATTTAATCAAGGTCTAGGATACAATTTTTATGAGGATATGAGGAAGCATCCACCTGCCGTGCTCAGACCCATAGCCATAGGTGTGATCGAGGTTGAGCCCGGATCTGATGAAGTTAAATTCAAGTCGGCGGGCTTTGTCCAAGGGATTTCTGACAGCAAGGTGATTCCACCTGCTGCTTCGGTCTCTCAGAAGGCGAAGCCTTATCATGCTACTGCTGCCTCTCAGAAGGCGAAGTATCATTGCACATTCTGTCAGAAGGATAGACACTCGATTGAGCGATGCTTCAGGCGCGCCAAGATTACGGGGAGAGACCGTGTTGAGTCTCTTAGGCGTATTCAGGGTCAGCCCCAGACTTTGAGTGCACCTAAGACCAACATGAGGTCTAGGTTTGTTTCTGGTGTTGAGTTTAGGCAGCATCGAGGACTTGAATTTTCTGAGTTTTCTGGTTTTCGTCCTCGTGCTGCTCCTGGTCGTGACTTCCGCCATCCTGAGGGTAGATCTTGTTTCCCCCGTCGAGATAGCTACCCGCGGCGTGATCAGCATGTTGTTGGTGTCATGACTCGCTCCTCTGTAGCAATCAAGCCCAACAATAGCTTTGGGTCTGCACATAGACCTTCTGGCTTGTTGAGTGACAGGGAGCGTAGGGTAGCTAGAGGTCAGTCGTGTGTGGCTACTTCTTTTACTCGACATGTTACTCAGTATTGGGTGCCAAAATCACTCTTGATTTACCCAATACTGAGACTTTACTCTTTTGTTGACTCAGGTTCGCCGGGCTGGGAAGGGAGAGGTTTGGTTCGTAGACTTCGGTTGTTCTCGCCATATGACTGAAGACTCACGTTGGTTCTCTTCCCTAGCCCGTGCTCCAGGTGATGAGACGATCACCTTCGGAGACGCTTTGTCTGGGCGCGTCATCGCCAAAGGTACAGTGCGTGTTAATGAGTGTTTTATTTGAAAAGATGTTGTCTTGGTTAGTAAGCTGCGTTATAATTTGCTTTTTGTTTCTCAGCTTACCGATGACGGTTTTGAGGTGAGCTTTAAGAAAAACGCTTGCAAAATTCTTGATTCTTCGGGTAGTCTGGTTTGCGGGATTTCTCGTTACGGGAGGATCTTTCGTGCTGATTTTTTTGAGTCTTCTGGTGATCCTCTCCAGTGTTTGGTTGCTTCTGAGTCCCGTGACTTGACTTTCTGGCATAGGAGACTTTGTCATTTTGGATTTGACCATTTGACTCGAGTTAGCGACCACGACCTCATTCGTGGTTTGCCGAAACTTAAGATGGTCAAAGACCTTGTTGCGCTCCATGCCGGCACAGCAAGATGGTTGCCGCTTCTCACCCTCCGGTCACAGTGACTATGACCGATGCATCGGGACAGCTGCTCCACATGGACACAGTTGGACCAGCTCGAGTGCAGTCAGCAGGAGGGAAGTGGTATGTTCTTGTCGTGGTCGATGACTTCTCGAGGTATTCTTGGGTGTTTTTCTTAGCCTCGAAGGATGAGACGTTTACACATTTCCGAGGTCTTTTTAGTAGGCTTTCTGTTGAGCTCCCGGGTGCCTTACGAGCGATTTGTAGTGACAATGGCACGGAGTTCAAGAATTCCTACTTTGAGAGGTTCTGCGATGAGACAGGTGTAGAGCACCGGTTCTCTTCTCCACATGTCCCACAACAGAATGGTGTCGTGGAGAGGAAGAACCGTACCTTGGTCGAGAAGGCCAGGACGATGCTTGATGAGTACTCTACACCTAGGATGTTTTGGGCTAAGGCCATTGCGACCGCGTGCCATGTTTCGAACAGAGTTTTTCTTCGGGCACACTTGCATCGCACATCCTATGAGTTGAGATACGGGCGAACACCCAGTGTCTCTCATTTTCGCGTGTTTGGTTGCAAGTGTTTTATTCTAAAGTCCGGGAACCTAGACAAGTTCGAGTCATGTTCTTGTGATGGTATCTTTCTAGGTTATTCGACTTTGTTGCGGGCGTATAGGGTCTGGAACTGCGAGTCTAGTAAAATGGTAGAGACCTGTGAGGTGACCTTCGACGAGGCCAGTCCGGGGACTAGGCCCGATATCTCAGGTTCTTTAGAGCAGTTCGAGCCCATCTTTGTGGATGATAAGGACGATGGAGATGAGGGTTGTCTACCCAATCCAGTCCCTCATCCACCCTTGAGGTGCCTTCTTCCACCACACCTCAAGGAGATCAGCCCATGCCTTCTGCTTCCTCTGGTGCTAGTGGCTCTGTTCCTACCTCGTCAGCTCATGAGCTATAGGCCACTTCTTCATCTCATCCTGGACCTCCCCGACATATCCAAAAAGACCATCCTTCCGAGTAGATTATCGGAGACCTCTTTGAGCGCGTCACTCGCTCAAAGTCTGGCATGTCATATTTGTCTACATTCTGCCTTTGTTGTCACCTTTGAGCCCAAGGATATTAGTCATGCTCTTTCTGACGAGTCTTGGGTCAATGGCATGCATGAGGAGTTAGAGAATTTCGAGAGAAATAAGGTCTGCTCGCTTGTTGAGCCCCCTCGAGGTCACAATGTCATTGGGACTAAGTGGGTGTTCAAGAACAAGCAGAGTGAGGATGGGGTTGTCATTTGAAACAAGGCTAGACTGGTAGCTCAGGGCTTCTCCTAGGTTGAGGGTCTAGATTTTGAGGACACCTTTGCCCCTGTAGCTAGACTTGAAGCCATTAGAATCCTGCTTGCCTTTGCAGCTTCTAAGGGTTTCAAGCTTTACCAGATGAATGTCAAGAGTGCCGTCCTCAATGGCTTTATTGAGGAAGAAGTCTATGTGAGACAGCCTCCAGGTTTCGAGAACCCCAAATACCCAAACTATGTCTTCAAGCTTTCCAAAGCTTTGTATGGATTTAAGCAGGCCCCCAGAGCTTGGTATGAGAGGCTTAAGTCCTACTTGTTGAGTCATGGTTTTGAAATGGGTAAGGTAGATAAGACCTTGTTCATTTGTAGGCATGGCACTGACCTTTTGCTCGTCCAGGTTTATGTGGATGACATCATCTTTGGCTGCTTTTCTCATGCTCTCGTTTCACAGTTCTCGGATGTCATGAGTACCGAGTTTGAGATGAGCATGATGGGCGAGTTGACCTTCTTTCTTGGCTTCCAGATCAAGCAGACTCGGGAAGGTACCTTCTTGCATCAGGGCAAGTACACACGTGACCTCCTGAGACGCTTTGACATGAGTGATGGTAAGCCCATGTTAACTCCCATGGTATCCACAACTTCTCTTGACCTAGATGAGGACGGCGAGCTAGTTGATCAGAAGGAGTATCGCAGCATGATTGGCTCCCTCTTGTACCTCACTGCCTCGAGACCAGACATACACTTTGGTGTGTGTCTATGTGCTCGCTTTCAGGTTTCTCCTCGCGTATCTCACCGCCAACCGGTGAAGCGCATTCTTTGGTACCTTCGAGCTACCATTGACTATGGTATGTGGTACTCTTCCTCGTCCTGTCTTTCCTTGAGAGCCTACTCGGATGTAGACTTTGCTGACTGTAGGATAGATAGGAAGAGCACTTCTGGCACCTGCCAATTCATTGGCACTTCTCTCGTTTCCTGGTCTTCAAGGAAGGAGTCCGGCGTTGCACAGTCCACTGCAGAGGCCGAGTACATTGCTGCCGCCAGTTGCTGCAGCCAGGTGCTTTGGATGGTGTCGACCTTGTGGGACTTTGGGTTAGTTATCGACAGTGTTCCACTCTTTTGTGATAACACTTCTGCGATTAACATTGCTAAGAACCCAGTGCAGCACTCCCGGACCAAGCATATTGATATCAGATATCACTTCCTTCGAGACCATGTGGAGAAGGATGACATAGTGCTCCAGTTTGTGGAGAGTGACCACCAGTTGGCTGATATCTTTACTAAGCCTTTGGATAGCTCTAGGTTTTCAGCTCTGCGGGGAGAGCTTGGGGTGGTTTGTCCTTATGGACTGTTGTGAGGGGGAGTTTTGTGCATCGTGCTTTATCATGTTTATTATGCTCTTACTCCTTTCTGCTGCATTGCATATGGGTGCATTGGGTTAGTCCTCCTAGCATAGATTAGAGTGCTTCTCTCGTCGAGTTCCTTAGACTTCTTACTCTTATCTTGTGATTCTAGGATGCTGCTTATTAGCTGGTTCTTTTCTTACTAGGTTGAGCTCACTCACTACTTCTAGGTTCTAGCTAGGGTTGGGCCACCCTTGGGTAGACAGGGTACATGTTTGCTTCTTAATGTGTTAGATGATTAGTTGATAGTCCTGGAGTCATATGGGGTAGATGAGAGTCAGTCTCAGCCATAGTTTTCTCTATATATATCTTATCTATGCTCTAAGGACTGCCTTTTCTGATTTCTTTCCCAGCTTCTCGAATTTATTGCTTTGGTTCAGGGGGAGTTCATTTGGGAGCTTCTAGATCTTAACTTTGCCATAACTCAACTTGAACTAAAGTTGCATCATATGTTGAGGGGGAGCTGGATTTTCTGCATTTCTTTCTGCATTGTAAAATAACTACATTGAGCCTTGATTATTATCCATTTATGACATGTTTATAATGCTCTACATCTTGCCATGATTTGTGCTTACTTGCTAGACTGATCATGACTTCATATGTGTAGTCTAGTCTTTGCCATGATAGGTTGACTAAAATGCGCAACTTGAATTAATTCATGTCATGTTAGCCTTTGAGATTAGTCTGTTTATTAGTTATCCTCTTATGATTCATGCCATGTCAAATAGGCTGAGTTGAGTCTTGAATCATTGTTGAGCTTTAGATTGAGCTATGCTAGTTTCTTGATGAAGCATGAGTTGGTACAATTTTTAAGTAAGCAAAAAGATCTCTTTTGTGCGAAAAAACTGATCTCACCATTTCTTTCTCATGAGACGGCTTATAATTGCACTAGGTATGAACTCAGGGGGAGTTTTGGTTGACCAAGATCATCTTCTTAAGCTTCTTGCTTGGAGTGGTCGCATAAGGCTTGAGATCTAGCACATGACTAAAATAAAAGTTTGGTTGAAAACGACCATAAGATTTCTAAAGACAAACATGTCAATTGTGCTAAATTTGCTAAATTACACAAAAAGACCAAGTACTCAAACAAATGTCTCATTCTTGAGATTGTAGCACTCTAAATTTGCTCAATACTAGCTTCCTGGTTCAACTTAGATTATTGACATGGCCTGCATCATCTTTGGATATCTATAGCTAGACATAATCAAGGTTGACTTGACATGCTATGAAATTCGACTAATTTTCAGATTGTGACTTATTTGGCCTAGCTTGTCTATACATACATTGTCATGATCCTGATAGCACACTTATGAGTTATGGCTTGATGTAATTCTCATATGGTCATTTTGGATAATCTTCATGGCTCTAAATGCTTAATTGCTTACAATAAACAAATTTTAGCCATGTCATCCAACATCATGCCTTATTCTCTCTTTTGCATCCTTGATGTGTTTATTGCCAAAAGAGGGAGAATAGTGGAGAAAAAGCCTTTTTGGGTATTTCTAGAGCTTTGGAGAACAATTTGCTCTTTCTGTTGTTGCTCTAGTATTCCTTCTGTCAACATGGTCATAACCTTCCTTGATTTTCTTTTGGACCATGTTTGATTTTTCTTTTCAAACTCAACTTTATGCTTTTTCTGGGTTTGACAATATACTCATCAAGGGGAGATTGAGAGACCATGTGGAGGTGACCACATGCTTGTGATGAGTAATTGACATCTGTTTGTGGAAAGTCGAGTTTGGTTTGTGTGGTTCGGGCCATGTCATTGCGCGGTGCAATCGGTTTCGGTCGAACCTTGTCGAACTAGGTCGAACGTGCTTAAGTCGTTTATTTTTTGTTTCGATCGGTTTGGGCTTTGAGTTTTTCTTCTGATGGTAATGTCTGATTACATGTGTCGAGCGGTGCTATGTGATGTATTTCTTGTTTGTGATAGTTGCAGGACGTCGAGGTGGAGTCGTGGCGAGGCACAGGATGACCGGACTAGGCGCGGGCGGTGCCGAGGTCAGAACGGTCGAGGTGTGCCGAAACCGGCGAGGACTCGAGGTGGCAGCGTGGCTTGGAGGGCAAGGAATGAGGAAGCTTCCTGGAAGGTGCGCGAGGGGCGTTTTGGTGAATACGCAAAGCTGCACTAAAAGAAGTGGATTGTGGATAAAGTGCCATGAGTTGTTGAGAGCTAATGGGTAAAGTAGGTTGTAAACCCATTAGTGGAGGCTATAAATAGAGAGGTGTTCTCTAGTGCTATGTGTAGATTTTTTAGAGAGATTTAGGGAGAGATGGCTTGAGAGAGAGTGAGTGTGAGTTTGTCTCCTATGCATATATGCTATGAGTTCTTGATTTTCAAGCATGTATGGGGACTTAGTGTGAGATTGAGAGAGAAATGAGCTGAGAACTACACCTTGTAATCGCGTATGTCTCCGTATCAATTTCATTTTGAGAGATTTTATTTTTGAGTAGATTTGGGTATTTGGTTCTCTCTGTGATTTATTTTTAGTTTGCTCCTGTTCTATTTGATCTTTGTTCCTCTCTGTTTGTTCCCTGTCTTGGTGCCCTCAAATGCAGCATCAAGATTGCTTTTATCTCTTTTTGGCTGCAAGCATCAAGTGACTCTTTATTTCTTTTCGGCCAAACAAATCTACATGTCGTTTTGGTTTCCTTTGTCTGTTCGGTAGGTGCTCTAGTTCTACTTTGTTTTAAGCTCTTCTTCCATGTGAGTCTCTCTTTGCTAGCAGCAGTAAAACAAGGAGATTTATTGTTATAAGTGCGGCTGCTACTCAATCCTTTGTTGTGCCGATAGCACTAATAGTCATTGATGCATGCGGCTGCTACTTACTTCCTTGTCTTTGCTTGCCGAATGTTAGTTCTTGCAGCCAATCACTCCCTCTTGTCTAGTTTTCTTCTTGCCATTCTAGTAGTTTGTTTCTTTCCTTTTTGGTAGTGATCGGCCAGCATCTCAGCTTTTGTTTCTTGTCCCTTTCTTTCTCTTTGCTTGCTGCAGCTAGTCTCTTTTATTTGCAGTTATAGCTTTCCTTGCTGTTCGGACAGAGTGCAGTCACTTTGCAGTCTCGGCAGCTTTGTTTTTGGCGGCAAAACTACTCTCGACAGCTCCCTAATTGCAGAGTTGGACAGTAAAACAAGCTTTTGTGCATCTGCTTAATATTTTTATGCAGTTCCCTTTTTGCTTTACTTTTGTTTGCCAAGTCTCAATTATTCCTTGTTTTATTTGTTTTTGTCTCTCTTTCTCCTTTGTGTGCTTAATTTTCTTGTGAGCATAATTCTTTCTTCATAGCGTATGTTGCTATCGGAGAAGAATCCTAAAGTGGATATTTAGGGGGATTATTATTTTTTGAACAACATTCACCCCCCCTCTGTTGCCGATTTCGATCCAACACATACCCAAGTGGAAGTAGGAGGAAGTCGGCATGGATTTTATCACTTGATTACCCAAGTCATAGGAAAGGCATGGTTCGATATGGGTTATAGTAGACCGTCTCACCAAGGTTGCTCATTTTATACCAGTAGAAACCACTGACAAAGTAGCTAAACTAGTAGAGCTATATATGTCTAGGATAGTGTGTCTACATGGAGTGCCTAAAAGGATAGTCTCAGATCGAGGTACCCAATTTACCTCGCATGTTTCGAAGAGCTTACAAAAAGTTTTAGGGACCAGTCCAGATCTTAGCACAGCCTACCATCCCCAGATTGGAGGACAAACCAAATGAGTGAATCAAATACTGGAAGATATGCTTAGAGCTTGTGTATTCTTCTATGGACTTGAGAGACCATGTGGTTATGACCCTATGTTTGTGATGAGTAATTGACATCGGTTTAGGAAAGTCGAGTTTGGTTTGTGTGGTTCGGACCATGTCGTTGCGTGGTGCAATCGGTCTCGGTCGGACGTGGTCAAACCTGGTCAAAGTGATTAGGATGCATATTCTCTTGATTTGACAGGTTTGGGCTCTTTCATGCGTGAGTTGGTTCATTGATGCTATTTATGCTTACATGTGTCGAGCGGTGCTATTTGATGTGTTTCTTGTCTGTGATGTGAGAGACCATGTGGAGGTCATCCCGTGTGTGTGATGAGTAATTGACAAAGGTTTAGGATAGTCGAGTTTGGATTGTATGGTCGGACCATGTCGTTGCGTAGTGCAACGGGCTCGGTCGGATTTGGTCCAACTTGGTCGTATGAGATTAGGTTGCATATTCCAATGATTCGATAGGTTTGGACTTCGTCATGAGTAAGTATGATGTGCTTATGCTATTTACGCTTTCATGTATCGAGCGGTGCAATGTGACGTGTTTCTTGTCTGTGTGACTGCAGGACGTCGAGGCGGAGTCGTGGTGAGACACGAGGTGACCGGACTAGACACAGGGAGGTGTCGAGGTCAGAACGGTCGGATGTGTCAAAGACGGCGGAAATTCGATGTGGTTGCGAGTCGTGGATGACAAGGAGCGCGGAAGTTTCCCGGAAGGTGCACGAGGGGCGAATCGGTAAATTCGCAAGGCTGCACAAGCGGGAGCGGGCTCCATTGGATTTAGCGGGCGTAACGGGGTGGATACCCGTTAGCCAAGCGCTATAAATAGGTGGAGGGGGCTGCATGCCTCCCCATGGCTTTAGGAGAGAGTTAGGGTTTTAGTGGGTCAAAAGAGGCTTTGAGAGGTGGTTTTGGCTTTAGTCTTTAGTGGTTGAGAGCAGGTGAGAGGGGCAGAGCTGTGTCTCCTTTGATGCCCTCTATGTGAGGGCTCTGTGTCTGTGTTCATCCCCTCCTCCAAGCATGTATGGATGAGTGTTCTTGAGATGGAGAGGGAGAGGTAGAGGAGAATCCATGTAATCTTCCATCTTGTTCTAATGTCCATCCGTACCGGGACTCCTCTGTATTCCTCTTGTTGAATTGGAATGGAAATCTGAAATTTATTTATCCTGTTCGTGCTCTCTGTTCTTCGTTCATCCCTTTTGGAGTGATTTTTGATTTTCTGAGTTTTGAGTTGTTTCTTGCTGGGAAGGTCCAAAATGGATTGCTATGACATGGGATGATATCTTTAGACCATTTGGTCAGGTTCCCCCAAGAGCAAATCAATTCTATTTTCAGATTTTCCCCATTAGCCTCCTCTGTTCTTTTCTCCTGTTCTAGGGTTTTGATGAACTTCTCGATTCCTTTCATGAGATAGGCTAATATTTGGGGTTTTGAGTCCTGAGGTTATTGCTAACATAATCCCAATGTCTCTTGGCCAAAGGATCAAATTTGAGATGGCAGTTTGAATTTTGATGTTGCTCTTTGCCTGAGCCTTCGGTTTCTAGGGTTTTGAAGCATTTCTTGTTTTCCTCTTTGAGATGGCCTGAGATTTGGTCTGGAGGTTCCTGTAGCTATTGCTAATCTATCGTCAAAGTCTCAAGGCCAGAGGACCAAAGATGAAATGGGAATTTGAGTTTTTGCACTGCTCTCTGTATTTTTCTAGCTCTTGTCAAAATTCTGAATTTCTTGAGTTGTTGTTGTTTGGAGTCCCTAGGCTATTTAGTTTAGTGTTTTGACAGTTTGGGCTTGGTTAGAAAAGAAGAAAATCACAAATTCCAAGTTTTAGTGAGGTTCTCTGAATTTTTACTGAACTTTCGGGCTGCTGGAACCAAGGGGCTGTGTGACCGGGTTTTACCCAGCGGTCAGACCGGCTATTACCCAGCGGTCAGACCGACTATTACCCAGCGGTCAGACCGGTCCTAGGGTTTTGTTGCAGGTTTTTTCTTGGGTGCTTTCTCTCTGTTCTTTTCCCTTGGTTGATTTCTCCAGATTTCCAAAGAGCTTGAGGATATCTCTTCATAGCTTTGCTTCGTAGCTATAGAAGAAGATTTTGTCGTAGGTACTTGAGGGGGACGAATTTTTAGTAGTCGACATTCACCCCCCCTCTGTCGCCATTTCGGTCCAACAATTGGTATCAGAGCCGGTTAGCTCTAATTCATAGATCTTAACCGGTCTCTAGAGCCATGGCGACGGACAAGTACTCCACCAAGCCGCCCATTTTCGATGGCATCGATTACCCTTTCTGGAAGAGCCGAATGGAGACATACATCCAAGCTCAGGGGTATGCCATTTGGCGGAAGGTGAAGGTGCGATTTGTTGTTCCTGCCGATGAGAACATCAATGCTGGGAACAAGGCTAATGTTGAGGCAAATGCGAAGGCAAGGGACATCATTATCCAGGGCTTGAGCAGAAGCAAATTCAATCGCATCTCTCACTTGCCGTCCGCCTACGATATCTGGGTGACCCTCGACGCATACCATGAGGGCACCACCCAGATCAAGACGGTTCGACAGGACCAGTTCAAGCGAGAATACAACAAATTTGAGATGCTTACTGGTGAGTCCCTCGATGAGTGCTTTGCGCGTTTCCACAAGATCTTGAGCAACCTCCGAGCGGTCGGTCTCACATACCCCGACTCGGACAATGCTCGTCAGATGCTCGCGGCACTTGATCTGCGTGTTTGGGAGATGAAAGTGACCACCATCAAAGACACGATAGACCTCTCGACCTTGACTCTTGACGCGCTGCACTCGCGCCTCAAGACTCACGAGATTGACGTTGTCTCTCGTAGGTCAAAGTCACAGTCGATGGCTTTGGTCACCGATCCCGTTTCTTCTTCTGGTCTTTCTTCTGAGTCTTCTTGCGGTTTCTCCCTTGCTGCTCTCTGTGACATAACTGATGATCAGTTAGAGCAGCTCGCGGATGAGCAACTGGCCCTCCTTGCTCGAAGATTCTCCCATGCTTACAAGGGGAGGAGGGACAGAAAGAGAGGAGGACCCGTGATTTGCTTCGAGTGTGGTGGCCCCAACCGCATTCGTGCAAACTGCCCCAAGCTGGAGAAGGGCAAGAACGACTATGGCGGTTCGAGCAAGAACGACTACACCGACAAGAAGCGCAACAAGAAGCTTCCAGCGCACCCTCAAGGCAAGAAGTAGTTCCACGACTTTGGGAAGGCCAAGAAGCTCTTCCACCGCGTCCTCACTGCCTTCGACGACCTCGACCTCAGCGAGGTGGAGGGATGGAGCGACGACGATGGGACGGGTGACCAAGAACCCAAGAGCGGCGATGACTTCTCTGGCATGTGCTTCATGGCCCTTGAGGGCGAACTAAGCGACAGCGAGCTGTACTCCGACTCGGACGAGGTATGCCCCACCTACGACCAGCTCAATCATGCTTTTCTTAAGCTAGGTGGATTTAATGCTAGAGCTAGGGCTAGGTGTACTGAGTTAGAGAAGGAAGTAGATAGATTGTCACTAGAGATTATTGCTCTTACATCTGCTCCCTCTAGTGATGATTGTGATACATGCTGTGCTCTGTTGGGTGACATGGAGAAACTAAGGACCTTGCATGATAGTCTGTGCTCTGAACTTGATCTTGTTAAGATGGAGAATATTAGTCTCTTGGCTGAGCTTGAGATGAGTAGGGTAGTTCCTATTTCATCTGCTGTTGTTGAGACTACATCTTGCACCTCATGTGAGGATAAGGACAATGCTTTTAGAGGTCTTTATACCATGCTCCTTGATCTGCCCGAAACTTGTGAAAGTTGTAATAATTTGAAGATGAACCTAAAACGGGCAGATCATAAAATTTCTGAGTTGTATGCTTGGTTGCTTGAGCCAGCCGCTTCATGCTTGAACTGTCCTAGATTAACTACTGAATTTGAATCTGTTTCCAAACAGTTTCAAGAAATGATTGACAACAACAAGAAAATGGCTCAGTATGCGACTAAGGATCCTGTTAGCTCACCATGCATTAGTTGTGATAAACTAAAACTTGAACTTGTTGCTTTGAATGAACAATGTGTGAAGCTAACTAAGGATTTACTAGAGAAGCCATCAACTCATTGTGATGTGATTGCTGAGGTGGGGGAGAGGCCCCAGGGTAAGGTGGAGACGCCTAGCGACGTGAACCAACTGGCTAGTAGTAGGTCTGTCCCTTCAGAGTCGGCTGTGCGTGCACAAGCCATTCTTTTCTCTACTGTTGGTTCTTCTTCTGCTTCCTTACCTTCTGCTGTCTCTTCTTCCCCCTGCTCTTCTTGCACCTCTCTCTTTCGGGAGTGTCAGTATCTTATGAACACTCTCGAGAGATTTTTAGGAGGCAACAAGAAGCTAAATCTTATCCTGGACCAATCTAAGATTTGTAAATTCAATCAGGGTCTAGGATATGATTTTTATGAGGACATGAGGAATCATCCACCTACCGTGCTCAGACCCATAGCCGCAGGTGTGATCGAGGTCGAGCCCAGAACTAAGAAAGTTCAATTCAAGTCAGCGGGCTTTGTCCAAGGGATTTCTGACAGCAAGGTAAGTTCACCTGTTGCTTCGGCCTCTCAGAAGGCGAAGCCTCTTCGTACTACTTCGATCTCTCAGAAGGTAAATTATCGCTGCACCTTCTGTCAGAAGGATGGACACTTGATCGAGCGATGATTCAGGTGCGCCAAGATCACGCGTAGAGACTGTGTTGTAGCTCTTAGGCATATTCAGGGTCAGCCCCAGACCTTGAGTGCACCTAAGACCAACACGAGGTCTAGGTCTGCTTCAGGTGTTTCTGATGGGTTTGGGCAGCATTGAGGACTTGGTTTTTCTGAGTTTTCTGGTTTTCATCCTCATGCTCCCTTTGGTCGTGACTCCCGCCGTTTTGAGGGTAGATCTCGTTTCCTCCGTCGAGATGGCTACCCGCGGCGTAATCAGCATGTTGCTGGTGCTCTGACTCGCTCTTCTGTAGCAGTCGGACCCAACAACAGCTTCAGGTCTGCTCATCGACCTTCAGACTTGTTGAGCGACAGAGAGCGTAGGGTAGATAGAGGTCAGTCGTGTGTGGCTACTTCTTCTACTCGATGTGTTACTCAGTATTGGGTGCCAAAATCACTCTTGATTTACCCCAGTACTGAGACTTTACTCTCTTGTTGACTCAGGTTCGCCGGGCAGGGAAGAGAGAGGTTTGGCTCGTTGACTTCGGGTGTTGTCGACACATGACCGGAGACTCCCGTTGGTTCTCTTCCCTAGCTCGTGCTCCAGGTGATGAGACGATCACCTTCGGAGACACTTCGTCTAGGCGCGTCATCGCCAGAGGTACAGTGCGCGTTAATGAGTCTTTTATTTTTAAAGATGTTGCCTTGGTTAGTAAGCTGCAGTATAATTTACTTTCTGTTTCTCAGCTTACCGATGACGGTTTTGCGGTGAGCTTTAAGAAAAATGCTTGCAAAATTCTTGATTCTTCGGGTAGTCTGGTTTGCGGGATTTCTTGTTATGGGAGGATCTATCGTGCTGATTTTTCTGAGTTTTCTGGTGATCCTCTCCGGTGTTTGGTTGCTTCTGAGTCCCGTTACCTTACCTTCTGGCATAGAAGACTTGGTCATATTGGATTTGACCATTTGACCCGAGTTAGCGGCCGCGATCTCATTCGTGGTCTGTCGAAACTCAAGATGGTCAAAGATATTGTTTGTGCTCCTTGCCGGAACGACAAGATGGTTGCCGCTTCTCACCCTTCGGTCATAGTGACTATGATCGATGCACCGGGACAACTGCTCCATATGGACACAGTTGGACCAGCTTGAGTGCAGTCAGCAGGAGGGAAGTGATATGTTCTTGTCGTGGTCGATGACTTCTCAAGGTTCTCTTGGGTGTTTTTCTTAGCCTCGAAGGATGAGATGTTTACACATTTTGATGTCTTTTCAGTAGGCTTTCTGTTGAGCTCCTAGGTGCCTTACGAGCGATCCGTAGTGACAATGGCACGGAGTTCAAGAATTCCTACTTTGAGAGGTTCTGCGATGAGACAGTTGTAGAGCACCAGTTCTCTTCTCCGCACGTCCCACAGCAGAATGGCGTCGTGGAGAGGAAGAACCGACCTTGGTCGAGATGGCCAGGATGATGCTTGATGAGTATTCTACACCTAAGAAGTTTTGGGCTGAGGCCATAGCGATCGCGTGCCATGTTTCGAACAGAGTCGTTCTTCGGGCATACTTGCATCGCACTTCCTATGAGCTGAGATATGGGCGAAAGCCCAATGTCTCTCATTTTCGTGTGTTTGGTTGCAAGTGTTTCATGCTGAAGTCTGGGAATCTAGATAAGTTCGAGTCACGTTCTTGTGGTGGTATCTTTCTAGGTTACTCGGCTTCTTCGCGAGCGTATAGGGTCTGGAACTGCGAGTCTAGTAAGTTGGTAGAGACCTGTGAGGTGACCTTCGACGAGGCCAGTCCGAGGACTAGGCCCGATATCTCAGGTTCTTTAGAGCAGTCCGAGCCCATCTTTGTGGATGATAAGGATGATGGAGATGAGGGTTGTCTACTTGATCCAGTTCCTCATCCTCCCCTTGAGGTGCCTTCCTCCACTGCACCTCCATTCTGCCTTTGTTGCTTCTTTCAAGCCCAAGGACATTTGTCATGCTCTATATGATGAGTCTTGGGTCAATGCCATGCATGAGGAGTTGGAGAATTTCGAAAGAAACAAGGTCTGGTCGGTTGTTGAGCCCCCTCGAGGTCACAATGTCATTGGGACTAAGTGGGTGTTCAAGAACAAGCAGAGTGAGGATGGGGTTGTCATTCAGAACAAGGCTAGACTGGTAGCTCAGGGCTTCTCCCAGGTTGAGGGTCTAGATTTCGAGGAGACCTTTGCCCCTGTAGCCAGACTTGAGGCCATTAGAATCCTGCTTGCCTTTCCAGCTTCTAAAGGATTCAAGCTTTACCAGATGGATGTCAAGAGTGCTTTCCTCAATGGTTTTATTGAGCAAGAAGTCTATGTGAGACAGCCTCTAGGTTTTGAGAATCCCAATACCCAAACCATGTCTTCAAGCTTTCCAAAGCGTTGTATGGACTTAAACAGGCCCCTAGAGCTTGGTATGTGTCGGACCCCAAGTTTAATACCTGGAATCCTCTGTGATAACACTGCATTATTCTCTGGATCAGTAGATAATGCTCACAGATACATCGCTGCATCATTTCATACACGATAAATTCATACATTACAATACCAGAGTTCAAATAGACCACATCGGGCCAGAGTTACAATAGAGCCGTCAGGCCAAATGTCTTACAATACATAAAAGCGGAAGCGGAAGCGTACATAGCGTAGGGGCACAACTCACCACAGGCAAGTGACTGGGATAACCCGAGTACCAATGCTATTAATCAGGGACCTGACTAATAACGAAGGCACCCGCCAAAACTAGCCTGGTCAACTTTACTGAGGCGGGAGGCAAGACTACCGAAGCCTATTCTAACAACCACCGTCTTCATTTCCTTCGGCATCCTGATCCTCATAATAAGCGTAGTGCTCTTGATTCACATCTTCTGAAAGGGGGGGGGGTTAAGAGCGAGATTGAGCACAAACAACCGTGCTCCGCGAGCCAACACACAGAATGCATATAATTATAGATGCAAGGCTATTCAAGGAAGGCTCGGGTTCTTTTATTTGCATAAAGCGACATTTGAAATTACCATAATTAAAATTTCTATGACCTAGCATTTTTCAAGAACTTATGATTTAAATACTAAAAGTGTACAATAAACGGAGTAGTTTCCAATTCCAAATTTTATGGTTACATCCACCATATTTTAGGGTTACATCCACCCTATGTTATGGTTACATCCACCAATGCTTAACTTTTGAATAGCAGGTTACTTCCACCTTAATACCAACACTGGAGAACATCCCTCCAGGACAAATTACCAAAGTCAGGTTACATCCGCCTGACAGTTTTCTCCCCACCCACAATAGTTTTTAAACAGAACTAACTCGAGGAAGATTTCCATGTCTGCCCTTGACCGTGGGCACGGCTATTCGAATAGTTTAAAACACTCTGCAGAGGTTGTACATCTTTACCCACAAGAGACTATCAGCTCGATGAGCCCACATGATTCCTTTGCCATGTGGATCGAGAGATCATCACGAGGCCTTTACAATACCTCGCCCTATCGTCATCTCACCCATATGGGCTTACCCTTCCCGAAGAAGGTCCCATAAGTTGTGCGGGAAGATCCACCACAACGTCTAGCGCAGCTGGACTCCACTCTCCACAACGTCTAGCGCAGCTGGTGATCATCACCTTTACTCGGTGTCCCATTCAAGCCGGATGTTTATTCCTCTTGCACAATCCCTTCTTTCCCCTACCCGTGAGATGACTTCAAGGGTCTAGTAAATTAGTCAGCCAAGCCTACACTTTGCCAGCATGTGGTTGTACGGTTATACACGGAGGGTCCACACAGGATTAAGTCCTTAGGTTGTTCGGGCGGTCATTCCACAATCCCCTGTGTTACATCCACACCCACCACTCTTACCATCCGCCCAAACAGGTTTAGCAATTTTCAGGGTTTTGAGAAGCATAACACATTTTAACATAAATACTCAGCCACGTACATCCCATGGCTGACCCAAAACTAGTTTCCATGACTAAAGAATGATTATCAGGGCTACTAAGGCCCTGGATTCGACAAGACCAGCATGGCAGTAATATGACTTATAACTATCTTAGCTATAGTTTATACCTAGGGCGACAAATGATCAGGTAGTTCAATGTTACTAGTGGGGTATATCGTTATGAGGTGGATACAGGTTATTAGCTACCTTAAGAGTGACATACGTTTGCTTATAAAGTAAAGCATGCAGATTTTCATAATTTAAATGAACATAGTTTCACATGAAATATAGGCGCAACATGATCAAAGTATTGACTCGCCTGGATCGAAAGCTTGGGGTCTTGCGCTGCTTCAAGCGGGGTCTCGTTCGCGTCGTCGAACTCTACTCGGACGGGAGAAACCGGAAAAAGCAACACGAGAAAACAAGAATCGAATAAGAACCAAATAAAATAAAACAACTCAAATGAGCTCGAAATTGAACCAAACCAGAACCATTAAACAGGTCTTGATTTTAGAAAAATTTAGAAGTTGGTTTCGTTTAATTCGGAGTTATGGTTAATAAGTTATAGCATTTTAAAGTTTCAAATTCTGGAAAATGCGGAAAATAGAAAAGGGGAGGGAGTGTGAGCTGCCGACAGGTGGGCCTAGCAGCATTAATGCCCCCTTTTAGTGTCGGCTTAGGGCAATTTAAGTGATGTATTAGGGCAGCTTTTAATTAGAGCGTTATTGCACTGATGCTCTGTACTCTGGCTCACTTCGTCCGCACGGGGGAGAAAGAGAGCGGAGCCGGCCGGCGGTGGTGGGGCATGGAGGCGCGGCGGCGCTGGCCCAAACGGGTTGCCCACCCGGGCGCGCACCTCGGGGAGACGGGAATCGGCCGGAGTCGGCCGGACCTGGCCGGGCGGAGGGCGACGGCGGGTGAGGCGGCGGCGGAGACAGGGGAGGCGGGCGCCGGCGGCTCAGTCGGTGGGGGCTCAATTGCTTGGCACGAGAGCATCTCGGGGCGTCATGGAGCTCACCTGCAGCTCGAGCGGCGGCCGGGGTGGAGCGAGGCGGGCCGGCGGTAGAGACGTGCTTGGCGGCGAGGAGGATGACGGCGGCGGCTCGCTGGGAGGAGCGGCGGGGTCCGGCGAGGAGGGGACGGCGTTCAGGGTGTCCGGGCGACGCTCCACGTGCGGGGAATCGCCCCGAGGCACGTCGGTTCACCGGGGAGGTCCGACGCCGGCGTTGGGGGAAGAACGAGGTCGGCGGCGGCCTGCAGAGGAGGAGAGGACGATTAGGCCGGGGAGGAGGAAGAGGGGATAGTGGGGAGCGCGGGGAGAAACTCAGGGGTCCCGGCGGCGACCGGAGAGGCGCAGCGGCGAGGTTGGCCGAAGGAGCGCCCGAGACAGAGGAGGTGGCGAGCGGGGCGTTCGGGCGAGCTTCGGCGGAGGGGTGCGTGGCGCGATGGAAGTGCCACATATAGAGGCCGGGGCGGCTCGTCGGGGAGACAAGGCGGCAGGGAGTCGTGCAAGCCTGCTGCACGCGAAGGCGACTGTGGCAGAGGAGCAGCCAAGCGACGATGACGGGACGGCGTGATCAGGTGTACCACGGTGGCGCAGCAACAAGGACGAGCGACGTGCACGGCAACGTCTCACAGAAACTGAGGCCGGCTGCCATTGTCGGGCGCTGATGGTGAGGAGTGGCGCTGAAGACGAGAGCTGACATCGCATTCAATCGCCGACGGAGTTGGTGGCGCATGACGACAAGCTGCAGAGGAGGTGCTGGAACCATGATGGAGAAGGGAAGAACTCTGCCACCAGGGGGAAGAGAAGAATGGGGCTGGGATGGCATGGAGAAAGAAATGGATGGCCAGGGTTGGCTGGGGAGAAATTCCTTTTAATAATATATACATACGCGTATATGTATACGGGTATATATACATATACACATGCATATATCTTTTCTTCACATTCCTAGCCTCCTAAATCCTTTTATCCTTGAAGTATATTTCATATTTTTAGATTTTATAAGATTAACTTGATTTTCCTACCTGGAGATGGAGCAAGGTTTTCATTTTTAAGTACTTTTGCATTTTCTAGAATATACACATATATGCGTATATATTTTCTCCTCTCTTTGACACATTAAAGCACATCTTAATTTCCTAAATCCGTTAAGTCTTGAGATACATTTCAAGTTTTTAAGCACAACTTGACTTTTCTTTTGAAAACCAAAAAGGAATAACCAACTGAGAAGAAATACTTTCAAATTTCATTAACCTAGGTTTGAATTTTTACATTGATACAAATTGCGAAAATGGGATGTTACAGATCCCACCCCCCTTAAAGGAATCTCGTCCCCGAGATTCGGGTAGAGTAGAAAGAAGGAGGTGGGGCAAGCTGGCTAGCAACGGGTTCCAGGATTTTGCTTGACACTTCGCCCTTTCCTTGGAGTCACCTGAAGAGAGGATATCCATACAAAAGTGGGTCAACGCCACACCGCAGAAATCGTGTTCTTCTAGGTTTATTTTAGCTGGCTTCCCTTCATCGGTTGACATTTTCTGGGGCTTGTTGTTCTTCAACGCTGGTTGCTGCCTTTCCTTTATGCTGGAGTGGATCTGAGTGAATACTTGTACGAGTGATATGGACCCAAGCGAGTAGGAACTACTGGTTCCTGCTTCTCGCTTCTAGCCATGCCCTTGGCCATTGACAGTGTCTTGATTAGTGAGTTTACAGTGAGAGGGGGACTTGAGTCTTGATTGTCTTGATTAAGCTATTTGTCATGTCTTGCTTGTAGATCTGACGAGGTTTTCAGCAATAAGGTGAGGGGGAAATAGCACTAGATATGGGGTAGATCGCGGGGATGAGATACTCTAATCCACCCCAAAAAGAGCACACACAGAAAATTGGGGCGGCATACAAACTCCACAGAAAGACCAAGGTTTTGAAGGCAAGTTTTTCCTATGACTGCGAAGTACAGTGCCCGAGAGCAAGAAGGCAGTGCACAGGGCCAAATAAAATCTTTTGAAAAAGCAACGCCTATGCACGAAGACACACACAAGAGGGCACAGGGTTCTAAGCACTAGGCTTGCTGAAGCGAGACCACAAAACCTTCATGAGCATCCTTGATGTCTTCGAGCTTAATTTTTTTTCTTTTGAAGTAAGGGGAAAGAAAGGGAAATCAAATTTCCTCTTTGGAGACGGAAGTAGAGGGAGGAAAGCATCGAGAAATGCTTTGGCGGTGAAGCCCATGCTCCTCATTATTATTTAAGAACAGTTTTTCTTTTAAATACCAGGGCAGAGTTGAAAAGAAACTTTGAAATCAAGGCTCTTTGCAACAAACATACACTATATATATTTGCTATAGAATTTTTTTAATAGCAAGACTGATCTTCCGAAAGTGGTTTTGAAATACTTGAATACTGAAATACCCCTTTTTTGGCAATGGTACCCTAACCTCTTCCAATATCACAATCTTGACAGAATAGTTCACATTCATAGCCCTTCCATTCGTGGGCTTCTTATTCCAAGGCCTTGCTAATCCTGCTTATACTCGATTGATTCTAGGGTATCTTCTTTCATTGCTTAATCACTGCACAACTGGTGTCTAGTACTCCAAATAGTGAGTATTATCATTTATTTGATCCACAGATCGTATCACTTCCAAGATATTATTCGTAGTTATCATTCACCAGATCAGGGTCTGCTATTCCTCAATTGAATCTCACTTTCCTACATAAAATCATAAATCCAGGCTTGGGTTCATTAGTCAACAATCCCATCCAACTATTCACCCTAACATTACTCCAATTTCTTTACCTTTGAATCCACCCGTACTCGATCGCTTCATGGTTCCAATATTTCTATATTTTAAATCCACCAATACCATTCACATCTTTTACATTTTAAATCTAACAGTACCACTTGTACTATGGTTCCAATGTTTCAATCCACCAATAACATTTGTATTATAATCCAACCTTTTCCACCATAAATTCATAAATTCAATCCTGGTTTTATTTTTGAGCGATACTCCAGCATCTTTACTTGTAAATCCACCGATATCATTTGTATTATGGTTTCTTAATACTCCAATCTTTTCCATCTTTAACGCATACTCATAATCCATTTATCCAGTGATCAATCCCGCTATCTACAATCTTGTGCCCCACAACTTTATTGGCATAGACATCCACCGAGACAATGTTTATTAATCAAATCTATAATTCAATGGTTATTATGACATCTCCTATTGTCTCCAAAATTTCCAATAATCCACCCGGTAGTCGACTATACTTTATTATCCCACCATTGTAAACATTCATCTGGATTCATATTGTCTATTAAAGCTGCAGACCAACAATTGTTAATACACTCCATATTTCTCTAAAGATTCCATCGGTCCACTTATTCAATCGTCTAAATTGGCCCATTTATTTAACCAATCTAATTATTTAGTCAACCCAATCATTTTAAATCGGCCCACTAATTTAGCCAACCCAATCATCAAATCGGTACTCCTGTAGCCAACCCAACCATTCAAACTGGTCTGCTTACTTTTCAACTAAAAATTCATACCATTGATTCTATCTCATGATTGACATGAATCCACCAAGATTTATACATGGGTCCGAGGAACCAGAGCAAACCTTTGGAATAATTTGGTTGGAAGTTAAATCTTAGAAAGTTTTCCTCGGAAGGTTAGGTTTGCAAGAAGAGGTCTGAAAATGAACTTTTATAAATAATTTGATAATTGACTTCCAAGGATAAAACAACTTTCAAAAATAGATTTCAAATTTAATCTTTGCGATTTTGGCCCAAAATAGGTTTTCGAAAGGGGTTTATAAGAGGAGTGCTGGACTTTTATTATTTGAATCCGGGATAAGAAAGCTTTAGGGAATCTTCTAAGAGGGATGAGAGTAAGCAACACATCTTTTTTTTTTGCAATTAGATTTTGAAGGAACAAATCCAGTCATAACACTAACGGCTAAGCTAAGTTCAAACCACAGCCTCTACCTTGGCCTCTTCCACGAGCTGCGGCCCTTGGGGCTCGGCCCCTACCACGAGCAGCAGTCCTCCTGGGATCCATCTAGAAAACAACCTAGAGCCTTTTTAGAGACTAAAAGAAAGAAGGAAAGACATATATGAGGGTTTGCTAGCCCCCTAATGGCACAACATAAAACCAAACGAAAGAGAAGCAATTAAAACACAAGGCATTATGCCTACGATAATTCATTACATTAAAGGGGGGGTTAGATGTTACATGACAGCCGAGCACAACGCACAGGCTTATAACAAGTCACGACACCGCATACACAACGTCTACTAACTGGTTACATTAGGGGGATACATCTGGGGAAGTGTGCATACACACCAACAAGAGACTGCCTAGACATATTACTATCTAACCTATAGCAGTCTACACTTCCGGGGACGGGGAGTGGTGCTGGCCGCAGAAGACGCAATCACCTGGAAAGCGGGAGCAGGAGACGATGCTGGGAGATCGGGAACGAGAATGGGACCGAGAAGGGCTCGATCCGTTGTTGGAGGGACGGGAGCGGGACGAGCGACGCCCCCTGCTGGGCTCTGTGAGGGTGCCATTGGGCGGTGGGGCACGCTTATGCGTATTGTCAGTCGAGGGCGAGGTCCCTGGCGCTGAGCCGGTGCTAGTACTGGATCTGAAGCTGGTGCTGGAGCGGACACTGGTACGGATGCGAGAACTAAAGCTGACACTGGGGCTGGAGCTGGAGCTGACACTGGTGCTGGTGGCGTAGACAGAGGGTAAACTGCCCTGGCTCGAAGGCGCTCGAGCCCAACCTCTACAGCGAGCCGCTCGCGCTCCGCCACCTGAAAGGCGATCAGGTAGCGGTTGAGCTGGGCGCTGAGGACGTCCGACTGCTGCAGGCTTGCGGTCAGGAGAATGCGCAGATGCCCAATCTCCTGCAGGGCGAAGGCATAGGAGGCTGACATCGCCTGCGTCAGCTGGATCTGGTGAGACAGCTGGGGGTTGTCCACCCTGTGGTCGAGGCGATCTGGAAGGAACTGCCCCTGGCGGATGCGAGGGGAATAAGCAAAAGGCGACTGCCGCAGCCTCTCCTCGTGCACCTGGCACAGGTGAGCCACGGCGAGACGCGCCGCGTCCTGGATGGCGTCGGCGAGGTACATTCGTGGAGGCTCGGCATGGACAGTATGGGAGTGGAGCTCCCTGCTACTATCTCGTGCGTAGATGAAAACCTCCATGGTCCACAAATCCATGTTGTGGATGTGGGCTCTCCTGCCTCGGTAAACGGGCGGGCGGGTGTGACCGAGACAACGCAGCAGTTGCCGCAGGATCTCGGCGAACCCTCCTTCGCTTTCCCCATGGGAGATGTGATCCCATGGACCAACTGGTGCAGCTCCGGCCATCTAAAAATTTTGAACACCAATTGGTTAGAATAGATGAAATACAAAAGAAATCTTTGGGTGAGTATAGAAACTAAGAGAGTTGAGTAAAGCAATATTACGCTACATTTTTGCAAAAGTTTTACATAGTTTTTGTAAATAGGACTCAGACCTTAAATCGTGACCAGTCTAGCTAAGGTTTCTACAGTCGTATGCTCTGATACCAGCTCTGTCGGACCCCAAGTTTAATACCTGGAATCCTCTGTGATAACACTGCATTATATCTTGGATCAGTAGATAATGCTCACAGATACATCGCTGCATCATTTCATACACGATAAATTCATACATTACAATACCAGAGTTCAAATAGACCACATCGGACCAGAGTTACAATAGAGCCGTCAGGCCAAATGTCTTACAATACATAAAAGCGGAAGCGGAAGCGTACATAGCGTAGGGGCACAACTCACCATAGGCAAGTGACTGGGATAACCCGAGTACCAATGCTATTAATCAGGGACCTGACTAATAACGAAGGCACCCGCCAAAACTAGCCTGGTCAACTTTACTGAGGCGGGAGGCAAGACTACCGAAGCCTATTCTAACAACCACCGTCTTCATTTCCTTCGGCATCCTGATCCTCATAATAAGCGTAGTGCTCTTGATTCACATCTTCTGAAAGGGGGGTTAAGAGCGAGATTGAGCACAAACAACCGTGCTCCGCGAGCCAACACACAGAATGCATATAATTATAGATGCAAGGCTATTCAAGGAAGGCTCGGGTTCTTTTATTTGCATAAAGCGACATTTGAAATTACCATAATTAAAATTTCTATGACCTAGCATTTTTCAAGAACTTATGATTTAAATACTAAAAGTGTACAATAAACGGAGTAGTTTCCAATTCCAAATTTTATGGTTACATCCACCATATTTTAGGGTTACATCCACCCTATGTTATGGTTACATCCACCAATGCTTAACTTTTGAATAGCAGGTTACTTCCACCTTAATACCAACACTGGAGTACATCCCTCCAGGACAAATTACCAAAGTTAGGTTACATCCGCCTGACAGTTTTCTCCCCACCCACAATAGTTTTTAAACAGAACTAACTCGAGGAAGATTTCCATGTCTGCCCTTGACCGTGGGCACGGCTATTCGAATAGTTTAAAACACTCTGCAGAGGTTGTACATCTTTACCCACAAGAGACTATCAGCTCGATGAGCCCACATGATTCCTTTGCCATGTGGATCGAGAGATCATCACGAGGCCTTTACAATACCTCGCCCTATCGTCATCTCACCCATATGGGCTTACCCTTCCCGAAGAAGGTCCCATAAGTTGTGCGGGAAGATCCACCACAACGTCTAGCGCAGCTGGACTCCACTCTCCACAACGTCTAGCGCAGCTGGTGATCATCACCTTTACTCGGTGTCCCATTCAAGCCGGATGTTTATTCCTCTTGCACAATCCCTTCTTTCCCCTACCCGTGAGATGACTTCAAGGGTCTAGTAAATTAGTCAGCCAAGCCTACACTTTGCCAGCATGTGGTTGTACGGTTATACACGGAGGGTCCACACAGGATTAAGTCCTTAGGTTGTTCGGGCGGTCATTCCACAATCCCCTGTGTTACATCCACACCCACCACTCTTACCATCCGCCCAAACAGGTTTAGCAATTTTCAGGGTTTTGAGAAGCATAACACATTTTAACATAAATACTCAGCCACGTACATCCCATGGCTGACCCAAAACTAGTTTCCATGACTAAAGAATGATTATCAGGGCTACTAAGGCCCTGGATTCGACAAGACCAGCATGGCAGTAATATGACTTATAACTATCTTAGCTATAGTTTATACCTAGGGCGACAAATGATCAGGTAGTTCAATGTTACTAGTGGGGTATATCGTTATGAGGTGGATACAGGTTATTAGCTACCTTAAGAGTGACATACGTTTGCTTATAAAGTAAAGCATGCAGATTTTCATAATTTAAATGAACATAGTTTCACATGAAATATAGGCGCAACATGATCAAAGTATTGACTCGCCTGGATCGAAAGCTTGGGGTCTTGCGCTGCTTCAAGCGGGGTCTCGTTCGCGTCGTCGAACTCTACTCGGACGGGAGAAACCGGAAAAAGCAACACGAGAAAACAAGAATCGAATAAGAACCAAATAAAATAAAATAACTCAAATGAACTCGAAATTGAACCAAACCAGAACCATTAAACAGGTCTTGATTTTAGAAAAATTTAGAAGTTGGTTTCGTTTAATTCGGAGTTATGGTTAATAAGTTATAGCATTTTAAAGTTTCAAATTCTGGAAAATGCGGAAAATAGAAAAGGGGAGGGAGTGTGAGCTGCCGACAGGTGGGCCTAGCAGCATTAATGCCCCCTTTTAGTGTCGGCTTAGGGCAATTTAAGTGATGTATTAGGGCAGCTTTTAATTAGAGCGTTATTGCACTGATGCTCTGTACTCTGGCTCACTTCGTCCGCACGGGGGAGAAAGAGAGCGGAGCCGGCCGGCGGTGGTGGGGCATGGAGGCGCGGCGGCGCTGGCCCAAACGGGTTGCCCACCCGGGCGCGCACCTCGGGGAGACGGGAATCGGCCGGAGTCGGCCGGACCTGGCCGGGCGGAGGGCGACGGCGGGTGAGGCGGCGGCGGAGACAGGGGAGGCGGGCGCCGGCGGCTCAGTCGGTGGGGGCTCAATTGCTTGGCACGAGAGCATCTCGGGGCGTCATGGAGCTCACCTGCAGCTCGAGCGGCGGCCGGGGTGGAGCGAGGCGGGCCGGCGGTAGAGACGTGCTTGGCGGCGAGGAGGATGACGGCGGCGGCTCGCTGGGAGGAGCGGCGGGGTCCGGCGAGGAGGGGACGGCGTTCAGGGTGTCCGGGCGACGCTCCACGTGCGGGGAATCGCCCCGAGGCACGTCGGTTCACCGGGGAGGTCCGACGCCGGCGTTGGGGGAAGAACGAGGTCGGCGGCGGCCTGCAGAGGAGGAGAGGACGATTAGGCCGGGGAGGAGGAAGAGGGGATAGTGGGGAGCGCGGGGAGAAACTCAGGGGTCCCGGCGGCGACCGGAGAGGCGCAGCGGCGAGGTTGGCCGAAGGAGCGCCCGAGACAGAGGAGGTGGCGAGCGGGGCGTTCGGGCGAGCTTCGGCGGAGGGGTGCGTGGCGCGATGGAAGTGCCACATATAGAGGCCGGGGCGGCTCGTCGGGGAGACAAGGCGGCAGGGAGTCGTGCAAGCCTGCTGCACGCGAAGGCGACTGTGGCAGAGGAGCAGCCAAGCGACGATGACGGGACGGCGTGATCAGGTGTACCACGGTGGCGCAGCAACAAGGACGAGCGACGTGCACGGCAACGTCTCACAGAAACTGAGGCCGGCTGCCATTGTCGGGCGCTGATGGCGAGGAGTGGCGCTGAAGACGAGAGCTGGCATCGCATTCAATCGCCGACGGAGTTGGTGGCGCATGACGACAAGCTGCAGAGGAGGTGCTGGAACCATGATGGAGAAGGGAAGAACTCTGCCACCAGGGGGAAGAGAAGAATGGGGCTGGGATGGCATGGAGAAAGAAATGGATGGCCAGGGTTGGCTGGGGAGAAATTCCTTTTAATAATATATACATACGCGTATATGTATACGGGTATATATACATATACACATGCATATATCTTTTCTTCACATTCCTAGCCTCCTAAATCCTTTTATCCTTGAAGTATATTTCATATTTTTAGATTTTATAAGATTAACTTGATTTTCCTACCTGGAGATGGAGCAAGGTTTTCATTTTTAAGTACTTTTGCATTTTCTAGAATATACACATATATGCGTATATATTTTCTCCTCTCTTTGACACATTAAAGCACATCTTAATTTCCTAAATCCGTTAAGTCTTGAGATACATTTCAAGTTTTTAAGCACAACTTGACTTTTCTTTTGAAAACCAAAAAGGAATAACCAACTGAGAAGAAATACTTTCAAATTTCATTAACCTAGGTTTGAATTTTTACATTGATACAAATTGCGAAAATGGGATGTTACAGTATGAGAGGCTTGAGTCCTACCTGTTGAGTCATGGGTTTGAGATGGGTAAGGTGGATAAGACCTTGTTCATTCGTAGGCATGGCACTGACCTTCTGCTCGTCCAGATTTGTGTAGATGATATTATCTTTGGCGGCTCTTCTCATACTCTTGTCTCATAGTTCTCGGATGACATGAGCACCGAGTTTGAGATGAGTATGATGGGCGAGTTGACCTTCTTCCTTGGCTTTCAGATCAAGCAGACTCGAGAGGGTACACTATTGCATTAGGGCAAGTACACTCGTGACCTCATAAGACGCTTTGACATGAGTGGTGGTAAGCCCGTGTCAACTCCCATGGCGTCCACAGCTTCTCTTGACCCAGATGAGGACGGCGAGCCAGTTGATCAGAAGGAGTATCGTAGCATGATTGGCTCCCTCTTGTACCTCACTTCCTCGAGACCGGACATACACTTCGCTATGTGTCTTTGTGCTCGGTTTCAGGCTTCTCCTCGTGTATCTCACCGTCAGGCGGTGAAGCGCATCCTTCAGTACCTTCGAGCTACCATTGACTATGGTATCTGGTACTCTTCCTCGTTCTGTCTTTCCTTGAGAGCCTATTCGGATGCAGACTTTGCAGGCTGTAGGATAGATAGGAAGAGCACGTTTGGCACCTGCCAATTCATTGGCACTTCTCTTGTTTCCTGGTCTTCGAGGAAGCAGTCCGGTGTTGCACAGTTCACCGCAGAGGCCGAGTACGTTGCTGCTGCCAGTTGCTGCAACCAGGTGCTTTGGATGGTCTCGACCCTGTGGGACTTTGGGTTAGTTATCGACAGTGTTCCACTCTTTTGTGATAACACTTCTGCGATTAACATTGCTAAGAACCCAGTGCAGCACTCTCGGACCAAACATATTGATATCAGATATCACTTCCTTCGAGACTATGTGGAGAAGGGTGACATAGTGCTCCAGTTTGTGGAGAGTGACCACCAGTTAGCCGATATCTTTACCAAGCCTTTGGATAGCTCTAGGTTTTCAGCTCTGCGGGGAGAGCTTGGGGTGGTTTGTCCTTATGGACTTCTGTGAGGGGGAGTTTTTGTGCTTCATGCTTTATCATGTTATTATGCTCTTACTCCTTTTTGTTGCATTGCATATAGGTGCATATGGGTTAGTCCTCCTAGCATAGATTAGAGTGCTTCTCTTGTCTAGTTGTTTAGACTTCTTTCTCTCATCTTGTGACTCTAGGATGATGCTTATTAGCTGTTTTTCTTCTCACTTGGTTGAGCTCACTCACTTCTTGTAGGTTCTTGCGAGTGTTGGGCCACCCTTGGGTAGACGGGGTATGTGTTTGCTCCTTAGTGTGCTAGATGGTCAGTTGATAGTCCTAGAGTCATATGGGGTAGATGAGAGTCAGTCTGAGCCATAGTTTCCTTTATATCTTATCTATGCTTTAAGGACTGTCTTTTCTGATTTTTTTGCTAGCTTCTCGAGTTTATTGATTTGGTTCAGGGAGAGTTCATTTGGGAGCTTCTAGATCTTAATGTTGACATAACTCAACTTGAACTAAAAGCTGCATCACATGTTGAGGGGGAGCTAGATTTTTCTTGCATATCATTTTGCATTGTAATATAACTACATAGAGCCTTGATTATTATCCGTTTATGACATGTTTACAATACATTACATCTTGCCATGATCTATGCTTACTTGCTAGATTTATAATGACTTTATATATGTAGTCTAGTTTTTGCCATGATAGGTTGATTAAAATGCTCAACTTGAATTAAATCATATCTTGCTAGCTTTTGAGATAAGTCTGTTTTTAGTTATCCTCTTATGATTCATGCCATGTCAAATAGGCTGAGTTGAGTCTTGAATCTTTATTGAGCGTTAGATTGAGCTATGCTAGTTTCTTGATGAAGTATGCGTTGGTACAATTTTTAAGTAAGCAAAAAGATCTCTTTTGTGCGAAAAAACTGATCTCACCAATTCTTTCTCATAAGACTGTTTGCCATTGCACTAGGCATGAACTCAAGGGAAGTTTTGGTTGACCAAGATCATTTCCTTAAGCTTCTTGCTTGGAGTGGTCGCATAAGGCTTGAGATCTAGCACATGACTAAAAATTTTGGTTGGAAACGACCCTGAGATTTAAAAGGAAAATCATGTCAAATGTGCTCAATTTGTTTAACTACGAACATAACTCACAAGCACTTAACCAAATGTTTCATTTTTGAACTTGTAGAACTCTAAATTAATTCAATACTAGCTTCTTGGTTCCGCTTAGAGTATTGACATGGCCTGCATCATTTTTGGATACCTTTAGCTAAACTACAATCATGGTTGACTTGACATGCTAAGCAATTCGACTAATTTTCAGATTATGACTTATTTGGCTTAGCTTGAGGATACATGTTTAGTCATGATCTTGTTAGCATTGTTATTGGTTATGGCTTGATGTAATTCTCATATGGTCATTTTGGATAATCTTCATGGCTCTAAATGCTTAAAATAAACAAACTTCAGCCATTTCATCCATCATTATGTCTTATTCTTTCTTTTGCATCCTTGATGTGTTTATTGCCAAAAGGGGGAGAATAGCGGAGAAAAAGCCATTTGGGAACCTTCTTGAGCTTTAGAGAACAATTTGCTCTTTCTTTTGTAGCTCTAGTGTTTCCTTGTCGACATGGTCATTAGCCTCTTTGATTTCTCTTGGACCACGTTTGACTCTTGTTTTTTTTCAAACTCAACTTTGCGCTTTTTCTGGGTTTGTCAATATACTCATCAAGGGGGAGATTGAGAGACCATGTGGTTATGACCCTATGTTTGTGATGAGTAATTGACATCGGTTTAGGAAAGTCGAGTTTGGTTTGTGTGGTTCGGACCATGTCGTTGCGTGGTGCAATCGGTCTCGGTCGGACTTGGTCAAACTTGGTCAAAGTGATTAGGATGCATATTCTCTTGATTTGACAGGTTTGGGCTCTTTCATGCGTAAGTTGGTTCATTGATGTTATTTATGCTTACATGTGTCGAGCGGTGCTATTTGATGTGTTTCTTGTCTGTGATGGTTGCAGGACGTCAAGGCGGAGTCGTGGCGAGACACGAGGTGACCGGACTAGACACAGGCGGTGTCGAGGTCAGAATGGTCGGATGTGTCGAAGACGGCGGAGACTCGAGGTGGTTGCGAAGCTTGGACGACAAGGAACGCGGAAGCTTCCCGGTTGGTGCAGGAGGGGCGTTTCGGTAAAAGCGCAAAGTTGCACAGGTGGAAGTGGTTCCGTTCGGGATTTAGCGGGCATAACGGGTTGGAGACCCGTTAGCCAAAGGGCTATAAATAGGAGAGAGATTCTCAAGTGCATGCATATCTTGTGAGAGGGAGTGCATGGCTTTAGGGTTTTACTTTAGTCAAAATGGACTTTGGAGAGGTTGTTTGGCTTTAGGCTTTAATTGTTGAGAGCTGTTGGAGAGTAGTTGAGGGTAGCAGTTCATGTCTCATTCGTGGTCTTCTCTGTTGTGCATGTGAGTTCTTGGTGTTCTTGAGATTGGGAGACAGGGAAGGAGTTGATTCCTCATGTAATCATTCCTCTGTATTCAATAGCGTATCGGTACTCCTTTGTGATCCTTGTGCTTATGGGAATGAATTTATTTTAGTTGAGATGCTCCTGCCTCCCATGTTTTCCTTCGATGCTCTCTATGCTTGATTTTTGAGTTTTTGTGTTTTGGCTCGATTCTTGCTGGGGAGTGGCAAAATGAGTTGCTCTGTGATGGAATTGCATTTCTAGACCTTTTGGTCATCTAGTTCCAAGAGCAATTTGATCGATTTGCAAGAATCGCATTTTTAGCCTTCCTATGTTCATGTTCTCATTTCTAGGGTTTTGGTGTGAATCTTGTTTCCCTTCATGAGATGGCATGAAACTTGGTATCTTAAGTCCTGAGGCTATTACTTAGCTATTCTCAAAGTTTCATGAGCAAATGATCAAATATTGGAAAGGAATTTGGATTTTGGTTCAGCTCTTGCAATAATTTCAGATTTTTGTCATAATCTGAAATCTTGCTTTTGAGTTTGTTTCCTTTGTTTCCCAAAGCCCTCTTGCTTTTTAGGTTGTTGTAGTGAGGCTCTGGGCCAAAAGGATTGGAAGCAAACCCCTGTTCTCTCAAGTTTTCAAAGATCTACAATATTTCTTGAGTTTCAGGTTTTTCAGTCTGCCCTCAGGTTGCTCTAGGATCAAGGGACCGGTCAGACCGGCCCTCCCTTGGCGGTCAGACCGCTTCTCCTATGGCGGTCAGACCGGCATTGAGCGAGCGGTCAGACCGGACCCGGCCTGTCAGACTGGCCCATACACGGCGGTCAGACCGGTGGTGTACAGGCGGTCTGACCAGCCCATGTACACCAGTCTGACTGGCCCTGGCAGGCTGTTCTGGTTTGTGTTTTGCTTAGGTAGTTTGTTTATCGTTTTGTCTTGTTCTTGTGTCTGTTCAGTGTTTCTTCCAGAGAACTTGTTTCAATCCCTTCATAGCTTTTCTTTATAGCTATTGAAGGAGAATTCATCGTGGGTATTTGTGGGGGACGAATTTTTAGTGAGCAACATTCACCCCCCCCCCCTCTGTCGCCATTTCGGTCCAACAGGACCAAATTGGGAAAAGCGTCTATCATATGCCGAGTTTTCCTATAACAATAGCTACCAAGCAGGCTTCCAAATATCACCCTTCAAAGTCTTGTATGGGAGGAAATGTAGGACACCTATAAACTGGTCTAAGATTGGAGGGAGACAAGTGATTGGTCCTGCAGTCATAAAAGATGCTGAAAGAGCGAGTTCAATTATTTAGGACTCGGTTGAAAGAAGCCCAATCCAGATAGAAAAGCTATGTTGATAGTCAATGTCAAGAACTGAGTTTTGAGCCAAATGATCTTGTGTATTTGAAAGTCACGCCGCTCCGAGGCACCTATCATTTCCATGTCCAAGGAAAATTGGCACCGCCATACATTCGACCATACCGAATAGTTGCAAGAAAGGAAAAGGTAGCATACCAATTATAACTATGGTATGAACTTTTAGATGTTCACAATGTGTTGCATGTGTCTCAGCCAAGAAGTGTTTATGAGTTCCTACGGATGAAGAAACTTGGGAGCATGAAGACCATCTTAGAGCCGAGTTCTCATATCTTTTTTCCCCGAACCATCCAAATCTCGAAAATGAGATTCTTTTTAAGAGGATAGGTCTGTAACATCCAAAAATTCATGAAACCAATATAATTATTTTGAAATCATCATTCATGCGTTTATGCATTTTTTTGGATTTTTTTAGCATTCCTTGAAATCGTTTTGCATTTTTTAGCATCTAAAAATGAATTTATACAATTTATTAAAACTTTACTAGAGCCTAAAAAGAATCCACATGCCCACATGCACGAGCCGTCCCATGGGCCATAGAGCTCATAAGCGCCATGCCCGTGTCACTGTCCAGGAGCACCACCAATGTGAATCTACGCACTCCGCCTATCGGCCTATTTAAGCCCTATCAGAGATCCCTATTCCCTTCACCATCACTCGTTATCTCTGTTTTGCCCTTCACCTAAGCTTCTCCTCCACTGATTCGCCTGGAACACCCCCTTCATCTTTGACACCACTGCACGCCCACCGCTGCGCTCCACCATGCCATACTGTCTTCGTGGTGAGCTCTTGCCACCATGCCATACTTTTAGAGAATTGCAACACAAATCAACAAAAATTTAATAGTAAACCGATAAGCTGAATGCATCTTCAGGACCTCTAGCTGGTTAATTTGACCAATTACTTATGGTTGATCAGTAATGGATGTCCTTTTTGTTGGAGTTGGGAACAATTAATTTGCCAGTGTAGTCATCGATCTGAAGGTTCATAAACCATATACCGTGTGATCAAATCCTAGGTATCACAGTGGGAAATACATAAAAATAACTCCCTTAACATGTATACATGTTGGTAATCGAACTTGAGTCGTCGTCCAGGAAACCGTGGTGAGGTGCTACACGGCCAGTTGGACTATCCGACGGTCAGGTGTACATAACGGATGCATGCTCTTCGCCATCAACTCAGGAGGGAGTTTACCGTGCAAAATTAACATCCACCAGGAGACAAACAAAGGGAATTAACTAAGCTTCGATTGTATTTAGCTGTCATCACGCTGCTTGCATTACCTCCGACAAATTAGAGGCATTAACAAACGCTGATTCATCTGTGCTCCATTTCTTACAACACTAGTAGTTAGTGAGTTCCACCTGGAGGGATCGCATCTCTCTCTTTGTCGATATGGATATATACATGCGACTTGTTCAAGCATAAAAAATAATCGTGTATCCTAATCTATTCTAGCCGTCCCAAATGCGCAGCAGGCTGCCCAGATTATACACACGCTATGCATTAATGCATGTCGACACCATATTACATGACTTGTTCCAACAGAATCATGTAGACATTAATCCCCATATCATATTGGCAAGATAACAAGGCTTGGTTTCTCTTCCTATAAATACCAACCTCCTTTGCGCTTAGTGATCACACAAGCAACATAGCGAATCAACTCGATCTCTCGCATCCTAGTAGTGAGCACACAAGTTTAATCAGTTCTTCCACACTCCCTGGCATATTTCAGCACGGCTCGCTAATTTAGCTTGCTTGAGGGGAAACAAAGATAAATGGCGGCCTTTCGTGTCTTCATTCTTGCAGCAGCTCTCTTGGCGTTGTCATGCTCTCATGGAGCCATCGCCTCCGATCCGAGCCTTCTCCAGGACGTCTGTGTTGCAGACAAGATGTCTCAAGGTAAAATACGTAAAAAAAAATGTATCGTTTGGCATTTACACGTAGCAAATTAAGCAATTGCTCATCTCGGTTATCTTGTATGAATACATCCATGCAGTGCGTGTCAATGGATTTGCCTGCAAAAATGCCGAGGACGTCGTCGCCGAAGACTTCTTCTTCTCAGGCCTTCACATGGCCGGCAACACTACCAACAAGCAGGGCTCTGCCGTGACCGCAGTCAACGTCGCGCAGATCGGTGGGCTGAACACCATGGGCATCTCCCTTGCTCGCATCGACTATGCGCCCTATGGCCTGAACCCTCTCCACACTCACCCGCGTGCCACCGAGATCTTGACTGTGCTGGAGGGCTCGCTCTACGTCGGATTCGTGACCTCGAACCCTGAGAACAAGCTGTTCACCAAGGTTCTCTACAAGGGTGATGTGTTCGTGTTCCCTATGGGCCTCGTCCACTTCCAGTTCAATTATGGGACAACCAATGCTGTAGCTCTTGCAGCGTTGAGCAGCCAGAACCCCGGAGTGATCACCGTAGCCAATGCAGTGTTCGGATCGAAGCCGTCCATCTCGGATGATATCCTTGCCAAGGCCTTTCAGGTGGAGAAAAAAACAGTGGATTGGATCCAAGCTCAGTTCTAAGTGTCTGATCTGATGTGAGTTTGTTTGTTTATCGTGTCGATTATTTTCTCTGTGTGAGTTTGTTTGTTTATCGTGTCGATTGTTTTCTCTGTCTTCATTTGCGTTGCATTCTTTATATTGTTGTAAGTTCACAACCTTGAGTGTTTGTGTCCGTTTTATTTCTCTAATGGAACCTTGTGTTGAATGTGTTGCTTATTGTAAAAGTACCTGAATTCTCTTCTTGGTTAATTTTCCTGTAGTTTTGTATAGTAGATATCTCCTGCTATCGAATTTCCGAACCCCCCCCCCCCCCCCCGGGTCGTCCCGTACTTCCCGCATCAATACAGCTGCTAAAATCATCTAGGATGAAGGATCTATGATAAACCATATACTTATAGTTGATATTGCAATGAGTTTATTAGCTACATTTTTGTGACTTTCCTTGCGGAGAGAACTTTACCATCAAGGAAACGTGCTCGATTCCCTGGCAAATAGCAAGAGTAAGAACTCAAAAGAAATTATCTGCTGAATAGACAGCTGGATGGTGAGAAAGCTAAAGGACCATGTGAGAAGCCTCTGCATATTGTTATGATAAATCATTGCGAGTTTCATAGAGTGGTTAAGTTATTTTGCAAAGGTCGCATTTCGGTTGGCCTATTTTCTGGAAGTGTCAGGAAAATCGGAAGTATTACAGATGTTCATGCGATAGTACCGTAGAGCGGTAGTACAGATGTTGTGAACGCGGTTGTAGGAGCCCAGATATTACAATCCAGCATCCTCTGTGATTCTACCGCACTATTCCTTGGATCAGTAAATAGTGCTCACAGATTACAGTTCTGAATACCAAAGTACATATCAAGCGGAAGCGTAATTAAAATAATAGACTTACTCATGGGCCGATTAGGCCGAAATCAATAAATTGCTGCAGCGGAATGAAACACACAGGTGGGACCTTCAGGACATGCCCACAGGCAGCCAACTGGAGGTTCGCGACCTAGCCCTTGTTGACTTCATCTTCTTCTCCATCATAACCAAAAGTATTGCTGCAGCGTAGTGATCTGATTCCTGCTTCTGGATTTGTTATGAGAGCGAGTGTGAGCACACTAACCACCGTGCTCCGCAAGCCAATACACAAAATGCAAATAAATAGTATGCATGGCTTATCAAAGGAGAGGTTCGGGTTATTGTATTTGCTATAAATTGCTTTTGGTAGCCTTAGTATTATTAAATCATATTGTTATTGTTTCTACCTAAACTCCACACAGCGATTGTCATAATTGACTTAATCCACCAAAGACACACTTTCCTTACTAATTGCTATCTAAGACTCTAAACAGTGAGTGACATCATTTACTTAATCCACCGAATATACTCTTTCCAAATTGATTGTTGTCTAAGACTCCAAACAGCGAGTGACACCATTTAATTATTCCACCGATCATACACTTTCTATATTGATTAATTGCCGTCTAAAACTCCAAACAGCGAGTGTCATATCTCCAAATTCCCAAAAATCCAATTGACACATCTAATAACCGATCAGTTCTATTAATCCCAACTTTGCCAATAGATCCCAAGACTCTATATTATTTATCCGTGTTGTAATCCAGCAATTACTTCCACACTCCCTAATTCTCCAAAATTCATTTAAATCATCTATCTAACTTATATACTCATTTAGACTCCACCAATTTATTTCTCCTAGAATCCACACTATCATTTCATTTTTATGATCGACATGAGTCCACCAATATCTTTATGTTTTTACCAAAAACTTCTATCTCCTTTACTCTCGACTCTATTTATTCCTCCCTATATTTTATTTTGTAAGAAGGGGAAAACATTTTACTTTTGAAATATGATACATAAAAATTTCCTGAGACCTAGCAGTTTTGAACAAAAACATAATGTGTAAGGAAATGCATTAATAATAGCGATCCGGATTCCATCCACCGTTACATGGCATCTGCACCATATAGCATCTTTCAGCGTTATATCCGCTTAACTTACCACTGGGACGACACCCAGGACAATTCAAACCAGGGCTTTCCATTGCCCTCCGCTTTTTCATTTCCACCCATAAAGTTTTTTTTTGAAATAGAACTATATCTGGTTAAGTTCCCATGTCCGCCCTTGACTGTGGGCACGGCTATTCGAATAGTTTTTGACTCTGCAGAGTTTGCACACTTTACCCACAAGAGATAAATCCACTCATTGCCCCCACATTATTCCTTAGCCATGCGGTTGAGTAGACTATCACAAGACCTTTACAATGCATTTTTCCTAGCAGAGTTACGTCCGCTAAGGTTTCCACTTGCTTCGGGGTACGACCACCCTTCCAGAAGCCCCCTCTTGCGCCGTCACGTCGGAGAATGTGGCCATCCTCTACCCGCCTGTGGTCACACCGGCGCAACTCTTACTAAGTCGATGCAAATTAGTTAGCCATGCCTACACTTTGCCAGCTTGTGGTTGTACTTGTTGTACACTGGGAGGTCATCACAATATTCGGTCCTTAGGGCTATCTGGACGGTTCTACCACTATCCCCCTTTGTGCTTCCACTGCACCACACTTACACCCTCGAACCAATCCGCCCAGATAATTAAGCAAGTTGGAGGTTTTTGGGGAGCATAAAATAATCATATCCAACATACACCAGTCATTACCACCATGACTGCCCAACCAAATTTTCTCATGATTAAAAGTGATGCTTAGGGCACTTCAGCGCCCCCGTGTATCTATGCAGTACTAAGCATGGCGTACAATTACGGACTTATTTTCGAAATGATACTATTATAATTTTTACTAGGGTGACAAGGTTCACATACTCAAATATTCCAAAGGAGATGTAATATTAATCAAGTCAATAATGGGCATATAACTAGAATTTTGAATTAAACATGTATTTGCATATAAAATAACAACATGCAATTTGATAATTTAAACCGAAGTAATTTGCAGAAATTGTAGGTTCAACATGATCAAAGTATTGACTCGCCTTGCGCGGTTTACTGCGGTCTTAAGCTCACTCGAAGCTGTCTCATGCGATGGTCCTTTAGCCCCTGGTCTTTTTCTTCACCTCGATCTTGATCTCGCTTGATCCTTGATTCTTCCGGACTCCAATTTTCTAATTACGTGCTAAGCAACTGAATTCAAATAAAGGCAAATAACTCAAAAGATCCAAATAAATCCGAATAAACTCAATTTAGTTTTATTATGAGTTAGTGGGTGTTTCGCGTGATTTGAGGCAAGGCCGGTGGTAGAATACGATAACTTGATCTTTTTATTAATAATCTCTTTTGATTAGTTTGGTATTTATCAAGGAAGTTCCATGAGTTAGATTAGACTTATGAATCAGTGCACGAGGCTAGTTGGGTATCATTTTGTCAAGCGTTAATACTTCGGGCATATGCGATATATAAGCGATGTGTACAACTTTTAGCCTCCCGAGTTAATCTTATAGTCTGGGGATATAGCACTTTGTGGCACTACATTTTATGTACCTTTAGTTATTACTAATCATAATTAGAATCCATTGGTTCGGGTCCTAGCTTGCTATACTTAATCATGCTCAACAACCTTAAGTTAAGATTTAATTAATGGCACATTATTATTTTGTCTACACTTTAGTTATTATTAGGGTTATTTTATTTTAATTTAAATTTATTTATCTGGGCAAGACTTGTTTTACAGAGTTATACTTCGATATTTGCTAATTAGCAGAATCTACCATTAGGATTTATTTAATGGTAGCATTTTGAATATTGAGCATATATCTTAATTTTAATTAATGGCAATCTCTATTTGGTCATTTACTCTAAGTCGTTTTCCTTTATCAATGTCCTTAATTAAAATTTGCTCAAACCTTATTAATTAATCATATATGAACTAACCCAAATTTAAATCTTACCTAACCACTTTTATATCCTAATTAAATTTGGTTAGCTTCTCTAAATTATTCCCTAATTTTTCATGATTTTTATTAATTAAAAAGGCTACAAAAGATGGAGCAAAAATATGGGGAAAAAGGTGTTGCCGGCCGGATTTGAACTCAGGACCTCTCGGGCTGTAAATTCTTAACTCGAGTGCTGATAGCCAAATGGGCCGAAGCCTGGGCTGACTGAGGGTGGGCGTAGAATTGACTTATGCTGGTAGCTCGGGGGGGCAGAACAGAGGAGGTGGCGCCGACGAGAAGCGACCGGAGTGGAGGAGGGGGCCGGCGAAATGGGTTGCTGGAGGCTCTATGAAGTCACGAGAGTTATTCGCTTGGGCCCTGGTGACGCCGGCGAAGGACGGCGACCATGAGGGGTGGCCGGCGGTGGGGCCGAATGGCACGGCGGTGACCAGGGAGGAGGAGGAGAATACTAAGGGGAGTGGGAGGCGGAGATGGCTGCGGGGAACTCACCAAGGCAACTTGTGGAGGCAGGGAAGATCCAAGGCCGGCCGGCGACGGGAGTCCACGGCGGCACGGGATAGCCTCAGGCGCCGGCAGGCTAGGGCGAAGGGATTGCGCAGCCGGCGCTTGGGGAGACCTCAGGGTGCCGACAGGGTGCTACCAAGGCGGGGAATCGAGCTATAGCGCACTGAGGGAGGAACGGCGGCGGCGGAGGCTTGCTTGGCCGGTGGTGAGGAAATTGGGGGGGGGAGGAGGAGGAGGCGCCATGGGGGTGAGGGCTAAGCCAAGGGGTCCCTTTATAGCCTCACGGAACAGCCATGCCGGCACTGGGTTGCCAACTCAGGAGCAACGCAAGGGAAGGGGCGGCGACGTGCGGTGCAGTGGCTGGGTGCACGGCCTGTGCAGGGCATGGGCGAGGGGACGGGTGGTTCGGCGGGGCGCAGGGAAGTGATGCGCAGGCGGGGCCGGGGCAGCGACATGGCGTGAGGGGACGGGGGCGGTTGGCTGACGCTGAGCCAACGCGGGTGAGTAGGAGAGGACAGGCGGTGACGCGGGGCAGGTGCGCGCACAGGGGAGAGGGGACGAGTGACGCGACCAGCAGTAGGAGGAGGGAGAAGAGCCAGTGCGGAGGAGGAAAGGAGGAGGGGTGCCCGGGCCCAGGCGCAGAGAAGAAAAATGCCCCGGGGGGTCCCGGCCCACTCGGCAGTGGAGGGAGAGAGGAGTATGGGGAGAAAAGAAAAAGGGTATGGGGAATTGAGAGAAAGGGCGGGCCCATCTGGCATAGAGAGAAAGGGAGGAAAATGCTAGCATTCTAAATTTTTAATTACTTGAGCCTAGTATCCAAGACCCCTTTTGTTAAATTGCAACTCTAATGTCAATACTGGTATCGTATTTATTGGCATAGTTTGTGTGTGTGTGTGTCTATATATATATATATATATATATATATATATATATATATATATATATATATATATATATATATATATATAATCCCCTTTAACTAATTTATAATCTATGTTTTGATTCTATAACTAGGTCACTTTTTCAGAGTTTGAACTCACCCATCTTTACTTACACTTTTAGTCCATATTTTCCTTCCTTTTTGTATGATGACTGAGCTATATCAAAACAATGACTTCTTGGCCTTAATTATTATTGCTATTTCTTATTTGCATTTGAGATTTATTTCCACTTATTATTTGCCCTGGCACAAAATTCAGGAAAACCCAAACAAAATTTTGAACCAAAAATTTAAATGCCAGTAAGATGCAAACAAAAGTTTTAAATTACTCAAAATTTCAAACATCCAAAATTTAGGATGTTACAGCGGTCATACCGCACAAGCGATAGTTCTGATTTGAGCTGCAGTACGTTTTTTTTAGAGAGGTCTAGTTTGGGATTGCAAGGTATAGTAGTACCGCTTTGGGGAGCGTAGTACCGCAGTGTGGTAGTACCGGCGTGTTGTTTGTGGTACTACTGATCTTCGCAGAAAAATAGCGTTTAGCGAAATTGAGTCATGGATTGAGTTAGGTTGACCTAGGACTTTGCATTAAGGTTACATGATGCACGTTTTGGCTAACGAGAGTCATGTTGTGAATAACTTGTGCCCGAAAATAATTTCTTTGTCTTTGGATATACAGGGTCGCTTAGAATCAATCATGGTCAACAGCGAGAATCAGGGCTAGGCTCATGGAGGAGCTGAGGACCATAACGATCAAGGTTTTTGGTTGAGATGGTGAGCTCAAGCATGGCACGAAAAAGACGGGAAATGTTGAAGGTGAGTTCAAACGGTGGGATGTGACATGTCACCATGTAGCTTGGACGGATCAAGTGAGCCGTGATTCGGTGAAACTGAGACAAAAGAGACTTGCAGATGCTTGGCAAGCTAGTGGTGCACCTACACGTGGCAAGCATGGCAATTGCTTGCAATAGGAGATGAAGATAGGTCAACAAAGTGTATTTTGGTAGTTTGACCAAAATACCGAAAACCATCATGCATCAAAACCGCGGTGTGTGGGTGGCACGTTAGAGAGCGGTTTAGGTAAAGGTGGAGATGGTTTGATCAAAATGGATCAAGGCTAAGGATTAATAGATACGGGCTTTTCTACTTTGAAAAGCATGCATAAGTAACATGTGTTAGTTGAAACCAGTGTGTGTGGGGTTAACGGGTGCCCCCTATTGTGATAGTGGGTATGATCCACTAAGGGTTATAGGTGGCTGCTTGCCCACCTATAAAAGGGGTCGGTATAGAGACATGTGGTTAACCATCCAACACATTTCTCTTGTGCTCCCATGTCTAGGGTTAGGGTTTGAAAGTGAGTACCTTACGTGCTCTTTGTCCTCCAATGTGGAGTGGCTATAAAACTTACCTTCTAAAGTAAGCAATACATCAATCATTGTATATTTATTTGAGTCATCTCGTGTTTTGATTGATGTGCCTTTGTTTTGGTTAGTTTTGATCTCTCCTCATCCCTTCTCATGTTCTTGCTGTGTTAAGGACATGTAAGAGATGAAGATAATCCTTAGGAATATATCTCTATCCATCTAGGCACTTTGATAGCAAGACTCATGAGAAAACACTGTTTTGCTTGACTTTGGCCTCTATGATACACCTCTTGATCCGAGGGTTTTTAGTTGTGTTTCTTTGGTGATCTAACTTGTTGTGATATATGAAAATACATCTAGACCCTTCTTGGTCATCATCCACCCTCAAGCAAGTTGTATTCATCGGATTTGGTTTTGACTCGGATGTGGTGCACTTTTCCTTCAAACTGATAGAAGATCTCAACTTTGGCCATGTTTTTCATGATCATTTATTAGAATAGGTTCCCAATACCCTAGAGTAGATCCCTACCAATTTTCGTATCATTTGGATCTACGAATCAAAAGTTCCTTTGATTTTTGTTTTGAGCTCGAGTTGTTTCTCCCAGTTCATCGGGGAGCAGTAGTACCACTATTACCATAGTGGTAGTACCGCATCATAGTAGTACTGTAGGTACCACAATGGTAGGTCCACGTGTGCTGAAAATTTCAGAACATTTATGTGCTTGTTCTCTAGCTTAAGTTTTGGCTTCCCAATCTGGGCTTCATAGCTCTATAGCTACTAGCGTAAAGGATTGGTGAATATTTTGGGAGGAAAATATTAAGACACCATTTACTCTCTCTCTCTCTCTCTCTCTCTCTTTGTTGCCATATTCGATCTTTCAATTGGTATAAGATCCCGGTTAACTCTTCTCATAAAACTTAATCGGTCTTTAGAGCCATGGCAGCAAACAAGTATTCCACCAAGCCTCCTATCTTCGATGGGGCCGACTATCTCTTTCAGAATAGTAGGATGGAGTTTGTAACATCCCAAATTCTAGAGAATGCAAAAATGAGAAAAAAGTAAACTTTTTTAATGCATTTTGATTCTGTGGCTCTTTATTAGAGTTTCTTTAAAAAGTTTGAGTTTCAAAAATCAAAAGTGCAAGTAATGCAAATAAAAAATTAAGACCAAGTTATAAAAACTAATAAGACGAGTATAATTTTGGCACTAAAAATAAAATATCAAAGCAAGGACTGAAATTACCTAAATTAGATAAGTATAATTAAATTCAACAAAAAAAGTCTTCTCAAATTTTTCTAGAAGAATGAAGTGAAGATAATACTCTAAAAATAATTACACAATTATCAACTCTATATCAGGAGCATTCGCAAAGATTTTCATAATCTTTCGAGCTCATCCGATGTGTCTAACTTTTGTTCAAACCTCACGGCTCTCCTCACCCTTTCTCTCTCTTTTCACACTGTCGAGTGTGGCCCACTTGCAATACCCTTCTTCCACCTCCAGCCTACATGAGCACATGCCACTAGTTTTGACGCCGTGCTCATCGTTTTGGATACCACGCTCGTTGTTTCTCCTTTCCGCCAATAGCCCATGCCCTGCGCCACACCTTTCCTTCGTGTGTCCCGACCTTGAGCCCAGCCTTGCATGATGACTGCTAAGTTGGCCCTCGAGAGCTTTAACTAGTTTGCTCTTGCTCGAGGAGCTTAGACCAGCTAGCAAGCTCTATCACGAGTACTCAAAAACACAAGTACTCGAACACACAACTCCTAAACCCTTTGCATGTTAAGGCAATCCCGTCTGGCCACCTCTCTATGCTCACTGATGTGCAGGGCCCACTTGTAGAGATCATCTTCCACCTCACACGCATGTGCCAGCTCTATTGAGGTCATGGCTTGAGTTACCCCCAATTTTAGATATCGCGCCTACGATTTCATTCTCTACTGTGCCAACTCCGCCTACCTGTTACCTCAAATGCAACGCATATCTTCCCCTTGTCCCCTTTCACGCCTCATGTTCCATGGCGAGTTTCGACTGCTCTGCTCGGTTGCCTTCCCATGCCTATAACCCCCCCCCCTGACTGTGTCTTTTCTCCTCAGCTCGCCCTCTCGATCTCTTATGCACGATCCTTGAGCACTTGCTCTCTAGAACGCCGAGAAACTGAAGTTGCACCTAACGTCGACAAGCACGCCATCATGTGCTAGCTACTCTGGTGAGCCTCTCTCCTCCCCAAACTCCATCTGAATGCGCTTACCTCTTCAAGCATCCTACTCATTTGTTTGACATTCCGTGTAGTAGATCACTCTAGCTAGGCCTTCTTCTCCATCTCCGACCAGGATGCCACCGTAAGCCTTCTTCTCTCTCCAGTGAGTCGAACCTCAATTCCTTTCGCCAATACCTCCGCATGCACAAATGCAAGCTCACGCACACCCCTTTTGTAGCTACTCTATTGCTAGACATCGTTGTCATCGTGGACCCCTTCACCGCTAATGAGGTCTCTGATGCCAGCCTCCTCTGCTCCTTCTCTAGTGTCATCATCATCTTCGGTGAGTTTCTCCTTCCCCATGAAAGCTCCCCTAGCACCCAAGCGAGCCCCAGTAGCTCATAGCACCGTAGAACCTTTCCCTTGCCTCACCACTGACCGCCCTATCCTCCAGGTCAGACCTCAATTCTTTGCCTAGGCATGCAGACTGAGGTCTCGACTCCATTTTAGTTCACACCCCATCTACCAAGGAGTTCCTCATCGGCGAAGAGTTGTAGCCCTCTCGATAGATAGTACCATAGTGGTGAATAAAAGAACTAAAAGCAATCGAAGTCAAAAAGAGAACTAAAGAAAACGTATTCGAAAAGAAAACCATAGTAGTCAAACACGAGAACAGAACCGTGGTAGTTGAAGTCAAAAACTGGTAGTGCTATCGAAATCTTTGAGCATAACCATGTTAAAATCTTCGACCACTGCCATGTCAAGATCTTTGACCGCTGCTATGTCAAAATCATTGACAACTTCTATATCAGATCTTCAACCGCTGCTAATGTCGTGATCTACCACCGCTGGCATGTTCGACATTTTCGATCACAACCATTATCAAGATCTACGACCACTTCTGAGTTGAAAAATCTTTGATAACAGTAGGTTCGAGATCTTTGACCATTGTCATAGTCGAGATCTTTGATTGCTGCCATGTTGAAGTCTTCAACCACTGATGTGTCGTGATCTTGCATCACTACCATGCTGAAGTCTTCGACCACTAATGTGTTGAGATCTTCTATCACTGCTAGTCAGAAATCTTCAACCGCTGCCACTGTCAAAATCTTTGTCTGTAGCCATATTCAAAATCTTTGATGTGTTGAGATCTTCGATCGCTATCAGAAAAAAATCTTTGATCGTTGTCACTGTTGGCATCGTCAACCACAACTAGAGTCGAGATCTTCAACCCCTGCTATGTCAAAATCTTCGACCACTGACGTTTTCAAACTCTTTGATCGCTAACTTGTTGAAGTTGTTGATCGCTGATGTTATTGAAATCCTTGACTGCTGACATTGTCGATATCCTCGACTACTAATGTTGTTTAAACCTTCAACTGCTGCCGTTGTCGAAACCTTTGACTGCATTCATAGTCAAAACTTTCGACCGTAGACATAGTCAAAATCTTTGACCACTACCGTTGTCAAAAATTTTTTACTACAGACATAGTCAACATTTTTTTACCACTGTCGTGGTTGAAATCTTTGACCACTGTGTGTCGAAACCTTTGACCTTAGCTGGACTCATGATCCTTGACTATAGTAAACCGATCGGTCAAACATTAGATTGGTCATAAGTGCAGTACCCGGTATATAGTCATAAAATACAGTAGCCGCTCAGGAGTCGTAAGTTACTACACCCTGTCGATAATCGAGGACTACAGATCCTGGTCTGTAGTCCGTAGTAGTAAGCCACAGTACCCAGTAAATAGTCATAAGTGGCAGATCCTATTGGGTAAGTAAGTAGTCAAAACCTACAGAACATGATCAGTAGTCTTAAGCTACATACCTAGCCAGTAGTCATAAGTTACAGAACCCTATCAATGCTTGGAAGACCCCCGTGGATGAAGATCAGTAGTACTGGCTCTGTATGAGTGGTACAACAAGAGTTGCGGTAGGATCAACGTAGTTAAAGACCTGTGTGGTCAAAGTGCCATGATCAATAGTCAGAAGTCAGAGCATCCGAGTACCATAGCAGTTAGAACATCCGAAGTATTGAAGGAGTCATTGGTAGTACTCATAAGATCGGTCACCAAAGTGGTCGGTAACTATAGCGGTCATAAGCCACAATGGCCGGTAACTATAGTGGATGTAAGCCACAATGGTTGATAGCTATAGTGGTCATAAGATAAGATTGATGGCTATAGTAGTCGTAAACAGTGGTCGGTAGCTATAGTGGTTGTAAGCCACAGCGGTCGGTAGCTATAGTGGTTGTACAATAAGGTCGATGGCTATACTGGTCGTAAATCATAGTGGTTAGTAGCCATAGTGGTCGTAAGCCATAGTGGTCGTAAGCCGCAGTGGTCGGTAGATATAATGGTCATAAGATAAGATCGTAAGCTATAGTGGTCATAAGCTACAGTGATCGTAGGCTTCAGTAGTCATAGATAGAATTGAGTAGTGGCCTAACTGCAAGAAGTCGATAGAACTCCTTAGTGGCCCAAGAATGTAAGTAGTCATAGAGAGTACTGTACTAACCAAGAAGACATATGTTGAACCAAGCTGAGGTACTCTATGATCAGCTATTCCTAGCCCTCTTAAGAAGCGGAGTATTCCTGTGAATATTCCTTCACCTTTGATCCATCCTTATTTTCCTTCCCAGCAAAGCTTGTGCACTATCCACTCATTCACTCAAACTCTATTCAAGTATGCCAACACATCCCTCAACCTTTTAAACTTACATCACCAAGCATAGTCCTAATAAAACTTAATGAAGTTCTCTTTGGATTTATTTGGATCTTTTGTAGTCCTTTAGATTTATTTGGTCTTTCGATCGCTTATCGCGTAATTAGAAGTCAAAGTCCCGAAGGAGCTCCAATTTGAGCAGGATCGAGACAAAAACGAAGACCAATAGCTTCAAGATCATTGACTGATAAGATCTTGAGTAAGATCAAGACCATAGTAATTTAAGCAAGGCAAGCACCCAATTTGACCATGTTGATCCTAGTATTTCAACTATTGTATATCATACATGCGTGAAGTCCCGAAGCAGCACCAACTCGAGCAAGATCGAGATAAAGACGAAGACCAATAGCTTCAAGATCATTGATTGATAAGGTCTTGAGTACGATCAAGACCATGGTAATTTAAGCAAGGCAAGCACCCTCTTTGACCATGTTGATCCCAGTATTTCAACTATTGTATATTATTTGCAAAATCTATTATGCATGCATGTATTTTTCATTAAAACTGCTATATTGTTGGTAATGGTAGCTATGACCACTCGTATGAATTGAACCTCCTTGAAAATTTGATACCTTCACTATTGTAACCTCTAGGTCATGGTTTAGACAATATATACTGTCAAATTGGAAATACTACATTGATATATGGTCTAGATGCTTAGCCAAGCACTAGTTTCTGCTAAGTTTGAACTTTTGAACAAGTTACACGTGGGTATGTTGGTTTCAAAATGTTAGAATAGAGGAGGAACCTCTATTAGTTTGATATAAAACAAAAATGAAAACCTAGTTTTTGGACGCAGGTGATTTATATGATAATTTGTCAAATGTGAGGAGGAACCTCGCATGTAGATAGGGGGAGATCCTCGCCCGGGTCAATTAAGAACCAAACACTATTGTCGCACATCTAAGTCACACCGAACGACCACATGTGCTATATGGGCTCTGGCATTTAGCTGATTAAAGTTGTCTTGGTCTAGCCTTCCATCATGGCAGGCACAGAAATAGGAAGAGCATTCGGGGTGAAGGTCTGGCTCATAGGGGCTCCCGCTCCACGATGATGGGCACAAAGCTTGCTAATACAACAATGAATACTTACTTAAGGGATAGACTCCCAAAGTGAGGGTCTATCATGCAGCTCACTTGGTGCACCCAAGTGAGGGCCTGTCTATTCATCGGGCTGGTGCAAGATCAAGACTAGATGATCTAAAGGCTGTATAATAATCAACTTTCATCACACGCCAAAGGAAGCGTAAAGTTGCCAATAGTACAATTGATTATCTCATGTGGATAAAGCTGTACAATCTCTATAGAGTGTTAAAAACTATTTAAATAGCCATGCTCGCGGTCATGAGCATGCTTAGATGCAGCCATAATGGGTGTAGTTTTCCTTTTCAAAATTGTTTCACTGAACATATGGGATGGCATGAATGTCTAATCGTATGCCATACCCATGGGTGGGAATTGTGTGATATTCATAGCCAAGGAAGGCTACGAATGGATTTGGTCTACCATTATGAAAATTATATAAAAGTTATTTCATTACACGTCAAATGCTCTTTACAAATTCCGTTGTAAATTACTACTTATCGATATTGCAAATAAAATCTGGTTCATGCTGAAAATAACTTAGTATAGAGCCTTATCTTTTGATAGCCTTGCATATATATAATTTTGCAATACACTACAAGTACTCATTCTTCCTCCTCCTCCCCAAGTCCCCCCCCCCCACTAAATCCGGCTGGCATTTGCGCCTCCCCTGACCTCCCATCTCGGTGCTCCAGTCCCGCCTCTGCCCAGCTCCACCTCCAGCCTCCCTGCGCCAGCCGATGGCTCGGCCCCTAGGCCGCTGCTTGGCCATGGCCTCTTCTTGGACTCACCCCCGAGCTCGGCCCCCGGCGGGCTCAACCTCTCGATGTCATCACCTACGAGCTCCACCTCCCTCCTGCAGCTTGGCGCCATCTCCCTCTGTGCCGCCCTTTGGCCTGGCCCCCTAGGCCACCACCCCTTCACTCCAGCTAGCTCAGCTCTGGCCACCGTGCCTCTGGCGTAACCAAGCTCCCATCGGCGCCGCTGCTCCATGCTCCTCCTAGTGCATTAGCAAGGGCGCCGCTGCCTTGGCGGCGAACGTGGACGCGGCGGTGGCGGCGTGCCGGCACACCTTGGCGAGCTCCATGGCAGCGTGACAGATGTCGTCGGGGGTGGTAAGCGTGGTCGGGTCGACGCAGAGCAGCCGAGCAGAGCCGACGAAGTTGAGGCACGCAGCGCGAGTGCGGCGACGTCGTGCACGTGCGTGGTGGCCTCGGTGGTGGCGAAGGTGCCGAGCCAGATGCAGATTTGTTGGGCTAGATATCCGGACTCCATCATTCTTAGATAGTCCGAATCCATATTCGCAGTGCGCTACCGTATTCGTATTCTTTTTCGAAAAAATAATCCGTATTTGTTTTCGATCCAAGACTATCCGAGAAAAATCCGAGCCAAAAAATTCCATATTCAAAAATTATCCGGATCGGCCAGAAACTATCCGATCCGTTTTCACTCCTAGCTACCACGCAGGCCAAGCATAGTATTGGGTGGTTGTGCACGTATCGAGTCGGAGGTTAAGTTCCTTCAATTTATAATTTATACGTGTGTGTCGGACTATTGATGCAGTAATTTTAAAGTTGGCATCCTGACATGTTTAGATGTCTAATTTGGCCAAAATTTGAATGAATTACAAGCTGCCATATCCGTGAATAACATACAATACAATAGTACATGTATATCACCTGACGAATTATGCTATATCTATCTCCTTCACCTGCTGAGTTTCACCAATCGTACATATCACTGTAATCCTAACTTCTTTGCTTGATCGTCTGCTGTTCAAGTGTACACACTTAAATAAGTGGTGATAATAAAGTGGACACGTGCTTCGCCCGTGGTTTTTGAGGTATAGTACCAATTTAGCTTTCATGCTAAATAAGTAAATATGTCATGTCACTGGTGAGTGTAATAGATCAATTATTCATGACAGACTCTTGATCGCAGTGGAAAGATGATACTTTATGTGTTATTCCCTGGAGCAACTTTTTGTAGTGGTAGGCCACACTATAATGTACACGCTATTTGCGATGCTTGGCTATTACAGTTATGCAATTTATACGGTTAATTACATTTTGGAGATGAGAAGACATGTTGCATGATATTTTATAGTTTTTCTTTATGTGATATTATATAGTTTTTCTTTACGATGAAACGAGGATGTTCCGCAGCTAAGCGCGACGCCAGGCCAGGGCGAAGGCGAAGTGCAGGCAGATGTGGCCAAGGGTGTAGTATAGGCCGAGAACCTTGGCAGAAGCATGCACATACCGGACGGAGTTTAGGGGTGATCAGTTGATGATAGATTAGGTCTTTTTTATTGTAGCTAATTTATTTTTCACTATAGCTGAGATAGCTTATTTGATATAATTAAATTTAAATAAATTTAAAAATAAAAAAATATGTTAGCCTATCACGGACAATACGAAGGAATACAGTAAAAAGTAAAAGCAAAAAAAATCCAAAAATCAGAAAAAAAAAGCCGAAATTAAGGAATAGTGAATTAAAAACAGAAGCCAAAAGCTATCGCTGAAACAAGCTAAGCGACACAAGGACAACGACCTAGGCAAAGTCAAGGGTGTAGTACAAACTAAGCATAGTGGCAACAACGCAACGAGAGCCGCAATGGAGCTGGGCCGGTCACAGGAGCAAAACCAAGGACAAGGGTAGGCCGAGCACGACGGCAAAGGCGCGACACGAGCAAGGTAAGCTCAGCCTAGCACCGTCGGGGTAGGCCGAGCACGACGGCAAAGGCGCGACTCGAGCAAGGGAAGCTTGGCCCAGCACCACGGTGGAGCCAAGTACGTGGCGCAAGCTAGACGTGTTGGAGTAATATGATTTCTTCTGATATGTTGGAGTAATATGATTTCTTCTTATCTGTAACAAAGCACGGGTATTTAACTATTTTTTTCTTAAATAACCAAGTTAAAAGAACCCCAAAATACCTTACTCATTTTTGCAACTTACTTTGCCCTATACTGCATATTAAGGAAAATTCGTGAAACTTAGCGCATTGCCTGCGGTACACTAGTCAAGTGGTGAGTTTAGTCTGGTATTTGGTAACCTGATGTTCATTGTTGGGTCACTGTTGGTGAAGGATGACGTATTGTATACCACTTTTTTTTCGCAAATTGCACACCGATCGTGCTCTCGTGCCGTGCTCTCTACTGAAGAAGGATGACGTACGTATCTAGGAGGAAGTTGCGGGGTGAATCTTGTAAAAAAATGCAATTACGTATGAAGGCTTCAACTGGCTGCGGGCTGGTGGTTTATAGTTGAAATTATATTTCAGTTACTAATAACTTATTTTATTTTTTTGCTACCAGTTATCGATACGTCAGGAAAAAATTTGATATCAGTATTGATAACATAAAGGAATAAGGAAAGAAAGAAACCAAAAAGCACTAAAAAAATAAAAAAAGATGAAAAAAGCAACAAAAAAAACTGTTGCTGAAGCCCTGGCTTTATGGGGTGTTCAAAATGGCTTTTTTGAGTGGCTTATAGCTGAAAAGCATTGTAGCTGGCTGAAATTGTACTACAGCTGATAGCAGCTTATTTGGTGTAATTAAATTTAAAAAAAATTAAAAATAGAAAAAACAGGTTAACCCATCACGGACAGTACAAACAAATATGGGGAAAAAACCGACAAAAAGCTCAAAAAAAACAGTCAAAAAACCAAAAAAACACGAAATTGTTGAATAATACAAAATAAATTAGAAGCCAGACACTTAGGCCGTTTTGAGCGAACCTTAAGCCACTTGGAGCACTGCCGCATGCCATCTGTTTTTGGTTTTCTTCATTTCTTTTCTCGGTTCGTCACTCTCCACCTGTTACGTGGCTCTCGCTTCACTTTTTCCTCTCCACATCTCGAAGTATGAGAAGCTACTTTTTCAGCTAGTAAGCTACAAATACAATAGGGTTCGTATCCCACTTGCGAAGAAATTAATTGATATGCACGTAAATTTATGCTTTTTTTATACTCTTTGCTTGCACTAACTTGTTTAATGGCACTTTTACTAGCTATTTCATTGTCCATTTTCATTTTCGTTGTCTATTGCGGCAAGTTTCTCATGCTAAAAGGTACTAGCAGTTCAGATTGTTTCAGTACATTTTCCCGGTGGAACATCCGACCCCACTCGGTTTATTGCCCCTACCGTTACACTAATATAATTATTTATTCCACTAATGATTTTGACTTCTTCCACCAACCTTTTCGATCTGTTCCAATGGTAGTTCTGATTTATTCTACTAATAGTTTTATTTGTTCAAATAATAGTATCAATTTGTTCCACAAACACCCTTTCAACTTGTTCCACTAATATTTTTAAATTATTCCACTAATTATTCATTTGTTCCACTAATATTTTCTAATTTTTCGCTAGAACTTTCGATTTGCTCCATTAATATATTTATCTGTTTCACTAATATTTTTTATTTGTTTATGATAGTAATTTGATTTTGTTGCACTAAAATTTTAAAGTTATTTTATTAACATTTTTGGTTTGTTCTACTAATATTTTTTTATTTTTTCAATCGATCTTTCTTGAATTTCCATTACTTAAAATGGAAATACAATATAGACGAGAGTTCAAAAGATAGCAAAAAAAATCTAATTCAGTTATCGCACCAAGCGGTCAACTGAATCATAGTCTTTTCGATATCAACAAAATTAAGAAGAAACATCAAACAAGAACTGAAATTAAACTAAGAGACAAAGGGGACGAAAGTTAAACTATTACATAATTAGATTTTTTTTGCTTTCCCTAGCAACACAAAACCACACCTTTAGAGAACAGCTAATTTGTCGCCTGCCTCTTGCTTTTACTCTCCGTCTTCTAGCATCTGCACTAGTTAGACCATGTTTTTGATTTATTCCAATAATAAATGCTAATAAGCCAAAATATATGCATTGATCTTATCTTGTTGACCCCATTCCAAGTAATACAATGGCTCAAACAGGTCGTGAAAGCCATCACAATATCAAACAGAGCCTTATTGACCAGAGCATGGCTAATTGCCACACTGGCGGTGGGTATGTGTTCCCACTTAAGGTGGTTGCTGTCTTGAGTTTTGCTCAAGGAAAACGAATTCAATAGCTAATCTTTTTTAGCTGATCTAACAACCCTGCACCACGCCCAAAACAAAAGAACTCAATGTGAGTGCAGTCTTGAATATGACAAATGAAAAAAAAACGCAATCCAAAATGAAGAAGGCCGTATTACCCACCCTCAAGTTTCAATAATGGTACAAATCAAGGGCGAAGCCAAGGATGAGGCTTAGTTAGGCTTCATCCTACCCTCCTCCAGCGGCAAGAACCCCCTCCCCCCGACCAGCGAGCAGGGAGACCGGCGATGACGACCTTGACTCCTTGAGGATGGAGAGAACCAGCAGCTGCAAAGAAAAACTAAAATAAAAAATGCCTGGTCAAGTGTTCAGTCCACTATCCTTAAGAGGTCCAATAAATCCATCTCACCGGCCCACCAAGTCACCAACTCCAACTCACAAGCCGTAGCAAATTAGTAATTGGATTTTCCAAATTCCAAACGGGAGAGATGGCACACAATGCAGAGGGGTTAGGGGGTGACCGGGTGGGGCGGGGATTGGGGCCGGGGAGCTGGATCTGGCGGCAAGGGCTGAGCCATTGAGCAAAGGGAGGCTGATCCAGGGGTGGGGAGGGCTGAGCCACAGCCGGCGAGTATGGGTGGCGCCACGGCAGGAGACCGTGCCACTGTGCGCCCATGACGAAGTGAGAAGGCAGCCGCCAGCTGGCACCTGCGTGGCCCCACCCTACGCTGGAGAAGATGAAGTGAAGTACTGGAGTTTGAGACTGAGAGTGAGAGAGTGACTGAGAGTGAGAGTGAACTTAGACAATGAGAGAGTGAGAGGAAGTGAGGAGATTAGGAGAGCTGAGCCAGTTAGCCGGACCTAGATTGGATTGACTGACTGAGTGAGTGGTATTCTTCCTTAGTTCCTTACTTCCTTCTCGATTTAGTATTTAGAGTTTAGACTTTCAGTGTGTGTGTGTGTGTGTGTGTGTGTGTATAGATAGTTTAATCCTTATAATTTATTCATAGATTTATATCTTTGTATTGACAAAAACTAATAATTTATGTATAGATTTTGCTACAATGGAGAAACGAACTTTGTGTAACTATTTTACAAGCAATTCAAGTAGTTCTCATCTAACCGATGAGAGTGCAAATCAACCAAAGAAGTTTCGACTAAAATTTAATCCAAATAAAATTATTGCCAATCCAGCGTTTCGCATACAAATTGAAGATTGTGCTAATGAAATTAAAGATCAAGTGAGAAGGACATATTTATTGAATGGTCCTACTCTAATAATTGGACTTTCATTTTCACATAAATTGGAAGGCAAAGTATCACGATCCTTTCAAGAATCATGGTATAATAAGTTCAATTGGTTAGAATATAGTGTGGAAAAAGATGCCACCTTTTGTTTCTGTTGTTTTCTTTTCAAGAAATCGGTGCAACTCAATGCAATTGGAAGTGATGTATTTACAAAAGTTGGATTCTCTCATTGGAAGACTACTTTATATGCTATTAATAATCATGTTTGTGGTACATATAGTTTACACCATATTGCAAGGGTTCTTTATGATGACTTCAAGAATCAAAGGTTAAGTGTGCCTAGCAAAATCAATACTTATAGTAAGGAGGATGAAATTATGTAACAGCCCAAGTTTTTATAAAAAATAATAATAGTAAAAATAATTTAAAATAAAAATAAGTGTTTTGGTTTCCTAAATTTTATTTTTGATTTGCCCTGATTTTTCTGCTTTTAAAAATGCTGAATTTGAAAAGTAATTTAGGTAAAAACATAAAAATATTATTAAATAAAATTATATTTGATTTTCTATAAACATTCTAGTTCAAATTAATTATTTGGAAGCATTGGCATTTATCTAGACTTTCTGTGTTTTTCTGGATTTTAAAAATCAATTTCAAAGCTAAAAAGTATTTTTGTAAACATTAAAAGATTAACTTTAAGTTAGAAATATTTTTCTAAGTCTAAATCATCTCCCGGAATTTCTGTGAATTGTTTTGGAAATTTTGGACTTTATTTGGTATTTTTTTCGAGCTTTAATTATTTTCTTAGGTTTTCTGGAAATCCAAAACCCTTAAATAAAATCTTAAAACCCTCACCCCTGGATGGCTTAGATTAACCATGCGCATGCGCCAACCGAAGCCAGCCGACCACACTCCCCCTCCATAGACCAACGGCCCAGATTAATCCAACCCCACCTGATCTTATTTGCACCCTTCCTTTTCACATACCCCTTCGCCGACAGATCAGATTTAATCCTCGCTGCCAGCGCTAAACTTGACCACTCGATTGTCATCCTACGGCCACCAGCCGCCCCCTCTCTCTCCCGCTGGCCGGTTGGCCCCATCTGTCAGATCCGTCTCCCCCAGCGTGTCGCCACCTTCCTTCTTTCTTTCCCCCTTTCCTTCCTTGCGCCGGCGATCGAATCTCCGCCGATCCCTTCCTCCCTTTTTCGATTCCTCGCGGTTTTCGAAAGCCCGAGCCATGTGGAATCCAATTACGCGTTCACCTTCCTTCCCTGCACTTCCCTTTCCTTTTCCCCTTCGCCCGTATCCGCGCCGGTCGTAATTTCCGGTGAGCAATCATTGCCGATTGCCCCCACCTCAACCCTATAGAAAGGCCCCCTCAGCCTCTCCTCCCCTCACACCATCTCCCACCGCCTCCCGCTCCTCTTCTAGCACAGCCAAGAGCCCCGAGCACCATGTGCCTCCCCCTCCGCCACCTGCTCTTGTGCCGGCGAGCAATTGACGTGCCTCCGATCGCCATCGAGCTCAACCAGCGACAATAGAAGCTTCACCGCACCTTCGCCTTCCCGTTTTGCACCTTTGTCGCCCCTCAGAGCCACCGGAGCGCTGCCGCACCAGAGACCCGACCACCGCTGCCGCCAAGGCTCGTCGCCGACCATCTTCTGGCCATTTCTGATAAGAACCGTGCCCACCTTCGAGTTCCCCATAGCTTCCTCTCTCGCGCACCCCTCGCCGGCCGCTGCCGCTCGCCGGAGCACTGGTGACCATCGGTCCCCAAGCTCGGCCATCGCCCGGCGAGCCACGTCAACACGCTAGGGCGACGTGGCTACCATCTAGCAGCTGGTGGCATGCCACCTCGGTTGGACAGTGCCGCGCCAGCGCCCAGCCGCTCGGTCAGCAGCCGCATCAATTGCTTGCCCACGTGGCACACACATGGATGATACCTCAGCAATCCTAGCGTAGTCACCCGCCACCTGGAATCCACATCAACACCTCTGCCACCTCAGCCACCCTCTGGTCCATGGACCTGGTCCATGTAGACCAGGACCAACTTGTCAGTCATCCACCCCAAGGCTGACGTCATAAATCTAAATTTTCGATAGAAAAGTAATTCGGCCGAAAAAGAAAAATCAGTTCTGACGTCATAAATTCATTTTTCTTTAAAAAAATAATTCTATAAAATTAGCGTTTTTCTTTTTCTCTAATTTTAAACTTCGAGGAGCCTGTTCTCCTTCGTCCTAACTTCGATTTAGCCCATTCAAAATTTTAAATTCATCAAAAATTCCCCTCTATCTATTTTGCCCTCCATTTAAATATTTGGAGTTTATTTAAATTTATTTGGATTTTATTTGAGTTTGGTGGGTTATTTTCACGTGTAGACTGTGACGAATCCGAAGAATTCTACGACAATGAATCACACCCACTTGAGGAGTAAGGTAAGTCATACTCCTTGATCATGTTGATCTCAGTTTGTGAAATAAAATTATGTTTTTTTACATTATTCTGCATTCATATTGTTATCCAATGTATTTCAATTCAGTTTTAAATTTAGTTATTGCCTGCTTGTTAATTCCCCCGTTGACATTGAATTCGTCGATACCTTGTCAGCCTAGAATCAAACTCTAGTTAGGACACTAGTATTGGCTAGAGAATTTTATTACAATGCTTAGACCTACTTGGACATAATTTTGGTTTTGGGATAACTTTTCACATAAAATGATAAGCTTTTCAAATGTATTCTTGACTTCGGTGAGTCAAGAAAGATTATGAAATATTTTGAAATAAAATATAAAATCTGGTTTAGACTTAGGCTAATGGTTAGGTGGTGGGTGTAGGCATGCACTGTTGTTTAGTGACACACTGTTGATTGTCGGGCACATGGGGTATGTGGTTGAGCCTAAGTCAATTAAGGATCGGTCTGTGAGCTACTGTTGCAAAGCCCTATCGTACTACCACAAGGCTGGTATGGGACAGTCCTGGCTGATTAATTTGCGGGTCCCAACCTGAGTCATGTCGTAGGTTGAAAGTGAGCATGGCATAGGCCATTAGAAGTCTTACTCGGCTCAAGAGGGGGTCTCAGTCTGGTGGATTCCTTACTGGGGTGAAACCTTAGTGTTGATTTGGCTAGGTTGAAGGCTTTGCATTGTAAAGGCCTTGTCATGATCTCCTCGCCGCACACCAAAGGAAGTGTGTTAATCGCATAGCAATATGGGATGATCATGTCTTGTCGGTAAAGCTGTACAACTTCTGCAGAGTGTATAATCTATCCTAGATAGCCGTACCCATGGTCATGAGCAAGCTGAGTAAAGTTTTTCATAGATTATACTTTGTTTTTCAATATGTTTTATGAAAACCTTATGGATGGATGAAATCCATGAGAGATTGAAAAGTGTATGGATGGATAGAATCCATACGAGATCTTTTAGAAAAGATGGTCCGTGTGGGATGCTCGTGGTTAGGTTAGTGTTTGGTCGGAGCCTGCACTAACAGTATTAATTTCATGTACAGCTACTGTTTTTACTTATTGTATTAAATTCAGCATTTTCAATCTATTTCTTTAAATGCTATTTTATGCTCAAACTAACACTATATGCCTTCCTTTTTGCCTTTATCATTATGTTGTATTTCTCCGTGTGACTTGTGGAGTACAATTTTGTACTCACCTTGCTATCTCCATAAAGAGGAAGACAACTTCAACTACGGTGAAGATTTGGACAAATAGGCTGCGTCTTACTGTCATTTGCCTATGGGCAGGCTCAGTGGGCTTCTTTCGCTTCTGTTTTTCCTTCCGCTGCTTATATTTAATTTTGGCTTATGTGCCATTGATGTAAACTTGGCCATTAGGCCCATATTTAGTTAAATAAAGTTTGTTATTATGCATGATATTTGTCTTTGTTATCAGTTTGTGCACTAGCTGATCCTGGACTAGTGCGATTAACACAGAGGGTTTCAGAGTTGTTGCTCTGGGGTCCGACAAATTACATATAAAATTCGTTTAATTGTATTTTTAGATTGTGCAAAATATCTTATAGCTCAAGGTGAAACTTTTCGAGGACATGATGAATCATCTACTTCCATCAACAAGGGGAATTTCAAAGAGCTGTTGGATTGGTACAAAGATAAAAAGGAGGAAGTGAAGGTGGCATTTCATACAGCTCTAGGGCTCACAGTTATGATTTCTCCAAATATTCAAAATGAGCTTTCTAAATTTTGTGCACAAGAGATCACAAAAGTGATTAAAGGTGTGATTAAAGGTCACAAAAATGCAATCCTTATTGATGAGTCTAGAGATGTATCAATAAAGGAGCAAATAGTGGTGATTGTGAGGTTAGTTGCAGTTCTACATCTAATTTCACCATCTTATCATTTATGCATTGTTGTTTTATTCTACCTTTACATTTTACAATAATATCATATATGCAGATTTGTGAACAATCAAGGGAAAGTGATGGAAAGGTTTCTTGCTATTGAGCATATCACAAATTATACATTTGCAGCATTGAAAGAAGCTTTGGTTGGATTGCTTGCTCGACAAGACTTGCCTATTTTAAGGCTGAGTGGACAGGGCTATGACAGAGCTTCAAATATGAGAGGTGAATTTAATGGATTACAAAAACTTATTTAAGATGACAATCCAAATGCTTTCTATGTTCATTGCTTCACCCATCAGTTACAATTGGTAGTTGTGGGAGGCAGTGGTGGATGTGCTTGAGCTTGTAAGTCAATATGCTTGTTAAAACTCAAGTCAGGTAGAGCAGCAGGTTTACTAAAAAGATGGAATACTTTGAATTTGTATTCATCATGCATTTCTTTAATAATCATGTTGAGCATTCAAGATATTGTTGAAGCTATGGGTTTGATATAGGATGTGCAGCAACACTTTGAAGATATGAGGGATAATGGGTAGAAACCATTATTCGGTCAAGTCAAAAGCTTTTGTGAAACATATGAGATTGATGTGCCAAATACGGAAGATCCTATTGGAGTTATGGGTAAATTAGTCCGTCAGAATTATAAAGTGACTCAACATCATTATTACAAACTTGACATTTTCAATGTTACTATTGATGCAATTATAAATGAGATGAATCATCGATTCAATTAAGTTTCCTCGGAGTTATTGGTATGCATGTGTTGTATTGATCCAAGTGACTCCTCTAAGTTTGATGTTGATAAACTTGTTCAACTTGCTGAGATTTATGCTGATGAATTCACGGATGCTAATCAATTTCTGTCAAGAAATTAGCTTCAAACCTTCATTCTCAACATTAGAAGAAGTGAATAATTCAATGGATATTGTGATATATTAAAACTTGCTCAATTGATGGTCCAAATAAGAAAAGATAGAACTTTCCTATTGGTATATCACCTCAACAAGTTGACATTGATACTTCCGGTGGCAATGGTATCTGTTGAGAGAATATTTTCAACAATGAATATTATTAGAACATATTTGCGTAATAAGGTAGCAGATGAGTGGCTCAATAACTTGATGGTTTGCTACACCAAGCGAGATATCTTTAGAAGCATTGATGATGATAAAATCACAAACCGCTTCCAAGGCATGAAGTCCCGTAGAATGCATTTGCTCCAAGATTCAAATTTGTTTCATGATTCAAATTAACTTATCTGTGGTATGTTTTATATTATCTAAATTTTCATTGCTATTCACAATATTCTATTATATCACTAATTTTGATATTTTTCATACACATGCTACTTTTCTTTACTCCGCACTCATAGTAGAATAATTATATATTTTGGATATGTGCTTTCTATTATCGATGTACCTACTTTGTATTTCTCTATTTTTTTGTTGTTTATCTCCACTTGTGTCATTTCTGTATGAACTTGAAATTTCATAAGAGTAAATGACTATATTTGTGTCAACTCAGTTTAATCCTATAAATGATTCAGCCCACCCTCAATTTCATTCCTGGACTCACCAGTGGTACAAATTCCATCCATTTGTGATACCATTGTGATTCCTTGACTAACATCATGTCCATCCCATCATATATGCAAACACATAAAATAATATTAATTTTTCTGTCCATCTCATCACTTGTTCCTCCCTCTCTCTTTTCTCTCACAACTCTGCCACACCAGTGGTCAACAATGCACCACCTCATTGTCTACTTAGCTACAGTTGTCCACTCCAGTCAAATTAACTAATTCATGTGGCAAACAAATAGGGAGGTTGCAACAACCACACATCTCTCGCAATCTCACAAAAAATCACGACAATATTGAAAGGGTAAGAAACTCTCTTGGAAAGACATTAGCTCAAACTTTAATAAAATTATATAAAAAAGTCTGTTCTCTAGTAGAGAGGGGTATAAGATATATGCAGAATTTCCTAATTAATAACTATGTAAATAGCATTGAAATCAAGAAATGATGGGCTCTCATGAGATATATGAGCATGAAATAGGTGTTGTAGGGGGTGCACACTAGCCCTAGTATCTTTGAGGGTGGGAGAGGGTGTAGGAAAAATTGTGCACACACACCCTATCAGCAAACCCGCTTAAGTGTGCCTAAAGTTTGGTGTTTATTGACCCTCTTCTATTCTTCTTTCATATGTTGTTTTCTCCTTACTCGCTCTATCTAGCCTAGCTTCATCTTTTTTTGGGCTTAATAGATCAATTTAGAGTCTGCAGTTAAATAATAAAACATGTAGTAGCAATGGGTTGATAGAGCCAAATATAATTGAGGTTGCTTAGGTTATTGTTCAACTTAGCATAATTTAGTGTGGCTCAGTACTTCTTGCCAACTAATCCAGTCTTCCTATTGTTACCATGTGACTACTCACCATCAATACAACTCTACTATCTTGCCTTTTTGTGTTTTTCATAGTCCGTCTCAGTTGAATCAAACATATTCATCTTCTTTTGTCATCTTTGTCACAACATTTGATCTCCCTCTTACATTAGCTTACTCTAATTTACAATTTTGGAACTTGCACATTCGACAACTAAATCAAGACAAGCACTATATTTTAGATTCAAAGAAGTCCATATTACCCGTCTATCATGCTAGTTCAATTAACCCCCTCGACTACAAAATCGAGCAACTAACAAGCTGAAAGTTCAAAACCAAAGCAAATGCCCCCATCCCCTCCGCATCCAACAGTGGTATTTTGCACCCACTTGATGTCTCAATCAACAATAAAAATATAAAAAGCTGATGGGGACATGGTCATCCCCTGTCTGCTCCATCCTACTAGCTATAGTCCCCTCCAAGGGCTTAGACCAGATTCCTTCGGATGGATAAATATTTTACCTCAATTTCCCTGTCAATCGAAGATATTTGTCTTAATCCCTACCAATCCAAATACGCCCTATGATTGCTTCAATGTCATCTTTCTCTCTTACTGTCCCATTTGTTTCTTCGCCATATTTCTTTTACTTTACCATTTTTGTTCCCTAGCGCCTCTCTTAGCTCATCCCATGTTGCAATCAATGTAAAGAAGCAGTTATAATTTAGATAGATAAATTGGGTTCCCTATTCTTAATGGAGAGCTTGGTCCATTTGACAGTTGTATTTAGCCCATTATATGCAATGCTATCCTTGAGAAGCATGTAGATGCAATGCAACAGTGGGATCGATCCATGTGTGTGTGCATAATTTTTCCTACACCCTCTCCCACCTACAAAGATATTAGGACTAGTGTGCACCCCCTAGAACTCCTATTTCATGCTCATATATCTCACGAGGGCCCATCATTTCTTAATTTCAATGCTATTTACATAGTTATTAATTAGGAAATTGTGCATATATCTTATACCCCTCTGTACTAAAGAACATACTTTTTATATATAATTTTGTTAAAATTTTAGCTAAATTCTTTTCGAGAGAGTTTCTTACCCTTTCAATATTGTTGTGATTTCATGCGAGATTGCGAGAGATGTGTGGCTGTTGCAACCTCCCTATTTGTTTGCCACATGAATTAGTTAATTGTGCTCATGTGATTTCTTGTTTCTTGTAGGTCACATGCACCAACATGTCCATTTGCTAGCACATTGCACCTTTAATTATTCTCAATTTAATGACCGCACAGTTCTCACGCAACAAAGATTGGGTCACTCTCACATGTGCATGCTGAACTCTAGATATGTGCATGTCACCGAAGGTAGTGCACCTATGATGCTCGGGTACTTGTCCTTTTTATTTTTCTAAAGACGTAGCAGAATCATCAAACAGGGCATCAAAAGTGGGAAGTTGATTGTAGGATTTCTATTCCTCACTCTCGTATAGGTGAACTTGGATTTATGATCTTAGCTCTGTTACCATATTAGAAACATAAAAAACAACTGATATATTCTATACTAGATAAAAGGCCAGTATATAAAGGAATTTTTTACTATATGCTACTCCAACATGTAAATATTCATGATTTTCCACTTTCAATGTATTTCCCTATTTACCTTAGTTTTCATTCTCTTCACCCCCATATAAATTAGTAAGTTTACCGCTACAAGAACTTTGTTATGCTCTAATGCTATCACTCAAGCCCTCCCCCTGTCTCGTGCAACCATATGTTATAGTTCATTTGCTCTAGTTGAAAAGAAGTACCAAGCTAAACTAAATTATGCTAGATAACACTAACCTTAGTGGGCTCAATTATATTCGTCTTGTCAACCTATTATCACTACATATTTTATTATTTATGTGCATGCCCTATGTTGATGCGATCAAGTTCAAAAACAATACGAAGCTTGGCCAACGGGATGGAGAAGCGAACAACCAATAAGAGAAGAATAAGAGTGTGAATTAATGAGGCTCACCCCTAGGCCCACTTAAGTGGGCTTGCCCAACTTAACTCGCTGATATGGGGTCTACCATATGCATCTAAGTGGGCTCCACCCCATAGCCACTTGGCCATGTGTGTTACCACACTCCTTTTCCCTAGCATAATGAACTAGAGATGGACTGCATGCACTTTAGGATGACATCTATTTTAGACCAGGGGTAGTACAACAAAAGATTTTTGTTGCATGCTTTACTTTACTGATCACATAAGTTCACCCCTAACATTTCTCTTCTCCCTCTTCCATGGCTTATTTTTGGCTTCCTAAGACTTGTCCATGGCATATGGAATGAGAGGAGTTGACACCCCTATATTTAAGGGTACATAGTCACTGGACTTGTGCCAAGTGGCATAATACAGGCCATACATTACAAAATATCTTTAACCTATAAAGTTCATTCAAAACATCTAGCTCCAGAATTTTCCTTACTTTGCCTTGAATGATTTGATAAATATTTCCTCTATGATTTTCCATGGTAAATATCTATCTATTGATGTAAATATCCAAATTTCTAGAATATTTCTGTAAATATGCATTGTTATTCTTAAAACTCCCTCTCAATGTATACTTACATGGTGAATCACATGCTTCCCATTGGCTCTGTTGTTGTCCTAGGATTTTGTGCGCTCAGGCATTTTTTCTTTTTTGCTTCTTGTCGGGACCCTGGATTTCCGAATTTGGACCCTCTGTGTATTACAGCACTAGTCCCAGATCAATGCTAGTGCACACAGTCAAACAGTGATGATTTCATAACCAACAACGCTTATTACAATAGTAAAGAGTACAAACCGAAAGGTCTCTTTATTACAACTGAGGTTTCAAGACCTCACACACTCACAAAACACAGCGGAAGCAAAAGTAAATCCGGATGAAGACCCATCAATACGCCACAGGCAATTGACTGGGGAAGCGCAACATAGTACTCCGGGATTCCTTCGTCGAAACCACACGCGAAGTAGTCGTAGTCTCCCTCCTGAGCTTCATATTCCTCTGTGTTGATTTTAGTGCAGCATGTGAGTACATAAAGTACTCCGCAAATCTTGCGAAAGAATGCAGTAGATGCAAGGCTTAACAAAGGAGGGCTATATGGTTCTTTTGCATAAAGCAATATTTTATTTCCAATTCCATTAAATATTTTCGAAGGCATTATTTTACAAAGTAATTATTTTAACTGAAAACTATTAAGCATTTTATAGCAAAGGTTCTATCCAGCAACACTAATTAACCAGCTCTAACTGTTAAGATTTAAAACTACAGGTTCCATCCACCCACACTGGCTCCAACCACCAGGATACCCTTCCGAGAGTTCCCTCCGCTCTCAGAATACTAAAACTTTGATATTGAAACCAAAACCAAAAATCTACCATGTGAATGCATTTCTTGCCCGCCCTTGACCGTGGGAACGGCTATTCGAATAGTTTAACACTCTGCAGAGGATGTACAACTTTACCCCCAAGAGATAAATTATCCTAATAGTCAACATGCTTCCTTTGGCATGAGACCCAGATAAATTATCACAAAGCCTTTACCTCACTCTAGACTAGCTAGACACCACCCGCTGAGGTTTCACCGCTGAAGGGTTAAATCCACCCAGTCAGAAGCCCCCTCTTGCGCCATATGAGTACAGTAAAACCCTGTCCCTCACTATGAATAACCAGTAAATCCCTGGCACCCACTTTCCACTAGTGGCACCTAAGCTAGACTATCGTAAGTTAATCAGCTAGGCCATACCCATATAGACTTGGGGTTTCACGGTAATGCTCAGTTTGGACGATCACAAGAGTCGGTCCTTAATCGACTAGGGCGGAACATACACTTTACAAAATCTCATGCTAAACCGCACCAATCCAATCTAACCATCCGCCCTGGTCTAAAACAATTTTCACATTTTATTTTATTTTAAAAGAACAATGGAAACACCAATCGCCACTAATTTCCGAATAAAAAGACTAGAACAATGAAATATGATTTCCCATTCCAAGATTACAAAAGTTAAATAGCATGACTAAGCATTTTACTACCGTTCTAATATTAACAGAGTATTATATTATTCTCATTACCGAGACAAAGGAAATCCTAAGGTTACAAGGGTACATGGCATTCAACTTCAATCGAGGGCATAACAATAATTAGATTAACTAATACGCTAAGACAGAAACTAGTGTTCTATGTAAATAGCAATGCACATAAATTTAAAATAATAAAAAGCATTTTTCAAACATAGGTGTAAAATGTTCAAAGGAGACTTGCCTTCTTGCACGCTGTCTGGATCTTCTTATTGCGGAGCGGGAAAGTCTTCAGCAACAACGGGTTCTACGTGCGAAAAGACAAAACAAACAAAATAAATAAATACACAAAAATGCAAATAAAATTCAAAAAGAGTGTATATTTGGATAGTTTATGATTTTAGAAAATTGTAGAAATTTGAACGGCTCAATTTGGAGTTAAAATGAGAAGGTTATGGCTTCCAAAAGATTAAAAGAAAGAAAAAGAAAAAGATTGATTTGCTGATTTATTTTTGTACTGAAAAGTGTATTTATGACGTCAGCAAAATTTGAAATTTGAAAATTTCGGACATGTGGGCACTGTCTACCGTGGACCGGGTCCACGAACCGCGGCGGTGGCCGAGGTGGCACACCCGGCCGACATGGCCCAGGCCGGAACGGGGCGCACAGGCGGCGTGCTCTCCAGCGCACGGGCGCTCGACGGTGGCCGGCGAGGGGCGGCAGGGAGAGAGGAGGTGACGGCGGGGTGGTTCCTACCGGCGGCGGGGCACGGGGACAACCGAAGGCGGCGGCGGCGCTCGGGGCGGCGGCTCCGGTGGCGGGGGCTCAGGTGAGAAGGGGAGAAGGGGCGGCGAGAAGAGGGGAGTCTAAAGGAGGGAGGCCGGACTCAGGAAAAGGAATTTATAGGCGGGGAAAGGGAGAGGAGCGGCTGGCGGTTTAGAGCTTGCCGGAGTAAATGCGACCGACGGTTTAGAGAGGTTTAAAATAGGGGAAATGGCCGGCGGTTAGTGGGGAGTGATTAGGGCATTCAAATGCACTCTTAATCGGGAGTTAATGAGGAAGGAACGACCGGATTTTAAAGCTTCGGTGCAGCTTCAATGGAGGAGGAGAGAGAGAGCTAGAGGAAGAAGAAAGGGAGGAAGAAGAAGGAGTTGACGGGTGGGGCCTACCCGTCGGTGAGAGAAAGGGAAATGAAGGGGTACGGGCCGACGGATTGATGACACGTGGCGAGGAAAAGATCTCGGGCGTTTAGATGATGTGAAGGGGTAAGTTATGGTGGACGGCCGAGATTAAATCACGGGATGAGATGGATTTAATCTGAGAGCGCCACGTGGCAGCCTGGGATTAAATTGATTTTTATTTTCGGATTACTTTTTCAGAAAATACTAGAAACATTATAATTGATTAGAAAATATTAATTAAAGTCCAAAAATTCCAAAAAATCATAGAATATTCCTGGAGCTATTTTAGACTTAGGAAAAATATTTTTAAATTCAAATCTTCCTTTAATAATTTTATAAAATACGTTTTAACTTTTAAAATTGATTTTTAATTCCAGAAAATTCTCAAAAATTATTTAAAAACCAGGGAAGGTTGGGGAAAATAAAATGAACTCTTTTTGGCTTTAATAAAATATTTAAAATACATTTTCTTGCTTAAGATTTTGAAATACAATTCAGATAAATCCAAATAAAATTCAATTAATTAATTTGAAATTAAATTTTTTAGAAAGCGAATTTTTGGGATGTTACACTTCTCTTGTTGTTGTGGAGGTTGCTTACACTTCAGCTTCTACACCATCTTATACTATCCAAACTTCATTTATAATTTGCCGGTATTGGGCTCCTTTAACTACAATTTCTTTTTCTTCGACGCATTTTGGTTGTTTTTGTACTCTTCACGGAATCAAGTATTCAAAGAAAGTCTCTCTACAAAAAGTTTCCTAAATGGAAAAGGACTCCCTAAAAGGTCTTCTACTCCCTATAGAAGGTCACTCAGGGGTTGCCCAAAGGACATCCCTCATACATCTCGCATTAGATGAGATCTCACATCCCCCAAAGGATATCAATGATCGCCTCTAGAAGACCAAGAAGCCACATATAACCGAGTTCTTTTCCAGATGGGCTCGATATAGAGTAGTTTATATCAGATAAGCTAATACCATACGTTACTTGGTTCAAAGCAGATGAATTGTGGCCCCACATGATGAGTGCTTTGGGAGGTCGAGGGGTGTTCATATTGGATTTTGCTAATAGTTTTTGGTTTTGGCTGATAAATAGTAATAGTTTGTAGAGAAGCTTATAGAGAGAGACATTCGTATGTGATTTTTGCCGATATAAATGAAGTTAATACGGTATCTACTACAATCAACTAGTAGACCTCGCCTTGAATAAATACTCCGTTTGAAAGCTAAGTACTGTAGAAAAGCAGATTTTAGAGGCCAATATGAACAGGGCCTGAGTCACTCTGCTCAGTTTCTCTTTCTTTTTTCTAATTTCTTTAAGTTTCTTCATGAGTTGCTTTCTTCTCAGTTCTGCCTGATTTGTATACAAACTTTTTCCATGCTCGCCAGGGATGTTGGTGCACGGTACCCAGCTATAGACCAATTTCATGAAGGTCTAGGTGGACATGGTACATGATGTTTTCAAGGCCATCCCACTGGAGAAGCCCCAAGCAATGAGATTATGACACTAGGGGATACGGTCCACACATTCGTCCAATGAACCAAGAGGGATATCGCCCTAGACCCTTTTGTGCCAGCATCACCCAGCATGAGCAACTAGCCTCTCCATATGACCATCTATAGCCTACGGCCTCTCTGACCCTCCCTTCAATGTCACCACATGCACTTGATCAGTGTCAGTAGGCCAACATATCGACTCCCATGAAGACCACACCAAACATAAATCAACAGCATATCCATTCGTCTCCTGTGAAGAACACATACCAGTGTATCAGCAAGACCAAATAGAAGAAAATCAACATGCCTCAAAAGCACTAGACATTCTTGCTAAGAAAGTTGTTAGTCCCAGATATGCAAATAGTTAGCATTTGTATGGATGCCACTTCTTTGCATGCGTGGTACATGGGAACTTTCAACTAGAAATTTAAATTTTTGGACTAGGAATTTGAAATTGTAACTAGATTTTTGATTTTTGATTTTTTTGCTTGCAACTTAAAATGTTTGGACTCCCATTCATCCTACATCCATCCCCCCCCCCCCCCCCCCAAAAGATACGAAAATTTGTTGTTTTTATTTTTTTTGAGACAGAAAATGGGTGCTAGGTTGTGTATGACGCGCATAGGGGGATGCAACATGTGGTGAGCCACGGTCTGGTAGAAAGGCAACACATGCAGGTGCGCCTGCCTAGTAATGGGATAAGATTTATAGGGCTAAGAGGGTTGGGGTTCTAAATGGGTTGACTTTGGGTCATACCAAATGGGCAAAAATAGAAAAGGATTAGGATAGGGTTGGGTTGGCTTTTAAATAGGATGGGGGCCAGGATTTAAATGGGCAAGTAATTTTGGGCCAAACCCACAATTGTAGCCCAATAGATATGCTATTGAGCAATACCATGAAGCTCCAACTGAGGAAGATTGGGCAAAGGCTCAAGGTCTTCATGGGTTTTTGCAGGATTTTAGGGATGCCATGAAGGCATTTTCAGCATATCAACACCCAACGACACACCTCTTTTTGAAATTGGTGCTGGCAATTTGGGATGTTTTACTTGATGAAAGATGGATTCAAGATGAGCTTCTAAATTACATGGCCCGTGTTATGTATGTCAAGTTTGAGAAGTATTGGTCTGAACCAAATGTTGTACTTCTTGTAGTAGCTGTGTTGGACCCTTCACAGAAATTGGACTTTCTTAGGTTCTATTTTCATACCATTGAACAAGATGTTGAGCAAAAGATGAGAAAGCTGTGTACTACTATAGGTAAGTATTATTCAGAGTATGAGAAAATTGTGAGGAGTCGCACCTTGCGTATATTTGTACAATCTAATGAACATATGGTCGCTAGTGGGCCTAATTCTTGTCCAAGTTCTTCAAGAGGTACATTTTTTGGTAAACGATGGATAGAATTTGCCTTCGCTCAGTTTGCTTCACAAAATCTAGAAGCACATGCACAACAATCTGAATTTGACACATACTTAGAAGATCCTAGGGTCCCCCTGAGCTCTGATGAGAGTTTTGATGTTTTGGGTTGGTCGAAGAGAAACATGGATGTCCACCCAATCTTGTCTTTGATGGCTAGAGATTCTATAGTAATTCCTGTTAGTACAGTGTTCTCTGAATCAACGTTTAGTGCTTCTGGTAGAAGTATTGCTAAAAATAGGACTTCATTATCCCCTAAAAGCCTTGAGGTTCTAATCTGCAGCAAAGATTGGTTTATTGGATTTAATGATGATGATGATGATGATGATGATGATGATGATGATGAAGGTAAATTGATAATTACTACATCATTTTAGTTTTAGTTTAAACAGTTTTTGTACCTTCCAATAATATGAACTATTTTCTTGTGATTCAATATGCAGGAGAAGCAATGGAAGGATATAGTGCCTGTGAGTTGCAAGAGGACATTTCAAGGTATTGTTTATCACCCCATATCATGTGCCTGACTAGGTTGCAATTACATTTGTTGCACCAAGATATTCCTTTTACTAAAATGGTCTTTATTGATCTCTCAGAAATTGTAGAGTAATGAATAACGTATATTGGAGTTATATGTATGCCCATGATGTTCATTTACAGCTGCTAGCTTTGTCCAATCTCAAAACTGTAGAATAATGCTTAACAGATTTTGAAAAGCTTCGCCGGTTGAAGATTAAGCATTTAAATAAGATTAGGCACTTAAATAAGGGTGATGCTAGATTCTAGAATCTATAGTACAAGAATTTGTTCTGAAGTTTAGATATTGGAAATTAAACTATGTTTTTACTTTGAAAAACTTTTAGTATAATCAAACTCTGTTTTTACTCTAACATCTTCTTGTTAGAGTATTGAATGGTTGACAAATAACCTTTTAGTCGTGAAACTATGCTTTTACTAAGTTCTTCTGTTCAATGCATTGGTTGACACAATTCATGTCTTGACTTGAAAATTTTTTATATCTCTTCAAAATTTTATATCTTTTGTTATTTTGATCTATTGATACAATGTATACAATATAGCAGATAAACTCTAAATTTCTTGGCATTGTTGTTAGGAATTGATTGGGTTGAGACCAAGAAGCAACTGAAGATAGGAATCAGTCCGTACAAGAAGCAACAGTTGTTCATTTCTATACAACCATTTAGAAGCATTGGTTAATTTGGTCATGTCTGTTTTTTTTGTTGTATTTCTGTTTCATCCGATGTAACAAGGAAAGTGATTTCTTGTCTTTTCATTTCCTTGACATATGGGAGAATAATCTCAAGTTGAAATTTTTAGTCATTGTAGTTCATAAAAAAAATCTGCAATGCAAAGTTGTTGTCGTTGTTGTAGTAGTCACCAGTCAAAACAAGCCGTCCAGTCTGTTGCACGGCAAGCAAACAACTAACAAGCCGTCCACGTCCAACCTTGCAGAATTGCCAGGCGTCTAAGGCCAGCCTTGCAAAACTGCCCACAGGACTTGCCTGCTTCAGATTTAACAGGCCGGCCCGAGTATCTAGAATGGGCCATGATGGGATTAGGAACTTGTTGCTTAATGGGTCAGGCTAGATTGGGTGGAAAGGCTGAGTAGTGAGCTGGATGAGGATTGGGGCCACCCCAAACACATGGGGCTGGGGTGGGATTCGGACTGAGCCTCGGCCCATTACCAGGCCTAGCCTCAATTAGCTTTCCCGCTGTGTTGGCGTGCAAGACTGCAAGCCATGCATGTATTCAACTGAACTATGGAAGAAATTGAAAAAAGTCACAATTCCCCATCTCCTTTTTGTCACCTCTTTCTCCAATTTCCCGTCACATTCTCTTTGATTTTCCCTTTTTCTCCGCGGATTGGTGCGAATTGGGTCTCCAGGCTCCTCAACGGCGAGCGATCGGGTCATCACAGGAGTCTATCCTACGAAGTTTCACTCAACTTCAGTAGATCTAAAGCTAGCTAAGCTAAATCCGACGTATGCAAGTCCGTGCAGTTGTGAATAAGCTTAGCCCATGGATTACGGTTTTTTTTACTTGAGAGGAACCCATGGATTAGTTAGTTTGAGATGACAGTATATATTGTATTAAGCCCATTAGGCTCGGCCAGTCCAGTCGGGAACAGGTAGAAGGATGCAGTAGAGGAGAGTGTGCTGGCTCCTGGTCCTGGCCGAAGGCTTACAGTAAAGGGAAGCGATTAGACAACGGTATACTGTTAGCAACATATTTCATGTAATTTCAACAAGTTTTACGAAATCATTTGAAAATTTTTATGTTTCAGTAAGTTTCACGCGTTTCTAGAAGTTTTAAGAAAATTCTTAAAAAGTTTCAAGCCAAAGTTTCATTGAGTTTCATATTTTAGAACTCAAGTTTCAGCCCAATAGTTTAAACAAGTTTTAACTAAAGGTTTCAAGAAGTTTCAATAGATTTCAACAAATTTCAACCAAAGTTTCAAGAATTTTCAACGATTTTCGGTGAGCTCACATGGCTATGATGGCACTAACACGCCACCATGGAGCCACCCAACAATGTACATGACCAATACACCCTCTTCTCTAGCTTCGAAACGACTACCACCACGAAGCCGACCAACGTCTCCTGCCACTGATCCGTGCTCGAGCTCCACGCTGAGCCTCCACCTCTCTCTTTTCCTCGGCTTCGGCTCAAGCTTTGTGCAACGCCATCGGGCCACATGACTGTCAGATTTGGCTATCCCGAGCTGCACCACCACCACTTGCACTAGATCTTGAGCTGGAGGTGACGGAGGAGGGGAAGGGTAGCGCCTAAGGTGAAGGAGGAGGGGATGCCGTCTGCCTCCATTGACGACCACCCGGGCCTCACCACCGTTGTCAGCTGGAGCCACCCTGTCCTGCCACTCTACGTCTTTGACCACCGTAGCCATCATAACCATCATCATGTGCGAGTGAGAGGGGGTGGAAAAGTGGATGTGTGGTGGGGAGAAGGGGACGACATTCATTCAATCGAATGGCTAGGTGGGTTCTTTTAAGCTGTGGTTTATGGCTTAGTTTTTAGCTTTTGAATTATGATTGTTCACGAGAGAGAGTACAAAGACAAATAGTCGTATACGATTTTAATCGGTATAGCTGAAATATAGTATCTACTACAATCGATTTATAGACCCCGTATTAAAAAGACGTATTATTTGAAAGTTAGTAATGTAATAAAAGCCAAAATACAAAAAGAACCGAGCTTCCCTTTCTCAGAGTAAACTTACATTTCCTATTTACATGCACAAGGCGCGCAACTATCGATTGTCTGCAAGAAGAGGGTCCCATAATTCAGCGCATGTAAAAATTGGCACGAGTATCGGGTTTGTCCTTTTCGAGGTTTTGTACACAAGTTAAAATTGGGTGTCGAGCTGAGACGGGGATGAGCCTGTTGAGGAACCGTCGCTGGTGATCAGTCCGATCGATTCCTCTGCTTTATGCAAAATAAGATCAATCACAGAAGACAGAATAGTAGATTGAAACACAGAGAGGTAGAGAAAACTCCTAGTCTTTCTTTCTGATTTTCGTATACAAATTTATCAATAGTGTTCCCTATTTATAGTCTAATGGTGAGTGCCCACCATGGGCCAAAGCTTCAAGCCCAGGCATAGGTTTCCTAACACTCCCCCTTGGGTACTCATCCGACATGTTCATGCCTCGTCAAAAATCAATAAAAACCCAGTGGGAAAAATTTAGAGAAAAAGTACATGATACATGTTATGTTGCGTTGCTCGAATTGCCTCATTAAAAACCTTGGCCGAGAAACTTCAGGAAAACTCGTCAAGGGAAAAAGAGTACAATCCATCCAATTTTCGTTCAATCTTCAGGACTTATTCTTTGGGTACTCGATCTTCATGATCAAGGTTTAATAATGGGCTTGAGAAAATTCTCCCCCTAAATTCTGCACTTCTCTAAGTCTCATCATTCCAATTCCTCGTACGCATCTTTCAAAGCTAGATGCCAGAAGTGATTTAGTGAATAAATCTGTAAAATTCTCACATGACTTGGTATGCAGTACCTTAATTTCATCCATCTTTTGCAACTCATAAGCAAAGAAGAACTTGAGGTTGATATGCTTTGTGATATGACTCTTCACATAGTCCATCTGCACTTGTGCAACACAAGCTGCATTATCTTCAAAGATAATTATGGGAGTTTGCACAATATTCATCCCACATGATTGTTGGATGTGGTGAATCATTTGCCGGAGCCAAGCACATTCTTGTGCGGCTTCATACAGTGCTATAATTTCTGAGTGGTTCGTCTAAGTCGCTACAAGACTTTGCTTAGACGATTTTTAGGAAATTGCAGTTCCACCACACAGGAATACATAGCCTATTTGTGACCTTGCGGTATGCGGGTCTGACAGGTACCTAGCATCTGCATAGCCAATCAAGTTCAAATCTTGATTCTTTCTGTAGAATAATCCAATGTCCTTGCTTCCTTGGAGGTATCGGGAGATGTTCTTTATTCCTCGCCAATGCCTTTTGGTAGGTTCTGCGCTATGCCTTGCTAACAGTTTTACGGCAAATGCGATGCTCGGTTTAGTGCAGTTTGCTAAATACATAAGTGCTCTTACTACACTTAAGTATGGGAATTCCGGTCCCAGGACTTCCTCCCCCTCTTCCATAAGTCGGTATGGATCTTTTTCTTGCTGTAAAGACCTCCTGATCATCGATACTTTCGATGGGTATGCCTTCTCAAAGACAAACCTTTCTAACACCTTCTGGACGTAGGCTGACTGATGCACTAATATTCCTTTAGGGACATGCTCGAGCTACAGGCCTAAGCAATATTTGGTTTTACCCAAATCTTTCATTTCAAATTTTGACTCCATGTAAGAACTTGCTTCGTTTATGTCTTCCATTGTCCCAATGATATTTAGATCATCTACATACACTCAAAATCCATTCTGGGATCGTTGTATAAACACACGTGGACAATCTTCATTATTCGTGTAGCCTTTCTTGCACAGAAAGTCGCTTAAGCGATTATACCACATCCTGCCAGATTGCTTCAGTCCGTACATTGATTTCCTGAGCTTTACACTGTACAGATTTCTATTTGCTCTGTCTTGGTTCGGGACAGTGATACCTTCAGGTACCTTCATATAAATATCCGAATACAAGTTTACATAAAGGTATGCGGTTACCATATCCATCAATTTCATTTCTAGATTCAAGTTTACGGCCATTGAGATCAAATATCTAAAGGTAATTCCACTTATGACTGGGGAGTAGGTTTCTTCATAATCAACTCCTGGACGTTGAGTGAAACCTTGTGCTACCAGGCTTACTTTATATCTTACAACTTTATTTCTTTCATTTCTCTTTCGAACAAATATCCACTTATGCCTTTCAAGGTGCACATGGGGAGGTGTGTGGCATATGGGCTCAAACACCTCTCTTCTGTTCAGAGATAATAATTTAGTTTCTATTGCCTTCTTCCAATCTTCCCAATCTGATCTTTTCTTACATTCAGCGAGCGATGCAAGCTCTGGATCAAGATCAATGATTGTAGCAATTTTCTTTGCAAAGTAGATATCAACATTGGCTGTTGTCCTATTCATGGACTCTCCCGTGTGCACATAATTTATAGTTATTTATTCATGAGTTGCTTCTTCTGGAGCTTCTCCTTGCTCATCGCTTCTTCCGATTGCGGTGGTAAATCTCTTTACTTTTTCGGCTCTGATGTGTGCGCACACATCCATGCCGGTTTCTTCTTCCATGGGGATATTTAGATCCGGTATGCCCTTTTCTGAAGGTTTCATACTAATGCATGGTCTCAATTGGCTCCCCTTCTGGTTCTGGGGAATTTCAGTGATCGGCTGTGACAAGTCCTTCTTATCCTTCTTCACCGGGCGTCTCCGGTTACTTGGGATTCGAGGGGCAGAGTTCTCGTCCTTTTATTCTGATGCCTCTAGACGGGATTAGGGATACCTTCTACTTTTTTTTGGTATTTCAACCCTCTTCGGTGCATTGCGTGCAAGCACATGCGACTTGGTCACGCTCTTCAAATCACTAAAGTGGTCAGGCAGCTGATTTGCTAATGCTTGCAAATCAATGATCTTCTGGACTTCTCTATTTGCTTCACTAGTGCATGGGTCATGTGTATGGATTCCCGTGGCTTGTCATGTAATTTCCCGATATTTTTCATCAAAGGGTTAATTTCCTCCCCTAAATGTTGGAAAATTATCCTCATCAAATATGCAATCTACGAAGCGGGTAGTATGCAAATCTCCTATCATGGGTTCTAAATGCCTGATTATGGATGCAGTCTCATAACCAACGTATATCCCAGTTTATCAGAGAGGACCCATTGTAGTACGCTGTGGAGGGGGTATAAGTAGATAAACCTTACATCCAACCTCCCGAGATGAGAAATTTTCAGTGCTGAATAGATGTTGTAGCCGATGTTCTAAAGTTGATGAGATTTGCTGCATGTTGGACTGCGTGTCCCCAACATGTAGCTGACAAATTACAATTCTGCAAAAGAGGTCGGGAAATAAATTTAATTCTCTTGATTAATGCCTCTGCTAAACCATTTTGGGTATGGACATGCGGTACAGAATGCTCAACTGTAATTCCCATCGTCATGTAATAATCATCAAATATTTTTAAAGTAAATTCTTCGGTGTTGTCTATTCTGATAGACTTTATGTAATGATCAGAGAAAATATTTCTGATGTGAACTATTGCTTTTTTTTTCTGATTTCCGTATGCAAATTTGCCAATAATACTTTCTATTTATAGTTTTATGGTGAAGTGCCTATCATGTGCTAATGCTTCAAGTCCAGGCCTAGAATTTCTAACAGTGCTGAGCGAGACTTGGCTGGAGTCCACACGGCGCGGCAGACGGCACGCGTTGCCGAGCTGAAAGACAAAGGCATGGTCTCTCGCGATCATCACGGGCCCGCGCCGACGTGGAGCCGCTCGCGCGCGCATGTAGGCATGCCCGCTTGTTGGAGATCGAGCGCCAACACGTACAGTACGATCGAGCGCATGTATGCAATATGATGCATAGTACATGCTGGCTCACGCGTCCAACAAATGAACGCGCGCAGCGAGCATACGAACCAGGGGCGGTTTAAGGAACCCAAATTTTATCATAAAATAACTAGTATTTACTAGGTATATTGAATATATATAATAATTAGATTAAATACTTTATATTCATACTCTTCCCGATTAATTTCAGTCCACTCTCACACTTCTCCCTCTCCAACGCACTTCTTCCTCTCCAATTCGCCTAGGACTTGATTGCGGTACGGGGAACAAAGGTGATCGAGAACGGAGCCAGCTCGGCAGCCCACAACCTATCCGCTCCCTTCTTGAACTGGTTCATTGGCTCATCCAAAGCCCTTATCTCACGGTCCACCACTCTATTCCAAATTCGGGCGGCAAGGAAAAGGCCACGATAAGCCCGCAACGGTCTATCGGTACACAGTAAGGTTGCAATGAGCAAGCGGGCGATGACGAGCGGGGCCTGGCTGCTGGACCGTGGGATGACGGCCAGGCAAGCGAGGGCGGGACAAGGATTGCATCGCCGCACGAAAACCATGAACATAAGTGTTTAGACAACACATGTGCTTCTAAGGCAGGAAGAGTCATTGAGGTAAATTATTTTTCTTAATTACTTTGTAATTTTTTAAATTAATTTTATATTTGTTCTTTGGTACAAACAATTTGTTTTTTATTTTAGTTATTAGTTTTTTTAAAAGAGAGATTTAAGTTATTATGGATCTTTATCTTTCCTATTGAATAATATTTTGTTAATTTTAAATATTTATTCTAAAAATCCTAGATGCGCTATTGATACAAGGAGCCGAGAGTGCATGGGCCAGCTGACCTTCACGCGGCCCGACGGTGATCGAGCGCAACGTGAAACGCCGGCAGGTCGTCGAGTCGAGAGCTGATATATACCGCAATATTAGGGTCTGTTTGTTTCAGCTGTAGATTCTGAGAAGTAGCTGGTGAGTATCCAGCTAGTCAGAATCTGGAGAAGCTGGATAACCCCAGCTTCTGGCTACTAGTTCATTTTCTGGATTCTGTAGCTTCTGGCTACTTAGAATCTGGATGAAAATCTGGACTGTTTGGGGGAGCTGTAGATTCTAGGAGTAGCTGCAGCTGCCAGAAGCTGAAACAAACAGGCCCTTAGTTTCGAAGATGCACGCGGGAAGAAACCTCAGCCGTGAAACGGTCGTTGGCCAATTGACGGCTTGACGTAGGAGTACGACTCCATCTGTCGTGGTTCAAAATTCTACATAACTGTCTTCACGTACACGTCTCTGTCGTGGTTCAAAATTCCGGCACCCTTCTTAAGACAGCTTCTGTTATAGCAGTAATAATTGTATGCTGAAACTGGATACATTTTCTCTCAAAATTTGATAAAGAGACAGCGAATAACTAGATGAATGTGGTGCATGTCTGACCATTCCTCACTGGGTAGAAGAGAAAAGCAAGCTACCTGCAGAGAACATGTATCAACGAAGACAAAAACAGATTCAACATGTTTCTGCCACCTTAGCTTCACCATCCAATCACCCATCAGCTTAAAATAGTTCTCGCATAGACATAGCTATAGCTCTGAACAGTAAGAGTTGTAAGGGTTTTACCTTTGATTTGAACCAATCAAATGATGGATGGTTAAGCTTACATTGCTTACACGAATGATCAAAGTACATGTATGACCATTGTACCAGACAGGCCATCCTTCGGTCTGGCTGTTGTACAACAACTGATTCCGCTCAGACAAGTACAATTAGAACGGCTAGACTATGATCTATGTTGTTCATTTGCTGTACTGAATTTCAGGAGTAAAGAATGTGCGACGGGATGAGAAGAACAGCTCGGCTGGTACCAAAGATGGAAGCTAAATTAACGGGTCATGTCGTCTCGCAACATCAGCATCACAAGTTCGCAGGCTACTGGCATTCATTACAGCTGACAAGTCATTCGGTTAGAAATGATTCAGCAACTTATTGGGTCAGCACTCCATTTTGGGGCTATCCATCCTCTGGTTTGATCCTTTTATGTATGATCCCCCCCCCCCCCCCCCCCCCTCCCTCTTTTCAATGGCCTATTCTACCCCTCGTGCTGCTGCAGGCCTTTTGCCTCTTGTAACCTTGCTGGCAGGAAAATGCAGCCTTGCATAAAGCGGTCTTGGTGCCCTCAATTTCCTATCAAAGCCCCTCACGCAAACAAATCCTGCAGGTGTTTTAAGAGACAAGGCACTCTGTATAAGCTAGTTCTAGCTCATAAAAAACTTTCTAGTTACTAAACAATAAATTTTGCAAAATTCTTGTAGTATTTTGGATGAAGACCTGTTAATTTGGCATAAAAGATATGGCAAAACTATATGATATGCATGAATGCAATTATGCAATACACTGTTTCTCGTACTATGCTTGCTCAAGTTAAATTACCATTTGTGGACAAGTTCTGCAAGAGTAAACACTATGGAAGCCTTAACCATTTTTCTCTGAAGATAACCAAGTCAAAAGAACCCCAAAATACTTTATCCACATGTCCAGGGATAGAACACCATATGCCGGTGTGCTAGCACTAGCGCGCACGGCAAGACCTATGAAAGGTGGCAGTTAGGGTTTTGGTGGGTGTGATCCAGATACATCCCTCAACCCCAACGTCTCTTAATATAGCCCCTCGATAGAACCCTACATTAGGGGTCCAATAGGTGTGAAGCTCACTTGGCCCATTAGTAATGGATCCAATCCGAACTGATGTGTTCCAAACTATTGAGTGTGTGACCTCGCAGGTTTATATATATTCGGCCATAGTCTGAAAACTTCTTTCCAATCCACAAGTCAATAACGGTCATAAGCAAGACATATCAACTTTCAAATATACATAAAGATCACATCGATGAACCTATATAGCGCTCATGTACCGACCTCTTTGTTTCACGATACCAGATCGAACTCAAGGTATGAAGTGTGTTATCATATGATAGCTCGATCCTTCACTCGACTCTGTAGTGAATTGTTCAGTTGTGATTGACTCCTCAATCACATTCAGTATGGCCATACGCTTTCTTAATCCAACCGCGTCGTGGAGTCCAAAAAATTGCCTTATTTAAAAATTAATTCCAAAATAATTATTTGAAAAGGTCTGGATCTTAATTGGATTTTACATGTAATTCTGGAAGGAAATGTCAAATTTCCAATCTCAAAAATTCATATTCAAATTCCAAATAAAAAACTTACCAAAGGGTTACCCATCCTAAGGCTACTCCAAGGAAAGCCTCACTTTTCGAGAGAAATGGCTACCAGAATTGCTTTCTTCTTTCTTGTGTATGCTTCCCTCCTTCCCCTTTTATCCCCGATGGCCTAGTTACTATTTATCTTCAACCATCAGACCGTACACAAAGCAGAGTTCGGTTCTCTTTTCCTCTCCAAGCCAAATCACAAACCCGGCTTCATCTCCCCTTTGTGCCAAAATGAAAAACCGTCCTCATTATATAAGCAATCAATTCATGTCTGTTTTCTTGCCTTTCATTCACCCATTTCTAATTAAATTGTCAGTTTCAACTTTGAACGCCATAAACCGAAATTCACTAAGTCATTGATTCTGAGTTCGTTTCCTCTTCCTCTGAGCCCACAAATATGACCTTCGTGAGCACCCTCAACTAATCACCACTTCTTCAAACTTCAAGAGTTTCCAAAACGTCGTTGTCACCACAAGCCATCTTCCCGTTACCCCGGTCATTCCGCACGACCGTGCCATCTCTCTCTCCAGTGAGTTTTCATCGAAACCATTCATGTTATATCGTGTTCCAGTATCCAAGCAACTTCTCCACCATTTTTATTTGATTTTTCATGCAGCCAATCGTTGGGAAACGAGTTTTTCACAGAACCGACTGTTTTTTACTTCCGTCGTTGATTCGTCGTCTCCAGTGAGTTTTAACCCAAGCCATCACCACTACCAGACTTGTCTCATCGCGTTCTACGTGGTGCCCCCCTCATTTTCCCCAGAAACTTAGCACAAATTTATCTCCTTCGATACTTAGCCATGGCTGCCTAGACACTTCGCATTTCCATCTATCCGGTGATATTTTTTTCAATCCTTTCATGTCAAAACATGTTCTACCATCCCATATAGCTATTCTCTAAGTAGATTTGGATTTCCTTCACCGAGCACCGAGATATTGAGTTTTTCCTTTTTCCCTACTGTCGTCGTTCAAGCATCAATTGTGTCATTTCCAGTGAGTCCCTGGCTTAGCCGATGATTTTCCTAGCTTCACCATGTCGCGTTCTAGCCCGTGCTCACCCTACTTCTCTACGTTCCATGTTTGGGTACTATTTCTCTCTCCAACCATGTCGTTGCCACCACCACCGCCGCGCCTTGGGCCATGTCCTCCCCGGTACTGCAGGAGTCCGTTTTGCACTTTGGCCGACTTCCCTTGGCTCTCCCCCGTGTGCGCAAGCTTATGGCCAGAATGCCATGAACATGCTATGTGCTTCCTCTGTTAATCTTTTTCTTCATTTGTCTTGAGTCTATGACATGCGGGACCCACCCATCATACACTCTAATAAATCCCAAATCCAGCAAAAATAAGATTCCAGGAATATTCCTTTGTTTTGCATTTTTCTAGAATTTCCACTCTATTTGATCTTTCGAAAGCCTGTTCTTCGTCGTCTGAACTATAAATCCAGTTATTGTAGTTTCTAAATGCATCTAAAATCCTAATCTTTCTTCCAGTAAATATTTTTATATTTTTATGATTTTATTTGTATTTATTTATTTATTTATTTATTTGTGTTTCTTGTTTGCACGTAGAATCCACCGTCGCTGAAGAAATTCTTGACCCACAGCAAGAACGTTCAAGAATGCAAGTTTCCTTCGATCATTTTATACCTATATTTACCAAAATTATTTTAATATTTTAAATATAATTGCATTGCTATGTTACATAAAATGTTAATTTCTGTCTTAAGGTTATTAATTAATCTGATAATTGTTATACCCTCATTTGATATTGACATCCATATACCTTTGTCACCTTAGGATGCCTATGTCTCAGTACTGAGATTATATAACTATTTAATAACTTTAGAACGGTAGTAACTACTTAGACAAGCTATTCAGTTACTATAACCCTATGGGTGGGAATAATGTTATCAAATATCTGAACAATTGTTTTTATCAAGTGTTTGGCAATAAGTGTTGCCATTGGTTTATAAAATAAAATAAAATGGTGAAAATTGGTTTCAGACTTGGGCGGATGGTAAGATTGGTTGGTGTGGATTTAGCATGAGAACTAGTATTGAGAAAGTACCACCCTAGTAAATTAAAGATCAACGCTTGTGATTATACAAACTGAGCACTACCATACAACCACAAGTCTAAATCGGTACGACCTAGCTAATTAACTCATAAAGATTTAGTTAGATATCACTAGTGGTAAGTGGGTACCAGGGTTTACTGGTTTTACTCACAGCGAAGCACATGGATTTACTGTACTCATATGGCGCAAGAGGGGGTTTCTGACTGTGGTGAATTTAACCCTTCAGTGGTGAAACCTCAGCAGGTGGTGTCTAGCTAGATTGGAGTGAGGTTAAGACTTTGTGATAAATTATCAGGGTCTCATGCCTAAGAAAGTATGTTGGCTATTAAGATGACATATCTGTTGTGAGTAAAGTTGTACAATCTCTACAGAGTTATAAAACTATTCGAATAGCCGTACCCATAGTCAAGGGTGGGCAATGTGCACTTTCACATGGTAGATCTTTGATTTTTTTTCAAGATTAAAATCTTTTGGGAACTCGGGAGTGGATAGAACTCTCGAGTGTGTGTCCTGGCGGATAGAGCTAGCGCAGGTGAATAGAACATGTATTCTTGAACCCCGGCAGATAGAGCCTTAATCCTAGCGTTGGTGGTTAGAATCTTCACTAGAAAATTTATGTTAGTTTCCTCTATCGCAATTACTTTGTTAAATTGATGCTTTCGAAAATATATAATGGTAATTGAAATAAAATGATGCTTTATGCAAAAGAACTGTATTATTATTCCTTTGTTAAGCCTTACATATAATTACATTTTCCCAAGACTTGCGGAGTACTTTATATACTCACATACTACCCTCAAACAAATCTCAGAAGAATATGAAGACATGGAAAGAATCTACGACTACTATGCGTATGGATTTGATGAAGGCTTTCTGGAGTTCTAGGTTGTGCTTTCCCGGTCAATTGCCTGTGGTGAATTGATGGGCCATTGTCAGAGTTTTATTTTTCTTCCGCTGTGTTTTGTAAGTTTGAGAGGTCATGTAACCTCAGTTGTAATAAATTGGCCATAAGGCATGTGCTCTCTTTTATTGTAATAGAGCGTTGTTGTTTATGTAATCATTACTATTTGACTGTGTGAACTAGCTTTGATCTAGGGGTGCAATCGGGTCGGATTCGGATGGATATTGCTCATACCGTATCCTAACCCATATTGTTTTCTCGGATTCGGGGTCGGATACGGTAAAACCGGATACGAATACGAATTCGGAGTATTCAGAATTTCGAATACGGTGCCGCCGGAACGGATACTTGACGGTTTCGGATCGAAAACGAATAATGTAGACGGATAGTACGTGCATACGGAAAGGAACATATGCTAAACCATACCGGATATCCGACCAGATAATCGTCTTTCTTGGCATCTCATTCCCCCAATTCAAGTCCACTTTGAGTCTTTGATCCATCGCTACCACACTTGCATGATCTTATAGTTACATGTATGCTGTATGCATGGAAGGGACTAGCCAATTGGGGACTTGCCTTCCCAGCCTCTATGCGCACAATTCGTACACCCCTCCTTCTCCTTCCCTTCTTGCTCTGTTGCCGAACCAGCACAAGCTTCTCCAGATGCCGTTGGTCCAAGAACAGCAGTCCGGGAACCATGGCGTGATGTTCTCTTCGGATCATGGTGGCCCGTACCCACTTTTCCCGGGGTCCCGTTCTGTCACTCCGCCGTGGCGGAGTGCGAGAAGAACACCGGTTTCGTGCCCTTGGGCGCCGGCGAGGTAATTGCCTTTGATGCTTTGTTAATTTGAGTCATGCTCTCTGGCCTTCTTGCTTATTCCTTAGAATCTTGATTTTTCCCAGACGGGCACATCGGCGGCGATAGCTGGCAACGAGATTGCTACTACTGCCACCACCAGCACTTGCCATGGCCCTAGTTCATGGTATGGTATATCACGTCGTACTAACTACTAAGTACATGTTTGATTGATTATTGTACACGTGAGCTGGAGTAGAGTTCTGTGGACCGGATAATCATCTTTCTTGTTTAGCTCTTACCGGATATCCGACCGGATAATTGTCCGGTATCCGAATACCGATACTATTCGGTCGGATAACAACTCTCCCGAATCCGAATTCGAATCCGACCGGATACCAAATTCCCTTCCCGAATCCGGTACCGACCGGATTCGGTACCGGATCAGTCGGGATTAACCCAACCCATTTGCACCCCTACTTTGATCTAAGACTAGTATGGTAATTCACAGAGGGTTTGGATTCAGAAATCCGGTCCCGACAACCCGAAAGCTACCTTTATGACCACCAGTTACGTAGTGTTTGGCAGCCCCTAAGTAAACTATTACACATGTAGGAAACTATGACGATCTTAGGTCTAAGGATCCTACATACACTATGTATAAGACCAACTAATGATATTTAAGAATATAATAATTCCCACAGTGTCTAATGGTAGGTCAATGCAACACCATGTTCTCTAACATGTATCCACATTATTGATTTGATATCCCCATATCCATGATCCGTGAAACATGATCTTCAATCAATACATATACTAATCTATAAATCATAATTATCCCACATGATGATATAAGATTAGGGATAATTTAGAATGACATCAAAACATGAATAAAGAGTTCCACGAACAAGTCACATACTTGTTAATCAATACGAAAGACATTTATTCAAGAGACAATAACATATTATTCAAAAAAATCATAAATATTGAAGTAATATAATCATCTTCATGGTTACCTCTAGGGCATATTTCTAACATCAGCTTCCACCACATCTGCTAACACACCCTCGACCACCTTGACCTCCACCATCTCTCTAGCATTCCCTAGTTGCCTTGACCTCCACCTATCAACACTCCTCAGCAACGCCACCTCTGGCACCCATACCAACACCTCTATAGCACCACTTGACACCAATACCAATACCATAGACTCCACCAGAGCTACCACTAGCTCCTACTCCACCATCACCATCGAGGGCTCACCACCCTCGTGCTCATTACTACCATCGACATACCTCTGACACTGCTTCATCACCTAACCACCTCCACGAAAAACACTATTGCAAAGAAACCCACCACTACACACACCTCTATTATCCGTGCTAACACCAACACCAACTGCAACACCCAAAATAACCTTTGGGCCTCCATCAACACCACTCTTGTTACCAATACCACCATCAACATGACCAACAAAGCCATCACTCAAATATTCTTCTCCCCTTGTTGTAGGGCCTTTGTACCATGCCTTCACTACCCACACAAGCACCAGTAGGAAGCCACACCAAATCCCACAACTCTAGCAGCGATACAAGATCCAGCAGCCACATAACAACTCTAGGGCTACAACAGAAGAATGCAAATGCGGCAGAGCTACTTTGCAAATTCCTAAAACTTCGAGGGCCAAGTCACAAATCCGAAAATCCCCAACTGCATCAAAATCCCTAGCCACTGCCTCCAGTTCAAATTGACTCTCTCCCTTCATCCCCTTCCTGCTTCTTCTCACCTCTCCATCACTAATCGCCAGTGAGGCCAGGCATCTCGTTGATGCGTCACCTTCTCAACCCTCTCATCCCCGCCCACCATCTACTCGGGTTTTGTCCTTCCTCTTCCTCCCATGGTCCGTGTCCCCATTCCCCGAGCTCACCACCTCCTTCCACGATGATGACCGATGCCTTTCCAGCTCAGGATCTCATGAAATCCTAGCCACCGCTGTTGCGTACCAACGCCACCTGCCTCCCCGCCCTCAGACTCCGATCAACAACAACAACAACCCCAACCCCTCTTCTTGTCTCTCCATGGCAGTGGCTTGGTCCAGCTTGCGACGGCAGTAGGTCTCTACCCTCCCGTGTTGAGCGAGGGTCCACACACAACCCGGCTAGCCGCGATCCGCTCCCAAGCGACACGGTCGCAGAGGACCATGCGCAATAGGACAATAGTGGCTAGCGGATCGATTGACGATTGCCACGGTGGTTCTGAGGTAAGGACTTTGCTCGGGTTAGAATTTGAGATGGATTGGCTTTGATACCATGTTGGTTTTAGAAATAATCATGTGTTGTCCTGTAGGACCCACACTCTTTATTTATAGTGCCAAGGTTACAATCCAACTCTAGTATGACTCACAACTCGCACATGACTTGACTCTTATTAAACTCTTATTGGACCCTAATTCTAACTCACACCAACGATACAATATAGGGTATCAAGTTGCATTGACGAAAAAGGAAGCATGGATCCTAACTAGCTTTTCTAGTTATGCTAGTCATACCATTATGACTATAGTAAGGGTAAAGACACATTCTTTAAACTGTTATTCTCATGATAATATTCATGAAGTGTTCGTTGGAAGTGTGAATATTCTATGAGGTCAGTCAGATAAAAAAAAGATCAGGTTAGAAAAAAAACAAAACTTACAAGTCAAAATATGTGATACATTTTGGGAAAACGTACGCATCCAAAGAATGAGAGTTTCTTTGGGAAAACATAAGATTGTTGTGATGTGTGAGTCACAATGAATCTTTGCATGGCAACAATTATTTTCATTGCCTCCAAGGTGCAACTTTGAATAACACTGTTATCACAACATATTTGTAAAAATTACAAAGTATAATATTATGAATATTTTTGTATTAATCCTTTTGTATCATTTTTTTATTTGAACAATCTAAACATCCAAAAAGATATCATTGACCAAAAATTAAAAATTTTCACCACATTATTTACATATGACAAGAATCCGTGACAACAAGAAGTATAGGAATATAGGGAAAGCAACTAATATATTCTATCCCAGACCAAAGGGCCAATATATAGAATACATAGGGCACGTGAGTTCAAAAAAACCACATGACTAGAATAAATTAACAACACAATTAATAAGAATGTGATATATTTTACACCATTTTCCCCAAATATCACAGTGATTGTATTCCCGTACCTCATACCCAAGGATGGCATACTCAGTAGGAGACATACCAGGTGCATATCTAATTTTGTAACTATGACCAATATAATCATATATCTCCTTAATACCCTATCAAACTGAAGGTGGTTGTAGTCTACAGTTTGCCTCGAGGACAATGAATTCAATATGAGAAATGCGAGGGGAATGGCTAATCATTTTTTTCAAGGAATGGCTAATCTTGTAACTATGACTAATGCAATTATATCCTTAAGAACCCCCAACTGCCCCTCTTCCACCCCAAAAAAACAAACGATTGCAATATTGAGTATGAAAAACTTAAAGAATACAATCCAAAAGATAGTTCGAGTCTTCATGTGGTTGTCGCATGTACAACTTCCAAAAACTATAGGTTGAAGTCAGCTAATGTAAGAGGGAGATCAAATGCCGTGACAAAGGAGACAATAGAAGATGCCTATGTTTTAAGTCAGATGGACTACGAAAACAAAAAAGGCCAAGATTAGTTGCTGATGGTGAGTAGTCACAATAGCAATGACAAAAGGAAGACTTGATTAGTTGGTGAGAAGTACCGAGCCAGACTAAATTATGCTAGGTAATCACCAATCTAAGAAAGATCATTTGCATTCGACTTGTGAACCAATTGCTATTTGCATATTTTATAGTTTATATGCGAGCCCTACACTGATCTTTTTAATCCCAACGTCAAGATAAAGCTAGGCTAGACAGAGGGAGGGGGGAGCAAACAATCTAGGATAGAAGAATAGAAGAGGGTCAATAAACGAGCCCAAATTCTAGGCCCACTTAAGCGGGCTTTCCCTACTTACCTCGCTGATATGGGGCCTACCCTATGTACATAGGCAGTCTCCATCCCAACACCACAAGCCATGTGCACTGGCCTACTCCTTTTCCGATGCATAAGAAATTAGAGGACATGTAATAGTATAAGTAATGAACAACAACTCAAGAGAAAGGAACCTCAAAAGTAGGAGTCCTGCGTGTGCACAACTTCTCCTGCACCCTCTCCCAAGGGTGCAATCGGGTCGGATTCGGACGGATGTTGATCATACCGTATTCTAACCCATATTTTTTCTCGGATTCGGGGTCGGATACGGTAAAACCGGATACGAATACGAATTCGGAGTATTCGGAATTTCGAATACGGTGCCGCTGGAACGGATACTTACGGTTTCGGATCGAAAACGGATAATGCAGACAGATAGTACGTGCAAACGAAAAGGAACATATGCTAAACCATACCACCATCACTTCAAGTCTTAAACTATTAGACATAAGTACATAATAGTGATTATAATTCATCAGTCGAAGATGGTGTGGCGTTTCCCCCAAAATTGCCCATTGAGGTGTGGCATTTCAAGATGAATCTTGATTCTTGACGAACAACATTTTCTTTTTCTAGGCTAAAGAAATTTTACTAAATTAAGGTAAGACAGTAGACAATTGGGGATAATAGACTTTTGACAAATTTACCTGTTCATTTACTGAAGCATGCCAAAGTTCATCGTTTAATAATACTCTGATTACATGATTTTCATTCCATTACCTAGGAAGAGTGATCTTAATAAGCAAATTTAGGATTCCAATTGCACAAGCAGCAGAATTAGAAATAAAACAATATTTTAGTATTGTATATTTATAGTTGCCACAACTGAATGTCATATTCCTTTTAGAGAACTTAAGCTTGCACGATCTAGGAAAACTTTTATACAGTGCACACCTCAACCAACCAACTTGACAAAAAAAACAAATACTAGCAAAATAAAAGGTGAATTCTTAGCTCTTACCAGATATCCGACTGGATAATTATCCGGTATCCGAATACCGATACTATTCGGTCGGATAACAACTCTCCCAAATCCGAATCCGACATGAATTATCCAAATCCGAATCCGACCGGATACCAAATTCCCTTCCCGAATCCGGTACCGACCGGATTCGGTACCGGATCGGTCGGGATTAACCCAACCCATTTGCACCCCTACCCTCTCCCACCCATGCATATACTAGGGCTAGCTACCCCTTGTTTGATGCACATGTGGTGGCCTCTACAAGCATCTGCACCCTCTACAACTCCTATGTCATGCTCATATCTCACAAGGGCCTATCATTTCTTAATTTTAAGGCTATCTCCATAGTCATCTCTTAGTTTAAGTTACATATATAAGAGTACTAGTTATTAATTAGGAAAGTGTGCTTATGACTTGGAGCCCCTTCCTAATAGATAATAGACATTTTTTATAGTCTAGTTTAAGTTTATGGCTTTTTGAGAAAGTTTCTTACCATTTCACGATTGTGATTGCTTACGAGATTGCAAGAGGTACGTGGTTGCTGAAACTTCCCTATCTGTTCGCCATCCTCAAGAGTAGCAGGTGCATTTTGGTTCTATAAGTTGTGGTCATGTGATTTCTTGTTTATTGCATTTTACATGCGAAACATGTATTTTTCCTACCATGTTGCAATTAGAATAATCCTCAACTCAATGAGCACACATTTCTCACATGACGAAGATCCACTCTCACATGCGCAAACCGAACTCTAGGCATGTGCACTTCACTAAGGGTTGTGGATCGATGATGGCTAGGGTAAAGATTTAGAATCTTAGTGATATGGACCAACTAGTAAACTAGCTGATGTGTAGAGGTGGCCTGATCTTCATGGTACGAATAGCGGTGATTCACCCATTTCTCCTTGCAGCTAGGGCTTCAAGTCCCTTCTTGAGGCCAGCAAAAGAGAATTAGGGTTTTCAGCTAGGTAATGATGTTCCCTACCGAACAGCACCCCCCTTCTTCTCGCCTAGTTGTGGTGGGATGGTAGGGTTGCAATGCACTAATCAGTAGGGATGCTGAGTAGAAGCAATCAACCAAGGTCTCCCCAAAGCATGACAACAAGTTGAGCATGAATTGAGAAGGATGAACCATGTAGGTTCAATTCTGCAACTCAAGAAAAGCTGCCTTAATCTGACTAATTTGACCAAACCCTAATTGGGAAAAATCTCAACAAGAACACACAGTATTGTGCCACAAAACCATCATGACTTTTCTGTATTTTCAACTCAAAGCAATCTAATCTAAGATTACATGGGGTCTCCCTTTGGCCTTATATTGGTGCCTAAGGCACGACCACACAATTCACGCACACATGGCCCAGGACCGACTCAGACTCTAACACATGTATTCCACTCGAACTCCCCAAGAAAACCGACTCCACTTCTTCTAAAAACTGAACTACTCAAATAAACCAACACTGGTTTTTGGAAGGACTCTCTAAAATAGATTACAAACCGATCATAAGGATTTGACCAACTAAAACAACTTGGACTCAATAAAATTTGGAAACAAACGCAAATATGGAAATCACTTTAAAGATAACAATATGGATTGGATTTTGTTTGAAGACTGAATCCTATCCATATAGAACCAACACAGAGTCCATGCTGGCTCCCCAATCCGGTTCCTAGCTCCTTTCGTCATGGCTGGCTCGTATTGCTTTCCTGGTTCTTCCCTTGTTTTCGGCTTGGTCACTCTCCTTCATGCACCCTTCTCTTTCCTGATTGCCACGGCAAGAGCTAGCTTGGTTTCCTGGCTTCTCACACCTTATGCCCTAGCTCGGACTTCTTTCCATGGCCTCATGCACAGCTTGGACTCCACATTGTTGTCAATTCCACGCCACCCTCTCTCTTTCTCCATACGCAAGAAAGAACCATTCCCTTGGCTTCACACGGCACTTACATGGCCAACACACTCGGTTTTCCCTTTGCACCGCATAGCCATGCTCCTCATGCGCCCCATGCACCACCGCCTTCATGTGCTTGAAACTCCATGTGCTAACCCCCATGACCTCCATAAGCCCGACCACTTGGCTTCTCCTCATGTGCTGCATAGACTAGGGTTTGGTCCCCCTCTCGGCCTTTTCTCTCTTTGCCATTCACACATCCGTCCCCCTTGGCTTCATCTTCTTTCCTCAAAACAATACTGTCACAAGATGCATTTGCATATTGCAATGTGGAATCGCAAAATGAAACAACAATGGTACTTTGTGCCACATCATCCCCTCCCTCTTCAAGTGAAACCATCCTCAATTTTGAGGTATTCTTCACAAACTCCTAGCTCTTCACAACAATTTCAGAATTGATCTCCTCATCTCATTTTGGCAGCAATGAATGGAACACACCTTTATGCATCAATGTGAACCGATTAGCTCTTCCTTAATGTGTTACATTGCAGTCAAACTGCCATGAATTTCCCAACAGTAGGTGACACATGTGCATGGTCACGACGTCACACTCCACCATGTCTGCATAGCCATCAATAGAAAACAGCATGGTTACCTTATGTGTAACTTTCAGCTGACCAACATTGTGAAGCTACCGCATATAGTATGGTTTAGGATGACACCATATGGTCAATGAGAGTACATCAACCACATCCTTATTGATCACATTGTTGTAGCTTCCTTCATGGATCACCAACTTGCATCGTTTGCCCTTGATCATGCATTTAGTTTGGAAAACTCCACGTCATTGCCCTTTTTCCACAATTGGCACGTTGTCACAATCCACCTTTTGAGCAATCAAACTTGGACCATACAATTTAGCATCACAATTGATGAGGACATCCCGAAGACACCAATTGGACTGATTACACGAGCACGAGCTAAACAAATCAATCAATAGGTGAATTCGCTTCTAACTAAATTTGGTTATAATTTACGTGAGAATTGGATACTACCTCATTCCAATGTGATGTGCGTTCTCAGGTTTGAACGATGTGAAGCTTTTGGAATTGGAATCATGGAGAAGGTGATGGAGAAACAATACTTGGAGCCAAGCAAGGAAAGACCTGCTCAAGTCCTCATTGTCACGCCGGATCGACCTTAGATGTGTTCAAAACTGTTTGATCCATATCGGGCACTCGCAAAACTTTCAGAATGTTTGGACTAGTCCGAATGGTTTCAACTATCCAAGTTGTCCGATCTTCCGAACGATCGCGCCGTCTGATCTTCCACGGACCGCCCGATTGCCTTTGAAATGTTCAGCCACTCCAAATGAGTCGTACCATCCGATCTTCAATGGACCGCCTGATCACCTCGGAGAAGTTCGGATCACTCCGAGCGTTCGTTCATTCTGCAACATTCGATCAGGTTTTGATGATTGATAGCGTAAGAGACGTTCGGACTGTGCCGAACGTTCACCCTTCTACATCGTTCGATCAACTTGGACGGTTGATATTGATGGTAATGTTCGGACCAGGCCGAACGATCCCACCGTGGGATTGGTTAGAGATGCTTGCAGTCGTTCGATTGACTTGGAGGTGTTGGAATAGTCTGATCATATCTTCAACCACGACACCGCCTACGACTTACGACCACTGCGCCGCTACACCTACGACTTACGACCACTGCGTCACTACAACTACGACCTACGAGTACAGACCCGGAGGTATTCCTTGCGATTAAAGGGCAATAATTTTCGCATACGGGGTCCGATTGAGGAGATCTTAGACGTATTGGAAAGCTTATTTCAATGACTATGTAACGGACAAGGACTTATCTTCAAATTCAACTGGGATAAAAGATTTTAGTTTCCTTTTGTAGGAGTTTGAGTCTAATACGATAAGAGATTGAGTTGTATATGATTAGGGGCCCTACAGACTGTGCCCAGGGCTATATAAGCCTTGTAACGTGTAGCCTTTAGGTCAGACCATGATATTTTCAAGATAGCTAATATTGCTTATTCTCGGGTTTATGCTACGCACTGCCTTTGGGGAATTGGGCGATTTTCTTGAGAGTACCTCCGTTGTTCTTGTGAATCCTTGTGGTTCGCAGGAGCAGCGACACGTCTACTTGTGCGGTCGGGTAGACAGGATCACGAGCGTGTGGTTGGGTGAATTCTCTTGTCACAGGTTGATGTTCTAACAGTGGTTGGCGCCATCGGTTCGTCAGGTTGCACGGATCCAAGTTATCATTATCGATCCTACGTTGTGAAGATCGGGCACCCCGCATCATCTTGGTATCAGAGCACAGTTAACACGATAGGATTATTTACCCTAACTTTTAGATCAATTTCTGACTGGTTATTACCTAGAGTCCACAATCGAAAACTGCCACAAAAAAATTCCAACCCATAGTTTTTGCATCTGTTATTCTCGTGAGTTTTGTTAAGTTTTTGTCTCTTAGAATTTTTGTTAAGGTGCTAATCATTGTGTTTCCTTCGCGTCGCTTAATCATTGTGTCATTTCCGTTGTTTCATCTGATAATAGAAATCACAGTGAGCTTCACTCAGTATTTCCTTTCATCTTTGAGACTAGCTGTTGGCATTGCATCAAGGGCTGCTCTTGGTAGTAATCACACTCCTTGAAATCTGAATTACTCACACCAAGAAGGCAATCAATGTACAGAAAGAGCCACGGATTAAGAAAAAGTGAAAGTTCCTGGTTTAGTGAGCTTGAAAGATTTATATGCTTCTGACCATAAATTCTTCGAACCATATTCTAACTGCAAAGATGGAAAAGGATGGGACAAGTTTTATGTTCATGATGAGTTCTTTTTTCGTGTTAACAAATTATGTGTTCCAAATTCATTCATGTGTTTGCTTCTGTTGCAGGAATCTCATACAAGAGGCTTGATGGGACACTTCGGGAAAGAAAAGACCTTCATGATGTTGAGCGATCACTTTTATTGGCCTAAAATGAGGCAAGGTATCGAGAGGCTTGTACAACGATGTGTGATATGCCACAAAGCGAAATCTAAGCTTAATCCGCATGGTTTATACACTCCACTTCTAGTTCCTAGTGCTCCTTGGGAAGTTATTAGTATGAACTTTGTTTTAGGATTGCCTAGGACTAAGACAGGAAGGGATTCAGTTTTTGTAGTGGTGGATAGATTCTCTAAAATGGCACATTTCATTCCCTTTCACAAAAGCGACGATGCGTCGCATGTACCTGACTTGTTTTTCAGGATAATTGTGAGATTGCATGGCATGCCAAGGACAATTGTTTCAGATCGAGATGTCAAATTTATGATCTACTTTTGGAAGACTTTGTGGGCTAAACTTGGAACAAAGTTGCTCTTTTCGATAACTTGTCACCTACAAACAGATGGGCAAACGGAGGTGGTGAATCGTACACTCTTAATGTTGTTGCAGACAATGATCAAAAAGAATTTGAAAGAGTGGGAAAATTGTCTACCATATGTTGAATTTGCATACAATAGGGTGGTGCTTTCTACTACTCAAATGTGTCCGTTTGAGGTGGTGTATGGTTTCAAGCCGATTACGCCACTTGATTTACTGCCACTACCGTTGCATGAACATGTCAACATGGAAGCATGAAAACAAGCTGAATATGTGAAGAAGATTCATGACAAGACTAAAGAAGAAATTGAAAAGAAGTCAAAATACTTTGCTGAGAAGGTGAACAAGTTCAGAAGAAGATGCTATTTGAACCAGGTGATTTAGTTTAGGTGCATCTATGCAAAGAACATTTTTCGGACAAGTAAAAGTCCAAGCTATTGCCTCGGGGAGATGGTCCTTTCAGAGTGCTTGAGAAGATCAATGACAAGGCATACAAGTTCGAGCTTTCGGGTGATGACTATGCTATGAGTTCTACATTCAATGTTGCTAATTTATTACCATTCTTGGGTCTGAAAGAATCAGAGTCGAGGATGACTCCTTTCCATGAGGGGGATGATGAGGACATCCTGAAGACACAAATTGGACCGATTACACGAGCATGCCTGTTCAAGTCCTCATTGTCGCGCCGGATCGACCTCAGATGTGTTCAGGACCGTTCGATCTGTATCGGGTGCTCGCAAGACTTTCAGAACGTTTGGACCAGTTCGAATGGTTTTAATTGTCCGAGCCGTCCGATCAACGTTGGATGTTCAGAAGCTTTGGAGACGTTCGGACCACTCCAGATGATTGCGCCGTTCGATCTTCCACAGTCTGCCTGATTGCTTGGAACCATTCAGCCCACTCCAAATGAGTCGTACCGTCCAATCTTCAACGAACCGCCTGATCGCCTTGGAGACGTTCGGACTGCTCCAAACGTTCGTTCATTCTGCGACGTTTGATCAGTTTTTGACAATCGATAGCATTGGAGACGTTCAGACCGCTCCGAACATTCGACCTTCTGTGTCGTTCAATCAACTTTGACGGTCGATATTGATGGTAACGTTCGGACCAAGCCGAACAATCCCGCCGTGGGATTAGCTGGAGATGCTTACAGTCGTTCGATTGACTTGGAGGTGTTTGGAACAGTCTGATCATATCTTCAACCATGACACTACCTACAACTTACAACCACTGCGCCGCTACGCCTATGACTTACGACCACTGCACCGCTACGACTACGACTTATGACCATCCGATCCTCTTGCAGTTCAGATGACTATGAAGGTAACAACTGCTACTCATGGTCGAAGCCAATATCGACAGAAGATGTGTGGTCATAAAGAGGACATGGTCGTAATCGAAATCAACATTAACGTGGTCATAACGACTTACGAGAACAGACCCCGAGGTATTCCTTGTGATTAAAGGGCAATAACTTTTGCATACGGAGTCCGATTGAGGAGATCTTGGATTTATTGGAAAGCTTATTTCAAAGACTACGTAACGGACAAGGACTTATATTCAAATTCAACTGGGATAAAAGATTTTAGTTTCCTTTTATAGGAGTTTGAGTCTAATACGATAAGAGATTGAGTTGTATATGATTAGGGGGTCCTACAGACTGTGCCCAGGGCTATATAAGCCTTGTAATATGTAGCCTTTGGGTCAGACCATGATATTTTCAAGATAGCTAATATTGCTTATTCTCGGGTTTATGCTACGTGCTGCGTTTGGGGAATTGGGTGATTTTCTTGAGAGTACCTCTGTTGTTCTTATGTATCCTTGTGGTTCGTAGGAGCAGTAACATGTCTACTTGTGTGGTCGGGTAGACAGGATCATGAGCATGTGGTTGGGCGAGTTCTCTTGTCGCGGGTTGTTGTTCTAACAGTGGTTGGCGCCATCGGTTTGTCAGGTTGCACGGATCCAAGTTATTATTATCGATCCTATGTCATGAAGATCGGGCACCCCGCATCAACAATATATAGCCTTTTGCTAGGAATCATCAGATTGTTCTCCTTCATGTTCAACTTTATCGCAGTCACTTTCCGATGCATATCCTTCTTGTGTGAACAACACCTTCCTTGAATTTGGGTAATATTTCATCTTGTGCCTCCTGCCCTTGCACTTGAAGCACTCAATATCCCAAGTTCTAGCGGTAGAGAAGGCACTAGAATCAGCTTTAGATGCCTCCTTGCTTGCTGTACTCATCGCCTTTGATGATTCTTTAAAGGGTGTTCCAATTGATTTGGTGGATGCAACCGGTTTAGAACTTGAGCCACCTTCACCCTCTTGCTGATTTGGACGCCTTCAGCTTGTCACATTTGTGTGGCTAGCTTTGGATTGTGTCTTTCACCCATTGTTCAGCATGCTCTACTTGGTGAAGTAACTCTTGTACGGTGTTATATTGCATCAAATTAACACAATTCCACACATCATCATTCAACCCTTCAAAGAAATTAGTCATGGTAGCTTCCGCAAACTCATGAACACCGGTACAGATCATGAGCACTTGCATCTCTTGATAGTATTCATCCACGGACTTGGAGCCTTGATATAATCATCGTAGCTTTGTATTCAGTGTCCTTGAATAGTATGCTGGTACAAACCTTGCTATCATTTCCTGCTTCATCTCCTCCCAAGTGTGTGGATGATCCCCTACACAATTCAATTGATCCCAGTAAATAATAGCATATTCGGTGAACTCAATCGAAGCAACGTAAACCTTCTTTTCTTCGGAGTAATTATTGTTGTTGAGGATTTGATTAACACGCATCTCCCACTCTAAATAAGCATTCAGTTCAGCTCTGCCCTTGAACTCCGGTATGGTGATTTAATTCGGCCAATACCATCATCCGTGCGTTCAACACCACCTCTGCGATGCCCAACATGTCCAGCACCTCGGCAATCAAAGAAATCATTCATTGGAGGTCGTGGAAAGCCTCCAAGGCCATTAGACATGTTGTCATATTTAGCAACATAGTAGTGACCACTGCCATGCGAAAAAGCATGTCGCCCCAAGTTGGGCACTTGCTGCCCCTGTGCGCCAACCCCTCGGCGGTGGTAGCCACTCTTCCAAACGACGAAGTGTCAAGTTCATATTATTGAAGCCCTCAGTGAGACAAGTATTCAATGTGTCTTGCACCTCCATGATTCTTGCATTCATGCTGTCGATGCTCCGGTCAAGATCAGCACATAACACATTCTCTCAGCATGGATATAGCCAATGGTAGCATTGAATTGAGCACATATAGCGGTGACAAAGCATCATCATGGGCCGACTCCACCAAATCCTCACTATGACTACCATTCAAACCACATTTGCTTGCACCTGACATTCTAAGAGTAGCAAAGAAACACTTGCGTACTGTGATCAACCACTCTCTGATATCACAATGATACGGACCAACCAGTAAACTAGTTGGTGCATAGGGGTGGCCCGATCTTCACGGTACGAATAGCAGTTATTCGCCCCTTTCTCCTTGCAGCTAGGGCTTCAAGTCCCTCTTTCTCCTTGCGGCCAGCAAAAGAGGTTTAGGGTTTTCAGCTAGGTAATGATGTTCCCTACCAAACAACTCCCTCTTCTCCTTGCGCCTAGTTGTGGTGGGATGGTAGGGTTGCAATGCACTAATGAACAGCAATGCCAAGTAGAAGCAATCAACCAAGGTCTCCCCAAACTGTGACAACAAGTTGAGCACAAATTGAGAAGGATGAACCGTGTAGGTTCAATTCTGTAACACAAGTAAAGCTGCCTAGATCTGCGTAATTTGATCAAACCCTAATTGGGAAAACCTCAACAAGCACACACGGTATTGCACCACAAAACCATCATGACTTTTCTTTATTTTCAACTCAAAGCAATCTGATCTAAGATTACATGGAGTCTCCCCTTGGCCTTATATTGGTGCCTAAGGCACGACCACACAACTCATGCACGCACGGCACAGGGCCGACATATAGACTCTAGTTCACGTATTCAACTTAGACTCCCCTAGAAAATTGACTCTCACTTCTACTAAAAATTGGACTCCTAAAAAAAACTAACACTAGTTTTTGAAGGACTCTGAAATTGATTACAAACCGATCACAAGGATTCGACCTACTAAAATAACTCAAACTCAACAAAATCAGGAAACAAACACAAAGATGGAAACCGACTCAAAGATAACAATTCAGATTGGATTCTGTTTGAAGACCAAATCCTATTCATATAGAACCAATGTAGAATCGGTGCTGGCTCCCCAATTCGGTTCCTGGCTCCTTTCCTCCTAGTTGGCTCGTCTTGCTTTCTAGGCTCCTCCCATGTTTCTAGCTTGGTCTGTCCTTCACGCACCCTTCTCTTTCTTAATTGCCACAGCAAGGGCTGGCTTGGTTTCCTGGCTTCTCATGCCTTACATCCTAGCTTGGTCTTCTTTCCACGGCCTCATTCATTTCTCGGACTCCACACGGTTGCTAATTCCACACCACCCTCTCTCTATCTGCATACACAAGAAAGAATCGTTCCCTTGGCTTCACACGGCAATCACGTGGCCAACACACTCGGTTTCCCCTTTGCATCGCACAGCCATGCTCCTCATGCTCCCCACGCCACAAGCTTCATGCGCCCGAGACTCCATGCGCTAACCCCTATGCGTCTGATCACTTGGCTTCTCATGTGCTGCGTGGACTAAGGTTTGGTCCCCCTCTCGGCCTTTTCTCTTTGCCATTCACACGCGCCGGCGCTCGCCTCCAGATCCAGGCGAGGCAGCGTCGGGGAGGCCAGATCTGGTTGCGTCCAGGCCGACAGCGACCGGATCCGGCTGGGCTGCGCGGATGGAGGTGGCCAGTGAAGGCTAGATTCGGAGTGGGGACGGCTGGATCCGCGACGGCGCGAAGGAGACACTGCCGGATTCGGGCTCCTCCACCTCGGCCCCCGCTAGATCCGGGCTCCCCTTCGGTCGCGCTCGCCACTACCAGATCCCGGCTCCCCGCCGCCGCTCCTCTGCTTTGCGCGACACGCCGATGCAAAGGATGCCACTACTGCTCCTCCCCTCTGGCCGCCAAGGACACGTAGGCTGAGGCCTCGCCTCGGATCCAGCTCCCTTCCGGCCTCCGCGCCACGCCGGCCACCGCCCCGGATCCGGACGCTGCCAGATCCCGCCTGCCCCACACGTTACCTGATGCCCTCCTCTTCTCGCGCGCGCCGTCGGTGTCAGTCGGCTTCTCCACGGAGTTCGGCGAGGGGAGTGCCTTGATCCCGGGCAGTGTGTGTACGCGTGGGAAATGAGGCGACTTTTTTTTTTTGAACTCGAAATGAGGCGACTTAGCTGGATAGTTGGCGTGGGGGAAAGAAATGAGGGTAGGGTGCATGCTAATGAGGAGATGGGTCACCTGATGTTGCTAGTATCTGGTCTTGGTGTTGACCGTTGAGGATGTTGCTAGTTCTTTTTGAGTCTTTTGTTGCGTTTATCTAAGTCTATTGCCTTCTCTCTTTTAGTTCGTCAAAGTCATGTGAGTCCACAAAATTTCTATCAGTCAGCCAACTAGTTTGCTACCCATGATTCATCCTCTTGAATGAGTGTGGCCCTTTTCTTCCTTTCGCATAGCCGCAGCTGCCGCTCTTCTCTTTGAGCCGCTGCAGATTGTAGAAGTCTTTATGATACCGCCGCTTTTCTTTGAGCCGCCACCCTGAGTTTCTAAGGCTGCCACGCTTCTTCTGCACCGCGCCTCCATTGCGCTTCTTGTGCACTGCGCTGTCATCGTCTCGGGCTTCGATCTGTGCCGCTATGCTTCTATCTCCCTCTCCAGCTTAATTTGACAGCTCTATCTAATTGTGTCACCTTCCACATCCTTTTCATTGTGCCCGCTTACCTCTACTTTCTCAACCCTTGCACTTTGTGCTTTCTGGGTAGTTGCACAATTCCGGATGGTTGGTACTCGACACAATTTTCCAAGAGCCGCACACTACGATGACATCTTCGAGACATAGACTTTGGATTGTCTCTATTTTAGTGTCAACCCTTTTCAAATGTAATGCTATTGCCCCGCTTATTTCGACTTGAACTTCTAGCTTCTGGTTTATATTTCAGTATTCCTAAATTTTATCTTTTTCTGACTTTTTGGCTTTTTTGAGCTTTTTTGCCGGTTCTTTTTTCTCGTATTCGTTTACATTGTCCGTGATTAGCTAACCTGTTTTTTCTTTTTAAAATTTTTAAATTTAATTATGCCAAATAAGCCACTATCAGTTACAGTGTAATTTCAACCAGCTACAATGCAATTTCAGCTATAAGCCACTTTTTTTAGCCGAAATGAGCGGGATGTAAATGTAGCACTACCTATAGGTTAAATAACTTATATTTTAGTGGGAAATTGGAATTTTAATTAATCCTCGGGGTGAAATCCATCCTTTCCAAACTCCAAATTTACATTTTTTGGTTTGAAGATTTTTCAAGAAAGAGAACTAATGAGAAAAATGAACCCAAGAAAATAAAGAACAGATAAGACAGTTTCCGCTTGACGGGTCACTACAGATTGCTTACGTGTATTTTGAGAAAAGTTTTGGCATCCAGTATTCTGGTGTGTGCGGGGAGTAACTATATGCTGGCACCAACAACATAAACACTAATAACGTTACGACCTAATTAGCAAAAAAAAACACTTGGCCGAGAATCTACAAGTAACACACATAGGGCCTATATATCCCGCTCATTTCAGTTTCTGGCTTTTGGCTTCTGGCTTATTTTTCACTATTCATAAATTCGTCTTTTTCTAAACTTTTGGCTTTTTTTAGTTTTTTTGCCGGTTCTTTTTTTCCCGTATTCATTCGCGTCGTCTGTAATGAGCTAACATATTTTTATTCTATTTTTAATTTTTTTAAATTTAATTACGCTAAATAAGTCACGTTCAGCTACAGTAAAATTTTAGCCGCTACAGTGCAACTTCAGCCATAAGCCACAGCTTTTCAGCCCAACCGAGCGGGGCCTAAAGGCAGTGGCAGAATCCATCATTCTTCACATATGGATTCAACTATGATTTTTTTCCTGTTTAGTAAACAGGAGTCAATTCTTACTTATCGAGCTTTCACACAAATTTCTATAGATAATTCTCGGCAAAAAAGCTGTGGGATAATTTGATCCCACAAAGATCTACATGCATCTACCTCTGATTATTGTTAACCCACAAGTTTATGCCTCTTGGGATGACATATCAGCTTGGTTGGGGTAATTTTCATGGTTCTAGGAAATTTATCACAAGCTTCTTATTCTCGTTTCTCTTCTTGTTAATTAGTATGTATGTATGTATGTATGTATGTATGTATGTATGTATGTATGTATGTATGTATGTATGTATGTATGTATGTATGTATGTATGTATGTATGTATGTACACACACCAGCAGAGGTCGAGCTGGGCCTCGGGCCGCTGGGGCAATGGCCCGAGGCCCAGCTGACAATTTCCTTTATGATTTATTGTAGGCTCACCTTAGAAATTTTCTAATGTTTTATTTAGTGGGCTAGGCCCGAGTCCTAACTTTGGGCTGGCTACGCTCTACACACAGTATAGGGCTCTTTCCTACTATTCCCACTAAAATAGTTTATGCCTCTTCAACCAGATGGGGGCATATCATAAAAACTAGACCTGCGGGGGTTAGACGGCCCCCCGGGCATTTTGCTTAAGAGAATATCCTTTTACGCAGATCTAGAAAACCCCCGAACCTCTGCTCCACCCTTACACAGGGGCACCGTTGCATGGGTGAGAACGACCAACGACCGGGCCGGGCCTTGACCCATGCATAGGTACAAACCCCAGACCTGAAATTCGTCCTGAGGGATTCAAACCCAGGACCTGGGGGGTGCTACTGAGGCGCTCTAACCGCTAGGCTAGAGACCCTTTCGCGATGGGGGCATATCATAAACCCACTTTTACACAAGTCTAAGCCCTTATCTACCAACCTTCAAATGAGCCCATCTTAGATGGTTTCTATGGCTTCTAAAGTACAAAGAATTTCCATTGTATGGGTTCCCTAATTATACAACTCAAGTTATTTATTTTAATCAAAAGAAAGATATGTACAACACGTTTTTGCTTGAAAAGAATTTGCATCGAACCCTTAATGATGCATGGGTTTGTTCAAAATTTGAATATAAGCTTATATTTTAACAAGGACATCTGTTAAATTTTCTGCAGGAGCTATACTGCCAACTTACGTAGCACTATTCTTGGGTTTCCAGAATAAGCGAAGCTCATTAAAACAAGCATATTGTTGGCATTATGCTGCCTAACCTTTAACAGTGCTAATACCAGGATTATTGTAAGTGATTAGTAGTGTAAAACAAAATAGTAGCTTTCTTCATTGCAGCAATATCATAAAAATAAGCAGATAAAATAGGTACCTCTCCAAAAGCATTGTTGTATCTCTTCAGTAGTTAAACCTGTATAAAAAAAATGTGATACCTAGTTAGCGGTTGGTTTAAAAAAGATATTTTGTCCTACACAGTTTGCCATTTAAAGCACAATATCTATACTCCTCTGCCAACAATGGTTTCAAAAACTGCTTAACGGAAAATGTCCCGGTCCATGGCTGCAAACATTTTCTAGCCTTTTCCCAGCGGCATCCCATTTCAAACCGAGTAGTTTGAGGCTTTGAGCTATTGAATTCAAAATTCCAATTTGAATATTGTAACATCCTCAAAATCAGGGCACTTGAAAAATGTGTAAAATTTTAAACTTTTTTTGCTTTGCATCTTTTTGGCATTGGTTTTTCTGGCTTTTGATTGAGGTTTCTAAGAAATAAAATTAATAAAATCAAAGTTTAGAAGAAAAGGTGCAATTGATGAAACTAACTTGGGATAGAATTTGAATATGAAAAGATGATCTAGGAAAGTTCAAATAAACCACTAGAGGAAAAGTGAAAATTTAATTCAAGGTATAAAAATCAAAAGGCCCAATATTGAAATCCCAAAAAATGAACGAGCTCCAAAAAATTAACTCAATTTAAACAACTGACAATTTCTAATTCAAATGTCAACCAAAAGCAATGAATGGAGTCCTGAAGAGTTGAACTTCATAATGCAAAATAGAGATTTCGTTAAGCTCAAATAGGATTGAAAGTTTGCCATGGGTTAAATTGAAGTCCAAGTTTAAAACTTAAACTCAACTTTGAAATTCAAAAGAAAAATAGGGAAGATCATGTTGGGCTTGGACCATCTGGCCTGTTCGGCCCACTGGCCCAATTCCCCTGCCCTTGGCCTAACCAGTCGCGCTAGAGCGCGCACAACACACCCTATCTCCGCTCTGGCGTTGGCCATTCAAGCCCACCGGGACACCTCACCGCCACTACCGTACAAGGCTCACGTCGCCCGATTGCTCTGAGCCCTATAAGAACCCCCGCAAAGCTTCCACTTGCTTCACCGCACCTCACTCCTCCCACTATGAGCACTGTGAGCAATCACCTTCTCATAGCCCGTAGCTCGTTGGAGCCATTTTCATCTCCAACTCCAACCAACTTGGGATCGGCCAATTGGTGCCTACTTCGGTCTATTCTTTTCGGCTGAAGTGTCACCGCAGCCTCCCCAACCCGACCCCACGGGCGATTTGGATCTCCACCACCCTGCAACGCCGGTGCCGTCCTCCACCTTGCCCCTCGCCTCGGGTCCACGTCGTCGTGCTTCCTTGGTCTTCCTCGAGCCTTGCCGACCCCTCAGGTAGGACCCTCTTGCCCTGTAGGTGCTTCCAGCATGAGGAATTGGCCTATCTCCTCACCGTTAGCTGTCGTGCCATGCTCAGCCACCGTCACCGCCGAGCTCGTTGCCGACCACCATGCAAGCCAAGTTAGGCTGTGAGATTTAGCCTAGAGGTGTGCACCAAACGAGGGTTCCATTTTTCAGCCTCCTCTTCGGCCACCATCCTTTCCCTCGCCGGCGGTGAGCATCGCTTCCCTCAGCAGGAGGAAGAAGACTATAGCGCATATAATTAATTTAAACATGTGATTAGCTTAAAGTTAATGGCCATCATTTAATTAGTTAACCATCTACTAACATGAGGGCCCTCCCTGTTTTAATTAAAGCTCAGTCTCTATGAAATGTGGGCCCCCTACCGTTTAAAAACTTATTTAAAACCGATTAAATGAATATGAGCCACTGACATATGGACTCGATTCACTGTGCCTACTGTGCACGGGTCCCACTCGTCAGGCTTGGGTGATTTTTCTATTAGAAATTAATTCGAAAAGAAAATAAAACCATGTGGACCACACCTATCACACACCGTGGCTTTTCAACAGAAAATAAAATTAAAATCCCTGGCCCCACCTATCAGTGAGAGAAATTCTCTCTTTTATTAGTTTTTGGAATTAATTCAAACTCAAACTTCGAATGGTCTGCTCTCATTCATCTTAAATCTAAATTTAGTAAAATTTGTTTCTAAATTCGTCTAAATTCAAGATCTTTCTATTGGGACTGAAATCATGAATTTTGGAGTTCATTTGAATTTAATTCTCTTTTTGCTGGTATTTATTTAAATTTATGCGTAATCGTTTAATACTTTAGAAGCTCAAGAAGAACAAGAATTTGAGACAAGCCAAGACCCTCAAGACCAAGCAACTTGTGAGCATGGCGAATCGATATTTTGATCATATTGAACCTATATTTTATGCAAGATATATCCATTTAAATTATCAAATTACATGATGTTATTTGAATATGCAAATTATGTTCACCTTAAGACTATAGTTACATGCCTATTAATCATTGTGTTACTACCATGCACCATCCCTTGAAACGATTGAACACTTATTCCTTATCACCCTAGAATTAATGGTAACCATACTAGTCATATATTGTATCTAAGTGCCATGCTTAGCCTTGCTTAGATACACAGGGGGCATTAAATTGCCCTGACATCAATTTTAAAAATATGATACTAATTTTGGACAGCCATTGCAGGGAAATGGTTGGTATGTTGAGATAATTTAATTTATGCTTCTTAAAACCTTAAAACTTGCTTTACATATCTGGACGGATGGTGAGAGTGGCTGGTGCGGATCGAGCACGAGAGTTTGGTTTGTAGTAGAGCCACCTAGATAACCCTAAAGACTGAATCCTGTGATGATCTCTCAATGTAAAACAATACAACCACAAGTTTATAATAGGTATGACTTGGCTAAGTAATTTAGCAAATCTTCGAATTATCTCGTATGCAGGAGTGGAGTTGGTGCATGCAGATTATGATCCAGCTTAAATGGGACACCGAGTGGAGAGTGATATTTGCTCGCTGCGCTAGTCGTTGGGGGCATTGTCGTAGTCCTGCTGCACTAGTCGTTGGGGTTCAACTTCCTGCATAACTATGGATCCTTCTTTGGAAGGAGTAATTCCATAGGTCAAGATGGCAAAGGGGCGAGCTATTGTAAAGGCCACGTGACGATCTTCTCGATTTGCATATCTAAGGAATCATGTGGAATATAATTAACAAGATGAATGTTTCTATAGAGTGTAAACTATTCGAACAATAATCCCCACAGTCATGTGCGAGCATAGGAACTTACTCGAGATAATATCTTTTTTCTAAAAACTTTGTGGGTGGAACGAAAACTTGTCAGGTAGATGTAACCCTGAATTTGAATTGCTCTGGATGGATATAACCCAGTGATGATAATAGGTGGTTGTAAAACTAGTAACAAAAACTAGCATACGATGGAATAAGCCATGTAACAGGTGGATAGAAATATGCACTAGTATTATTGCATATTCTTGCAATCTTTAAAAACATGGTTTAGTTTAAAATGCTAAGTTTTAGGAGTTTCTATTTATTGTAACTTCAAATGTATCCTCAGCAAATAAAATAACTCTAGCCATTCTTTGATAAGTCATCTATCTATATAATTACATTCTGTGTATTGGCTCGCAGAGTACGATGGATTGTACTTACCTCGCTGACTCAATAAACTCAGAACCAAGGGAGCCAGATCACTACGCCTATGATGATACACCAGGAAACGATGGCAAAGATGGAGGAAATTAGGACGACTTTTAGCCGCTCATGTCCTAGCCAAGCAGGCTATGTTGATGATTGTGTGCACATATATTATCTTATCTTGGATAATATCTGTTGCATACATTTTACTCCCAGTTGCTTGCACGTGGCAATTTATGGCCTTGCCTTTTGGTTACTGCTTTCGTATCTACTTTTGTATTGTAAATATTAGGCCTAGTAACTCTTTATGTAATTATACCCGACGTGGAATATTTAAACTCTAATATGTAATATTAATATATGGTATGGTTCATATGATGTATAAAATAATTCAGCAATATATTTGTGAGCATTATCTACTAATTCAGATAATAGTGCGGTAGGATTATAGAAGATTCTAGATTTTCGGGAAGGAATTCAGTTGGCTCCCACTTGCGAAATAGATAAAAGTTGCAAGCATGTCGAGGGTTCAATTGCACATGGTTGTTTGACATAAATATTAGCTAACTACAATCCATAACCAAGTTCGACTAGCATCAAATTCATTTAGAATAACTGAATAATACAAGCCAAACAAGTGTTCAACTAGCGAAATCATACACGTTATTCTCTAAACTTTAGAACGGCATAATAGATACAAAGGTCTAAGAACCAATGATAAAAAATTCTGATTATTTCAACTAGAGTATCTAAACATTCTATTCATCCAAATATGGCATTCAAATTTGAAATATGGAATTCAAAATTTTAACTAGAAAACTCAGCCAATTTTGTATATCCTGGTCCTCACAAGGATGCCAGTTCCCACCGGGATTTTGAACCTAATGCCAATCAACAACTACAGTATGGCAATAAAAAACATTGCATATGATTCTCTTCGTACTTCCATTCAAGCCAGCCTCATAATTGATAACCCAAGGTTCTGGGTTTTGCAATGGAAGATTATTGTTCACACACATTTCTCAAACCTATGAAATTAAGCTTACACCTTTCTATTCAGACTGGAGTTCTTCGAATCCTCTTAGATAAGCGAAAACATTCTCTATTTTGGAAAAAAAAAACTAGCAAAAGCTACTAGTTTGGAATATTTCTACTCTAGTTGAAAAGCTTCTGGCTAAGCTAGAGTGCACTAGATAGGCTCGCAGTTCCTAGGTAGTAAACCCTATTTGGCTACCTGACTTCGTTATTCTGCCAGAAAATTTAGCCAATAAATGGTTTAACCATGAACATGAACCTAGGTTATTGTTGTATTTTATTCTCCATTTTTTTTAAAAAAAATTATTGGTTACACTCCATATGGTGTAATGTTGCGAAATCTGATATCCGGTAGTAAGGAACAAACTTTATGCAATTTGATTGTACAAAATCTAAACTCGAGGTTATCATCTGTAGGAGCAATACCTCTAAATATTGTAGGAATTGAGGTTCCAAAGTAAACTGTTCGTCTTGGGAGGTTCCATATCCAACTTCGTGGAACATCAATTGGATTTTGGCTTGAGTAGTGATCAGCGAATACCTACATCACAACATTTGTACCACATATAAATCTGATGGACAAAAAATATTTACTTTCTATCAGTGGCAATGGTAAGAATTTATGAAAATTGTTGTTCACCTCATTAACTTGAAAATATGTCCCATTAAGTGGGAAGCTTCCTCTCATAGCTGTCCGGCATGGTATCTGCTTGAATTTGATCAAACAATGAATTCTTTTGATTTATGAATCTATATAATTTAACTCGTAAATATTTATAAAACTCGTAGGAAACTTGCCAGAATTGTTCCTCTGACTTTCTGAGCCTGCATTTCTCGTATACTGTTGCAACTAAAGCATGTTGAACTTTCACATAGTTTATCGGTTTCCTCAGAGTTGCAGAATGTCTTTGCTGCGTCAGTTGATTGTGCTGTTTCACCTGTTCAATTTTTAAAATCAGTAACCTGTACAAGAATAAAGTATCAAGCACACGATCTTGCCTGGGGTCCATATAGAAAGAAGATATGGACAGGGATCATCTGGCTGTCTTCGGTCGAACTGCACAGATATAGGCAAACCCTAAATTCATTACATAATTGATTAATATAGATGTAGTGTGTAGTTGATATCTACTAGGAACTTACTCCTTCCAGAAGAGGGTGCGAGTCTGGCAGTTCATAGCTGCAAACAGATGAAATTAAACAAGTCAAAAAGATAACAAGCATGTAATATAAACATGTAGATATATGTGTCTACTTCCTCAGTGATACAGACATTACAAGGAAATACTGAAGGGAGCTTTAGTTATTCTCAATGGCATTAATTTTGTCAAGGACAATATCATACACTTGGTGTTCTGTCCTCAGGCGACTGACATTCTTGAGCTTGGTAGTTGGAATAGAAGCAGCTTCAGGAGTTATGGCAACCAAGGCCTTTGACATGTCAGCATCTTCAATCTCAATATTATTTGCTTGCATACAACTCTTCAAGTTTTGTGTAAATTCCTCAATATTAAGATTGATGGTAGGAATTTCATCAGGGTCTTCATTAAAAAGATCCTCTATTGCACCCTCTTTTGTCTTTGCACTTTGTGGTTCAGGTTCTGGGCTTGATGGTTCCTCAATGATTGGCTGATGATTACCAGAAACAACATGTCCACGATGGTTTGCACTCCACTCAAGTTGACCCACAGGCCCTGAATCTATGTATGTTTGATCGCAGCTCGCTGCAGCATTTGAAGCTTCCGATGCAACCAAACTCTTCTCCTCAGGTCCAGGAAGAGCAAGCCTTGCACTGTATTAACACATTGTTATCATAAGATTTAAGTTTGCATCCCACGAAAGTTCAAAATTCACAAAAAAAAACACTGCTTTGACTTCAAGTGGTAGAATTGGTAAGTTCACAGCAGAGAAAATGCAAAAGTATGACATTTTAATTCAAATTAGTCCATTAACTTTGATCAAAACTCAAACTGGAGTGAATTGAATGAAATTAGTTTTTATGCTTAGAAGATAATCAGGACATTTTATAGTTGGCTAAGATTGCCCATATTCCTATTCATAGTCTAGAACGTGCAGCCCGTCAATAGCTGAAGTAACCAGTATATCGGCCATTTTAAGAAATTACCTTGCAAATGCACTAGCGAAGTGCTTACATTCAGCTCTCATTGGACATGCATTGCAATTAGGCTTACTTTTCGTGCAAAAAACCTAAAAGATGAAGGAAGCAAAAAAGTCCATTAGTTCACAGTAAATGAGGTTCTTGTTGGATCATTAGATCTTCTGTTTCGTGCTTGTCACCTTTCCAAAAGTTATCATTTGGTAGTGAAGCTCGTACCTGCGTATTGAGAGATGTCACTAAATGTTGCCAGCCAAGAGTATGTGTGTTCTGAAGTATTGGTTGAATAACTTACAATGTCAGTTGATCAAGCTTGCATAGTCGAGGCCAAAGATATTTCTGTATGTGTTCCAGCATGGGATACCTTCAATGGTAGAAGATCAGACTTATAAGTCAGATACATGCCTTGATATACACATTCTATGATCAAGCCAACTCAAGGTAATAAAAATACATACAGTTCCAGTAGGTGCAGTTGAAGAGATTCAGGGAGGGGTTGAAGAGGCACCCAGCCAAGCCTTACACATATCCGACCAACATTTGTGTCCACCTAGGGAATTAAAATACAGAGCTTTTGAATAAAAGTTTACTTGAAAAAATCTTTTGGAAGGTAAGGAACAAAAAGCATACAGGAAAAGCCATATGATGTAGTGTCAAAAGACGAACACATTCAACACTTTTGAGTCCAAGCCCTCTAATGCTTAGAAGGTAGTCCCTGAAAGAGTAAAGAAAAGGTGCTTACAGGTTAAAAAAAGGGCAATAGTGACTCCTGTTCAAATAAGAATATAGCTATTGCTAGTAGTATAAAAGCTGATGACGATGCACTTTTCGCTGTTGATTTCCTAGTTCATAGTGTACCAACAATGGCATGGCAAGATCATTGCAGGGTGAAAATTTTGGAAAATTTTACATAAAGAATAAAATATAAAATTCACTTGTAGGATGTTTCAATAGAATAACTTGTTGAACTATTCAGACTTGTTTGAAACTTGAAAGGAAAAACAGGTGCATCAAAATCATTACAAAGTGGCTTATAAGGTTAGCAAGTCAATAGTTCTGACAGTTTGTTCAGTGTATTCCATTAGACTTACTTTGCTTTGTCTGGTTGAACATCTCTCAGCCATTCAAGATCAATGCTTCCATGGTCTCTCACCAATCGGTTTAGAAATTCCTTCACAGAAAATGACCAAAAGATTAAAATGGACCAATTCGATATTGGAACTCATACAAGTACCAAAGTTGAAATGTGGGCATGTTTGAATGACTAGAGTTCTTCAATCATGTCATTTTTGTTCAAAGAACTTCTTGCTACCAGACTTACTTTTATCCGTTGAGCTAGTATGTTATTCATTCCTCGCTCTCTAATAGCTTCAGATATTTCCTTCACATCTGCTTGCCTTACTGCTTCCCAATCAACAGAATCTTTTGCATTATGACTTCTTTGGTTATTCCCACCATTGCAAAACACTTCTTTTCGTAAATTATCCCAAATATAAGCTTTCTTTTTAGGCCGACCTCGTACCTTCTTTGCTTTTGATTCATCAGTAGGAACTTCCGATGGACCCTTTTGAGTATCTTTGGATTTCCCTATTGGATCTGAAGCAACTCCTTGTGAGACCTCTGAATGAGCATTTTGGTTTTTACACAAGTTTGAAGAACAATGCTTTTCACATGTTTTTGCCCGAACTCTGATATCGTTTTCCTGCTGACTGCATCCTGACTGAGATTTGTCACCTTCCATGTGCTTCATTCTGGTTGTGTATACCTCTTGCAAATTTGAACACTCATCCTCTTCCACAAATGGAGCTTCAGTTTCATTCCTTGAAAAACTGTTTTCACAACAGGAGTGCTCCCTAGAAAATGGCACTTCCTTTGAACTGATTAATGGCTGATAGTTTTGTTTAATTGCTGGTGAAAAATCATCTTCTGGTGAAGGCTCAGAAGGGAAACGAGACCTCTCCTGAACTAATGACCCATCTATACTATATAAAAGGTTGCTTGAACAATCAGCCATTTGGGCTTTATTTATGTTGGCTGTGATAGAAGAATATGGAAGCTGATTAAAACTAGCCTCAGATTGTGTAACATTGGAATGATTCGCTCTATCAAGGCCTGTGCAGAATGATTTGTCCAAATGGCTGGCATACGTGACACCTGTGAAATCAAGTTGGCCATTCTGAGCATAGGAGACAGAAGTATGTACAGGCTGGTGTGTTCTATTTAGATTGAGCAGCACACCCTTATTCACACCTGGGACTGGAAGAAGATTAACTCCATGATATTCTGATGATCCAAACTTTGCATTGTGCATGTTTTTCAGATCTTGTATTTCTGGAAGCTCTGTATACGTAGTTGAACTCGCCATCCCATTGGACATCTCTCTCATGATGTAGTCTTCTTCAGTAAAATATGGCAATGAACTGGATCCCACAGGATCAGTTCTGTGAAACAGATAATCTGGAGAATCTTGAGAAGAAACAGCAGAATTTTGTGAAGAAATACCATCCTCCAACGACCCATCTTCAGCTTCTACCACACTTGCAATGCCACTTGCTGGGATAGAAGATCCTGGTGGCCCATATTCATGCAATCCAGGTAGGGACTTCCTATATGGAACAGAACATTCTCCTGCTGCACCGTTGACTCCATCTCCAGAAGAACTTCCAATCAATTCGTTACTATTACTTCCTTCATTATCTTCTGTACTAATGAATGATCTTATGCCACTTATCTCTTCAACAGAGGACTTCCCTTGTAGCTTGATAGAATCACCAAATAATCCCGAACAACTATCTTTCTGTTCAGGAGGTGTATGAGACATCTCACCTGCAGGTTTTTCAGGGGCTTCTGACTTAACTGGAAATTTTGAGGCAACCGCCATGAAAGCAGAACTGGAAAATTAAAAAATAATAACAACAACAATTAGACTATTATTAAAGCATTAGCATGCTAATTGTAACCAGTATTCTTATTCCAAATAACCTAGAAGTTTGCTTTTACCTAGAAAGATGGTCCGAAACATTCTGAGTAAGAAATACACCCACAACTGAGTCCACAACTGATCCTTTCCAAGGAGAGAAACGTCTATCCCCTGTAAAGAGATTGGAGTATACCAAAAATTAAAGTTTTGTTGTGCAAACTAAAAACACACGTCCACCATAACCTCACACACACTATACATAGGCAATGTAAGCATCAATATGCAGTAAATATGGAAGATCCCTTATTGCCCATTCACATAATAAAAATCATTATTCTTCAAATGCAATCACCTGCATGTTTTTTATTCTTCAGGGTCTCCAAAATGCAACTTTGACCTTATCACAATATAAAAGGTATAAAGGTATAACCTTATGAGACTACTTTTTATGAAAAATCTACTTACATTATTTTCATGTGACCAATCTAAATGTTTAAAAAACATTATAGGCCATAGATATAACAAGGTTGATCGCATGCTTGCCGTGGTGCCAAGAATTTGTGACCACATGGAGTACTAAACACAGAAAAGAACCTGCTAGAGATTTAATATTGAAATGGTATTCATACCCTGAACTAGATGCATACGAGCAATAAACGAATCGATACGTCCTCGGAACACTCTTCTTTCTTCATCAAGCCACTTCTCTTTATTCTTGTCCATCTCTTCAGAGCCATCACTCATATCTGGTCCCATTAGTAGGTTCCACACCAGAGTGGTTACTGGATCAATGTTCACTTTGGCCCGAGAGCGTCTTTCCTTTACATTTCCCTCAAATGGAACCAATGCACCAAATTCGCCTTTATAAGAAACAAGAGTATTGTTTGGTACGGCTGCCACAACCTTGTCTGGTTTGTTTAAGTTTAAAAGCTTTAACTTTTGAATTATTGCATCTAAAGGATCAACTGAGACTGCTATCACTTCAGAAATGCTTAGTGGATGAATCTGCGTAGAACCTATGCTACTATACTTAACATGGTTTGAGGTTTCCAAAATGCTTGATGTTCTCTCCTCATTTCTTTCTGACCCCAATGTTGATGTGTTAGCAGTAAATCCTGTGGAAGGTTCAGAGCCACAAGAAATACACTCACTGTTTAATAGATCAGTACTTCTACCTTTTGATGATATACATTTTGCACGACCAACATTTTTTTCCCTTGTACCTCTGCATTTTGGCTTCCCATTGGGTTCTGCTTCTTTCCTTGGACGGCCCCTAACTTTTGGCTTCTTGGTGGGGTTTGCTGCTTTCGTTTCTCCAGAAGCCTCTAGATGATAGCGCTCAGTTCTTGTTGATTGGCTTATTGGTTGGGAAGGGGACCCAACAGCTTCAGCACTTGTGTTCCTGATCTTCTCATCAGGAATAGCAAAGCAGTAGTTGTTCACAGTACCTTTATATGTCAAAGAGCTATGTGTTACAGGCACTAAATCTGGCCCCTTAACCATGCGGTTTTCTAAATACTGAAGGTGATGAATAACATTACTCGGAATATAGTTTTCCATCGATGGGTTCGCTGTACCGCTAGGCAATTTTCTGTGCTCTGCATTTAAGTATCCGGGGTGTTTGTCAGGTAAAGCAACACAATCCTTGTCAGTAGAGTAATGCTGCGTAGGTCTGATTTCCAAAGACTGAAGTTGATGGCTTCCAATCCTCTGGATATTGTTTTCTCCCAGTGTGTTCATTGTACTTTCAGGCAATTGTGTGTGCTGTGAAGTAAAGTATCTGAACTGTTTGTGAGGTGAAGCAATAAAATCTTTGTCACTGGTGTTATGCATAGTAGGATTGTTATCTTGCTGGACTATGTTTGGTCTCTCAACCATGTTGATTTCTGACATCCCAAAGCCTATCATTCGTTGGGAAGATTGTGATTTCTCAAGGGCCATCAACCTTTGTACATCAGCTAAGGTAGAAACTCCAGAGTTTTTTGCTGAAATTTCATTTGTATTCCAATTATTGGGCAAATATGCTGTCGAGGAAGAAAACTTCCCCACAACTCCATTCAGCCAATTCTTATGATTCTCTGATCTCATCTTTTTGCATGTTTCAGGAAAATAAGATGTTCGTGAACTGGTGAGATGGGGATCATTACAGAATGGCCTTGCATTATCTGAGTGCTCAAAGTTAATGTCTAAAGAAAGCTGAGAACCATTGATAGCATTATGTTCTCTTTTTTTACCCATCGCAGGAACATGTGAGGAGTCACAAGAATCATAAAGACCAAAAGGAGCCCCAATATGGTTGTTCCAATTGGTAGCAAACTTCAAGTAATCATTCTTCACAGCAAATTCATTCGAATTTCTGTTCATTGCATCCCTTTCACTGTGCATGGAAGGTGCAATTGGACTTTCTGGTACTCGGTAACCTTGGATCATTTGGTTGATTATCACAGATTCTCTTGTACAAGCTTCAGGATTGAAATTTTCCCTTACTGAAACCAGTTCAGTATGCTGCGGATGTGCAACTGGGTTTTCTGGCATCACATAACCATGATGCATCAGGTCAGGTCTAGGTGTTTTTTCTGTAGAAGATTGAGATGGACCTAAGTATTGACCAAAATCGGCTGAGCTGCTCTGCATTTGATTTACTGAGCTGTTGAGATGAAAGACACTATTACCTGGCATGCCAGCATGGAAATCCAGTAACTGATTTATTTGCACTGTTTCTCTTGGACCAGACTGAAATACTTGGCCAGAGCTGTCCATAAGATTAGCACACTTGCTTGGCATCTGATTGATAGAATTGTTGAGGTCAAAAGTTACTTCGTTTGACATGCTATCTACCTGTAGTTCTAGCACATTAGCCATCGGATTGACTGAAGCAGAAATTGAGCTGCTGGTGTCACCCCAATGGCATGCCATCTGCACATGAGTTCTTTTAACTGCAGATATCGATGACTGAGGGTCCACAGGACAAGTAGGTACCTCTGTCACCTGAGCTTGCAGTACAAAATCTGCATTTCCTTGTCGTTCTTCCCCATTAAAGTTCAAACTTCTTCTGGCTGGACTTGGTTCAGCTTTATCGTGTGTATTAGCATCTTCTGATGGAGGTTGTTTCGTTGGTGTATTTAGTCCCTTCCTCCGGACATACTTTCTCTTACCAGTTGACTGATTCCCCTTTTCCTTTGGAGGCTTTGGAGTTGTAGACTTTTGTGCCTTCACTGATTGTCCTTCTTTAATGACCTTTGGCCTATGCTTTTTCCTCTTAGGTTTTTGAACTGGTTTTCTATTGAAGTCAATACGTTCAGCCAGTTCAGCATCATTGCTAACAACTTGTGAATTAACTGATACCTTTTCAGATGGTACAGGTGTGACATTCCTAGTCCCCAGTTCAATGGAAGAATTCATCTGAGATGGCGTAGAAGATGTTGAGAAACATAGATTGATGTCATGAGATTCACGCGGCCATTGCCCTAGCCCCTCCTGCATATTTCCTTCGCCTACACTACCTATTGTCTTCTCCAGAAGTGCAGGATCAGATGAAGCACAGTCCTATCTGGCCTCCCAGTCGTCCTGACCTGTGAAAAAAAATCATGGGGACACCATACAGAAGTTTATATAATATCGAAAAGAGCAAGGTTAAACGCAATATAATGAAAACATTACGAATTGGTTGCATGCAACTCCTTATGAAACTTCTCAAAACATTAAACAAGAGAAAAAATATGTCTAATTATCTATCCTTGCAATTTTAAGCCTATAACCAAGCAACCTTTCCCAAACTTCTCCAAAAAAATATGAGTAGTCCTGCAAAAAAATATTCACTTAGTTGTACAACTCTAACTGACCAACGTTGCTATGATCAGAACGACAACTTTTCGGTTTCTTGAGGAGGTACCAATAGGTACCACCGCCAATTCCACGAAAACTTGTTATGCATAAAACATGGAAGGCAGCTTGCTTGCTAAGCACAGCTTTCATGTTGCATAGGGTATCTAGTACAACAATGTTGTCCATTTCCCACGTCCATTTCCTGCACTTTTTGTTGGGATTTGTGATGGTTGCAAAGGCTCGATCATCCTCGACACCAATTTACAAAAACTGAGATGGTAAACACCAGTAGTCAACCAAAAGCAAGTAGTCAAAAAGGTCCCCTCCCCCCTTCCTCACCAGAGTCAAAAGGAAACACAGGACATATTGTGTTGTCGTGTGCCAAATTTGTTTCAACATTATAGGCATGTATTCCATCACCCACACAGGACAGCTTTAATTGATTTTTACCAATACAGATGACTTTTAATTGATTCTATTTATTTGATTTTACAGCAAGCATGACACCTATAATATAGCTTGTTTTATTATATACTCATAATACATGACGCGTTAATGCACACGTTTATTTGCAAATTTATTTGGTAAAATGCAAGGCTGTATTGTATTATACTAAATGTGCATATTAGAATTTTAAAAAACACATGGCCATTTTTGTATAATTAATAGAGAACACTATGGCCCTGTAGTCCACGGCATGCCTGAGGTGTGCCAATCTCATACGTGAACATCTTGAGTTCAAAATTAAGCTTTTATAGTTCTATGGAAGCCATAGCTATTGAAACTAGACAGACAATTTAACCGGTAAAGCAACTAGTTCATTAGTTCATCGGTCCAATTGGTGGATCATCAATTGAACTAGCATCTCTCTAAATATAATTAATTTAATATTCAAAATAATTCAAATTTTCAACCAAATGATAATCTTCACTACATATAACCCGTATTATTATTGTTGTCATTTTTGTTGCTCTTGTTTAAATAATCTTACATATGTTTTGAGTTCCATTTATCAACCAGTCCACCCAAAAGTTTTAACTATTAAGGAAAGATGGAACAATCTATTCATATTTCAATGCTCCCTCTCACATCTAACCTCAGTCACGCATATGACCTAGACATGACACAGGCCAGAACATGGTCCACCCTTGATATCCTATTGACCTCGCCACTAGACCCCTTAACTATCCCAATTATGTTTTGGAATAAATCTATTTTACCCTTTTAAACTTTCAAAAAATTCTACTTAACCCCCCTGAACTACAAAACCAGTTATTCAACCCCCAAAACTTCAAATACCAGAGCACTTAACCCCCTAGGGTGATTTTGAAGGTATTTTTGCCACCATGGACATAATGTGGCCGGCATCTCAGTTCGAAAATGTGCCACGTTGCCCAAAATTCTCTCTTTCTTTCCCCTAAGCATACTTCCAACCCCCTCCCACACGCGCGCACACACACAAAAATGCATGAGCACCTATTCTGACCAGCACCCACGCGACCCAAAACCTTAACCTATTAAGGAAAAGCAAGATAATCTACTCATACTTAATACATATATATTGTAATCTCCTTACAAGCACAATAAACCTTGCAACCCAATTGGCTAGGTCATAATGCGGTCTTCAAGCCTAACCAGATCAGTGGGGTTGTCGGTTCCGATTTTTCAATCTGACTACTACTATGGTCTAGTTTTAGTAACTATGGTGGAAATACTTGACAACCGATGGCACTACTTGCATGCCCTAGTCCCACTCTTTAGTCAGCAAAGCAAGAAATGTGTGTGCAAAGGACTTTGCTTCGAAATGAAGCTTTTATACAAAAGCTAACAACCTATGGCGCCTCCCACATGCCCTAGTCACTCTTAGCAATGCAAGCCACATGTGATAAGTGCGCTTCAAAATTAAGCTTTTATAGAAACACTTGGTGACCCATGGCACCACCTGCATGCTCTATAGCTATAGTCCCCCCACTCTTCACTCAGCAACACGAACCCTGTGTGCATACTGCATAGGACATCGTTTCCAAATTAAGCTTTTACAGAAACTAGCTAAATGCACGTTCATTGCTACGCATATAAAAATCATATTACCCCCACCACGTCGGGCTACCATTACGGGCTCAGCCTGCTCCACACCATCAACTCCGCCAAAGCACCCAACCAAGCAACGCCTTAGCCAACAATGAGTGAGAAGGAAGAGGTGACTCGAGTCGTCTAGCTCTAGTGTGTGTAACTCATGGCCCCACTTTTCAGCGTGGAGGCAAATGGACCATCCGAGCATATACATAAAAGTCACCATAGAAGCAACAAGGAATGTGCATTCGGTTGGCTAGCGGCATAAGACCGGATGAGAAGAGGTCTTGACTTTGAACCTTATAACCAACGATTTGGCTAAATATTTCATCATTTTCCATATGAGCCCACCCATTGGTAATCAAGTGGAGGGGGTGGGATGGCAAACGAACCATCACCAACTGAAATGTTTATAGGAGTACATATAAAGATGATTGGCAACCCATGGCACCACTCGCATTCCTCGGCCCACTCTTCGCTCAACAACACAAGCCGTGTGCACAGGACTTTGCTTCTATGTTAAGCTTCTCTAGAAACACTTGCAACCCATGGCACCACCTGCATACCATGGTCCCACTCTTCGGTCAGCAACACTATGCCACTTGTGTAGAGGACTTTGCTTCGAAGTTAAGTATCTATAGAAACACTTGGCAACCTGTGGCACTTCCTGCATGCCCTAGTCCCACCCCTTAGCAATGCGAGCTGCTTGTGCAAAGGACTTCCCTTCGAAGTTAAACTTTTATAGAAATGCTTAGAAACCCTTGGTACCAACCATCCATCCACATGCCTAGGTCCCACACCTTAGCAATGCGAGCCGCTTGTGTAGAGGACTTCCCTTCGAAGTTAAGCTTTTATAGAAATGCTTAGAAACCCTTGGCACCAACCATCAATCAGCATGCCTAGGTCCTACTATTCTCTTAGTACCGCGTAGACATGTACCATGGGGGCACCATGGGCCAGCCACTATTCTGGCTCGCAGGCACAGTTTGCACGCCTATAGATCACATGTGTGTACGACAACTTCGTCGAGCACATAGACTGCCTTATCACTGACGACGTGTGCTGAAAGCCGTACTCTGGTCAGGAGATGGCAGACCGCGCCCCCGCCGGGCTCTTGTCGATGTGCTTGCACGACCAAGCGTACTGGCTCACGCGGAAGAAGTTTGTCTTCGGCGTGTTCGTTGAGGACTACGTGGTGCACAGTGTGATGCACTAATTTGGCCTCCGCCATGTTATTCCTATCCCTGTCAGGCGTTGGGTGCTCGACTCGATCCACATGTGAGTTACACACAACACATGTCCCTATATTTTTTCGCAGTTCTGTTACGATGTCTTCTAATTGCAGTTGTACGTTTTACAGGCACAATAGGAGGGGTGGTAGCGGGACGTGCTGGGCCGCGAAGATGGCGCCGTTGGTGGAGTGGGTGGAGGCACTCTAGGACTTCATGTAGGAGGGCACTGCATATGACCCCAGCGCGTACGATGAGTACCTACATTGGTACGCTCCGCAGACACGCACCAGGATGGTGCAGGTTGTTGACCCTCCCCCGCTCACGTACCAGCACTGACCAACGCATACCCCGTGCACTTAGCGCGGAACTTCGCCCTTGCGGTAGGTACTCTCGTGTTTCAAAGTTTCTGAGTACAGTTACCACAATTACTAGTGTGACACTTTGATGTATTTCTTGCAGACGAACATCACCATTAAGATTGTGAGGGATGCCGGGTTGATCGTGGACAGGGTCGCCCATGGTTTGGAGGTGACGCATGACGAGCTACTGCACATTGTCCATTGGGTCTACGCTACGTTGAGGCGTGCCCTCACCCTCTCATCATGTAGGACGCTCCCAGAGGTGGCCATGTCAACGCGCACGCCAAGGTCGCCACGTCCTGCAGCTCAGGTAGGAGGCTCCGAAGGGCCACGTGCATAGGCCTCGCCAGCGCCTGACCAGGCCGGAGGGTCGGCGTGGCCACATCGTACCCCGGGCACCACCATCGCCGCCACCAAGCTAGGCCAGAGGGTCAACATGGGCACGTACCTACACACCAACGCCGTCATCATCCATGGACCCCTACCTGGCATCGATAGGGCAGCACACATTGTTTGGCAAGTACAGCAGGTATAGTAGTTGGCTGCAGGCCATGGCCCACGTGGAAAGTACATTTCGTGTCTTGCGGTTTTTTCGCGTCGATATATTGCAGGAATAAACAATACCTGTCCTGCAGGTATGGCGCGCCGGCCAGGAGTTCAGCTATCACCCCACGAGGATCTCCCGATGGACGTGAGCGAGTTCCTCGTGGATGACCCGGCGGAGGTCAGGGGAGCTCGTCAGCCCGCACACATCGAGGTTCTTTCCGGGTCGCAGCTTAGCGGTGCCCCAGTACCATGCAGCCACAGGTGGAGTCGACCCCCGAGGCGTTGGGAGTACGAATGAGCTGGGCTCCTGACCGCCTCACCCTGTCAGGATGCCAACACCCCGCGCTAAGGAAGGCCAAGGGGGCCGTACGGGCGGGCACCAACCAGGGGCGGGATGTGGTGACGACAGAGGAGGTGCTGCATGTGGTGTAGCTAGTGCCGAGTGGTGGTTCTTCCTTCTTGGTGTATGAATTTCCTATTGCATCGCAATATAACTTACCTTCCTACTTACAAATCGTTGTTGGGTCAATTGTTCTCACAAAATTGTTTAGAAATTTATCGCACTACAACAACATACATACAACGATCACATAATGTTATTGCGAGTCTAACAAATTTCGTACCCTTCAAAATATACGAAAATCACAAACGGATCAACCGATATTATCTACCCTTTTATTTCAAATAAAAAACATACAAACAAGATTAAATAAATATAATACATACAAAAAAGCCATTTACTCCCCCCATAAATTATTTCAATACTTCGCGCGGCGGCATACGATCAAAATTGCAAAAAAAAAAAAGCACGTATAACATGTGCAGCGTATTTTTTGCCTCCGGAGGACTGCTAACACCTCAATATGTAGACGGCATAAACAACGCAATACTCTCTTGCGCAATTGCTAGACTATTTCCTCGAAATCAATCCTAAACAAGAGCACCATAACGATCACCAATCCGAACTAAACCGTTCATCCAGCTCTAGAAGCGAAGCATCCCCTGTTTCCTACACCTCCGAACTAAACCGTACAAATCCTACTCGGGGCCTTGGCAATCCAAGCCCAAACTACACCCCCAAGCAGGCAAGAGCAAGCTAAACCCCGATTCCCCCGCCCAAAACCCCGCCTCTACGATCCAAAACCCATCGAACAACCACAAAAAAAAAATGGGGGAAACGGAAACAGGACGGTCTCCCTCCACAGGCGAAATCAACCACACGGCGGCTCGCGAGGCGACCCACATTTCAGCGCGCGCGAGAGCAAAACACGTACGGAATCAAACCCCGTAGCAGGCAGACGCTTACCTGACCGGCAGAGCAGATCGGCGGGCGCGTTCCCCCCGCGCGCGGAGATGTTCGGAGAAACCGATGAAACAATCCCGCGCCTTCCCGAGCCTCCCTCCCGCGCGCGCGCCCAGCAGGAGCACGCGGCCAAAAATCCCTCCCCTGCTCCCCCTGCTCCTCCTCCTCCGCCGCCCGCCGGAGAGAGGGAGAAGGGACGGAAAGGAAAAGAAGAAACCGAGCTGGGGTTGGGTTGGGTCGCTGCTACGTATAGTAGTACGCTAGCGAGAGGAGCAGGTGCCGGTGGGGCCGCGCCGCTATAGACCCGTACGCGCCGTACGAGGTGCTGGTCTTTTCCTAGGCTACGGTTCATAGTTTAACTGTAGCCGCTAGCGAGAGGAGCAGGTGCCGGTGGGGCCGCGCCGCTATAGACCCGTACGCGCCGTACGGGGTGCTGGTCTTTTCGTAGGCTACGGTTCATAGTTTTAACTCTAGCCGATAGTTTTAATAGATATAAGTTGGTAAAAATTGAAGGTAAAAATAACCGAACCAACCCCCCATCGGCCGGCTTCCAGAGCCTTCCGCTTCGGCGCCCGCCTCGCGATTGCCTGGATCGGACGGCTCGGATTCGTCTCCCGGCGCTTTTGGTTCCCCGATTTGGCGGGTGTGCGAGCGCCAAGGCCCGCGCGTCCTATTACCGGTTCTGGCCGGCGCTGCCGCCGAGTGGCGTGCGCGACTGTGCTCTGCAGGGGAGCTGATACGATAAGAATCTCCCGCCTTTAGTAACTGCCAACATGCGGGACCGGGAGCTCGGCTATGTAGGCTACTTTTATCGATTTAACGTACGGGGCTCCGCACCGACGTCTTTTCACCCCAACGGACGAGCCTCCCGCCTATGTATTTCACTGTGTTGCGTGTGATAGCTCACTGGTTAACGTTCATGATATTTTTTAAGATTGCCGTGGCAATGTTTCTTCACTGCTGATGTCGTACACTTCAAAACCAAAGATTATACTAATTAGCTTTTAAGCTTATGGCAACTTTGGTAATATTGGCCCTCTTCTTTTAAGTTTTTAGCGACTTTTGATTTTTAGTTTTTTAGCAATTATTATTTATTAAAATAATAAGACATAGTCAGAAGTCATAAGCCACAGTCTAAAAAACAAACCTATTAATAGAAGCTTTGCAAATAGTCTATTACACCATAATGTCAATATTTTTATCTTTATGAACAGTTACCTAAATTAGCCAGGCCTCTTTGCTGGCAATTAAAACTTGTAAAACTGTCTCCTACACACCTTTTCATTTCTCGTTGATACATTAAGGGCACTCCCAATGGAGCATTAATGGTAGTTTCCATATCTCTTAATTACTATGCCATGTAAACAAAGTGCTGATGTGGCAACTGAGTTAATGAAGAGAGAGAGCACAAAAGAGAGAAACGGTTTCTACGGCAAGAAACCGAGTTCTCGCGTGAATCAAGACGCGAAGAAACCAGAAAAATAGCATTGGGGAGAAACTACTAGTTTCCATGCGTCTTCCTCCAGATCTCCTGCTCCCTGCCGAGTGCGCCGCCGCTAAAAGCCTAAAACTGTCCCGTGCGAAGCATGCTGCACGCTTGCTCTCGGCTCCGGCAAGGCCGCGACTCTTTTGCGTCAACGTGGTGTCGTCTGTGCCGCTGCAACCTCTGCTCTGACTGCCAGTCTTGTTCAAGGCCCTGGTGCTCCAGCCGCCGGGATCCTGCAGCTAGCGGCCAAGCCGCTACCGTTCCTGCTCTCCGTACTGCGCCGGAGAGTGTATTGTATTGGTTTGCGTTTCTTTGCCAGCGTTTGTTCCGGACATGTTGTAGACTGCAGAAATATGTCAGCGTGATATTGTGGACTGCAGAAATAGTGGCCATACTTGATCTACCTCTTTTTTGTGTTGCATTTATGTTATCCTGTGTATAGACACCACTATAGAAACCATGGTTGGGAAGGACAGTTTCTAATAGATATTAATCATTCTTTTTCTCTCTTGGAAACTACTCCAAGAAACTGTCCATTGGGACAGCTCTAATATACAAAGGATGAGTTCAAATTGAAGGTATATTCGGGAAGATTTTGGGTAGTAGATCTGTAGCATCCTAACCATCCATTGATCATACGTAGGACTGCATTTCTCCGAATACGCCCTGTATTTAATACATATTACAAATATCTAGAGGCCAATTGGCGCATTACCTATGTTTTATGCATGTCCTAATTTTATGATACCCTTCTAATTTAATTAGGTAACGTGGATTCACTACTATAGAGAATGCTATATTGGACGTCTTATCACAGACGGTTCTACAGAATTTGTCAGTATTAAGTTATAGCATAGTTATCTCAGATGATTTTACTAACGTGATCCGTTGCAATCTATGATAAGAACTGTTAGTGATATTCTATTACCACAGATGATTTTTTACACAAACCATCTGTGATACAACACAGACGGTTTGTAATAAAAACCATATGTGATAATAGGACTTATCACGGCGTTTATAATATTCTGCGTTATTAAATATCCTTGTCCCGATAGATATTTTGTCTGTGATGAGGAGGCGGCAGCTTTGAGGCGATTTGGTGAAAGAAGACCGGAGATCTAGAAGGGTGATTGTGTATCCATTTTGTTCTTGGTGATCTAAGGTTAGTAATAGGTACTATATGTAATGTAATGTATTATATTCTAGCTAGATCTGCGCATTTTTTAGTTGCAAGGAAAGAGAGATCTAGTTTGGTAGTTTTTGCTTCAATTTAAGAATAGGTCTTACTTATATCTACTTTAATTCTTATTGGATTGGTTCATGAATCATAGCTAACTACTTTAGATAGATAAATTATGGTGAATGACAAATATGTGTAAGAGCTAGTGTACGTATATGTAATGGCTACCTAGAAGAGTATTAATCTAATTTAACATTAATTTGTTATATGTGTAGCGTAGATGGACCGAAACTAAATGTATGTTGAGAACCGTGTGAGTGAAGAGTACATCGATGGTGTGTCTACTGAGCAAGCTACGTTAAAGAGGGGGGTAAAATTTATGTATTGTCCATACATTGATTGCGAGAATCTTAAGATGTTTACCAATACAGTGCACATAGAAGTACACTTGATTCGAATGGATTTCAAAAAGGGGTATACATGCTGGAGTAGTCATGGTGAAGAACAGATTATACAGGAGGGTAGTAACATGTCGAGGAAGATAATGATATACCGGATGTCGATTGTTCTTTCAATGAGGATAGTTTACACGTTGATAATTTGGATCAGATGTTGCACGATGCAGAAGAGAACTATAGTGAGAGAGTTTGGTAAATTCAAGGGTTTGATAGAGGACCCAGAGAAATACACAACATTGTCGACATCGGTACTTGAACTACTGAAGTTGAAGACAAGCAATGGTTGGTTCAATAAGAGTTTGATGGCATTGTTAGGTCTCTTAGTGGACATGTTTCTGGAGGGAAACATGTTGTCCAAAACCATGTACCAAGTCAAGAAGGTTCTCTGTCCCTTGGGAATGGAAAGAATACATGTATGTCCGAAAGATTGTATCATGTACCATAAAGAGTATGCAAATACACATGTATGTCTGGTGTGCAAATCATCTTGATAAAAATGTAAGAATCACTTAGTTGACCATGATGGCATCGAGGTGAAGCAAGGACCTCCTGCTAAGGTGCTATATTATCTACTTGTAATTCCCCGTTTGAAGCGTTTATTTACAAACTGAAAGGAGGCAACATTGCTGTGTTGGCACTCAGAGGAGCGTAGGAAAGATGGAAAGCTAAGATACCCTGCTGATTCTACTTAGTGGAGGAACTTCAATAGAATGTTTGTAGACATCGGTGCAGAACAGAGGAATATAAGGTTTGAGTTGGGTACATATGGAATGAATTCTTTCAGTAACATGAGCAGCCGACATAGCACTTAACCCGTAAATCTATGAATTTACAACCTTCCTCCTTCGATGAGTTGTAAATCACTTTGAGTAGTTGTAATTCACTTATCTGTCATTTATCTATAATCTGTTTTCTTATTTTCAGAGGATATGGCTAGCATTTCCTAAGTCTAGCCGAAAAACAGAAAAAATTTTAGCTATACAAAGAACAATCATAGATGATTTCTAATACAAAACCGTCTGTGATACATAAACCATCATGGACGGCTTTTTGTATATTAGCCATATCATAGACAGCTAATACAAAAAACCGTCTATGATACATACACCATCACATATGATTTTTTGTATTAGCCATATGTGATATGTCGGATATTACAGACAGTTATTTTTAAAAATGTTTGTGTTGTAAATTATCACAGACAGTTTGAGAGCCGTTTGTGATAACTGTCTATTATCACTAATGCAATAAACTAGACGGTTCAGAAACCATCTTTTGATAAGGGTTATGAACCGTCTGTGATGACCCTATGCGTGTGCACTAACAAGTAAGATTTAAATTTCTTGTCATGTTAACTAGTTGTAACATCCCAATTAGGGAGCTAGTGTAATTCCAAAAATTTAAAAATCTTTTAATCGTTTTCTTGGGTATTTCAAAAATCTTTGTCGTTGCTCGAATCTCTCAAATTGGATTTTCTTGCCAAAAGCCCAATTATAAAATTCAAAATCTTGGGATCAAAAACCAAGTTTGAAAATCAAACGGAGAAAATCCAAATCTTCTTGGAAGACTTAATTCCAAGTTTGAGTCAAAATCTAGAGGTCCAGAACCAAGGATAGAAATTTAAAACCAATATAAAATCCTTCCCTCCAACTTACATATCCGGAAATTCAAATTCTGAAAATTAAAAGAATTATTTCTCCGAAATATGCCAATTATAAAATCTAATTGTTGAATTCAAACTTTGAAACAAGTTTTCCAAATCGAAAATATAATCTCAAATCCAAATTCTGAATCCCTAAAAATACCCAAAAATCTTTCTTGGGCCCAGCCTATCTCTTTTTATTTTTCCCAGCCATTTTTCCTTTCTTCTTTTCCTTACCAAGTCGTCCGGCCCGGTTCCCTACTTTCTCTGGCCTTCAGCCCAGCCGAAGCCGACGCCTGCGCCTCCTTCTTTTTCCTTGCTCCTTCCTCCTCCTCCCTCTTCCCTTGTCGCGCCAAGCCGGCCCGCCTCCGCTCGCCGCTGCTCCTCGCGCTGGCCCAGCCCACGCCGTCAACTCCGGCCGGTTTTGCGCCGCCCCCAGTTTTCCCCTGTCACCTCTGCGCCAGTAGCCTACCACCGGCCTACCCCCGCGCCACTCCCCTACCCGCGCACGGCGCCATGCCGGCAGTACCCCGCGGCCATGCCGGCGGTACTCATCGCCCATACCCGACGCTACTCAGCTTGCGCTGTCTTCCCTGGCTATAAAAGAAGCTCTCGGTTTGCCTCCTCCTCGTCCCCCCATTTGAGCTCGCTCGAGCCGTCGGAGCTCGCGTCGATTCCACCCCCTCGGCCATCTCCTCCGCGATGGACCGCGTCACGACGTGCCCCCAGCCGTCCGCTGCATCTCCTCGCGTTTAATCGGAAGACCGAAACCCGAGAGCAGCCCGCCCGCTCCTCCTTCGTCTCCGGCCGGCCGACGCTATTCCCGCCACCGCCTCCACCTCGGTCGGCCCCGGGGCGATTCCGCGCGGTGAGAGCACCTCCCCGGTGCCCCGAGGCCTCCGCAACCTTTGGCCGACGTCCTCCACCACCGGAGCTCTCCCGCCACGGTAGCCTCCCCGCGCCGCCGCCTGTGCCCGTCGCCGGCTCGTCTCAGCCCCCCTCCGGCCACCTCGACTGAGCAGGTAAGCTTCTTGTCCTCCACTCTTGCTCAGGCGCGCGCCACCTTCTTCCCTCTCCTTCCTGGCCGCCGGCGCCCCTTCCTCCCTCACCGTCGGCCGCCTAGCACCGCCCCCCACCCGCCTTGGCGCCGCCCCGGCCGACGCCCTGCCACCAGGAGCCTCCTCGTCGCAGGGGCGTTCCGTTTCGCCGGTCGCCGCCCCCCTCCAGCCGCTTCTCGCCGGCGTCGGTGTCGCCCAGCTCCGGTGCCTCCCTCCTCTGCTTCGGTTCTGCTCTGGCCTCAGCTGAGCAGCCCCTCCTCTCTGTGTGCGTGTATGACATGTGGGCCCAGCCGGTTAGGCATCCCCAAAATCTTTGCCTCATGTCTCAGTATTCATTCTTGGTGTTAACTAATTTGGAAACTGAGGTTGTTGTGTAAACAATCAAAGGAGCAATGGTATAAACCAAGGTTTGTAAATGAAATGGGATTAAGCAATTACTCATGAGTGCATAAAGAAAAGATCTACCCAACTGAATTAAAAGCCTAACATTAGTTAATTTTGTGCCAATTGAGACCCATAAATTCATTAATCTATATGTAAGATTAAGACAAGATCATGCATGGTCAATTCTCATATAACAAGGAATCAACATGGTTAAATGCGTGTTGATGTTAAAAAGTAAATATGCGAAACTAATTAAAAAGGTCATCTTTTGCAAATCAAAGGTAATAGAAGTTGATCCTAAATAATTAAAGTTGCATATTTGAAGCTTTTTAAAGATAATTTCAATACTCTCAAATTTGACGTTCAAGCAAATCAAATAGTAATATCACCTTTTATCGAAAGCTCAAGTGGTCTAACGCTATCTTCCATCTGTCGATCTAAATCTTTTTATGCAACCTAAAATAAATCAATTTAGCAAGATTTTGCCACATAAAACATTGGCCATAACTTGAGCATCTTTAAAATCATGTCATCTCTCTTATTAGTGCATAACATAGTCCTTGCCTCACATCCAAATCCCCAATCATTATCTCAGGATTGAAATCTAATGATCAAGAATAAGCAAGAATAAAAGAAATCCCTTTATCAAGAAGATCTTTACTAATTTATGAATCACTCACCTAATAAGAGGCGGACTGCTAGTGATAAATTGGTTAATCAATAAAATAATCAACCTTGTCCATAATAATAACTGATTAAAGATTTAACTTCATACCTTAATTAAGTTATTAAATAAGGATTCATTGAATTGGCAGTTGCGATCTCAGATCAATATTGCCACATGAAATATCAAAGTTACTCTGAGTAATTAAAACTATACTCATCTCCTGTAAAGCTCCCGCACCCTAAAAATCACAAAATTTTGTTCCTCTTTATTACCCTCAATAACTTCTTATATCTGTCCATAAGCCTTACCTAACTCATGGAACTTCTTTGATAAATAGGAACCAATGCGATCGAGCCTCGTCATTCCCCAAATCGGCTAGGTTTGGCCACTACCTTTTTCCAGAGTGGATAAATGCTTGAAGATACTTATTCATTCATTTTGACCCTCGTTCTCCTAAAATTTTCCTCACGGTAAAGCTATTCAGACAACTCTTTCTCCTGCGCAAATCCAGCCACCGCTGTGGTTACAGCACACTAATCCGCATCATCCCTCTATTCCCAAATCGTAACAAATGTATAATTTAAATTAAATCGGGCATTTAAAGTATTTGGGTTTATTTGGTCTTTCTTTTCTTTGCCGCGTATTAGAATCTGAAGACTCAACGAGGCGACAGATTCGAACAAGATCAAGATTCGAGTAAAAGCGACGACTAGGAAGTTGATATCGCTGACTGAGCAGGCTTTGACTTAGATCAATCAAGGCCAGGGTACACCAAGCAAGGCAAGTCATCACTTTGATCATATTGATCCTACATTTTATGCAAAATTATGTTCTTTTAAACTATCAACTTGCATGCTTAATTTACTATGCAAATATATCTCAAAGCTTAAGGTAGCTACATGCCCACTTGATGTTGTATTAAATTTATTATGCCATCCCTTGATACTTGAATTACCTGACCATTGTCACCCTAGATGTTAATAATCACTTTATTAGCTATACGTCATATTAAATGCTATGCTAGTCTTGTCAAAGTCCAGGGCATTAGTTGCCCTGATCATCAATCTTTAAAACATAAGAATTGTTTTGGGACAGTCATGGGATGTACGTGGCTGAGTATTTTGCTACAACTGTTTTAGGCTTCTTAAAACCCTAAAAATCTGCTTTACCTGTTTGGGCGGTTGGTGAGAGTGGATGGTGCTGATGTCGCACGAGAACCCGTGGTTTGTGGTAAGAACCGCCTGGACAAATTAAGGACTGAATCTTGTACTGACCTCCTGGTGTAAAACAGTACAACCACAAGTCTATATGGGTACGACCTAGCTGATTAACTTGCAAAGGTTTAGTTTAGATATCATCACGGAAGATGGGTGCCAGAGCACTGGTTTACTCATACGGCGCAAGAGGGGGCTTCTGACTGTGGTGGATGTAGCCCTTCAGCGGTGAAACCTCAGCGGGGTGGTATCTAGCTAGATCGGAGTAAGGTAAAGGCTTTGTGATAAACCATCTGGGTCTCATGCCTAAGGAAGCATGTTGGCTATTAAGATGACTTATCTCTTGTGGTGAAAGTGTACAACCTCTGCAGAGTGTAAAACTGTTCGAGCAGCCGTGCCCACGGTCAAGGGCGGACACGGGAACCTACTCGAGTTAGTTCTATTTCCAAAAACATTTGTGGGTGGGATAAAACCTATCAGAGAGATGTACTCTGACCATGAACTTTTCCTGGAGAGATGTACTCCAGCGGCGAAAACTAGCATTGGTGGAGGTAACCATGCACTGTAAAAAGGTGGATGTAACCTACACTGCAATTATTATCGCATTCTCACAATCAATTCCATAAAACATGTTTCAGTTAAAATTGCTACGTCTCAGGAGACTTTTCTTACTTATTGTAATTCCAAAACAATGCTTTTAGCAAATAAAAGAAACTCAAGCCTCTCTTGACAGCTTGCATCTATTATTACTGCATCCTGTGTGGTGGCTTGCTGAGTATCATTGTACTCATTCTGGCTTAATTGCCATCATTCAGTCAGAAAGAAAATACAAGCCCTGCGATGCCTAAAATAAGTCGACAGAGCTGGAAGACGAAGAGGCCATGGACTAGGTCGCGAACCCCAGTTGGCTGCCTGTGGGCAAGTCCTGCGGGTCCCACCTGTGTGAAGTTTCCGCTGCTGCAATTTATCGTTTTCGGCCTCATCGGCCCATGAGTAAGTATTACTGTATTATTTACGCTTCTGCATGGTATGTTTTTGATATACAGTAATGTATCTGTGAGCACTATCTACTGATCCAGGGAATAGTGCGGTGGAATCACAGAGGATCTGGGTTTGCTAACCCGAGGTCCGACACTAGTACTGTCACAAGTCACAACCTAGGGTTCGCCTATACAGTGGGCATCCGCTGCTAAAAGTGACGTACGCCCACTTCCTCACTGCCACCAATGTCCATCACCTAGCACCTGACTGCCTCCACATCTTCTAGTCTGACATTCTACAAACTTTTAACCAAAAGAAGACGGCACATTTCAACTCAAATGCAATGACTTTCAACTTGAATTAAAAAAACTTCCACCCTCAAAATTGGAGTTTCAGCTAAAAAATTCCCTCACATTCATGTTGAATTCAAAACTTTCACTTCTGAATTTGCAACTTTTAACTCAAAAGTTCTTGCAAATTCAAGTCGAATTCAAAATGTTACATGTGAAATTGCAACTTTCACCTCAAATTTTACCCAATCTTCTACTTGGAATCTCAACCTTTCAACTGAATCAACAACTCAAAATCATGTTTTCACCTTCACAAATCAAAAAACATTTCAAAAATCGAAGTAATATCGAGGTAGTGGTAGCTTCATACAAGGGACAACCATGGCAGTGATAGGCTCAGGATTTCTAGGATGAGTGTTTAGAGTTAATGAATATTGCACATAATGGAAAAAAGAAAAGGACCACAACAACAAAAGTCAAAGTAAAAATTATTCATACTAGAGATAATATCTCAAAATAATTTAGAAAAATACAAAATAATTAAGAAAAATTACAATTTAACTCGATGGCGTACTCTTCATGCCTTGGAAGCAAGATATCACGTCGTCATAGTTAATTCTTCGCAAAATTCATTGATGAAAATACTCTCTTAAAACTAGCAGTTGCTATGGGTAGGATCAGCAACAGTATAAAAAGCTTGTAGACAAGTCTATAATTGAGGTTCTTCTTTGTTTCAACAAACATAATGTAAAAAGCGTAACAATAATTTTCACTTTCTCTAAATCATTGATCTCTATGCATTATCATCACGTCAAATTTGCATATTTTTTGTTCATTTTTATGGTTCTAAAATCCATATTTCACAAAAACAATACTTGTAAGAGATGGATCAACTAATTAATTTTTGATATGGCTTTCTCAATTTGAGAACTAATCCAACCAACCTGATGCTTCGCCATGGACGATTGCCGCTAGCTATAGTCCACTGCCTCAGCTTGCTCCAAATCCGTGCCATCGAAGCCTGTGCGGCATGCACCGTCGTGTGAGAATTTGAGAGAATCAGAGACGAGATATATATGCCTATTATTTTCAGCTTCTAAAAGCTGCTTTTTAGTTTTTATATAGTAACTAGCTTTTAAACGAAGTATTTTTTCAAGATAGACTCTCTACTAGTTAATTGTAGTACATACTTTACTGACTTCATTTATATCGGCAAAAACCGCACATGAGTTTCTGTTACTCTGTAATCTCTTGTACAAACAGCCAAAAAGCTACAATGCGTAGCAAAAACCAAAAGCCGCAGCTAAAAAGAACAAGCCTATAGTGTTAGGGTTTGAGGGTTATAATGGGCTATTGGGCCTTGATTTTGAGTGTGGACTTGGGGCGGGGAGGTGTTGAGTAGGGTAAAATCATTTAGGGTGCACGTACGAAGTGCTTATCCTATATATATGATAATATACCTACTAAATAACAACTATTTTGCAAAAATAAAATGGATGTAGAACTGTACACCCATGACCCATTTTGGGTCCGCCCTTGGGCGGCAGCGTCGATAAGATCAATGGCGAGGTGAATCACGATGGTGGCAAGACAATCAAATGAAAAAGAAAAAAGAATGGATTGTGGATAACAGAGTGGCATCGTATGGATATGCAAATGAGTGCGGAATAGCCATGGAGAGGGGATTAGGGCTGGGAATGGGATGGAGCTAGGGAACACGATGGGTTAGATTTTTGGGGTGTTTTCGCAGAGAACACCGGCAGGGCGCCTTTTTGTTTTGTAAAAGTCACGTTAAGTGGAGCGGGGCCCTTGGATTGCGATCGGATGTCTCTCATTGCTTGAGTGTGTAGGTGCACAAAGAAGATTGTGTGCATAGGATATATTGCCATAGAAGAGCTTTGCAAAACTCAATATCACGTAAGATTTAAATCCTAAAAATTAGAACCACTCAAGATTTAAATCTCGCATCTTACTATCTATAGATAGAAAAAAATATCGTCTCACATTGGTTGAAATTCAAATCATTTGCCTTTAATTTCTTGATAGATATACAAAAAGATTATATATTGTAGAATCGCATGGCACAATCAGAGGGGTGAATGATTGCCTTCACTTTTTGATACCTGAAAAACAAATCTCAAACAAAAAAAATCTAAATTACTGGATGTTGATTTCAACCGCAAGTCATTCGACCGCTCGCTTAACTGCTCATAGGCTCAATAAAGGTTACGACCGCTCAGCGTTGCTCTGCAACCGGTTTGTACGTAGTCGAAACCTTCTGCTATGCTTGATCGCTTCGACGGCTCAAACGCTTTGTCCTCTCGATCGCTAAAGACAACACCGTACTCGTATTGCGCAAGATCATGATGTGTTAGCACGCTGCCACTGAGAACACAAGAAAGACGATGCTCACAAATCACATCGTGCTTCGATTGAGACAACAAGATGACGTCGGTGGCGATTTCTTTTCTTTGAGATCAAATTTGATATTTTACTTCTGTATCATGTATATGACTACAAAGCACCCTCACGGCACCCCTAAAAACTCTAGCACAAAAAGCCTCCACAAAGCCATACTAAGCCCCTTAGCCTCTACTTACTTTTATAAACTAGAGCCCTAAACCGTGTTCGACTTAAATACGAACACAAAAACCTATCTCTTCCTCAAATCAAGGGATCGAAAACCTTCCAAACATGGGTTTTATTCAAACTCTCAATCTTCTCAGTTATGGACTCAATCCAAAACTCCTAACACAATACGTGACGAAGCCTCTAGGATCATAACTCCCGTATCTTTATTACACCTCATCAACTTTCATGCCGAAGCCACTAGGACCGCATCGCCCGTAGCTTCTCCACGAATCACCTCCTTTGATCTCCACATGCTCCAGCATTAGCCCGACCACCTCGCATGATATCCTCAACTGTCTGGACCTCGGATCTCTCCATCCTAGTCCGAGTCCTCCTCGTCACCGATTATGATCATCTCCACGCTCGCCTGCACATGCAAAGACCAAAGAAATATTTTCCCGCGCACAAGTTTCTTCCAAACTTGATCGTCATTACCACACACATGTATAACCACAACCTCAACCAACCAACAAACACTAATCAGGTCATCCACAACCACAAATCTCATCGCTATCCAGAATTTAGCCTTAGATCACTCAATACGACCGCTAACTCAATGAGTACTTTAAAACAACAAGTACTCGGGAATTACCATTGCTACCGACCAGAACCATCGAGTATTGACTAGCGAGTACCGATCGCTACGATTACGACTACCAACCAATCGCTGCATCATCGATCACCAAGTTTCGAGTATCATCAACAACCGCTACGACTAGATCAGTCAACCACTAACCCAACACGAGTACTCGAGGTACTAAAAGATCATAAGAATTATAGCACTCGTATCGACCATGAAGTCTACAAGTACTAACTATGAAGCCTACGACAACCAATCGCAAAATCCTTCAACTACTGATCGCGGGGTCTACGACAACCAATCGAAAAGTCTAAGAAAACGACAGCACACTGCAAAGTTTGCGAGCACCAATCACAAAGTCATCGACTATCGAGTAGCAACCAGTAAAGTCTACGACTATCAAGTACCGACCAGTAAAGTCCATGACTATGGAGTATCAACCAGGTACTGTAGCTACGACCATGGACCGGTTATTGTAGCATATGACATTACGACCTATGACTAGTTCACTGTAGCTAAGACTGGTTCATTGTCACTTATGATCGGTTAAATGTTGCCTACAACTGGCACACTGTTCAAGGTCGAAATCTACGATTACCTGTCGTGATCAAAGTCAGTCGAGATCGAAGTAGGACATAGTCAAAGTCGAATGTGGTCGAAGTCTGATGTGGTTGAAGTCGAACATGGTCGAAGTCTAACGTGATTGAAGTCGAACATGGACGAAATCTGCAGTAGTTGCCTTACCGTGGTTGAAGCTAACCGTGGTCGAAATCTACCGTTCGGACCTGCCGATTGGACCATCCAGCACAAGGCCAATCCGACCACTGTGAAAACTCAAGCACAGAAGCACATCAACCCGAACTTTTGCGAATGCAAATTCTAATAAAACCAAATGTCATTATTATCATCAACGAATCCATGACCACCACATGGTCTAACATATATCCATCAGTGTTAATCGACACACATAATGGTTTTGCAAACTTTGTTTTACTCAAAGCTCCGCATCTCTTAAAATTTGTATAAAATATGACTTCTCCATATCACTTTTAAGGTATGGATTTAATTTAGGCGTAGATCTTCTACCGTATTTGCTTGATACAAGAGCAGTCAGCTCCCAGTCCCAGGTTATAGCTGTATCGATTTAAGGAATAAGTTTACTAGCCTATTGGTAGGTATGAAAAACGATTTCTTTTCTTTGCTACATATCAATTTAAGGAATAAGTTTACTAACCTATTGGTATGTATGAAAACTGATTTAGTTTTCGCTATATATAGTTTATATGGAGTAATATGCAATTAATTGCTCCAATTCCGCTTCACTCTATGATACGAATCTGCTGGCGCAGCAAGCTTTCGTATCGCTCAAGCTTGCACATGTGATGTTATAGAAGATGACGCCTCCGTATCACACTAATTAAGATGTTCCTTTAAGATGGTAAATCTTATAAAGTTATTGATTGAAATAGAAGCGGTCGCTTGTCTGTTGAAACCCTGTACCAATTTGAGGAATAAAGTAGTACTATAACTGATCTTTGTATTCGTCATATAGTTTATTAATATACAAATAAATAGCTCCAGCTCCGGATTGATATATATCTATCACTACTACAAATTAATAGGCACTTATACACGAGTGCACAATTGGAATCCACCCGGCACCCAGCATTTTGCTTTAATTTGCTTTCTAGTTCATGCATGCCTTACATGCCACTTTTGTAGAAAACCGATAGTCGTCAACCATAACAACACAATGGTTCCATACTTGCTTAATAATTCTTGTTAAATTAGTTTAAATATTTTTTATAGAATAAAGGTGTTCCTAAGGGACAAGGTGCAAATACGAAAGTTGTAACCAAGTGTAAGGGCTAACCCGGAGGAATAATGAGTCATGAAATATGTTGCTTGGCTTTTGGATGTGTTTGAAATTAGGCCCACAAATGGGCTAAAATAAAAATACCAAAACTAAGAATTGTTACTTAATCAACTAGTAATTAACTCTGAATGTTCTCGCTCTCGAAGGATTTTTTTTCTTTGCATTCCTTCCCGACGATTCGTAAGGTGATTGAGAGGCATACTTTTTGTTAGCTTGATTGAGCACTTTTTGTTAGCTTGATTGAGCGACATACTTGATATGTCTAATCTGGAGATCGATCGGGTGGTGAACTTATAGCTTGGCTTGGAAGATAAGAGTGCATGCAGTATATATAACTATAGAAGATACAACCCAAATTGGATGTAAATTGCGTTACAGCGGCCGGAACAGTGTGCTCATCAGGCGTCGCGAGTTCGCAACCTCAACTCTCAGATTGCAATGAAACATTGGGGAAAGAGAACTAGACTAGGGTTCTACTCTACTGTACGGACTAAGAGACGATAATGTGGGTTTTCTTCTTGTTCTTCCATTTCGCAAGTTAGGGTTATAAAGCCTTCCAAATCGTTCCGAACATTACAGCAAGTAAATAATGTTTACAGTCTGAATTCAGGTCATTGGTTACAGTAGTAATCGGCAAAACAACACAGACAAAGGACGTTCAATAGTAACTACTAACTACTAAGTCCATTCGGATGCCGTTGGTTGTCACTTGAGTTCTGTCCCGGATGATCTCGTAACCGTCCAAGCGTTACATTGGTCGCAGACTTGGCTTTGAACATCTCGGTTCAACCCGGAGCCTGACAATTTCCCCTCCTTGAGTAAATCCTTGTCCTCAAGGATTAAAGCCTGGGAACGTTGCCTTGATAAAGCTGGCGTCCTCCCATGTAGCATCTTCCTAAGCCATATTCTGCCAATGAATCAATCATTGAGTTATAGCTACTCCCTATATAGGAATCATTCTTCTATGCAGAACAGCTACAGGTTCGTTCTTCACTTGTCCATTTGGTCCAACTAATGGCACAAAAGGCAATGGGATGGCATGACATCCTACAAACTTTTTTGATTGGCTGACATGAAAAACAGGGTGAATAGCAGTCCCTTCCTGGAGATGCAACTTATAAGCTACTCTTCCAACTCTCTCCTGAACTCTAAGGACCATAGTATTTTACCCTCAATTCTAGGGAACCTCTTAACCCAAAAACATTCTACCTGCAAAGGTTGTATTTTCAGATAGACCATATCTCCCTCATTGAATTCTCGCTCTGCTCTGAGCTTGTCAGCAAAATACTTCATCCTTGTCTGAGTATGATGTAAGTTTCCTTTCAGTTTTTCCAACATCCTTTCTTTGTCTTCAATAGTGAGTCTGTTTTCAGCAGAAATATTGACTGGGATAGCTAGCCCTCCCACTTGTGGTGGTGGATATCTATACAAAGCCTGGAAGGGTGTGGCTTTCAAGGAAGTATGATATGAAGTATTGTACCACCACTCTAATGTAGGTAACCAAATATACCACTCTTAAGGTTCTTGAAATATCATACTTCTGAAATATGCTTCATTAATTGCACTGATTTACCCTTTCAGTTTGTCCATCTAATTATGGATGATACGCAGTGCTAAACCTCAAAGATACTTTCAAGGTCTTACAGTTCTTGGTATAACCGGCTGGTAAAAATTTTGTCCCTGTCTGACACTATGGCCATGGGCATACCGTGCAGTTTGTAAATATTGTCCATGAACACTTGGATGACTTGCTGAACTATATAGGATGAGACATGGCTATGAAATGAGCATATTTAGTTAGCCTGTCAACCACTACCAGAATATCTTTTTTCCCTTTGACTTTGGTAATCCTTCAATAAAATCCATTGAGATGTGATACCAAGCCATATCAGGGATTTCTAAAGGATCCAATATGTCGGACCTTGGAGCAACAACTCCCGGATCCTTTGTGTAAACCACACCAGTCTAGGATCTGCTAGCGCACACAATAGATAACAAAGACAAATATTATGCATAATGACAAATTTTATTTAACTGAATATGGGCCTGATGGCCAAAGTTTACATCAATAGCCCATAGGCCAAATTTAAATATAAGCAGTGGAAGATAAATAATAAGGAGCAGCCCATCCTGTCTGCCTATAGGCGAACGACTGTAAAACATGGCCTACTCATCGTTATCCTCACTGAAGCTGATGAAGACATCCTCTGAAAATAGTGAATTAAGTAATATGAGTACATAAAGTACTCCACAAGTTACACTAGGAGGCTTAACAGAGTTAATATATGCATAAGGGTTGACAATGGAAGGCATAGTAAGGTTAATTGCGCGTGAAGCTAAAGTAAAGTAAATACTGTAAGTAGATTCAAAAGCTGAATTTGATACAATAGATAGAAATAGCAATTTAACAAAGTAATATCGCTAGTGTAGGCTTTGACCAAACACTAACCTATCCATAGCTATCCCACTTGGTCCATCTTTCCTCAAAAAGATCTCATATGGATTCCATCCATCCATAAAAGTTTTGTAAAACCATTTTGAAAACAAAGTCTAACCTGTAAAAAACTTTACTTAGCTTGCCCATGACTGTGGACACTGCTATCCAGGATATGATTATCTTATAATGTCGGCCATTACACACTTCTGTAGGCGTGCAACTGAGAAAATCATAACAAGGCGTTTACAATACAAAGCTTTTACCTGGCCAAGCCAACACTAAAGTTTCACCCCAGTAAGGAATCCACCAGACCGGGACCCCCTCTTGAGCCGAGTGAGACTTCACATGGCCTACACCACACTCACTTTCAACCTACAGTGAGACTCAGGTTGAGACCTGCAAATTAGTTAGCTAGGATTGTCCCATACTAGTCTTGTGGTAGTACGAAAGGGCCTTGTAGCCTAGGTCCAAACCAAGTTTTATATTTTGTTTTAAAACATTTTATATACCTTCTTGACTCACCGAAGTCAAGAATACATTTAGAAACCATCATTTTCTGAAGCAATTATTTCCCACCATTATTCTCAGTATGGATAAGCAATTCTATAAAATTTTTAGTTAATACTAATATAATAACTAGGTTTTTCTGTATGGTGACAAGGCATAAGATTGTTCAAAGTCAAGTTTGGCTGTACACAAAGAATTTGGTGTAACTAAAGTTTAAATCAGATTTGAACTAATTTGAATAAAAGTATGCATGCATAATAATTTAAAAACAACATAAATATTTTTAATTACTGGGAGCAACATGATCAAAGGTGTAACTTTCCTTGCTCAAAGTCTTGGTGCTGCGGAACGTTGAAATCATCTTCTCCGGATTCATCATAGTCTACATGCAAAAGAACCAAAGCAAATGGCCTCAAAGAAAAATCAAATAAAAGCCAAAAATTCAAAAAGAGTCCAAAAATGGATAGTTTAGGATTTTATAAGAATTTTGGAATTTGAACAGGTTCAATCAGAGCTAGGATGAAGGAATACAGGTTTCTAGAGGAATTTTTGCTGTGGTCGAAAATGGCAGTAGTCAGAAGTAGGAGTGGTCGAAGGTTACCTAGTGATTAGAGGCTTAGAGGTCAAAGGATATATGTGGTCGAAAGCTTGCAGTAGTTGGCAAAGCAATAGTGATCGAAAAAGTTTTAATGGTCAGAGAAACTTTAGAGTGGTCGGGTGGATGGAAGTTCTTTAGAGTGGTCGGTGGTCGAAAGCTCTATAGGGTGATCAGTAACTGAAGTGGTCGATCAGCTGAGATTAGATGGCAAAACGTGGTCAGAATTATATGTGGTCGATAGGCTTTGGGTGGTCGAACTATTGTGGTGGTCGAAACGCTAAGAGTGGTCGGATGGGGTGGTCGAAAGGATTAAAGTGGTCAAAAACTGGTTGTGGTCGAAAGTTGGTGGTTGGAAGGCTTACATAGTGGTCAAAGTCTAAAGAGTGGTCAGAGTAGTTGAAAGTTATACAGTGGTCGAAGAGATTGGAGTGGTTGGAGGATATAGAGTTTTGAGAGTGGTCGAGGGTTTTAGAGTGTTTAGGGTGGTCGGTGGTTTGCAGCGGTCGTAGTCGAAGGTCGGAGGTAGTCAGAGATGGCAGTGGTCGGGAGCAACTATGGTCGAATGGATTATCGTGGTCGTGGGACTATACTGGTCGGATACGGTAATGGTCGAAAGAGGCTTTTGTGGTTGTGCGCGGTTGCGGTCGAGAACGATGGTCAAAAGCTATATGTGGTCGATAGTGGTAGCGGTCAAAAGGATTGGAGGGTCCAGAGTGATTAGAGGGATCGGAGGGTTCGGAGAGGTCGAAGGCATCTGAGACTACCGTAGTCAGAGAAGACCTTTGTAGTCGAAAGATACAAAGAGAAGAGTTGAGTACCTCAACACGGACTGCGTTGGGGTCGGAAGTTGGTCAACGGCGAAGAATAAATGACGTTGTGGCTCGGTCATCGATGGTGAAGGGGTTCCGGTGGCGGACTGGATTAGCAAAGGGCGACAACGGTCGTGTGGCTCGGTGACAGTGGAGGCGGTGGCAGTGAAATGCGAAGAGTCCTAGGCTCACTAGAAAAGCTCGCAGAGCTCGATTTAAGATCAGCGAAGGAATAATTCAATGCGAATAGTTTTGGGTGTACAAAAGCAAGAATTGAGGGCAGAAGAATGTTAACAGGAGATGCTAAAAAAGTATTTATAGGCTTGGAAAAAAGGAATGGTCGAGAGGGGGTTTGCCGAATTTATGGCTGGTGTAGTGGTGCACGATCGCGATTGATGACCAGGTTTTAAGGTAAGGCAAACCGACGGAGGAAGTAGAAACTGATGAGGCTTTCAAAGGCATCAATTGCTATGGTTAATCAGGAAGTAATGGCTGGCTAATAAGAGCTTGGAGGGTCATCCATGGCGACGGTTAGAGATGAAAGAAGGAAAGGAAGGAGAGATGGGGAGGTGGCGGCAATAATGCCAGGTGGTAGAGGGAACGGAATCGGGGCCAGCCACGAGGTAGCCCGAGAAAAAGGGAGGGGTTTTAATTGATTTCCTTTCCAAATAAAAGCCAAAAGATTCAAATAATTTTAGAAAATAGGCAAGCAAAATCTTCAAAATTAACACTTGGTTCTATTTTAAATTAAATTTATTTTAATTTTTTTAACTAAAAATTTTAAGATAAATAGCTGGGCTATTACACAATAACCTAGGGGAATGGACATTTTCAGGTTTACCTTTTTGATGCACTGGACACTCAGAAACTAGCTTGTCAACTGTTGTTTAAGCTTGGGCCAAAAAAAATTTCCTTTTGATTCAATGATATGTAGCTCTTTTTCCTGAATGTCCTCCAATAGAAGATGAGTGGAAAGATTGTAACAATTGCTTCATGAGTTCGGTTTTGTCACCCACATAAACCTGGTTCTTATACCTAATGATTCCCCCTTCCATGGTATAAGGTTCGTTTTCATGAGGCATAGTATGTACTTTTCTCAGGAGCTCAGCACAGTAGGGATATTCTATATAACTTGCTTGATGTCTTCCATCCAGTCAGGAGCCAAGGTAGTTATAGTATTTAATTCATCACTCTGGGTCTCCCCTTTTCTAGATAATGCATCGGCTGTCTTGTTTTCCCTTCCCTTCTTATACTTAATGTGGTTGTCAAATTCCAGCAGCTTCAATTACAACTTGTGTTGAACTCCATCAGTTATTGAGTAGTAATATATTTAAGACTTTCTTGATCTTTCTTAATATTCAGAGTATTGCTAACTAAGTAATGTCTCCATCTCTTAATTGCTTCAGAATTGCCATGGCTTCCTTCTCATAAATGGGTTGAGCTGCAACCTTCCTTCCCAAAGTCTTGCTGAAAGAGGCTAAAGGCTTTCCATTTTGCATTAAGATAGCTCCCAAACCATCTCCACAAGCATTAGCTTCAATGGTAATGGGCAATTGTAAATTAGGCAATCCCAGTACAGGGCAAGAGATCATGACCCTTTTTAGTTGATAGAAAGCCTCATCTTGCTCTTGACCCCAATTGAATGCATTCTTTTCAAGCATGTCATGAAGAGGTCTACAAATCTTGCCATAATCCTTGATGAATCTTCTATAGTATCCAAGCAAGCCTAGGAATCCTCTCAATATTGGTGATATTAGCAGCGTGTAGGCCATCTGAGCACATCTTTAGTTTTGCTTGGGTTGTTGGCAACTCCTTCTCCTGAAATCATATGGCCTAAGTATTCTACCTTATCAGTAGCAAAAATGCATTTGCTTATCTTCACGGAGAGTTGGTGTTTCCTTAAGACCTAAAAGACTTGCATCAGATGTTCCCTGTGTTCTTCCAAACTGCCATTGTATATTAAGATATCAAAAAAAAATATCAATATGAATTTCCTTAAATACTCAGCAAAGATAGTGTTCACGAGGGACTGGAATGTGGCTGGAGCATTAGTAAGGCCAAAAGGCATCATAGTATACTCATAATGTCCCATGTGTGTCTTGAAAGGTGTCTAGTGAATATCATTCTCACTCATTCTAATTTGATGATACCCAAACTGTAAATCTAGTTTAGTGAAGACAGTAGCCCCATGAAGTTCATCTAGAAGATCCTCAATGATAGCATAAGAAATTTGTTCTTAATTGTTCTAGAGTTCAACTGCCTGCAATCTACACAAAGTCTCCAACTCCCGTCCTTTTTCCTTACCATAATAGCCAGAGATGAATAAGGGCTAAAGCTAGGCCTGATCTCCTCAAAATTCAACAAATTTTTGATTATTTCTTCCATGGCATTTTTTATAATGTGGAACTCTATAAGGTCTCAGGTTAGGTGGTTTAGCTCCATTTTTCAAGGGTATGGTATGGTCATAGCTTCTGTGGTGTAACATCCTGAAGTTTTTAAATTTGAAAATATGGAGTTTGAGTTATTTTGTCTATTATAATATTTGAATTTGGATTTTCATGGTATTTTTAAATTCTTATTGAGCTCTCAAAAGTTAAAGAAATTCAATAAAGACCAAAATCAAAATCAATAATATTAATGCTACACATAAGAATATACAAATAAAGGAAACTTAAAAAAATCTAAATTAAGAGTCGGAAAAGATGATCTATAAAATTTCAAGGGAGAATATTTGGTTAACCATAAAATCTCACCTCTAAAAATAATGGAATAAATAGTAAAGGAGTATACAAAATAAAAATGTTATGTTAACAAATATATATATGTATATATGTACATGTATACTATGTGAGAGAGTAAATAAATTAATATATGGGTACATACACAAAAATCAGAGAAAAGTAAAAATACATGTATAGGTATATATCTCAAAACCTATGTGCAAATGTATATGTAAGTGTAAAATTCAAATGCAAAAGCAAAAATAAAAGAAAAAGAAAAAAATGAAACAGCCGGGCCAGCCGTTACCCCGGCCCAGCTCCTCTCCGCATGGGCCAGCGCCCCGCGGCCCATCTTCTCGCGCGCGCCCGCTCTCGCTGGCGAGCGGACCCCGCTCTCTCGCGCCCCTCCTTCCGCTGGCCGGTGGACCCGCCTCCACCCGCGCCTCTCCCTCTGCGCCGCGGGCCCGTGCCTCGCCTGCTCCTTCTCCCGCTGCCTCGCGGCCCCCCCCGCGCGCCAGGCCTCTCTCTTCCTCTGGCCGGTGGCCCTCCCGCCCGCGCTCTCTTCTTCCTCCCTCTTCCTTCTCCACGCGCCCGCAGCGCCGTTCGCTCCCTTGCGCTCGCTCTCTCTCGCGCCTGCCGCAGCCAATCCCCTTCCTCTCTCTCTCTCACACCTCGCGGGCAGATTCAAAGCACCCCGCTACCTCTCTCTTCCACAAAATCTCGGGGAGATTTGGTTCATCCCCCCCCGCCGGCGTGAGCAGGGCGGAGCCAGGTGCCGCTCTCGCCGCGCGCCCCCTTCCGGCTATAAAAACCTCACCTGGAGATCACAATCGCGCCGCGCTACCCTCTTCTCCCCTCCCCTGTAAGAAATTAGTCCGAGAGCCCCCCAATCGCCGTCGACCCCTCCTTCTTCCCCAACTCCGGCGCCACCCTCCCCGCCGATTCCGGCCACCTCCGGGCGATCCCCAAGCTCCCAGAGCTTCGCGGGAGCGAGGTGAAGCTAACCCCGGCCTCCCCCGCACCTCCCGAAGCTCATGGCCCGCCGTCGCCGGAGCCCCGCCCGAGCTTCCGCCGTTGCACGCCGCTGGCCCGCCACCGTGCTCCTCCACCCCGGCCGCCTACACCAGAAGACTCCCCAGCAACCGGAGATTACATTCCACGCAGCTCCCGAGCTTCCCGACCACCGTTCGCCGCCGGCCACCGTCGCCCCCGACTCCTCTGCTCAGCTCCCTCCCGGAGCTACCTCAAAAGGTATACTTACCCTATATGGGTAAGCATCGCTCGGCTCGGCCGAGTGGCTTCCAGCGCTAACTCATTCTCCCCCTCGCTCCCGCGGCGCGCGTTCGAGCCCCCGGCTCCGCGCCTGCGGTCGAGCGATTTCTTTTAAAATGCCTCGCTGACAACTGGGCCCCGCTCGTCAGCCGCTGCGGGACCGCCGGCCCACTGACAGCCGGACCCCACCCGTCAATGTATAATGTCGCTGACATGTGGACCCCACTGGTCAGAGACTCAGGATTAAACGAAATAATAAAAAGATAAAAATATTAAAATAACCAGTGGGTCCCACCTGTCAGATATTTTGTATTTTCTGGAATTAATTAAACCTGAGAACTTCAAATAATCATAACTTTTTCATTTTAACTCCAAATTGGATGAGACAAATTTCTAAATTCATCTAAAATCAAGATCTGTCCAATGGAACTAAAATCATGAATTTTAGAGCTCATTAGAATTTTAGTGATATTTACTGTGGTTTGCATAATTGAATTAAAAGGCTAAAATGCAAATTAAGGGAAGTAATAAAAGAAATCTATCTTGGTTAAATGTTCAAATTTAAAGACTACTAATAATTATAATTAAAATCTATGCCCATATTTGACATGCCTCCATTACATAAAATTTTAGCCGTAGGTTTTGTTAGTTAATAAATATTGAAATACAACTTTGTACAGCAAGCCTTGTTAGACAGATACGTTTATATTAAAAACTAGTAACAACTAAAATGTAGAGCCTTACTAAGCGAATATATATATAAGCATCTATAAGTATATGGAAGTAAGCAGTTAGAGAAATGTGGATAGCATGTATGCGACCCATTAACAATCATACTAGTGCAATTTTTATACACCTTAGACCCTATTGAAAATATAAACCCTATCATTAGCATACTGACAACCATAAAATCTTAAATAGCAGCTAAAGTAGGAGCAAGCTAATAATAGTGCAATTAATTAGGTCTTGACACTAGCTTTGGTACATAGTACATAATAAACATTAAGTATAATGGTCTATAAAGCAAGCTGGGACTCGTACCAATGGATCATAGTTTGAATTAAACTTAAACTAACGATAAACAAAGATAAATAAAATATGATGTAGGGATAGATTAAGGTTCATGCAAAATAGAGATGCAGCCTGGGATTACTGTACGTCAAATCTAGATTTACTAATCTAATTCTAATGGTACCTCTGATTCATATAAATGTAGCCAACTAAGATATGGTTGTCATTCCTATATCTTTAAAGATACATAAATTGGTAGTAACCTTTAATCAAAGGGTGTCTTTTAAGTAGAAATGTCTATATATGCGTGGCAAGTATAATAAAGTAACCCCTAGAGCATCAGATGTTAAAAGTAATCTACCTAATGTAGCAGTGTGATTAGTAGTCATCACAAGCGTGCCATCGACAAATAAATCTCAACCGTAGACTCGGTAGAATGTTGATAGTAAGGTATGACCTAAGTATAGCATGCTTGGTTCTAGATAAATAAATTTACATAACAATAATAATAACGTCAACACTGTAATAATAATTAAAATATACGCAGAATATCTACGATACCTAATATGAAGAGCCTCTTTAATTAAAAAGTCCTGTTGGAGTACCTACAAAAATCCCTATGTAATCGGTAATTAAAATAATTTTACCACCTCGTATTTTAATGAACAAGGTAATATTAGCGCAGCCTAAAAATAAATACATCTCAAACCGCTAAAAATATAAGCTATAAGAATAATTCGACAAACCAGAAATCATATACATCGTGTATATAACTCATGCCCCAACTTTTAGAAAGTCAATATTGGACAAGGCACTACCCTACACTCCACCACAGTCTTACGTCTACCCATAGGTCTAATACGGCTCATGGAACTTCCTTAATAAATATAAAAGTAATAAAAAGAAGTTATTAAATAAGATGGGTTAACCCGTAGTATTCAGTGCCATCCTCAAATCCAAAGTAAGAATAACATCGTCAATATCCCTGTATCACGAACCCTCCTTAGCCTCTGCTTAACCCAACCATCACTTTGCCCCAACCTCGTGTAACCCCATCAGTCCTCTGCACCCAATCAGCATTGCCTCAAATCACCCATTAAATCGTAATAAAACTAAATTGAATTTATTCCGAGTTATTTGGATCTTTTGAGTTATTTGCTTTCTTTTTGGATTCAGTCGCTTGTCGCGTAATTAGAAACCGAAGTTCGAAGATTCCACGGATCAAGCGAGATCAAGAGCGAGGCGAAGAAAAGATCCGAAGCTCAAGAGAAAGCATTGCGTGAGCTCAAGACCGCGGCAAACCGCGCCAGGCGAGTCAATACTTTGATTATGTTGAACCTACATTTCTGCAAATTACTTTGTTTTAAATTAACAAATTGCATTGCTGTTATTTTTATGCAAATGCATGCTAAATTTGATATTCTAGTTATATGCCATTGTTTACCTTGAATAATATTACCCCCTCCTTTGAGTATTTGAATGTGTGAACCTTGTCGCCCTAGCAAAAATATAATAGTAACATTTCGAAAATAAGTCCGTAACCGTATGCCATGCTTAGCATTGATTAGGAACTTGGGGCAAGAAATTGTCCCAAGCATCACTTTTATTCATGAGAAACTGGTTTGGGCAGTCATGGTGGAAATGACTGGTATATGTTGGTATGATTATTTTATGCCCCAAAATTTCCCACTTGCTGAAATGTCTGGGCGGATTGGTTCGAGGGTGTGTATGAGTATGTGTATGTGTGGTGCAGTGGAAGCACAAAATTTGGAGTTAGTGATGGATCAACAGTGGGTTAGTGGTAGACTGCCCAGATAACCCTAAGGACTGAATCTTGTCATGTCCCCCCCCGGTGTATGACAAGCACAACCGCAAGCTGGCAAAGTGTAGGCAGGGTTTACTAATTTGTGTGGCTCTAAGGTGGTTACGTGAAGGTATGACCACGAGCAAAGGGATGGATGGTCGCATCCCCGCCTTTGCCCGTGATGGCTCACGAGGGACCCTTCCCGAGGGATGGTCGTATCCTACGGAAGATAGACCTTAGCGGGCGTAACCACAGTAGGACTATGCATTGTAACAATCCTGTGATAGTCTACTCAACCGCATGGCTAAGGAATCATGTGGGGCAACGGGTGGATTTATCTCTTGTGGGTAAAGTGTGCAAAACTCTGCAGAGTCAAAACTATTCGAATAGCCGTGCCCACGGTCAAGGGCAGACATGGGAACTTAACTAGATATAGTTCTGTTTACAAAAATATCGAAAAATGGGAATGGAAAAGTGGAAGGGCAGAGGAAAGCCCTGATTTGAGTTGTCCTGGGTGTCGTCCCAGTGGTAAGTTAAGCGGCTATAACGCTGAAAAATGTCATACGGTGTGATGCCGTATGTATGGAGAAATTATGGTGGTATTAGGCATATGGTGTGATGCCATATGTACGGAAATTCATATTAATATTCCTTGAACATTATGCTTTTGTTCAAATGCTAGGTCTTAGGAATTTTTATATAATTGTATTCAAAAGCACTCTTTGCAAAACAAAATAAACCTAAGCCATCCTTTGGTTAGCCATACATGTTACATATTGCATTCTGTGTGTTGATTCGCTGAGCACGGGGTCGGAGTGCTCACGCTCGCTTTTGCGGCAAAATTCAGAATCAGGAGTCAAATCACCTCGCCTCAGCAACAAGAGTGGACAAGCTGGCAGATAAGATGAAGATGTAGATGTCAAGGGCTAGGTCGCGAACCTCCAATTGGCTGCCTGTGAGCATGTCCTGAAGGTCCCACCTGTGTGCTTCGTTCTTCCGCTGCTGCAATTTAATGATTTCGGCCTTATCTGCCCATGTGTAAGGTTGCTATTATATTTACGTTTCCGCATGATATGTACTTTGATAATCAGAACTGTAACTGTGTGCACTATCTACTGATCCAGGGAATAGTGCAATTAAACACAGTAGATTCCGGATTGTAAAATCTGGGTCTGACAGGTTTGGTATCAGAGCATATCGACTGCAGGTCGTGACCTAGTTAGCCTGGCCGTTAGTCTATGACTAGAATTATTTTCTCAGTATCTACTTTCACAAAGCTAAGTGGTATTGCTCAATCTCAACCCTCTTAGATGATTCCCCTCATCTATATGCTGCCCAGCCGCTTGTACTTCTAAAGCTCTCTTATCCCAAATTCAAAGTGATAAAAATCCAGTGCTCATCTGGTAAACCCCCGTTGCAAACATACTTTTGACTAAAGCCACCAAAAGCTTAAATTTGAAACTCGTTTCCAAAAATTGTTTTATTCCTGAGATGATTGATTATCCAAAATTATTTACAAAAAAGTTCAATTCTCAAACTCATTCATTTTGACCAACCTGACCTTCCGAGGAAATTTTCATAAGTTCAATTACTTGCCTAAAATTTCTTCCACAAATTCATATTGGATCCTCAAATAGTTAAAGCAAAGTTATTTGTCGAAAACTTTTACCTAGAAAGACCGTGTATTTCAAAAAAAGAATAATAAAAAAACAAAAACCTAAGGGGAAAACCTTAAGGTGTTGCTTCTCAAAAGGGTTATTCCGGTAAAAGTATATTTTCCATATTCAGTTTTATTATCTATGGTTAGAAAAACACTTCTCTTCAAAAATGTATATGCATATATTTCAAAGTTCTGTATTTCAAGCTATAAAAAAAATCCATTTACTTACCAAAATAATAATAGGGGAGTAAGTATTAATATCAATCAAAGCAGCCCCGAATACTATCCTCTTCCTTCTATTGATTTCAAAAGGAAAATTTTGTTTCCCTTCTCATGCCCCTACTCCAAATTTTAAGGTTAGGAACATCGGAGATGCTCATGAAGATAAGGTGGTCTCGTCTTCAACGGACTATGCAGATGAACCCTATGCGCCATATGTGTGTTTCCCCCGAATAGACGTTGTCTTGTCGCGAGTTTTCACTTTGGCCCTGTGCACTGTCTTCTTGCTCTCGGGCGTCTTATTTCGCAGTCACAGGAAAAGCTTGCTTTTGAAAAACATGTGTGGTTTTGTATCAACCCAACCCTTTGGGTGTGCTCTTTTATAATTAACATGGGTTAGATCACCTTATCCCCACGACTCAATCCTTACCTCTTGCTATTCCCTCTCGCCCCATTTGCTATAATCCCAGTTAAATCTACTGAAACAAAGTGATGGATCGCCAAGGACCAAGACCTAAGACTCTGCCCTACCAACACTCTTTCCTTACCCACCCGGAGGACCTATAGATCAAATCACCACCTAAACACAATGACAAGGATCGCGTCGATAACGTGAGGGGAAAAGCCATTACGCATACCAATACTCTGTGAACTACTCCAACTGCGAAGACGACCATCAACCTAGCAAATATCCTATGAGCAAGGCCACATATTCTCTCTGTGAAAGACAAGACCACCAACCTGAAGAATGCTCCCAAAACCTACTGCTGATCAAGCAGCCAAAGAACCACAGATGAGTCCCCAACTCGCCACAGGACCCATCATACATTGAGCTAGGAGAGACAAATAATGATTAGTGGCATTTATTTTAAGGGGGGTAGCACTATGAGATAGAAATGCCGAAGAACTGCTAAGACGTATAGTTGGAGTTGCAACAACCTAGACTTAGAGCTGATCAGACTAGTACAAAGGGATTCGCAAGGCTAGAAATCTTCTGGTGATGAGGACTACAAGACGTACCTTTAGCGAAAATCGTCGTGCTTGGCAAAGCCAAAGACTAAGAACGGAATCTCGGTAGAAGTGAAAGACCACCACTTAGATAGGCCCCTTTGTCACCTCTGCATTCCTAAGGCCGTCTATTTCCTAGGGCACAGGCAATTGCTACCCACCTATCAATATGAAATTCTACAACCGTATGTCTAATAGACGATGCAACTACTCCATTCTACGATGGCGTGAAGACAACAATGTTAAAGGGGCAAGTACTTGGAAGACTACGACCTATCCAGGAAAACCAGGTTTTTCTCTTTCCTTTTGACCTCTCCAAGTTCTAACCCCTATTGTGCAGATTTTCATCTCTTTGTGGAGCTAAGTCGAGCAACACCCGAAACCCATTGCTAGCTAATATAACCCACCTCCAACCTTTCTGCTCTATCGGAATCTCGGGGTCGAGATTCATTTAAGGGGGGTAGATTTGTAACATCCTGAAGTTTTTAAATTTGAAAATATGGAGTTTGAGTTATTTTGTCTATTATAATATTTGAATTTGGATTTTCATGGTATTTTTAAATTCTTATTGAGCTCTCAAAAGTTAAAGAAATTCAATAAAGACCAAAATCAAAATCAATAATATTAATGCTACACATAAGAATATACAAATAAAGGAAACTTAAAAATCTAAATTAAGAGTCAGAAAAGATGATCTATAAAATTTCAAGGGAGAATATTTGGTTAACCATAAAATCTCACCTCTAAAAATAATGGAATAAATAGTAAAGGAGTATACAAAATAAAAATGTTATGTTAACAAATATATATATATATGTATATATGTACATGTATACTATGTGAGAGAGTAAATAAATTAATATATGGGTACATACACAAAAATCAGAGAAAAGTAAAAATACATGTATAGGTATATATCTCAAAACCTATGTGCAAATGTATATGTAAGTGTAAAATTCAAATGCAAAAGCAAAAATAAAAGAAAAAGAAAAAAATGAAACAGCCGGGCCGGCCGTTACCCCGGCCCAGCTCCTCTCCGCATGGGCCAGCGCCCCGCGGCCCATCTTCTCGCGCGCGCCCGCTCTCGCTGGCGAGCGGACCCCGCTCTCTCGTGCCCCTCCTTCCGCTGGCCGGTGGACCCGCCTCCACCCGCGCCTCTCCCTATGCGCCGCGGGCCCGTGCCTCGCCTGCTCCTTCTCCCGCTGCCTCGCGGCCCCCCCGCGCGCCAGGCCTCTCTCTTCCTCTGGCCGGTGGCCCTCCCGCCCGCGCTCTCTTCTTCCTCCCTCTTCCTTCTCCACGCGCCCGCAGCGTCGTTCGCTCCCTTGCGCTCGCTCTCTCTCGCGCCTGCCGCAGCCAATCCCCTTCCTCTCTCTCTCACACCTCGCGGGCAGATTCAAAGCACCCCGCTACCTCTCTCTTCCACAAAATCTCGGGGAGATTTGGTTCATCCCCCCCCGCCGGCGTGAGCAGGGCGGAGCCAGGTGCCGCTCTCGCCGCGCGCCCCCTTCCGGCTATAAAAACCTCACCTGGAGATCACAATCGCGCCGCGCTACCCTCTTCTCCCCTCCCCTGTAAGAAATTAGTCCGAGAGCCCCCCCAATCGCCGTCGACCCCTCCTTCTTCCCCAACTCCGGCGCCACCCTCCCCGCCGATTCCGGCCACCTCCGGGCGATCCCCAAGCTCCCAGAGCTTCGCGGGAGCGAGGTGAAGCTAACCCCAGCCTCCCCCGCACCTCCCGAAGCTCGTGGCCCGCCGTCGCCAAAGCCCTGCCCGAGCTTCCGCCGTCGCACGCCGCCGGCCCGCCACCGTGCTCCTCCACCCCGGCCGCCTACACCAGAAGACTCCCCAGCAACCGGAGATTACATTCCACGCAGCTCCCGAGCTTCCCGACCACCGCTCGCCGCCGGCCACCGTCGCCCCCGACTCCTCTGCTCAGCTCCCTCCCGGAGCTACCTCAAAAGGTATACTTACCCTATATGGGTAAGCATCGCTCGGCTCGGCCGAGTGGCTTCCAGCGCTAACTCATTCTCCCCCTCGCTCCCGCGGCGCGCGTTCGAGCCCCCGGCTCCGCGCCTGCGGTCGAGCGATTTCTTTTAAAATGCCTCGCTGACAACTGGGCCCCGCTCGTCAGCCGCTGCGGGACCGCCGGCCCACTGACAGCCGGACCCCACCCGTCAATGTATAATGTCGCTGACATGTGGACCCCACTGGTCAGAGACTCAGGATTAAACGAAATAATAAAAAGATAAAAATATTAAAATAACCAGTGGGTCCCACCTGTTAGATATTTTGTATTTTCTGGAATTAATTAAACCTGAGAACTTCAAATAATCATAACTTTTTCATTTTAACTCCAAATTGGATGAGACAAATTTCTAAATTCATCTAAAATCAAGATATGTCCAATGGAACTGAAATCATGAATTTTAGAGCTCATTAGAATTTTAGTGATATTTACTGTGGTTTGCATAATTGAATTAAAAGGCTAAAATGCAAATTAAGGGAAGTAATAAAAGAAATCTATCTTGGTTAAATGTTCAAATTTAAAGACTACTAATAATTATAATTAAAATCTATGCCCATATTTGACATGCCTCCATTACATAAAATTTTAGCCGTAGGTTTTGTTAGTTAATAAATATTGAAATACAACTTTGTACAGCAAGCCTTGTTAGACAGATACGTTTATATTAAAAACTAGTAACAACTAAAATATAGAGCCTTACTAAGCGAATATATATATAAGCATCTATAAGTATATGGAAGTAAGCAGTTAGAGAAATGTGGATAGCATGTATGCGACCCATTAACAATCATACTAGTGCAATTTTTATACACCTTAGACCCTATTGAAAATATAAACCCTATCATTAGCATACTGCCAACCATAAAATCTTAAATAGCAGCTAAAGTAGGAGCAAGCTAATAATAGTGCAATTAATTAGGTCTTGACACTAGCTTTGGTACATGGTACATAATAAACATTAAGTATAATGGTCTATAAAGCAAGCTGGGACTCGTACCAATGGATCATAGTTTGAATTAAACTTAAACTAACGATAAACAAAGATAAATAAAATATGATGTAGGGATAGATTAAGGTTCATGCAAAATAGAGATGCAGCCTGGGATTACTGTACGTCAAATCTAGATTTACTAATCTAATTCTAATGGTACCTCTGATTCATATAAATGTAGCCAACTAAGATATGGTTGTCATTCCTATATCTTTAAAGATACATAAATTGGTAGTAACCTTTAATCAAAGGGTGTCTTTTAAGTAGAAATGTCTATATATGCGTGGCAAGTATAATAAAGTAACCCCTAGAGCATCAGATGTTAAAAGTAATCTACCTAATGTAGCAGTGTGATTAGTAGTCATCACAAGCGTGCCATCGACAAATAAATCTCAACCGTAGACTCGGTAGAATGTTGATAGTAAGGTATGACCTAAGTATAGCATGCTTGGTTCTAGATAAATAAATTTACATAACAATAATAATAACGTCAACACTGTAATAATAATTAAAATATACGCAGAATATCTACGATACCTAATATGAAGAGCCTCTTTAATTAAAAAGTCCTGTTGGAGTACCTACAAAAATCCCTATGTAATCGGTAATTAAAATAATTTTACCACCTCGTATTTTAATGAACAAGGTAATATTAGCGCAGCCTAAAAATAAATACATCTCAAACCGCTAAAAATATAAGCTATAAGATTAATTCGACAAACCAAAAATCATATACATCGTGTATATAACTCATGCCCCAACTTTTAGAAAGTCAATATTGGACAAGGCACTACCCTACACTCCACCACAGTCTTACGTCTACCCATAGGTCTAATACGGCTCATGGAACTTCCTTAATAAATATAAAAGTAATAAAAAGAAGTTATTAAATAAGATGGGTTAACCCGTAGTATTCAGTGCCATCCTCAAATCCAAAGTAAGAATAACATCGTCAATATCCCTGTATCACGAACCCTCCTTAGCCTCTGCTTAACCCAACCATCACTTTGCCCCAACCTCGTGTAACCCCATCAGTCCTCTGCACCCAATCAGCATTGCCTCAAATCACCCATTAAATCGTAATAAAACTAAATTGAATTTATTCCGACTTATTTGGATCTTTTGAGTTATTTGCTTTCTTTTTGGATTCAGTCGCTTGTCGCGTAATTAGAAACTGAAGTTCGAAGATTCCACGGATCAAGCGAGATCAAGAGCGAGGCGAAGAAAAGATCCGAAGCTCAAGAGAAAGCATTGCGTGCGCTCAAGACCGCGGTAAACCGCGCCAGGCGAGTCAATACTTTGATCATGTTGAACCTACATTTCTGCAAATTACTTTGTTTTAAATTAACAAATTGCATTGCTGTTATTTTTATGCAAATGCATGCTAAATTTGATATTCTAGTTATATGCCATTGTTTACCTTGAATAATATTACCCCCTCCTTTGAGTATTTGAATGTGTGAACCTTGTCGCCCTAGCAAAAATATAATAGTAACATTTCGAAAATAAGTCCGTAACCGTATGCCATGCTTAGCATTGATTAGGAACTCGGGGCAAGAAATTGTCCCAAGCATCACTTTTATTCATGAGAAACTGGTTTGGGCAGTCATGGTGGAAATGACTGGTATATGTTGGTATGATTATTTTATGCCCCAAAATTTCCCACTTGCTGAAATGTCTGGGCGGATTGGTTCGAGGGTGTGTATGAGTATGTGTATGTGTGGTGCAGTGGAAGCACAAAATTTGGAGTTAGTGATGGATCAACAGTGGGTTAGTGGTAGACCGCCCAGATAACCCTAAGGACTGAATCTTGTCATGTCCCCCCCCCCCCCCCGTGTATGACAAGCACAACCGCAAGCTGGCAAAGTGTAGGCAGGGTTTACTAATTTGTGTGGCTCTAAGGTGGTTACGTGAAGGTATGACCACGAGCAAAGGGATGGATGGTCGCATCCCCGCCTTTGCCCGTGATGGCTCACGAGGGACCCTTCCCGAGGGATGGTCGTATCCTACGGAAGATAGACCTTAGCGGGTGTAACCACAGTAGGACTATGCATTGTAACAATCCTGTGATAGTCTACTCAACCGCATGGCTAAGGAATCATGTGGGGCAACGGGTGGATTTATCTCTTGTGGGTAAAGTGTGCAAAACTCTGCAGAGTCAAAACTATTCGAATAGCTGTGCCCACGGTCAAGGGCAGACATGGGAACTTAACTAGATATAGTTCTGTTTACAAAAATATCGAAAAATGGGAATGGAAAAGTGGAAGGGCAGAGGAAAGCCCTGATTTGAGTTGTCCTGGGTGTCGTCCCAGTGGTAAGTTAAGCGGCTATAACGCTGAAAAATGTCATACGGTGTGATGCCGTATGTATGGAGAAATTATGGTGATATTAGGCATATGGTGTGATGCCATATGTATGGAAATTCATATTAATATTCCTTGAACATTATGCTTTTGTTCAAATGCTAGGTCTTAGGAATTTTTATATAATTGTATTCAAAAGCACTCTTTGCAAAACAAAATAAACCTAAGCCATCCTTTGGTTAGCCATACATGTTACATATTGCATTCTGTGTGTTGATTCGCTGAGCACGGGGTCGGAGTGCTCACGCTCGCTTTTGCGGCAAAATTCAGAATCAGGAGTCAAATCACCTCGCCTCAGCAACAAGAGTGGACAAGCTGGCAGATAAGATGAAGATGTAGATGTCAAGGGCTAGGTCGCGAACCTCCAGTTGGCTGCCTGTGAGCATGTCCTGAAGGTCCCACCTGTGTGCTTCGTTCTTCCGCTGCTGTAATTTAATGATTTCGGCCTCATCGGCCCATGTGTAAGGTTGCTATTATATTTACGTTTCCGCATGATATGTACTTTGATAATCAGAACTGTAACTGTGTGCACTATCTATTGATCCAGGGAATAGTGCAATTAAACACAGTAGATTCCGGATTGTAAAATCTGGGTCTGACAGGTTTGGTATCAGAGCATATCGACTGCAGGTCGTGACCTAGTTAGCCTGGCCGTTAGTCTATGACTAGAATTATTTTCTCAGTATCTACTTTCACAAAGCTAAGTGGTATTGCTCAATCTCAACCCTCTTAGATGATTCCCCTCATCTATATGCTGCCCAGCCGCTTGTACTTCTAAAGCTCTCTTATCCCAAATTCAAAGTGATAAAAATCCAGTGCTCATCTGGTAAACCCCCGTTGCAAACATACTTTTGACTAAAGCCACCAAAAGCTTAAATTTGAAACTCGTTTCCAAAAATTGTTTTATTCCTGAGATGATTGATTATCCAAAATTATTTACAAAAAAGTTCAATTCTCAAACTCATTCATTTTGACCAACCTGACCTTCCGAGGAAATTTTCATAAGTTCAATTACTTGCCTAAAATTTCTTCCACAAATTCATATTGGATCCTCAAATAGTTAAAGCAAAGTTATTTGTCGAAAACTTTTACCTAGAAAGACCGTGTATTTCAAAAAAAGAATAATAAAAAAACAAAAACCTAAGGGGAAAACCTTAAGGTGTTGCTTCTCAAAAGGGTTATTCCGGTAAAAGTATATTTTCCATATTCAGTTTTATTATCTATGGTTAGAAAAACACTTCTCTTCAAAAATGTATATGCATATATTTCAAAGTTCTGTATTTCAAGCTATAAAAAAATCCATTTACTTACCAAAATAATAATAGGGGAGTAAGTATTAATATCAATCAAAGCAGCCCCGAATACTATCCTCTTCCTTCTATTGATTTCAAAAGGAAAATTTTGTTTCCCTTCTCATGCCCCTACTCCAAATTTTAAGGTTAGGAACGTCGGAGATGCTCATGAAGATAAGGTGGCCTCGTCTTCAACGGACTATGCAGATGAACCCTATGCGCCATATGTGTGTTTCCCTCGAATAGACGTTGTCTTGTCACGAGCCTTCACTTTGGCCCTGTGCACTGTCTTCTTGCTCTCGGGCGTCTTATTTCGCAGTCACAGGAAAAGCTTGCTTTTGAAAAACATGTGTGGTGATACAGTAACGGCCCAAATAGCGTAAGTGGTGATACAAGGCCCTCGGCCCACTTTGACTCAGACTGGAAAAGTGACGTGACTTGTTTCATAGTTTCTGATCTGCTCGGATAGAGTTTGGAGGTGAAACCCGATCCATCTGAAAGTAGACTCCAAGAGCTTTCCAACGAGTATTCATGAGCCCTGAGAAACCTTCTGAATCAAAAGTTATGGCCATTTGAAGTAGACGCTGTTACAAAGGCCGAATCTGAGTTGAACTTGCGAACAGGACTTGGATTGCGCTTGATGGTTCCATTTCTACACTTGAGCTCGCGTGGTTCTTCCCCATGGTTCCTAAGGACAATTAAATCATCACAATAATTGAGTAGTATGCCATTCTTTGAAACATTTGTATGCAAACTTAGGAACACATTTACTTGATGGTTAAGTTGACGTGCTCGCGCTCGAGTCATTGGTCCTTGTATCATAGTTTTAGTTTGTTGAGTTTGTTGTGAAGTTGGTACAGTTGTATCTATGGAAAAGATGTCCACATCAAAAGAGCTACAAAGGAAAGGCCTCTCTTGGCAAAATATTGAGAAGTCAAAGAAAATCAAATGATAAGAGAGAAATCGGTTTCACCTCTATGAAAAGGGTGAAGAGAATCCCAAAGAAATTTGGAAAACAATTCATGTCAAATGCTTTGGATGCAACAAGAAGGACCACTTCGCCTCAGTGTGCCTAACAAATTGGATGACAAGACGAAGTCATAAAAAATGAGGCAAACCGGCATTGAGCAAGACAAGAAGGGGTAGCAATTGCCAAATTTGCTACAATTTCTGAGAGAAGGGACACTTTAGTAAGGATTGTCCAAAAGTATTATTTCTAAGCCATTTCTATTTAATGAATATTATTTACTTAGAAAATATAAAAATGGCAATGTGTTTGCTGAAAATGTTTGTTCACAAAAATTCAATGTTAGGGCTATTTGGGTCCCAAATCTATTATGACTAACATTCATGGACCCAACCAAGTTTTGGGTACCAAAATACACTTAAAAGCTTAATAGGTACTTAGAGAGGCGTTGGAGGCTTGGCTTAAACATGAAGAGGTGAATTACACCATATGCATAATGGGAGCTAAGTTTGAGGATAATCATTCCACATCATGAACCAATACCATCTCAGTAACAAGTATCTATATTTGATATATTTAGCGCTTAGCATTGTGTAGGTTGTATTGATGAAGGGCTTCACTTCTTCAAAGAGCCTGGCTACATCCTCCTCTGAATAGTTGAAGTCTGTCTCAAGTACTTGGAGGTTGAGTGATGGGTTGGAAGCTTCAAACTTTGCCAAAGCAAAGCTAACTCCATCTGCCACAACATCTCATTGTCTGCCCATGGTTGCTCTGAGAAGTAGCGAGTATGCATTGAAGGGTTTTGAGTTGTCTGCTATGGTAATTCACCTTCTCGACCGACTTTCTTGAAGAGGATTCAAATGATTCTGCCCCAGGTCGGCAATCATCTTGTTGAAGAAAAGGATCTTCTCTTGAAGGCTACTTTGAATTTCTTTTTTCCTTCTCTTCGTAACCAAGAGCTTTATCTAGTTTTTGAAGCTTTAGGCTTGCTCTACATGAGAAACTCAATGTTAGGTAAAATAAACAAAAAGTATAATAAACTGGTCAGATTAACAATTAGTAATCTTTGTTTTTCTCATATGCTTCGACAGCTTGTGCTTGAGGTTGTTATCGTTAAATCTGGTCAACCAATTTTCAATCGATTGGTTCTTAGCTTTATACATCTCCTCAAGTTTCACAATAACGGCTCCCTTTGCCTCAGCCTCTTTTTCAAAATCTTCCAATTCTATTGACCATGATAAGGGAAGAGCTAAGAAAAAGCAAAAATTAAGAAGCAACAGAAGAAGTTACAAGAGGATACTTGTCAATTGAAGGTTATTTTCCTCAAGAGTCATGAGGAGTTGGTCGTTTTCGGTCAACATTGACCCGAACATTGCCCTCTTTTTCTTCAAGGTGTCCTCGAGTACCTTAATGGTGCTCCCCAACCTAAAAAGAATAATAAAATGACTACGAGAAGGAAAAATAATTCACGATTGGAATAGGGCGGGAAAAATCATTAAAATTCGTCAGCCTCTAGATGGAGGTAGCCTTTTCCTTTTCCAAGCCTAACGTTTGCTTGGTTAATTCTCCGACCATAGCGACGCTCTCCACCATTAGCTACAAAAGAAAAAAACAAGACAAAGAAACTTAGAAAAGTTTTGAAACCCTTTCTCGATCACTGTATTGGATAATGTCCAGCTTCTTTCCTACAGCTCTGAGCCAATCGTCTGTGTCCATGGGTTCAGTGCTGCTGGAGAAGGTCGGGGGACGCAATCTTATAAACTCCGATAGTCTTGATTGTGGAGCTCGAGCTGGTACCAGTGGAGCATGTTGTGCAGAACTGTTGATGGTCTGCGTTAGTAGTTGAATGAGTTGATTCTGGTTTGCCATCATCTGAGCCCAGTCCGGTTCATTTGCTCGAGGAGAAGTGGGGACGAACTGACTTCCTGGCACTCCATTCATATTGTCGTTGTTGTTGTTCCTTGTGTTCACCATCTGCTTGTTGCTTTTAAGAATTAGGAGAGATGAGACTCAAGGCAAAGGAGGGATAGGGGATATTCAGCGCAACCCAAAACAAAATTTCAAGTTTATTAAATCTTTATTAATCTCATAATAAGTTATAGTTATGGTTGTCGACAAAAGAGAAAATTTGACAGCTCATAACAGTGCTTTACTACTAGCCTAACAAGTCATCCTAAAGGGGTAAGGGTCGTCTCGGAGTCATCCTTCGTGGCTCTCGAGATACAACACGAGATCCCTCAATGCGGAGGCTGAAAAGGCGGCAGAGGCGAAGAACTGTTTTACGAGAGGCTTCTTGTCTAGCCATCTCAAACGAGTATCCATTTCCCTTGAAACAGAGACGCAGATTTCCTTGTCCAGTTCGCTTGGTGATGAGTAGAGTGAGGTGATGTCCCATCGTCCGGTCTCCATGGCGTTCTTCTTTATTCAGGTAGAAGGCTCAGCGTCGGAAACCTAAACGACGAAGTAGCCGATGAAGGCCTCTACTCCATCCATCAGTGGGTGCAACATCGAAAGTGTCCATCTACAATTGTTTTAAAGAAGGGAGAAGTCAGGAATGTGTTTTTGAAAGATGACATTAGGGAAGAAGAAGAGTTGAGGGATGAGAGAAAGAAAAGATTGAGGGGTAAGAATAAGCATACATATGTATATATATACATACATTTATTTGTTTTTGAAAATATTGTTTATTAAAAATAAGTCCTTAGGGTCTAGCCATTCTATTCTACCTACGGTCACATCTTAGTGTCGTCATGGCTCTGATACCACCTTTGTCAGAACCCGGAGTAATGACTCCTGGATCCTCTGTGTAAATCGCACTAGTCCAGGATCAGCTAGTGCACACAGTAACAACAAAGATAATTACCAAGCACAAATGACTTAATATATTAAATAAAGAGTACGGCCTTATGGCCAAGTCTTACATCAACGCTCATTGGCAAATTAAATAAAGTAAATAACTGCGGAAGCAAACTGATAAATAGCGAAGCCCAAGCCTGCCCACAGGCAAACGACAGTAAGACGTGGCCTACTCATCTAGATCTTCACCGTAGTCGACATCATCCTTCTCTGTAGGGAGGGTGCAAGGTGAGTACAAACTTGTACTCCGCAAATCACACGGAGAAATACAACATAATGATAAAGGCTTCAATAGAAGGCTTATAGGGTTAATTTGCATAAAACAACATTTAAAGAAATATAGTACATAGATTGAAAATGTTGAATTTAATACAGTATGTAAAAACAATACTTGTATATGAAAATAATACCGTCAGTGCAGGCTTCGACCAAACACCAACCTATCCACAGGCATCTCACCCGGACCATCTTTTCCAAAAGATCACGTATGGATTCCATCCATCCACACGCTTCATTGCACAACCCTGATAGATTCCATCCATCCACCCGGTTTCTATCTCTCATGGATTCTATCCATCCGTAAGGTTTTCATCTCTCGTGGATTCCATCCATCCACAAGGTTTTCAAAAATATTTTTGAAAAATAAAGTCTAATCCATGAAAAACTTTTACTCAGCATGCCCATGACCGTGGGCACGACTATCCAGGATAGATTATACACTCTGCAGAGGTTGTACAGCTTTACCCACAAGACACGATCATCCTGGTTTGCCACGCGAGTTACACACTTCCTTGGGTGTGCGGCAGGGAGTTGTGACAAGGCCTTTACAATGCAAAGCCTTCAACCTGGCCAAGCCAACTCTAAGGTTTCACCCCAGTAAGGAATCCACTAGACCGGAACCCCCTCTTGAGCCTGAGTGAGACTTCTCATGGATACAACCACACTCACCCAAGTGGGACTTCACATGGCACCAACCATGCCCACCTTCAACCTACAACTTGACTCAGGTTGGGACTTCACAAATTATTCAGCCAGGGCTGTCCCATACCAGCCATGTGGTAGTACGATAGGGCTTTGCAACAGTAGCTCACAGATCAGTCCTTAATTGACTTAGGCCCAACCACATACCCCTGTGCACAACAGTCAACCACTGCGGCTCCGACCAACAGGGCATGCCTGCACCCACCAATCTAACCAATTGCCTAAGTCTAAACCAGTTTTTATATTTTGTTTTCAAAATATCTCATAAACCTCCTTGACTCTCCAAAGTCAAGAGTACATGTGTAAAGCTCATTTCATGTAAAAAGCTCATCATTTTATGTGAAAATATCCCAACCCAAATAATATGACTAAGCAGGGCTAAGCATTTGATTTACACTCTCTAGCCAACACTAATGTATTAACTAGAGTTTGATTCTAGGGTGACAAGGTATCGAGGAATTTCAATATCAATGGAGGAATTAACAAGTAGACAATAACTAAATTTAAAACTGAATTGAAATACGTTGAATAAAAATATGCATGCAATATAATTTAATTCAACATAATTTTATTTTGAAAACTGGGATCAACATGATCAAGGAGTGCGACTTGCCTTGCTCTTCAACTTGGTTTGAATCTTCGTCGAAGAATTTTCCAAAATCGTCGAAGTCTACACGTGAAAATAACCCACCAAATTCAAATAAATTCAAATTGACTTCAAATATTTGAATTGAGGCTATAAATGGATAGAGGGGAATTTTTGATGAATTTAGAAATTTGAATGGGCTCAATCGGAGTTAGGATGAAAAAGAACGGGCTCCTAGAAATTTGAAATCAGAGAAAAGAAAAGAAAAAGATTGATTTCTGGAATTATTTTTCTAAAGAAAAATGGGTTTATGACATCAGCCTTGAGTCAGCCCTGTGAATTTCTTTTTTGGCCGAATTATTTTCCTATTGGAAAATAGGGGAAGGGACTGACAGTGGGCCCGGTCCATGTGGACCGAGTCCATGGACTCGGGCGGGGCTGAGGTGGTGCGGGGGATGGCGTGGCAGCCGGGCGCCTGCGTGGCACCCACGTGGCGGCCACGTCGGCTGCCATGTTAGCCCGACTGCTGACGTGGCCAGGCCGGCCGGTCGTGACGCTCGGGAAGCGAGCTCGCCGGCGCTCCGGTGGCTGGCACGGCGAAGGCGGTGGTGGGGACGGCGAGGCGAGGCGTTGCCCGAGCTGGCGTCAATTTCTCGCCGGAGGAGCTTGGTGGCGGCGGCGGCAAGGGAGCACGACGCGGGGCAGCTCAGGCGGCGGAGGGGAGAATTGGAGTGTGGAGGGAGGTGGATGGAGGAACGGGGGTGCTCGGGCGGGGGTTTAAATGGGGCGGAGAGGAGGGAGGCCGCGGGAATTGGTCGCCGGAGAGGAGGTGATGGGCTGAGGCCGTTGCGGGGAAGTGGGAGCGGGGAGGTGGGGAAGTGGGGGAAAATGGGCGCGGAGAAGGGGGAATCGTGCGCGCGGAGTGGGGGTGAGGGCGGCGCACGTGCGTGGAAGGAGGGAGGTGGCCGAAAAGGGCGGGGGCAGTTGCGGCCGGCGGCGGTGCGAGGTGGAAGGAGAGGCAGGGAAGGAGGCGAAGCCGACAAGTGGGCCCAGGCCGGCAGAGAGAGGGAGAGCGGGAGGGAGGCGCTGGTGTCGGATGTGAATCGGGCGGCTCCGGGAGTTAAGGGAGAGGGACGGCGGGGATAAGGGGCCGGACAATTGGCGGTCGGGGAGGGGAGGAAGGCGGGATGGAGGCGGCGACGTGGACGGTATCTGACCGTCCACGTGGCGGCCGGAGGAAAGAGGAGGGGATATTTATTTTTAGAATTTGATTTTGATTTTTAGAAAGGCCTAGAAATTTCATTAAAGCTCGGAAAAATACGAAACAAACTCCAAAAATTCCAGAAAAATTCACAGAAGTTCCCGGTGACATTTGGACTTAATAAACATATTTCCAATTAATTAGCTTTATAATTGTTATACTTAAAATACTTTTTAATTTCAAAAATAGATTTTAAAACTCCAGAAAACTCAGAAAACCAAATAAAATCCAAATAAATCCAAGTAATTAATTTAAAGTAGAATTTTTATAAAAAATCAAAATGTCATTTTTAATAGTATTTTAGTTTTTACCAAAATACTTTTAAAATCTAGCTTTTTCAAAAACAGAAAATCCAGGGCAAAAGCAAAAATAAAATTTGGGCACAAATGTACTTATTTTAATTTTAATTTAATTAATTAATTTTTATTTTAATAAAAGCCTGGGCTGTTGCATCAAATCACAGCTCTCCAGTCCGGGTCCTCCAAAGAAAGGAGGAAGCATACCTGCTCCCTCCTCTTCGACCACTTGTTTCCCGAATTTTTTTTACGAATAATCCATTTTTTATTCAAAATTACAGAAATATACTCGTAACAAAATTTTTTACAAAAATAGGCTCCTGTCGCCCCCCATACAGCGACTAGAGAAAATCGGCCAACCACAGCGCGACACCTAGGCAGTTTGGTAACGGTTGGGCGAGTTATTGCTGTCGTCCAACCGTTGAGCGGCTGACATGCAGTCGCTGTACTGTTCGGCGACAGTGACTCCTGCCGCCTAACGGCTAGGTGACAGCAACGGGTTAAAACCCGAGCGGCAAGCCTGGCCGCGGCCGCCGCTGTGTTTATCGCGCATGCGTTCGTCGACGCGAGAGAGGAGCGGAGAAAGAAGGGAAAGGAGAGAAGAGGAGGAGAAAGGAGGAGAAGAAGAGGAGGGAAAAAAGGAGCGCGCGGGATCTTCAAATTTAGGTATTTTTCGAAAGTTTTTGTAGTATATTTAGTATAGAAATTTTTATTATAGGATTGTTTTGGGTAGAAATTTTATTACAATTTTAGTATAGAAAATTTAGTACAATTTTTAGTATAGCAATTTTAGTGTAGAAATTTTAGTACAATTTTCATATATAAAATTTAGTATAGAAAATTTTAGTATAGATAATTTTGTTATAGAAATTTTAGTACAATATTTAGTATAGAAAATTTAGTATAGAATTTTGTAGTATAGCAATTTTAGTACAATTTTTAGTATAGAAAATTTATAGACATTTTAGTACAATTTTTAGTATAGAAAATTTAGTATAGAATTTTGTAGTATTGCAATTTTACTACAATTTTTAGTATTGAAAATTTAGTATAGAAAATTTTAGTACAATTTTTTGTATAGAATTTTGTAGTATAGATAATTTTGGTATACAAATTCTAGTACAATTTTTAGTATAGAAAATTTTAGTACAATATTTAGTATAGAAAATTTAGTATAGAATTTTGTAGTATAGCAATTTTAGTATACAAATTTTAGTACAATTTTTAGTATAGAAAATTTAGTATAGAAATTTTAGTACAATTTTTAATATAGAAAATTTAGTATAGAATTTTGTAGTATAGATAATTTTAGTATACAAATTTTAGTACAATTTTTAGTATAGAAAATTTAGTATAGAAATCTGCATGCAGGTATGGCACGTGACTGGTAGTATCCCCTGTTGGATGAGCACGTGGACCGCATGCATCGCGCTTCCCGTCGTGTGCCGCCACCGGGGAGCGCGGACGGGCCGGTTGAGGTGGGAGTGGTCCGGACGCGCACACCTCGCGTGGCCTTCTCTAGGCGAGATGACCTTCGCTGAGGGTACGTATCGTACGATCTCTGTTTTATCGTAATGTTTGGCATCTGAAACTATCGATATTACTTTAGCAGATCATTTCCAGTCCGAGACCCAGCACGGCCCCACCGCGAGCCCGGGCGATGTGGATCAGTACTTCTCTGAGTGGGCCAGGCAGCAGGCTGGGTTTGCAACTCCTGACACAGCACCAGAGGTTCTCTCCGGCAGTGCCCTCCCCGGTGCATCGGAGGGCACACAGCCTGAGTTGCAGCTGACTCCACCAGCGCAGGGGCGGGTGCGACACCCTCCTGCACGTTTTACTTTCTCGGAGCCACGTCACCCGTTGCACCGGAGGGCGGCCAAGCGGGGCCGTACGGGAGGACGCGGGCGCGGTGACGGGGCATCTCATGGTGGTGTCTGATTGTACACCATTGTTTCATGTACTACTTACGTTTTTTAACGATGTAAACTTTTTAGTACTGTGCCGTGCTTATACTCCTCGTTACCTACTCATTAACATCAAAATATCATTTACCATCATATGTATCAATCGTTTTACGGTCAATCGTTCGTAAAAAAATTTCCAAAATTATTTAGGCACCTACAACATACAATGAACATAAACTTTTATTACAACTTTACCAGATTTTTTACCAGTTTCAAATTACAAAATTGACAAAATTGAAAACATTCACAGGAGAGCATATGCAGTCATGGTAGAAGCCTACCTACGAGGGGACTTTACTCTTAGAAGATTGAGTGGTCATTGGAGTGGTCGTAGGAGTGGTTAGAGGGACACTTAGAGGGATGGTCAGAGTAGTGGTCGATGGAGCAGGGTTTGATCCCAAAGCTACATATGACTTTCTCATGCTTTGCTGCCTCTTGGGGTTCGGAGGAGCATCCCCGATCTCTCAGACAACTCACTGCTCTCTAACCTGACCATCTACACATCATAAAAAATGTTACAACACACTGGTCAGAACATATATAATCAATGAAATGAGCTTCATTTTACCTTAAGTCTTTCGATTCTCTCCTTTGGAGAGGTAACAGCAAGGATCGAGGGCACTTCTGCCTTCTAGCTGGGCTCCTCCACGTAGATCATTTTGATCCTCTCACTCACCTCAGTAGGGATAGGATTGTGAAATCAAGGGAAACCTTAAGGTCAAAAAGGTTCAACCAAACAAAAACAAAATTCAATTGGTCAAAAATTTTTGAGGCTTACCTTCTGAAGAATCCCTAGTCGAGTCAGTCGCGCTCGTGTACCAAAGCATAATGTGTGACTTTAGATGATTTATCCAGCGCATGGAGAAACCTTTCACCACATGACATGAAGTAATACCACTCTCCTTAAGATAGGTGATGGCATCAATCCATCACCCTAGCTTTCCCTCCTCCTTCGAGGAGGACCTCCACCTTGGGTTCTCAATGGCAATTCGATCGACGAAAGGTTGTCTTCTTTGTTGAGTGTCATATAGAACCACAATTTCTTCCATGATGACCACGAAGACTTAGAATTCATTGGAATGTATTCTTTGTCCTTCCCATCATGAAGATGCAAAGTGCAACCTCCAGTGACGCTATTGATTTCCCAGACTTTGTCATCCTGTAGAAGTATCTGAGGAGCTACAAGCTTGGCGAAATTCCAAAATACGCTTCACAGAGATAGACAAAGATGCTTAAATTAGCAATCGAATTGGGAGCTAGATTTATCAATTTGATTCCATAGTACTCCAGGACTTTCCAGAGGAATGGGTGCACTGGCAATTGAAATTCGTACTCAATGTATGCCCAAAACATCGGAATCTCACCTTCATTCTCGCTCGGAATGTTCTCTCTGACCGTTGACTCCATGGGGGCCAGAACCCTGTTGGGAAGCATCCCTTTCTTTTCCATGGCCTTCAGCTTCTTCGATCTGAGCTCAGATGTTGGCCAATCAGTGATTAGATCCGATATTTTGGGTAAGTGGCGAAAAATCGCACTACAAGAAATTTGAGCATCGGTGATGATACGTATTTGTCACAAAATCAAGGATTTTTGTCATAAAAGCATAATAGTGACGATTTTCTTGCGTCACGCGGATCGTCACAGATTCTGCGTCATAGAATGTTCTTAGTGACGATCATGGGGAAATTGTCATAAAACAATACACATTTATGACGAATAACAGATCGTCATACAATAATATTTATGACGATTTACTTAGTGTCATAAAATATTTTATGACGATCGTTTTCGTCATGACATGTGGTCCAGGACGTGTAATTTATGACGAAATTATTCATCATGAATATATTTACAACGTCACAAAATTTAATCCAGACATACATGAATGACAAAAAAAAACATCATGAACAGTAGCATAATTCTCCAGATAATCACCATAGAATTGTTCCATCAAAGCATATAGAATTAATTTACATTTATCCAATACATGCCATTGCAACCATTGGTTCAACACATCATGACAGAAGCATCAATCATATCATGATGTTGTAGGCAAAAATTCATCAAGAGTTCTATCTGAAGGATTTTGTTCCACAGCATTAAAAACTCTAAACATGTCTTGCATTAGAGCAACTGATGATTTCGTGACAATCCAAATCAGTCCACAAGGGTACCCAATATGTCATGCTCTCTGAAAAGGAAGTACCTGAAATTCCACAAAGTAAAGATAATTAGAACTGCAATATAAGTGAGCAAACAAACACTTAGATTATATACAAAAACTATATTAGTCTGCCAAAGGTAGAAAAGATAAGTGTCATTAAAATTTGCAATATCTTGGATGGATAAAAACACAAAACAGATTATGCTGCCACTCAAAAGTTAGGACAAAATGTTGCGATCGAGTAACAAAGAGCATGTTAAAGACTGGAATATCAGTAGGCAGAAGTCAAAAATGAAACACTTGTCCTTAATTGACTAACATTTAGGTGCTATTTGTGTACTTAGAACTTCAATATGAACATATCTAGGTATCTAGGCTATCTGTGCATTGATAAGCTAGCTTAGCTTTGTTTTGTTCAAAAATACTGTAATAGATTGATTCTTTGTTCTGTGAATAGAGTAATATTGTTTTTGTTTTTTCTAATTATTTCTACATTATGCCCTACACCAAAAAGTTGGCACCTTGTATGTTAACTAGATCTCCATATTGTTGTTTGGACTGCAAAAATTGTTGTTACTCTCGCTGTAATAACTAATAACTATTCCATTCATTAAAACCTAGGAATGCTGGTGATTTTTACCCACCTAACTATGCTTTGAATTTGTGCCGATGCAGTTAGTCATGTGCTGTTGTGCATTTTGTCCACAAATTTCTAGCTTCTTTTCAAAGGGTATATGCTTAGATTTGATGGCATCAGCCAAATCGTGTTTTCCTTTCAAGTTAAAAGTTAAAACAACATTTTGCTGAATATTGATGTGCTATTTCCCTTTTGCCAAATCCATTCTTTGTCTTGAAGGCAGTTTTTTTGTGTTAAATGAAGATAACTTTGTAGAATGATAACTAGTGGGTTGTTATAGCACATAACATTTGGGGCTGACTGTTAGATATCTGTAGATGGAAAACTGTATTAACCTTAATTCTATGTTATAATTGGCTATGGCACAAGAAGGATTTTGACAACAGTCAAGAAACAAGCAGTGTCTTTTGTGCTCTCTGCAGTGACAATTGCCGTATAGGGATGACAATAGCTATCACAGTGTCTTCATAATTTCATTAGCTTGTTTATTTGATATATATATATATATATATATATATATATATATATATATATATATATATATATATATATAACGTATCGCCGTATCGGCATTTTTGGGTAGGTCAGAGTTTTACATAGGGTACAGAAATTTAGGCGTTCTGCATTGGCAATTTAAATCTCCCTTTCAAGAGGGAAATTCAATGATACATGAACAGACTATGCAAATGAATACCAGGACCAAATTACAGGAAATAGAATGCAGAACACAAAGATAAATAGAGAACCACAACTAAGTCAGCATCATTCTTATTACAAGAAAACCAAGCGCAACAAAGTGAGAAATACTCATCCATGTAAAGATACCATTTTTCCAAAGCCAAGCAGTGAGAAAAACAGGAACTAGAAGAACCTCACCATCTCAAATAACACCATTACATCAATTTAGTAACAGAAGCTATCCATGCCATTATGGAGCTAACATTTCAGGTTTTCAGCTCAACATGGCTTGAAACAAAAGAGGGACAGTTCATAGAATGGTGCAGACTATTATGATCACTGTTAACTAACATTTTAGAGAAGCATAAGTACAACAGGAATGAAAGCAATTCCTCCACAATCATCACTGTTAGTTGCTGCTTCATAGCATAAAACGCAACCAGCATAAAGAACAGCATATAAACTGATAGATTTGGTCATCCATGTGGCATAAACGAGTTTCCAGGTAGAAGTCTGTCCACTGCGCTTATTTATATACCCAACAGGCAACAGCCACTTATTGCATAATCCAATTAACAACTGCGGAGCAGGCTATTTATGATCTTGGCAATGCATCATAAGCCATAAGACATCTGGTCACCAGACATGCATCTTAAACACTGTACCAAACATAACAGGATTTATCGCCAAAATGGAGTGCACATCAATATGTGAAGACATTGTTATGATTTGTTAAGTGATTATCTTATAGATGAGGGCTTGTGTGGACGGACAGTATCAGTATGTAATTCGGTATATATGCGCTGCGCGTGGTGCGTACCTCCCGGCGCGGTAGACGTAGAGGCCGGCGCAGTCGCGGGTGCGGAAGAAGGTGCGCGCGGACTCGAGGGCGCAGCGCACGATAGCGGCGTCGGAGGCAGGCAGTTGGAGGAGGACGGCGTGGTGACGGCTGAGGGAGGCGGCGAGCGCGTGGACGGCGTGCGCGTAGGCAGGGGCGACGGCGCCATCATGCGGGGCGACGTCGTCGAGGCGCTCAGCTGCTGCTGCTGCTATGGCGTCTGCCTCCTCCTGTCGTTACTTCGCCCGCCGCCGCCTCCGACCGCCAGTGCAGCGCAGAGTGCACTACTGCACAGTCCACAGTACTATGGGCTAGATCTGGATCTGGAGGTGGGGCGGGGTGGCGGCAGCCGACGGGGAGGAGGATGTGGGAGGCAGCCGACCGGGTGCGACGGCAGATCTGGGCGAGGCGGAGGCGCTGAGGGCTGAGGCGAGCGGGGCGTAGGGCTGCGGGCGAGGCGAGCGACGAGGAGGAGACGGATCTGGGGGTGGAGGAGGAGGCCGGCGGCGGGTTGGGGGCGGAGGAGGAGGAGGCGGTTCTGGGGGCGGCGGAGGAGGCCGGCGGCCAGGTGGGGGCGGAGGCGCCGGCGGAATCGGTGGATGAAGGAGGAGACGCGAGAGAGGGGCGGAGACGCGAGAGAGGGGCAGAGAGGGGCGGCGGGCGAAGAGGTATCTAGGCGGGCGGCGGGGAGAGTTAGGGTTTACTGTTTTTAGCAGGGCCCACTTGTCAGTCTGTTTTTTGACAACACTTTTTTCGTCATGCAATAAACCGTCACGAATAATAATTTCTTTGATGACGAATATAAACAATCATCATGATTTTCTGTATATTCTATGACAAATATTTGTTTTCGTCACAAAACTAGGCGTCGAAGGTACCGTCCCGCATATTAATGACGAAATCACTTGAATCGTCACGGAATGATAGCTAATCTATGACATTTTCGTTTCTCATCATAACTATATTCGTCGCTGATACTCAAATTTCTTGTAGTGTCGAAAGGGGATGGAAAGGATTCAAGGCTACGAGCAAAGAGCGCTAGGGCAGAGAAGATGAAAGGTTTTTTGAAAGCATGAAGCCAACGTTTAAACACGCTAGGGGTTTTATAAGAGTTTCTCTCCAACTACAAACAAGGGATACTCAATCCAAAGCCCAGCGGACACAAACCTTTTAGTTTCCCAGTTAGTTTTCTCAACTTTAAAGTTAACAAGAACTGCTTCTTTACTCTTACTGTTAAAGGTGTAGTTTTTCGATTAAAATCCAATCGGAAGGAATTCATATCATAAATTCACCTAAAAGTTCAGGGGCTAGCTGATGAGGATTGAATAAATCCCTAAATATGACTTTAATATTTAATTAAGGCCAAAAGACCCACATGGTCATAAATCTCCAGAGGTTGCTCCCCGAGTACCCTGGTTAGAGAAACAATGTGTGTGTTGCCAGACTAGATGATTGCTTAGAGATTCTGTGAACTGGTATCTAAACCCGATTCTGAGATATTCCTTCCATACGGTGGATAAAACTCATGCCTTATCCACTCCAAACAGCACGACGTTTCAACCTTGAGTCACTGACAACAACTACCATGCGGTTGTTTTCCACGTTCGTCTCCCACTGACAACAACCAACGATCAGGCGTCCTCTCTCTGACAATAACTACCTCCCCAACCAGATACGCTGGTTTCATAAGGCGTCTTTCCTGGTGGATAATTAGCGTATCTTCATTGGTATTTAAGGTTGGACGAGAAAAGACAGAAGGGCAATTCGACAGTACAATTGACATCTCATTCAATTCAGTGTAATTAGGGCTAGCCTTACGCTTTGTTAAAGGCATCTTGTAATCAGTTCATAGTAATAAAGAGCATCCCTATTCTCTTGCAAGTATTTCAGCCATCTTTCTCATATTATTTCGTAAGATTGGCGACTCGATTGTCGACAACACTATACATAAAAATATTGATATCTAGAATACCATATCCATAGAATACTGAATGTGATATCTGTTGCTTTCTGCGTTCAGTACTTAATGAACATTATATATGTTTATCAGGTAATGGCCACAATCTTTTCTGTCCTAATTATTTAATTTTGGTATAATACATATTCCTAAAACTAAAAGCTAAAACGATAAGGAATACCATTAGAAAATGGTATTTAGTTTTGAACTGCTGTGTAATTTTGAGATCATATCAATAGATAATGGTTTGCTGCATTAACAACTAAAATATGCATGGTCTTTTTAGACACTTTGTTTGTATTGGGAGTTAGTGTGAGAATGCCTCTCATCTAATATCACTTTTCTTAAATTTTATGTTGAAATAAAATAGCTTTTTTGTCAGTTCCGTCGACACTGCATATTCTATCCTGGCAAACAATCTGTAAGGGATGGTTATGCATGGAGACACTGTCGAAATATGTTTCTTGTAGAATCGTCATAGGTAAAACAGTAGTATATGCAGTTTAAATATATTACCTTTTATAACATCCAGGTTAAGTAAGTTTCAGGACAGTTCCATATCCCATAGCAGTTTCTTGCTGGTTCACATGTTCCTCGTCCAGTCTGCAGATGCCATGGTTGAATATTTGCTGCATGTTGCCAGGCATCTGTAAGGGCTGTATATATTTTCTGTATGTTGCACTCTTTACTAGCAGATAAGTGCTTGACATCTATTTGCATGCGAGATGTTTGTAAGTTCATATTTACTTGTCAACAGACTTGAAATTCAAGTTCGTTATGCTTATTCGTTTCCTCCCTGTTAATATCTTTCCAGGTGCCATTGTTTATGCAAATTTTGTTGTGTTTGGTTAACTTGTATCTCGTAACATTTTATTTAAGCTTGCAACCATTACATTTATGATTTGATTGCCACTAAATTATGAACACCTGACAAAACAGATGATGGGGCAAGTGAACAGGGAGAGATTGGCAGAGTTTCTTGGTGAGCTGCAAAGGAAAGAGGACACAAATGACAGAAATGTTGCTGCTCTTAAAGGGGAGACACTGACAAGGAAACGTTATGAACGAATTCAGCCTGTCAACGAGCAAGCTCAAGCTAGTGAGGAGAATGCCAAGGCAAAGTGATTCTCGGTTTGATGTTCCTAGCAAGATACGCTCTACTCAAATCAGTGAACATAAAATGAATGGTCAAAAGTTCGCAAGCATCATTATCCATCTAGTTTTTTGTTTAATTGCAGCTATAGTTCATACAAAACACCGAAATTTTAGTTGCAGTTGATGTCTTGTTAATTTTGATCTGTGTGCATTGTGATAAAATCTTTTAGCACATTTTATTATCTGTTGTCGATATACTCCGATTATGTGGTAACGTCCTTTTGCTCTTTGCCGAACTATGTTGCTTGAGCGTCCCCAGTTGATAACTTGTGGGTGAACCTTACCTATGAAATTAGAAGTGCTCACTAAAATTTATGTGCTGTGTAATTGTGTACACGCGTGGTTCTGTTTCCTGGCAAAGCAAGGCAAGCATATGCACTATCTTTCCGTTGATGTTTTGCTATCTGTTAATCTTTTCTTCTGGTGGGCAGTCACGTAATTGTTGGAGAATGCAGCAAGAGGGTTGTGAGGCCAAGTACTCGTAGGCCCTGGATTCTCTACCCGTGAGCATGAGAGATGTTCGTAGATACAGGTTGTTAAGAGGTCACTAATAAAAGTACCTGTATCTTGTACTATTTTGTGGTGCAATGGAAACTTGTAACATAAGTCTTGGTCGTGCATGTCTCCCGGTAAGCAAGGAACATGTCTAGAGCAGGAATTGTTGACAGGAGTGGATGGTGAGAATTGAAGATGGAGTAGGAATGGCATGCTCTATCCGTCTAGTCCAGCAGCATCAACATGACCCTTTGTATTATCCGTTTGTACTAAAGGATTTCCGTACGAAATCAGGAGGAACTGCGATGATTCGTAGGACCCATGGCGGTAATCCGAGGGAGGTGAGTTATTATTTAATTTTTTTTAGGTATTTAAATTTTTCACTCAAGTGACCATGAGAATCATAAGTTTATATTACCTCAACTAAGTTTCACAAAACAAGACTGGAGATCAAAATCAACAAAATCAACCACCAAACAACACAAGGCTAGTCAAATTACCATGTGTTGGCCAGTTTGACCGCCAAGCCCGGTCTGACCACAAGTGCAATAGTGGTCTGACAGCTGAGGCCGATCTGACTGTAGGTCCAGGGCCGATCTGATTGGTCCCTTATTTCTAGACCTAAAAGCATCTCGGCACAAAACTCAAATATCAAGAACTTGCTCAATTCTCATACAAACGCTTTCAAATTTTGTATGAGATTTGTTTAAGACATTAGGAACTTGAACTAATTAAGAATCATAAAGTTCTTAGGATCGGGTTCACTGAATTTAAGAAAATCAAATCTAGAGTACAAAAACACCAAAATCCCTAAAACTAAAATTACTTATTTCTTGTGAGGAACTAAGGCATGGGATCTTCCAGATCTACTATCACATATTGTAACAAGGTAATTTAAGTAAGAGTTTGGATAAAACACCTACGAACACAAAATCACAAACCTAGATCAAGAACAAGTAAAATCAAGCAAGAACGCAAATAAGAACATGATTGAGACAAACTTTATTCTATTTCTAATAGAGGATAAAGTTTACATATTCATGGATGATTACAAGGTGTAGCCAAAGTACCACCCTTTTCTCTTTCACAACCATAGAAGGAGATAGGATGGTAGAACAAAACCTTAACCTAGAATCCTTGCCATCTATCACCTCCTCTTTAGTAACCAGTAAAAACCCTAATGGATCCAACCCATTAATTCTATCGAAGAAACCAGTCAATCCCAATAACATGGGTTTTACACATGTATATTTCTCAAAATGTTTACAAGACAACCCACTAACACCTTAACAATTAGTCCGCTTAGTAATTTCAGCTCTCTTTGACCTAAAGCACTTCTCCTTTACACCTCTCCGCGCTGTGATTTTGATCAAAGCACCAACCTGGAATTTGGCCAACTAATAAATACCCTTGACGAAGCTTCCAACCACCTTCCCTTGACTCCATCTTCAATGTCACCTTAAAGTACCTCCACATGCTTTAACATGCAGCCCATAGTGCCCAATAACTATCCATCACATCCTCATGTATTTGGACTTCTTCAAACCATTTCTACGTGTATCAGCCTCATCATTTGGTGCACCACATGCACCAACTCACCTATTCATGATCCTTGTCTTCTCTATACTTTCTACTTAAGCCACATAGCCCCACTCAAACTTACACGACTGCTTGGACCTCAGCTCCCCCATCTAGTCCTGGTCCATTACTGTCGACCGCTAACGTTCTCCAAGCCATCTTCACATTTAAAGACCAAGCAACCATCTTGAGCAAAAATTACATGCACTTGATTTACATTAGTCAAAACTATGCATTATGCAACACTACACAACCAACCAACAGCACTCGTGCCATGTACATGTTCATCCAACTCAAAAACAATTTTCATTGCCCTCTGGCCGTACCCACTGGTCTGACCGCACTTCCTATGCCCGTTAGACCGCTTATCAGACCCAGATTTTTCAATCCAAAATCCTATGTCATTTACTGCACTATTCCCTAGATTAGTAGATAGTGCTCACAGATACATTGCTGCATCAAATCATACATCACATAAAATATACCGAACCATAATATTACATATCAAAGTTAAGATATACCATGTCGGGTGACAGTTTACAGAAGGGCTGATCAGCCCAAATATGTACAGTACAAAAAATAACAACGAAAAGCATAAACAAAAGTAGGACCAACATCCACAAGCAAGCGACTGAGGGGTAAATATGTGCGACAGGTATTATCAGGTCTAGATAATATATGTGCACACAATCTCCATCAAGTCTACTCGACAAGGACTCGAACTCGCAAAAGTCGTCCTGATTCCCTTCATCGACTCCTCCATCCATGGCAGGCGAGTCATCATAGGCGTAGTAGTCCTAATTTCATGTTTCTAGTTTTGGTAATGCCAGGGTGAGCAGAAATCCATCGTGCTCCGCTAGCCAATACACAGTATGCAAGTAAATAACATGCAGGGCTTATCAAGGAAAGGCTCGGGTTGTTTTGTTTACCAAAAATTGCCTTTAAAGATTATGTTTACATAGAAATTCCTTGAGACCTAGCAGATTAGAACTAAAACATAATATTTGAGTAAAATAATGCAATAATAGTAGTAGTACAAGATCCATCTAATGTTATATGACTCCTACACCGTATGCTAACCTTTCAGCGTTATCACCGCTTACCTTAACACTAGGGCGACACCCAGGACAAAATAAATAAGGGCTTCCTATAGCCCGCAAAGTTTTTAAAATAGAGCTATATTTGGCTAAATTTTCATGTCCACCCTTGTTCATGGGCATTTATATTCGAATAGTTTTTACTCTGCAGAGTTTGTACACTTTACTCACAAGAGACAATCTGCTTGTTACTCCACATGATTCGTTAGTCATGCGGTGGAGTAGACCATCACAGTAACTTTTCAAAATACCACGCCCCATCCATCATCTCCCCCATATGGGCTACTCGCACTTACAACGAATCCCATAAGTTGTGCAGGATGTTCTACCCCCACTGACTAGCCCAGTTGAACTACCCACACCAACTAGCTACCAGGCAAACTTCACCCTCAACGAGTGTCCCATTCATGCTATCATGAACTCAGCCACTTGCACTACCCCTCTCCCCCACCGATGAGATGACTTTCAGGGTCCAGTAAATCTATTAAGCCAAGTTGTACTTTACAGACTTGTGGTTGTACTTGTTCTACATAGGAGATCATGACAAGATTCAGTCCTTAGGTTTATCTGGGTTGTTCTAACACTAACCACACTCTCGTGCACCACTGCACTAGCCTCCCCATACCATTTGCCTAAATATTTAAGCAAGTTGGGGTTTTGGAGAGCATAAAATAATCATGTCAAAATATACCAGCTATTCTCCACCAATGACTTCCCAAATCAGTTTATCATGATTGAAAGTGATGCTTAGGGCATTTTGATGCCCTCGAGTATCTAAGCGGTACTAAGTATGGCGCATAATTATAGACATTTTTGAAACATTACCATTATAAATTTCCCTAGGGTGACAAAGCTTAATGCTCAAATATTCCAAAAGGGAGTAATACTAACAAGTTAAATAATGGACATGTAACTAGAATCTTAAAACTAGCATAGATTTGCATATAAAATAATAGAATGCAATTTGATAATTTAAAATGAAAATAATTTGCAGAAAATGTAGGTTCAACATGATCAAAATATTGACTTATCTGGGTCGGAATTGGCTTGGTCTTGCTAGTCGTGGCTTGTTTCGGCTTATGCCTCTTCTTCTTGTGCCTTGTACGCTATTTTATGTCACGTGAAAATTCGGATAAAAATAAAAAACCAAATAAATTCTCACAAAACCTCAAATTAGCTCCAAAATTCATGGTTTTGGTTCTATTGGAAAGATTTTAAATTTAGATGAATTTAGGAATTTGTTTCACCCAATTTGAAGCTCAGATGAATAAGTTATGCCTATTTAAAGTTCTCAGTTTGAATTAATTCGAAAATTAAAAGGGAAGAGAGAGACCCTCTCTGGCGGGTGGGGCCTACGGCAGTTTTAATTTTTCTTTTATTTTCTTTTTTAGGCTCTATGACATGTGGGACTAGTTCTTGTTTGCGTAATATGTATAGCCCACAGGTTAGTGGGTGTTTAAGGTTAACTGACTTCATTAGTCCTAATTAATTACTGATTTAAAATCTAATCATTTGTGAACAGCGCACCTACCCCCCTTCATTGGCAAAGGAGGAGCAGATCATCTTTTCATATTCGCATTATACTTTGTATTTAATTTCTGTCAATCTTACCTTTCCTTCAGAATTTTGTTTTCAGGATTTCTTACTTATTGGAACCTGAACAAAGAATCAAAGAAAAATCCATTAAAATCCAACTGTAGAGAGAGAATGCATTCCAAAAGGCTTTTGTAATTACACAATTTCAGAACCCAAATTTTTAAGATGTTACAAGTCTACCCCCCTTAAAAAGGATCTCAACCCTTAGATTCAACCTAGTCCAAGAACAGGTAAGGATAATCCATCCTCAGTTGGTCCTTGCATTCCCAGGTGGCTTCCTTCTTGGTATGATGGTTCCATTGTACCCTGCATAAGCGGATGATCTGGTTCCTTGTCTTCTATTCTACAACGTCAAGGATCTTGATGGGATGCTCCTTGTAGGTCAAGTCACTCTCGAGCTTGAATGTTAATAACGGGGTTTGATCTTCTGGCACCCGAAGACACTTCTTGAGTTGGGACACGTGGAAGACATTGTGTACATCGGCTAGACTCACGAGCAGCTCTACTTGGTAAGCTACTTCTCCTTTTTTGGAATGGTCCAACATAACATGGGGTGAGTTTGCCTTTGACTTTGAACCTTTTAACTCCTCGCAAATAGTGACAACATCAGGTAAACATAATCTCCAATCTCAAAACTTAATGGCATACGCCTCTTGTTCGCATAACTCTTTTGTCTTGATTGAGTAGCTTGCAACCGATCCCTAATCAGGTGGACTTTTTCTTCAGCCTGCTTCAATGTTTTGGGTCTGAAGATATATCCTTCTCCTACTTCTGACCAGTTAAGAGGGGTCTAGCATTTCCTTCCGTATAAGGCTTTGAACGGGGACATCCTCAAGTTGGCTTGATAACTATTGTTGTAGGTAAATTTGGCATAGGGCAGACATTTCTCCCAATCCTTAGTGAAATCTAGAGCACAGGCTTGAAGTATATCCTCTAGTATTTGATTTACCCTCTCTGTTTGGTCGTCTGTTTGTGGGTGGTAGGCAGTACTAAAATCTAGATGAGTGTTGAGGGCTTCATGAAGGCTAGCTCAGAAGTGTGAGGTAAACTGAGAACCTCGATACGAGACTATCCTTTTTGGCACACCGTGCAAATAAACGATGCGGGACATATACAGTTCTACTAGCTTGTCTCCTTTATAGGTAGTTTTGACAGGGATAAAGTGAACGACTTTGGTTAGTCTATTTATTATAACCCATATAGAGTTGTACCTTGATTTGGTTACTGGTAGCCTTGTGATGAAGTCCATTCCAACCTCTTCCCACTTCTACTGGGGTATTTGCAATAGCTATAATAATCCTACTGGTCTATGATGTTTGGCCTTCACTCTTTGACATACATCATAGCAGGCAACATGTTCAGCGATGTCCCTCTTCATGTGTGGCCACCAGTACCACCGCTTCATATCTTGATACATCTTGGTACTTCTAGGGTGAAGGGAATACACGAAACTGTGGGCTTCCCTAAGTATTAGGTCTTTAAGGTCCTTTTAGGGGGAACAAAGATATGTGTCACATACCTTAGAACACCTTGTTGATTGTCTGTTATTTTTGGAGCCTTCCCTTTTGCCATCAAGCTTCTTAACCTTAGGACGGTTGAGTTCTCCTTTTGTGCATCTATGATCTGCTCCTTTATACTTGGTTGTATCTCCATAGCTGCTATGGTACCTTATTCTATTATCTCTAGGTTGAACGCCATTAATTCTTTATGAAGCTCAAGTTGTTGCTCTTGAACCATGAGATTATTATAGTAGCCTTTACGACTTAATGCATCAGCTACCACATTAGCCTTGCTAGGGTGATAGTGAACACCCAAGTCATAATCTTTAATCAGCTCTAACCATCTTCTTTGCCTCAGGTTGAGGTCTGACTGTGTGAAGATGTACTTGACACTTTTATGATCGGTATATATGTTGCAGTGGTTATCGATTAAGTAATGCCACCATATCTTTAGGGCATGTACCACCAAAGCTAATTTCATGTCATGGGTAGGATAATTTGCTTCATGAGGGCGAAGCTGTCTGGATGAATATGCCACGACCTTGCCCCCTTGCATTAGTACACACCCAAGGCCTTGGCATGAAGCATCATAGTATACCTCAAAGTCCTTGCGTATGTCTGGCAGGACTAGCACTGGGATGGAGGCTAGTTTCTTCTTTAGCTCTTGAAAACTTTCTTCACAGGCCTTTGTCCATTCAAATTTCTCCTCCATATTGAGTATTTGTGTCAATGGCTTAGCAATCCGAGATAATCCTTCTATAAATCTCCTGTAGTATCCTGCCAGCCTAAGAAAACTTTTCACTTCCATGATGGTAGTGGGTTATTTCCATTCCACCATGGCTTCTATCTTGGCTGGGTCAATGGATACTCCTCCGGCAGACACTATATGGCCTAGAAAGCTGAAATCTTTTAGCCAAAATTCACACTTGCTGTATTTGACATATAGCTAGTGTTCTTTTAGCTTTTCTAGTACTAGGCGTAGGTGCTTGTCATGCTCTTTCGCATTTTTGGAGTAAATGAGGAAGTAGTCGATGAATACCACCACAAATTTGTCTAGGTATTCCATAAAGACTTTGTTCATGAGATTCATGAAGTAGGCCGAATAATTAGTTAGACCAAAAGACATGACCGTAAATTTATACAATCCATATCTGCTGATGAAAGTTGTCTTTGGAATGTCTTCAGCGGTAATCTTTAGCTAGTGATAGCCCAACCTTAGGTCGATTTTGGAGAACATGGTAGCTCCCCAAGTTGGTCAAATAGGTCATCAATCCTGGGTAAGCGGTACTTATTTTTTATGGTTACTTCCTTTAAGGACCGGTAATCTACATACATCCGGGCAGTGCCATCCTTCTTCTTGACAAAGAGCACCGGAGACCCCTAAGGTGAGGAACTAGGCCTGATGAAACCCTTATCCTGCAGTTCTTGAAGTTGTTTCTTAAGCTCCTCTAACTCATCAACAGTCATTCTATAAGGTATTTTAGCAATCGAGGCAGCACCAGGCTTTAGGTTGATGACAAACTTAAGGTCCCTATCTGGCGGCATGCCTGGCAATTCTTCGAGAAACACTTCAGGGTAATCCTGAACTATCAACATCCCTTCCAGAGGTATGTCCTCAAAATGATAGACTGCACGACCCCAACGATGGGGTCGATCCACCTTTACTTCTATGGTCAACCCAGGATACTTAGTTAGGCTCACTCTACTAGTAGCACAGTCTATTACTCCCTGATGTCTTGCTAGCCAGTCCATCCCTATTATAATTTCTAAGGTTTGGGAGTTCAATACTATTAAGTCTGCTAGGAAACCAAATTCTTCCATAATGATTTCTACCCTAGGGCATACTAAGGTGGTAGTGAGAATCCCTGCAGGTGAACTAAGTACCACTAATTTCCTTAATGGGTAAGTGGGCAGCCCAAGCTTATTCACATACCTTCTTGCTATAAATGAGTGTGAGGCCCCGAAATCAAAGAGAGTATGTGCTGGTATTGTCTTGACAGAAAACGTACCCATTAGAACTCCTACGGCCTCCTGAGCTTTCTCAATGGTGATGTGATTAACCCGGCCATAGTTGGGAGTCGAGGCAGTCTTGCTAGACCCCTTGTTGGATGTTGATGATTGGCCGCGTGTCGGAGTGGTCCCCAAATTAAACTTTACAGGCATCATCTTGTTATAGGGGCATGGGCTGGCAAAATATCCTTTTTTGCCATAGCTAAAGCTATTCTTGTTGGCAACAGTGTTCGTTCCAGTAGACTGGCCTATTGGGCATGGAGTCCAGAAAGAGCTGTTACTTGGATGGGGCGCTGGGGTTGGAACTCTTGGTTGACTTGGTCTTGAGAAAGATGGGTTGTTGAAGAATTTCTAGATGAATCTCCCCTGAGGCCACTGTACCTCTTGCTTGTGCTTGTGGCTGGCTTCTAAGTTCATACTTTCATTCTCCAAGATAAGGGTTTTGTTCATGAGTTGATGGAAACTGGAGAAGTTTTGAATGATTAGCTACCCTCAGAACATATCGATCTTTTCCTCCTCGTCCACCACGTCTTTTGGAGCATAGTGGGCGAGTTGGTTGAACTTGGTGAGGTATTCATTGACAGACATGTTCCCCTATTTTAGGGTATGGAATTCATTCTTGTTCATCCTCATCACCCCTACAGGGACAAAGTTGGCTCTGAAGGCTATCTTGAATTCCATCCATGGGATGGCTTGATGGGCATGCCGGGCTCAAGGGGCTTGGTTGGCTGGGTTGGCTTGATTTGCTCCTCCTTCCCCTTCTGCATTTCCTCCTACAGCTACTCCTTGTCTATCAGCTTTGTCTTCAATAATAGTGCGTTCGTTGCCCTGGCGGATAGGTAGTTCTCCCACCAGGCTGCTGCTACTCCCTTGAGCTGGTGGGTGGTGAAGACTACCCAATCTTCCTCTGCACATCTAGCAAGTCACAGTTTCCTTTTGGTATCTCAAAGCCAGTCTTCGGCCTTGAGGGGTTCATCTGCTGAGGAGAAAGCGAGGGGTCGAGTCCTTAAGAAGTCAGCCAGCTTTGAACTATGGTTGTTGGCATTTGCTTGTTGGCCGGCATAGATGGCGTGTAGAATCTGTGTTTGTTGTGCCATGACCTACACCATGGTGGGGTTGACTGGTGGGGGCGGAAGATCGACTCCTTAGCCCTGGCCTCCACCCCGGTCTGTAGGCGGCATTTCTTGGTTGGCATCAACATCGGCCTGTATGTTTGGATTGGCGCTAGCTTGGGCTCGAGTAACTCTCTAGGTAGCCATCTGTAGATACCGTTTTGCACTTAGCCACATATGCTAGGTAAGTGGGTTATCAGCCCACAACAATTATGTAAAAACCAACCAAAGTAAAATAAACGATAAAGCAAATTACAATACAAAGCCTATGCCTGGCCATATGTCATTCATAGATAAAGGTTCACATGGCTCAGCATATGTAGCACTTAGGCTAGGCTGAGCATCATAGTTACACACAACACTTAAGGTTCATAACATCCACGACTACCATACTAGCTCCTAACACAGCTTCTTACTATTACAGGGGATTAGTGCTCACTATCACCATACAACACCTAGCAAGCACTATACTAGACCATCTACTCTTCCATGAAGCTGGCTCCTAGGCAGGAGGGGGCTATAATCTAGAGACTAGAAGCGAGAGCGACTGCCACTGAAGTCTAATGAGTCTGAACGGGAGCGGGAGTGACTACGGCCATGGCGGATCTCTCCGAGGTTGATAGTTGCCCGTGGACCAGGGGTCACACGCTCTTGCAAGCGGTGAGCCTCATGCGAGGCCCATTGGCTCATGGCTGGGGTGGGACAGGATCTATTGTAATGATATCAAGTGCAGCAGGAGCTGGAGCGAGGATCCCTGCGGCAACTGTCGTCCGCTGTAGCTCAGCGAGGGTGGAAGCCTTCTCCTTCTCTACCTCTGCAAGTGCCTTCTCGTATTTAGTGAGCTGTTCCTGAAGTGCCTCGACACTGCTGCAACTGATGAGTAGAAGCTGGCGAAGGTCGGTGATCTCCTCGAGCGCCATAGTGTAGGTGGGCCCCATGGCCCTGGTGAGGTGCACCTGATGCATGAGCATTGGGTTGTCTTTTGCCACTGGGATAAAGGTCTCGTTGTGGTTGGCCCCTTCTTGGTAGGACAGGTAGTAGAAGAATGCAGATTTTAGTAGTGCGGGTCCATGGATGTCGCATAGCTGAGCAGTGGCTAAGCAAGCGGCGTCCTAAAGAGCAGTGGTTGTGGTGTTCCTCCGATGCAGGCTCCTGAAGACATGAGGCAGCTCACTATTGTCTAGAGCATAAATGAAGACCTCCATGATCCAAGACTCCCTAGCTCCTTCTACGACCTTTTGTCCCCGATATATAGGCTTATCTTTGTATCCCAGATAATGCAGTAGCTGGCACAAGATACTTGTAGAGTCCCCCTCATACTGCCCATGGGTGAAGTATGCTCTGATACCAGCTCTATTGGACCTAGATTTTTCCTCTGTAATATACTACACTATTTCCTAGATTAGAAGATAGTGCTCACAGATATATTGCTGCATCAAATCATACATCGCATGAAATATACCAAACCATAATATTACATATTAGAGTTAAGATATACCACGTCAGGTGATAGTTTACAAAAGAGCTGATCAGACCAAATATCTATAGTACAAAAGATAGCAAAGGAAAGCATAAACAAAAGTAGGATCAACATCCACAGGCAAGCGACTCGAGGGTAAATATGTGCGACGGGTATTATCTAGGTCCCGAAAATATATGTGCACACAATCTCCATCAAGTCTACTCATCTAGGGCTTGAACTCACAAAAGTCATCCTAATTCCCTTCGTCGGCTCCTCCATCCATGGTAGGTGCGTCATCATAGGCTTAGTGGTCCTGATTTCCTATTTCTAGTTTTGGTAATGCGAGGATGAACACAAATCCACCGTGCTCCGCTAGCCAATACACAGTATGCAAGTAAATAACATGCATGGCTTATCAACGAAAGGCTCGGGTTGTTTTGTATGCCAAAAATTGCCCTTAAAGATTACGTTACATAGAAATTCCCTGAGACCTAGTAGTTTGGAACTAAAACATAATATTTGACTAAAAGAATGCAATAATAGTAGTAGTACAAGATCCATCCAACGTTACATGACTCCTACACCATATGCTAACCTTTCAGTGTTATAACCGCTTTCCTTAACACTAGGGTGACACCTAGGACAATGTAAATCAGTGCTTCCTGCAGCCCGCCAATTCCCAATTCCACCCACAAGCTTTTAAAATAGAACTATATCTGGCTAAGTTCTCATGTCTGCCCTTGACCGTGGGCACAACTATTCGAATAGTTTTTACTCTGCAGAGTTCGTACACTTTACCCACAAGAGATAATCTGTTTGTTGCTCCACACGATTCCTTAGTTATACGGTTGAGTAGACAATCACAGTAACTTTTCAAAATACCTCGCCCTTCCATCATCTCACCATATGGGCTGGTCCCACTTGCAGCAAGTCTCATAAGTTATATGGGATGTTCTACCCCCAGCGACTAACCCAGCTGGACTACCCACACCGACTAGCTCGCCACGACAAACTTCACCCCCTCAATGAGGTCCCATTCAAGCCATCACGAAGTCAGCCACTTGCACTACCCCTCTCCCTCACTGATGAGATGGCTTTCAGGGTCCAGTAAATCTACTAAGCCAAGCTGTACTTTACAGACTTATGGTTGTACTTATTCTACATAGAAGGTCATGACAAGATTCAGTCCTTAGGCTTATTTGGGTTGTTTTAACACTAACCACACTCTCATGCACCACTGCACTAGCCTCCCCATACCATCCGCCCAGATATTTAAGCAAGTTGGGGTTTGGGGGAGCATAAAATAATCATATCAAAATATGCCAGCTATTTTCCACCCATGACTTCCCAAATCAGTTTATCATGATTGAAAGTGATGCTTGGGGCATTTTGATTCCCCCGAGTATCTAAGCGGTACTAAGCATGGCGCATAATTATAGACATTTTTGAAATGTTACCATTATAAATTTCTCTAGGGTGACAAGGCTCAATGCTCAAATGTTCCAAATGGGAGTAATACAAACAAGCTAAATAATGGACATGTAACTAGAATCTTAAAACAAACATTGATTTGCATATGAAATAACAGCATGCAACTTGATAATTTAAAACAGAAATATTTTGCAAAAAAATATAGGTTCAACATGATCAAAATATTGACTCACCTGGGTCGCAATTGGCTTGGTCTTGCTAGTCGTGCCTTGCTTCGGCTTCTACCTCTTATTCTTGTGCCTTGTACGCTGTTTTACGTAGCGCAAAAATTCAGATAAAATCAGTAAAACCAAGTAAATTCTCACAAAAACTCAAATGAGCTCCAAAATTCATGGTTTTGGTTCTATTAGAAAGATTTTGAATTTATATGAATTTAGGAATTTGTTTCACCCAATTTGGAGCTCAGATGAATAAGTTATGCTTATTTAAAGTTCTCAGTTTGCATTAATTCAAAAATTAAAAGGGAAGAGAGATACCCTCTCTAGCAGGTGGGGCCTATGGCAGTTTCAAATTTTCTTTTATTTTCTTTTTTAGGCTCTATGACATGTGGGACCAGTTCATGTTTGCATAATATATATGGCCCACAGATCATTAGGTGTTTAAGGTGAACTGACTTCATTAGTCCTAATTAATTACCAATTTAAAATCTAATCGTTTGTGAATAGTGCACCTACCCCCTTCACCAGCAAAGGAGGAGCTTGCCGTCGGCGGTGCCGGTGGTGGTCGGACGTGAGCATCCACAAAATGGATTGCTCACACTCAACTAAATGATTATCTAGTAATTCTCTATTCTTACCTTATTCTTAGGATTCTTATTCATTGCCACCTCTGAGATATTGTTTTCAAAACTTAATTTGACTTCTTATTCTCATAATGTCCATAGATATCTCAAGTGACCCTTATTCAAAGAAAAAGTTGGTGTGGAATTCTTCAAGCTATGCTGCTAAGTTCGGATCAGGAAAGCTCCCAATGTCTCAAGGCAAGATTGAAGATTACTGTGAAGACTTGAAGCCATTAGATTTGAACCCTGTTATAGTTTTAGCATTGAGTAGATCACCTTGCTTCTTATTTGCCATTGTGTGTGATGTGAGCTGCAGTTTTGCTTCTAGCATTATGATGCAGTCATGTCAAAAATCTTTATGTGGAGTTTGTTGCTTCTTTTGTTAGCCTCTTTGGCTAAGTGTTTGCTTAGCTTAGATTGCCATTAGTTATATCCCCCTTAGACGAGTTTATCTCTTATCTTTGCTTTTTCCTCTTTCCTTGGTAACCTTGGTGTCATCACTAGCAGATGGTTGACACATAGAATTCAGCTGGTACTAGTCAATTATATTCAGATCCCAACAGCCCTGAAGCCAATGCGCAGCCCAGGAACAATGCTTCAATTCCACCATCTCCAACACCAACACCAAACCTAGAACAGATAATGGCAATGCAGCTACAACTTCTTCAAACTCTTGTTCGAAGTCAAGTCAACTAAGTTTAACAAGCTCATGTCCACGCATCACAGTCCAAACTTGGGGAATTCATGAGAATGAGACCGTCTTCCTTTGTCGGTCCAATGGATCCACTAGAAGCTGATGATTGGCTCTGGAATATTGAGAAGACGTTGATTTTGGCTCAGTGCAACGACCATGAGAAAGTGTTGTATGCCACTCACCAACTAAAAGGAAGTGCTACTAGTTGGTGGGAGAGTTACTGCGCTACTCGCCAGAATATGCAAGCCATCACTTGGGCTGAATTTGTTGAAGTTTTTCGTACCGCACACCTTCCAATGAAAATGGTGGAGATAAAGAAGAAAGAATTACGTAGGTTGCAACAGGGCCAACTCAGTGCACTAGAGTATCTGACTAAATTCACACAACTATCCCAGTATGCACTTAAAGATGTTACAACTGATGGAGCAAAGATTTGGTGCTTCATGAAAGGACTTGACTCCAACATCACAGAACTAGTATTGTCAAAGGAATTCCCAACTTTCCAGCACATAGTGAACAAGGCCCTTGCTCAAGAAGATGCTTAGAGTAGGCTAAATGAATCCCAGAAGAGGAAGATGGTTCAACAAGAAACTCAGTTGCATTAGTCACAAAAAGCAGAAACAACACATACCAGCCAGCCTGTGTATCGCAACAGTCAGCTTTTAGGACTCTAGCCCCCATGCCCCATTAAGATATTTCGGGACCACGCCCTATCAATGTCAGCAATCAACCTCAGAGGGACAGAAGCCCTGTAATTTCATTTAATTGTTTCAGGTGCAAAGAGCCAGGTCATTATGCTCGCAAGTGTCCGCAAAAGCGTCAAGCAATCACACCAATTCCGTTCAACCATGGAAATACCCCTACCAAGACTCTAGGGGCAAGCCATGGAATATCATCAGATCAAAGCAACCAGATATCTCCAAGCGTTGCAAGGGGAAGCCTAAACAATGTCGCTCCAATGTCACACCTGGTAACCTATTCCTTAAGTGAGCCTAAATCTCAGGGTTGAGATTCCATTTAAGGGGGGAAAGGTTTGTAACATTCTGATTTTCAGAGCCTTTTTAAAGCTTTTAAAAAGTTCACCAGTTGGATTTTTCTGGAATTAATAAAAGCTTAAATTGAATTTTATTAATTAAAATAATTTAATATGATTAAACTAAACATTAATATTTGCTAAAAATATTTTATTTGGGTTCCTTGTGTCTCAAGAATTTTTTTGGAATTTTCTTAGATTTTTTGGGGTTTATTTCCTATTTTCTAGAGCTCTTTTTTATTTTATTTGAACTTCTGAAAATTAGAAAATCTCAAAAATCCCTAATAGGCCAAGTGGGACGAAGCCCACCAGCCGGCCTAGCTTGGCCCACCTTTCCCTCTGCCTAACCCAACACACCAACCCGACCCTCCAGCCCGCTGCGCCTTAGCCGCCCGATAGACACATGTCGAGCATCCGACGGCTATGCGATGTTCATCTGTGCCATCTCATCTCAGTCGTCTGATCTCCAACTGCCCTGTGTCACCCATTCGGGCCATCACCCGCGTCGCCATCCGATCTCTTGAGCCGTCGCGTGTCACACATCTGTGCATGCGCGCATTGTTCATCGTCTCTGAGCTGGACTCCACCGCCGTCTCTGTTTCGGTCTCTCGCCGTGTTCGCTCCGAGGTCCGTGTCGTCGCCGCCCGGGAGTCTACCGCTGCCTCCGAGTCGGTCTTGACGTCCGCACCTATATAAGCCGTGTCGTCCCCCTCGTCCTCCGCACCTCGTTGCCGCCTTCGCCGATAGCCGCTAACCCGTGTGCTATCGAGCTCGTCGTCATTCTCGTCGTCATCTTCGATTCTGGTTGCCATCGTCCCCGCCATCGGTCGTCGTTGGTGCCAACTTCTTCGCCGACTGTCGTCGCCCGACCATCTCCACCACCATCCTCTTGTTCTTGCCGGTGAGCCGCCATCCCTCGCCGTTGTTCCGCCACCGCATCTCGCCGTCGCCCCAGTTTCCACGCCCGCCGACATTAGCTGTGATGCCAGACCGCACCCACGCCACGTGACCCTTCATCTCCTCCGTGGACGTGGCAGTCCGGTCCCACCGGTCGGCATCCCTATGCTGTAGACCTGTGAGCCAGCGAGCCGAGTCAGCATGCCACGCAAGCAACCACGTCAGCCCTAGAAGCCACGTCAGCAATCCAGTCACTGTGCGCTATTCCATGAGCTAAGTTCACTGTAGACTAGCCTTTTCGTGCACCAGGTGTACAGAACAGTACAATTTCCGATTTTCAGCCTTTTCCTTGATATTAGATTTTCTAAGAACCTGTTCTCCTTCGTCCTAGCTCTGATTGACCCGATAATTTTTCCTAAATTCATCTAAAATTAAGCTCTATCTTTTGGTTTTAGTTTTGAAATTTTTGGTGTTTATTTGAATTTTATTTGAATTTATTTTGTACTTTATTTTGTTTTCTCTCTCATTAGATCATGCTTTTGAAGGAGCTGAACCAAGATTTGAAGATCAAGAGCCATTAACTGAGCAAGGCCAAGGCAAATCGTGTCTTTTGATCATGTTGAACCTAGTTTTTAAATTTATTATGTATTATTTTGTTTTAAATTATTATGCATTGCTATTTTATTATAAACCCTTGTATTAATAGTTATTGTCCAAATTATTTAATTACTCCTTGATAATTTGTATGCCATGATTCCATTGTCACCATAGGATGGGTAATTATCTAGTGATGCAATATTAGTTGTCACATGGGTTGTACGCTTATATTGCTTAGCCATGCTTATAGTAACGTTGGATTATCATCACATGTGATTAATTAATTAATTTTGACATAATGATATATTGGAACGTTGTAGTTAGCTGCAGTTATAAAATTTGAGTACTATGACATAGGTAATGTCAGTAGTGTTGGTTATACAAAAATGGTTTCACTTGGACGAATGATCGTGCAGTAAAGGGGGTGCAATTTGCACATTAGGATGTGGATGTTTCGCTTGGGTAAATCAAAGGACTTAACTTTGTGCGCCATTGATATGAGCCCATACAAACCACAAGTCTAGTATGGGATAGACCTCGCTAATTAACTTACAAATGTTTAGTTTAGATATCATCAATGGTAAGTGAGTACCAAGGGTATTGGTTTACTCACAGTGAGGAACAGGGTTACTATACTCATACGGCGCAAGAGGGGACTTCTGGCTATGGTGGTTAACCCTTCAGTGGTGAAACCTTAGCGGGCAATGTCTAACTAGATTAAAGTGAGGTAAAGGCTTTGTGATAATTTATCTGGGTCTCATGCCTAAGGAAGCATGTTGGCTATTAAGATGACTTATCTCTTGTGGGTAAAGTTGTGCAACCTTTGCAGAGTGTAAAACTATTTGAATAGCCATGTCCCCGGTTATGGACAATGCTCGGTGATTTCACATGAGGGTTAGATTTTTCATAAAAATATGGATAGGTTAAGTTGGGGAGTGAATGGTTAGTTCACTAGTGGTTCATTACATGAATCTTGATTCACGAGTGATTCATTGGATGAATGGTCAATTCACTTGTGGTTTGTCTCAATTCCTTTGGTTACTTATTTATTATCATTTTCAAAGTTCGCTTTTCAATCTATTTATTGTATCTACTTTAAACTGTTGCTTTACGCAAATTAACCTTTCAGCCATCCATTGGTAAGCCTTGCATATTATATTGCATCTTTGTTACAAATGACTTGCTAAGTACTCTATGTACTCATGGCTATATCTACATTTGCTCAGTTGAGGAAGAAGGACCAGACTAGCACGAGGTTCCTAAAAGAGGATACTTCGACGACTTCGCGGATTATGACTTCGCTCCCTAGTCGATTGCTTGTGAGCATGTCGAGTGGCTACTATGCTTATTTCTATTTTTTCGCTGCTAGTTTCTTGAGCCATTCAGGCTATTATCCATAAGCTTGGCCATAAGGTCGCAATTCTGATAATTATTAATAATATTTGAGTCTTTTCTTAGTAAATTGTAATATGAATCGGTAATTTATCTTTGTTTATACTGTGTGCACTAGTGTGATCCTGGATAGTGTAGAATACACAGGAGAGTCCGAATTTGCATATTTGGGTCTCAACACCGATACACTCCAGCCTCCCTGCATGATGGGATAATGGCACACCTATTGGTTTTACCTAAGCCATGTAGTTGACGTAGAACTCAATGATCTCTTCAGTTGCATAACCTTTGATGATACTACCCTCCGGCCGAAATTAATTCCGTACATAGGATTTGAGAATTCCCATGTACCTCTTAAACGGGTACATATGACATAGGAACATTATGCCATATATCTTTATCTCTTGCACAAGGTGAACAATAAGGTGGACTATGATATCGAAAAATGATAGAGGAAAATATATCTAGAGAGGCTATAGAGTCATCACCACCTCAGCCTGTAGAGCATCTAGTCCATCGAGAATGATGACCTTCTGAGCAATTAAGTTAATGAAATAACATAGCCTTATGATTGTCACTCGGATCTTGTTTGGCAAAATACTTCTAATTGCAATAAGGAGTATTTGTGTCATCAGTACATGACAATCACGAGACTTCATACTAATTAATTTCAAATCTTCCGTAGAAACATGTTCCTTCATGCTGACGGAGTAACTAGACAGAAACTTTCACACTATGTAAGTTCTGGTACAGTTCATTTCTCTCAGCCTTGAACAGAGTGTAGCAAGGTGGGAAAAGGTACGTTCGGCCTTTATCAATCTCTTTCAGTATTATTCGGTCCTTATATTCATATCAACCAGGTCACACCGTATATTGGCATCATTCTTTGTTTTGTCACAAATAGTTAGTAAGAGACCAATCAAGCAATTACATACATTCTTCTCCACATGCATGATGTTGATGTAGTGACGAACTTCTAAGTGCTCCCAGTAAGGTAAGTCCCAAAAAATTGATCTCTTTCAAAATGTTCTTCTCACGGGTCATCAATTTACAAGCCTTTTCAAGCACAACATCGATATTATTAACTATATCTGTTGTAGGGGTGGCCCCCACCTAAACCCAGCAGGCCCAGTAGGAGACTATAAGGCCCAGAATAGGCCATGTGTAATGACATAAGTGCCCCCAGAGGGGACAACCAGATGTAAGGGTATAACTGTAAAAGCACTCCTCATGGGTACATATATATGAATACAGGCCATGGGGAGAGGCCAGAACACTCCCACCTCTCCACTACCATCTCTCTCTCTGTTTGGTCTGTAACCACAACAGTTGGCGCCGTCCGTGGGGAGGACAAGGACAAGCCCGAAGACCGAAGAAGAAGGATGGCACCGAAAAAAGCTTCATCAGCGGCGGCGAAGGGAAAGAAGACGGCTGGGTCGGAGCGGCGCGTGAATACCAGGGCTTCGGCATCGGCCGCCGAAGGAGCTGGCGGCAGCGCAGGCGCCGTGGTCGCGGACGTCGACGCTGGCACCACAGCGACCGACCCCGCCAGCGCCGCTACAATGACACCCAACCCCGTCGCTAGCACCACAGCGACCGACCCCGCCAGCGCCGCTACGACGACACCCAACCCCGTCGCTGGCACCACAGCGACTGACCCCGCCAGCGCCGCTACAGCGACACCCAACCCCGTCGCTGGCACTGCAACGACAGCCCCCGCCACCCTCGCCGGCAGCGTGGATCAGGCGGCCGGGGGTAGCCGCAATGAAGCATCCGGCGGATCTGGAGATCGTGAAGCGATGGTCCCTGCACCGACCCGTCCGCTGGGTGTTCCGGCGGCCCCGACAGCGCCTGCGGTGGAAAGCGCCATACTAGCAGCCCTCAACGCGTTCCAGCGGGAGCTAGGGGACCTTCGCGGAGCCGTCCGCGATATGCAAGAGGCTCGGAGCCAGCAGGCCGCGCCAGTAATCGCGCCCGAGCCCACGCCGGAGAGGGCGGACAGTCGCGAAGCCCCCACGTCTAGCCGTGCGCCGCTGCGGCGCGTAGATCCGGAGTCCCCGCTTTCGGCAGGGCTGCAGCAGGCGGCGTGGCCTGAAGACTTCAAGTTTCCTAGCGCCATCGACTCGTACAAGGGCGACACGGACCCCCGCGAGTTCGTGCGCGTGTACAAAACCGCGATCGAAGCCGCGGGCGGAGACGACACCACGAAGGTGAAGGGACTCCCCCTCGCGCTGCAAGGGGTGGCACTCTCTTGGTTCTTTACTATAGAGCCAGGCTCCATCTACGCGTGGGAGCAGCTTCGCGACCGCCTTCACAACAACTTCCAAGGAAACTATGTCGAGTGAGTCGACGCGGACCAACTATTCGCTGTGAAGCAAAAACCCTCGGAGAAGCTCCGGGACTACTTCAAACGCTTCGCCAAGATTCGATGCCAAGTGAAGGACGTTAACGAAACCACCATCGTTAATGCAGCCATACAGGGACTTCGTCCGGGCCCGATGGCCGAGTACAATGCGCGAAAGCCAATCAAGACGGTGGCGAAGCTCTTCGACAAAATGGAGGAATACGCCAGGGCGGAAGAGGACTCGCGGCGAAGGCAAGGTGACAACTCCGACACCAACCAGGCCGGAGCCTCGGCAAAAGCCGAAGATCCGCCGAAGGACGGTTCTTCGAAGGGAAAACGTAAGCAGGAGTCGTCCAGGGATACGCCTGACCGCAGGGACGCCTCGCACAAGGAGTCGTCCGATCGGCCCAAGCGCGGTCAACAGAGGTCGAGGCGAAACCGGTACGTCCTCGACATCGAAGGCGATTCCGACGAAGGCGCTCCCGCGGGCCGAGGCGGTCGGGGGCGCCGTGGCCGGGGGCGCGGCCGTGGCCGGGGCCGCGACGATAAAAGTCGTGGAGATTACGACGATCAGCACCAGGGACTCTGGTGCGTAGTCCACGGCCGCGGCAACCACGATACCCGCACCTGCACCTCCATCGCGGCGCTCCACGATAGCGTCGCTAGGGACAGGAACCCGGAGACACGTCCGCCTGCGGTGGCCCACGTCCAATTCCCGTACGAGGCCCCCATGCAGGTACAAGCGCAAGGGATGCAACCCCAGGAAGGCCCCTTACGGATCCAAGCTCACGTACAGCAGCCTCGGGAGGGCCTCCTGTCGCTGTAGGCCCCGGAGGCAACCCACCGCAGGGTCATTAACGTCATATACAGAGGCTCTGCGCTAGAATTCGCCTCAGCACGGCAGCAGAAGGCCTATGCGCGAAGACTACATCATGTGGCGGCATACCCATCGCAAGCACCGCCGGACTGGGCGCAGCACGAAGTCACATTCACACCCGACGACGCCCAAGGCGTGGACTTCCCTCATCAGGACCCCCTGGTCATCCGGGTCACGATTGCGGGATGCGACGTGGGGCGTGCCTTGGTGGACGGCGGTAGCTCCGCGAACATATTGTTTGCGGCGGCCTTCGACCAGATGGGGATCCCTCGAAGCCGCCTAGGGCCCTCAGGAATCCCACTGCAGGGCTTCGGGGGACAGCCCCTGCGTGCGTTGGGCCAAATAAGTCTTCAAGTCTCCTTCGGCCAAGATAACAATGTGCGGGCCGAAGATGCCACCTTCGACGTGGTCGACCTTCCGTACCCCTACAATGCCATATTAGGGTGCCCAATCCTCAACTCCTTCGGCGCGGTACCACATCACGGCTATCTATGCATGAAGATCCCGGGTCCCCGGACCATCATTACCGTCCGGGGCGACCAGGATATGGCCCGGCGCATCAAGCCAGGTACCAGGTACCCGCGTCGCGAAGCCCAGCGGCGCTCTTAGAGCTGGCGTCACAGCGCGGGGGTCCGCGGGGCTATTCAGAGGCGCCTTGGCGGGCCCTGCAGATGTCTAGCGACTAGAGGCTTCGGCCGCACCACGGACAAACGGTTAGTATATCCACCCCCTGTAATTGCTTACCCGCGCAAACGGGGATGTAATGAAGATCGCCGTTTGCCAACAACCTTTCTTCATCACGCGCAAGTATGCGGCGGAGGCGCGCGCAGGCTTGGCCAGCGCGCGCGTTCCCGCAGTATAAACAAAGACGCACGTTCGCGTGTGCACTCGCCGTAGCCAAGGGTACGGGACTGAGTATAAACAAAGACGCACGTTCGCGTGTGCACTCGCCGTAGCCAGGGGTACGGGACTGAGTATAAATCGAAGTCGCACGTTCGCGTGTGCACTCGCCGTAGCCAAAGGTGACGGGCCTGAGTATAAACAAAGACGCATGTTCGCGTGTGCACTCGCCGTACCCAGGGGTACGGGACTGAGTATAAATCGAAGTCGCACGTTCGCGTGTGCACTCGTCGTAGCCAAAGGTGACGGGCCTGAGTATAAATCGAAGACGCACGTTCGCGTGTGCACTCGTCGTAGCCAGGGGTACGGGACTGAGTATAAATCGAAGTCGCACGTTCGCGTGTGCACTCGCCGTAGCCAAAGGTGACGGCCTGAGTATAAACAAAGACGCACGTTCGCGTGTGCACTCGCCGTAGCCAGGGGTACGGGACTGAGTATAAATCGAAGTCGCACGTCCGCGTGTGCACTCGCCGTAGCCAAGGGTGACGGGCCTGAGTATAAACAAAAGACGCACCGGGGGGACGCCCTCGCGCGCACCAGTCTACGGACTTTAAATAAGACGTAGCGTCGAGGTCCGCGTCCGCACGCACCAGTCTACGGACTTTAAATAAGACGTAGCGTCGAGGTCCGCCTCCGCACGCACTAGTCCACGGACTCTAAATAAGACGTAGCGTCGAGGCCTGCCTCCGCACGCGCGAGTCTCCGGACTATAAAGGAAGTCGTAGCGTCGAGGTCCGCCTCCGCACGCACTAGTCCACGGACTCTAAATAAGACGTAGCGTCGAGGCCTGCCTCCGCACGCGCGAGTCTCCGGACTATAAAGGAAGTCGTAGCGTCGAGGTCCGCCTCCGCACGCACTAGTCCACGGACTCTAAATAAGACGTAGCGTCGAGGCTTGCCTCCGCACACGCGAGTCTCCGGACTATAAAGGAAGTCGTAGCGTCGAGGTCCGCCTCCGCACGCACTAGTCCACGGACTCTAAATAAGACAGAGCGTCGAGGCCTGCCTCCGCACGCGCGAGTCTCCGGACTATAAAGGAAGTCGTAGCGTCGAGGTCCGCCTCCGCACGCACTAGTCCACGGACTCTAAATAAGACGTAGCGTCGAGGCCTGCCTCCGCACGCGCGAGTCTCCGGACTATAAAGAAAGTCGTGGCGTCGAGGTCCGCCTCCGCACGCGCTAGTCCACGGACTCTAAATAAGATGCGGATGTTCTCCCTGCGCACTCTACGGAGTCTAAACAAGACGCGAATTGCGCGCATGCCGGGAACCTCGTCCCTGTGCATACTCTGCGGAGCATAAATAAGGCTACGGAGGCCTCCCACACGTTCGCAGCGCGCCAGAGGCTACTCCCGCCAGGAGGAGCAAGGGGAACGGAACGTGCGCGCACTTCCGCCTCCGCACACGCCAGTCTACGGACTATAAAAAGGCGAAGCGTCGAGGTCCGCCTCCGCACACGCCAGTCTACGGACTATAAAAAGGCGAAGCGTCGAGGTCCGCCTCCGCACCCGCCAGTCTACGGACTATAAAAAGGCGAAGCATCGAGGTTCGCCTCCGCACCCGCCCGTCTATGGACGGTAAAGAGGTGAGGCGCCAAGGACTGCCCCCGCAAGCGCCGTTCTAAGGAACCCTTGCGCGACTACTTCGCCAACGGCGCGCGTCGAACATGGAGAGCCCGTCCCCGCGCAGCATGTGGCGTACCGGTGAACCCGAAGCGGCATCAACACACAGCGCATATCTTAAGATGACAGACAATTTGCGTGTCGGACAAATCATGCAAGTACAAAGGTCCGGCAGCATCCTTGCCGTTCTAAGCCGCTATCCCGCGGGCTCGTCCTTAACGCGCGCTAAAGCTGGGGCCTCGCTCGAAGAAGGCCGGCTTGCCCAAAAGTTCAAAGACTCCTCGGCCCTTTGCCAGCGTCGAAGGCGCCGCCGGGTCGCAAGGCCAGACGCGAGCAGTCGCCCCCAGCAAGGAAGCTGCCCGGGATAAAGGCAAGTAATCAGTTCGTGAAGCAAACACGCACTTTATTCATTCAATTAAGGGGCAGACGCTACAACGCACGCCCACACTTAGCCGCGTTGGCGCCGCACCTGTGAACCTTCGGCATCTTCGGAGGCCTCTGCGACACCCTCGTCGCGCCGCGGGACCTCAGCACCGCCCTCGTAGCGCCGCGGGACTTCATCCAGAAATTGGCCGAGGCTCCCCCCACCACGAAGCGACTTCCGAAGCTCGACCTCAGTGGCGGCTATCCCGATGTAGTCCCAGATGCGCTCGTAGAAGAATTTGACGGGGTCGTGAACGGCACGGACTTCACCGGACATCACTCCGGCCCCGCCGGGCATCTCCAGCTGAGGGTTCTCCAGCTCGGCGATGTGCGTGCAATCGCGGTGCCGAAGGAGGGCGCACACCAGGCACGACGCCACATAGGCACAATGGTCGCCAAAGGTCGTCGCAGCCCCGCGCGCAACATCGGCGGCGTCATGGATCCAGTGAAGGGCCCGCAGTAACTCCTCCGGCCCGAAGGCGTGGTCCGGCACTCCAGCCACAAGCCTTTGGAGGTGGACTTCCAGCATTTGCAGGGTGTCCCACGCAACCACCGAGGCGTCGCCAAGAGTCTAGTTACGCTCCGCTAGAGTCAAGGCAAGCTCGCCTTTTTCCTTCTCTAGCGAGGCGACCTGTTCCAGGAGCCCGTCGCGCTCCGCCGCAAACTTCTGTTGCGCAGCTTCCGCGGCCGACTCCCGCGCCGACGCAACAAGTCCCTCGGCGCATGCCCTCGCTTCGGCTCATTCCGTTTCCAGCTGGCGGATGCGGGCGTCCTGGGCACAGCGGGCTCCAGAAGCTTCGCGTAGCTCCTCCTCGGCTGCCCGCAGCCTATCCTCGAGCGCCTTTCGGCCACGAGCATAGGCCGCTTGCAAGGCCTGCCCCAGCACAAGTGTCTGCAGAAGGGAAGGACTTAGCAAGATCAGCCAGCACAGGCATTGTCGCATGAGTACTTACCCTCACCCCAGACACCTCGAAGGCGTCTTCGAGGCGCCCGACCCCATAGGCCTGCAGCATTTGCGGGTCGACGCTGGTGGCCGCGTCGTTCACAATCCCGCGCCATGCCCTCAGCGTCTCCGGGGGCGGCACGAGGTCCGCGGGGCTTACGCGCGCGGAGGTCCCGTGGTCCGCCCAGTGCTCCCCCTCCGGAATGAGCAGCGCTGCAAACAAGGCTGCATGTGAGCACCGCAAGGCATGAAAGAATACACCAGAGTAAGCTCAGCCACCCTACCTTCGGTAGCAGAAGGAGGGTCTCGGGGACTCGCCCCCTCATCCCCGGGTGGGGCGGCGGTGGCGTAAGCCCCCGCAGAAGGAATGGCCCCGCCGCGGGCAGAAGCCTCTGTGTTCGGGGCAGGTGGCGGCTGTCCCTGCGCGACGGGCGGCGTGGCCAGAGGGGCGGAAGGCGTATATGCCGCAGGGTCTCCGACATTTGCGCTGGAATCCCACAAGCTTCTGACGCCCGTGGCCACGACGAATCCCCGCGGTGTCCGGTGGAGCTCTGGCCACACACACGGCCGTTTAGCTGGGGCTGCCGGCAGCGATACTGCCCCCGCAGTCGCGGCTGGGGAAGCCCCCGCGGTTGCAGCGCCCGGGGGTGAAGGTTCCACGTCGGCAATTGTCGCAGGGGGCACCTCGGTTTCTGCCGATGTCGGTAAAGGCAGCATGGCTCCGTGCGCCCCCGTGGAGGGCGCCTTCGGCACCACAGCGGCCACGGCCGGAGGCTCCACCTCAGCATCGCCGGTCCGCATGGGTTCCGCCCCGGCGACGTCGGGGGGCGGCAAGACGTCCCCCCTCCGGCTGCACGCAGCAAGCCTGCCGTCCGGGGCGCTCGCCGAAGATACCTCGCCTTCGGCGTCCGCGCCACCCAAGCCTGAACCGGCATACCTCGCCGAGTCCAACTCCGCGTCCGCCGCGCCCTCGGGAGCACTAGCAGCTGCCGCGCCAAGCGTGGCAGGCGCCCCACTGCGGCCCCTCTTCCGAGATAGCGCCTTCTTCTTCTTCTTCACCGCACCGTCGTCTGGAGCGACACGGTCTGGCACGGCAAGGCCCAGGGCCTCGCACACGCGGTTTATTCGCCCCAGCCCCGCCTCGGCGATAGCAGACGCGCGCTGCTCGTGCTCCCTGTCGGCGTACGGCCCTAGGAACACGCGCGCTGCTTGCTCCGCCTCCTCCAAGCAAACCCCTGAAGCAACGGAGATGGCATCAGCATATAGCGCATTTCGCGTGAACGAAGGAGAGAAGCGGTCCAGGCTTACGAAGACTGGAGGGAGCCGGCAGCGAGCAGACCGATGGCGCAACATTGTCGTCTCGACGCCTCTCGGCGGCAAGACGCCAGTCGCGGGCAAGCGGGGCCACGCTGTACATTACGTACTCTTCGGCGAGGTCGTGCATGTTGAGGCGGGCGGCCACGCCTACCAGCCGCCGAGCCCTCTGCCTGTCCTCGTCACCAAGCGTTCGGCCGGGCGAGGGCTTGAACACGATCGGTCGGCCCGTGCACTCAAGGCCGCTCCCGCTCTCCACACGGTGGTAGAACCACCGCTTCATCCAGCAAGACTCCCACTTCCCGCGAGTTGAGTTCGCAGGGAAGAGCTTTTTGCACGATGGACGAAGAATAAAGGTGACGCTACCGAAGCTCGATAGCGTCCCGTCCTTCCGGTCCTTGGGCTGGCACCGTGCCTTGTGAAGATAGGCGAACAGCGAGGCGCTGGGCCAACACGCCCCCGAGCGCAAGGCCCAGCTGTACACCGCGAGCCGGGCCACGGCGTTCGAAGTCAGTTGCGCCAGCTCCAGCCCGAAGGTCCGCAGCACGTCGCCCACGATATCCGCCGCTGGGATGCGGAGCCCCGCGTCGAAAAAGGCAACGAACACGACCGCCTCCGACCTCTCGGGATGCGGTTTCGTCTCGTCGGCGGCGGGCAATCGCACCTCCTGGCGCTCGGACAACTTCCCCGTGCGAAGAAGCCCTTGGATCGTCTTCTCGGTCACGAGCGAGGGGCCTAGCTCGCCGGAGAACGTGCCTTCCTCCTTCGCCACCAGCCACTCCTTGTCCGCCGCCGCCGGGTCGCGCTCTTGGAGCGCGTATTTCACCTCCAACAACGAAGACCGCCGGCGAATGCCACAGACACTACCCGCCTGACCACGCTTGCCATCAAATGCCATTGCTTCTCCGGGAAGGAGGCCAACGGCAAAAACGAAATACTACGCGAGTATGGAAGGCGGCGCAAGCAGGAAGGGGGCGTACAACTGCGGGGGCGCGGTCGCGGGGGCTACATTAAGCCACCTCGCCCCAGTACCGAAGCGTCGCGACGGTCCGCGTGCGGGACGCGACCGCAGTCGTACAAACGCCCGTCCAGCGATGTTCCCCATACCCAAAGCTGAAAAGCCACGACCACAAGCGCCAAGGGCCGGCACAGCACGACCCTCCCTAGCCGCTATTAAAGGCGCACTAATGGGCCAAGGGATCACAACAGCATCCGCCCGCCATTCGTCGCCCGCCCCGTGTCCCCTTGCCTAGGGAAGGGGCGAGCGGCCGCGAACACGCAACCGTCCACATCCCGACGCGCACCAGTCATAAGCCGCCGCGTGCCAGTCATAAGCCGCCGTGTGCCCCGTGCGCGCCAAGGCGGGTCGCACGGCACAGGAACCTCTACAGCGCAAGACCGCATCGCGAGATCTCAAGTCACCGCACGCGTGGCGATGTCCGCGACGCAAAGGCACCAGCTCCGCTGCCACCCGTTCGGAGGGTAGGGGATGGAGCGCGCGCGTCTACTCCGGCTGGGCGCCAGCTCCGCTGCCACCCGTTCGAAGGGTAGGGGACGAAGCGCGCGCGTCTACTCCGGCTGGGCGCCAGCTCCGCTGCCACCCGTTCGAAGGGTAGGGGACGGAGCGCGCGCATCTACGGCGCCGGCTCCGCTGCCACCCGTTCGGAGGGTAGGGGACGGAGCGCGCGCGTCTACTCCGGCTGGGCGCCAGCTCCGCTGCCACCCGTTCGGAGGGTAGAGGATGGAGCGCGCGCGTCTACTCCGGCTGGGCGCCAGCTCCGCTGCCACCCGTTCGGAGGGTAGGGGACGGAGCGCGCGCATCTACTCCGGCTGGGCGCCAGCTCCGCTGCCACCCGTTCGGAGGGTAGGGGACGGAGCGCGCGCGTCTACTCCGGCTGGGCGCCAGCTCCGCTGCCACCTGTTCGAAAGGTAGGGGACGGAGCGCGCGCGTCTACGGCGCCGGCTCCGCTGCCACCCGTTCGGAGGGTAGGGGACGGAGCGCGCGCGTCTACTCCGGCTGGACGCCAGCTCCGCTGCCACCCGTTCGAAGGGTAGGGGACGGAGCGCGCGTGTCTACTCCGGCTGGGCGCCGGCTCCGCTGCCACCCGTTCAGAGGGTAGAGCCACCCGTTCGAAGTGTAGGGGACGGAGCGCGCGCATCTACTCCGGCTGGGCGCCAGCTCCGCTGCCACCCATTCGAATGGTCGGGGACGGAGCGCGCGCATCTACGGCGCCGGCTCCGCTGCCACCCGTTCGGAGGGTAGGGGACGGAGCGCGCGCGTCTACTCCGGCTGGGCACCAGCTCCGCTGCCACCCGTTCGAAGGGTAGGGGACGGAGTGCGCGCGTCTACTCCGGTGGGGCGCCAGCTCCGCTGCCACGGCAGGGCGCCGCAAAGGCGGGGGTCTTATCCCGCAAAGTCTGCCTCGTTTTCCTTAACAGACCACCTACAGTGCATCAACGTAAAAGGTGATGCCGGCGGGCTCCATCAGGAACGCCGACTGTAGGTAGGCCTGTTAAGAAAAACAGGGCAGACCTTGCTGTGGCCGGCGGAAGCGTGGTGCGGGGGCAGGAAGCGCGGCTAACTGTCGATAACCGGCGCTGATCGAGCTCCCAAGAAAAATGGACCTCCTTCTGTGCATCAACATTCCCCAAGCCGTTCAGCATCACCCAGGAATGTTGATGCACGGCAGGGGCCCATTTTAGGGGAGCAGCTTCTATCACAATATACGCAGGAGCAACGCCGCACCAGCGCCATATATATACCCCATCAGCAGGGGAGCCAACCGGCAGAAGGCCAATCGGCAGAAGTCCAACTGCCGGGAGTCCGCCGCCATATTAATGGTCACGACGCCTCAAACGCCCGCACCGCGCCAAGCACGCTTCATCGCGTGGACGGCCGCTAGACCGAGCGTCGCGGCACGTCCCTTATCACTTAAGGCTCATGTGACGGATCAGGGGCCCGCTACGCTGTCCTGTGCCAGGGTAATGCCCCCGGCGCGCGTCTACTTCGGCTGCAGCCCAGCCCCAGGTCAAGTTTGGAAATGTTCACAGGCCGCGGGGACGGAGGGGGCCAAAGGACTCGGCAACATGGCTTCGGCCCCGTGAAGCCCTTTACCATGAGAGGCTCCTGTTGTAGGGGTGCCCCCACCTAAGCCCAGCAGGCCCGGTAGGAGACTATAAGGCCCAGAATAGGCCATGTGTAATGACATAAGTGCCCCCAGAGGGGACAACCAGATGTAAGGGTATAACTGTAAAAGCACTCCTCATGGGTACATATATATGAATACAGGCCATGGGGAGAGGCCAGAACACTCCCACCTCTCCACTACCATCTCTCTCTCTGTTTGGTCTGTAACCACAACAATATCATAGACCTCTTTCCCTCTAAAAGGCCTTGGAGCTGAACCATCCTCCTTCTTTCCGTTGAATTATTTCTTCATCTTGTAGTATGGGTTATACTTGGGAAGGAACCTACGGTGATGCATGTATACAGCTTTGCACAAGTTGTTTAGCCACACACTGTCGCTATCATCTAAGTAGAAAAATTGTTGATGGTGCAGAACAACATGGAGTGTAGAGTGAAGTTCTCTCGTTTGTCTGTATCACATACCTGCACCCCTTTCTTCCACAGTGTTACAAGATCTTTCAACAACATTGCTAGGTACATATCAATATCATTTTTAGCTTGCTTCGACCCTTAGATAAGTAGTGACATCAAAATGTACTTCCACGCTATACACAGCCAAGCAGAAATTATAGATACATAGATTTATCGACCAAATACTATGTCGGCTGCTCATGTTACCGAAATGATTCATTCTTTCTGCACTCAACCCAAACCTTATATTCCTCAATTCTGCACCAAAATCTATAAACATCCTATCTAAGTTCCTCCACTGGGCAGAATCAGCAGGGTGTCTTAGCTTTTTATCCTTCTTATGCTCCTCTGAGTGCCAATGCAGCAATGTTGGCTCCTTTCGATTCACAAATAAATGCATCAAACAGAAAATTACAGGCAGATACCATATCAAAAGGTTCTTATTTCATCTCGATGCCCTCACCATCAATGAAGTAATTCTTATGCTTATATCAGCATGCTTTGTACATCAGACTTACATGCATATTTACATACTCTTTACGGTACAGAATACAGTCTTTCGGACGTCCATGTATTCTTTTTACTTCCATTCCTAAGAGATAGATAATATTTTTGGCTTGGTACGTAGTCTTGGGCAACACGTTTTCATCAAGAAGCATGTCCGCTAAGAGACCTAACAATGTTTTCAAATTCTTGTTGGACCAACCATTGCTTACTTTCAACTTCAGCGGTTCAAGCACAAATGATAACCTTGTGTATTTCGGCTTGCGGCCCATGAATAATGCTTTCTCCAAGTTCTCCATCAAGCCCTTGTTTTACCAAACTCTCTCACACTATAGTTCCCATCTGCATCACGTAATATCTAATCTAGATTATTATCATGCAAACTATTCTCATCAAAAGAACAATCAATGTCCAGTATACTATTGTCTCCCTCAACAATGTTACTACCTTCCTGTATAATCTACTCTTCACCATGACTGCTCCAACATGTATACCTCTTTTTGAAACCCCTTCGAATCAAGTATGCTTCTATTTGTGCTAAATTAGTAAACATCATAAGATTCTCGCAATCAATGCATGGATAGTACATAAATTTCATCCCCCTCTTCAATATATCATGATATGTAGCTCTTCTAAAAGTAGATATGCTATCGATGTACTCTTTACTTACATGGTTCTTGTTGTGGTTACAGACCAAACAGAGAGAGAGATCGTAGTGGAGAGTTGGGAGAGAGTGATAGCAATGGCTTGGGTCCCCCATAGCCTGTATTCCATATATATATACACATGGGGAGTGCTTTTACAATTATACCCTTACATCTGAGTATCCCCTTCAGGAGCACTTATGTCATTACACATGGCCTATTCTGGGCCTTATAACCTTCTACCAGGCCTGCTGGGATTAGGTGGGGGCCACCCCTACAACAGTTCTCAATATACATTCATCTTCGGTCCATCTACGCTACACATATAACAAATTAGTGTTAAATTAGTTTAATGTTCTCCTAAGTAGCCAATATATGTATGTACACTCTTACACATAATTGTCATTCACCATAATTTGTCTATCTAAAGTAGCTAGCTATGATTCATTAATCAATCTAACAAGAATTAAAGTAAATAGAAGTGAGACCCACTCTTAAATTGGAGCTAAAACTATCAAGTTAGATCTCTCTTTCCTTGCAACTAAAAAGTGTAGGCGCAGATCTAGTTAGAAGATAATACATTTCATTATATATAATACCAATTACTAACCTTAAATCACAAAGAACAAATGATTATGCAAACACCCTTCCAAATCTCCCGTCCTCTTTCACAAATCCCTCAAAGCTGCCGCCTAACAGACAGAACATATGTCGGGACGAGGGTATTTAATAACATAGTGAATATTACATGCGCTTCCATTCACAACCCGTCTATGATAAGTAGGTCATCACAAATAGTTTTTTACACAAACCATTTGTTATAAGTCCGTACATTACATACGGTTTTTATTACGAATCATCTATGATGTATCACAGACGGTTTGTGTAAAAAAACCATATATGATAATTAGGTCACTACTGATGGTTCTTACCATCGGTTGCAATATAGACGGTCATGCTAGTAAAACTGTTTGAGATAACTACACTCATCTTAACACTGATAGATTCTGTAGAACTATCTGTGATGAGGCATCCAATATAACCTTCTCTGTCATAGTGGGGGACACTGCTTCCGTCTGGCCTTTCCTTGCATGACATCCGAGCTAAATTTCCAAAGATTTCCGCTTGATCAAATCGGATTAGGATAAGATCGTTGGCGCTGCCCCGTCTCCTCCCCCGTTACCCCTGCCGCACACTGGCCGCTGTGCACATTGCATCGCACCCCTACGCCTCCACAGTGTGCAGCTCATATGCATCTTGCAGACGACGGTGGAGATCAAGAAGGTGATACAATGTCGAGAGACTCTAGACGATAAGAGCAAGTACAATAATGGTCTTATAGCCAAGCTAGTCAGCATTTTTGCTGATGTGGAGGAGAGAAGAGAGAAGAGAGAGGAGAGCTTGGCTCTCATGCAAGCAACAAGCTGGGCACGGGAGCCTATGCAGTGGTGGGCCAAGATAATAAATGTATGTGAGGAGGAATAGGAAAGAGAATGTGAGACATGGTACCACATAATAATAATAAAACCTTTTGTAGACAAATAGAAGACAAATTATTGTATAACTTGGCTCTTATAACTTGACTTATAGCTAAACACTTGACTCTATTATTGAACTTGCTCTAAAGGAGGGCGACAAGGGTGGATGGATGTTAACAAATGTGAGGGCACAGAACCCCACGCCGATTTTAATTTTTGTTGCTTATAGTCCAAGCTTGCACAGTGTGTGCCCCTACATGTCAAAAACTAGTGCCCCACATACTAAGAACTACATCTATCTAAAAAAGACTTAAACACATTGACAAACAGAGGGAGAAAAGGAAAGAAAAACACACAGGATATTGACAAAGTAAGACACTCCCAAAAAAAATGTGTAATAGTAGTTTCTCGGATTTATCCTAGATAATTCATTAATAATAGGTTTCTTAATTTTTGTATGTTGTCTAACAAATAGTTATTTACCATTGAACTTTGTCATGAAGCTAATTGATGTTACAGAATTTAGAATGCATTACTATCTACTACATTATTATGGATGTAGAGATTCAAACAGAGCAGATAATTTCCGTCCGACCGACCGACCGAAGGCTCGCGGAACAAATACGAAAGGGATAAATAGGTATTCGTACTATCCATGTCCGACTTCATGGAAAAAAATATGGAATAGGATACGGAATGAGTGATATCCATCCGTATGTATCCGCATATCAAGTGATATGATAAAGTCTGTTGTGACTTCACTTAGGAACAACATAACATATAGACGGATTGATACATTTAAACATATAGGGAATAATAAGTGCTCTTCCTTTGGCATATCGACGACTAGTCTCTCTGTGCTCACTCTGATTGCACCCTACTATCCAATGTCCTGTGTAGGGGTGCAAAAGAAACGGATAATTTTCATCTAACCGACCGTCCGAACGCTTATAAAACGAATACAGAATAGAGAAACAGGTATCCAACATTATCCGTATTCGACTCCAACTCTGAGGAAAAACATACATAATAGAATGCAGGATGAGCAATATCCGTCCATATCCATTCCGATTATACCCCTATATTTATATGTTGATAAGTACATATATAAAACATAAGGTATCCACATCATTTCTATTCTAGATCCGTCACTCACTGGAGGGCGCTGATCAGTGATCATGGTGTATGCGTTTACGCGTAGCAGCCCATTCACGTCTTCCGTTCTATTGACCTTTCTACCATGTTTTCATTTTATTTTATTTTTCAGGTGATTTTTCTTTTGCGAAACACGAGCTCAAATTTCATTAATAATAGGAAAATGGGTAGAACCATGGAGTGATCAACTAATAAGAAAGTTTGATGTTGGCAAAGTACACCATTGTCTACTTTTTTTCAATACCTACCTAGGGGCTCTCAAGTGGCTTTAGCTTCTGATTTTTTATTTTTAGAAATCAGAAATCATTTGAAATGTATCGACTTCTTAATTTTTGAATTTTTTCCTTTTTTAGCTTTTTTGGGTTTTTTCTTTTCTTTTTTTATTTTTTTGTATTGTCTATGTAGATATAACGATGTTTTTTATTTTCTTGTTTTTAATTAAATAATTCAAAAAATTAACAATTTCTATAATATAATTTTAGGTAAAAGTCAACCACCACCACTCTGAAGTCTACCGAAGCAAGGCCTAAAGTATGGTCCTAAGGGTACGTCCCTCATGTATGCTGGCTCAGCATAAAGATCCCTCCTCGTGAATCATCACCTCACTGCCAACAGCAAGCACCGGATGGATCAAAGAGTTGCGTACCCTGGACACTTTATAGGTGGGACTGCATGACTCTCAAGGTATAATCTATGGTTAATGGGTGCATAATTTTTAGGCACAAAATCAGATACCTGGTTCTTAGCAAACGTCGCAATATAGTTTTCCTTTTTCCCTTCCAAAAACAAGATAGCTAGTATGCGTCTGTATTTGATCTGATGGAACCCTATATACTACTCTCTTAGTAAAAAATTGTGACGCCCTAGAATACGTGCGATCAAACTATATTAATTCTAATCAAAGATATTATCTAAAATATATAGCTTAAATATACAATAACAATATGAGTAAATTTGTCATAAAAATACTTTCATATTATCATAATTTATAAGTTTTTTTGAATGTATGGCGATAAAATTTAATGGTCAAAGCGGCATCTTATTGATTTCAAAAGTCAAAAACTCATATTTTGTGACTGGAGTGAGTATTATAGTAGCAAATGGCTAATGATGCTAGAACTCGTTGCTACATTTTTCAACAAGCTCTAGTGATGCATTTTGTCACAACAATTTTAGAAGAAATGTACGCTAACACATAGCGGTGTAATATTTGTTCACGTAGAGGGTCAATCCTATGTCGGATCAGCCATATACCCCCTAAGTCACAAAGAAGTGGTGATTTGGACATTGACATGATCTATAATATACAACTGTCATCACTAATTTTTATTGTGCTATATATTTGCGAGACCTATAAATATTATAATATTATGAGAATGTTTTTTAGACAAATCTATATATATTATTTTATATGTGCAATCTAAATATTCTTGTAAATAATGATAATCAAAGTTTAAAATTTTTAATTACACGTATTTCAAACATGCCATTTTTACGTATGAGATTTGTTTCCACACATCAGACACTGTCTAGATTATTGAATTCTTAATACGCATGTTGAACTCTAAAGAAAAACCTCCCCTACCACGTGCTGCCCCTCCTCATGAACCATCACCCCGTGAACCTTAAGGCTTAGGGGTAGGGATAGTAATTATGCCCGTTTATCCGTATGCCCTTGGATAAATACCCTAATAGAGCCAGATATGGAATATTTTCTTTACCCACGGGTATAGAAATGGGGAACATTCTACCCATCGGGTAAACAGGCACGGGTATGGGTAAGCTCCACCCGTCTCGCCCGTTTACCCATGATATAGATTGACATGTGGCGCAGTCATAACAATATCTCTAATTACTATTGATTGTTATAAACTTTTGCATATCTCTAATTACTATTGATTGTTATAAACTTTTTTGATAGCTATTATATTTTCTAGCAACAGCTGTTGTTTATATGTACCTGTCATTAGTTTAACTCTCAGATGGTGACTCTCAGTTCACAGGTAAACAGGTATGCCCACGAGCGACGGGTATGGGCGAGATTTTTCACCCGTCGTCCTTCGCAGGTATACCCGTGAGCGTAAATCGAGGTCGCGGGTATGAGTATAGGTGAGCACTACTCCATACCCATCGCGCCTGATTGCCATCCCTACTTGGGGTGTATGAATCCCAATGTATAATCTCTAGTTCAAAGGATGCATAATTTTTAGGCACAAAATCAGATCCGATGCTTAGCAAACATTTCAGTACTTCTAAAAACAAAATAAGGGTATTATTCTTTTAGACTTTTAGATTTTGACTTATCTGAAAGTTGAAACAAATGAAACGGCTTGTTGAAATAGATTTTCTAAATGATTTTTCAAACCTAAAACTGTATATGACGTTGATGACAGCATCCTCATCTTCCACTGCTATCTTAGAAAGTACAACTAAAAACCATCCATTACAGTCAAAATCTATCAGCCGCATTCTAAAAGAACATGACCAAGATCCAAAGTGCAGACTAATTTCTAGTGGAAAAGGCGTACTCTTCGAAGTTCAGTGTATGCGTTCTTTTAGCTGCGTCTTATGATTTTTAACTTATGACTTTTAAATTCTGGATATTTACAAGAGATAGTTGTATATAATTTTGGTCGGTATAGCTGAAGTCGATATAATGTCTACTATAATCGACTAGTAAATTCTATCTTAAAAAAATATTTTTTAAAAAAATTAATTAATATGGCATATAAGTCTTAAGTCAGATGTCGAAAAAAATAGGGACATAAACCTCCCCCGTGCAACTCTTTGAACTGCCAGAAGCTACCCGTAAATTCCAATCACAAAGACAAAAAAGAAAAAAGAAAAAAAGCGAAAAGTAGAAATCAAACCAAACCCCACCCACAAGACCAGGACGACGACTCTTTCACCCCGTCTCCCACCAACCCCTCCCCGAGACGCACCGCACCACCCGCCCGTCGCGTCGCATCGCATCGGATGGAAGTCGCCGGTGCGGCCGGCACCCGCGGCGGCGGGGGCGCCGGTGCCGTGGGAGGAGGCGGGGGCGGCCCGGCGCCGTTCCTGCAGAAGACGTATGACATGGTAGACGACCCGTCGACGGACGCGGTGGTGTCGTGGAGCGACGCGTCCGACACGAGCTTCGTGGTCTGGAACCCGCCGGAGTTCGCCGGGCGGCTGCTGCCCATGTACTTCAAGCACAGCAACTTCTCCAGCTTCATCCGCCAGCTCAACACCTACGTACGTAACGTCGCTCGCTTGCCCCCTCCTCTTGAACCTTGATGCGCGCCGAGTGGTCTCGGTCTGTTTATGTGGTTATCTGCTCTGGGTAGGTTCGTTCGTGAGGTTGGATTGTTGGTTATTAGGCGCCAAAGTTGCGCGATTGTGGAGAATTGATTGGGTTCTTGCTGATTTGCTGGGGAATTCGGCGTCAAAATTTGGTCTTGGTGTTTGATTCGGTGTCGACAGCGATAGGTGCCGAAATGTCTGCGTTGTTTCGGTGATTTGCTAATATGGTAGATAATTTAGAATGTGGATTTCTGTACCTTGTAGTTGGATTTGGTTGTAGTTTGATGCGAAAATTTTGGTCTTATGTGGTGCTGTGGAAATGAAATTCTTGTAATGTTTTCGTCTTGATGTGTGGTGGTGTGAGGCTATGTGGGTCACCGTGTTCTCCGAACACATCGAGTGTGCTTTGGTTGAATGGTGCTTGAGGCTAAAACTTGGATCCTGTTGCGTTGAGAATGTGCACTGAGTTTTGGTTCTCAATTTATCATAATTGTTAGGATGAGGATTTAGTGTCATGATCGATGTTGATGTTTGGGGGGCTTGAACTCGAAGTTGATGCTATTGAGATCGTGTTTTAGGTTTATAATTTGAACGGCTCTGAATTATTGAGAGTCAAAGTCCAAAAGAGCATTTTGGGTTCTAAACACTGTTAATTACTAGGGATGTCGATTTTAGTGTTCACAATGGAGTACTAGGTGTTTGGTATAAAATGTTTAGATTGATTCAACTCTCATTAATATATTCAATTCAATCCAGTGCATTTCTTTTAAAATTAGTCCAAACTTTGTATGGTAGTGAAGATCTTGATTGGAAATTGAATATTTTTGTTCAATAACATTTCGTTGAGCTGCTCATTTTCGATGTGTGAGTAATTGGGAAGCTTGAGGTCAAAACTTATGTTTAATGCATTAAGCAGGTCCTTGTGTTAAAATTATTGCATTCTTCTGCATTTTTGAATTACTAAATCAGCACTAGGTGTTAAGTAAATTCAGAATTTTGGCTAGGTTGTTGGTATTGCCGGTAAGATCACTTTGGAATCATTGTGAAAAAATCTTGGAACTGTGGATGTTAATTTAGCAGTAAGCTCTATTTACTTGTAATCCTTTTTTTAACATCAGAAAAGTGGAGGGTGGGAGCCCAGGTCCTGAGTGGTGTGTTTGTTGTTTGGTAGCAATGAGAGAGCTTTTTCTAACAAAAGTGGAGGGTGGGAGCCCAGGTACCGAGTGGACTGACGAGACATTGAGGTTATGAAGTTTTCCTCTTGAAAATTGTCGAATGGACGAACTGCTATCTTGTTTGCGGATGCAGTTTTATTCATCAGCATTCAGAATCTGGAGTTTAGCTTTCATGGTATGGTTGTCTTTTTGCATAGGATAAAAGTATGATCTTGATGTGCCAAAATCCATGGTTCTGTTCAATAGTTGTCAACCAAGTTAGTTTCAACAATTTTACCATTACTTTTGTTTCTAATCGGTGTAACCTGTAGTAAGTTCGGTCATTGTGGGTCTGTGGCTCTGGGCTCATGGTCTGCATTTCATTTCTGTGAAGTAGGTATTAGGTTCCAAGTTATTATTAAATTTTGGTATTAACCCTGTAATGCACACTGCCAACGTAAGCTCTAAGCATGAGCTACTTTGTTTGGTTCTTGTGGATCCCTTTTTTAAAAAAAAAACGAGATCTTGTGGAGCCCATTGAGAACCTTTTTTTGTGTGTATAGAAACACTTTAGCTACTTGGACATTGATTTCCTGGTCTATTGGACTGGCCTGTAAAAGTTTGACGCAAAGGAATGGTCTTTTACTGTAAAGAATAGGCATCTTTAGAATTTTAATTTTAATGTATCATATTATTGATCATTTACTCTTTGTAGTGCGTGTTGGTTGAAATCCTTATCAAAGTTCCATCACTTTGGTGTTACCTAGGACATAGTACTATTTTTTTTAGTTTGTGATTAATGGTGGGATTTGACCCAAAATTTATCCTTTTGATGTTTGATTAGGCCCCAAGGATTTGTTTCAAAATTTTGTCTTTTGATTAGATCCTAAAAAGTGGAACATCTATTTAATTCCTCTAAAGTCTAAACTAATTGAGGCCCTTTAAAAAATTGTCAATGTTGCAGGGATTTCGTAAAATAGACCCAGAGCGATGGGAATTTGCTAATGAGTACTTTGTCAAGGGACAGAAGCACCATCTAAAGAATATCCACAGGAGAAAGCCTATCCACAGCCACAGCCATCAACCATGTGCACTGCCTGATAATGAGCGTGCATTATTTGAGGATGAGATTGAAAGACTTACACGAGAGAAAGCCACCCTCCAGGCTGACCTCTGGAAGTTCAAGCAGCAGCAGTCGGGGGCCATGATCCAGATTGAGGATCTTGAGCGACGAGTGCTTGACATGGAGCAGCGGCAGGCCAAGATGATAACCTTCTTGCAGCAGGCTAGCAAGAACCCTCAATTTGTCAATAAGCTTGTTAAGATGGCAGAGGCATCCTCAATCTTCACAGATGCTATCCACAAGAAGAGAAGGTTACCTGGGTTGGATTACGGCACTGAGACCACAGAAACTACCACAGAATCTACTAGCTTTTATGATGACCATAGCAGCACTTCCAAGCAAGATCTTTTGAATCAGAACTTCTCTGATAAGCTTAAGTTGGGACTTTGTCCAGCAATGACACAGAGCAATCTCATCACACTTAGCACTCAAAGCTCACATGAAGATAACGGGAGCCCTCATGTCAAGCATCCTGAGTGCGACAGAATGGGGATGGAATGCCTTCCATTGGTGCCACAAGTGATGGAACTTTCTGATACCGGAACGTCCATCTACCCCTCCAAGAATTCTTGCTTTACGCCAGCTATAAATGACGAAGGGCTCTTACCGTGCCATCTGAGTCTCACTCTTGCATCATGCGCAATGGATGTTGACAAAAGCCAGGTATCCAGTGCAAATGGGAGCACTCTAGATCAGGCGAGAGGGAACCCAACTGAGGCAACCACAGCCACCATGGAAAAGGATATGAGCACTGCCGGATGCTTGGATGATAACCAAAAGACATCAGGTGATCCTGGTACAGAAGATGCAACAACACCACGAGGGGATGCGCGAGTTGCTACTGAGGTTCCTGCAGTCCCCCCTGCAGTGGTGAACGACAAGTTCTGGGAACAGTTCCTGACCGAGAGACCGGTCTGCTCAGAAACAGAAGAAGCAAGTTCTGGCCTAAGGAGGAATCCTTCCAGGGAGCAAAGGGAAGACAACAAGCAGGCATATGGTGATACAAGGAATGACAGCAAAGACATGGAGCAGCTGAAACTTTGATTTACTGTAGCATTATCATTTCTCAAGTGATACATAGTGTAAGATGTTTAGAATCAGGAAGCTGAGGTTAAAACTGACATGAATGGGTGTATGATTGAGTACAACATGAAACGGGTGTACATATTTTTTTTTCCAGAATATCTCAGAGATTCATAGTAATGGTTACATTACGAACGTGCATGAGTTGTGCTTTTTGTTGTGCAGGGTTCGGATTTGTTATTCTATTCCGATTGAGATGATCACTTTTCCTTTTTTTTTGGGTCCAAATCGAACAGTTTACATACATCGCGTTGAGGGCAGTTGCTTGTCTGGCTGCCAAGAGAGCCCAATGCCTTAAAGATGCTTGAACGATCCACGAGATCCATTTTGTAAGATAATTTATTCAGTGCCATCTTAAGGAATGACGATTTGAAAATTACCATCACAAAGATCAAAAATCAGCAAAAATGTCACTCATCCGTTGTCCTCCTTTTCTTTTTTTTCCCCTTTTGTAATGTCCGGTCCTAGCTATCATTCTCCCCTCCCTCATATCTAATCGACAGGAGGCCCCACCTGCCATCCCTTTCTTCATCCCTCTGCACTGTGCAGACACATAGCACCCTCCCCTAATCTAATCTCTAATAAAACTTGTAACCAAGTTCCTAATGCAATTTCTACTCGGTTCTAGTTTCAATTATTAATTGGATTCCTGCTCCCTCTCCTCCATCAGCAAGCACCAGAGAGGGAGAATGAGCACGAGGAGCTCGAGCCCCATTGTTTTTGGCTGACCGTCGTCACCGAGCCCCAATCAGGCGCTCAAGCGGATTACAACGGTGGCTACCTAGTTAATTGAGTTCGCCTCTCCCTCCTCTATCTTACGGACACATAAGATTCCCTTGTCTCCCTCAAGAACGACATCGGCCATTCCATCTTCCTCGGCTCCAGTGGCGTAGGCGTGCCCGTCGCCCATCTCCGCCAAGAAGCATATACCGTTTGGGTGAGCTTCAACCTTGGTGTTTGTACATGTGCCCTAGATTCGAATTGGCCTCCTATTTCCCGTGACCACCTTCGCCTCCTTCCTCTCCCTCAGGATCGACAGGAACGCCACGAGCCCTTTCCCAGCGCTGGTGACCAAGTCGTTGCCTTCTCTCGCATTGCAGTATCGTCATCTCGGTCAAAACCACGAAATTATTCGCATCACTTCATGTTCCAGGAGTAGGAAAACACGTTAGGGTAATCAATTTGACTCCTAGAACCTCACCACACGCCACACCATGTCTCCTCTATGCCCACCGACGGCCACCGTGGGCAGGCTTGCACATAGCACACCAAGCCATGTTGATAGCACTAGTAGAATCCCCTCGGGCCTTGAAAGCTCATGTGCACGCTATATTTTGGATTTTCCCACTTTCTAGTCAAGCCCAGATCGCCGCCGCTGCCTAGCCACTGCCCCGACCGCCATTCATGTTGCCACTGTGCGCCGACGCCCGTTCCACCACCTCCCATAGTCGTGGCAACCCATTTTGCCGATCGCCCGTGTCGCCCACCTCTCCCCTCGCCGGCACCACCGCCCCTCTATTTCCCCTCTGTTCTATGTTCTCTCTCCAGAATGCCAAATGGCAAAAGAGTTATTTCCAATTTTTTTTCTTTCACCCAAATGGCGATTAATGGAACAAATGGATGAAATAGCTAACGGCGATGGTATTCTCTAAAGTTTTTTTTGTTTACAATGGCATTTAGAAACTCAATCTCTTTGCAATGGTATTTGCAACTTGCAAACAATTGCGATGGTACTGAGCAAATTAGCTCATTTTTGTGAGGGTGGAGCACTAGTCATGGAATAGGGTTGTTTGGCTCATGTTTGGTTGAGGTAAGGAGATGTCCTTGTGTTTGATCTATCACCGGATCAGATCCTACACGCTGCCCTCAGGACCATACTCAACTCTGAGGCAAAGCATCTAAATTTTGAGGCAGCCGCTTTTGCCCCAAGAACACTGGTCATGCTTTCCTCCAAACATATTGACATGGAGCAATTAGAAAAAAAATCAAAGCCAGTAAAAAAAAGAAATCAGAAGATGCATGGCGGATGATGTGAAACAAATTTGGGCGAAGCGATAAAATTTTAGAAGTAGCGTCATAGACCATTTTTGTTATCTCTTTTTATTTCTCCTAGTAAGTACCTACGAGATGAAAGAGAAAGAGTGATGCAAGCATACACATTCACTCATTCAGTCTCCAATTCCCCTCCTCCAGATCCATTGCGTCACCCTCGGCTTTAGACTTCTTTTTCTTACTTTTCTTGGCAGATGCATCATCTTCTCATCATCTACGCATGATGTTTGAGCAGTGTGTAAATACCTTACGAGATAAGTTTAACCTCAGCTGTTATTTATATTTGTATAGATAACTTGATACATATTTATAGATGAGCATAAAAATCTTAAGAACTTCCTCTAAGCTGCAGAATAGACCTGCAATAATTTATTCAATTGATCCTTTATGAATGATGCAATGGCTTTAGAAATGAAACATTCTTCTAAACTAACTTATGATTAGCAATGCAAAAATGTGGCTACCATCATATACTTGAAGATTTCTTTATAGAGTTCTCGAGCCATACATTGTCGCTAGTTCTTCCTAAGAAATTGCCATAGTCATCAAACTAATAGAATCCATCATGTTTACTAATCCAACTTAATAACTCGTGACATGCATGAAGAACAATTCTAAGGTAAATTTAGCTCAGTCTGAACTTGCTACACTAACCTATGCGTTGTGTTAGTTATCACATAGATCTCTAATGTTTTGTAAGGTATACTCCCAACTAATAAAAGTAGATTCAAAAATTGTAACTCGGGATCATGAAAATTTTGAAGAGTCTCAAACTAAAGATTCTCTTGAAGACTTGATACCCAAGGTCGGCATGAAGTTTAACTCTGAAGAAGACACTTATGACTTTTACGATGCTTATGCTTATGAGTGGGCTTTAGTATCCGAAAGAGTAGTTACCATAATATGAAGAATTCTTCAAATATAAAGAACATCACATTTGTTTGTTCTCATGAAGGTATTGACATTAACAATTTTTACTATGCAATTTGTATTTACTTTGTGACATGTTGTCTATTAATTAATTATACTAACAGGAACTCGAAGTATTGACAAAAGAGCAGAATCTTCAGATTATGGTAAATGTTTCAGTAGGCCAGAAACACGATGTATGTGTTAAGCATGTATGAAGATAAGAAGTCTCAGAGATGGATTGTACTGTGTCTACCACTTTTGTATCTGAGCACAACCATAAACTTGCTACTAGAAACCAAGCCCACCCATTAAGATCGCAAAGGAAAATTAATGAAGCACAGGTTGCACGTGTGGAAGTTGCAAAATCTATAGGCATTTCTACTAAAGCTGCTATTGACCTAATGGCAAAAAAAGCATGTGGTTTTGAGAATCTTGGATTTACTCATGTAGACATGAAGAATAGATTATACTCAAAGAGGACATTAAAGACAAACCAAGGTGATACTGGAGGGGTGCTGGAATATATGGAGAAAAAAGTATCAAAAGATGTGAAGTTTCTCTATTCTATTCAAGTAGATGAGGATGACTTGATAACTAACATTTTCTGGGCTAATTCTAAAATGGTCACAGATTATGAAGTTTTTGGTGATGTCATTTGCTTTGACGCAACGTATAGAAAATTGGATGATGGACGTCCTTTTGGTTTGATTGTTGGAGTTAACAATCATAAGAAAACTATTATTTTCGGTGCTGCACTTCTATATGATGAGACTGCTGATAGCTTTGTTTGGCTATTTAAAACTTTTCTAACCGCAATGTCAAGGAAGGCACCACAAACTATTTTGACAGATGAAGATGCAGCCATCGCTAAAGCAATCAAGTTAGTTCTTTCTGAAACTCATCATAGGATATGTGTATGACATATGAATCAAAATGCATGCAAGCGACTTGCTGGAGTTGTTAAGGACTATAAGAAATTCAATATTGAATTTCAAAACTGTATATATGATCAAGAGGAGGAGGACGAATTTATGAATGTATGGAACCGATTGCTTGACAAGGATGAGTTACAACAAAATAATTGGCTTCAATGACTATTTGACTAAAGGCACCAATGGGCACTAGTATATGGTCAAAACACATTCTTTGCTGATATGAGTACTACACAATGAAGTGAAAGCATGAACAATGAATTGAAAGGTTATATTAGTGTAAAACATGACATGCTTACTTTCTTCGAGAACTTTGACAGGTTGGTGGGAGATAAAAGATATGAAGAGGTCAATTATGACTTCAAAGCGACACAAAGTATACCAAAGCTAACAGCAAAGTTGACAATATTAAGGCATGCCGCAAAAGCCTATACTCCAACCGTATTTAAGATATTTCAGGACCAAGTGTTGCTGACTTTGAATTGTGACCTATTCTATTGTGGTGAGGACGATGCGGAAAAGGTGTGCAAAATAAAAATTCACAGAAAGCATCATGAACATGTTGTTAAATTTTCTATATTGGAATCAACAGTCAAATGCAGCTGCAAGAAGTTTCAATTTGCCGGCATTCTATGCTCTCATGCACTAAAGATACTTGACATCAATAACATTAAATCAATTCCTAAACAATATATACTGAAGAGATGGACAGTTGATGCAAAAGTCATACATATAAGTAGAAATTGGATTATGCACGAAGATCCAAAATAAAACTATCAAGTCACTACTTTGGATTATGCAAAATATTCATTTGAATAGCTGCTCGAGCTGCAAAATCTAATGAAACATACTCTATATCTGCTAATTGTGCTAACAAATTGGCAGAAGATATCAAGAGTAGCTTGAAAATCAGGTCTAATCTAGATTTAGATAACTCCTCCACTCCACAAGGTTTGTACCAACCTACTATATGATTAACATTAGGTATTCATATCACAGTCTAATATATGCACCTCAAGTTATCATTTATGTACAGTTGCCAAAGAAAATAAGAAGCCCACTAAGCCAATAGGCATCAAGCTCAAGGCAAAGCAAATCCGTGGGTCGGCAAGACCTATTGGTAGTTTAGAGAAAGCAAAATAAAGGAGGAAAAAGGACGTTGACACCCCATCACAGAAATTCGAAGTTCAACACATAACACAATCACAGCCACAACCACATGCAACAATAATGGTTAAATGATCCTCAAGCATTGTCATTTCAAAAATATTTTTCTCTTGGATTATCACTGCCACTAATTTTTATTCCTTTCTATGGTTATGGTCATTTGGAGGTTCCCAATAACCAAAATTTCATACACGTATCAGAGTACTATGCAGCTGTAGATGCTTCATTGCACCCATTCGCCAATACTCCTATGGCAATGTCTCTAAAAAATCAAGTATTACAACATGAGAAGCCAATTCAATCATTTAAAGGAGATTTCTACAATATGTTCACTTAGTTTGCTTCAAACCTTCATTTCCTATTAGTATGAAACTACCATATATTCATATGCAGAGTCATACTAGTGATTTTGTTCTATTCAAGTGTTCAAGTGCTAGTAGCATGTCTCCCAAAATAACATGTTTCTTGTTAGGATTGGGGATTGAGGATGGGAAGAGAGGTTCATGTTAGTATGAATTAAAGTTAACAGCATTTTGTCATAAGTAAACGAGCTATACACAAATATGTATGCGCAATGTAGAATTGGTACCATATCAAACCAATCCAGAGGTTGACAGCCTCGGGGAGGGAGGCAGTTGAGCGCCTCACTAGCCCAGGGCACGTCACCAGCCATCGCCGTGTATTCTTACAATTTTGTAGCTTCATACTAAGAAGAGGAACCGGTTGGAGTTTAAAAGATTGAATGATTTGGTTTATATCTCATATAACAAAAAGATTGCATCTAGGTTTCAAAGACTTAGTGAACAAGGTAACAAATCCAACTCTTTGTTTCTAGAAAAGTTCTAATGGGATAATGAGTGGGTCGACAAGGATGCTGCATTAGCTGAACAAGTGCATGCCGGTGAGGATAATCTTCTATGATCACATGTTGATAAGGCTGTCAATGCAACATCCTCACTTCGTGGGCATAATTTTCCTAGGAGAGCTCGTGTGGATGTTTAAGTTTATAGTCGACGTACATCTCCATCTATTCATGATCATGAGGAAGAAGATATGATGGTGTGTGATGATGAAGATGTTGAAAATGAGTTTGGACAACCACCACCTTCTCATGAGAGTGGTGAAGAATGTGTTCAAATTGAGCTTGTGCATAGGAATGAGCTAGAGTTGGATGATGAATAAAAGATTAGGATGAAAGTTGAAGACTTTTGAGTTATTTTGTTGTCATGTGGTGCACTTATGCAATCATGCTACTATCATATTTTGTCTCTTATGTTGTGTCATGTGTGGACTGTGGATGTCTACTTACGTTATGGAATATAGACCTTGTTATATTAATGCTATTTACTGTTATGGACCTTGTTATTAAGTGTTTTATTTTATGCCAGTTGAAGTATTACTTGTATTTATTAGTACCGTCTAACTACTATCGTCTAACTATCGCCATGGCGGGCACATAGTCGACTAGGCGTCCAGGCGCTCCGAGCTCGCCGCGACTTGCCAGAGCGCCATGACAACCTTGACCATACCTCCAATGTCCTCAAGCATAAGATCTAAACAATGGGCAACACATAGGGTTCAATATAGACTAGGGAATCTCTCTATTAGAATCCTTCTTGCCACCTTGTAGTTAGCCCTATTGTCAGTGACTACTTGAACAACATTCTCAGCACCAATCCTATTCATTTGTTTCTCAAGTAAGTTGGCCAAATAGTTAGCATCATGAACCTCATGTGATGCATCCACTGACCCCAAGAAGAAAGTCCCATCTAGACTAATGACAAGGAAATTGATCAAGTGTCTTCCCTTCTTATCTGACCATGCATCCGACATTAGTGAGCAACCATAGTTTTTTCAAGACAACTCATACTTAACCCTCAACTGGCTAACTTCCATCCTTTCCTCCTCTAGCAATGGAACCCTCAACTCATGAAAACTAACCGACTTCAACCCATTCCCATACTACGCAATTGCTTCAACCATCTCCTCATAGCTCCTCAAGTTCGCGGCATTGAATGGAATGTCGTTCTCATAAAAGAACTTAGCAATGTACTTGATTTCCATATGTCTTTCTTCCTTGCTCTTTCCACTCTAATACATGCTGATTTGGTTAACCCCTGGGGTATGCCTTAGTCTTACTACTTCTGTAGGGGACTTCAATAGCATTGCAGGGATTTTAGCTTGCTTCAGTGGCCCTGACTTCTTGAATAAGGCAGCAGCTGCAGCCTTCCTTTTGGAGGCTGTCCCAGAGCTTGGAGTCACCTTTATCACTGTTGGAAATGGACATGAGGCCTTGGAAGATGCCTCCTCTTGCTGCACCTCCTGGACATCATCAGCATCATCCTCCTCCCCTCCAGTCTCTTCAATGGTGACCAGCACCAGTAGTTGTTTCCGGACACTTCACAATATCCCCAAAACACGCAATGAGATATTGTTTTAGCCTCTTGATACCCGAGTGCACACGCCTACCACAAAGGATACATGCCACCAGATCTTTATCTTCAGTTGGCCAAAATGCATATTTCCATCCTGAGTCCTTTGACTTGGCCTTTCTCTTCGGATCCTTGGATGGATCATAAGTCTCACTCTGTAACATCCCGAAAATTTAAATTTGAAAATGTGAAGCTTTTGAATTATTTTTGCAATATATTTTTATTCGAAATTTGGAGTTTATACTATTTTTCTGAAATTTGGTTAAGGTTCCAAAGATTAAAAGGAACAAGGAGAAAACAAACATGTTTAAACAATAGAGAATTAAAATTTAAAAATAAGAATCTGAAAAGATGATCCATAAAAGGAAGAGTTTAGCAATATAGGAAATAATAATAATAATAAAAATGCACATTTAATAGTTGAAAATTTAAAGCTTGAATTCAAAGTGCCATCCAAAAATTAGCAAATTCTAATGCAAGTTAAAAGTTCAAAATCAAAAATCCAAAATCCAGAAAATAATTAAGCCAATCTCTAGTTTTCTTCATTTTTACCCTACTCTCTATTACATGTGGACCCCATCCTTGATCCATCCACTTTTTCTTTCCCCTCCCACTTCTCTCACTGCCAGTGGGCCCGACCCCTTCTCCCTGCCGATCCCTCTCTTCTCTCTTCCTCTGCCGCACGGGACCGCCCCCTCCTCCTTCGCGCGCCCGCGCCACCCTTTGCTGCACTCAGCTTCCGTCCTCCACGCGGCATCCATGCGCTGTCGTTGCCCACGGTTTCCCCCGCGCCGCCCACCGATTTCCCCTGTCACCCCCGGTTTCTTCAGCAGCGCCACCGTACTCTGCGCCCCGCCTGCGCATCGTGCGAATCCCGTAGCCATGCCGTTGCCCGCGCCCCGGCTCAACTTCTCCGCGCGTGCGCTCGCCTATAAGGGCCCTGAGGCGCCTCCTTCCCTCTCCTCTTGCCCCTTCTCCTCCCTCAAACCGTGCCGCGCACGGGCGCCAGCCGCCTGCGCCTCCACGCCGCCCCGGCCGCTCCGACCATCTTTCCATAAACCGCCCGCGTCACGGCGTGTCTGCGCCTCTCCTTTGCCCCCTCTTCAAGCTAATTGAAGTTCTGTCCACTAGTGCAAGCGCGCCGGCCATCTTCCCCAACACCGGCCAAAACCACCGCCACCCCTCTCATTTTTGCTCGTCGCACTCCGGCTCAATTCCTTTCACAGAGAGCACCACCAAGGCTTCACAAGGTTTTCCCAAGCGTTGATTTCGGCTCCCCCTCACCTCAGCTTGCCGGCGTCGTGCGCAAGCCACCGCCGTCCATGGTCTCCGCCGTCGGCCCAACCCGATCTCCCTCCGGCCCTGCCCACTCTCCGATGAGATTCTCCTCGACCCCCTGTAGCCCATTCTCCCCTCCTTCTTCCTCCCCGTCTCCTCTGGTGCCATCTCCACCGTCGGCTCCCAACCTCACCGCCGCTAGGTAAGCCGCCGGCATCGCCGCGGCCAAATTGACCGGCGGGACTTTGCTCGCAGTTAGGGGCAGGCATGGGCATTCCATTTTGTGGGTTCCCACGTCAGGCCACCGCCTCTACCACCGGCGGCAACACCAGCACGGAGCGCCGCCGGGCCTCCCCTGTTTTGGCCTTCCTATGCCCAACCTTTTGTGCATTGCCTCCCTTCAGTAACACGAGAAAGTGTGCGTGCTCGGCTGGTTAGTTGGGCGTGCGCTCAGGTCCACCGCCTGTGTTCGATCCCCCATCCGGCTGAATTTCGAGTAGGTTTTTACTTTTTTTTCTTTTGCTGAGCGGCCCAGTGAAAAGAAATAAAGGGAAAATTTGGGGAGTAATCTAGAGTATATAATAGATTTAGTTAGAATGTAAAATAAGGTTTCTTAACATTTAATATCCGGTTGTTTATTGCATAAGCAACTAATGTAAATTGGATATTTAATTGGGTCATAAAACCAAATTGATTAGTATATGAATGCAGATTAAGTTATTATGTTTGAATAACTAATCCTATCTGAATAATTATCCAAAGAACTAAATATTAGTTAAAGACTTCACTAAAGAAAAACAACTTGTGGTAAATGTTAAGAATAAATATTTCCATTAATTAAAATTAGGATTTGTGCCTAATATTTGGATGTCGCCGTTAAATGAACCCTAGTGGTAGGATTTGCTAATTATCAAATATTGGAATATAACTTTGCTAGATAAATAAATTTTAATTAAAGCTAATAACAACATGTACTCATGTATAGCAGGCTTGACTTGTAAAAGGATAAAATATCGGTATCAGTAGTTTTCATAGAGCACTCAAATTAAGAGGTCATAATAATATGTAGGTGCTAAGATACAATAGCTCTAGGTCATCAAGTATCCAAATAATCTCACGGACATATAGATACTCTAAAATAAACATGTAACCATTATCACGAGTAACTAGGGTCACATAAAATGATACATATCCAGTTTTTGTCAAATAGCTAAAATTTGCAAACACTACTTATATATATACATATATCATATGCCCTGAACATTAGCACTCAACAAAATACACCAACGCATAGGTTTAACTTAACTCATGGAACTTCCTTGATAAATACCAAAATAATAAAAGAAATTGTCAATAAAAAGATCAAGTCATCGTGTTCTATCATCGACCTTACCTCAAGTAACCCAAATCACCCATTAACTCGTAGTAAAACTAAATTGAGTTTATTCAGATTTATTTGGATCTTTTTGAGTTATTTGTTTTTATTTGGATTCAGTCGTTTGTCGCGTAATTAGAAATTGGGAGTCGTGAAGATTCAGTGGATCAAGCGAGATCAAGCCCGAAGTGAAGGTAGAGACCCAAAAGCTCAAGAGAAAGCATCGTGTGAGCTCAAGACCGCGGTAAACCGCGCCAGGCGAGTCAATACTTTGATCATGTTGAACCTACATTTTCTGCAAATTACTCTGGTTTAAATTATCAAATTGCATGTTGTTACTTTATATGCAAATACATGTTAATTTAAGATTCTAGATATATGCCCATTGTTTGCCTTGAATAATATTACACCTCCTTTGGAATATCTAAATGTGTGAACCTTGTCGCCCTAGCAAAATTATTATAGTAACCTTTCGAAAATAAGTCTGTAATTTATATGCCATGCTTAGTATCGCATAGATATTCATGGGCGCGAGAACGCCCAAGCATCACTTTAATCATGAGAAAATTTGGTTGGGCAGTCATGGTGGGAATGACTGGTATATTTTAACATGATTATTTTATGCTCCCAAAAATCCCAATTTGCTTAAATATCTGGGCGGATTGGTTCGAGGGTATGAGTGTGGTGCAGTGGATGCACAAAGTGGTTTGTGGTAGGCCGCCCAGATACCACTAAAGACTGAATCTTGTCATGTCAACCTGTGTAAAACAGTACAACCACAAGTCTGTAAAATACAACTTGGCTAAGTAAACTTATCGAAACCCCGGACTCATCTCACTGGTAGTGGATAGAAGTGGATACGCACGGGCATGGGGGCCCTAAGGGACACCAGTGGAGGGTGAAGTTTCCCAGCTGTCCTAACGTTGTGGGGAGTTGAGAAGCCCAGCTGCGTTAGTGGCTGTGGGGAACATCCCGCGCATAGATGGGACCCACCGCAAGTGGGAGAAGCCCATAAAGTGAGATGATAAAAGGGACTAGATACTTTGAAAAGTCACTGTGATGGTCTGCTCAACCACACTTCTAAGGAATCGTGTGGGGCAACGAGTTGATTGTATCTTGTGGTGAAAGTGTACAAACTCTGCAGAGTCAAAACTATTCGAATAGCCGTGCCCACGCTCATGGGCGGACATGGGAACTTAACCAGATATAGTTCTATTTCAAAAACTTTGTGGGTGGGAATGGAAAAGTGGAAGGGTAGCGGAAAGCCCTGATTTGAGTTGTCCTGAGTGTCGTCCCAGTGGTAAGTTAAGCGGCTATAATGCTGAAAGATGTTATATGGTGTGATGCCATATGTATGGAAAATCATGTTAGTATTACTTGAACATTATGGTTTGTTCCAAAGCTGCTAGGTCTCAGGAAATTTTATGTATTGTATTTCAAATAGTGGCATTACTAATCTTACAAACTAAAATATGGGTGGAATAAACAGGGTTGTGAGTAAAGGAGATGGATGTTTATAGTATGCACATAAAGGTATTGCTGGATTCAGGTCGATCGTGAAAAAGGAAATGCTGGTGTGGGTTCTGGGAGAAATGAATTAGTGGGGTCCAGCAGAATAGATAGGCTAGATAAATGATCTAATTGAATTTTCAGGAAGTTGGAGAAATAGCACAAGTATTGGAGTATAATTCTTGATTAGTGATAATCTTGGTGGATATATAATAGTGAATCGATTTTGGGGAATTAGGGAGTGCAAAGGTAAATTGCTAGATTACTACACTAATGATTAATATAAATTCTTGGAAGATATTGGCGATAATGGGAATTAATAGGAGTTGATCAATTACTAGAGGGATAAATTGAATTCCTGAGAAGATTGGAGGATTCATAACAATTAGTGGATTATAATCTTGGTAAATTGAATTTTCGGTGGAGGAATATTTGTGGATTAGCTAGTGATAGATAATGGAAAATAAGATTGATTATTGGATTATGGTTTTGAATCAATGACGAAAAGGATTGAATACAAATGATATCAGTGGATTTGAAAGTAATTATGTTAGAGAATCATTAGAATTCAGAGGTGAAGAGCTGATGAATAGTAATGACAGGATTGGATTATTAGTAATTCAAAACACAAAGTATGATCGGTGGATTAAATAAATGATGACACTTGCTGTTTGGAGTTTTAGACAGTAGTCAATAAAGAAAGTGCATTTTCGGTGGATTAAGCCAATTTTGGCAATTGTAGTGTGGAGCTAGGTAGCAATAATAACACTTTGATTAAATAATAGTAGTAATGCTGCTAAAAGCGATTTTTGGCAAATAAAATAACCCGAGCCTCTCCTTTGTTAAGCCATGCATACTATTTATTTGCATTTTGTGTATTGGCTCGCGGAGCACGGGGTTGGAGTGCTCAAACTCGCTTTTGCGACAAAATTCAGAATCAGGAATCAAATCACCTCGCCTCAGCAACAAGATTGGACAAGCTGGCAGAGAAGATGAAGATGTCAAGGGCTAGGTCGCGCACCTCCAGTTGGCTGCCTGTGGGCGGCGAGACTTCCCTCTCCTGGTAACCCACGGCGCGCTCTCCGCCCCGGGCACCCTCGCCCTCAGTACCCGCGCCCTCCTCCAAGTCTGAGTCGGCGTACTTCGCCGAATCCGACTCTGCGCTTGCCGCACCGACAGGAGCAGCAGCAGCCGTTGTACAGGGCGTGGTCGCAGCAGTCCGACGGCACCATCGTCTTGGTGTTGCGGGGCCGGAGGGGCGCGATCCGGCACGGGAAGACCTAAGGCCTCGCACACGCGGTTTATCCGCCCCAATCCCGTCTCCGCAGTCGCAGTGGTGCGTTGCTCGTGCTCCCTGGTGGTGTATGGCCCAAGGAACACGCGCACTGCCCGCTCCGCGTCCTCCAGGCGAGTTCCTACGCGGGGCAAAAAGCACGATTAGACACAACGCAGTACGTACGAACGGAGGGGAGGGCACAGTCGAAGCTTACGAAGGCTAGTTGGCGCGGGTAGTGAGCAAACAGATGGTTGAACGTTATCGTCCCGACGTTTCCCGGCCGTGAGGCGCCAATCACAGGTGAGCGATGCCACGCCGTACATTATGTACTCCTCGGCGAGGTCGCGCATATTGAAGCGGGCGGTGACCCCCACAAGTCTTCGCGCCCTTCGCCTATCTTCGTCGTCGAGGGTTAGGCCGGGCGTGGTCTTGAATGCAATCGGTCGACCCGTGCACTCAAGGCCGCTACCACTCGCCACACGGTGGTAGAACCACCGTCTCGTCCAGTTGGACTCCTATTTCCCTCGGGTCGAGTTCGCAGGGAAGAGCTTCCCGCATGATGCCCGCAGAATGAAGTTGACGCTGCCAAACTTCGACAGTGTCCCGTCCTTCCGTTCCTTCAGTTGACACCGTGCTTCGTGCAAATATGCGAACATTGAGGCGCTGGGCCAACACGCTTCCGAGCCTAGGGCCCAGCTGTATACGGCAAGGCGAGCCACTGCGTTCGGAGTTAGTTGTGCCAACTCCAGCTTGAAGGTCCGCAGCACGTCGCCAACGATCGCCGCGGCCGGGATGCGAAGTCCGGCTTCGAAGTAGGCGACGAAGACGATCGCCTCTGACTTCTCAGGGCGCGGCTCCGTCTCGTCATCGGCGGGCAGCCGCACCGCTCGGCGGTCCGATAGCCTCCCCTCGCACAGCAGTGACCGGATCGTGTCCTCCGTCACGAGCGTGCGGCCTAAGTCACCGGAGTACGGACCCTCCTTCGTCGCCGCCCACCACTTGTCTACCGCCGCCGGATCGCGTTCCTCGAGCGCGTATTTCACCTCAAGCGGCGAGGACCGCCAGCGGATGGCGTAGTCGCCGTCCACCTGAGCATGCTCGCCGCAAGTCGCCATTGGTGTCCACGGGATACTCGATCATGAAAAGGAGGGCGCGGGCAAGAAGAGCAAGTATAGGAGGCGGCGTGAACGACCAGAAAGCATGTGGAGGAGGCGCAGACATGGTACCACGGGGTGTATTTAAAGACCTGTGCCCCCCACCACCGGTAATCGCAACCGGCAAACGACAACCGTTCACCTCCCCAGGGCCGAAGCCGAAGCGTCGCAATGGCACACGTATGCCACGTACGACCGCGGTCGTACAGGGGCCTGTCACCGCACGACGCGCCAGTAGCGCCCCGCCGCGTGTCGGCCAACGCAGGGAATAAATGCAGGTCGCACGACCCGACATAGCTTCCGGCGCGTGTCAGCGCGGTTCGTGGGGCCAATCAACCGCAACAGTCCACACGGGGTCTTTGCCCTAGCAGCGAGGCCCCGACCTCGACTCTGGTCGCGCCCACGCGAAGGGACACCGTTATGAAAGTACCGGAAGCCACTCCAACTCCGAAAAGTGACACCCCACCACATGCTCGCGCCCGCGAGGATAAGGGCAGACAACGGAGCGCGGCACACCTCCCGGGGGGATGGCGCTTCCCGATAGGATGACGCCATACAAAGACCCCGACCTACACCCTGACCTATCGGGGCAACCAACCAGCAGGCCTCTTCAGCCTGCGCAACCCCGGATAGGCAGGCCCTCGCTCTAGCGGGGAGACTCCGGCCACTTAACCCAATTTCGCCTGATGGCAGCTCCATGAGTCAATCAACCCCAGCGGCAACGACATCAAGATCTCCGCTCCAGAGGAGATACTTCGACTTCGACTTCGAGGAGCGAACTCGTACGCAAGGATTCGCCCGTCGGCATTCCCCGTATATGGTAAAGGCGGAGGCCATGACACGTCAAGTTTTGGCTTGTTCTTATAAACAGGCCACCTTCGGTGCACCAACATTCTAGGAAAAGTAATATTGAGGGGCCCAATCAGAAAACCCGACCGAAGGTGGGCCTATCTATGTGAACAGGGCAAACCTTGTCACCATGTGCAGAAACGCAGTATGAAAGCAGAAAGTGCGACCAGTTACCGGTAATAGACGCTAACCGAGCTCCCAAGAAAAATAGGACTCCATCAGTACATCAACATCCCCCAAGCCGCGTAACGTTGCTACGAAATGTGGATGCACTGAAGGGGCCCATTTTAGGGGGCAACGCATATTCGAGCGCGCAATGCAGGTACAATGCTGCACCAGCACGATATATATACCCCATCAGCGGGGAAGCCCAACTGGCAGAATTCCAACCGGCGGAAGTCCAAGCGACAAAAGTCCAATCGACGGAAGGAAAATCCAACCGGCGACGGAGCGTCGCAGCATCGTACGGCCTCGATGCTTCAAGACCTGTGCCGTGCCAATCACGTCCCGCCACGGGGTCGGCCAGAGGGTGGCACGTTACAACATGATGCGACCACGACGCCTCAAGTCTCGCGCCGCGCCAACCAGGCCTCACCAGGCAGCCCAGCAGTCACTTGCCATCAAGAGCACTCGACGCCGGAGTCCGCCGTCGTTTGGCGTTCGCGCGACGACTTAGGGCCCGCTCCGCCTACGCGTGCCTCGGCATCCGACTCCGCCAACACCTCCGATTGGGCCAGGGCAACCGCCGACCCCACCGAACCAGAGGCGACCTCGACCTCGATTCCAACCCCTACATCGATGTCGGCTCTCGGTCTCGATGTCAACCTCGCCCCCTCTGCAGCAGAACCGGGTGGACAACGAAGGCTTCGCCACGCCGCCCGGCGCCATACCTTCGCAACAGGGCAAACACTACACCAAGCAGTAAGGCTTCGACGTACGTTGAAAAATTTCACAGGCCGCAGAGACGGAGGGGGCCAAAGGGCTCGGCAACATGGCTTCGGCCCGTGAAGCCCTTCACCATGAGAGGCTCCTGTTGTAGGGATGACCCCCACCTAAGCCAACAGGCCTGTTAGAGAAATGTAAGGCCCGAAATAAGACATGTATAATGACACAAGTACCCTTGAGGGGAATTCTCGGATGTAAGGGCATAATTGTAAAAGCACTCCCATGTGGACATATATATACAACACAGGCCATGGCAAGAAACCCTAAGCCATTACTCACCTAACTCTCCACTGTCGTACTCTCTCTCTGTTTGATCTGCAACCACAACAGAACCTCTCTGATTTGACCCCAATCAAACCACTGGAGCAGCGAAACCCGCCTGCCCTGCAGGGGGAAAAAGAACCCCAAAATCCCAAAATGCATTTATCAGCATACATAATCCGACATGCTACAGAAGGAACGGAGGAGCGGATTGGATTGGTAGACAGGTAGACATACGGTTTTGCCGGCGCCGTTGGGGCCGACGATGAGGGTGAGGGCCTGAAGAAGGTGATGACGTTCTTGTTCTCCAGATCGAAGCTCCGGATCTCCTTGATCAGCATCTTGTCCACCGCGCTCATCTTGCCCCCGCCTATCCCTCCTCCTCCTCCCTTCTTCGAACCCCTCGCTCCCTCCTCTCTTGCTTCGGTTCCTTCCGCTTCTCCCCGCCCTCCTCCGGTATCGGTAGCGTGCTGCAATCTACCCGATGGGTGGCTATTCGTTATCCATCTATTGCTCCGCCATCGAAGGAAGAAGCGTACGGAGGGAGGAGGGGGAAATGGTGGAAGGGAAGGCGACGGAACGGGGGAAGGTGGACAGACTTGCCTTTTTCTGGTTTTTGGGTTTTTGCTGGCCTCCCTGGGGTTTAGGGTTTTGGACTTCCTGCCGTTCGAGTTTAACTTACTCATATTTTTGGGTTGCTTGGAAAACTTCTATTTTAGCATCTGCTCAAGATAAAAAACTTCAAAAATCTGTGGAGGTAGTCCACTTTCGTATAAAATTTGTAAGTTCAAAGTCTCCATGTCCTGAGTCCTGAGGCGTTTGCGTTTAAACATGTACTGTCATTTTTTTTCCCTCTCGATTCTTTCCCCCTCTCATCTATGGCGTTTCAGTTTTGTTTCTCTTTTTTTGAGATGCAATGGCGTTTGAGTTGAAATACCTTTTTCAATTCTTCTCTTTTCTTTCTCGCACAGCCATTTGAGTTTAAACAATCCATAACCTTGTCAATTCTTCTCTTTTCTTTCTACTAACGGGGTTTGCGTTTCTATTAAATTTTAAAATATTTAACGGTAGTACAACATAACATTAAGGGAACTACAATGTGATTTCTTTCGAAAATCGTTCATGGATTTGGATTTCAAGATCGGGAACATTTCCAGTGCTCCTAATATATTTAGTGCTACCGGTACTCTCATTGCTCGAAAAATGGTTCCAATAGTTATAAAAATTCCAAAAAAATGCATATATAGGGTATGATATAATCTATCACTTCACAAAATTTCAGATCCAAATTCAATCTACACATTGAGAAACAAAAAAGACAACATTTGCTGAAAATAATCGAAATATAAAGGAAAAAGGTAAAGCTACAATTTGCCGAAATTTTTTTCTCTATATGTAGATCAGATTTGGATTTGAATTTTTGTGGACGTTTTTGTTTCCCGATATTCCGATCAAATTTGGATTTGAATTTTTTTACCCCATCTATATAAATTTATTTCAAATGTTTCGTAACTTTTTAGACCGTTTTTCGAGTAATAGAAGCACTAGTGCCACCAAATATGTTGGGAGCACTACAAATGTTCTCTTTCATGATCACATATAGGGTTGCAAGAAAAGTTTAGGCTCGACAAACTTCTCGAGCCTGACTCGTTTTAGGCTTAATTCAAGATCGCCTTGAAATGCTAAACAAGATGAACTTAAACCTAACCCCATGCTCATAACCTTTGACGAGCTGAGTTTGAATAGCTTAATTTGGCTCGTTAATTTTTCACATCCCACGTATTGGTCTCACCACTATGCCACTCCTCCCCAAAATTCCTCGCCCTTGGCCCAATTTTGAAATCCACCAAGTTGACCCGTGGCTGAGCCCACCCACCACCACAACATAATTCCGAATTCTTAACTCTTCCTACTATTCCAAACCCTAGCCGCATGCCGCACCACCTGAGTCCTAACTACAGCGCTTGCCTCACCTCCCCAATCCCCAACCCCAACTAAGGCACCTACCACCATTGGCCGCTGCCTCTCCTCCTATTCTGACATTCTCCCTATTGCCTCTCCCTTAGCCTAGCGCTCTTCCCACAGCCTCTGCAGTCTCCACCTAGCACGCTGGGCTCTAGCCACCGTCCACCATCACCATAGCAGAGGCCGCGGAGTGCTCCATCCTTCGGCTCCGGCATTGAGGCAAGACAACAACATGCCAAGTCACTGACACTTCTCCTCATCCGCTGCCAAGCATCGAAACAACGATTCTACTCCACTACCAAGCGGCGACAATGACGCTTCTCCTCCACCGTTGCGCACTAATAGCTTTCTCTTCCTCGCACCGAACCACCAACGCCCTTCTCCTCCACCACCAACTCATAGATCTAAGTACAAAGTATTCCTCTCACCCCTCCTCTTCTTTTGTTTATGTGAACCACTGAAAATGGGTAAATTTTCGGGTACTAATTAGGCTGTTCTTGGCTAGTTATTGATTCATTTCTCATGGCATTACTTGCAGATATTGAATATTTTGTGCATTAGTGAAATATTTTTTGTTGCCGACTGTGAACAAGATTTGTGATTGTGATATGTGAACTTATGATAATTTTTTTTCTGTTATCAATGTTGAAGGCTAATGCATGTAAAAGCTGCACTCACTTGTTAACGAACCTACTCGAGCTTCGAGCCAAGCTCGGACCGCAACCCAAGCTCATCTCAAGGTTGGCTCAAGCTTCTACCGAGCATGAGCTTAGATAGGCAAGCTGGCTCGAACTCAACTCGTTTACAAGCCCGCCTAATCGCATATATCAATAGGCTCACATTAGATATCCGACTCATTTCGTTGTACACATGTTTGTCCAAACTAAGGGAAGCCAATCTCCCAATTAGTACTAGAGCTTTTATAATATATACCATAGTTGAAAAGGACTAAATTTGTATGTTCCTTGCTGAAAGGGAACAAAAATGCTCTGCCCAAAGTGCAATACCAAGTTGAAAGGGAACAAAATTCGTCTGTCCAAGTGTAATTCAGAAAACAGCCCAGGTCAACAGGGAACACATCACGAACACCTCAACAAATAACAAATATCAGTAAGGAATAGTGTGTCCGCCTCAACACAACAAAAACAAGACAAAATATCGCCCTAGTTACTAGCTATTCTAGATTATCACTTATTCCGATAGTCCGTAAAAACTATTGACCCAAATGGATGCAACTAATGAATACTCCTGAATACTCCGAATTAAGACGAAAGAGGACAAATTAATACAAAAAAATACGCATCAGCTGCTCACCAAAGACCAAGCTAAGACTACATATGAATAGGTGTATATTCTACAATTAGTAACCAATTTGCCCCCCCCCCCCCCCCCCCGGTTGCCTGCAAAAATAGTGGTCAACGAACAAGAGAATCCTCATAATTCGTAGCTGGGCTTCTGATAATCCCACATGCAACCAATTGATGGAGCCGGAACAATCAGAGGACCACGAAATGACACCTAGAGACACGCAGCTAGCTTGCCCCTCATTTTGCAGGCGGATACGTGCCTTCTGATGTGCGTCCACCGTGACCAGCACCACCAGAATGGTCAACCCTCGGGTAGCCAGCATCAGCTCCACGGCCTGAGCCACCTCTACCACCACTTCTGCCCCCATAATCAGATCTGTAACCAAAGTCACCCCTTCCGTAGCTCCTTCCTCCACTGTAGTTACCACGGCCTCTCCTCCCTTCAGTTCTGAAGTTATTACCCCTACCTGGTGCGAACCTTCCCCTGCTGGAGCCTGAAGAAAAAAAATGATCAAATGTACAAATTAAAATGGGAAAAGTTGAAGTTGATGAAGATCCGACAAAAGTTCATCTTGACTACTAGATATAAACAAAATGGGGAAATATCAAGTGGAAAGCAATCTTTGGATGCCAACTTTCTAACTTCCATGTGAACCATTTAATAATAAGATATGGATGGACAAGATTTAGGCGGACGATAGTGAGATCCCTCATAAATAACTTTGCAGCCTGTGAAGGATTACTCACACCCATGAGCTTTTCATGCTGATCTAAATATAGCCATGCAAGTCACATCCAACAACTCACATTGGTTGTGCATGCATTCATCTTCACATTTGTTTGAAAAAATTGGCATAACTGACAGAAGCATGCAGTATATTTTATGAACTGACCTCGTGAACCAGGTGTCCTCTTTTCCTCTATGTAACATTGGCGGCCACCAATCATTATAGAACGAGCCTGAAAAGTCAAAAGCAGTTAAGAATTGACAACCTTGTCTGCAATTTGTGGTGCCATTGTAATACTCAGCTGACCAATAGCCAACACTGCTCCTTAAAAATAAGAAAAACACCTCAAAGGCACTGCACAATGGTACCAGTAACAGAACATGACTGAGCACTTGTTAGGTTTAGAACTTAGTAGTAGACTAAGAATATTTGAAAATCACAATTAATCATCCATACAACTTGAATAATTAAGGAACATGGAAGAAAGCGATATGAATAGGATATACACAAAAGGGAATTGAGAGCAAAAGGACAGAATTCACAACGAAATAAATTCCAAAATATTTAACAAATTAGCCCTTTCTCTATTCTGTCCATTGGACTTTGGGCCCAAACCAAGGGAAACTTATTGTGTTACAAGGAGCAATATATGCAAAGCTCATGATCGATCAATTTGTAAACCCTCAACTCTCACAACCCCTTACACCCGTCTACAGGGCATATATATTAGTCTAATTTAATTCCCCATTGAAACATATAAATTCTGCATGAATTTTTCGATTAGCACACAGCAAATGTTGCCCTTGCCCTTCCAACAAAGTTTCAGTTCTTCAAACCAGATCCAAGTAGTTCTAATGAGATTAAAAGCATGAACTATTGACTATCTGGATGACATCAAAATGATCAATGTCTGTTAGAATCATAGAAAACAAAGCAACAAGGATAGTACATAACACAGCTCTGCATACGCACCCCAAAATGCCAACCGCTGGATAGGCCAATCAGTGTGGCACCTCGTATTCTAGCTAACGGGCAAAGTTTTATTCCCACCAACCATGGGTATTGTGGGTTATTTGTGTGGATTTTCCACTATGATTCCCTGGATTTGATCCATGAACTATGAGCTGTGACTATGATTACACTAGCCAAATGACCCCCCCCCCCCCCCCCCCCCCTCAAGAGTATGCACCAAAAAATAAACTTACTGAAATCAAGTTCTCGGAGAATGAATACATCATGTAATGACCACCAAACGATGCGAGCAAGGAAAAAAGTTGAATGCTGCTACTAGTACATGGTAATTTTAGGCACTATTAAGCAATAAGTAATTTTACACAGTGATAATGGACCAATAATGCTCATTGTATTTGAATTGATGTTAACATGTGATGAACAATTAATATCACAGAACAAACTGACGAGTAGACTGGTCACAATAAAAAATACCTCCATTGCACTTTGGACAGCAGTAGACTCCTCGAATTCAACAAACCCATAGCAGAACCCTTGAACCTGCAATTACATAAGTACATAGTGACGTCAACTTTTGGAATCATGAATTGCTAAAATAATTTTTCCAAGGCCAGTGCATAAAATAATACTCCCTCCTGTCACACAAGAGTGACATTTTGGACATCAACATAGTCCCCATACACAACTTTGACCACTAATTTCTATTGTAACATAATCATAAAACCAAATAAAAATTATAATATTATGAAAGTGCTTTTCGAGATAAATCTAAAGGTATCGTTTTCATTAGTCTAATCTAAATATTTATTAATATATAGATATCCAAAGTTTATAAAGTTTGACTGCACATTTTCCAAAATGTCACTCATTGTGTGACTGGAGGGAGTAATAATAAGTACCTTATGGCTTCTGACTTGAATGCCATTGTGCTTGATGGTGCCAAACTTCTTGAACTCATCCGCCAGTTGTGCAGGAGTGGCATTTAAAGGTAAATTCCGCACGTATATCGCATGCGCATCAACTTCAAAATAAGATTGTAAAGTTCAGAGGGGCTAACAAAATTAACTAGTTTTGACTGCAACCTTGGATTTAAAAAACACCTTCTGGCTCTTGGATATTGCTGCTCTCAGGGTTAGAACTGAATGGCGGAACATCTGCGGCTGGAGCGGGAGCAGGATGAGCAGGAGGTTGTTTCTCTGGTTTGGGTGGTGCAGGCCTAACAAGAGGAGCAGGAGCTGGCAATGGAGTTTCTTTCATGACTTTGACCTACAGAAGGAAACGATGTAGTGTTAAAAAACAAAAAAGTGCATAAATTGATTTTCACTAGTCACTCAATCACCCATCACCAAACAAAGCCGCAACAATTATGGGCAACACGAACAAGCCTACTCAATGATTTCAAAGCCAACATCGCCATCTTCTGGAAGCATTACAAATGAAATAACATGTGATTATCAGTACTACCGTTTCCTGGTCAACAGATTAATGTTCACAAATTATTGGGCACTTATATATATCACACGCAAAACCAGTCTTGAAAGTATGGTTGATATAGTGTCAACATGTAAGCAAGAAAGCATCATGTGAAAAGAGTCCCAGAGAGGGTGGTAAGATTATCTAAGAATTCATATATAGTAATAAATTTTGGAACACAATAGCTTACATCGCTGTGCATTCCAAAACTGCAAAGCATATGGAATAAACAAATGAAAAATGCATTGTCCATGATCAGATGTAAATGCATAAGAAGCAACAGCAGTTCAAGACTTAGGAAGTTTCTTTTAGAAACCTACAATTGAGGCGTACGACTTCTTTGGTGCCTCCGTAGTTGCCATTACAGTCGCCACATTGTTCGGGAATTCATCCATCACCTCAGGAACTGGTTGCTCCTCATCCACTGCAGGTCCCTGTACATCCTCTGGTGGCGTGTTGTAAACCTCCTCCTCCTCCTCAGGCTGCACCGGTGTATGCTCCGCAGCATGCAGCGGCACGGCGTCTACAAACAGAGAAAGACAAGCAATTTCACCATCTGCCACACAAAAACTGAACAGAATTTCAAGCTCTCACCAAACACACCATGTTCAGGAGCGTCAGGCTCGACAGCTGCATAAGCCGTGCCATTGGTCAGGAGGGCGGCTGCGGGTGGGACCACTGCATCCGCCTCCGGCTGCACCTCAGCGGCGGCGGCGGCGGCGGGGGCAGGGTCCTCCCCGACATAGTGGAACATGTCGTTGAGCACAAAGTAGCCCTTCTCCTGCGGGGCGAGGAAGAAGGACTGCGAGAACTCGCGGCGCAGGCCATCACCGCCTGTGAGGTGGCCCGTCACAAGCACGGATACGCCGCCGCCGAGCGACTCCTGCGAGTCCACCGTCCTGATCTCCGCCCGCGCCATGTCCATCGCCATGATCTTCTCGTTGATCGCCTGCGGAACCACACCAAAATCCCCTGTTAGCATTCCAACCAACCAAAAAAAAGAGCCTTTCCTCGAGGCCTCCAGCCTCTCTTAGCGCCAGATCTGGAGGCGCGGGCTCACCTCCATGGTGGTGACGGAGTCCATGTCGCTGGCGCCGCCTGCGGAGGGGCGGCCGACGCTGCTGGCGTCCTGGTAGAAGCGGTGGACCAGATCCGGCGACTGGTGCAGGACGAGGTAGTACTGCTGCACAAACGCGTTGCCCACCTGCAGAAGCACGCACGCGGCGCAGGGCAAAACCACACCACTAGATCAGCCCCCGAACCACGGCGAGAACCCCCACCAATCTGAACCTGAGAGGCCGAGGCTTACCACTTGCGCGGAGGGCGGCGCTACTGCGGCGGCGGGGGGCGGCGGCGCGGCCATGGTAGCTGGATCGGGGTAGGAGCGGGGACAGCTAGGGTTTTGGGGGAGGCGCGCGGCTCCCGTGTGGCGGCGGCGCGCGCGTGCGGAGCAGCAGCGCTTCGTGTCTCGTGGCAAAAAATTGGAGGCGAGGCGAGGAAGGCGAGAGGGCAAGCACCGGCTTATACTACGTACGGCCGGATCTGGAGATGTGATGCGGTCGGCTGGATTCTCTTTCGAATTGGGCCCAGCACGATGGAAGGAACTTATCTGGGACTGTCCTTAATTCGTCTCCATAGAGATAGCATCGGATCTTCTCCATATAGCACGCATGAATCGTGATGAGACCATCTCTTGTCTTCTTTTCTCCCCCAACCCACTCCTCGAGTCAGTAGTGTTGTGCTGTGCTCGCCTCCCAGTGGCGGCAACCTCCCGCAGTCGTCGTCGGCGTTCGCGGCCGCATCTGGGGCGGACCTCGCGCGACGTGCTCCGCTACCATGTCCTGCTTGAGTACCTCGCCCCCGTTGACCTCCGCCGACTCCCCGCGGCTCCCGCAAGCTGGTCACCACGCTGTTCCAGACCATCAATTGTGCCCCCGCCGACCTCGGCGCCGTCAAAGGTCTACAATGTGGTTATGATTTGGAACAAAAGGAATGGATTGGATTTAGATCTTTACATGATGGTACTATTGTTTCCCTTTTCCAACATGAAGCAACCAGTGAGAGAACAAAAAATGCCGCTGCTTTGCAGCTCAATTTTCGTCATCTCTTCTCAACCCTTCCCAGTGAATCGATTCTAACAAAAAAAAGATAAAAGCAAGGCAAAATTTGAGTGCAAGAAGGGACAGTAATGGGCCAGCTAACAACCGGATCTCATACCGGAGGTAGCAGTAGCCTGTAGATACACCAATGCTATACACCACCACCCAATTGTTGTTGCTTTCGTTGCCTTCGTTGCCGATGCCGACACCGTGTAGTAACCATCCCCGCCACGCAGCACGAGCGGCGACGACAGCTTTGTCAGTGGTGTCCGCGCGGGGGTGCCGAGGCTGCGACGATGATGGCGGAGTCTCCTCTGCTGAACATCTCCTTGGGGAGGAGCACCTTGGAGACAGCGAAGACGGCGACAGGATTCTGGTCGAACCGTGCGGTGTCGATGGCGACGGAGCCGTTGGCACGGGTGATGTTGAGGGTGAAGCAACCGGCCTGGTTGAACTCGGTGGCCAGCGTGGGCTGGACGGGGTTCACGATGGACTCGAGGGAGCCGAGGTGGTAGTAGGAGTGGAGCACGACGGCCTTGCGGTCGGCGGGGAGGGACTGGAGGTGGTAGCTGGCGGGGAGGCCGGCGAAGGCGTCATCGGTCGAGGCGAACACCGTGATGCCGGCCCCGCGCTCGTCAGCCTCGAACTCGTCCGTCACTAGGAGGTGAGCACAGCACAGCACTACTGACTCGAGGAGTGGGTTGGGGGGAGAAAAGAAGACAAGAGATGGCCTCATCACGACGTGCCACATGGAGGAGATCCAATGATGTCCCTATGGAGACGAATTGGGGACAGGCCCTAGAGAAGTTCCTTCCTAGCACGATACGCGGCCAAGCTTGAGCCCCGTTTTGGGTGCTGAAATTTACGAAGGGATTTGAATTTCAATTGGGTTTCCTGGATAAATTGGAGATGAATCTATACTTATCTGTAACCAAATTTCAATCGAACTCCTGCAAATTTATCGCACTAATGCGGTGCGGCGATGGAAAACGACGCCGTTGTAGGCATCGAAGTCAAATAGACATAGAATTCTATGCAAAGGAGTTACCCAATGATCACGATAATGTACCACCGCACAATTCGTACATAAACTTGATCGGATTTACGTAAGTAAAAATAGGAGAAATAGCCGGCACGTAATAAACTGAAAGCTAACCATGCTCTGTTAAAGATAGAACACCCCAACAATTCACAGCAAATGGTTTTTAGTTTTATTGATCCTACGCAAGCTTCAATAGCGAGTAAGAAAGCCACGTTGGCTCCTACCATCTTCATTCCAAGTAATTTCAAATTAAAGACAAAAGACAAGACGTTCATTTCTTCGACACTAATCTAGCTTAGATTTCAACTCTGAAAGGACATATTCTATTTTTGGTTCTTATGGGCACTGATTGTGTTTGTATGCGGAACTTTAGGTGCTGAGAGGTGTTTGAATTGTAGGTTTACATTGAAAGGAATTGGAAGAAAAATTCTTAAATTTTCAAAGGAAATCAATCATAAAATCTAACTTTATGTCAACAGTTTTTGAGAGTATATGGTTTGGCCCTCAAGCTGAGAAACATTTCCCTCTAAAATTCATGTATAACGTAGGAATTTATTATAGAATATAGGTCAAAGGGATAGATGAAGTCTGTTCTGATGGAACATTTGCACCACCATTGAGAAAAGTTCATAGAACATCACGATAGGTTTGAAATATGGAAAATTTGTAGAATTCTTGCCGGATTTATGCTATTTCCTGCAAAATTCATATGTTACAAATAGGCCCAACAACATTGAGTATTTTTTGAATAGGAAAAATTGAACACTTAGGCCATGTTTAGAACGAGAGAGGTTTTCTTGATTCCTACATGAATTGATTTGTTTTCCTATGAAATCTGTTCGTTCTAAAGGACGCCTTAGCCTATTATTTCCCTCATCAATCATTGGACCTCTCATTCCAAACAAGGCCTTAGCCTATTAGCTATTTAGCTCCCTAATCAGTCATTGAGTCTCTCGAAAATCAAGATTCGTACCCTTCTCATCAATGATGTTTTCAACCCTAGATCCTAAGCCCAACTGTGCGGAAATGGGGAATGGCATTAGGCTCGAACGAGATGTTGGGGCAAGAGGCAATGGATATGTTGTAATGGTGAACTGAAGTACGTGTTAGAGCAAGGGGCGGTATCAAGATCCTAGGCAGGATAATTTTTGTATTGACAGGATCGCGATCCTAGGATCGTGTTGCAGTGTTGTGATAGGAACAAAGTTGTCAGGATCATGTGTTGCAGTGTCGTGATAGGAACAAAGTTGTCAGGATCATGATCTTAGATAGGATCGTTTTTGTTTGACAAGATCAGATCGTAGAATCATGATTCTATTATATGTTTAAAAGTGTATATATTTTATATAACACCAAATTATGTTTTTAAACATGAAGTCTATAGTAGATTTTTTTGAATTTAATTTTGTAATTTGAGTACACTTATTCATGTTTATTATATTGAATTAAGGTTGATTTTTAAAACTTATTTAACTATTTTTTAATAAACTGATAATCTGAAAGTCCAATATATCAAAGATAATACTGTTTTTTTACCTTAGAATAATATGTAAACAACAAAAACAAAACAAATTTAAATTAGTGCAACTTAAACTAGCAATAAGTAATGTCAAATTTTATATACTAATATAGTTTATTGTTATGATCATGAAGCCATTGCGATCCTATCTAATCCTAACGATTCTACGAGTTAAATCGTGATCCCACTACGGTACTATTTGATTCCGATCTATATTGTGATTTGTGTCATCTACTGATAGAATCGTATGATAGTACGATACATGTCGTGATACTGACAACATTCAATAGGAAGGTACCTTGGAAACCATGATTTTAAAATTTTACAATGTTTTTACTACTATTTTATATGACTGTTTTTAGTTAAGATCGTAAGTAGGACGTATCGAAATGTTCCTGCAGTATCTATTATCCAACAGTACGGATCTTAATACTGGCAATCTTTGTTAGAGGAACAAAGATTAGAGTGAAGGATACTAGTTGGGTAGGGTCATCCATAAAGTCTAGGAGCCTATGGTAAATTTGCACCATCGCTTCATAAAAGTGAGATCTCCCTCGCAATTTGTAAAAGCGCAAGATACTTCCGTTCTTTCCTTGAAGTTCTCCATGAACTAGATAGTGTCCTATTGATCCACAAGCACTTGTGGATTGCAGAGTAGAACGAGTCTATGCGCAATGTCCTTGGTCTCACACCACTCTGATATGGAGAAATCATTGCATTTTGGACACAAGGATTTCATCGATTCAATCCAAGTTGAACTTGATGAAATAGACCATGCTCGTCAGTTAAGACTTACATATATACTGGCTTGGATAAGTTTGAAACACTGCCTGATCAAATTTACTTTGACTCTATGTATTATGTATTCTTGGTTATACAAAGTATGAACCTGTGATTAGGCTCGCTTGACTCAACATTTTAGGCATCCCCGATGCACCATCAAGGCATCAACGCTTGGGAGCTAGATAAGCGTGGACCCCCACCACACAAGGGTTCTTGGTTTTGTGCGGAAGATAGCACATATTATGTCACCAGTCGCCTGTGCGTAGCAATGAAGATAAAATTTAGGCATAAATATTATATTATAGTTATATATTCTTGTTGAAAGAAATAAAAGTTTGTTTCTGCTTGACTATATAACCTATCTCTAATATTACAAACAACTAAATGTATGCACAGAATGACTTGAACAGTTCAACTAACCAACAACTAAATCCAAAATCTTTTTCATACACTCCGCCCTTGGCACAACAACACAAACAACATGGATCGAAAATCGTAGTACATGCAAAGAAATTTGGTCTTATTACATGGCTTCTTCATTTGATCTTTTTTTCTTAAACAGAACGCAAACTCCAAGTAGATTTTGTTAACGCAAACTCCAAGTAGATTTTGTTAAGAGCCACAATCTGCGTTAAAGCTTCAAGAACACGCACAAAAAAAATCGAGATCAAACAAATAGTTTTGACTATGGAAGGACTTTGCGTACTTCAAATTAATTTGTGCAACAAATCTTGATATGCACTCTCAAAGTAGCATTAAAGCCTATCACCGCCCTTTTGCACTATTTTCTATTTCCATATTTCTAGCGACAAATTGTTTGCGGTTTTGACCAGCAAAAAAAAGAACCTGAAAGTCAAGAGAAGGCATAGTTATGTAGTGGAGACATATAATATACACAGACTTGGTGGACAAAGCAAATAACCTGAAATCAGTCAGGTAACAATGTGACATCTCTTATCATTCAAGTAATAGTTTTAAGAGCTGCAACATATTATATCTCCAACTCTCAGAATTATATTCAGTATATGCATAGAGGGAATATAAAGTAAAACTAGATATTTATTGAAAGTATAAAGGGAACAATACACTTTTTCAATATATTCCACTCTATATTTGTAGATAAGACTATTCAAAAAATACGTCCTATATTTTTGGATAGAGGGAGTACTACTTTGTCTCATACTTGTAAATTGGTTTATATTTATAAGCTTGTTGCTTGCAGGGAATGGGACATATGAAAGTTCTAGTGCTTGTGTGTACATATGCTGGTTAAATCTTTAGTTGGCATGAAATTTTCAATAAAGAATGAGATGGAAGGATTTTCACTTTTGGTCTCCCATGAAGCTAGTGGTACATGCAAACACCAATTCTCATGTTATTATTTTGCCACGGCACAGTACCAATTCTTTTACATTCATTTATGTGATTTTGTATGCAACCTTTGCATGTTGCCAGTCCAATTCAAAGAGTAATATGTCTAGAACTGGCGCTGCATCTTCAACCTGAAAATTAGTTCTTTAAAGTTTAAACTACAAAAGGTGGCACCTAAATACACATTCTGACATCATATTTTCTTTTAGCAAGAATAGTACGCATTTCCATGGAGCTCTGCCGTTTGATCTGGCCTTGTATATTGAGTAGTTTCATACTGGAGTGGACTCTATTGGGTGTAGGGCAATGCACAATATTGTCATGGTGACGATAACACATAACAGTGATGTTAGAGCATGGAATTGTCAGGGCACATTTCCTATTTGTAGCTATCAAGATCTGAAACTTCTTGGTACAATGATACATTTATACAATTTTCAATGGCCAGAATAAAATATATGCAGTAAAAACATCCATGATATGATGATTATGGGTTAAACCTTTAGTACTCCTATGCTTGTTCAAGTGTCTAGGTTATGATCTTGTCATTTAATGACACACTAACAGTCCTATCTAAGAATGTAGAACCGTCATTATACCTCTGTAATCTGTTGCATGTGGCCTCACTTTCTGTGACCATCTGCTATTTCTATTTTCACATCTTATGTTCTGGCAACAAAGATGTTGATCCCACACGAGCCTTTGTTTATTAACAGAGAAGTATCTTCATATCATTCCACTTCAGGATGTTTTATTTTGAGCTGGTTATCGTACTGTTAGAATATTGCGCTTGGAAACAGCATATCATATATAAAGGAACTGAACGCAATCCTTACTAAGTTCTTCAAATTATTGTAGGTTACAATTTCATCCTGACATGGGTAGACCAACCATATGGCGATGAATGGTCCTATCAGCACTCTTCATAGGGCACCTTGGAGAGGATAGCCGTGGGTTGGATGAAACAAGACATCAGTTTCAGCATGACCATGTGCCCCGTATTCTTTCAGCGGGTATCGCGCATCATCAGTAAGAAGCTTCCCTTTCTTAGGGAGGGAGGCTCTAGATGTAACATGACTGAAACTGACCGACTGTAGGCGGAAACTGCTGTTAAGCTGTGTGTTTTCTTGTTTGTCATTCAGTGTTTCTGTTTTCATCCGCTATTGATTCTTTGGTGTCAATTGTTGTATGGGCCCTACATTGAGTAGACTTCTCCTGATAAACCTACTTTCAGCTCATGAAGTGTTGCTGTAACACCCCCGTTTCCAGGGGCGCGTACGGACACGGCATTCCGCAACTATTCACGCATGAACAGTTATAGAACGTCGCGCAAGAGTATACCATTGCATGCTTACAACAAAAGTCCAGCATATAATTTACATATGGATTAACATCCAACTTTTAACAGCGGGGCGTGCAAGCCCAAAATATACTTACATTACAAAAACTCCAAAATCCGCTTGAGCGCGGCCAAGACCTAAAGCCACGGGTCCTCGTCGAAGAAGCGACCCTCCGGGACTTCCTCAACGGGGAGACCTTCACTTTCTTCTTGATCCTCTAAAGAAGGGCAAAAGCAAGCCGTGAGCCAAACAACCGGCTCAGCAAATCCCAAAGGGATTCTGTCTTACTACATGCACGGAATAACAAAGGAAGGGAGTATATTTGGTTTATTAACTCTGAGTGGATGCAGTTTTACTTGCAAACATTTTGATAAGACGGACCCAAAACTACTCCTTAAGAACTCAGGGGTTTTCACGAAAAGTTAATTAACCAACTGAACAAGTTAAAGCATTTACAAAACTACTTAAGCTTCGCTGCTGGAATCACCCAAGTGACACGGCTCCAATAACCGGGAGCACGGTGTATTCGAATACCATTTATTTGACTCTGCAGAGTTTGCTCAGCTTTACCCACACGATTTCTTAACTTCCGCGTCCGGATTAAGAAAGCCACGTCGTTTCACTGCTCAACTCTTTATATAGACTCTACCCGGTAGAATCCACTCGGGTCTGGCTCACACATACACACACAAACGTCCACTTCGAGTGAACTCTACCGTTGTTAGGCACCCGCAGCACGGCCTGCCTAACCTTGTTACCCAAACACCTACTCCACAACACCTGTAGAGTTTCAATCGAGGTGAGCAGCTACTAAACCAGTGTTGACAAATCAACTCCTGTGGTTGAGCGGTCACCATGTCATTTGCTCAGCGTAAGGGTCTGGTCCTTATATTTTTTCCCCAGGGACTCGCAACCCCTGCCAGGTCCGCGACCTGCAACCTAGGGTAAGAGGCGGGCGAAAACCGTCTTGCGGCGCACCACAGCCCCCCTTACCCTATCCTGCGCATGCCGACAATCTCCGCCCTAGGGCACGGTGTCCCATACCACCCTGCCCTAGAGTCGGGTTTTCCAAATTCTATTGGCCCGCAGCCACAACCTTAACAGTGTAAGACTTTGCATGATTATAATAACCTACAGTTATCTGGATTAACAGGTAATTATTTCTAGGGTTACAAAGGCATGGCTACAAGTTTAACATGACATTTGTCGGTGGTAGGTTTAACTACATAACATGTCATTCTAAACATTTTATTTTATTTTTGAATTAACAATTCAGAACTAGCTCAATGCAAATAGCATAATAACATAATTAAATAACATGGGTTGCAACATGATCAAAGGATTTGGGACTTGCCGTGAATTTGGACGAACTCAGCTAGCTTGAACGTAGAAGCTCCTGGATCCTGCAACTGCACTTGAACTTCCGGGATCTCCAAAACTAGCGCAAACACACAAAAATAAATAAGTCCAGCTTGAGACTAATCAAGCGAGGGAAAATAAACTAATCAAAAAGGAGTAAAATGCATAAATCCTCAAATGGGGAATTTTAGGAATTTATCTGGGATGAATATGGAGAAATGGAGGCCAAAAATGGGTTCAGGACATTTTTCTGAGCAAGGTGGTGAAATTTGGGAATTTTTGGGATTTTCTGTGATTTTCTAGGATTTATTGGATTTTCTAGGATTTTTGGAAACGGATAAATCATCTGGAAAATCGTTTAAACAGTGTCGGCCCGGCCGGGAATTCGCTCGCACGGCCGAGCAACCCATGCGGCCCAGACGGCCCAGGCGCACACGCGCGGGCGTGCGGGGAAGCAGGCCGGAAACGGCCCATGCACGCGTTCGGCCAGAGGCCCACGCGCGCGCGTCCCGCCTCGACGGATGGGCGACACGCGGCGAGGGCAAACGGGCGAGATGGTGAGTGGATGGATGGCCTGGCTCCGGTGGGGTGGAATCGGACGGCTACGACGTGAGGAGGGCGGGAGGAGTGGGATGGCTGGATCGGATGGCTGAGGGAAGGTGCGGTTATGAGGATCGGACGGCGGTGGCTAGGCGACATCCGACGGCCAACGTTACACGGTGACGAGAGGAACGGGCGGAGGAGATGGGGCCACGTTCCCCTTCGTCTACCCCTCGCCGGGAGCTCGCGACAGAGAGGCAGAGCGGTGGAGCGGTTACACTCCGGCGACGGCAATGGTCCCCGGTGGTCGGGGAGGGCTCCACCGGATGCGCCTCAGCATAGGGGGCTCATTTTTGGGGCTTGGGAGACAAGGGGATCAGTGGTGGAGGCTGGAGGCAGAAGGGGGGGTTTCGGGTTTGCGGCGGCGTGGGAGCTCTCCGGTGACGACCCGTCCAATTGGGGTGCATTTTCACGGACAAGGGACCGTGGGGCTCACAAGTGCAGAGACGGAATCGGCGGGGAGGTCCTTGAGAGTGCTGGCCACGGTGAGGTGCGACGGTCGGCGGTGAGCAACGGTGCTAAAGCACCACGAGCGTCCACCTGGCCAGAGACATGCACCAAAGAGGTTAGGGGAGAAGGGCGAAGCTTCTGGCGAATGCAATTGGAAAATGAGGGGGAAATGGGGGAGATCCGCTCACTGAGGTCGCCGGCGCAGGGGAGGGCAGTGACGGAGCTCCGGGCGAAGGGGATCCAATCGACGGCTCAGGGAGGTCCCCTGGAGTGGCAGGAGTAAAAGGGAGGGGTGGGAGAGCTGAGGAAACAAGAGGAAGCAAGGGGGCAGGGGGAGTGGCTTTTATGCCCAGGTGGAGGGAGGAGTTCCTTCGGGGAGAAGGCAATGGGCGCGACTGGGGAGTTGGTGGAGGGTCTCCTCTGCGCAGGGGGAATGACGCACGGCCCTGTAGCGGCTTAATGGCGACGCGACAGGGGATGGGAGCAGGTGAGGTCGGGCGAGGGCGGAGGCGCGTCCGCGCGCGGGAGAGGGAGGCGCGGCGACTGCCAGGCGGGACCGGAGCAGAGGCGGGGCGACGTGGCGCGAGGGCGTCCACCCCTTCGTACCGAGGCGGTCGGGACGGCGCGGGCTTGAGGCGAACCTGGGGTGGCGCGGCGCAGCGCGCAGCGCAAGCGCGTGCGCGGGGGGAAGGGGGGGAGGAGCAGGGGCGCCAGCGGGAGAGGGGAGCGGGGCGGCGCCGCAGAGGAGGGGAAGGCGGGAGAGAGCGGAGGCGGGGAAGGAAGGCGCTAGCGGGGAGGGGCGCGAGCGCCGGGGAGAAAGGAAGGCGGAAGGAGGCGGGGCGCCGGAGGGGAAGAGAAAGCGGAATCGCCAAAAGAGGAAAGCGCATTCCGGGGAAACTTTCCAAAAAGGGAAAGTTTCCAGAAATTCAAACAAAAATCCACAAAAATTTAGGAAATTTTCTGGTTTGAATTTTTGGGGTTTTTCAACCTACCCCCCTTAAAAGAATCTCGACCCCGAGATTAACTTGGTCCTGGGAGTAAGTTGGGAAAATCCCGCTGCAAGTCTGACTCTCGTTCCCAAGTGGACTCATCCGCTGTATGATTCTTCCACTCCACTCTGCAAAATCTGACATTCTTGTTTCTGAGCTGCCTCTCTGACGTTTCAAGTATTTGTAGTGGTTCTTCATCATAAGTGCAGTCATCCTGCAATTCAATATCTGACAGTGGCACTTCATCTGTTGGCTGTCGTAGACACTTTCGAAGCTGAGATACATGGAACACATTGCGTATTCTAGATAAGTTGGGCGGTAGCTGCACTTAATAAGCTACCTCTCAAACTCTTCCGATAATTTGGAATGGTCCCACATATCTTGGTGCTAGTTTTCCCTTGACTTGAAATCTCTTGACTATTTTGAATGGGGTGACCTTGATGTAGACGAAGTCTCCGACTTCAAAGCTTAAGTCCTTTCTATGGTTGTCAGCATAGCTCTTCTGTCGGTCTTGTGCAATCTTGAGCCTTTCTCTGATAAGTCTGCTATGGGCCTCTGCATCTTGAGCGATCTAGGGACCAATAAGTTGCCGTTCTCCTGTTTCTGTCCAATTCAGAGAGGTCCTGCATTTTCTGCCATAAAGTGTTCCAAACAGGGCCATTTGGATGCTGGCTTGATAGCTATTGTTATTGTATGAGAACTGAGCGAAGGGTAGGCAAGTGTTCCACGCTGCTCCATACACAATAGCACAAGCTCTTATCATGTCTTCCAAGATCTGGTTGGTTCTCTGTCTGTCTATCTGTCTGTGGTTGATATGCTGAGCTGAAGTTCAGATCAGTGCCCATGGCTTCATGTAATTTCTCCCAGAACTTGGACGTAAACTGTGCTCCTCTATCTGAGATAATTTTCTTTGGGACTCCATGCAATGTCACTATCCTTGTCAAATATAGCTCAACAAGCTTGTCTTTCCCGTAAGTTTGCTTGATCGGAAGGAAGTGAGCTACCTTGGTCAATCTATCAACAATGACCCAGATAGCGTCATAACCCTCACGAGTCTTAGGAAGTCCAGTGACGAAATCCATTCCAATGCTATCCCACTTCTATTCGGGTATTGACAAAGGCTGCAACAATCCCGATGGCTTTTGGTGGTCTATCTTGATCTGCTGGCGGACATCACATTTAGCTACATACTCTGCCACTTCTTTCTTCATCAGGTTCCACCCATACTTCTTCTTTAAGTCTTGATACATTTTGGTGCCTCCTGGGAGAATTGAGAATTGAGACGAATGAGCTTCGGATAGGATCAATTTTCTCAACTCTTCCTTGTCGGGTATGCAATAGCAACCACGGAAAGTAAGGATTCCATGCTCATCTATCACATACTCTGATGACTCTTCTTCTTGAATTTTCTTTTTCAGTTTTTGAATCTCTTCATCTTCATCTTGTGCTGTTTTAATCTGATTCGTCAACAATGGTTGGAGTTCTAACGCTGCCATACTGTCTTGTTCAGTGATCACTAAATTCAGTCGTAGGATATCTCCTCGCAACCCTGGTGGGTATTCTGTGGTATTGGGTTTGCTTTGTTGAACCTTTCGGCTGAGGGCATCGGCAACCACATTGGCCTTACCCGAGTGATATTGGAGATCATCGTCATAATTTTTGATCAATTCCAGCTATCATCGTCGTCTCATATTCAATTCTGGTTGTGTAAACAGGTACTTCAAGCTTTTATGATCTGATAATATCTCACAACGATTCCCTAGCAGGTAGTGCCGCCAAATTTTGAGTGCATGCACCACAGCTACTAGCTCCAAACCGTGTGTGGAGAAATTTTCTTCATGTGGCTTCAACTGTCTTGAAGCATAGGCAACAACTTTTCCGTCTTGCATTAGCACACATTTCAAACCTAGTTTTGAAGCATCACAATAGATTTGGAATTCCTTTTCTGGGTTGGGTAGAATCAAGACTGGCGTTGTTGTCAACTTGGTCTTCAACAATTGAAAACTTTCTTCACAAGTATCTGTCCATGTGAATGGCTTGTCCTTCTTCAAGAGCTGAGTGGACGAGAGATTTTTCGAGACTCCTTCTATGAATCGGCGATAATGGCCCACCAATCCAAGAAAGCTTCTCACTTCCGTTACGGTCTTGGGCTGCTTCCATTCCATGACTGCAGCTATCTTTTCTGGATCAACCTTGACTCCATATTCTGATATAATATGATCCAAGAAAGCAACTTCTTTCAACCAACAACTGCATTCGTCGAACTTGGCATACAGCTGATGTTCTCTCAATCTTGTCAAAGCCATGTGCAAATGCTCCTTGTGCTCTTCTTCATTCTTGGAGTAAATCAGAATATCGTCAATGAAGACTATCACCAATCGGTCCAATTGGTCTATATGCACCAGATTCATAAGATTCATGGAATAGGTTGGCGCATTGGTCAAACCAAAGGGAACGACCGTGAACTCATATAATCCATATCTGGTAATGAAAGTTGTCTTCTCTTCGATCTTGCTCTCGGATCTTGAGCTGATGGTAACCCAAGCGCAAATCGATCTTGGAAAATACTTTGGCACTCTTGAGCTGATCAAACAGGTCATCAATTCTGGGCAATGGTTACTTGTTTTTGATGGTGGCATCATTCAATCCTCTATAATCTACACATATTCTTAGTTCTCCATTCTTCTTTTTCACAAATAAACTGGTGCCGACTAAGGCGAAACACTTGGTCGAATAAACTCTTTCTCTTAAAGTTCACCTAACTGTCTCTTGAGCTCTTTCAATTCACTAGCTGACATTCTGTACTGGTGTTTGGCGATTGGTTTTGTGCCTGAAATCAACTCTATAGCAAGTTCTACTTGTCTGTCAGGGTCTGCCCGGCAGTTCTTCCGGAAACACATCAGGATATTCTTGTACCATTGGCACTTGATCAGGTGTAACTGCTAGCATGTTGATCATGCGTTTTCTTGCATCCTTCAATACTTCTCGGTTTTTTACTACCACTTTCTGACCTTCAGGGTTTACCAATGGTACTATTTTGATCTCACAATCTAACTTGCCTTTGTTCTTGGCTAGCCAGTTCATGCCCAAAATGGCATCTAACCCTTGCATATCTGGCTGCAGCAAATCTGCTTTAACCTCCTCTGGATTGACTTCTTTTTACTAGTACCTGTATATCATCCTTGCGTGTGTGGTGCGGATTCCTACTTAGATGAATTATGTTGCACCAAGGTTATATATTTACATCTGGGTCCATTAGGATAAATTTCATTGCAACACGAACTTCTCATCCATTACACTTTACACAGATGATCTTCATACACATTCATAGTCTTGCCACAAGCCTTAGTTAAAATAATTTACATACAAGCTATTCAGTTCTTCCAACTAGCTTACAAAAGGATAACCAAAAAGGACATTACTCCATTCCTTGTTCTTCATAGATCACTTTCTCCTGACTATCTACCGTGCTTTTCTTCTTCATGGCATTCCTCCGAATAGATTTGTTTCTTCCTCTGTTCTGGTCTTCTTAGGGTAGGATTCTTCTTCTTCCATCGATGGCTGGCATGATGTTGTGGCCTGCCTCTTTGCTTGCTGTCTAGCTTCTTCTTTGGGTAAGGACTTCAGTGGGCATTGGTCACGATAATGCCCATCCTGCTCGCAGTGAAAACAAGCTGTTTGTGTTGAAGGCGAAAGCTTCTTTCGTTTCATAACTTTCACGTAACCTGATATCGTTTCTTCTAATTGGAGAGCTTGATCAACTAGGCTTAATAGGCTTGAAAACTTCATGGACTGAAGGCGTTGTCTCATACTAGGTCGTAGGCCTTTCATAAAGCACTCCATCCTTTCGGCTTCAGTATCAATCTCTTCTTGAGCATACTGGGATAACTGATGGAATTGTTGTAGATATGCTGTGATGGAGTTCTCTCCTTGTTGAAGATCAAGAAAATCCTGATATTTTTCAATGATAGCTCTAGGAGAAATGAAGGCTTTACGGAATCTCTTCACGAAGTCTTCCCAGGTAATGTCTTCTTTATTTGGATGTATCCACTGGATAGCATTCCACCAAGTAATTACAGGCTCTGACAGCTGATAGGTGGCAAAAAGAACTTTCTCCTTATTGGTACATCGTATAGTATTCATTTTTCTCTCAACATCTTGTAACCAGATATCTGCATTCAGTGGTTCTGTTGCTGAGGGGAATTTAGGTGGTTGAGTTTGCAAGAAGGCTATAAACTTCAATGCAGTTGCGCTTGACGCTGTCACTAACTCTTCGGGTGTCACTTTGACAATGAACTGTGGCAGTGATTCTCCTTGCTGTTCTGGCATCTGGACTTGATCTGTGGCAGGTGCACCCTGCCTGTTGGTCTGACCACTCTGCTGTGCTGGATCCATCTGCCAATTGGGAACTTGAAATCAGCTTTGCAACGGCTTTGGAGAATAAGAGGGGATACGTAAGACTTTGAATTTCAAGGTAAGTATAGGGCGAAAGAGGTAAGAACGAGAGCGAAAGGGACAGGAGAAAGCTTTGAACACAGGGGGATTACTGATAATTAAGCAAACAACATACAAGAATAATGAACATAAATTTACAATATGCAAGTGGTACACAAACCACTTAGGGTTCATGATTACACCTGCTTTACATTACAAAAGCACCACTACTACTCCGGGTCAGTCTAGTCTAGCGAACAACGGCTACTCCTCCAGCTGCCGAGAAACGAGATTTTGAAGCTAGACAAGTAAAGCAATAAACATTTTGCGAAAGCAAAACTTAAGCAGAAGTAAACTAAGATAGATAAGGTAGCAGCAAGAGAGGAAAAGACAACAATAATACTTATATTTTTCGTAAACCCCTTTTTATGGATTTAAATTAAGTTTTGCGATAAAATCGCTTCCTAGTTTGCCTCAGGTCTCAACCTACGGTCAAGAGTCTGCTCTGATACCACTTCTTGTAACACCCCGTTTCCAGGGGCGCGTACGGACACGGCATTCCACAACTATTCACGCATGAACAGTTATAGAACGTCGCGCAAGAGTATACCATTGCATGCTTACAACAAAAGTCCAGCATATAATTTACATATGGATTAACATCCAACTTTTAACAGCGGGGCGTGCAAGCCCAAAGTATACTTACATTACAAAAACTCCAGAATCCGCTTAAGCGCGGCCAAGACCTAAAGCCACGGGTCCTCGTCGAAGAAGCGACCCTCCGGGACTTCCTCAACGGGGAGACCTTCACTTTCTTCTTGATCCTCTAAAGAAGGGCAAAAGCAAGCCGTGAGCCAAACAACTGGCTCAGCAAATCCCAAAGGGACCCTATCCTACTACATGCACGGAATAACAAAGGAAGGGAGTATATTTGGTTTATTAACTCTGAGTGGATGCAGTTTTATTTGCAAACATTTTGATAAGACGGACCCAAAACTACTCCTTAAGAACTCAGGGGTTTTCACGAAAAGTTAATTAATCAACTGAACAAGTTAAAGCATTTATAAAACTACTTAAGCTTCGCTGCTGGAATCACCCAAGTGACACGGCTCCAATAACCGGGAGCACGACGTATTCGAATACCATTTATTTGACTCTGCAGAGTTTGCTCAGCTTTACCCACACGATTTCTTAACTTCCGCGTCCAGGTTAAGAAAGCCAGGTCGTTTCACTGCTCAACTCTTTATATAGACTCTACCCGGTAGAATCCACTCGGGTCTGGCTCACACATACACACACACAAACGTCCACTTCGAGTGAACTCTACAGTTGTTAGGCACCCGCACCACGGCCTGCCTAACCTTGTTACCCAAACACCTACTCCACAACACCTATAGAGTTTCAATCGAGGTGAGCAGCTACTAAACCAGTGTTGACAAATCAACTCCTGTGGTTGAGCGGTCACCATGTCATTTGCTCAGCGTAAGGGTCTGGTCCATATATTTTTTCCTAGGGGCCCGCAACCCCTGCCAGGTCCGCGACCTGCAACCTAGGGTAAGAGGCGGGCGAAAACCGTCTTGTGGCGCACCACAGCCCCCCTTACCCTATCCTGCGCATGCCGACAATCTCCGCCCTAGGGCACGGTGTCCCATACCACCCTGCCCTAGAGTCGGGTTTTCCAAATTCTATTGGCCCGCAGCCACAACCTTAACAGTGTAAGACTTTGCATGATTATAATAACCTACAGTTATCTAGATTAACAGGTAATTATTTCTAGGGTTACAAAGGCATGGCTACAAGTTTAACATGACATTTGTCGGTGGTAGGTTTAACTACATAACATGTCATTCTAAACATTTTATTTTATTTTTGAACTAACATTTCAGAACTAGCTCAATGCAAATAGCATAATAACATAATTAAATAACATGGGTTGCAACATGATCAAAGGATTTGAGACTTGCCGTGAATTTGGACGAACTCGGCTAGCTTGAACGTAGAAGCTCCTGAATCCTGCAACTGCACTTGAACTTCCGGGATCTCCAAAACTAGCGCAAACACACAAAAATAAATAAGTCCAGCTTGAGACTAATCAAGCGAGGGAAAATAAACTAATCAAAAAGGAGTAAAATGCATAAATCCTCAAATGGGGAATTTTAGGAATTTATCTGGGATGAATATGGAGAAATGGAGGCCAGAAATGGGTTCAGGACATTTTTCTGAGCAAGGTGGTGAAATTTGGGAATTTTTGGGATTTTCTGTGATTTTCTAGGATTTATTGGATTTTCTAGGATTTTTGGAAACGGATAAATCATCTGGAAAATCGTTTAAACAGTGTCGGGCCGGCCCGGGTCTACAGTGCAGCCCGGCCGGGAATTCGCTCGCACGGCCGAGCAGCCCATGCGGCCCAGACGGCCCAGGCGCACACGCGCGCGCGTGCGGGGAAGCAGGCCGGAAACGGCCCATGCACGCGTTCGGCCAGAGGCCCACGCGCGCGCGTCCCGCCTCGACGGATGGGCGACACGCGGCGAGGGCAAACGGGCGAGATGGTGAGTGGATGGATGGCCTGGCTCCGGTGGGGTGGAATCGGACGGCTGCGACGTGAGGAGGGCGGGAGGAGTGGGATGGCTGGATCGGATGGCTGAGGGAAGGTGCGGTTATGAGGATTGGACGGCGGTGGCTAGGCGACATCCGACGGCCAACGTTACACGGTGACGAGAGGAACGGGCGGAGGAGATGGGGCCACGTTCCCCTTCGTCTACCTCTCGCCGGGAGCTCGCGACAGAGAGGCAGAGCGGTGGAGCGGTTACACTCCGGCGACGGCAATGGTCCCCGGTGGTCGGGGAGGGCTCCACCGGATGCGCCTCAGCATAGGGGGCTCATTTTTGGGGCTTGGGAGACAAGGGGATCAGTGGTGGAGGCTGGAGGCAGAAGGGGGGTTTCGGGTTTGCGGCGGCGTGGGAGCTCTCCGGTGATGACCCGTCCAATTGGGGTGCATTTTCACGGACAAGGGACCGTGGGGCTCACAAGTGCAGAGACGGAATCGGCGGGGAGGTCCTTGAGAGTGCTGGCCACGGTGAGGTGCGACGGTCGGCGGTGAGCAACGGTGCTAAAGCACCACGAGCGTCCACCTGGCCAGGGACATGCACCAAAGAGGTTAGGGGAGAAGGGCGAAGCTTCTGGCGAATGCAATTGGAAAATGAGGGGGAAATGGGGGAGATCTGCTCACTGAGGTCGCCGGCGCAGGGGAGGGCAGTGACGGAGCTCCGGGCGAAGGGGATCCAATCGACGGCTCAGGGAGGTCCCCTGGAGTGGCAGGAGTAAAAGGGAGGGGTGGGAGAGCTGAGGAAACAAGAGGAAGCAAGGGGGCAGGGGGAGTGGCTTTTATGCCCGGGTGGAGGGAGGAGTTCCTTCGGGGAGAAGGCAATGGGTGCGACTGGGGAGTTGGTGGAGGGTCTCCTCTGCGCAGGGGGAATGACGCACGGCCCTGTAGCGGCTTAATGGCGACGCGACAGGGGATGGGAGCAGGTGAGGTCGGGCGAGGGCGGAGGCGCGTCCGCGCGCGGGAGAGGGAGGCGCGGCGACTGCCAGGCGGGACCGGAGCAGAGGCGGGGCGACGTGGCGCGAGGGCGTCCACCCCTTCGGACTGAGGCGGTCGGGACGGCGCGGGCGTGAGGCGAACCCGGGGTGGCGCGGCGCAGCGCGCAGCGCAAGCGCGTGCGCGGGGAGAAGGCGGGGAGGAGCAGGGGCGCCAGCGGGAGAGGGGAGCGGGGCGGCGCCGCAGAGGAGGGGAAGGCGGGAGAGAGCGGAGGCGGGGAAGGAAGGCGCTAGCGGGGAGGGGCGCGAGCGCCGGGGAGAAAGGAAGGCGGAAGGAGGCGGGGCGCCGGAGGGGAAGAGAAAGCGGAATCGCCAAAAGAGGAAAGCGCATTCCGGGGAAACTTTCCAAAAATGGAAAGTTTTCAGAAATTCAAACAAAAATCCACAAAAATTTAGGAAATTTTCTGGTTTGAATTTTTGGGGTTTTTCAGTTGCCCCATGTATCATACTTTAATCCTTGTTAAATTTGTGCTGCAGAGCTTGCCATCTTCCCATGGCTTACGGCTTTTTCTTGCGATTGTTTCTTTTCTGTTCTTTTTTTTTTTGAGTAAGATTGGGCTCATTTTGAACAGGGCATCGTCTGGTGCGAAATCATTTCACTTTCTCCACATTTTTGTTTTGTACATGTGCGGGTTAAGAGGAGAGAAGGTTATAAATAATGCTTAATACTTCCCATTTTCTCTTGTTGACAGGCTGCTGTATAATCTTTTCTGATTTAAACTAAAGCATTTAAATAGAAGAAATGAAAGGTATACTATTTTTGAATCATTTTGAGATTGAATTGTTTGTTCCTCAATTCCAGTAAAGTATGTCCATCTCAGCAATGGCAAACACGACGACAAATAGGTACAGCACGCGAAAACGAGAAACGAATCACTGAACAATGAAAACTCATAGCAATTACAATCGAACAGTTTCCACTCTAACTCGCCAAGTACGAGTCGTGTTGGAAAAATGACATCAGATCTGTACGCCTAAACTCAATACGACACTCCATAGTTACTATAACTACGATGAAACCTGAGGACAGAAAGAATAGAGTCTTCCAAGTACGAGCGGGAGAGATCTTATGTAGTGAAATGTTTCTTTTCCTTTTCCATTGTCTCTCAAAATACTTTCGAATTACATTACGTCTTTTATGCAGATACTCTAGCTTACGATTACTTGGCTTCAACTGCTCCGCCGCTCTGCCCATGCTCCGTCCCGGCGTTAACGATTGCTACAGTGCCTACCAACCGCAACTACTGCTTATATCGAGAGAGCGCTGACGACTACTACAGTGACCGCCGTATGCTACAGTGGCCACCGACTATTGCAAAAGTTGGTCGTAGTTGACTCCACACACACTGGTCGACTACGACCACACTGGTTATAACGACCACGTACAAACTGGTCGTCTACGACTACACAAATTAGTCGTCTACAACCACACCTGGTCGTAGCGATCACACACAACGTGGTCATAACTGACCACAGACAATATGGTCGTGATCGACTACATATAACATGATCGTGACCGACTACACACAACCTAGTCATGGCGACCACATATAAACTGATCGTATACGACCATACACAACGTCAGGTTTATATGACCATAATTCAAACACATGGCATCCTACACCAAAGAATCCATCTCATCTTGATTCAAGTGAAATGGCACCACCACAAAGAAGCCAAATCGCTCGGGAAGCTGCAACAGCATCTCCACCGAGCCGATCGATCCGCCTTCCTCTACGACGCGAGCTTGTAATGCTTCTCCACCATCTTCCTGAACTCTAAATAGGCAATAACGAGAATGGAGCAAACAATTTAGAACATGTTGAAAATATAAGCACATGTAGGTTTAATTTATTCCATAAATTAATCATGACATCATGCACGCACAATAACAGAACCATCACAGGCATAAAAGATCTAGACATGTAAACCAGGAAACTGTACATGAACAGATCTAATACGGAGAACATTACTGTTACGTACCGATGGTTCTGTTCTGATCGGTTTGCCGATGTAGACGCCGCAGGCACGGTGAGGATGACACGAAGTCGATGACGATTCGCCGAAGCCGAACGACGAGGAAGACGAGCCAGAGCTACAGCGAGCAGTCGCGCAGAGCGCTTCCCAAAAACCTTATTCGCCCTCTCCCGGTGCAGGACTTCGAAGGCGACGGTTCCGGAGACCTGTTCTCCCGAACGACAGTGCACGCCGGCGGACGGGACGGAGTAGACTACGTGGGACGGCGCAGCACAATGGATGGAGGAGGCAAAACCCTAGATTGATTTTCGCATATTCTGTATGAAGGCGGCGGCTCCGTATTTATAGAAGACCAGGACGCGTGATCAAGACGCCTGCACGTTCTCCATAACTCGTAACCGAACCGGATTAGCAGCCGTAACCGATCCGGATTCACCGCCACTCAAAACAGCAAAAGGAAGCCGCGTCTGCGCAAGCACCTGGAGCGGATTTTGGCGGACCATTCACGCAGGTGCCGTGCGCCCGGCCCGGCCCGGCCCGGCCCGGCGAGGCGAGGCGAGCGAGCGCGTGTTATCCTCTAGTTCTCTCCCACACATACCTCAAGTGGCTAGGAGTGCACCATCCCTTTTAAGGTGGTCTTCCTCTCCTAGAACTAGCAATATGGTACTAAAGGTCACATGCATGCCTCCTTTGCATGAGTGGGCCTTTGAGATTTAATAGAAATTATTCTTATTATATGGGCTTGGCCCACATATAATCCAACAGAACAAAGAACTAGCTAATCGATTAATCAATCGAAACACTCAAAAGGTGCGATTCTTGATGAGATGCAAAATCTCGGGTTTACCTCCCTGATTTGCCCATAGTGCCACCGCCTGCGTGTTGAGTGGCATGTTGTTGTTCGGTTCTGCGTTCGTGTCCCAAGAATTCATTCTTCCATCACATCAGATCAACAACGCAAGGAGCAAGAAACAGAACCGATACGCGGGGGGGGGGGGGGGGGGGGAGATCCTATGCATACCTCCAAGGAAGCTCTGGATGGAGAGGAGGATGGTGCGGACGTCGCAGGCGGACCACTTGTCTTGGAGGATGTCAAGGTAGATGTTGTCGTCGGTGTCGACGTTGTGTGAAGCAGGGGGTGTCGAACCGGGCCTTGGGCGGCTCGTAGGGGTAGTCGTTGGGAAGGTGAGCGTGAGGCGATAGGAGGTTCCCTCGTAGGCGGTGGCGGCGGAGCTAGCTATGGTGCCGACCCAGTGGAAGATTTTGTCCTCCTCCATGAACGCTGACACCCCAGGGTCCCCGTCCATCATCAGCTCCGACTGCAGCCGCCGCACCAGCGACTGCCCCCCTGCGAATGGACGCTCGCTGACAGGCCGGTTTCACCTGTCAACAATCAAGGAGAGGGGTGGTGGAATGACAGACAGAAGAATCACCGTCAACTCTTAACGAAGAGAGTAGTGAATCATTGTTATCAATTTCTTCTTTTAAATAGTAGAGATATGGTAGTAGAGATATGGCCAGGTGATAGGGGTGGAAACGGATTGGATATGATCGAATAGTCTCAAATACGAATACGAATCCATATTTTTAATACGAATACGAATTTGAATATTCTCAAACACAGATACGAATATTCTCGAATACAAATACAGATATTTTTGAATACGGATTTTCTTGGATACGAATATCGGATAAAATGGATTCCTAGCGGTTTTGCCGATTTTTCACTGGTTTTTTACCGTTACCGGTTTTAAACCATCTAAATTCAAATTTTAAATCACAAAATTTGTTCGGATTTTTCATGGGTTCTAGAAACGGATTGAATACCAATCGAATAGTCTCAAATACGAATATGAATATTCTCAAATACGAATGTGAATACGAATATTCTCAAATACAGATACGAATATTCTCGAATACGAATACAAACATTTTTGAATACGGATTTTGCTTACCACATTCGCGTTTTCTCGGATACGAATATCGGATAAAACGAATTATCCATTACCGTTTTCCACCCCTGCCAAGTGACGAGTGGTAGAGGCACTCAGTGAAGCAACGACACTCTTATCTTTCATCTCTTCTCTCTCTTATTGACAACTTTTATAACTTTACTCTAGTGTCTATCAGCATGAGTTGAAGCTGCCTATAATTATGTTTTATCGACACGAATAGCCTATTGTGTTCAGAGGCAGAACTAGGAATTTGGAAGACTCAGGGCAAACTTTTAATGAGGGATACAAGGTATGTGGTTTCTACCACGCACCTAAGACCTACGCACGACGCACCTAGTCGCTCATCGCACTGCGCCTCCTAATTCCTTGGCTCACCGCTTGGCTGCTCCCGCGTGCTTGCACCACCTACAACATTCGTAGCTCCTTGCTTCGCCATGTGCCCGCGTTGTCTACAGCTTGTAGCAGTCACCGCTTACCGCTTCTTGACACCGCCCTTCCTCGATGTGTGACGGCTCTGGATGGGGTGCGGATTAGGGCCTTGGGGATCACTGGAAAGGGCATAGGATTATTGAACTTGGGCTTTTGTTAATGTGGGCCTTAACAACACAAGTTATAGTTGACCCATGTCTTTTACTTCGACGCTTGAAGTAGCCCTAAAGTGCCTTCTCGTCCCACGCTCTGAGCTCCATTTCTCTCCCATGGCGGCTGCCAATAGGGGTGAAAACAGAGTAGATATTTTCTAATTGTCCGTCTGTCTATTTTAGAGCATATTTTTGGACATCTGGAGGTTTTTGCTGGATACAGAAATGGAGCTGGATATTTTTTTGCCGGATACAGAAATAGATTCGGAAAGGTACTATCCAGTAGATATGGAGCTATCTGAGAACTTACCTGGATAGTTACTGGATTATTATCCGATAACTATCCATAAAAGGCCCAGAAATGCATACGGCATACGGCATACCTACCGTACCCTAGCCATCTAGCCCATCCACTGGAGCATTCAATTCCTCCTCTGCTTTGAGCCCTCTCCTCAACTCCTCTCCCACGGAATGGCACTGCCGCCTACCTCTCCTCCCCCCACAGAACTGCATCGCTGTCACTCACCTCTCCTCTCCCACAGAACGGCGCCATCACCGTCCACCTCTCCTACTAGATTTGAGCTGTCACCACGCTCTTCGGATGGAAAGGTGAGGCCGGCGGAGCCCCGACATCGGTGGCTATTGGATCTGAGTCACTGCCTCACCTTCTTCTCTCATCCTGGTCTTCCTCCCCTACCTCACCTTGTAGTGAAGCTAATGAGTCCTGCGGCAATCGAAGGTATGGATCCTAAATCCTTGTTCTGGACCTCAAATCGCATGGCAATCTAGTTGGATTCGTGCTTATTGTTGGTAGATCTGGCAATGTTAATGCTCACTATGGGCTGTGGCTGTGACATAATTTTTCACCTTCTGTGAGACAATGAGAATAAGAATATTAGCTCCTGGTTGGTGTCGTTTCTTGGATAAATTTAAGTAGGGGCAGTTATCCTAATTTTATTAATTTTCTGTAGAGAACCAGCTTCCAATGCTTCAGGTAGGTAGCATCCAGCATGTTAAGCGATGAAAAGAACATGCTATTCTTCATAGTGTGTTTTAAGTTCCTTCCAATTAGCTGTCATAGTTTTGTTTCTGTTGTGGCGTGAGCACAACAATGGGTACAGGGTACCCGTTTCCCCTTTGAGGGGATATGGACTAAGGCTAGAGAGATGACCGATAGAGAGAGAAAGGGCTGGTAGAAATGAGTGGCTTTGGCCCCCTCATGCCCCTCTTTGGGGTTTATATACATGAGTGGGGTAGGATGAGAAATTCCCATCTTACCCCTTAATAATTATAAAAGGTAGGGGGTATAAGGTACATTCCTTTATATTATTGAGTTTATACTATTGGGCTTGTTGTAAGGCGCAGTCGTTTGGGGCTGGGCTACCCCACAACAGTACTCCCTCGATAGCAAGCTCAGAGGTCCCGAGGGGCGAGCTAACGTGACCAATTGCCTAGCCCCTCGTCCCCGATAGTAATCACGTAGGTGCTAATAGGTGAGCTGATGTAACTGGTAGCTTCAGTCCTCGGGGGTGTGGATAGTGTAAACCTCCCGAAGCAGGATCTTCCAGTGATCATGACGTGGTAATGGAATTGCCCGGCAGAGCCTGAGCCACCGCATGAAAGTCGTCCCCCAGACTTGGGCGGCCTATATGCGCAGGTGATGAAGTTCCATGCAGAAGTCGTGGACTTGAAGCGCGCGCTCTGTCCCCATGCTTTGGACTGGTGTTGACGAAGTTCCGACCTTGACGTGGTTGAGCATCCATGAATTCTCAACCCCGAAGCGGCCGTTTTGACCACGAAGCGGTCAGAGAATGCCTCACGACTACGTGGTCATGGGCATCATCGAAGTCAGCGGCGGGGCGAAGACTTGCACGCGCGCTTCGTCCTCCACCCTTTGGATTGGCGTTGACAAAGTTGGCAATGGGACGAAGTCTTTAAGCACACACTTTGTCCCCATGCTTCAGACTAGCATCATCGAAGTTCCGACCATGACGTGGTCGAGCGTTGACGAATTCTTGACCCCAAAATGGTCGTTCCGACCACGAAGCTGTCAGAGAATGCCTCACAACCACATGGTCATGTGCGTCGATGAAGTTGGCGGCAGGGCGAAGACTTGCGGGTCGAGAAGGTCCAATGTATTGTGAAGGTTGAAGTGGGAAAGAGCTACTACTAGTGGAATTGAGGTGTTTGACTTAATTGGTGAAGCTGGTCCAAATCATTTGGGCTTACCTCAATGTGGACTAGGGGAGACTGATAAGTTTTCGAATTCTATGTTAAAAGGAGATTGTGTCAATTATGATTTGCTTTCTTGTGCTCAATTTATTTTCTTGCAATTTATATTTCTAGAATTGAATTACTCGCTTATCATTCTAGAATTGTAAATCTTAACATAGACTTAAGTTGTTGGTGTACTTAGTGAGAGTAGTTGATTTAGACCTTAATTGTGCAAAACCAATTCGATTTACTCTTTCACATATAAACTTGGTTTCAGCCAAAGAGAATTTTAAAAGCACCTATTCACCTCTCTAGTCAGCCTACTTGACCTTGCACATGTCTTATCCAACTTCAGACACACGTTGCTAAAAGGATCAATTTGCTTTCAAACATCAAATATGGAGATCTTTCTTAGAAGATTCTCTATCTGTTAACGATGCCTTGAAGCATCTAATAGTAGATGTGTGGTGGTAAGTGGTAATTGATTCCAATATTCATGATTGCTACATTTTTACAGTGTCCAGGAGATAAAATCAAAGTGCCTAGCAACCAAACAGAGTAAATACAACTAGGAAATAAAACATGTATAATTGTATGTAATTATATATATATATACCTTTGGGTGATCCTAGGACCATCATTGGATGCCCTAAATCCTAAAACAAGCCAATCTGGATTTCATAATTGAGCCATTAGAAGATTTTCATTGAATGAACAACAAGAGTCGTTTTTTTGTGAATCATGATAACAAATCGGTGGTCGTGCAAGAAACAATTAGTAGATATGTTCAGGTGGTCAAAATTCTAACTGCAAATAAGAACACACCAAGAATGAACAAGCTAATAGTGATCACACCAAAGACTGCAGTTTTAAAATTCTAGAATACATACATTAGCAAGCGCTAATATTAACCATGTTTAACAAGCACAACAACCCAATACCCATGATGAGAGACCATGTGGAGGTGTCCCCATGTTTATGATGAGCAATTGACGGTTGTGTTAGAGTTTGAGTTTGTTTTGGGTATTGTAGGGTGGAGTACCTTTTACTAATGCAATTGTTGATTATGCTGTTTCGTGCAGTGCTATGTGACGGTTTGCTTGTCTGTGTGGCTGCAGGACTTTGGAGCTAGGTCATGGTGAGGTGTGGGAGTATCGGGACTAGGCACAGGAGGTGTTGAGGTCCAGACGGTCAGAGACGTTGAAGATGATCGAGGCTGCTGAGGTGGTTGCGAGCCGGGATACGAGGAACTGGAGCTGGAGCTACCGGTGGAGGACACGACGGGCAACAACGAGTGGACCGGGACTAGACTCAGGGAGGAGTCGGAGGTCCAGACAGTTGGATGTCGGTTGCGGTCGTGTGCAACGAAATAGACCGGGACTAGACTCAGGTGGAGTCGGAGGTCCAGTCGGTTGGAGTCGGTGGACACGACGGGCAACGGCGAGGCGGACCGGGACTAGACTCAGGTGGAGTTGGAGGTCCAGACGGTCAGGATACCGGGTGCAGTCGTGTGCAGCGGAGCGGACCGGAACTAGACTCAGGGAGGAGTCGAGGTCCAGACGGTCAAGGTGCCGGTTGCGGGAAGCTTCCGGGAAGGTGCTTGAGGGGCAATTTGGAGAATTGACTCAAGTGGCTGTTTCCCTCCAATTCTGATGAGGGTTTTGACTCCTGCCACTTTTGGTGTGTGAGTTTGGGAGTGGATTGTAGCTGCCATTTCTTGATTTTCTCCTTTGGTGTGAGCCTGGTTGTTAAAAGGAGAAGTCAAGGGGCAGTGTGGTCGTGTCTCTGTGTGCTTGAGCTGAGGGAGTGTGTTCTTGCATGTGTTCTTCTCAGGAGAGAAGCATGTAGTGAGCAATCATTTCTCCTCAATTGCGTATGGGGCCGTAGTGTGTGGTTGCAAACCTCATGTAATCATTCATCTCTCCTAAGCATATGAGAAATCACTTGTATTTGAGATGTTTTGGTATCTAGCTTTCTCTGTATTTCTTTGCTATTCTCTGTAGCCACTGAATTTTGAGTTAAATCTTTGGTTGAGAATTTGCATAATGATTGTCTTTGGACTGGGTTTGTGCTCAAGATTATACCCGAGAGAAATCATTTGGTCTCAGTTCTTGTCCAAAGATTTTGCCTGCGCTCATTTCCTCTGTTTTACATTTTCTAGGGTTTGATGTCAGGGGATGTGTATTCTCTGGGTGTCTTGGCCAAATGTCTGCTATTTGCTTGTTCCTTCATGTTGTGAGACCTTCACTTGATGAAATGCAAAAATTCATGGTCAATAGACATGAGATTATCTAAATGTTCAACCTTTTGGTCTCTTTCTCGGCTGATTTTCAATTTCAGCTCAAACTAAGATTCTTTGCTCTATGTCTGCAATTTCCCTTGTCTAAGGACTGCACTACTATTTAGTTTGTTATCCTATTCTTTTGGCTTGGAAAGAACAGCCTCCAATCAATCTTTGATCTCAGTTTTCTTCCTTGCTTGTGTATTTACTGTGCTGTTATTTTCAGTCGCTGCTCGTGCTCTGCTTTCAGTCGTGAGGTCTAACCGCTAGGGTTAGCTGCGGTCAGACCGCTCTGTGGCCGGCGGTCAGACCGAACCAGTGCCGACGGTCTGACCGGCTAAGCACCGGCGATCAGACCGGCCAGGCACTGGCGGTCAGACCAGCCGTGCCCCGAGCGGTCAGACCAGCGGTATTAAAGCAGTCAGACCCGAGGGACACAAGCGGTCAGACCGGCCCTGCATTGGTGGTCTGACCGGCTTGACTGTGCACAAATGTGTTCGTGTTTTCTGGGTATTATCTTCAATGCCATGTGTTTGTCTATTTTCCTCTGGATGATAGTGAGCCTGAGCTCTCTTTCTTCATAGCTTCTGTAGCTATCGGAGAAGAGACTTTTGAGTGGATACTTTGGGGGCAAAGTTTTAAAAGGCATCATTCACCCCTCCTCTGTTACCATTTCCGATCCTACACCTGATGATGTGCTGCTCCAAATTGTTTCTTTTAGAGATTGGTAGGATTAAATTCTGGTCGAGTGGAAGAATCCTCACCTAGAGCATGATTCTTGTATCTAACATGGTGCTGGTCATCATCATACTCACCTATGCATCCACCATGCTTGCAGCCATCTCATACTTGCACAACGCAACACCCAAAACACATAAAACATTCTTGGAAAGTAACCACCCATCCAGTACAAAACTCGATCAATGACTAGCTGGAACCCCTTGCCTCCTTGAGCCATGTCTGTGCTAGGGTGGGCTCCTACGGCCTCCCCGGCAATCATACCCGTTGTCTCAGTACGATCGCTTGAATGGTGGGGACAGGGACCTCATATGCTAGGTGTCGGTTACTGCGGTAGTGGCAGTCATAATACCGCTTGAGGTGTGAAGAGTCAAGCGGCCACAGAGGTGGGAGGGAGGATGGTGGCAATTGCAGGTAGGAGGGGCCGATGAGGGGCGCGGGGGTAGGGGTGTCAACCAATCATCGGGGATGTAGAGGTCGACGAGAGGAGACATTGAAGGCTGTGAGGTCGAACGCTGACACAATGCATAGTTAGGGACATTGTTGGGATGGAGGAAAAGGGAGGGAAGTGGGGATTTGGGAAGAAAGAAGAATTGGGGAGGGAGATCATGGGTGGGGGTTGTTTGGGAAATGGTGGGAGGGCTTCCTGTGACTCCAAGAACTGGCAGAGTGGGCCCATTTGTCATTGTAAAGTCATTATCCTCCTATTGCATACCGAGCAATTAACACGAGGGGAGGGATGGCGTGAACAAAGGGGAATAGATGTACGACCACCAACTCGTATTTTTAGGTAAAGATAGAGACAACACCATTGCATTCTCCTATTTCTAACCATGCCTTTTTCCATAATTAGTTGTGTGGGAGAACTTTTCCTTGCATGAGAGCCTCATGAAAGGACAACAAAGGTGATGCAGGGAAGCTAGGTTTGGACCTATCAGACCCCAGATTATCAATCTGAAATCCTCCGTACTTCCACCGCACTATTCTCTATATCAGTAGATAGTACACACAAATATATTGTTGAACCATATACATACATCGCAATAAACCATACCAAGCTTTAACGTTACACCAAGGAGTTTAAGTAGTTCACATGGGGCAGAGTATTCCAAAATGGGCCGACCAGACCAAATGTTATGTCACAGAGAACAGAATAAGGGGAGCCAAAGCAGATAGCAAAAGTTGAGACCAATGAACTGATACAGGCAAGTGACTGGGGTAAAAGATATACACACGATCACCTCCCAAGACTGGGGATAATAAATGTGCATGCAATCACCATCAAAGTCAGTCGAGATAGTTGATGGAAATAGAAACTGGCGCATTGGCCTAAAATCCACCATCGCCTTCTCCATCTGGATCCTAAGGTACTGAATTTATCATAATGAGTGAGGGTGAGCACAATCAACCATGCTCCGCAAGCTAACACACAAAATGCAATGATATAGATGCAATGATGAACAAGGGAAGACTTATGGTTCTTTTATTTGCATAAAGCCAAGTTTCAAAATAGATTATATATCGTAAAAGGCCTAGACCTATCATTTTAACCAAATTGAGTTATCATGAATTTAGGTGATTTCAGTATAATAGTAGCAAAGGTTCCATCCACCTATTACAGAGCATGATTCCATCCACTATATGCTAGAATCATTTCAGGGTTCCATTCATCCAAATATTTTCACTGGGTTTTATCTACCCAGGATGAAATTTCAGGGTTCCATACGCCCATAAGTTTTATCCCTCCCACAAATGGTTTTTGTAAAACTGAGACTAATCAAGCAAGTTCCTGCACATTGCTTGTGATTGTGGGCACATCCAGATAGTTTTCCTCTTTGCATACATTGCACAACTTTACCCGCAAGGGATATTTAACTTGCTTTGTACCACACAATACTGTAGACGTGTAGATCAAGAAGATCATCACAAGGTCTTTCCAATGCCTCCCCCTTCACATTTACTTGCTCGTAGGGTTGTACCCTCGCTCCAATGAGGAACCCTCACTATGTTGGAAATTATCCCTTGGTCTGACGAGGAACAACGATACCCCTCCACCCTGTGGAGTCTGATCTCACACTACAACGGAATTGATCCACCACACTTCCTCAAGTGGACCAAACAGCACTTGCACCTCCAATAAGAAGATTAAACACCAATTGCTACAGGTTGTAGCATACATGCTAAGGTTTGCCAGAGTAATCAACCAGGTAAACACTATTATAGACTTGTGGTTGCACTATTAATGCTTGGGAGGTTATCACAAGATTCAATCTTTAGTTGACTTGGACAGGACTACCACATTATAAGATCTCGTGCTTTATCAGCACCTGCCCTACTTAAAATCCACCTAAGTCAAAAACCATTTTTGAGTTTTATTTTGAAAATCGTATCTAAGTTCAACATACCAGTATTTCCATCCAATGGCTGCCCAAATCAATTTTTGATGTTTGAATAAAATCGAGGTGAATTAGCGCTCACATGACAATGCATCTAAGCAAGGCTAAGCAAAGTGTAGGACCGATGGCGGAGATCAGTGAGGGGCAAATGATTTCTGTCTCTTTTCAACTTCAATAAAACCAACCCCTTCGGTTTCTTCATTCAATTAGCTATGATGGGCTAATAAGATCAGATGCACAGTGAAAACATAGACAAAATAGAAGCTAACAAGCCAAAGGAATAGAAGACACAACGAGCAGGCCAAAATTTCACCGGGCTAGTCTGATTGTAGGTCTGGGGTTAGTTTAACCGATGCCCTGTTCCCAGACTAAAAAGACTTCTCAGGTCAAAACTTAAATCTCAAAAACTTGCTCAAATCTTATCCAAACATCCCTAAATTTTACATGAGACTTGTTCAAGATAATAGGGACCTAAATCAATAAAGAGTCACAAGTTTTTGGGCTTAGGTTCACTAATTTGAAGAAAATCAAATCTAGGTCTTAAGAACACTCAAAACCCTAAAATCAAAATTAGTTCTTACTCAAGTAGTTTTTAATCACGAAGATGATCCAGGTCTACTCTTACATGTCATAGCAAACTAATCTAGACATGAATTCAAGATAAAACTATATATTGACCATGAAATCCCAAATTGAGCCAAGAACAAGTAAAATCGTGTTTGATCTAGAGTCTTGCTATATGAATGATCTAGATTGGTAAAGATTGATCAATAGACTCATCTTCTACCTCTTACTCATTATAGATCATAGCAAAATCAAGAGGGGAGAAGGAAACGCAAAAAAATCAAGCCAAATCAAGATTTGAGCAAAGAGTAGAAAGACCTAGACGAATTTGTATATTTATTGATATTGGAGATTAGTGCTTACAATCATTCTCTAACTAACCATAAAGCCTAAAGATGACAAAAAACTCAAGACAAAAAATCATAACTCATCTCTAAAAGAACTCAAGACAAAAAGCCACAACTTATCTCTAAAAGAACTCAAGACAAAAAGCAACAACTCATCTCTAAAAGATTCTCTTCTAGAACCCTAGCCTTCTCAACTTGGCTTAGCACAAGCTTTATAAAACTTTTCCCTAAGCCAACACCTCTTTGTATATGGAGGCTCATAAGAAACCCTAACCAGCACTCTAGTTGGGATTATCCACTTACATGGGCTAACTCGTTAATCCAACATCATACTGGGTTTTACACTCACATATGCATGTTTATCAAAATGCACACAATTATTAATCCGATAGTGAATCAACACTTGATTCACTTAATATTTTTAGCACATCCTTGACTTAAACCACTTCTTTTGCACCTCCTCGTGCCGTTGTTCCATCAAGCCTTCAATTTCCGGTTTGGAGTAAAAAGACTATTTTGTCTCCAAACCACTTTCCATGAAGCTTCACGCTTTCCATGCTTCATCTTTTAGCTCTTTGTGACTATAATAACTTGCCGTTAAGCCTCTCATATGTCCGAAGCCCACCGAACCATCCTAATGAGCCCAAGTCACTTGTCCACCTCAGAGTGGCGCGAGGCCGACGGCATCGGCGATGATAGGGTGTTCCTCCTCGGCGAGGGCAACATGGCGGTGTCCTGCTCCGCAGCGCCTGTGGTGGCAAGAGGAACCGCGTCTACTTAACGAACAACTTCAAGGAGGACGACGGCGTCCTGCGCATCTATGACCTGCGACAAAAAAAACCCAAGAGACAGTGAGGATCTACGACCATCTTCCCCCTCTTCCAGAGGCCGTTCTGGATGGTAACCGCCCACCTAGCGAGCTTACTAAACACTAGTCTGGCCCGAATGGGTCATCCAGGCTAGGCCTAGCCAGGCCGAGTGGTTTTGCATGGTTTTGCACTTGTTCTTGTGTTGTTTCTCCCTTTCCTTTTGTTTGGAATGGAAGACGATTGCAACATAGTATTCCCTTGGTTTCGTCGTATTTACTCCTTAATGGGCATTGTTGTCTCACGACATCGATCCATGGGTGAAACAAATATTATGTCAGTATATAAGGCAATAAGTGAAAAGAAGCTTTCAATAATGCTACGTAGGCTAGCGATGCTCCCTTTATCATGTGGCAGCCTAAAGTTAATTAATAGAGATCAAAACAACAACCAAGAAAAAATAATACTACATAGGCTAGCTCGAAGCAAATTTGTTTGTGAGAGGATTAGCCAACGAACTCTTCAAGAGCCCGTTTGGGGGCTGGCTACATCAAGACAGAGCAGGCGAGCAGATTGCTAAAAGCAACGAAACATTTGCTGCTAATTTGCTTAAGTACATATGCATATAGAAGCCTCAAGTGCGGCACAAACACACAATTAAGACAATGAAAACCAACTTCTGGACGGCATAGTCACCGAACAGCAAACTAGGCGCACAAAGCAATTAAGTTCGCAGCCAAAAATACACAACCAGTTTTGCCGGCATAACAGAAACACGATACATATAATAGCATGCTAAGCACTGCAGCAATGTAAATCTGTTCGGCACAATCTGACTCTACAGGCATTTAGTGCATCTAGGAAATGGTTTTAGCAATGAAGAACAGACACAGCATAGACAATTTGGTTCTAGTATCCATATATGAACATAACACATTACTTTGGCATACACACGCGCGTAAGATTATTACGCAGGATGAAAATAATGTTCATGCTGTGAACAGTATTTTATCGTAACATAATCAATGGCATACAACATGACCTAGAAAGAATTGTTGCCGCTGTAGTTCTATTTGCCGAACTCCTTGGGTTTCCACAGAAAATGTGCGACAACACACATGTATTCCTGCGGCAGTGGTCTCTAGCTCTAATTGCCAAACTTCTTCCATTTCTGTAGACGAATGGCAAGGGCTTCCTTCTATGGTGGTGCAAAATTGCACTGACGAATGAATGGGTCATCATAATCCACGTATTTTGTCCAAAGGTGCCTGAACTGGTTCATACCAATATCCAGCCAGGGCTTCATGTTACCATTGAAATGCACAACAGCAGCATTTCTAATCTCCTCCATGCTGATGCTTGGATTGTACCCGAGCCCAAGAACATGCCATGATTTTTCCAGTGGCTTTGTGGTGGAGTAAAATGTGATTAAACCTGGGGGCAGTGTTCCTAGCTTCCATAATGTCCGGTTCTCATTCTGAAAATGATACAATCAGCAAGGAAGTCATATACATGAATCAGATATGTCCTATTGAATAGAACAAAAAGTACTGACAGAAAGTTTCCCCAGTCACAGTGAACTATGACGTCTAGAATTATACATGGACTGACTCAAAATTCAAAAAGCTACACATTTCAGGGGGCATAGAAATGGTAACTTCAGTAATTTATCTTGCTGCCCTGCTAGGCTATTAACCATTGACCTTAACTCCTTGACAAGCCATACCCATATTATATTATAACGAGATGGAAGTAACAGCTTAACAATATTCAATTAATTCTTACTATACAAAGTAATATTAGTCATCGTCATCAATCATGAACAGAGTTACTATTAATATAAAAGAGCTATACTGACTGTCAAGTCACAGATAACAGCTTGGTGCCACATCATATATTACTACAAATAGAAATTCTTAAACTTCAAACAATAAAACAAATTATATTAGGATGATCCAAGAAAACATACCTGATTCTGCCAGTAATGGTACTGCTCAGTAGATTTCTCCCTCCTCCAAGAATCAAGATCAAAGAAGTTCATGCCGTACGCCCATCCACATGCATTAGGATTAAACTTCTCTTTGATAAGGGGGTGCGAGAAGTTCATATACTGCCAATACCGATGAAACGATCCAAAGCAAGTTTCTACTGCTCCATTCACCTTCCCATCCATGTCAATCTTCCACAATCCAGTAAGATCCCGCTGTGCCACCACATCATCATCCAAGAAAAGAATCCGGTGCAGCTTTGGGTACATCTCAGGCAAATAGAATCGCAAGTGATTAAGCATTGAGAGATACTTGGGATTCCTAAACTTCATATTGCTAGCATCTTTGGTGGCATTCTCAAGCTTGTTCTCAAAATAGAATTTCTGGAGGTTTGCCGACTCCAGTTGCCGGAGCACAGGAACATATGAGGAGTTAAGAAATTTGTAATCTTCAAATGCTTTCACCTCATAGTGTGCACCTTTTAAGTCCATTAGGCGGATTATCACCTACGGATACATGACATATATGTTTCAACTCACTTTTAACAGAAAATATTAATGGAACCATAGAATATAGAACTGTTTCAGTATTAAAAGTAGATCAGTTAAAGACACACAATCTCAATGTCCCAAACAAGATCTAGACAAACTGGCAACAGTATTGCATGACATATATTGATTATTGTGATTTTGAGTTTTTTGTGGTACTAATTAGCACAATAGTATTTCCACTGGAGTGACACCGAAGTAAAACCTATTCTGAATGCCCAATCACCTTGGACACAAACTCTGCTTCAGTTTTTGTTTTAGTCAGCTATCAAGCATGTTTACATAGTAGTCTTTTCTTTTGCAGATTGTCTGGTCCTTCTAAGTTCCGTAATCATCAATATAATTAGATCCTATGGACAAAACATTTGCTAGCATTGGAAGGTACTGCTGCTTAACCTCTGAGATATAGCATACAAGTGCTACCCGGTATTGACATCATTGTCATAGGCTATTCCTCCTTTTCTCCCCCACCAATTCTGCCTGATGCTCGTTGTTAGTCGGTTGATCCAGCATATACAAAATGCAAGTAGTTCCATCTTGAGAGCTCGAAACCAACAATGAGATCGGCATCAATCAATCCCCCTGACAAGTAGTAACTCTTTACAGCAACAATGATTCATTGATTGTTGAAGAAAAAAATTGAGGATGGGACCATTTGTACACGGTGTGCAGACACCGCAAGGAGGCTCGAATAGGTTCAAGTTTCCCTGGGGACTGGGGTGTTAGGAAATTGTGGTGGTGATGGCGAATTGGCGATTCTTCCAATGAATGAGTTGTTGGTCTCCTTCTGTGCCGATCACGAAAAGAAGAAGCTTTTGTTTTGTAAATGAATTTTTTGGTAAAAAACTAATTCCAGTTTATAATGGATCATTATAGTCGATAGAGATGCTAGCACATCATACACCTCCAAAAACCCGAACTCGATTTCCTTTCTTTTTCATCCTAATCGGCAGTCACCATGTGTAAAACTCTCATGGGCAGGAATAAGAGTGAAACCAGCCGGTTACCGCTGTCAACTATCTTGATCTGCCAGGACAAGATTTACCAAAATTTCAAAAACTGTTATTTCATTTGTTATATGGTACTATTACACTGAGTTAGGACTTCAGTAGGGCCTATAAATGCCAACCATTGCAAAACCTGGCACTATTCTTGTTATGAACCTTAGTTTATAGGGGGTAAACACCGCCGAGAGGATGGCCGGGTGGCGTTGGTGTGGTTGGGAGAGAGGGACTATAGATGAGAATAACTTTGATATTTCTTTGCTTGATTCCAATAGCATGCGGCAGCCCCCTTATATAGATGGGCTCCCCCTAACAGATATAATCTAATCTCAATCACATCTCTAACAAATATAGAAACTAATATTATATCCGTAATCATATCTCTAACAAATAGAAACTAATCTCTAACTCAAATAGAAACTAATCTCTACTTCCTAATAATGACCGGTTGGGTTGGGCCCATAGGCGTTCCTACGCCCATGACAATTCTTGCTTGGACAGGTCAATGCACGGCATTCTTTGGGAAAATGAATAACAATTCAGAACCCAATTCAGTCTCTCTAGTTTTTCACTAATAAATTGCCAAAACTGAGCGAGCACATTACTTCCGGCATGTCAGATTTCTTAGCAATGCACTAGATAGCATCACATCTAGAGAAACCAATCCCAGTCCACATGAAAGTGGCTCTACTATCTCACACTAAAATAATATACTTTTGCAACTCACAAAAATTACCACTAATGTCAAATTTTCATCTTTGGCATGGTGTTCACTGTTAACACACAATCATTAACCTCTTGCTGTTTCTGTAAGATGGACTTGTATACACAAAATGATATGCATAAATAGTAATGACATAACAAACATAACATACAGAATTGCGCAAACCTGCATGGCTCCAAGGTTCATTCGGTCGGTGACAACGTGGAAGACGTGCTTCGAGGGGTCCTGCGAGTTGGCAACGGCGGAGCGCACGACGACGGAGGCCGCGAGCACGTTGTCCGAGAAGATGGCGTAGTGGAACAGCGCGGGGTCCTCGAGCGCCGCCGCCGGCGGTACCGGGTCCGCGTACTTCTCGGGCCGCGCGATCCGCTCGGCGGTGAGGCGGACGGCGAGGCAATGGAGAGGCTTGGGGATGGACTTGGCGGCGATGAGGGAGGCGAAGGCACCGCGCTTCTTGGCACGCCCAAGCAGCTCGTTCTGCGCGAAGATGGCGTCCTTGAGGCGCTGGATCTTGAGCTGCGGGTCGAAGAGAGGCTTCGCGTCGGCGATGGCGGCGCGCGCGGCGCGGATCAGGTCCTTGGCCTGGAGGTCGAGCCGGCGCACCTCGTCGCTTGGGGACGCGGATTCGGACGCGGATGCGGCCCCGAGTTCCCGGAGCGTGGCGGTGAGGTTGCGGTGGAGGGAGGAGAGGATGCGGAGGTGACGCGCGCGGTCGAGGTGGAGGCGGCGGGAGGCCGCGGCGAGCGCGGCGGCGGAGGCGGCCGCGTCCGAGGCCTGCTTCCGGATCTGCTCCGCACGGAGGCGGTCGCCGTTCACCGCCGCGCCGGAGGCGGCTGGCGCGGCGGCCAATAGGAGTAGAACTACGAGGACAGCAAGGGGATTGGCGCCGGGGCTAGGGTTTTCAGCAGCGGCGGCCATTGCTTCAGAGCTCGCAAGGTTCGGGAGCTCGTCGCATTGGGGGGAGAGAGAGAGAGCAGTGCGCGCGTGCGAACTGTGGAGACTGGAGAGGTGGGCTTGGGGAAGAATGGGAGAGGAGACGGGGGATTTAATTTACTGAGAGGGGAATTAGTGTTAGGGATAGTTGGCAAGAGGATTAATGGTAATGGCCGTGCTTAGTCGAGCTAATCTCATCGCCGACAGTTCACTGCGCATCGCTGACATGTGGGGTAACGGTCTATGGGCCCGACGCGTCAGCTCCTGTGGTTTGATGTCGCTCGGTGGGATCCGGAATTCCGGATGGGGAGCAGGGTTCGTGGCCGTGTACCAGATTGACGTGGACTGGTATTAAATAGTACCGGGCCCACCTGTCATTGGCGTGGCACTGCTGTTTTAGGTGGTAAGCACGAACCGAGTGGGAATGTTGGTCATGCGGCGGTGAGGGGAGTGCGAGGCGGCCGGAATTCTGGTACTGGCCCGATGGACTCGCGGCTGGCAGGATCTTCTGCGCTGGTTAATCCCTGGACCAAACTCCTTTCCACGATATAGACCCATTCTTCTCAGGGCACTTCTAGTAATGTCCACAACATTAATTAGTCATATAGACCCAGTCTTCTGAGAACACAGGGCATCTCCAATGGTCTGAGTCAGCTAGCTATATGCATGTACACATCAGCATATATCCTATGTGGAGGAAAGAGAGTATGCAAAAAAAATCGAGCCAGCTCTTCCTTAAGCACTAGTCTATAACGCCAAACGAGACAGCCTTTATAAATTCTGTGTGTGTGCATGTAAACATCAAATAGCTATCCTTATAGATAGTTCTTTAGAATGCTAGCTTTAGTGTGTACTATATAAATGATGTGGAAGTCTTATAGTTAGTTGCTAGCTATAACCATTGGAGATGCCCTAATGTATCCTACATCAGTAATATCCATAACATTAATTAGTCTGCTAAGTAGGATTGATGCTGAGGTGAAGAAAGGATTAAAGAAAAGATAGAGGGGAAACCGTGTCTCATGTAAGATCCTACTTGAGCACAAAATCCAGCACACAAGAAATAACAAAAACTTGCATTGGAAGGAGATTAGTATCTATCTACAATAATTGTTGTATTAGAAGGAGATTACGGATTTATTGTTTGGATTCACCGTGGACACTATGCACAGGAGTTATACTGTTATAATGTCTATATAATATGAAGGTTATAAACATTGTTATGTAATATTTATCACTGAGAATACCCTAAGAAAATCGAGATAATAGTTATCACAGTATTTTTACTCTCCGCACCAGCCTTTACGTGGTAAAATATGTTAAGGCATCTACAAATAGCGTGATGTCATATGTGACATGCGTCATTTTTACATATTTTTACCCATCATTTTACCCCATTATTTTTCGCATTTTGGGACAATTTATCATCATTTACACGCTTTTATATATTTAATTACTCGAAATGGACTATTTTACACTTTTTTGTGCTTTTCCACAGGCCGGCGCGAAATGGATAGTTTTACCGTTTCACAGCCTTCCATTAGCACCACAGAGATAGTTCTGGATAGAGATGAGTGTCAGCCTACTAGTCTTACACCTGATCTTGCTAGCGAGGGCCTGTTGTTGGAGACACCACAGATACACCTAGAGGCACCTCAGTCGGATCCTTCGCCTATTGACTCTGAGAGAGAGATCATTGTGCCAGATGATGATGAGTTCATTATGGATATGCTTTTGAGTTCTGAGGTTCCACATCTTGATGAGGGGGCTGCTTCCGATGTCGAGGAGGAGCACATTTCTATTGATCCACCAGCAGCTACTTCCTTCGTCGACATCACCCCTATGGAGGTTTCTACTACCGTACACTTTACTTCACCTACACTTCAGGTAGTATGGAAACTCTTCCCCGACCACCTCAGGTTTGATTTCCTTGGCTTTGACGAGACATACTCTATTGCCGATAGTGCTCATCTCACTTATAGTCCTCATGATGTACTGTACCGATACACCTACATGATTGGATATTCTATTGATGACTTAGAGGGTGTCAACCCCATCACACATACTTGCCATGTTTTTGAGGTTGTTTGCAGGGTTTCACTTGTGTACCATCGACTGCGAGTGGACTTGACTCGAGTCGACATCCCTTGGGATCCAGGTGGATTTCGAGGCATGCTGCTTCATGAGGAGGGCACTACTACAGAAGAGGCTATACTGGACGGCTACATCACAGACGGTTAGACAAAACCGTCTGTGATTGACACTAACACAGACGGTTTTAATTTGGACACCGTCTGTGTTAGTGGTCGAGTATCCCAGACGGTCCTTAAGGTTGAACCGTCTGTGATACTTTAGTATCACAGACGGTTTTTTATTAAAAACCGTCTGTGATAATATGGAATTATCACAGACGGTTTTTAATTAAAAACCGTCAGTGTTGTCTAGACTATCACAGACGTTTCTTCTTAAGAAACCGTCTGTGAATGTTCACAGACTGTTTTTGACAAGAACCGTCTGTGATGTCCTTTGTCTGTCATATTCTGATCTGTTCATGATCAGAGGTTAATATATAAGTACACATTGCTTCTAATAACTTTACTACAGAACTACTGAGACAAGAAATCGCAAATTAAAGGCAAATTTATTAGTTTCAATTAGAGGCAAATTTACTACAAAAGTCGCACAGGTAAAGAGTTTCCCAGATTGTAATCTTTTGGGCTTCGTACGCTTTTTCTTCGACTTTAGGACTTGGAGGATCAGCCACTGACTGCTCGAATGCCATTAAGATTATCCTTGTCCTCAGCACTTCCTCCTCCAGCCTGGGCAAATAATCAGTAGCATAGCCCATAATCTCGTAGAGGATAGCATTATAAGATTCCTCAGAATCTGCCGTTTCTGCTTGATCGGCAAGGCTATCCATCAGTCTCTCCAATGCGCGTAGAGCTTCTTCCGCTTTGCGCACATTGTGGAGAAGAACCAGGGTAAGGGCTGTTTCCCTTTCTTGAGCGACAGCGAGACGCCTCCGTCGACGGCGGATGATCAGGTCGAGCTGACGGATGCAAGAAAGTCGGGGAAGGAGAGCAGGGCGTGTGCGGAGAAGCTGCTCCAGATGCAAATTGCTGGCCGCCTGTGTAAGGTTTCGGCCGAACAATTCTTGATGAACAGATGAGAGGAAGGAGATGATCACAAGAATAGTAGAAGGCGCCATATTGTACGTACGTAGAAGAGACCTGGATTAGGCGCGCATATTTAACCTTTAGCACAGACGGTTCGTATACCCAAACATTAATGATATAGATGCTTCGTATAACGATCGAGAGACGTTAATTAGACGATCGAAACACGAAGCGTTCTGGCAATCGAAACACGCGCGAAGCGTTCTGGCAATAGAAACACGCGCGAAGCGTTATGACAGACGGTTTTACTGGCAACCGTCTGTGATATTTTCATAGACGGTTATTAACATGAACCGTCTGTGATAATTGAGACATCACAGACGGTTTTTGTTAATAACCGTCTGTGAACTTTCACAGACGGTTCTTAATACGAACCGTCTATACCAATCGAGATAACACAGACGGGTCCTATTAAGAACCGTCTGTGAAAAGCCAGATAACACAGACGGTTCCTGTTAAGAACCGTCTGTAATAATCCCATGTCACTGATAATTGTTGTGTAATAATCACATGTCACCAATAATTGGCGTATACACAGGATTTCGATCTCACCCGTCTATTCTCTCCACATCGAATGGCTGGCACCAGTTCCTCCCACGGCCAGGCCCTTATTAATAACTCCCCATCAACCTTTCCACCGGTACTAGTCATGCGTGAGTTCATCCACTAGCTAGCTTCCTATATGCATCTCCCCTCCGCTGTGAGCTAGCACCTCCATCGCGGCACGAACGGTTCATACTAAACAACACACTCTTGCCGTAAGTGTCGTAAGTGTGTCTTGTTTAGTGTGACCGTCGTGCCACGAAGGGTTTGTTAGCTTGTTATCCTGTAATAGATCGATCTGAATGTGTTGTTGAGTTTTTGTGCTTGCCTCTGTATTTGTATGTTCCTCGACCAGCTCAACCAAGAATCTGGGAATGTCTTTTCTTTGCACTATTGTAATAAAATTGCCTTGAATTTTGTCGGGAAAGATGAACTGTTTCGTCAGGGCATGACTGCCAACTCGAAGCATATATAGCATAGCATTCGAGGCACATCCGAGGCCTGCAGCTGTGTCTTGAGGAATGCCAAGAGCTGGTCTTCAGATGTGGCAGCCACACTGGTCTTCAGATGTGGCAGCCACATCTGAAGACCAGCTCTTGGCATTCCTCAAGACACAGCAGCACGCCTCGGATGTGCCTCGAATGCTATGCTATATATGCTTCGAGTTGGCAGTCATGCGCCTGACGTAACAGTTCATCCCCGTGTAACTATCACAGATGGTTTGTAATGTAAACCGTCTGTGAAGGACTATCACAGACGGTTCTATACACGAACCGTCTGTGATACGCATAAATCACAGACGGTTGATATTTCGAACCGTCTGTGATATTATGTACATCACAGACGGTTCATGTTACGAACCGTCTGTGATAATGAGACTATCACAGACGGTTATTTATGCGAACCGTCTATGATAGGCAGAAATCACAGACGGTTAATATTAATAACCGTCGGTGATAATTTGCAGACGGGTATTAATACGAACCGTCTGTGATATGTAATTTTCACAGACCGTTTGTAGTTGGAACCGTCTGTGATATTCTGCGTAGTATTAATTACTTAGCGTACTTGCTTGAAGGATGTCGACACCGATCTGTCTTCATTGCGCTGCATCGGTGGAGCAAGGCGGCCGGCTTTAGGGAGTTGGGGGTGAAAAAATATCACCGTCTTCTTATTGATCTGATCAGAGGTTAGCATACTCAATTACTTAACATTCTTAGTGATCTGATCAGAGATTAGTATTCAATTACTTAACATTCTTAGTGATCTGATCAGAGGTTAGTAGTAGAGGTAATAATCATTTTTTACACCCATTTTTCACTTGTGTAGCGTAGATGGACCGAAGCTGGATGTATATTGAGAACCGTGTGAGTGAAGAGTACATTACTGGCGTGTCTGCCTTTAGAAGGGCGGCCGAGCTGGATATGTTGAAGAAGGGGATGAAATATATGTATTGCCCATGTATTGATTGTGATAATCTCAAGATGTTTAGCAACTCAGCGCAGATTGAAGCTCACTTGATTCGAAGGAGTTTCAGAAAAGGGTACAAATATTTGACCAGTCACGGTGAAGAGAAGAGTACACAAGAAGGTAGTTATGACATAGTCGAGGGAGGCAACGATATGCCAGTTGTGGACTGTTCTTTCGATCATGAGGAAAGGTCGCAGGATGACAATCTGGATCATGAGGATAGGTCGCAGGATGACAATCTGGATCATGAGGATAGGTCGCAGGATGATAATCTGGATCAGATGTTACGTGATGCAGAAGGGAACTATAGTGAGAGAGAGTTTGGTAAATTCGAGGGCTTGATGGAGGACTCGGAGAAACCTTTGTTCCCGGGCTGCAAGCCGCAATACACGAGGTTGTCATCAGTTCTAGAACTGCTAAAATTGAAGGCAAGCAATGGTTGGTCCGACAAGAGTTTCACGGCATTATTAGGTCTCCTAGTGGACATGATTCCAACGGGAAATGTGTTGCCGAGAACCACCTACCAAGCCAAGAAGATTCTTTGTCCATTAGGAATGGAAGTAGAAAGAATACATGCATGTCGGAATGATTGTATCCTGTACCGTAAAGAGTATGCTAGCTTACATGTTTGTCCGGTGTGCAAAGCATCCCGATACAAACGTAAAAATGACTCTGATGATGGGAAGGGCATCGAGGTGAAGCAAGGACCTCCTGCTAAGGTGATGTGGTATCTTCCTGTAATCCCCCGTTTGAAGCGTTTATTTGCAAACCGCAAGGATGCAAGATTGATGCGTTGGCACTGCGAGCAGCGTAAGAAAGACGGAATGATAAGACATGTTGCTGATTCTGCCCAATGGAGGAACATCGATAGGATGTTTGTAGATTTCGGTGTGGAACCGAGAAATATAAGGTTTGGGTTGAGTACAGATGGAATGAATCCTTTTGGTAACATGAGCAGTCGACATAGCACCTGGCCCGTGACTCTGTGCATGTACAACTTTCCTCCTTGGCTGTGTATGAAGCGGAAATATATTTTGATGTCATTACTTATCCAAGGGCCGAAGCAACCTGGCAACGATATTGATGTGTTCCTAGCCCCATTGGTGGAAGATCTTGCAACACTGTGGAATGAAGGGGTACATGTATGGGATGCGGACAAACGAGAGAACTTCACTCTACGGGCCATGTTGTTCTGCACCATTAATGATTTTCCTGCCCTTGGTAACCTGTCAGGGTTTAGTATAAAAGGAGCCAAAGCGTGTCCGCACTGCTTAGATTATACGGAGAGTGTGTGGTTAAACAACTCCCAAAAAACTGTGTACATGCGTCACCGTAGGTTCCTTCCAAAGTATCACCTATACCGCAAGATGAAGAAACAATTTGACGGAAAAAAGAGGATGACTCAGTACCAAGACCTTTTAGCGGGAAAGAGGTGTATGATATGGTCAAGGATATAAATGTTGTGTTTGGAAAGGGACGTAAATTGAGGAAGAACATGTGGAAAAAGAGGTCAATATTTTGGGATTTGCCTTATTGGGAGCACTTAGAAGTTCGCAATTGCATCGATGTCATGCACGTAGAGAAGAATGTATGTGACAGTTTGATTGGCCTCTTACTGAACATTCCTAACAAAACAAAGGATGATGTTAACGCAAGGCGTGACTTGGTCGCTATGAATATCAGGACCGAGTTAGCACCGATAGAGACCGATAAAGGCCGGACGTACCTCCCCCCAGCATGTTACACTCTGTCTAAGTCCGAGAGAACTGAATTGTGCCAGTCCTTAAATGGTGTGAAAGTTCCATCCGGTCACTCGACAAGCATGAAGAAACTTGTTTCCATGGAACATTTGAAATTAATTGGCATGAAGTCTCACGACTGTCATGTGCTAATGACTCAAATGCTACCTGTTGCAATTAGAAGTATTTTGCCGAACAAGGTTCGAGTGACAATCATAAGGCTATGTTATTTCTTCAACGCAATTGCTCAGAAGGTCATTGATCTGCATGGACTAGATGCTCTGCAAACCGAGGTGGTGACAACTCTATGTCATCTAGAGATGTATTTCCCTCCATCATTTTTTGATATCATGGTCCATCTCATTGTCCACCTTGTGAAAGAGATAAAAATATGTGGCCCCGTATTTCTACGTCATATGTACCCTTTCGAGAGGTACATGGGAATTCTGAAGTCCTATGTACGCAATCGATCTCGACCGGAGGGTAGCATCATCGAAGGTTATACAACAGAAGAGGTCATTGAATTCTGCATCGGCTACATGGCTCAGGTAGAGCCGATAGGTGTACCTCTATCTCGTCACGAGGGGAGGTTAGAGGGTATAGGGACTATCGGGAGGAAAGCAATAACTCCGGATCAAAATACGTATGCTCAAGCCCATTTCATGGTTTTACAACACATGACTGAAGTGACCCCATATATTCAAGAGCACAAGGACATGCTACGTCAGGAGAATGCAGGCCAGTCAGAAGTTTGGATCACGAGACAACACAACCGTCAGTTCAACGAATGGTTGAAGGCGCAATTGACTAGGAGGTCGTCAAATGAAACACTACAATGGTTGGCAAAAGGGCCAAAATTTACAATTGTGACATGGCAAGGATACGACATTAAAGGCTACACATTTTATACAACAGATCAAGATAGAAAGAGCACAGTGCAGAACTCAGGTGTCCGCATAGATGCCTATGATTCGCACGGCCGTACCGCTGGTCCAAGCTCGTACTACGGGCTTGTAGAGGAGATTTGGGAGCTTGACTACGTAATTTTCAAAATTCCTCTATTTCGGTGCCGTTGGGTCCAACTCCCACGGGGTGTAAAGGTTGACAAGTATGGCGTCACTACCGTGGACCTCGAATGTGTAGGATACAAAGACGAACCATTCGTACTCGCGAGGCAAGTTGTTCAAGTATTTTATGTAACCGACCCGGCAAATAAGAAGCACCATGTAGTTCTTCAGGGAAAAAGAAGGATTGTCGGGGTTGAGAATGTTGTGGATGAGGAAGAGTACAATCAATTTGATGATTTGCCTCCATTCGGAGACGGCATCAGGCTCGATGAAGAACAAGGCGATGAAGCAAGCTATATGCGTATCGATCATCGTGAAGGGCTTTATTTAAAATGATATAGCCAAAGTGTAATAAATGATATAGGTTATGCTTGCGTTTTTCATAAATGTATCTATGTTCCATATTGTAATTGTAAAATGACATAGGAACCTAGCTAGCTGCGGGTATTTATAGTGAACTATCACAGGCGGTTTATCAAAAGAAACCGTCTGTGATAACACATCACAGACGGTTCTATCGATATAACCGTATGTGATAATATGCATATCACAGACGGTTATATTGATAGAACCGTCTGTGATAGATCATCTTTAAATACCCGCAGCTAGGTCTGCGGAGTCCGCTCTGCCGCAGTCTCTTGTCTCCACTCTGCAGCGCCCCTGCTAGCTAGGTTTTGCTCCCTCCCACCGCCAGTCCCTCCCGACGCCGCCGGTCCCTCCCGAAGCCGCCGGTCCCTCCCGATGCCGCTCCCTCCCGAAGCCGGCGGTCCCCCCCGACGCCGGTCCCTCCCTCCCGACGCCGCCACTCCCTCCCGACGCCGCTCCCTCCCGAAGCCGGCGGTCCCCCCCCCCCCCCCCGACGCCGGTCCCTCCCGACGCGGCCGGTCCCTCCCGACGCCGCTACCTCCCGACGCCGGTCCCTCCCGACGCGGCCGGTCCCTCCCGACGCCGCTACCTCCCGACGCCGGTCCCTCCCTGTGCTTCACATGTTAGCTTTATGATATATATATGCTTCACATGTTATATGCTTCACATGTATTTTATGTTATATGCTTCACATGTATTTTATGTTATATGCTTCACATGTATTTTATGTTATATGCTTAACATGTTATATGCTTCACATGTATTTTATGATATATGCTTCACATGTATTTTATGTAGCATATAATATATGCTGCACTTGTTAACTGCAAGGTCTATTTGGAAGGCCCATAGCTCACAGCAATTAGCTAATCGTTAGAACTTTGTCAAAGGGCATAAAGCAAGTGACACACTCCAGTGTATCTTGTTCAATGAACTTGATGCACTGGTTTGTGTCACTTGATTCATAGAACTTTGACAAGCTGGGTCCATAGCTCACTTCAGTTAGTTTTTTCTTAGAAGAGAGATGGCGTCCACACAGTCTTCGTCGTCATCATCTGAGTCTCACGCTCCCAAGACTGCGAAATCTAAACGTGGCCGAGGAGTATCGAAATGGCCAGAGGCCCGAATGACCATCACGGTGGTCTCTCCGGATGGGGTCCCTCTGGAACCGTCGAAAGCAGCGTCATCATTTCGGACTACCTGCGGGATAATTGGAAGGCAACGGGTCCCCATCACCATAGCAAGCTGGAAAGATTTGACAAAGGATCACAAAAATCAGCTATGGGAGGAACTTACAAATTCGTTCGAGTTCCCAGCAGAAGCACAGGGACTCGTGCAACGGCAAGCGCTCCTCGCGATGGGAAAAGCATGGAAGAATTTTAAGAGCACTCCTGTGACGAAGTACGTGGCCGAGGATGTCACGCCCTTCACGAAGTATCCTTTCGTGTCGCCGGAAACATGGGAGGCCTTTGTGCAGATGAAGACGACGCCCGAATTTGTACAACAAAGTGCGGCACACAAGGATCTCCAGTCACAAAACACGCACCCTCACAGACTCGGCACTGCTGGGTACGCGGGTAAAATCCCGCAATGGAGGATGCAGGATGAGGTCGCAATCCGATCGGAGGCCTCTCTGCCATTTGCCGGGATCGCAAACGAGCGCGCTCGAAACTGGTTAAGAGCGAGGTCATCAACCACATCTTCGGGTGTCTCTTTCAAAAACCCCGCAGATGAGGAAGTGTCTCAACGCATGGTAAAATATGTTAAACAACATAGTTGTTAACACCTCTTGAACTTCATGGGTTCAAAAATAACATGATTAATTGCCTCTTGCAGCAATCATTGACTACCGAATCTTCTCGTGGCTCCTTTGAAGAATATAGGGAGATAGATTTACTATCACAGGCCTTGGGAAACAAGGAGCACCCAGGTCGCACACGAGGCATGGGGGTTTATGTACCTTGGAGGCACGGATTTCCAGATTACTCCGAGACATATAGGAGTAGGAAGAGATCCAAGGCGTACCACAGCGAACAAATAAAACAGGAGCTTCGTGCTCAACTTGAGGAACAACTATCTGCCTCACTTCAAGAGCAGACTGCCTCACTTCGAGGAGAGATAGATTCGTTGCGGGAAGAACTGAGACAAGTCCGCAACCAATCGCAACCCACTCCTAGTACTGCGGTACCCAGTCCCCCTCAACGTCGCAGTAGCTGCGCGTCCACACCAATTTCTGAACATAGCGACGACCACTTACGTATTGATGACATTCAGGTAATGTACCTCTTTAGAATGGTACATAGATCTCTCTGGTGGACGCCTTAACTCATCTCTTGTATCGTTATGTAGGAGCCCATGCCTTGCAGCCTCAAAGTCAGGCTTGTTGGCTCTATTCCCGTTGATGCTGGGCGCGGCATGGTGTATCCATTGCTGCCAGGGACGCTGGTGCACGATGTACAAGTAGACACCGGTTTCATAAAGGTCCAGGTGGACATGATTAATGATATTTTTAAGTCCGTCCCTCTTGAGAAGCCCCCAAACGAAGAGATTAAGACATTAGGGGATGCCGTCCATACATTCGTTCAGCGGCCCAAGAGGGACATCGTCCTCGACATGTCCGTGCCACAATCTTCACATCCAGTGGCCCAAGAGGGACATCGCCCTGGACCTGGCGCATCGGCTCCGGTGGCTCCACCTCCACCTCCAAATCCAGTAAAGTCTGTTGCATCGGCTCCCGCCGAGACGCCACCGAGAACATCTCACAAGCGAGGCTCCAAGGCCTCCAAGGCTCATGTGAAGAAAATTAAGCCGCGTCCCGTGCCATGGACGTTTACTCTAGGAGTGTCGTTGGTGCCCGACTCACAATTACGCCATCTTGGTATGATTTGCAATAGATTGCATGCCTGGTACATGGAGAAGTCCAACTTGAAGCCAAACCGGCAGAGTGCATTCACTCTGAAATATAACGAGACACATTTCCTCCACGACACGGGCTACATCGTCGTGACATTCGAAGATTTATTCTTACTATTCAATCTCGACGAACTCGACGCCTCACTTCTACGATGTTGGACACTGTAAGTGTACTGTACAATGAAGTTCTACATTCACGTTATACAGATAAATGTCATTACTCTTTCTTTATGTATAGATACATGATCCAAGAAGTCCGGCAAATGCGACGACCAGTGGGTTTCCTCGACCCTCACTTGGTCTCCGAGCAATCTATCAACGCAGATGCATCCTTCGTGCAAGGTTACATAACAAGGGGATTGATTGCTCACAGCGACAAGGAGTACGTCATGGTACCCTTCAACCAAGGGTAAGTGCTTCACTAGTTGCCACACATATGTTTCATTTGTACTTTACATGCAGCATGAACTTAGGATTAATCACTATGGCGACACACATGACTAGGCATCACTGGATTTTGATTGTGATTGTACCAAAGTGGAGCAAGGTAATATACCTTGATTCCCTCCTTAGGAGCAACCACGACTTCAGTCCTGTGCAAGAAGTACTTAACAGGTAAACTCATTTCCTCCATACATAACTCTATTGTAATATTCCTTTTGTTTGCCACGGCCGAGGCTAAGTTTTTTGAATCACGTAGGGCTTTTGCCGAATATGTTGCCCAAGGAGGATCACACGATATAAAATCCAGTGACACGCTACGACACCAGACGCGATTTCCGGTACCCTCTACAACACAACAATCCTATATCATACTTTGTTATAATGCCTCTAGAATTGACAATACCGATGTATGTAATTCTATTTTTGCAGTGCCACCAGCAGCTACAAGGCAACGTATGTGGATTCTACGTTTGCCGCCATATGCAGGAAATCATGAGTACTAAGATCAATGATCCAGAGGTTTGTCAGGTCCTTCCAATAATTATTATTTTCTGATTATATATATGTATTTATATTACACACATATGCTAATGAATGACTTAACATTGCTGGTAGCGACAGCGGGTGAAGTTCGACCAAAGTGCATATGATCTTGACAATCTCGTCGAAATTCGTGCAATCATCTCCCAATTCTTGGTAGCAGAGGTCATAAGTAAGAGTGGAGAGTTCTACGCCGGCAATGGTGATAATTAGATGTTGAAATATTGGATTCAACTGCACAAATCAAACAATTCCTTCAACTAAATGCATTTGTCAGATTTTGTGTAACGATTTTCATTCTATATATGTATGTGATCTGCTGGCCGTTTGTTACATTCATCTGTGTATCGAATTTTGTTGTAATTTACTATGAGTTGCAATTAACTTATATCTGTCATTTATCTGTAATCTGCTTGCTTGCTTGCTTTCAGAGGGCATGGCTAGCATATCCTGAGGCTAGCCAAGAAACAGCAAATAAAATGGATGATGCACTTGGTATCACAGACGGTTCGTTATTAAAACCCGTCTGTGATACAATATCACAGACGGTTTCAAAGAGTGCCGTCTGTGGTGTGAATGATATCACAGACGGCCCTTACTACTAACCGTCTGTGATATTTGTATATCACAGACGGTCTTGATTACTAACCGTCTGTGATAGACGAGTATCACAGACGGTTGGTTATAAACAACCGTCTGTGATAGTCTCGTATCACAGACGGTCTTGATTACTAACCGTCTGTGATAGACGAGTATCACAGACGGTTGGTTATAAACAACCGTCTGTGATAGTCTCGTATCACAGACGGTCTTGATTACTAACCGTCTGTGATAGAGAGTATCACAGACGGTTGTTTATAAAAATCCGTCTGTGATACTCGTCTATCACAGACGGTTAGAAATCAATACCGTCTGTAATGTAGTTATCACAGACGGCTCGGGAACCGTCTGTGATAACCACCAACTATCACTGACACCTAAACACTGACGGTTCAGAAACCGTCTGTGATGACGGTTCCGAACCGTCTGTGATAGGGCTGTCTGTAGCAGTGGGGCGGACATGTGCCTTTTCCATGTCCCGTCCTTGGCCCTCCTCCCGCTACATCCAAATGAGCATTTCTTTATCTTTGTATTTCCATATCTTTTGTTAGTTTTTGTTGGTTTCTTTTCTTTTCTTTTTATTTCAGGCCCCGTGCTAGATCCTCATCCTTGCATGTGCGAGAAGCCATGGGATGATTTGCCTACTTCCACGGCATCATATATGCCCGGTGAGCTGTTTCTTACCCCTTTAAGCACATTCTTGATTCATTGCTCAATTTAAGCTTGGGGGAGGACTTGTATGTGTATGGATGATGTTCTAGCATGTTTGTATTATATTTGTGAGTATTTGAGCTTATTGTCGTGTAGTTGATGATATATGGTCATTCTTGTGCTTCATATTATGCTTATGTTGATTGTATATGGCCTTTACTATTGCTCTCATGTTATGCTTGATTGTATATCTTGGCCATGTGAGCCCATGCTATAATTAATCAAGAAAGGTCATGTCGAAATTTTCTTAATTGAGCTATATCGTCACTAGTTCCTTGTATGTCTTAAGTCACTTGGCATCATATAGAGCTTGAGTTTTGTTTATTATCTTTGATGTGCTTAGAAATCTTGTGATCCTATAGCATTTGATTCATTGTGAGTTACGCATGTGTTTTAACCATTTGCGGATTGAATTGGTTCTAGTCATCGCCTTTTGAATGATCATATCTTAGTTTCATGCTTTGGCATATGTTATTTTAGATAATGATACTTTGCTTGAATGTAAAATTTGTGAAAGGGGTAGTCCTATCTTGAGCCAATAACTTGGTTGATTTATCTAGGTATCCATGTCTCGGGACACGTGTTACTTAGTATTAATGAAAACCAGTTAAAGATGCTTAATCAAAACTAAAAAAGAAAGAAAAAAAATGTCATGCAATGTGTGAGTGTGTGGAATAAGTGACTTTATCACATTGGTTCGGAAATATGTTGAATAAGTGGCAAGTTTTGCCCAAGTCAAGTGTGAGTGTGAATAAGCGGCAAAGCTAGCTCAAGGGTTGGAATAAGCGGCACTTATGCCCAATGGTGTGTGTTTGACTTGTTAAAAATCAACAAAATTAGGTATCATGGCTCAAGTGTGGGCTTTTTCATAAATATCATGCAAGTATTAGTCTCTTTGTCTCAAATAGCATATGCCTTAGCATGACCCTTTGATATGTTCATTCTTGATGTTATACCTAGTTCCGATGCTTTACAATTTTGGTTGGATTCATGTGATCACTTGAGTGTATTTCGACACTTTTGTGTGTAACTTGATTTGGTTAAATGCTATAGTTATCACTTTGGCATCTTTGCTTGAATATTCATTCTTATCTTGGATGGTCCTCAAAACTCAAGTTAGATAATCTCATTTTACATTGTTGTACGCTTCTTGACTTATTACATGCATTTAACTAGTCTTTTACCTCATGATTACTTGTTGTCCGGGTTCGATAATATTATGCCATTTACTTGAGGACAAGTAAACGTTTAAAGCTTGGGGGTATGACATGCGTCATTTTTACGTATTTTTACCCATCATTTTACCCCATTATTTTTCGCATTTTGGGACAATTTATCATCATTGACACGCTTTTATATATTTAATTGCTTTAAATGGACTATTTTACACTTTTTTGTGCTTTTCCACAGGCCGGCGCGATCGAGGCGCATAAACGACAATTCTGGACTTTCGGGACTGCTCCGTACAGATGTGCGCGTTGTCACGGATGCGTAGGATCAAACCGCGCTGAATTTGGACTCCCGGAGGGCCAGAACAGAAGAAATCAATTCGGGAAGGACTTGGATGCAAATGTCAGAAACTACGAGGGCTAAAATGCAAAATAACCAATTCCCCACCCGGTCCTAAACCCTAGCTGCTGCCGCCTGGAATCGATTGAGCCTGGCATTTCTTCTTCTCCCTTGGCCCCCGCGTGCTCTCCTCCCCCCCTTCTCTAGCTCTGGCCGGCGGCGAGGCCAGGCCGGCTCGCCACCGCGCCACCAACACGTCCACCGCTGCTTCTCACCCGCGCCGCCTTCTTCCGGCGGCCACCTCATCGCCACCGCGCCACCAAGCGTCCGCCATTCCCCCATCGCCATTCTCCGGTGCGCCCCCGCTTCTCTCGTGCTCGCCACCTCTCTCCACCACCAAATCGCCGCCACTCCTCTTCTTCTTGCCGACCGCTGCTCATCTACCTCGCCTCCCTTCTCCACTGCCTCCCTTCCCCTTCCATCTCTCTCCGCCGCTGCATCCTCCTTCTCCACCCGCGCGCCACCTCTTCCGCTTCCCCTTCAGCGCGCCGACTCCCTCCTCTGCTGCTCCATTCCACCACAGAGCCCAACCGTCCCCTTTGCTCTCCCTCCATCGCGCCTCCCTTCTCCGGCCGCCATCACAGCTCCCCTCTGTGCGCCTCCTCCCGTCACCAGATCCGGGCCGCAGCTCCTCCGCGCCTCCTCTTGCCCCACCTCGGCGCCACCGCTCTTCGGCTACTACCGGCGAGTGTCGCCTCTCCTCTCGGCTCTTCGTCATCTTCACTGCCGGCATCTCCACCGCAACCGACGGCATCAACCCCCGAATCAACTCCACCGTCGGCAGCGCCCTCTGCTCTTATTCCTCTCGGTTGACTCTTTTCTTCCCCTTTATTTCTTCAGCTCTTCATTTCTATTACTCTGTTAAGTGATAATTACCATTTGCACTGTTGATGTTGACTTGTAATATGAGATCTATGTGATGTTTAATTATGCACTGTGATGAATGCATGTACTCACTGAGATGACATTATGCCCTGTTCTATTATTGTGATATATGCGGATGTGAACTGTGATTTTGATTTGTGGATCATGATGGATTTGGATACTGATTTAGCTCATGTAATTTTGCAATCTCTGTGTTAGTCATTTAGTGGTTGTTTTTCTTCTGTGTTAGTACTTGTTGATTGTGATTTTGTTTAGCTTTGTTAAGTGGTTATATGTGTTAGATTGATTAGCATTATGTGATGTTAGTGTAGTGACTGTGTGCGTGTTCGTGATCAGTTCTCTTGTAGGCTTTGCCCTGTGTCTAGTGTAGTTGTCTTTGTTAAATTTGTATCTGTGTTGGTTGTGTTGCACGAATTAGCTAGCCGGCGGCCGTTTTCTCCCCTCGTGCTGTCTCGACCTCCCCTTGCTTCTAGACTCCCTCTTTGCTTCTCCCAGCGGTCTGATAGTTAGATTGTGCGAGTATTTGTCGTAGTTTGTTGTGTTGTAGTGTGCCGACGTCATTTAGTTAGCCGTCGACCATTTTCTACCTCCCTGCTTCTAGACTCCCCCCAGTGCTTCTCGACTCCCTCTTTCTTTCTCACGGTCGGTAGTTAGTTAGATCGTCGATCGGTAGTCGTGTTCGTTCGTTTAGTCATCGTGTCGTTCGTGTAGTCATCGTAGTCTTTTGTGTAGTCAGTCCATTCTGTAGTTTGTTCGTTCGGTCGTACGACGTCCATTCGTACGGTCGTTCGTCCCGTTGTCCTTTGTTCGTTCGTTTATTTAGTTCGTTCGTAGTTTAGTCTGTGCGAGTTAGAGTTCGTTCGTTCAGTAGTTTAGTTTTCTACCCCGTTTCGTTTGACCTAGCTTTAGCTGAGCACCGGTAGCCTCAGTCTAGTCCCTGTGGAGAACACGACACTCGCCGCTATTTCAGTGGCAACCCGTGCACTTGCGGGTGTGCTATTTTGGCACGATCAAGCAATATGTCATTAGACCATTGGAGTTTAGGTCAAGAACCGGTACAAGTAGTGTGTAGGCCCTAATATCATTAATTGTTTCTTACATTTAGTACCTCTTTATCGGTGCATAGGGCATTCGCAATAGATTGTTATTAGAGGAGAGAGAGATTTTTGGGCCTATTCTTTTTAGTTTTTGAAACTAGATTTTGGTTTTTACTATAATACCTAACTTTTAAACAGAGTATTTTTTTTAAAACGGAGTCTACAAGTTAATTATAGTACACGTGAAAAGTCCAACATCTATACCATCTAAAATCGCAAGCGAGTGTCTCTATCCGTAAGCTTTGTCGCAAATAGATAACATTCAAAAAGTTCAGCCAAAATTCATAAGCCACAGCCATATCAAACAGGCCCTTTATATACAACCATTCCAATAGTTTGCTACTAAGGACACTCTTAATAGGCTGATCTCAGCAATATCTATGAAGTGACACATATAACTTAAAGTGAGGTGGAAGAGAAATTAATAAAAAAGAGAACCAATGTCTAATGCAAGATATTATATGGGCACAAAATCCAAACAGCAGGAAACCACCAAAAACTTGCATTAGAGAGAAACTGCAATATCTATGCTAACTTTTGAGAGAGTGAGAGGAGGAGAGAGAGAACAGGGAATAATGAGATTTATCGCTTAAGCCACATATAGACATCATTCACTGAAGAAATAGTGTATATAATAGTTTATTGATGATATAGAGGGGTATAGACATAGCTTAAGATGTCTACTACTAGGAATGCCCTAAAGGGTCCCACAATAAATTTATTGCTACATAAATCTCTCATCCTTCATATCCAGCGGGCCCACAAAACATGTTTTCTATTAACAGGCTCTCCTCCAATAGTCCATTAGCTTGTAATGCTAACTTGTTACTCATGCAGGTAACAAGTCTTATCTCTTCCCTCCCCCTCTCTTTCATATCACCCAAATTATGATGCGTGACATGCCTTTAACAACAAGTGAAAAGCATAAAGCACTGTTAGGAGTGCCCTAATAACGTTACACTTATATTGCGAAACAAATGTAAACAAAATGTTAACAGTGTTAGCTATTAATGGTTTAGAGATCATGTGGCACTACATGGCGTATTTTGCACTTAGCGCTAGACCACGTGGAGGTGTCCCCTGAAAGTTTGAGTTTGATTTTCGTGTTTAAGCATTCTCTATTAATGCTAATGTATGGTTACAGTATTTTGAGCGGTGCTATGTGATGTGTTTCTTGTTTGTGATGGCTGCAGGACTTTGAGGTGGAGTCGTAGAGAGGCACGGGATGACCGGACTAGGCATAGGCCGTGCTGAAGTCGGAGCGGTCGGGATGTGCCGAAGATGGCGAGGACTCGAAGTGGTTGCGAGGCGTGGACAACAAGAAAAGAGGAAACTTCCAGGAAGGAGCGTGAGGGGCAATTCAATAAAATTGACTCAGGATCGCGGAAGCGGATGTGGTTCGAGTTAATGGATAAAGCGCTGGTTTGTTGAAGCTATTGGGTTGTGAACCCGTTAGTGAAGGCTATAAATACAGAGGTGTTCTCTAGGCCAACTTGTGGGTTTCTGTTTTGTTGCTCTCCATATGTGTGAGTCTTTTCTTTCTGATGTGAGTTGGTAGAGCCGATGACACATGTGTGGTGTTCTCGGTTTTCTGTTAAGAGTGTTCATTTCAGTTGATTGTTTGAGTTGAGATGGCTGTAGAACAATCTTCCATGTAATCGCGTATGTCTCTGTATCAATCGAATAAGTCATGTATTTGAGATGTCTTGAGTAGTTTCTCCTTGTTTTGCTTCTGTTCCCTGTGTTTTTTCTTCTCTGTTCTTCAGTTCTATCTCCTTCGCTGCCCTCTGTTTCTTTCTTGCTTCATTTTGTTTGCAGCCATGAGTTGAGAAGCAGTAGATTCTTCCTTGTCTCTGAACTGGGAGTTGTTCTCCAAGGTATCTTGACTAGCATCTTCCAGAGAGAAAGGATTTCTTTTGTAGTTCTCTTCTCAAATGATCTCCGCTAAGCTTCCTCTGTTTTTTTAGGGTTTACTATGCGGGGAGGCAGAGGAATCACATTCTCTTGATTTTCTTGATGAGAAGCTGCTGGGTTTTTCTGTGTTCTTGATCTGAGGTCTTCTCCTGTCGTTTTCTAGAATCTTTTGATCAAAGGATCTGAGAAACTCAAAGCTTTTGAAGATCAATCGCACTTTCTGTTTGTTTTTAGTTTTCAGTTCAGTTTTTGATTTCTTGTTTCTTTGTGTGCATTATCTTGTTTCCTAAGGTCCCTCTGTTATTCTGGTTGAAATCTGGTTCTCTTTGTCCTGATAGAAGCAGCAAATCGATCATCCTTGGTCTTAGGTTTCGTTACTTCTTGAGTACCTCCTGTGACGACAAACTGCAGCTGTTGTTTGCTTTTCTTTTCTTTTTGCCTTCTCTTTCAGTTATGCTTTTCCCTTTTTGTTGTTTCTTTTTGCAACCAGTGCATTTCTCTGGTGTTGATCCTCTCCTTTGGCTTTAATCCTTTTTGGTCGAGTTCTGTTCTTTCTCTTGTCAGAAACCGAAAATCCAAATCAGAACGGCTTCCCTGCTCTCATTCATCCGGTTTGTTCTTTCTTGTGTTGAATCTGAGTTCTTTGTCTCTAGTAGTTATCTCATTCAGTTTGTATCAGCTAGTGGAGAAAATTTCCATTTGAGTCTTTGATCTGTGTCCAGATTTCAGCATCCAGTCTTTGCAGTTTTTGGATTATTGCTGCATTCAATTCAGTGTATCTCTGCCTACAGCTTTTTGCCTTTTTGTCTTAGCAGCTTTAGTTCAGCTCCTATAGCTTCACTGAAAAAGAACCGAAGCTTTAAGCTAAAGAGCAGCTCCTGTAGTGTTCAGTTCATTTCAGGTTTTTGTTAGTCTTGATTCTCTCTTTGGTGTTTGTTTGCAATCTCAGTTTTTAAGTTTCAGTTCTGTTCTCTGTTGGTTGTTTTATGTTGCTTTCTGCTCCCTATTCAGTATCGGTATTGCTAGTGAGATGATCTTTGCCTATCTGAATTCAGTTCTTTGAAAACAGAGATGCATTAGCCATTTTATATTCCCGGTCAGACCAGCACTATCCATCCGGTTATGAAATGCCGGTCACAAACATGCAGGTTTCGATTTTTAAGGTTTTGAGTTTCTCTTTGGGACTTCTTCTCATCCAATTAATCCGGATACTAAACCGCAGAATTGACTTGTCTCTTTCTTGCCAGTTAGACTATTTTTCCTTTGCCGGTAAAACCGAATGTCCACTGCCAGCTGGACTGAGTTTACAGTGCTGGTTAGACCTGACTTAAAGCACCGGTCAGATCGGAGCTGTTACGCCAGTCAGACCGCCCCTGTTGCTACGGTCTGACCGCTCGGTCAACTGTGGTCAGGCCGGCTTAAGTTGTTTGCCTCCGGTTGCCTGCTTTTAGTTTTTTTGGTTCTTCCCGGTTATCCTTTGTCTCGTTTTCTCCTCTGTGTGCTTGAGTCTCTAGTAAGCATATCCACTTCTTCATAGCATCTGTAGCTATCAGAGAAGAGTTTTTAAGTGGATACTTTCGGGGCGATTTTTCTAAAAGGCACCATTCACCCTCTCTGTTGACATTTCGGTCCTACACTATTATAAAACTTTCTTAGGGTTAAAGAGATGAGAGCCTTGAAATAAAACTTACAATACTAAAATCCTAAGCCGTACATCCTACTATCTGAGCCGAGAGCCTAAAACACTGCCCCTAACTTTCTTATTGTTCTGGTATGTGGATCACTAAGTTTCATGTGCTCTTATCCAAAGCTAATTCTTTAGATACATTCCAATCCCTCAGTTCTCTTTTAACTGTTTCCTCCCACATCAGTCTTGGTCGACCTTGCCTCTTCTTATGTTTTCAGTATGTCTTAAAATTCCACTACGTACCGGTGCCTCAGGAGGCCTCCGTTGGAGATGTCCAAACCATCTCAAATGATGTTGGACAACCTTCTCTTCAAGTGACGCTACCCCATCCTATCACGTATATCATCACTATGGATGCGATCCCACCTTGTGTGACCATAGATCCACCGCAATATCCTTATCACCGCTACACACATTTTCTGCATATGTTATCTTTTAGTCACCCAACATTCTTCTCCATATAGCATCACAGGTTTGATCGCCGTCCTATAAAACTTATCATTTAGCTTTGAGGGACTTTTTTTTATCACACAGGACACCAAATGCTTGGCGCTATTTCACCCACCACGCTCTTGTCCTGTGGCTCACATCTTCATCAACTTACCGTCCCACTGTAACATCGATCCCAAATACTGAAACATGTCCTTCTTAGGCACTACTTGTCTGTCTAGTCTAACATCTCCATTATCTGCCCTGACACCGCTAAAATCACACTTCATGTACTCAGTTTTAGTCCTACGAAGTATAAATCCCTTTAATTCTAAGGTATTTCTCCACAACTCGAGCTTCTTATTAACACCTATTCTACTCTCATCAACTAGCACCATATCATCAGCAAAAAGTATACACCAAGGGATATCTCCTTGTATGTCCCATGTGACCTCGTCCATCACCAGGGCAAAATATATGGGCTCAACGCGGGGAATTTAACTTTTTGCCACCCTTATCGTTGCCACCTATCCAAATGCCATCCTTATCGTTGCATTCAACAATTTGCCACTCTTAACATGTGCTTGACTAATTTTTTGCCACTTTCGAGCCCACGAAGCGCCATGTCAGCGCTCCCCGCCCCGCTGGCCCGCCATGTCAGCGCCTCCCCGCCCCGCTCGCCGGCGCCGCCGCCTCCGTCCCCGCGCCTCCCCGCCCCGCTCGCGGGCGCTGCCGCGCGCGCCTCCCCCCGCCGCCTCCGTCCCCGCGCTTCCCCGCTCGCCGGCTCCGCCTCCGTCCCCGCGCCTCCCCGCGCGCCGGCCGGCGCCGCCGCGCGCGCCTCCCCCCGCCGCCTCCGTCCCCGTGCCTCCCCCCGCCGCCTCCGTCCCCGCCGCCTCCGTCCCCGCGCCTCCCCGCGCGCCGGCGCCGCCTCCGCCTCCGTCCCCGCGCCTCCCCGCTCGCGGGGACGGAGGCGGAGGCAGCGCCGGCGCGCGGGGAGGCGCGGGGACGGAGGCGGCGCCGGCGAGCGGGGAGGCGCGGGGACGGAGGCGGCGGGGACGGAGGCGGCGGGGGGAGGCACGGGGACGGAGGCGGCAGGGGGAGGCACGCGCGGCGGTGCCGGCCGGCGCGCGGGGAGGCGCGGGGACGGAGGCGGAGCCGGCGAGCGGGGAAGCGCGGGGACGGAGGCGGCGGGGGGAGGCGCGCGCGGCAGCGCCCGCGAGCGGGGCGGGGAGGCGCGGGGACGGAGGCGGCGGCGCAGGCGGCGGCGCAGGCGGCGGCGCCGGCGAGCGGGGCGGGGAGGCGCTGACATGGCGGGCCAGCGGGGCGGGGAGCGCTGACATGGCGCTTCGTGGGCTCGAAAGTGGCAAAAAATTAGTCAAGCACATGTTAAGAGTGGCAAATTGTTGAATGCAACGATAAGGATGGCATTTGGATAGGTGGCAACGATTAGGGTGGCAAAAAGTTAAATTCCCCGCTCAACGCTGACCCTTGGTGTAGTCCTATCTTAATAGGAAAGTCATTACTAACACTACCACATGTTCTAACATTAGTCACAATAATTTCATACATGTCTTTAATTAAGGTAATATATTTTGTTGGGACCTTTTCCTTTTAGAGCGCCCACCACATGATCTTTCTTAGCACTTTGTCATAGGCTTTTCCAAGGCAATAAACACCATGTGAAAGTCTTTCTTTTGCTCCCTATACCTCTCCATCAACTATCGTAGCAAGAAAACGCCTCTGTCATCGACCTCCCAAGCATAAAACCAAATTGGTTTGTCGTCACGTAAGTCACTTTTCTTAAATGGTGCTCAATCACTCGCTCCCAAAGCTTCATTGTGTGGCTCATGAGCTTAATTTCTCTATAATTAGTACAACTTTAAATGTCTCCTTTATTTTTGAAAATTGGTACTAATGTGCTCCTCTAGTACTCGTTTGGCATTTTGTTCAACCTAAAAATGCTATTGAACAAATTAGTTAGCCAAACAATCGTCACTTCTCCTAGGCATTTTCACACCTCAATAGAGATGTTATCAGGCCCCAACATTTCACCCACTTTCATCCTTTTTAAGGCTTCTATTACTTTCGACTCCTGGATTCTTCGAACAAACCGCTTATCGGTGTCGTTAAAAGCATCATCCAGTTCAATCGTACTATCATCATTGTCATGATTAAACAACTTGTCAAAGTAATCTTTCCACCTATCCTTGATCTCCTTATCTTTCATCAAAAGTCTATTAGTGTCGTCTTTGATGCATTTAACTTGGTTGGAATCTCTCATCTTCCTTTCTCGAAGGTTAGCCATCTTGTAGGCATCCTTCTCTCCCTCCTTTGTACTTAGTTTCTGGTAAATTTCCTCATATGCCTTGCCTCATACCTTACTCACTGCTTTCTTCACATTCTTTTTTGCTGCTTTTTATTTTTGTATGTTGTCATCGCTCCTATCGTGATGCATGTGCTTGTAGCATATCTTCTTCTCCTCAATAGCATTTTGCACTTCCTCGTTCCACCACCATGTGTATTTAGGTTCTCCTCTTATCCCTTGGGTCACTCCAAGCACCTCTGTAGCCCCCTTCCTAGTACGAGTTGCCATCTTTGTCCACATACTATTTGCTTTGCTATTCGCTTATCCCACGTCCCATGTCCCATTCGCGACCATCCACTTCTTAAATGTCTGTGCGGTATCTCCTTTCAGTTTCCACCACTTCATCCTCGTGGCTTTGGTGACCTTATCCTGTCAAACTCGTAACCTAAAATGAAAGTCAGAGACTACCAACTTATGTTGCTGGACAACACACTCTCCAAGTATAACCTTACAGTCTACGCAGGGTTGTTTTTCCTCCCTCCTAACAAGAACAAAATCAATTTGGCTAGAGTGCCGACCACTGCTAAAGGTAACTAAATGGGAATGTCTCTTTCTAAAAAAGGTGTTACTCATCATGAGATCATAGGTTATGACAAAGTTTAAGATATCTTCTCCCTTTTGATTCCTATACCATAACCAAAACCCCCATGCACCCTTTGAAACCCCCCACTAGTTTCACTAATATGACCATTGAAATGGCCTTCTAAAAAAATTTCTCATTGATAGGCACACTTTTAACCATGTTATCTAGATCTTCTCAAAATTGCCTCTTAGCGGCCTCATCTAGCCCTACTTATAAAGCATATGCACTAATAACATTCAAAACTAAGTCACCAAATATTAGCTTGACTAGGATAATCCTTTCCTCTTGTCTCCTCATGTTAACAACTCCACTCTTGAGGTGCTTATCGATTAAGATGTCCACTCTATTTTTGTTTCATTTTGTTACAGTATACCACAACTTGAAGCTAGTATGCCTCACCTCCTTTGCTTTCTGACCCACCCATTTAGTCTCTTAAATGCACAAGATATTTATATATCTCCTAGTCACTGTATCAACTCTCTTAACTTGTCTGTTAAGGCCTCTACATTTTAACTACCTATACGAATCCTACTCTCCTCGGTTAGGTTCCTTGCCTCTCGCACTCGTCGAGTAAAGTGCGAAGACCCTTGCACATTTTCCACTACATCTAGGTGCCGATGTAGCGTGTCACTAAGAGAGTGATGTTCCAACCCTTGCTCATTTATCACCACACCCGAGTTCCGATATGGCGTGTCGCTAAGAGGGTTATGCCCCAATGAAACTATTTTCAGTTTCATTCCATGAAAAGATAGATTGATTTTTATGTTGGCTTGCCAAGCCTAAGACATCCATCCTCTTTTTTTCGGCTTGGGATAGCCTATGTAAAAAACTACATAGGCAGAGTTATCAATGAGACAGTGGAATAATTTTATTTTCAGCTGCAAATCCTAAACTCTGTATCTGGGGGCGGTCTTAGTTATAAACATTTGTTTTTTATATCTCATAAGAATTCTTGTAATTTAAGGGCTTTTATGCATTTTTTACATGTATAGATCTTTTTGAAAAAAAAATTGTGTAGGTCTCTAGAACCCACAGCTCACCATGTGCATCACCGGTTGCAAATCTTGATGGCATTAGATGATTGGAATTTATAGTCGCTGATAAATTTGCTAGGTAAAACAAGTCCGTAAGAGCTTGTAAATTGAAGTTACATGTTTGCATTATTTGTTGGAGATACGTCCTGGAGGCAATCATAGAATGATTGTATCACTTCTATATTTATGATCTTTTAAATAATATATTATTTTGTCCCTTGATAAATATCTTTTATATTGATCAACAAGTATGTGATTTATTCATGGAACTTTTTATTCATGTTTTGTTGTTATTCTAAATTATTCCTGATCTTATATCATTATGTGGGACAATTTTGATTTACAGATTAGCACATATATTGATTGATGATTATGTTTTCACGGATCATGGATATGAGATATCAAATTAATAATGTGGACACATATTAAAAAATATGATGTTTGATTGATCCACCATGAGACACTACGAGAATTGTTATATTTTTAAGTATCATCAGTTGGTCTCATATATAGTGTATGTAAGATCCTTAAACCTGAGATCATCATTGTCTCCTACATATGTAATATTTTACTTTTGGGTTACCAAACACTTTTAATTTGGGTTTCATTCCATAAAAAGATGGCATGAATTTTACGTTGGCTTGCCAAGCCTAACATAAACCTCTTCCTTTTCCTAGTTTGGGACAGGCTGCGTAGAAAACTACATAGGCTATATAGGCGAGGTCACACGGGACATACAAGGAGATATCCCTTGGTGTATGCTTTTTTACTGATGATGTGGTGCTGGTTGATGAGAGTAGGATAGGTGTTGATAGGAAGCTCGAGTTATGGAGAAGAACTTAGAATTGAAGGGTTTTAGACTTAGTAGGACTAAAATTGAGTATATGAATTGTGATTTCAGTGGTACTAGAGTAGATGATGGAGATGTTAGATTGGATGGACAAGCAGTGCCTAAGAAGGACACGTTTTGTTATTTGGGATCGATGCTACAGTGGGACGGTGAGATTGATGAAGACGTGAGCCACAGGATAAGAGCGGGGTGGTGAAATGGCGCCAAGCATTTAGCGTCCTGTGTGACAAAAAAGTCTCTCAAAAGTTAAAGGGTAAGTTCTATAGGATGGCAATCAGACCCGCAATGCTATATGGAGCAGAATGTTTGGCGACTAAAAGACAATATATACAGAAAATGAGTGTAGTGGAGATGATGATGCCGCGGTGGATCTGTGGTCATACAAGGCGGGATTGCATCCGCAATGATGATATACGTGATAGGGTGGGGGTAGCACCAATTGAAGAGAAGCTTGTCCAACATCGCTTGAGATGGTTCAGACATCTTCAACGACGGCCTCCTGAGGCACCGGTACGTAGTGAAATTTTATGACGTACTGAAAATGTAAGAAGAGGCAGAGGTCGATCAAAATTGACGTGGGAGGAAGCAGTTAAAAGAGACTTGAGCGATTGGAATGTATCTAAAGAATTAGCTTTGGATAGGAGTGCATGGAAGTTAGCGATCCATGTACGGGAACCATAAGAAAGTTAGAGGCAGTGTTTTAGGCTCTTGGCTCAGATAGCAGGTTGTACAGCTTAGAGTTTTAGCATGGTAGGTTTTATTTCAAGGCTCATTTCTCTTTGATCTTGAGAAGGTTTCATTCCTAGCCTACCCTAACTTGTTTGGGACAAAAGGCTTTATTGTTATTGTTATTACCAAACACTATTCCGTGACTGGGTGGTCATAAAGGTAGCTCTCAGGTTTACTATGAAACATGCAGAGGAATATGAGCGATCAAGATAAAATTTACCCCTCTTATATAATCGGAGAGATATCTTTGGGCCCCTCAATGTGGTTGGATTAAGGAAGTGTATGGCTATGCCGAATGTGGTTGAGGAGTCAATCACAATTGAGTAATTCACTACAGATTCAAGTGAAGGATCGAGCTATCATAGGATGGCACACTTCTTGTCTTGAATTTGATCTGTTATCATGAGGCAAAGGGATCGGTACGTAAACACTATATAGATTCATCTGATATGATCTTTATGTATGTCTGGGAGTTGTTATGTCCTACTAGGGACCACTACCGACTTACGGAGCGAAATGGAGTTTTCGACCTATATCCAAATATACACGAACCTATAGTGTTACACACTTAATGAACTGGAATGATAAGGGTCCAGATGATAGTTTCCGAGTGGGATTCGATCTTTACTCGTATCGGATAAGAATCCGATTGGAGGCTATATAAAGAGAGATACGGAATTGAGGGAGATATCCCGAAACACACCCATCGAAACCCTAGCCGTCACCTCTCATGACCCCTGCCGTGCAAGCTGGTGCTAGCACATCGACGCACGATGTTTCATCTCTGGACATGTAGACTTCGGTAGAGGTGTTACTACGACTGCGGTGCTGATTAGGACAATCGCGAGGAGGAGATGGTTGGCCAGAGGACGATCGACTATTAGCATTACACCGACGCACTCTTCGTTGAATCGGCTGCTTCAACTCTACTTTCGCTGCACTATGCGTCTAGTGGTAATGATCTATGATCTATTCTTCGCATGACTTCCTGGTTTACGTGGTAGAAATTTTAATCCATGCTAGTGTAGCCTATCCGTATCCTAACATTATTTTCACAGGAACATGGAAGTACCTATGTCTTTTTTTTTATGGGAAGCTAAGCTTCCATTAACTGAAAAGTTCTGGGTACGATTAGGCTGGAGGCTGAAAGCGAGGACTCGCATTCAACCAAACTTGTGAATCCCGTTGCATGCAAGCAAACTCAGCACAACAATAGGCTGCCTGATTGGCCGTCTTCCGAGTAAATTGAACAATGGAAGTGGAAAAACCAGAACTAAGCTCATTAACTTCGTCAAGGAGAGTCGCGACCACCGGTCGAGTCCGCCGTGGAGCTTTCCATAAATTTGCCAACTCTTGGCAATCCATCTCAATTACAACCTGAGAAAAACCACGCCTACGAGCAAACTCCACTCTGTCGCGAAAGGCCAGGGCTTCGCTCACCAGCGGGGCTGAGATGATATCGCACCATCCGGGTTAATTTTCACCCATCCCTCAGGTGGAGGCGCCCACGGACAGGGAGGCACCGACGCCTTTGGATTGTTCACTTTTTTCGGCAAACTCCAGAGCTGACAAAGTCTCTCTGATTAGAGACATCGAATTGGCAGGATCGGAACATTTCTCTTCGTGTGTTCATTTGTTATGTGCGGACCAAATGGACCACATAATAGTGATTATTGTAACATCCCAATTCTCAAGATTTCTAAAATCATTTAGTTAAAAATAGCAATTTCAAAATTTTCATGAATTTCTGAAATTAATTAAAGCTTAATTTAATTTTCTGAATTAAAAATGATTTATTTTGATTCTAAAAGAATATTTGAAACTAAAAATATTTTATTTGAGTTAATAATATTCAAATATGCGCCTATGAATTTTCTTAGAATTTTATGAGTTCGTTTGGTATTTATTTTGATTTCCTTGAATGTCTAGACTTTTCCTAAATTGAAAATCAAATCTTAATTCCTTTTCTTTTGTTGGCCAATTTTCTCTCCATCCCACTCTCCTCCCTTTCTCTTCCGCTTGGGATGAAGCTTGTTTTGTTCTCATCTGGTCGCTTTTCCTTTTCCCCTCTTGGCCCAACTCGCCACCGCGTCGGTCCACTACAGTGCAGCCCGCAGCCACAGCCGCACGCACGTGACACCGACAGCGGGCCCCATGTGTCAGCTTGGGCTTCTGTGCTTCTTCCTCTTGTGTACGACACGGACTCTATCGCTGCCATCGCCTTGACATCAATAGCCCGCATGGAACCGCCACCTATTTAAGGCCGCCAGCCCTGCCACCACATTACTGTCTTCACCTCGTCGTCGCTTTGTCAGCACTGAAATTGCCAGCTAGTGCCTAGTTGCTTCCAAGTAGGCGTCTGCATGTCAAAATCCTAGATCTAAACTCCGTGGACTTGGTTGACCGTAGACCCAGTCATTGACTTGTGGGTCTAATGTGTTAGCTCCTAGCCCATAAACCAAGTTCATTGTGGACCGCAAGCCAATCCTATGGACCCGATTCATAGACCAAGGGTCCACTTGTCAGCCTATCTTGTTTTCCAGAAATTCCATAAAAAAAGAAAGATGCTGGAATATTCCCTACTAGCCTTTCTTTTATATTTCCCCTGTTTATTTCCCAATTATTCTCTCACCCAAACTTTCAAGAGTTCGTTATCCCTTTTACAAGCTCTGATTGAACCCATTCTTCTGTCTAAATTCATATAAATTCAAATTCTACCTTTCGATACTTTTATTTCTCAATTTGGAGTTTGTTTGAATATTTTTTGCATTTGTGTTTCCTTTCTTGACTATACGTTAATGCTCCGAGTTGTTCGAGGGAATCGAAGATGAAGGAAATCAAAGGCCAAAGGACAATGGAATAGCGATGTAGCTATAGCAAGACAGGTTATGCTTTGATCATGGCGCACCTAGTTTTATAAAACTACTTTGTTTTATTAAACTTGCATGCTACTTTTATATCAAACTCACTTGGGAGTAGTTAATGTCTATTCATTCCTTTATCCACCTTGATTACTTCTATGTGAGGAATCATTTGTCACCTTAAGTTGGGCAACTAGTTGGACACTAATATAGTACCAACATAGGTGGGTGTAGTTTTGCTTAGCCATGCTTAGGGTTATAGAATCATCTTTTGGAATAAAACCCCTGCACCTAATTAATGATATACGGAATTGTTTTGTAATGTGTACATTGTGTGCTATCAACTATTGACAGCATGTGTTGCACCTAAAAAATGATGATTGGTGGATAAATGATTTAGACTAGAGCAAATGAGAGAATTGTGTGGTAGTCCATCGTAGGCTTGGCGCACTTTTGTTTAGCTACCTTGGTCCATTAAGGACTTCATTTGTGCATCATTGAACTGAGACACATCATACAACCACATGCTCCATGAGAAGGGCCTAGCCTAGTAAGATTCTGAGTCTCGGCATTGACACCTCATGTTGTAGTATAGGTTGTTGGCATTGGGTTGAAGGGTGTAATCATGTACTAAGGGCTACATCATGGATGAGCACCGTCCTCAAATCCAACATTGAGCTCAGGTCTAACCCCCATGTATTGGAGTTAGGTTACCGATTTTATGCTTGATGGGAGAGTCAATGTTGGGGGGCAAAGTTTTTGAATGGCTTTGTCATGATCTTTTTAGTTATACGTCTAATGAAGCATGCGAGCAGACATTATAAATTGATCATACCGTGTGGGAAAGTTGTACAACCTCTACAAAGTTAAAACTATTCGAATAGTCATGTCTATGGTCATGAACATGATCGGTGATTTCACACAAGGGATAATTTTTTCATAAAATCAAAATTGGAAAGAAAGTGAATGTATTAATTGGATAGGGTAAGTGATAATTGTTTACTTGATTATTTACTTATTATGTTGTTTCTCAAAACTATGCTTTTGATTTATTAACCGTATTTCAAAGTCAACTAATGCTTCATGGAAAATAAGCCATGGTAGCTATTCCTTTATAATAAGTGTTATATCTATATACATTGCAATTTTTGCCCAACTTATTGAATACTCCATGTACTCATCTTTGCCATACACAATGTTACTCAGTTGCTGAAGATTTGATCATCATTACATTGGTCAACAAGGACTACATCCATGATTGTGGAGAACTAGGTCAAACTACCCCAGTTGATTGTCTGTGGGCATATGTATGTGCTACTTTTGAAGATTAACTTTATTCCTTGAGTTGCAGTTTAATTCAAGATGTTTAGCCTTTAAGGCCATTAATTATAAGTTTTGACCCTAAGGTCGTTGCTCTGATAGTTAATGGTATTTGCTTCTTTCTTAGTTTTTCGTGTGTATGGAACGGTATTTTATCTATGTTGTCATTGCGTCCACCAACGTGATCCTAGACTAGTGCAGCATATATAGAGAGTCTGAATTTGCATATTCAGGTCCCGATAAGTATCTTCGCTTTCTCACCATCCTGTAACAAATCACCGCATAGGATGTGCATCGCCTAGGTGTTCGGACATAACCTTGGGAATTTGACATTCAAAATTCTTATCGTGGCAATCCAATACATTTGAGCATGTGAACAATGTATCAATGCATGGATTAGGTTTTCTTCTGCTGATTTACAAACATCACATAGACTCATTCCTTAATATGGCGATGCTTGAGGGTAGCAGCATGACTTGGTAAAACAAACATAATGTACAACATGTACACAATGTTCATAGTACCATGCAGGGATACAACTCAAATAAGCATGTTAAGCAAACATGCTACTGAACAAGATTAACTCAACATTCACCCTCTTAATCTTGTTGATTCTTTTTCACGTCTCTCAGCCCAATATTCTCATGTAACTTGACAAACCTCTAGTGACCCAATGGCTTGGTTAGAATGTCAGTCAGCTGCTCTTCAGTATTGACATACTCCACCTCGATCTCTTACTTTTAAACACAATCACGAATAAAGTGATACATAATATTGATGGGTTTGCTTTTTTTGTGATGCATAAGATTCTTGGTTAGTTCAATATCAGACTTATTGTCGATTCTTGAGGATAGCTTTGGCCGGTGTCTCGCTCTTCAACTCGCTCAGTATGCATCCAAGCCATACACCTTGGCATGCTCCTACAGCTACATGCTCTACTTCACAAGAAGAAAGTGCCACAACTCTTTGCTTTTGTGATGTCCAAGTAATCGGGTTTCTTCCAAGAAAATAGATCACACCACTGGTACTCTTTCTATCATCCATGTCCCTTGCAAGACCACTATCACAGTATCTAGTTAGCTGATGATTGTGCTACTTCTTTCTCAAATACTGTCACCCAAAGTTGATAGTCCTGTGCATATATCTTAGTATTTGCTTCATAGCAGTCATTGACTTGTCATTGGTGGTTCCATATATTAACTAACAACACCTCAGTCTTGTATTAACCAAATATCTCAGTGTCCCTATAACACTTCTATACAAGGTTGCATCAACAGGAGGGAAGGTGCTTACTTTGCTTATCTTCAATATTGGCTCCATAGGAATTTGGCACGAGTTGCAATCTGCCATCCCTAGTTTCTCAAGTATCTTCCATGCATATCTAGATTAAGACAGTGTGACGGCGTGTGAGTCATGCTTCACTTCTATATCTAAGTGTAACTTACCAGTCTAAGGTCGCTCATGTCAAATTGCTTGTTCATCCACTCCTTGAATTTGGCAATCTCACTAACACAAGAAACGATCACAATGAGATTGTCCACATATGGGGGTGTTCGTATTGGCTTCTACTTTCTAGCTTTTTCTTGAAGAAGCCAGAAGCCAATATGAACAATTGGCTTCTCGAAGCGGCTTCTCTACTCCTCTCGCTCCTATCTCACTCTGAGGATAAAGCGAGGGGTCACGGGCGCATCACGTACTCTACTTCTCTCGCTCCTATCTCGCGCGCGCGTGCGCGCGCACACACACACACACACACATATATCTCCCCCTCACTTTTCCCACCACTCGCTCCCTCCTTCTAAAAAGCACTTCTTTTAGCCACTACTATTTATTTTTAGCCAAAAGCCATCAGGTATAGCCACAAGCTATCAGTCATAGCCAATACGAACACTCTATACTACCATTACTTGGATTGCATCACCAACTCTCTTGTACAGAGTATGCTCTTATGGGCTCTGTTGGATCGAAATCGGCAACAGAGGGGGGGTGAATGTTGCTTCTTTAAAAATAACCCCCAAAAAGTATCCCCGAATGAAACTCCTCTCCAATAGCTATTAAAGCTATGAAGCTGAGTTCAAATGTTCACTGGGACCCTACACTAACAGAGAGAAAAACTAGGCAATCAAAATGTAGACAAGACAAGAAATGCACAGGCTGAAAAGGGGGAGGCCGGTTAGACCGCAAGCTTCAGGCTGGTCTGACCGCACCCTGGCCGGCGGTCAGACCGCCCGGGCCACACCGGTCTGACCGGCCCTGTAAGCCCGGTCTGACCGCCCGCATTGCTCCGGTCAGACCGGCCCTCGGGCACAGCAGCCTGTAATTTTTCAGAGAAGAGTGAAATCTTCTCAAACATGGAAATTTCAGTCTTTCTTCTTTTCTCCTTTACTCAAAAGGTCAAGAACATGACCCAAATACCATTGGGTTCTCTGGAAGCCAAAAATTTCAACTGGAGAAAGAAGAATCAAGATTCTTGACAAAAATCTGAAATTTTACAAAGTATGAGCTAAAACCCAAATTACTCATGATTCTTGGATCTTTTGCTCAAGGGACTTTGCAAATAGATTAGCAACAATCTCAAGACTTGAAAGCCAAATTCTTGTGCTATCTCATGGAGAAAAATCAAGGGGGCCCAAGGTTCCTCTGATCTCAAACCCTAGAAAAACAAGAACAGAGGAGTTTGAGTTGCAAAAACTGGAATTAAAATCGGTTTGCTCTCAGGAGTGACTAGCCAAATGGCTTTGGGGTATCTCCTAGTTCCAAACAACCCATTTTGCTACTTCTTGCTCAAAGAACAACTCAAACATCAAAAAGAAGAAATGAGACAGTGAGAGGAAAAACTAACGAACACACAGAGAAATGCCAAGCACGAGAGATAAACTTTAGAGGATTCATTCCCAATCAACCAAGGATTACATAGGAGTCCACATACGCAATTGAAACAAGAGGAATGATTACAAGGTGCATCAACTCATCTTCTGCCTCTCACATGCTCAAACAAAACCAAGAACACACAGAGAGGAAGATGAGCAACAGAGAAGCTACGGGAGACAAGCAAAACAACCCTCTGCCATCTCCTACCAACTCCAAAACTGAAAGCAAAAAAGCACACACCAACTCCTCTAAAGCCTCTAATCCCTCTCTCTCTTATCATGCCACATGTAGGAAACACTCCTCCTTTTATAGCCTCTCTTAATGGGTTCACCAAATGCTTTGCCCATTAAGCTTTTGCGCTTTACCCACTAACTCTAGTGCTTTAACCACAATCCACTTCCTTTAGTGCAGCTTTGCGTATTCACCAAAACGCCCCTCCTGCACCTTCCGGGAAGCTTCCTCATTCCTTGCCTTCCAAGTCTCGCAGCTACCTCGAGCCCTCGCCGTCTTTGGCACACCTCGACCGCTTTGATCTCGGCACCACCTGCGCCTTGTCCGGTCATCCCGTGCCTCGTCACGACTTCGCCTCGACGTCCTGCAGCCATCACAGACAAGAAACACATTACATAGCACCGCTCGAAACAGGTAATCCTCATTAGCGTCAATAAATCGTACTTAAGCATGAAATTGCCCAAACGACCAATCGGAAAGAAGAATATGCCTCAAGTCCGTCTAACCAAACCCGACTGCGCCAAGTGCCTACTTGGCACGAAATCACAAACCAAACTCAAACTTTCCAAAAACCTTTGTCAATTACTCATCACAAACATGTGGTCACAACCACATGGTCTATCAATCTCCCCCTTGATGAGTATATTGACAAACCCAGAAAAAGCGAAAAGTTGAGTTTGAAAAAGAAAGAAAGTCAAACATGGTCCAAAAGAAATCAAAGAAGCTATGACCATGTCAACAACTGGAGCAAAAATAGAAAGAGCAAGTTTTCCTCAAAAGCTCCAAGAACTCCACGATTTCCTGAAAATGGCTTTTTCTCCACTATTCTCCCCCTTTTGGCAATAAAATCATCAAGGTGCAAGGAAGAGAATAAAATATGAGTACGAGTGAAATGGCTGAATATTATTCATTTTAAGCATGATGAGCCATGAAGATTATCCAAAATGACCGTGAAGTATTACACCAAGCCATAACTCATAAGTATGCTATCAAGATCATGACAATGCATGTATAGACAAGCTTGGCCAAATAAGTCATAATCTGAAAATTAGTCGAATTGCTTAACATGTCAAGTCATCTATGATCATAGTCTAGCCAAAGGTATCCAAGGATGATGCAGGCCATGTCAATAATCTAAGTGGAACCAAGAAGCTAGTATTGAGTCAATTTAGAGTGCTATAAGTTCAAGAAGGAGACATTTGTGCAAGTACTTGATTCTGTTTGTAGTTAAGCAATTTAACACATTTGACATGATTTTTCTTTTAAAGCTCATGGTCGTTTCCAACCAACATTTTTAGTCATATGCTAGATCTCAAGTCTTATGCGACTACTCCAAGCTAGAAGCTTAAGAAGATAGTCTTGGTCATCCAAAACTCCCCCTGAGTTCATGCCGAGTGCAATGGCAAGCAGTCTCATGAGAAAGAATTGGTGAGATCAGTTTTTTCGCATAAAAGAGATCTTTCTGCTTACTTAAAAATTGTACCAACCCATGCTTCATCAAGAAACTAGCATAGCTCAATCTAAAACTCAACAAAGATTCAAGACTCAACTCAGCCTATTTGACACGGCATGAATCATAACAGGATAACTAAAGAGAGATTAGTCTCAAGAGCTAACATGACATGAATTAGTTCACGTTGAGCATTTTAATCAACCTATCATGGCAAAAACTAAACTACATATATAAAGTCATGATAAATCTAGCAAGGAAGCTCAGATCATGGCAGGATGTAATTCATTGTAAACATGTCATAACATGATAGGCTCCATGTAGTTATATTACAATGCAAAAGGAAATGCAGAAAATCCAGCTCCCCTCAACATAAGATGCAACTTTAGTTCAAGTTGAGTTGTGACAATATTAAGATCTAGAAGCTCCCAAATGAACTCCCCCTGAATCAAAGCAATAAACTCGAGAAGCTGGCAAGAAAATCAAAAAAGGCAGTCCTTAAAGCATAGATAAGATATAGAGGATACTATAGCTCAGACTGACTCTCATCTACCCCATATGACTCTAGAACTATCAGCTGATCATCTAACACACTAAGGAGCAAACATGTACCCCGTCTACCTGAGGGTGGCCCAACCCTCGCTAGAACCTATAAGAAGTGAGTGAGCTCAACCTAGTGAGAAGAGAAGCAGCTAATAAGCAGCATCCTAGAATCACAAGATGAGAGAAAGAAGTTTAAACAACTAGACAAGAGAAGCACTCTAATCTATGCTAGAAGGACTAATCCCAATGCACCCACATGCAATGCAACAGAAAGGAGTAAGAGCATAATAAAGGCCATGTTCTTTTCAGCTTCTAAAAGCTACTTTTTGGCTTTTCTACAATAACTAGCTTTGGAGTATTTTTCAAGATAAGGTCTACTAGTTAATTGTAGTACATACTTTACTGACTTCATTTATATCGGCAAAAACCACACGTGAGTTTCTGTTACTCCGTAATCCCTCGCACAAACAGCCCAAAAGCCAAAAGCCGCAGCCAAAAGCCAAAAGCTGCAGCCAAAAAGAACAAGCCCAAACAAGATAAAGCATGAAGCGCAAAACTCCCCCTCACAACAGTCCATAAGGACAAACCACCCCAAGCTCTCCCCGCAGAGCTAAAAACCTAGAGCTATCCAAAGGCTTGGTAAAGATATCAGCCAACCGGTGGTCACTCTCCACAAACTGAAACACTATGTCACCCTTCTCCATATGGTCTCGAAGGAAGTGATATCTGATATCAATATGCTTGGTCCGAGAATGCTGCACTGGGTTCTTAGCAATGTTACTCGCAGAAGTGTTATCACAAAAGAGTGGAACACTGTTGATAACTAACCCAAAGTCCCGCATGGTCAAGACTAACCAAAGCACCTGGTTACAGCAACGTACTCGGCCTCTGCGGTGGACTGTGCAACACCGGACTGCTTCCTCGAGGACCAGGAAACAAGAGAAGTTCCAATGAATTGGCAGGTGCCAGAAGTGCTCTTCCTATCTATCCTACAGCTAGCAAAGTCTGCGTCTGAATAGGCTCTCAAGGAAAGACAGGACGAGGAAGAGTACCAGATTCCATAGTCAATGGTAGCTCGAAGGTACCGAAGGATGCGTTTCACCGCCTGGCGGTGAGATACGCGAGAAGCCTGAAAGCGAGCGCACAGACACACGGAGAAGTGTATGTCCGGCCTCGAGGCAGTGAGGTACAAGAGGGAGCCAATCATACTGCGATACTCCTTCTGATCAACTGGCTCGCCGTCCTCATCTGAGTCAAGAGAAGTTGTGGACACCATGGGAGTTAACACGGGCTTACCATCACTCATGTCAAAGCGTCTCATGAGGTCACGAGTGTACTTGCCTTGATGCAAGAAAGTACCCTCCTGAGTTTGCTTGATCTGGAAGCCAAGGAAGAAGGTCAACTCGCCCATCATACTCATCTCAAACTCGGTGCTCATGACATCCGAGAACTGTGAAACAAGAGTATGAGAAGAGCCGCCAAAGATGATATCATCCACATAAATCTAAACGAGTAGTAGGTCAGTGCCATGCCTACGAATAAACAAGGTCTTATCTACCTTACCCATCTCAAAACCATGACTCAACAAATACGACTTAAGCCTCTCATACCAAGCTCTAGGGGCCTGCTTAAGTCCATACAAGGCTTTGGAAAGCTTGTAGACATGGTTTGGGTATTTGGGGTTCTCGAAACCTGGAGGCTGTCTCACATAGACCTCTTCCTCAATGAACCCATTGAGGAAGGCACTCTTGACATCCATCTGGTAAAGCTTGAAACCCTTAGAAGCTGCGAAAGCAAGCAGGATTCTAATGGCCTCAAGTCTAGCTACAGGGGCAAAGGTCTCCTCAAAGTCTAGACCCTCAACTTGGGAGAAGCCCTGAGCTACCAGTCTAGCCTTGTTCCGAATGATAACCCCATCCTCACTCTGCTTGTTCTTGAACACCCACTTAGTCCCAATGATATTGTGACCTCGAGGGGGCTCAACAAGCGACCAGACCGTGTTTCTCTCGAAATTTTCTAACTCCTCATGCATGGAATTGACTCAAGACTCATCAGAAAGAGCATGACAAACGTCCTTGGGCTCGAATGAAGCAACAAACGCAGAATGGATACAGAAATATGACATCCCAGATTTTGAGCGTGTGACTCGCTCAAAAAGGTCTCCAATCACCTGCTCGGAAGGATGGTCTTTCTGGATATGTCGGGGAGGTCCTGGATGAGATGAAGAAGTGGCCTCTACCTCATGAGCTGATGAGGAAGGAACAGAGCCACTAGCTCCAGAGGAAGCAGAAGGCATGGGCTGATTACCTAGAGGTGCCGTGGACGAAGGCACCTCAAGTGGAGGATGAGGAACTGGATCGGGTAGACAACCCTCATCTCCATCCTCCTCATCGTCCACAAAGATGGGCTCGGACTGCTCTAAAGAACCTGAGATATCGGGCCTAGTCCCCGGACTGGCCTCGTCGAAGGCCACCTCACAGGTCTCTACCAACTTACTAGACTCGCAGTTCCAAACCCTGTACGCCCGCGAAGAAGTTGGGTTGCCTAGAAAGATACCATCACAAGAGCGTGACTCGAACTTATCTAGGTTCCCGAACTTCAAAATGAAACACTTGCAACCAAACACACGAAAATGAGAGACACTGGGCTTTCGCCCATATCTCAGCTGATAGGAAGTGCGATGCAAGTGTGCCCGAAGAAAAACTCTGTTCGAAACATGGCACGCGATCGCTATAGCCTCAGCCCAAAACTTCCTAGGTGTAGAATACTCATAAAGCATCGTCCTGGCCATCTCAACCAAGGTACGGTTCTTCCTCTCCACGATGCCATTCTGCTGTGGGACGTGCGGAGAAGAGAACTGGTGCTCTACACCTGTCTCATCGCAAAACCTCTCAAAGTAGGAATTCTTGAACTCCGTGCCATTGTCACTGCGGATCGTTCGTAAGGCACTCAGGAGCTCAACAGAAAGCCTACTAAAAAGACCTCAAAAATGTGTAAACATCTCATCCTTCGAGGCTAAAAAACACCCAACAGAACCTCGAGAAGTCATCGACCACGACAAGCACATACAACTTCCCTCCTGCTGACTACACTCGGGCTGGTACAACTGTGTCCATATGGAGCAGCTGTCCTAGCGCATCGGTCATAGTCACTGTGACCGGAGGGTGAGAAGCGGCAACCATCTTACCGTGCCGGCAAGGAGCGCAAACAATATCTTTGACCATCTTGAGTTTCGGCAGACCACGAATGAGATCGTGGCCGCTAACTCGGGTCAAATGGTCAAATCCAATATGACCAAGTCTCCTATGCCAGAAAGTAAGATCACGGGACTCAAAAGAAACTAAACACCGGAGAGGATCACCAGAAGACTCAGAAAAACCAGCACGAAATATCCTCCCATAACGAGAAATCCCGCAAACCAGACTACCCGAAGAATCAAGAATTTTGCAAGCGTTTTTCTTAAAGCTCACCTCAAAGCCGTCATCGGTAAGCTGAGAAACATAAAACAAATTATATTGCAGCTTACTAACCAAGGCCACATCTTTCAAAATAAAAGACTCATTAACGCGCACTGTACCTTTGGCGATGACGCGCCCAGACGAAGCGTCTCCGAAGATGATCGTCTCATCACCTGGAGCACGAGCTAGGGAAGAGAACCAACGAGAGTCTCCGGTCATGTGTCAAGAACACCCGGAGTCAACGAGCCAAACCTCGTCGGAGTCGGAGTAAAGATCGCTGTCGCTGATCTCGCCCTGAAGGGCCATGAAGCACATGCCGGAAAAATCGTCGTTGCCCTTGGGGTCTTGCTCGTTCGTCCCATCGTCGTCGCTCCACCCCTCCACCTCGCTGAGGTCGAGGTCGTCGAAGGCGGTGAGAACGCAGTGGAAGAGCTTCTTGGCTTTGCCAAGGTCGTGGAACTTCTTCTTGCCTTGGGCATGAGCTGGGGGCTTCTTGTTGCGGTTCTTGTCGATGTAGTCATTCTTGCTCACGCCGCTGTAGTCGTTCTTGCCCTTCCCCAGCTTAGGGCAATTCGCCCAAATGTGGTTGGGGCCACCACACTCGAAGCAAATGATCGGGCCACTCCTCTTTCGATCCCTCACCCTCTTGTATGCGTGGGAAAACTTTCTGGCTAGAAGGGCTAACTGGTCCTCTGGTAGCTGCTCTAACTGATCATCAGTTACGTCACAGAGAGCAGCTAATGAGAACCCACAAATCGACTCGGAAGAAGGTCCAAAAACCAGACTGGGATTGGTGACTAAGGCCATCGACTGCGACTTCGACTTACGAGAGACTATGTCAATCTCGTGAGTCTTGAGGCGTGAGTACAATGCGTCAAGAGTCAAGGTCGAGAGATCGGTGGTGTCCTTGATGGTAGTCACCTTCATCTGCCAAATACGCAAATCAAGAGCTGCGAGCATTTGTCGAGCATTGTCCGAGTCGGGGTATGTGAGACCAACCGCTCGGAGGTTGCTCAAAATCTTGTGAAACGTGCAAAGCACTCACCGAGGGACTCACCAGCGAGCATTTCAAACTTGTTGTAATCTCGCTTGAACTGGTCCTGTCAAACCGTCTTGATCTGGGTGGTGCCCTCATGGTATGCATCGAGGGTCACCCAGATGTCGAAGGCCGACGTCAGATGAGAGATGCGATTGAACTCGCTTCTGCTCAAACCCTGAATTATGATGTTCCTTGCCTTAGCATTTGCTTCAACATCAGCCATGTTTCCGGCAATGATGTTCTCATCGGCAGGAACAGCATATCAGACCTTGACCTTGCGCCAGATGGCGTAGCCCTGAGCCTGGATGTTGGTCTCCATCCGGCTCTTCCAGAAGGGATAATCGATCCCATCGAAGACCGGGGGCTTGGTCAAGTACTTATCTGTCGCCATGGCTCTAGAGACCGGTTAAGATCTGTGAGGAAGAGCTAACCGGCTCTGATACTAATTGTTTGATCGAAATCGGCAACAGAGGGGGGTGAATGTTGCTTCTTTAAAAATAACCCCCAAAACATATCCCCGAATGAAACTCCTCTCCAATAGCTATTAAAGTTATGAAACTGAGTTCAAATGTTCACTGGGACCCTACACTAACAGAGAGAAAAGCTAGGCAATCAAAATGTAGACAAGACAAGAAATGCACAGGCTAAAAAGGGGGAGGCCGGTTAGACCGCACCCTGGCCGGCGGTCAGACCGCCCGGGCCACACCGGTCTGACCGGCCCTGTAAGCCCGGTCTGACCGCCCGCATTGCTCTGGTCAGACCGGCCCTCGGGCACAGCAGCCTGTAATTTTTTAGAGAAGAGTGAAATATTCTCAAACTTGGAAATTTCAGCCTTTCTTCTTTTCTCCGTTACTCAAAAGGTTAAGAACATGACCCAAATACCATTGGGTTCTCTGGAAGCCAAAAATTTCAACTGGAGAAAGAAGAATCAAGATTCTTGACAAAAATCTGAAATTTTACAAAGTATGAGCTAAAACCCAAATTACTCATGATTCTTGGATCTTTTGCTCAAGGGACTTTGCAAATAGATTAGCAACAATCTCAAGACTTGAAAGCCAAATTCTTGTGCTATCTCATGGAGAAAAATCAAGGGGGCCCAAGGTTCCTCTGATCTCAAACCCTAGAAAAACAAGAACAGAGGAGTTTGAGTTGCAAAAACTGGAATTAAAATCGGTTTGTTCTCAGGAGTGACTAGCCAAATGGCTTTGGGGTATCTCCTAGTTCCAAACAACCCATTTTGCTACTTCAGAGGAACACACAGAGAAATGCCAAGCACGAGAGATAAACTTCAGAGGATTCATTCCCAATCAACCAAGCATTACATAGGAGTCCCCATACGTGATTGAAACAAGAGGAATGATTACAAGGTGCATCAACTCATCTTCTCCATCTCACAAGCTCAAACAAAACCAAGAACACACAGAGAGGAAGATGAGCAGCAGAGAAGCTACGGGAGACAAGCAAAACAACCCTCTACCATCTCCTACCAACTCCAAAACTGAAAGCACAAAGCACACACCAACTCCTCTAAAGCCTCTAATCCCTCTCTCTTATCATGCCACATGTAGGAAACACTCCTCCTTTTATAGCCTCTCTTAATGGGTTCACCAAATGCTTTGCCCATTAAGCTTTTCCGCTTTACCCACTAACTCTAGTGCTTTAACCACAATCCACTTTCTTTAGTGCAGCTTTGCGTATTCACCAAAACGCCCCTCCTGCACCTTCCGGGAAACTTCCTCATTCCTTGCCTTCCAAGTCTCGCAGCTACCTCGAGCCCTCGCTGTCTTCGGCACACCTCGACCGCTTTGACCTCGGCACCACCTGCGCCTAGTCCGGTCATCCCATGCCTCGCCACGACTTCGCCTCGACGTCCTGCAGCCATCACAGACAAGAAACACATTACATAGCACCGCTCGAAATAGGTAGTTCTCATTAGCATCAATAAATTGTACTTAAGCATGAAATTGCCCAAACGACCAATCGGGAAGAAGAATATGCCTCAAGTCCGTCTAACCAAACCCAACTGCGCCAAGTGCCGACTTGTCACGAAATCACAAACCGAACTCAAACTTTCCAAAAACCTTTTTCAATTACTCATCACAAACATGGGGTCACAACCACATGGTCTATCAGGCTCCTATCAAAACCAAGTGAGTAAAAGCATTTGTCAAGATTAGCATTCCATGCGTGTGGAGCCTGCAATAGGCCATACAATGCTTCATAAACTTCCTCCTCTAACTCACCATTTAAGAAGGTAGATTTCACATCCATGTGATGTATTTCCCAACTCTCTTGGGCAGCCAATGCTATTAGCAGCCGCACGGTTTCAAGCATGGTTATTGGGGGCAAAAACCTCGTTGAAATCCAACCCCTGTCATTGTTAGGGGTGCAATCGGATCGGATTCGAACGGATATTACTTAAACCGTATCCTAACCCATATTTTTTCCCGGATTCGAAATCGGATTCGGTAAGACCGGATACGAATACGAATTCGGAATATTCGGAGTTTCGAATATGGTATCATCGGAGTGGATATATATCGGTTACGGATCGGAAACGGATAATATAAGCGGATATCACGGACGTACAAAAAATAACATTTTCAATAGTGTCTTCTCATTAAAATTAAGGAAGAGCCTCGAACAGGATAGCTAGCAAATTTATCAACAAAGGGCTCATAAGTTTCGGAGTCCAGATGAGTCATAACTGCATACAGATTAGTGATGAAGCAAACGGAAAAGATAATATGCCATACAGCATTGCATAAATCTGCATACATTGAAATGGTGAAGTCTGGGTGTTCCTACACACATTGCATAAATCGGCATACAGCATCGCACACACATTGCAGCAAAAGTAATGCCTGGTTATTTGGTTAACGTCCACTGCTGCAAAATGGACAATGCCTACTTATCTTCCAGCATGGACGTTTGCAGCAAGATGGACAATGCCTACTTATCTTCCAGCATGGACTTCTCCATTGCAGCAAAACGGTCTTGAAGAACTTACACGGAAATTGGTCTTTCTTCTCCTGTAACATATAAAATCAGTGATGACAAACACATTATCGAGTCATCTCTTCAATAGATGTCAATTTGGAAGTGCCACATGCCTTTGAATCGATATGTTAACAGTATATAAATTATTTACGCATAGCAAACACGAATGTCGCCAACTTGGTAAAAACGTCCATTTGTTAACATATGATTGAGCTAAGAAGCCGGCCAAAGTAATCAAGAACAACTCCAAAAAACTTTAGTAGTCCAAATAGATAAGTAGCGCGCAAGCTCTCTTTATCCATTGATCTGAACTTAATGGGTGATCTTGCCAGGAGCATAAAGAGATGTAAAACAATAACAGAAGAACATAGACCCATCAAATGGACTATATTATGGTAATTCCTTTTTCAAATTTCTTTTGTCCAGTCATTGATAGCAGCAAAATGATGAATATAGACATATAGTCCACGGGCATTTGCCATGTAAACTTAGTAACTTACCAGAAAGTTAAGTACTAAACTTCAGCTTCACTTGGTCACAAGCACACCTAGAGCTCGCCATCACTAGCTACTTCTTCTTCGTCCTACAATTCATCAATGATGGATGCAACTTTGCTAAATAAGAGTACAAATCACCAATACTAGACAATACATGAAGAATCCTCATATTAGCAACAATGGTGTCAACTACCTCCAAATCACCAATGATAGATGCAACTTTGCTCTTAGAATCTGAAAAAAATAAGAGAAAACTTCATAGTTAAAAAAGAGACTACCAATACTAGTGTTACACTGTTACATTAAGAAACTAACAATTGATGTTATTACCTTTTCTGGATGCGGCTATCCAATCTTTTGTACATATTAATGCTTCTACCATTTCAGGCTCTAGACAACTGCGAAATGGATCAATGACACGGCCACCAGCACTAAAAGCAGATTCTGAAGCTACTGTTGACACTTGAATAGCCAAAACATCACGTGCAACTCGTGATAGAATAGGATATTCATCTTGTTGATTCTTCCACCATAATAAAATATAAAAGTTTTGACTGGATCTACCAAATTTGAGGGGCTGCTCTGCCGTGTATTTCTCCAGGTCATTTGGTTCATCCTCATCAGCCCCATATGTGTCATATAAGAAGTCATGAAGTTCATCATTCTCATTGTCCATAAAGAGATCTATAGCTGGTTTATGATTGGGTGTAGCAGTAGCATTGGCAACAGTCTTATTTTTTGACACACTAGGTGCAACAGAGGCATATGATTCATACAATTGCTTGATAACATTGATGAATTCTTCAAGTTCAATCTTATACAGCAACTCACCATAAAATTTCTTCATGTAAAATTCTATTAGTTTTGTCTTATACCTAGGATCAAGAAAGGTTGCCACAGCAAGAGCAATGTTGGACTTTTTCCAGTACTTCTCAAATTTGGCACTCATAGAAAATGCCATATCATGTATGGTGGTATCAGAGCTAGCACACCACTCAGAAATCAAAAGTTTAATCTGACAAAAACTATGGTAAAACAAATTTGCTGTAGGATATAAAGTACTAGAGAATAGCTCAGTAACATCATAGAATTTATTTAAGCATTTGCAAAGTGTTAGTGCCTTATCCCATTCTGAATCTAAAGGAGCAATTTTCTCGTACCTACGGCGTTCCAAGCACAAAAGCCTCTCAAAAGCGCTCCTATAACATATGGCATCTCTCAACATCAAATAGGTAGAATTCCACCTCGTAGCAACATCCAGTGAGAGACCCATCTTTGTATCCAACCCACACTCAGATGCACACTTTTGGAATTCCTCCCACTGCAACAGAGATCCCTTTACAGCTACAACAAATGCTCTAATATTCTGAACTGTAGAGGCAATTGCTTGCAAACCATCTCTAGCAACCAGATTCAATATATGATTGGCACATCTCACATGAAAAAATATACCATCACATATTAGCGGACTTTGCTTTTTAATTTCAGCAAGGACATCTTTTACACACACTTCATTTGCAGATGCATTGTCCAAAGATAAGGAAAATAACTTCTTTTCAATATTCCACCTCATGGCACAGGAAGTAAATGCATCAGATAGGTTAGCACCCGTGTGTCGTCCTTCTACATGCATGAATTTGATAATTCTTTTTTGAATTTGCCAATTATCATCAATCCAATGTACAGTGACACACATATACCCTTTGTTTTGATTTGAAGTCCACATGTCCATAGTTGTGCTAAAGCGACACTGAATGGTTTTAAAATATTCATATAACTTTCCCTTTTCTTGTAAAAAGAGGTCCATTACTTCTTTTCTAATTGTTGTACGGCTCTTGATTGGAAAGGTAGGACGCAAGGATTTGATGAAGTCAACAAGATATTCATGCTCAGCAATATTGAAAGGGTACTCATGCATGATTATCGCTAAATAAAACTTTCTCAAGCTAGCTTCTTGATCATAACTGTATGGTTCAACAATAGCTATGTCAACTTCATTATTCTTTTCTACTGTGAGTACCTGCTGACCTGGGTTGAGATGGTGCTTTTTTTTCAAATGGTTCCAAAAGCATGATGTGCCATTGATGGTCTCACATCTGGCACTATATTTGCAGTGGTTGCATTGCGCCCAACGTTCAACAATCTTCTTTCCTTTCACCTCAACTGTCTTTGTAGTCCTAGTGTAGTGATCCCAAACCAGTGATGTACTCTTCTTCTGCTTCTTTGTAACAGCCTCATCTTCTATATTCTCTTGCCCTTCCGTGCCAGTGCCACTGCCAATTGTCGGAGCACCTTCAGTTTGCATTGGTTCTCCTCCAGATGCAAGTGTAGGTGTTGCAAATGAAGATGAAGGCACACTTCCACTTTCGGATGCCATCAAAATTCACTGAGTAGAAAGAAGAACCAATCTTAGCTTTATGATTGTACAAAGAAGACAATGAAATAATTAATTAATTGGCCTAGCAATACTAAATCCAAAATGTTAAGGAATTTCTATAGGCCCTGTCATGGTCTTATACCACATATTGCCATTAAAAGACCATCGCAGAATTAAACAAAAATGGCTGTTCGCAAGCACAAATCAACATTATTGGCAAGCACAAATCAACATTATTGGCAAGCACAGATCTAACTTTAGCTTTAAGCAACTGGTAGTATGTGCTAATCACACAATCAAGAGACACATGACACTATTACAGTATGTAAAAACCCTAGTCTGACTCTAAAGAGACAGTAGCCGAAAGAGGAGGCACAGCACAAGGTTGTTCATACAATCATACCCAGGACAAAGTTGATGCACAGCACAAGGTTGATGCATTAGTACAGTAGTACCTTGGTGAAGGAATGAAGGTTGATGCACAGCGGGAGACCTTCTTCGGGACCATCGGCCTGATGGGGATGAACCGAGGAAGGATGCGGCCGACGGCGAACTGCCGAACTGGAGGCCGGCCTTGACGGAGAGGAGCGCCTACGTCTTCTTAGACGCCTTAGCCGCCGCCAGCTAATCTCTCCGGCGAAGAGGGGGTGGACGGGGCAGATGGAGGAGTACGGTGGGGGCGACCTCCTGAGCGAGGCGATGGGCTCCGAGCCTCCGAGGCGCGCGTGGTGGTGGTGGACTGCGTGGAGGCACCTGCGGCCTTCGTCCTCCACGGCTCCACCTCTTCCTCAAGCGCTCGCTCGCCGGTGCCTCCGGCGGCGGAGCGGCCCTCCTCGCACTCGCGCAGCCCTTCTCCCACCGCGTCCTCCGCAAGATGGTACTGGATGGGGATCTCCGCCTCTCCGGAAGTCCGGATCTGGACGGGGAGGGGGAGCCGGAGCAGCCGAGCTGGGGAGGGGATCGGATGGGGAACGCCGGAACGGGAACACCGGAGTCCGGAGCAGCCGAGAGCCCGAGCTCACGAGACGATAGATCTGATGGGGAGGGGCGGAGGACTGCTGGGCTGGACACTGTGGACAGACTGGAGGCCGCCGAACAGATTTGAGATTGCCTTAGGGTTAACTGCTGCCGGTTCCGGATATCCGACCGGATAATATCCAAGTATCCGCAAACCGAAGTAATTCGGTCGGATTTTTCCTATCCCGAATCCGGACCCGAATCCGACACGTGATATCCAAATCCGGTATCCGATCCGACCGGATTTTCCATTTTCTTCCCGGTTTCGGTACAAATCGAATTCGACACCGGATCGGTCGGGACTAACCCAACCCATTTGCACCCCTAGTCATTGTACATATCCCTTGGCCATGAGGTGGGCTTTGTGCTTCACTATTTCACTGTTCTAGGTTCTTGAGCATGAACACCAACTTGAGGCCAATGGCACGGTGTCCCCTCGAGAGCTCAACATACTCCCAAGTGCCATTTCTTTGGATTGCTATTTTTTCCTCTAGCATAGCTTGCTTCCAATTTGCATTACTCGTGGCCTCCTCAAAGCTTGTCTGTTCATCAATGGACACAACGTATGACCTAGCCTGCTCATTCATTTCCATGGTGTCGTTGTACGTACCCTACAATGTATGATACTTATGTGACCTCTCAGGACTCACTGTGTACAGTGTTGGTTCTGCTTTTGCTTCAACGATATGAGTGGTAGGAGATGATGGAGTCATCATTCCCTTGGGCAACTGTCCAGGACTTGGTGTGCCATTGGCTTCTGTGTTGTCTTCCGCTTGTTCATCCACTACTTACACATCGTCACTATCCTCCAGCTCACACTGTACCATGAAGATATCTCGCTGGTGATCCTCAACTTTGTTATGTCCTTGCACAGACCAATCCCACTCCTTGTCTTCCTCAAATATTATGTTCTGACTGACATAGAGTTTATTCGCAATACAATCATATACCCTATAAGCTTTTGAACCTAGTTCATACCCTAATAACACCATCTTCTTGCTTCTGTCAGCCAGCTTCTTCGTGTATGGATCCGGTACCTTCACATGTACTAGGCTACCAAACACCTTTAGGTGATGCACGTTCAGTTTACACCTGGTCCATTTTCTCATAAGGCATTGCACCTTCCATACTCTCTTAGTTGGAGCCTATTGAGGATATACATTGCTGTTCTCATTGCCTCGGCCCAAAACACACCCAACACATGTGCTTGGTTTTCAGCAAACTTCTCGCCATCGCAAGGATTGTTTGATTTCTCCTCTCTACTACACACGAGAATATGGGGTAGTGAGATACTATTAAGTTAGGATAAATCATATATAGTCTTTTAGGATTTAAAAATATGTGCTATAAAGAGTACTAGATGAATCCTATTTGGATTCCTACTCTAAATTGGAAAAGGACTAGGAGGAGTTATATAAAACATAGGGGTGACTATAGAGAAGCCACAAGAAGTAACAAAGCAAAGAAGCCACTTATCCAAAGGTAAAGGTGCACGAGAGGATTAAGGGTTAGGTTATTCTTTAGCACTAGATCCTTATATAGGGCAAATATTCGAGTGATCTAAAAGATTCGAGAGGGTTATGAGAGAGTGACAATCCTTTGTACTGTTTTGATGTTGTGTTTAAGGAATTTGCAGTCACCTTCATCAAATCTTTTCTTTTTCATCGTGGTTGCTTCATCATCATTATTTTGGTTCTCTCTGCGAGATTCATCTTTTTTGTTCTTGATACCATGCATACTTGTGTTATATCTCCTAAATTTTAATTCGATCCAAGGGCTACTAAGCATAAGAAGGGCTATCAAAGTATAACAAATTGTTTTAGAGCCAATTTCGGATTAATCTAATTTGTGAGAAGGTCAGTAAAGCGTTAGGTGGCACAAAATCAAGTTCAATGTCGATGATTGTCGGGACCCCGGATTTCTGAACCCGGACCCTCTGTGTATTACTGCACTAGTCCCAGATCAAAGCTAGTGCACACAGTTAAACAGAAATGAATACATAACCAGCAACGCTTTATTACAATATTAAAGAGTATAGACCGAAAGGTCTCATTATTACAATTGAGGTTTCAAGACCTCGCACACACGAAACACAGCGGAAGCAAAAGATAAACTCGGTGAAGACCCATCAACACGCCACAGGCAATTGACTGGGGAAGCGCGACCTAGAACTCCTGGAATCCTTCGTCGAATCCACCCGCGAAGAAGTCGTAGTCGCCTTCTTGAGCTTCAACTTCCTCTGAGATTTATTTTTAAGTGTAGCATGTGAGTACAAAAATGTACTCCGCAAGTCTTGGGAAAAATGCATAGATGCAAGGCTTGACAAAGGAAGGCTATATGGTTCTTTTGCACAAAGCAATATCTTAAATTTCAATTACTACTAATTATTTTCGAAGGCAACAGTTTAACAAAGTAAATGATTTTAACAGAACTAACAATTATTCTCTAGTGAAGGTTCTAACTACCAACACTAGATTAATCTTTTCCAACTGAACCAGTTAATATTGCGGGTTACATCCACCCTCTCTGGCTCCATCCGCCAGGATACCCATCCGAGAGTTCCCTCCACTCTCGGAATACAAAACTTTTGATTTTAAAACAAAACCAGAAATCTACCATGTGCATGCATTCTTTGCCCGCCCTTGACCGTGGGCACGGCTATTCGAATAGTTTTACACTCTGCAGAGGTTGCACAACTTTACCCACAAGAGATAAATTATCCTAAAAGTCAACACGCTTCCTTTGGCATGAGACCCAGATAAAATATCACAAAGCCTTTACCTTACTCTAATCTAGCTAGATACCACCCGCTGAGGTTTCACCGCAGGTAGGCTAACTGCCCGAACCGAAGCCCCCTCTTGCGCCATATGAGTACAGTAAATCCCTGTCCCTCACTGTGGATAACCAGTCCATCCCTGGCACCCACTTTCCACTGGTGGCACCTAAACTAGACTATCATAAGTTAGTCAGCTAGGTCGTACCCATATAGACTTGTGGTTGTACGGTTAATGCTCAGTCTGGACAAACACAAGCGTCGGTCCTTAAATGACTAGGGTGGAACATACACTTAACAAGATCTCGTGCTAACTGCACCAAGCCAAACCAGCCACCCACCCTAATCTAAATCATCTTTCACATTTTATTTTATTTTAAAAATAACAGTGGCAACTCCATTCACCACTAAATTCATAAACAAGGGTATTACAATAAATCATAATTTCCCATTTTCAATATTTCAAAGGTATTATTTAGCATGACTAAGCATTAAACTACCCATCTACTATTCACAAGTCATAATAATAATCTCATTATTGAGACAAAGGAAGTTCTAGGGTAACAAAGGTACATGGCATTCAACTCCAATTGAGGGTATAACAAAATTTGGATTAGCTACTACCTTAATATTTGAACTAAGGTTTTATGTAAATAGCAATGCACATAATTTAAAATAATTAAAATATTTCAAAATCATAGGTTCAAGATGATCAAAGGAGACTTGCCTTCTTGCAGGGTTTCTGGGTCTTCTTGCTGTTGTGAAGAGGGATCGTCGACAACGTTGGAATCTACGCGAGAAAATACGAAGCAACAAAGCAAATAAATAAATACAAACAAAATTCAAATAAACTCAAAAATCCAAATAGAGGCCATAGTTGAATAGATTATGATTTTAGAACAACTTAGGAGAAAGTTTCAGCGGATTTGGGGTTCACACGAGGGAAAACGAATATCTGGAAGATCGGTTGGGAAAAGAAATTACTGAGACAATATTTGGACCAAGAAATATAGAATGGATTTTATGGTGATTTGGCAAGATTTGAATTTGAATTTTGAAAGTGCACAGAGAATTTGGAATGGAACTGAGGCTTTGAAATTAAACTAGGCATTGGAATTTGAATTTTAAATATTTGAAATATCAAATAAATTTCAAATATTTGAAAGGATGGAAGAAATGGATAGTTTGAAATTTTTGATGAATTTAGAAATTTGAATAGGCTCAAACGGAGTTAGGACGAAGAAGAACGGGCTCCGGGAAGATTAAATTCAGAGAAAATGGAAAAAGGGATTTTCTGGAATTATTTTCCTAAAGGAAATTCTGAATTATTGCGTCAGCAGGGATTTTATTTTCGGATGAATTATTTTTTCAACTGAAAAATGAGATTTATGGCGTCAGCATGACCTCAGCCCTGAGGTGGGCCGGCTGACAGGTGGGCCTCGGTCCATGTGGACCGAGTCCACGGGTGAGGGAGGCGCTGAGGTGGCGGGGGGTTGAGGTGGCGCTGACGGGGCGGCCTGGCGTGCGGGTGGCACCGATGTGGCTGCCACGCAGACGGGGGCTTGCTGAGGTGGCGGGGTCACCGGCGGGAGCGCATGGTCCCCTAGGGTCGCCGGCGGCAGAGGCCACGGCGGAGGACGACGAGGGCGGAAATGGAGAGAGGGGGCCGAGGGGAGTGCGACGGTGGGGCGGGCGTTACCGGAGGTGGCCGGAGTAGGGCCGGCGGCGAGGAGGACGGCGGTGCGGCTCGGGTTCAACGGCGCGGCGACGCTCCGGTGGCCGGGGAGCACGGCGGAGAGGCGGAGGGGCTTCGCGGCGAGGCGAGGTAGCCGAGGGAGGCGACGGCGTGGATCGGGAAGGCCGGAGACGGTGGCGATTGCTCGCCGTTGCTTTCGCCGGCGCTCGAGGAGATGCCGCACGGCGCGGGCGCTCTCGGGTGGCGGAGGAGGAATGGGGAGCGGAGGGGGAAGTGGAGCGAGGAGAGGCGGAGCCGGGGAGGGGTTTAAATAGGGGTCGGGGAGGGCGTGGCCGCGGGGATTCCTCGCCGGCGATCGCGGGCGGCGGGGATTGAGGAGAGGGGAAAAGAAGGCAAGGGCGGCCGCGTAAGGAAAGAGATGGGGGGGCAAGGATGGAAGGGGCGCGGGTCGCACGGGCGGCGGAAAAGGAAGGAAAGCCGGAGGGGCGGCGGAGATCGCGCGGCCGGGCGGGAGGAGGAAGAGGGCGCGCGGTCGGAGGTGGGAGACGAAGCTGACGGGTGGGCCCGGGCGGTCAGCGGGAGAGGGAGAGGGGCGCGACTGACGGGCGGGGCCCGCGGGGAGAGACGGAGGCGGCAGGGAGAGGCGCCGACAGGTGGGCCGGGGTGAGAGAGAGGAGCGGGGGCACGGGTGGTGTGGATGTGGCCGCGTGGTTGAGGGCGGGGATCGGGCGGCCGAGAGAGGGGCGAGGCGCGGACGGGTCAGATGGGCCGGCGCGCGAGGGAGGGGAAATCCGGGCCGGACGCGTGGCGACAGCGGGGGGAGGGGAAGGCGGAATCCGGGTGGCGACGTGGGCGGATCGGGGCCGTCCACGTGTCGTCCGGAGGGAGGGGGAGGGATTTTAATTTTTGATTTTTGATTTCAGATTTTTAGAAATGGCCAGAAAATCCAAATAAGCTCAGAAAAATATGAAATAAATTCCAAAAATTCCAGAACAATTCACAACAGTTCCTGGATAAGTTTTGGACTTAAAAAAATACTTCCAACTAATGTTGGTATTTAATTTTCATACTCGAAATACTTTTTATTTTCAAAAATAGGTTTTTAAACTCCAGAAAATCCAGGAAACCAAATAAAAGCCAATTAACTCCAAATAATTAATTTGAATTAGGATTTTTATAGAAATTCAAAATATCTTTTTGTTTAACAATATTTTAGGTTTTACTTAAAATACTTTTGAAATCTAGCTTTTCAAAAACAGAAATTCAGGGCAAATCCAAATAAAGCTCAAATACTTTAAAATAATTAATTTGAAATTAATTTTTCAGAAAGCAAATTTTTGGGATGTTACAAATCTACCCCCCTTAGAGAGAATCTCGACCCCGAGATTCGGACAGACTGGGAACAAGAAAAGAGAGGAAAACGCAACTCTTGATTCTTTGCTGTGCTCTCAAGCTGCCTCTTTCTTTGAACCAAATTGGAACTTACCAAGCATGACTGCTGCACCTGGGGCACCTTTTGTGGTGATGTGGTTAACTCGTCCTCTTCCTTGTGATTGCGGAGTTCTTGGAGCTTTTCCTGTAGTTGAAGATACTTCCCGTCCTTGTCCTACAGCTGGAGTTCGTGCTGGTGTATTTCCCAAATTGAAAGGAATTGGGGTGTTAATCTGAGGCTTCTGTGGGCAATTGCTTGCATAATGCCCCATCTCGTGACATCGAAAACATTGCACTCCAAAGGCTGAGGTGATGCTTTTCTGAGGTCGGACTCCGGTAAAGATGTGGGGTTCTTGCATCTCTGAACGAGGCGCAGATCCTGGAGTTCTTGGTACATCTGTTGCAGTTGGAGTTTTGTTGAACTGGGGTGGATTCATTCGGAGTCTTGAACTGCTTGCATTATACTGTGTCTGAAAAGCCATCTTTCTCTTACGAGAGTCCTGTAATTGATAATGAGCATCTTCCTGGACAAGTGCCTTGTTTACCATGTGCTGAAATGTCGGGAAATATTTGGACACCAACTGCACCTTGAGGTTGGGATCAAATCCCTGCATGAACCTCCAAATCTTCGTTTCTTCTGATGCGACATCTTCTGATGCATACCTGGACAGTTGGGTGAACTTGTTCAGGTACTCCGAAACACTGAGGTTTCCTTGCTGTAGTTGGTAAAATTCCCTTTTCCTCATTTCCATTATCCCCGTAGGAATATGGGCAGTGCGGAAAGCCTCAACAAACTCATCCCAAGTGATGGTTTGTGCATTTTGATGAGCGGCGCGGTAGTTTTCCCACCAGTTAGCAGCCATTCCCTTGAGCTGGTGAGCAGCATACAGCACCTTCTCATTATCGTTGCACTGAGCTAGGACCAATTTCCTCTCCACATCCTTGGTCCAATCGTCTGCTTCCAACGGATCCACCGAACCGGCAAAAGTGGGAGGTTGGGTCCTCATGAACTCTCCTAGCTTGGACTGCGGTGCTTGGTTTGGCGCCTGAGGGGCTTGTTGCACTTGGTTCTGAGCGAGAGCTTGAAGAATCTGAAGTTGCATGGCCATCATTTGTTCCAAGTTGGGGGCCTGAGCGGGAGGTGGTGGAATGTTGTTGTCTTGCTGGGCATTGGCATCACGGCTACTGCCAGGGTTGCTCCTTGTGTTCACCATCTGAAGCGGTTTCCAGGGTTAGCAAAAGGTAAGAGGGAACTAGCATAGGTAAGAGATTTAGGGGAACGACTAAACAACATCCCAAACAAACACACAAGAGAGAACAACTAGGAGAAGCTTAGCTTGAAATAAAAATAGTTTTTTTTAAAGACGACTGTACTACAAGTATACAAAGACTTGGTACAATTCATCTAGCACACAAACAAGTAATATAAGCGTTCTAAAATCGTAAGACTTTACTTGGGTACTACAACTAAAGAACTAGTCCTCGCTCCTTCATGACGACGCGCTTCTCCATGTGCTTCTTAGGCGCAACGTTACTGAGCCGTCTATAGAAATTACAAAGGAAAGGGGTACAATTACCATTCCAAAAAGTCAATAACCAGATAGATAAGGAAGAATACCATGACGAAAGGTAAGGATAGAAAGACAAGAAAAGACAAGGATAGCACATTATTAACTTTTTATTTTATAAAATAAATTTTGAAGCTCTTCTTTTAACGACCATTCTAACTAGGTCACGTCCTACAGTCAAATTGGCTCTGATACCATCTCTGTCGGGACCCCGGATTTCTGAACCCGGACCCTCTGTGTATTACTGCACTAGTCCCAGATCAAAGCTAGTGCACACAGTTAAACAGAAATGAATACATAACTAGCAACGCTTTATTACAATATTAAAGAGTACAGACCGAAAGGTCTCATTATTACAATTGAGGTTTCAAGACCTCGCACACACGAAACACAGCGGAAGCAAAAGATAAACTCGGTGAAGACCCATCAACACGCCACAGGCAATTGACTGGGGAAGCGCGACCTAGAACTCCTGGAATCCTTCGTCGAATCCACCCGCGAAGAAGTCGTAGTCGCCTTCTTGAGCTTCAACTTCCTCTGAGATTTATTTTTAAGTGTAGCATGTGAGTACAAAAATGTACTCCGCAAGTCTTGGGAAAAATGCATAGATGCAAGGCTTGACAAAGGAAGGCTATATGGTTCTTTTGCACAAAGCAATATCTTAAATTTCAATTACTACTAATTATTTTCGAAGGCAACAGTTTAACAAAGTAAATGATTTTAACAGAACTAACAATTATTCTCTAGTGAAGGTTCTAACTACCAACACTAGATTAATCTTTTCCAACTGAACCAGTTAATATTGCGGGTTACATCCACCCTCTCTGGCTCCATCCGCCAGGATACCCATCCGAGAGTTCCCTCCACTCTCGGAATACAAAACTTTTGATTTTAAAACAAAACCAGAAATCTACCATGTGCATGCATTCTTTGCCCGCCCTTGACCGTGGGCACGGCTATTCGAATAGTTTTACACTCTGCAGAGGTTGCACAACTTTACCCACAAGAGATAAATTATCCTAAAAGTCAACACGCTTCCTTTGGCATGAGACCCAGATAAAATATCACAAAGCCTTTACCTTACTCTAATCTAGCTAGATACCACCCGCTGAGGTTTCACCGCAGGTAGGCTAACTGCCCGAACCGAAGCCCCCTCTTGCGCCATATGAGTACAGTAAATCCCTGTCCCTCACTGTGGATAACCAGTCCATCCCTGGCACCCACTTTCCACTGGTGGCACCTAAACTAGACTATCATAAGTTAGTCAGCTAGGTCGTACCCATATAGACTTGTGGTTGTACGGTTAATGCTCAGTCTGGACAAACACAAGCGTCGGTCCTTAAATGACTAGGGTGGAACATACACTTAACAAGATCTCGTGCTAACTGCACCAAGCCAAACCAGCCACCCACCCTAATCTAAATCATCTTTCACATTTTATTTTATTTTAAAAATAACAGTGGCAACTCCATTCACCACTAAATTCATAAACAAGGGTATTACAATAAATCATAATTTCCCATTTTCAATATTTCAAAGGTATTATTTAGCATGACTAAGCATTAAACTACCCATCTACTATTCACAAGTCATAATAATAATCTCATTATTGAGACAAAGGAAGTTCTAGGGTAACAAAGGTACATGGCATTCAACTCCAATTGAGGGTATAACAAAATTTGGATTAGCTACTACCTTAATATTTGAACTAAGGTTTTATGTAAATAGCAATGCACATAATTTAAAATAATTAAAATATTTCAAAATCATAGGTTCAAGATGATCAAAGGAGACTTGCCTTCTTGCAGGGTTTCTGGGTCTTCTTGCTGTTGTGAAGAGGGATCGTCGACAACGTTGGAATCTACGCGAGAAAATACGAAGCAACAAAGCAAATAAATAAATACAAACAAAATTCAAATAAACTCAAAAATCCAAATAGAGGCCATAGTTGAATAGATTATGATTTTAGAACAACTTAGGAGAAAGTTTCAGCGGATTTGGGGTTCACACGAGGGAGAACGAATATCTGGAAGATCGGTTGGGAAAAGAAATTACTGAGACAATATTTGGACCAAGAAATATAGAATGGATTTTATGGTGATTTGGCAAGATTTGAATTTGAATTTTGAAAGTGCACAGAGAATTTGGAATGGAACTGAGGCTTTAAAATTAAACTAGGCATTGGAATTTGAATTTTAAATATTTGAAATATCAAATAAATTTCAAATATTTGAAAGGATGGAAGAAATGGATAGTTTGAAATTTTTGATGAATTTAGAAATTTGAATGGGCTCAAACGGAGTTAGGACGAAGAAGGACGGGCTCCGGGAAGATTAAATTCAGAGAAAATGGAAAAAGGGATTTTCTGGAATTATTTTCCTAAAGGAAATTCTGAATTATTGCGTCAGCAGGGATTTTATTTTCGGATGAATTATTTTTTCAACTGAAAAATGAGATTTATGGCGTCAGCATGACCTCAGCCCTGAGGTGGGCCGGCTGACAGGTGGGCCTCGGTCCATGTGGACCGAGTCCACGGGTGAGGGAGGCGCTGAGGTGGCGGGGGGTTGAGGTGGCGCTGACGGGGCGGCCTGGCGTGCGGGTGGCACCGATGTGGCTGCCACGCAGACGGGGGCTTGCTGAGGTGGCGGGGTCACCGGTGGGAGCGCACGGTCCCCTAGGGTCGCCGGCGGCAGAGGCCACGGCGGAGGACGGCGAGGGCGGAAATGGAGAGAGGGGGCCGAGGGGAGTGCGACGGTGGGGCGGACGTTACCGGAGGTGGCCGGAGTAGGGCCGGCGGCGAGGAGGACGGCGGTGCGGCTCGGGTTCAACGGCGCGGCGACGCTCCGGTGGCCGGGGAGCACGGCGGAGAGGCGGAGGGGCTTCGCGGCGAGGCGAGGTAGCTGAGGGAGGCGACGGCGTGGATCGGGAAGGCCGGAGACGGCGGCGATTGCTCGCCGTTGCTTTCGCCGGCGCTCGGGGAGATGCCGCACGGCGCGGGCGCTCTCGGGTGGCGGAGGAGGAATGGGGAGCGGAGGGGGAAGTGGAGCGAGGAGAGGCGGAGCCGGGGAGGGGTTTAAATAGGGGTCGGGCAGGGCGTGGCCGCGGGGATTCCTCGCCGGCGATCGCGGGCGGCGGGGATTGAGGAGAGGGGAAAAGAAGGCAAGGGCGGCCGCGTAAGGAAAGAGATCGGGGGGGCAAGGATGGAAGGGGCGCGGGTCGCACGGGCGGCGGAAAAGGAAGGAAAGCCGGAGGGGCGGCGGAGATCGCGCGGCCGGGCGGGAGGAAGAAGAGGGCGCGCAGTCGGAGGTGGGAGACGAAGCTGACGGGTGGGCCCGGGCGGTCAGCGGGAGAGGGAGAGGGGCGCGACTGACGGGCGGGGCCCGCGGGCAGAGACGGAGGCGACGGGGAGAGGCGCCGACAAGTGGGCCGGGGTGAGGAGAGAGAGGAGCGGGGGCACGGGTGGCGCGGATGTGGCCGCGTGGTTGAGGGCGGGGATCGGGCGGCCGAGAGAGGGGCGAGGCGCGGACGGGTCAGATGGGCCGGCGTGCGAGGGAGGGGAAATCCGGGCCGGACGCGTGGCGACAGCGGGGGGAGGGGAAGGCGGAATCCGGGCGGCGACGTGGGCGGATCGGGGCCGTCCACGTGTCGTCCAGAGGGAGGGGGAGGGATTTTAATTTTTGATTTTTGATTTCAAATTTTTGAAATGGCCAGAAAATCCAAATAAGCTCAGAAAAATATGAAATAAATTCCAAAAATTCCAGAACAATTCACAAAAGTTCCTGGATAAGTTTTAGACTTAAAAAAATACTTCCAACTAATGTTGGTATTTAATTTTCATACTCGAAATACTTTTTATTTTCAAAAATAGGTTTTTAAACTCCAGAAAATCCAGGAAACTAAATAAAAGCCAATTAACTCCAAATAATTAATTTGAATTAGGATTTTTATAGAAATTCAAAATATCTTTTTGTTTAACAATATTTTAGGTTTTACTTAAAATACTTTTCAAATCTAGCTTTTCAAAAACAGAAATTCAGGGCAAATCCAAATAAAGCTCAAATACTTTAAAATAATTAATTTGAAATTAATTTTTCAGAAAGCAAATTTTTGGGATGTTACAATGATATGGAATCAAGTAAAGGAATATGATGGCGGAGGAAATTTTAGTATGTGGCGATGCGTGGTAAAAGATATCGTTGTCTAAGGATGTGTTCTTCTGGCATCATAGATTAGGTCACATTAGCTTTGATCATCTAGCTCAGCTCAGTAATATGAATCTAGTTAAAGGAATTCCTAGTCTTAAGATTAAAAAGTTAATGGATCTAGTTTATTCATCATGTCGACAAGTAATTACTAATTCCTCAGGACAATTATTGCACGTGGACATTATAGGTCCTTCTATGGTTCAATCTGTGGGAGGTAAATGGTTTGTTTATGTTATTATTAATGATTACTCTAGATACTCCTAGATGTATTTTATGGCCTCTAAGGATGAAGCTTTTAGTCACTTTCAAGAGCTAGCTAATGAACTTCTAGGAGTAATTAGAAGTGATAATAGATCTGAATTCAAGAACTCATCGTTTGCTTCCTTTTGTGCCTAAAAGAGTTTAGACCATCAATTCTCGTCAGCTCGAGTGTTGCATTAGAATGGTGTGGTCGAACTCAAGAACAAAATCCTAGTCAAGATGGCTAGAACAATGCTAAATGAACATGCTATGCCTCAGAGTCATTTGGGAATCCATGCATCCATGGTACATAAACTCCTAGGCCTCACGTGCGACCTAGGTGCTTCTTGTTTCTCAGGGCCTATGACAGTATATCCCTCTCCCTGTCTTCTTCCAAGGAGCTATGGGAAGATTCGGTAGTCAATGCTTGCTGTAAGAGGCAATCATATTATTTTAAACCCCATGAAGTTCAAGATCTGTTAACAACTATGTAGTTTAACATATCTTACCAGACGTTGGGACACTTCCTCATCTACAGGGTTTTAAAAGAGGAGACACCCGAAGAAGTGGTTGATGACCTCACTCTTAACCAGTTTTAGATGTGCTCATTTGTGATCTTGACAAATGGCAGGGAGGCCTCCGATCGGATTGCGACCTCATCCTGCATCCTCCATTGCGGAATTTTACCCATATACCCAGCGGTGCCAAGTCTGTGAGGGTGAGTGTTTTGTGCCTGGAGAGCATTGTGTGCCACACTTTGTTGTTCAAATTCAGTCATCGTATTCATCTACATAAAGGCCTCCCACATTTTCGGCGACATGAAAGGATACCTCGTGAAGGACGTGCGATCCTTGGCCATGTACTGCGTGACAAGTATGCTCTTGAAGTTCTTCCATGCTTTTCCCATCATAAGGAGCGCCTGCCATTGCACGAGTCCTTGGACTGCTGTTGGTATCTCGAACGACTTTGTTATTTCCTCCCACAACTGATTTATCTAAACCTTTGTCAAATCTTTCCATCTTGCTACGGCGATGAGGATCCGTTGCCTTCAAATTATCCTGTAGGTAGTCTAGAATGTTATTGCTACTTTCTTCGGTTGCAGAGGGACCTCATCCGGAGAGACCACGGTGATGGTCATTCAGCCCTCTGGCCTTTTCGATACTCCTCTACCACGCTTAGTTATCCTACTCTTCGGAGCATCAGACCTAGACGACGACGACGATGACTGTGCGAACATCATCTCTTACAAGAAAAAACTAATTATAGTGAGCTATATGCATAAATAAAGTTCTATGAAGCTAATGACACACACCAATATCTCAAGTTCTATGAAGTTGGTTATGGATGCAGTCTCTTCCTCCTCGTTATGCTGCGCATTGGGATAGCGGACATAACTTACTTCATAGAACTTGACACATTGAAGCGTGTAATTTTCTTCATGCCCTTTGAAGGTCTGTGTGGCATATATTATTGCTAAAAGGTCTCTTTGGAATAATAACATGCTATTCCAAATAGATCTTGTAGCAATAACATGAAATCCTCCTCATCTTGTAGTAATGTATATATTTAGATTTAATTCTAGCATAATTAAATATGATCAAAGCACATTTGCAACAGTATATAATGACAAAAATTGCATATAAATATGTAATTTTACCATATCACTAAAAGCATAAACATAAAGTAGGAAGCACGATGACTACTGAAATGAGCATAAAGAGCATTCTCAAGAACAAGGAATCAACTAAAATTAGCATAAACCTCAAATTTTAGTTTAGTGCTCTCAGATGTAGGGTTACACAAGAATTTATCTTAGCCGTCCTGCTACTATGGTCTATACTCTTCACTAATTGGATGTACCAAATGAGATTCAAACCTTGAGCTCTTAAATAACAAATTACTTATCTATCTAGCTAGAGGGAGAGGCCGGCATTGGGAGGGAGAGGCCAACGTCGGAGGGAGAGACTGGAGTTAGGAGGGAGAGGCGGCATTGGGAGGAGAGGCGACCGGTGTCGGGAGGGAGAGGCAGCCGGCGTCGGGAGGGAAAGGTAGCGTCAGGAGGAGAGGCGGCATCAGGAAGGAGAGGCGGTCGATGTCGTGAGGGAGAGATGGTGTCAGGAAGGAGAGGCGGCATCGCCAGGGAGAGGCGGCTTCACAAGTGAGCAATGAGATCTAGCAAAACCTAGCAGGTGCAGTGGAGATGGAGTGCGTGAGTGAGGAGTGAGAGCGCAAAACCTAGCAGGGCATATTTATAGAGAAACTATCATTGACAGTTCCATTATGGAACTGTCTATGATAATACTACCACAGACAGTTCCATTATAGAACCGTCTGTGATATGCCACATATCACAAATAGTTCCATTATAGAATCGTCTGTAGTAGTATTATCACAGATGGTTTATTCTGCTAAACTGCCTATGATAGTTCCATGTTTTTCAACTGCCTCAAGAAATGCATGCTAGCCATGCCCTATGAAAAAAGCAAGCATAATCATAATCCTATCGATGTTCCTCCACTTGGCAAAATTAGTAGCGTGTCTTATCATTCTATCTTTCTTACGCTACTCTAAGTGCTAACGCAGCAATCTTGCATCCTTTCAGTTTGCAAATAAACACTTCAAACGGGGAATTACAAGAAGATACCACGACATCTTAGTAGGAGGTCCTTGATTCATCTCGATGCCCTCCCCATCATCGAAGTCATTTTTACGCTTATATCGGGACACCGGACAAACATGTAAGCTTGCATACTTTTATGGTAGAGGATATAATCATTCGAACATGCATGTATTCTTTCTAATTTCTTTCCCAATGGATAAAGAATCTTCTTACCTTGGTAGGTTGTTCTCAGCAGCACATTTTCCTCTGGAAGGATGATCAATAGGAGACCTAATAATGTTGTGAAACTCTTTTCGGACCAACTATTGCTTGCCTTCAATTTCAGTAGTTCTAGAACAGATGACAACCTTGTGTATTGCGGCTTGCAGCCTAAGAACAAAGGTTTCTTTGAGTCCTCCATCAAGCCCTCAAATTTACCAAACTCTCTCTCTCTCTCATTATAGTTCCCTTCTACATCATGTAGCATCTGATCCAGATTGTCATCCTATGACCTATCCTCATCGAAAGCATAGTCCACAACCGGCATATTGTTATCTCCCTCAACGATGTTATAATTACATTTCTGTATAATCTTCTCTTCACCATGACTGGTCCAACATATATACCCCTTTTTAAAACCCCTTCAAATCAAGTGAGCTTTGATCTGCGCTGAGTTGGTAAACATCTTCAGATTATCGTAATCAATGCATGGACAATACATATATTCCATTCCCTTCGTCAACATATCCAGCTCGACCGCTCTTCTAAAAGCAGACATGCCATTAATATACTGTTCACTCATACGGTTCTCAACGTACATCCAGCTTTGGTCCATCTACACTACACATGTAACATATGGGTGTCAAATTGGATTATTAATGCTATTATAGCTAAGCAGCCTAGCTACTTACACACATAATTGTCATTCACGTTATAATAAATTGTCCATATCTACATTAAGTAGCTAGCCACGTAGTCATGAAACAATATCAAGCAAGAATATATTGAAATAAACTAGAAATACTGACCCATTCTTAAATTGGAGCAAACTGCCATCTCTCTAAACCTAGCTAACTAGATCTAATTAAAAATATAGCTATCATCTCTCTCTATTACAAGGCGTATAAGTTATTAGAAGCAAATACTAATCTCTAATCACCAAGAATAAAATTGATCTATAAGCTAGATCTACAAGCGATATGTTTTCAGCAAACTCCCCAAAGCCGGCCACCTCCTTCAATGCAGCACAATGAAGACAGAACTGTCGAGACCAGCCTGTTATTTAATAGCGCAACGTATCCCAGACAGTTCCAACTACAAATTGTTTGTGATATGACACTATCACAGATGGTTTTTATTAATAACCGTCTGTGATAATTCACAAATAGTTATTCATACAAACCGTCTGTGATGTTCACCACTATCATTAATGGTTTGTGTAAATAACCGTCTGTGATTTATCACAGATGGTTATTAATAGGAACCGTCTGTGATGTCTTTCACTATCACAGATGGTTCATATAAATAACCATCTATGAAAATATCATAGATAGTTATTCGTATGAACCGTCTGTTATAGTTGCATACCACAGACGGTACACTGTCATGCTTATAAAACCGTCTATGATAATTACAGCACAGACGATTTCGTATGATCCGTCGATAATGTAATCGTTCAGTGTAACCTCTTTTGTAGTAGTGATATGAGTAGGTACAATACAATTATATTATTTATTACTTGGTTTGCATGTTTAGACAAGCAACATTGGCATGAACCGACTTACAGTGGCAACAAATATCTGATCATGAGCCGCATCCAAACATATGCGCTGTATAGACAGTTGATAAGTATTTAATTTAATGTACCAACCAACTCACTTAAAAGTTTAAACTGATGAGAAATACATATAATATACTTTAACACACCCTTACGTCTAGGTTCGCTACAATTAAACTCAGAACCTCTGGACTATAATACCATATTGAATTGGAAAAGTCTATTTGAACACTAAACTATTGCAGTGTGTCACTCCACTCCCTGAATTATAAAACTGTCTACATAACCCCTAAACTATGTAAACCCGTCTAAAGAAACCCATGATAATTGCATGGTTGGCGGTAGCGATGACTTCAATTGAAAATTTATTTGAAGTGGTGGGACCCACAAGCAAGTTAGGCATGTCTTCGGCTTCTACCTCCATTCACACCAGAGAAAGAAAACAGAGCAACGCATGGTGCTCTGATGCCGGCAACCAAGCAATGGGCTCTCCTCCATCCACCCCACAGTATCCACCCCACTAGTCTCATGATGCAAAATCAAAGGAGGATCGAGTGGAGAGTGCACATCTGAGTGGCAGCCAGGGACATGAGGAGGCATTGGGAAGCTGAGATAGTGGATGGCAGCAGGCCACATGGGGAAGCCACCTCGAGCATAGGGTGGCAACCAGGAGACAGATATGATATAGGGAACTAGGGAAGCCTGAAGTTGGGTTGGTGAGAAAGGTAGGGGAGGACCAGAGGAGAGGACGGGGAAGGGGACACTGAAGGAGGAGGGGAGGGGATCTGGTGATCTGCGACTGCATTTTGGTGGCAGCCAACGGGGCGGTGGCGTGTGATGAGCTGAAGCTTTCGAAGTCGAGGGGGACTATGGGGGAGAGAACGGAGGAGGGGAAAGGAGGCAGGTGGCTAAGCCAATGCAAAGGAGGTGTCACTGGTTGATTGCCTCAAGGCCGAGTAGAGGAGGAGCTAAGGAGGTGAGGGAGAGGGACTGACCGAGACGGGCCTTGAGGAGGAGTATTTATTGTGAATTTGTGATTCTTTCTTATTTATTTTTGTTGTCTTGTTGACACTTGATGTTGTGTTGCATATTTATATAGACAATTAGAGTATTAGACATTAAAATATAGACTATTTAGTTATATTTTGTAATTTATGTAGTGATGTATTGTTGTATTTTACAATTTGTTCATAGATTTGTAATTATGGAGAAACTAACTTTTCATAACTATTTTCACAAGTAATTTAAGTAATACTTACTTAACCGTTGAGAGCATAACTCAACCAAAGAGACTTCAACTAGAATATAATCCTAATGAAATTATTATTGATCCAGTGCGTCTCATACCAATAGAAGATTATGTCAATAAAATTAGAGATAAGTAAGGAGGGCATATTTGTCAAGCAATTGGGCATGCCTTTAAATTCAACCAAAGACATTGAATAGTAAAGTGTGGATATCCTTTAAAAAAATCTTGGTTTAATAAGTTTGATTGGTTAGAATATAGTGTGGAAAAGGATACCTCTCTTTATTTCTATTATTTTCTTTTCAAGAAACCATCACACCCCAACACATTTGGGAATGATGTATTTAGAAAAGTTGGGTTCTCTTATTGGAAAATAGCTATAGATGCTTTTAATAAACATGTTGGTGGTCCAACTAGTTTCCACGTGCAAAGGGTGAGTGTGATAATTTCAAGAATCAATGGTTAAGTGTGTCTATTAAAATGAATAATTACAATAAGGAGGCCAAAATTGAATACAAAATTCATTTGACTATAGCTTTAGATTGTGCAAGATATCTCATAACACAAGGTGAAGCTTTACGTGGATATGATGAATCCGTTTCTTCCATCAATAAGGGTACTTTTAAAGGGTTGTCAGATTGGTACAAAGATAAGGAGGAAGTGAAGAAGGCCTTTGATACAACTCTATGCAATTATGATTTCTCTAGATATTCAAAAGGAACTTTGAAAATATTATGCACAAGAGGTCACATAAGTGATTAAGGGTGAGATTGGAGATAGAAGTTATGCAGTGCTTATTGATGAGTCTCAAGATGTATTATCAAAGGAGCAATTGACAATGATTGTAAGGTTAGTTATACATCTTTTTTTCAGTCATACAATTTTATGCATTGTTGTGTTAATCTAACTTAGCAAAATTTGTGACATACAAATTTATGAACAATCAGGGGAAGGTTATGGAAAAGTTTCTAGCTATTGAGCATATCACAAATTGTACATCTACGGCATTGAAAGAAGATTTAGTTGGTTTGCTTAGTCAATATGGTTTACCTATTTCAAGGTTTCATGGGAAGGGAGGGCTATGATGGAGCTTCCAATATAATATATGAATTTAATGATTTGCAAAAACTTATTTGGAATGGTAATCCATATGCTTTCTATGTCCATTGCTTCGTACACTAGTTACAATTGCTTGTTGTCACTATCGCAAGTAGTAGTAGAGTTATTATTGATTTCTTCAACTATGTCCCCCTGATAGTGACTATTGTGAATACATCTTGCAAGAGAAAGGATGTGTTGATTGCAAAGCATCATGATGTCTTGATGGAAAAGTTAAAGAATGGTTTGTTTTCATCTGGGACGAGGGTGCATTAGGAAGCTGGCCTGGGTAGACCTGGAGATACTAAATGGGGCTCACATATCAAAATCTTGCTTCCTATGTACCAAATATGGGAGGCAGTGGTGGATGTGCTAGAGCTTATAAGTGAAGATGCTTGTCAAAACTCAAGTCATGGTGAAGCAGCAGGTTTGCTTAAAAAGGTGGAATGCTTTGAATTTATATTCATCATGCATTTCTTAATAACTTTGTTGAGCATTACGAATGAAATATCACTTGCTTTGCATAAGAAACATCAAGACAATATTGAAGCTATGTGGTTGATATAGAATGTAAAAGAACGCTTATAAGATACGAGGGACAATGTGTGGGAGCCAATGCTTGACCAAGTCAAAAGCTTTTGTGAGGCACATGGAATTGATATGCCAAAAATGGATGATACTATTGGATTTATAGGTAAATATGTACATCGAAAGCAAACAGTGACTCAACATCAGTATTACAAAGTTGATATTTTAATGCTACTTTTGATGCAACTATGAACGAGGTGAATCATAGCTTCAATGAAGTTTCATTGGAGTTATTGGGATGCATGTCTTTCCTTGATCTAAGTGTCTCTTTCTCTAAGTTTTATGTTGATAAACTTGATAGACTTGATGAGATTTATACTGATGATTATCAATATTAGGAGACGTGAGGAATTTCATAGATGTCGTGATATTACAAAACTTGCTCAAATGACGGTCGAAATAAAAAAGATAGAACTTTCCCAATTGTATATCATCTCATTGAGTTGAAATTGACCCTTCTAGTGGCAGTGACATCTATTGAGATAATATTTTTGGCAACGAATATTATCAAAAACAAATAGTGCAACAAGGTAGCCACTGAGTGGCTTGATGACTTGAAGCTGTGCTACACTGAGCGAGAGATATTTGAAAGCACTGATGATGATATAATCATAAGATGCTTTCAAAGTATGAAATCTTGCAGGAAAAAAGTGATTTAAGCTTGTGCCTTTTGAGGTATTTTTTGTTTATTTTGAATGTTCATAATTATTTCTAATTTATTATTATATCACCAATTGTTCTAAATTTAATACATAGATGATAGATAAACTACTCACTAGAAGTATGTTTATATATTTTTGGGATTCGCTTTTCAACAATGAGGTATTTTCATTATATTTATCTCTTTTTTTGTTTCTCTTCTATTCATATATGAATTTGGATTACACAAGAGTAAAAGACTATGTTTGTGTTAATTTAGTTTAGTTCTTTGAGCCCATCCTTTATTTTTATCATTGCTTCGCCACTGGAGGCAACTGTGGTGGGGGGCGCTCGAGTGAACAATGGCTCGAGCAAAGTTCAAGGGGAGGTGGAACACGGCATTACGATTTTTCGCTAGGGGAAAGTGGGGAGGGGATCACCGAAGCGGCGGCAATGACAAAGTGAAGACCTCAGCTGGTGACGAAGAGGAAGGCTTGTTTTGGCTTAGCTTCATGAGGGGTGAAGAAATAAACGAGAAGGATGAGTTGTAGGACTGTGCATTCGGTTAGTTCGGTAAAATCAGTTCGGTAAATACGGTATATACGGTAAATACGGTATTGTTAGTTCGGTAGTATACGGTATTTTTGAAAATACGGTTCGGTTTCGGTAAATCCCAATTTATTTCGGTGCGGTATCGGTAAATACCATATTTACCAAAGTTAACGCAAATTACAAATAATATAGTGACTAGCGAAACGAGTAAACGATAGTATATATACTATGAGCCGTCACCACGGAGACAGACAAACTTGGTTGTGTTCAGTTACTCCTAATCTCCTATATAGGTTTGGCAATTGGCATAAAGACCGGTTGATGAAACAATTAGCTCACTGAGTCCACTGCGTCCCACTGCTGTAACATGTAGAATTGTAGATATTACAATTTTGCACATGAGCACTTAAGCAGTGCAGCCAGTGCTGTTTATTTGGGATTGTGCCCAACTCCATCTATTCCCAACATCCAGCGGGCCGAATTATGAAGCACAACCTTAACAATGAATTTGATCAAGCACAAAAGAGTGGCTACGAACTGCGGCATTACCAAAGTGATTATGCAAGTAGCTCAGGTGAATCGGTGATAAATGATAACTAGTTCACTAACTAAAACAAACCCATGTAGTACCTACTACTATAGAAGGCAAATTGAAGCAGGTCAACGACAAGCCAGAGCAGAGCACCTGTAACATCGTGAAACCCAAAAGGCAGCTTAGGAATCCACTAGGACCACTACTCCACAGTGCCATCGCAATTCGCAAGTGCCCCACTGATTAACATCAAGGAAGGCATCCTACTCGAATTCGACCACTTCTTCTACACCAAATCCCTCATCAAAGCATCAAAATTGAAGCACGAAGGGGCACCCCGTGAATTCGTAACTACTGCTACTTCCTATACACGCGAAACACCCTTGAGGCAAAACAACGAACACCTTCCGTCTCCGCCGACTCAGAGCGCAAAGGAGTAGAGCGGGGGTCAGCTCCGGCGCGGAATTTGCCGAAGCTAACCAAAAATCGACTGGGCGGCGCGGTTGTGGCAAAACGACGAACACCTGGCGCCAGAGAGAAGTGGAAAAGCAGAAGAATTACGGAGGAGCAGAGGAAATGGAGGGGCTGACCTGCGGAGTCGGAGGAGGAGGTGAAATGACATCGGAGCCAAGAAGAGGAGGGGCGCCGCGGTGCTCCTTGCCGTTGCCGCGCTCGCCGGCGTCAGGCTCGCCGGGCGCCCCATGGATGTGCTTTCGGCTGGCCCGGCGGAGGTGGACGCCGTGGCAAGGAGCAGGGGGCCGGATGTGTCGGAGAAGACGTCCGGCATGCGGCGGAGCGACGGAAGGCTGGGCGGCAACGCGGGGAACGCGTTCCCGTGGAGCAATGCCATGCTGCAGTGGCAGCGCACGGGTTCCACTTCCAGCCCGATAGGCGACAAGAACTGGATGAACGATCCCATGCTGTGGCGAGGGGAACGAAGTTTCGGTTTCTTCGGTTTATTCGGTTTTTAGTCGGTTTTTCCCAAAAAACCGAACACTAAGAAAACCTAAAATATAAAAATCGAACCGAATACCGAAAACCGGTCAAACCGAATTGACCGGTTTGGTTCGGTATTTTCGGTCCGGTTTTTACAGTTCGGTTTTTTTATGCACAGCCCTAATGAGTTGCATGCTATCAGGAATACAATCTGATGTGGCTAGAGTGACTGGATTCCCACTGGGGAGAGAGACCAGGTGGTGATGCTCCACCAGCTTTGAGGAAGAAGCGGCATTCTGTAGCAAGGAGAGGAGTAAAGGAGGGAGATGTGGCTTGTGGACTGCGTGGTTTTGGGAACATGTACTAGGGTCTAGGGTGACTGAGCAATAGCATGGTGGTGGCTATGGAGCAGAACAATAGAGGAGGAAGGGGGAGGGGGAGGATGTTCGCTCAATGACATGTGGGCCCTATTTTTGTTATATGTTTGTTTAATTTCATCTACTGAGCCATTGCCATGTCGTAGCCATGTTAATTACCATGGTGGTAAAATCGTCTTCGAAACCACTCTAGGGTTTGTTTAGACGTTTTTACATAATATATATGGGTTATTTGGATGGTTTTGTATTTAAGACTGGTGTAGATGCATCCTAATAGTTCAAAGGTCAAATAGACTTTTTCCTTTTTGAATTTGATGAACAAACCAGTTCATCCAAAAACTTAAATTAACGAGAAAATACAGACAGCATACTCCATCTGTTTTTTACTTGATGTTTTTGACTTTTTATGGTCTTCAATATGCGAATTTGACCGCTAATTTTTATAACTTTACACTAAAACATACTAATAGAATTGTAATGTTATAAAAGTATTTTTCATGATAAATCTATTGATATAATTTAGTATAGTTAATCCAAATTAGTTTTAAATTTTTTTATGGTTAAATTTTAAAAGATTCGATTGTAGGAGTTCTAAAAAGTTAAGTTAAAGTAAGAAAGAAGACTGCATTATTAACCCGGTCTTAGACCAATGTCGAAGAAAAGTTACGCAGAAACGAAAGCAAAGAACGAACGAAAAGCACCTTTTCCATGCAGAGGGAGGAGGAGATCCTCCTCCCGCTCCCACCATCTTCCTTTCTTTATTTATATTCCCGTTCCCACCTCCCACATTCCCACCACCTATCCTCCTTTCTACGACCACCCTTCTTGCTTCCCCTTTCCCCACATGCGGCGGCGCCGCCTTGCGCCGCTGTGGCTCGTGGCCGCGGCGGCGGCGTGGGCGCTGCTCGCGGGCGCGCGGCCGGCGGGCGCGGCGTGGTGCATCGCGCGGAGCGGGGCGCCGGAGAAGGCGCTGCAGACGGAGCTGGACTACGCGTGCAGCCGTGCGGGGGGAGCCGACTGCGCGCCCATCCAGGCCAGTGGCCTCTGCTACCTCCCCAACACCCTCGCCGCGCACGCCTCCTACGCCTTCAACTCCGTCTTCCAGCGCTCGCGCGCCGCCCCCGGCGCCTGCGACTTCGCCGGTACCGCCACCATCACGATCACCGACCCCAGTCAGTACATCGATTACATCCTTTTTTTATCACTACTTTACTAGTGTGTGTCTTGTTTATGTTCTGCACTGCGGTGTGATTCTTCTTTTCTCCTTCTCAGCTCCGTATCTGTGTATCCATTCCGTCTCTTGCTTTTGCTTTTTTGCTTGGTCTCGGTCTCTCAAAGTACTAATATCTCTTTTGCTTTGTGCTTCGGTACTAGTAATCTACTATTAGTACTACTATACTACAACTAGTTGCTTTTCTTTTTGGAACCTTTAGGTTCGTTTCATAATCGGTTAATCTTCTTTTCCATCTTCTTTTGATCACGAGCTAGCTAATCCAATGCCTTCGTAGGATAACGGCAAAGTGAAGATTATTTTTTATGAGTTTTGCCGCCGATTGGATTTCTACGTATCGAGCTATGGGGAAGGAAGGCGGTGGCAAAATTTGCATTGCTACATTAATTGGTGATAAATGAATAGCATGGACATGGTTGACAACCTGAACCCGTTTTTATTCTCACAGGCTCAGTTTTTCTAGTCCATGGCATGTCAGTGCTCAGTACCCCTGCCCAATTCTACAGTTACTACTGTCTACAGCATTGCACCCAACCTAAATAGGTTCAAATGGATTCTAAACATGTGGTGATTTGTTCCACAGCTTCACGAGAAGCCTTTGAGGGATTCAAGCAGATAGCAGTAACAATTAACAAGGCAGAGTTTTAATACCGCAAACATTTAGACGAATAGTTATCTTCTATAATTCTGTGTCAAACAGTCATATTCCTCAACTTTGTTTTCATTAAGAAGTGTTTTTATCAGGTTGTACAAGATGGGCTTAGAATTTTGCATGTTAGGTTTCCTTATCACTCATCTCAGAACATGGGTTTTTTTGTACCATTTAAACTCCACAGCATGGTTAAGTAATTGTAGATAAGTCAAAATTGTGAAACTATAAGATGCCAAAGTCGTAAATAGGTTGGCATGACATGCTTAACATGACTAGCATTTTTCAAATGACGCTACAACACACATTCTATATTGGGTCATGTGTGTTTATTTTAGGTTCCGGCCTTCATATTTATGTTCGAGGATCATTGGCTCTAGCTCGATTTAGGGAGACTAGAGAAAAGGCTAACTTGAAACATGTTAGAGGATAAAAGAATTATGCACAGTAATTTTGTGCTAGTTCACTTGTAGGGAGCCTGTCCTTTTGGGCTTTTGGTACAACTTGTTGGTAGGTGGAGCTACATGAGATTTGCTAACATGTAACTTGGACTGTGAACTGAGATGGACTACATGAACTTATTTATACTGATCCCAATTCCCAACGACATATAATTCCATCCTATGTTCGAGTAATCAATCCAAACTAAACAAGACAGATAATAAAAAAAGGTTCATAAACTTCTAAGAATTGGTTGCCACCTGCTAAAGTCTTATCGTCTTAATGTACATGCAATTGGCAGTGTCAAAAATGAGCTGGACTTCTGAATTCTGATGGACTCAGCAACAGGTTTTCAATTTTTCAAGTCTGTACATCTAGCTGCCCTTTACCCTGATATGGGAAATTTCTCAATTTGTGTATTTTCCTCTTCTGAGTAGCCTAAAACATTAAGGTTTCAAGGTTGGAGCAGATATGCTAGATCTGTGTTCTGCAGTTCTTCATTCTGTGCATGCTTGCATCTAGCTGCCCATTTCTTTTCTTGTTTGTGAGCCCTGCTTTCTAGGCTATCTTCTTCAGATATATTTTATGTATATGGAGTATTTACACATTTATACTTATTCAATTTGTTCTTGCATTTCAGGTTATGGATCATGCACCTACCCTGCATCTCCAAGGTACATGCATCACACTGTACTTGCTTCCGTTCGTAGTACTGCAGGAAAAATTCAGGCAGTAGCATGCAGAATTTTTCTAATCATCACTTTATCAATGCATTTAGAAACTTGTTTGTCTTCTCTACAAGTCCAATATATCTTCAAGAACCTAGTCTTTTAGCAGATGGAACTAGAAAATGTAAGTAGTGGTGTCACTCATTTGCACATGGTGATTCTTGACCCCTAGAATATCTTGTTCAACTTGTACAATAATAGGAGGTGATTATTTGGCTTCAAGGATCTAAATATATAAACAATAATAATTGTGGGAGATAAAGAGATCCATTTATGCGAAAGAGCAAAGGACAACAAAAATTTAGGGTGGGTTTTTTTAGACTGTAGCTTTTGGCTTAAAATTTTGAATTATAACTGTTCGCAAGAGAGAGTACAGAGAGAGATACCTACGTATAATTTTGGCTGATATAGATGAAGTCAAAATAGTGTCTACTACAATCGATTTGTAGACCCGTCTTGAAAAGACACTCCGTTTGAAAGCTAGTTATTTCCTTCGTCCCAAAATATAGATCATTTTTGACTTTTTTACGGTCTCCAATGCAAGACTTTGACTATGATTTATTACAATAATATACTAGCAAAAATAATATATATATATACATATATATATTATAAAAGGATTTTGCAAGACAAATCCAATGATATTATTTTTATATACTTAATCTATATACTTTAACATATGTTAATAGTTAAAGTTTGAAAAGCTTGACCGCATGAAACCCACGACGATCTACATTTTGGGACAGCGTGAGTACTATAGAAAGCCAAGCCATAAGCCTAAAAGAAGAAAGCCTTAGTGTATGAATTATGCATCATATTTACATAACCAGTTTGGTGTTTAATTCCAAGGAATTGCGTCAAGTCTGAAAGATAGGACATTACGCAGGAAGCTAATTCTGCAGTATGGATGTTACATACCAGGAATGTCTTACAATATAGGTGGTGTTACAAAATGATATATTTTTCAAATATTTTGGAAGTGTTTTAATCAAGATTTGATTAAAAAAATTGGATACGTTTTGTGCAGCTCCACCATTTTTATTGCACACATAAATTAGTTCTACAGTTATATAATGCTTTGTGTATACCATCAGAAATTCTGATCTTAAACTTTCAAACGTGGTGTTCATCATTTTACCTCATATATAAACAGAAGTACAGAACTATGTGAAATATACCCAAATGATCGAATTCAGTATGGGACTGCTGATCATTGTGACGTCCTATTTACTGCAGCACTGCAGGGCAGTCAGGGTCACCAGGTTCAACATTTACATCTCCGCCGGGAACTGACAACGGCGCACAAGACTTCGACTCAAACGACTCCAATGCCGAAGCTCGCGTTGCCGGCGCATCTCTCCTATCTCTTGTTCTGTCCTGCTTTGTGTATTTGCACCTTGAGTGGTGGTGGTGACATGTGGATGAGATAGTTAGGCTCTGTAGAGCGTTGCATTGCGTTTGCGTTGCACGATGATGTAAAAAAACACCACAGTTTTGTTTGGGGAATTGGTAGTGGCTGGTAGCTCTTGTAACCTGCCCGTTCAAGCGAAAGGGGCTTGAGTGGCAGTCAGTCAGATTCTGTCAATTCAGTCGGCTGTTCTTTCTCTTTTCTGAATCTTTCATCTGCTGCTTTCAGTTTTCGATTTCGTTTTGCTAATTTGTTTTTTCATGGATGAGAGCCGGATTTCTTTTTTAAAACCTAGTGACACTGGGTCAATCGCACAAGTGAAGCAACAGTTGGCTTGTGTCGTTTGAAACGCAGAAATTTTGGAGGATTCAATTCATATATGAATTTTTTGCACGGCGCCATTTGGAACGAAGCAATGCCACCCAGAATTCCTTTGAAATTCCTATGAAATGGGCTATTCCATAGTAATTTTGGAGTAAAATAAATATGAGGTCTAACCTTGTGTTTGCTTTGTGATTCAAATTCCTACATTTTACCTATGTTGCATCCAAACACCTCTTTTAGAACTTTCCTGTGTTCTTGAAGTCCCGTCGGATTCTAGGAGGCATGACATTTCAATCCTGCGTTTTTCCTTTCCCTGTGTGCCAAATGGGTAGGGGTGAAAACACATCGAATAGTTTACGACCGATCTGGATGAAAACGGATACGGATTGTGTCGGATCGGATTTTCTTCGGATAATTCTCGGATCGGATACGAATACGGATTTTTTTTGTCGGATACAGATACGAATACAGTAGGCCTGATATCCGGCGAATACGGATACGAATACGGATTATCCGGATAATACGAAAACGGATATCCGGAATTTCAGCCCAATATTGCCCAGCCCAAGTCAGCATCTCTCATCTCGCCTGCCACCAGCCCACTAGCCCACCCAAGCCATAAGCCTCTATTACCATTAGGCATTAGATTACTTAGTCATATTAAATTACAAACACTACTAGCAAATATTTATGTTTATTAAAAATAAATTTAATATTGTCGGTGGATTAAAATTTGTATCGATTAATTGATGTGCTCCCGTTTAAATCATTTTGATGCAAATTTAAATACTTAATTAATTTATTAGTCACATGTAAATGGTAGAAATCCATTAAGAATTATTTAGGACTTTAGAAAAAATTAACTGCCACTTGAAGATTTAAAATCTATACAACGGTATGACTATTGTGGATGAAAATACTTATGCTTGTTTAGATTTCATGAATGTTTTGACAAGATAAACTATTTATGTGTTTTCATTGTTTTTGGATGTATAGTTTAAGGGGTTTTCATGTTCCGATAAATATTCATGATCGTATTCGTTTCGATTCATATTCGCTCCGTATCTATATTCGATATTATTCATATTTGTATTCGTATCCGAGGTATCCGTATTCGTATCCACATCCGAGAAAAAAAATATAAAAACAAATATGGTAGAGACATTATCCGTCCGTATTCGATCCGTTTGCATCCCTACAAATGGGCCCTAAAGGGTTGCAAAACAATGCTTGCGATAAAAAAAAAGGTTACCAAACAAGAGGCTTGCTTGAGATGCATGAATTCCACGAGGTTTTGTAGAAAATCCAAAGAAGACAGTGTGTCCGCGGAAATTCATGTATTTCAAACTGGGCGTTCATATCTACTCAACAAGGATGCACTTCAAAGGTGACAACTACCAGAGTGAGAATTTTAGAAAATTATTCTTTAGCCAGAAGGTGTTTGTTCCAGTCCTAAACAGAGTTCATAAAAAAGACCTCAAAAGAAAAACAGAGTTTGATTAAAAAAAGAAAGAGAAAGAATTCGACAATCGCCCAGCCATGTCCCGTCAAGCCCAACAAGGGCCAGAAAGCCCATCGCCGCTCGGTCTAGGGTTTTTGTCTTCGCAGCGTTTCGCCCCCCGCTCTCTCCCTTATATATTAATCCTCCTCCGCCGCCGCCTCCCGTCCCCTTCCCTTCGCGCGCCTCCATCTCTCACCCCGCCGCCGCCGCTTCACTTCTCCGCCACCGTCGCCATGGGTAAGCCACCGGCACCTATCCATCGTTAACGGAGCACCAAGATTTTGATTTCCCCCAATCCTCCCGCTCTTGTTCTTGCGGATCTGACTGTGTACGTTTCTTTTTTTTCTGCTTGCGCTAATGGCAGCCCGGATCAAGGTGCACGAGCTGCGGGGGAAGAACAAGGCAGAGCTGCAGGCGCAGCTCAAGGACCTCAAGTCGGAGCTCTCCCTCCTCCGCGTCGCCAAGGTCACCGGCGGAGCGCCCAACAAGCTCTCCAAGATGTACGTGTCCTTGCCCTTCTCCGCATCCTGGGTGTCTGTCCGTGCTCGCGGATCGAGTCGAACTGAATCCGTGGCTTTCTTGCCTGCAGCAAGGTGGTGCGCACCTCGATCGCGCGCGTGCTGACGGTGATCTCGCAGAAGCAGAAGGCGGCGCTGCGGGATGCCTACAAGAAGAAGAAGCTGCTTCCCCTCGACCTCCGCCCCAAGAAGACCCGCGCCATCCGCCGCCGCCTCACAAAGCACCAGGTATAGTCTATACTTCTGCCACGTTGTTTGCTTCTTGCAAGCTTAGTGTTGTATGAAATGGTTGAAACCCTTTGCGTAGATGAGTTGAGGGGAATGACTAGCTCTTCTGACACCTTTGTGTGGTTCGTTTCAAACCTGTGATTAGATTGGCTTGTTTCATTGGTACAATAAATTGTAGTGTGGTGTTGGTAGCGATACCATCCGGTTGAGTAGTATTGCCGTGATCGTTATGATTGTATTGGCTCCTCAGTGAAACTCTTATAATATATTGATTAGCCGTGCTTGTATCGTGCCAGTTGTTTTCCCATGGCAGGGTTGTGCTTACAGATAGACTTATGTTCTGTGTAGTATACAGTTGAATAAAGTCCTCATGATTGATATGACCTGAATAAACTTAGTGCCCTGGGTGTGTGAAACAAGCCCTACTTGTATGGTGGCGCACTAGTGCTTGCTTGCAAGTGTGTGTTCGGATAGGTTTCAAGATGAGTATTTTTTTTTTGCTTTGATCAATTTGATGGTGCCAATGGTACATGCTTTCTATAAATTTTGTTCCGACAAAGTTGCCTGAGTAATAATAGTCTAGCAAAATATATGCCAAATACCTTGTTGAAAATGAAGCTACACATTTTTTCATCTTGACTTCATAAGCTAGTGGCAGTACAAATACACAATACTCAGATATGCCATAACATTTAGCTGAAATTACACTTGAGTGGCAATACACATACAAGACTCAGATATGCCGTAACATTTAGCTGAATTAATAAGTCTGAAATTCTAATAAAAGTTGTAATGGTACATAGAAGCATGTAGTTTATTTTTTATGGTTCTAAACTTTAGCTGAATTTGTTAGGAAATTGTAACGGTACATAGAAGCATGTAGTTTAATTTTTATGGTTCTAAACTTTAGCTGAATTTGTTTTCCTTCCAATTTTTTCTGTACTCGCATCTCTTGGACTTTGGTATTGCATGCAATTGGTTTGGGCCTCTGTTCTGAAATTTTCATTGTTATTTCACAGCTTTCTCTGAAGACGGAGAGGGAAAAGAAGCGGGAGAAGTATTTCCCGGTGAGGAAGTATGCCATCAAGGCGTAGATCAGGAACATGAGATGTTATGTTTAGCACAATACCGGACAATTTATTTGCCTGGCAGTCACTTGAATTTTGATGTTATTATGTATGGACGCCCCTTTGTGGTCTAAGTACAATGTGATGGATCCAGTTCTGTCAAATGCCTAGTTGGGTTTAAGTATTTCTTGCCTGTTGACATTGATATCTAATTTCATATTATCGTCTTGTTTGTTGGGAGCGTGTCCTACCATCCTCATTTGTCAAACGATGAACGTTAAACACGAAATATGGGATGTGGGGAATTTTTTGTACGGATAACCCATTTTTTATTCGAAAATACAGAAATATACCCACGACAAAATTTTTTACACAAATAGGCTCGAGTCGCCAAACCATTGGGCGATTTACGCTTGTCGCCCTACCAACAAGCGACTTATAAAGAATCTGGTAACCGTTGGGCAATTAAATGTAATCGCCTCCCCGTTAAGCGATTAAATTGAATCGTCTCCCCGTTCGGCGACATAAAAAGAGCCGCCCCGCGCGGGGGGGGGGGGGGGGGGGGGGGGGGCGACTGCATGTGACTACAGTCCGAAAGCCAAGCCCTCTTTTCTTCCCCACGCCTGCTCGCCAATCTACCTCTAGACGACTGCATGGTGATCCTGTCTTTCGGTTTTGTGAATTTTGTAATTTGAAACTCGTAAAAAATGTGGTATAGTCACATATACTGTTAAGTCACACAAGAACTGGTATTTAATATTTGTCACATTACTTGATATAGAAATAATTTTCTATACGAAAAGAAGAGATAATAGCATTGTTTGAATTTAAATGAACTTTATAATATAACGCAGTAACATGCCGCGTATTTATCCATTACATGCATGACATACACCCCTCACTCCCCACCCTAAGGTGCTCCGTCACCGCGCCCGCGTCCTCCCATACGGCCCAGCTTGGCCGTCCTCCGGTGCAACGGATTACAAGGCGGGTGACGAGGGTCCGAAAAAGTAAAACGATCAGGTGGGTTTCGCACCCGCGGCTGCGCCGGTGGAGTCAGCTGCACCTCTGGCTGTGTGGCCTCCGGTGCACCGGGGAGGCCACTGCCGGAGAGAACCTCCGGTGCTGCGTCGGAGGACGGCCCAGGCCAGTCCGCAAAAAACTGGTCCACCTCGATGTGGCTCGGGGAGAAGCGTCCATGCTGCTGGTAAGGACCTGCAATAGTAATATCGTTAGTTCGTTGCATGTCGTCTTAGGATAAAAAGAAGATCGGACGATGTGTACCCGTACATGGCGCCATGAAATCATCCGTGTGGAAGCCGGGGATGTACGTAGGAGGTGTATGAGGGCGTGACCAAGCTGAACTCCCTGGCTGGTCCGGGGGAGGTGGACGTGTCCACGTACTACCTCCGGAGTAGTGCCACGCTGGTCGGGGTGGCACTGGTGGTCGGGGTGGCACTGGTGGTCGGGGTGCACTGGGCGTAGGTGTGGAGACCGCCGGTAGCCTCGTGCAGGACAGTAGGCTGACGATACGTCTACACCCGGCCTCCATCCGTCGCGCAAAGCTGACGGCCTCCTCGCGGGTCAACTCCCCACCTGTGCCCCACCTCTGCGCTAGTGCGGAGGACTCCGACCACATCGCAACACCGACGTCAGCCTGGACAAAAAGACATAGAATGGTCCATCATCGAAACGATATTGCCATTTGACAATTTTTGAAATTACAAGTTACGTACCGCGATGTGAGCGTCGCGTGCGAAGTGCGCAGGGTACGCGTCTGTCGGTGCGGCGACGTGTGGGGCAGGTGGGTCAACGACATGTACCAGCCTGGTACGAGTCCGCCCTGGTACCAGATGAGGTACTCCGCGTAGTCGGCTATGTCGTATGGCCGGTCCTCCTCCACGCGGTCATCCAGCGCACCCTCCCACTACGCAATCCAGGGCTGCATCCTCCTGGACCAGTCCGTGCCTTTCTTGACGCCCTTCGTGTTGTGCCTGTTTATGGAACCATTACGTAATGTAAGTACTTGCGATCACAGTAGTAAGTACGTACAAAAATATCAGAAGCGATCACTCACGCATGCACGCGCGGCGGAATCGGCGCCCCGACTGGTACAGGAAGTGCCTGCCGCAGCCCAAACTGCCGCATCACTCACTACGGTGCGTAGTCCTCCACGTAGATGCCGTACACGAGCTTCCAGCGGGTTAGCCAGAAAGCCTGGTCACGCCAGCACAGTGCAGACAGCCCGTCAGGAGCACGGGCCTGCACTGCCTCCGCTGCGAAAGGCTCCCAGCGCACGTCGGAGTCTGCGAGGCGGTCGAACTGCTCCACGAAGGGGTGGTACGCCCGCGTGACCTGCACGTGCGCGAACTATACCTGCAAGAAAGGCAAATTGTTTAGTACGATGATCGTTAATAAGTTGACTACGATAAAATAAAACTCACTCGTTGACGACACCAAATAGAACCCATCGTCGGCCGGTCGATGTCTCCCCCCGGGTACATCTCGGCCCCGTAGGGACCCATGTCGTCTAGTACAGGTCGTCCGAGACTGAAGCGCTCGAACGACCACAACTGCAGCAGCAGGGGACATCCCGTGAGGATCGAGTTCGCCTTAATCCTCGTGCACGCATCGCACAGGTCGCGGTACGTCGCGGCAAGTGCGGCCGATCCCCAGCTGATCTGGACGGCCTCGCCGTCCGCAATCGCCCTCGCATAAGCGATAAGGCGCGCGTCAACGGTGTTGCCGTGGCTGGTTGTGAAGAGCACCCAACCAAACAGCCACAGCACGTAAGCCTCCAGGTGGCGCGCGACCTGGTAATCGTCAGCATCTGCAACCATGCGCTCAACCTGAATGCGAACAAGTTCTTATTAGTATGTAATTGCACAAATAAGAGTTTCGAAGATGCGATCGACTTGAAACACCACGTACCCGGTACTGTGCCAGCCACCTCAGAGTCGGTCCATGCTTCTGCCTCTCGTCGAAGATGTGGTGGTGATCGGCCAGTGGAAGGACCCCTTGGAATCTGCCGAGCAGGTCATCGCGCCACTCGGCGGGAGCCTCCGGTAGGAAGGTAGCGTCTCCCGCGACCGGAAGGCCAAGGAGTAGGGACACGTCCTGCAGGGTCGGCGCCATCTCCCCGACTGGTAGATGGAAAGTGTGCGTCTCGGGCCGCCAACGGTCCACCAAAGCCGTCAGCAGGGAACGGTCGAACGGGAAGCGTCGTGATCGCTCCACGGCCAAGGCACCTCCGTCCTCATCCGTGGCCTGCACCATCCGGGCAAGAGGGAGAAGTCCGGCATCCCGCAGCCTGCAAATAAAGTGAAGGTCAGCATTAAATGTTTTTATGGTAATACTAAAACGTTGGCGTAGTGCAAACCTGGCAGTCCAACGGGGGTCGAGTCCCCAGGCCACACGAGGTGTGCGTGTCCGGACCACTCCCAGCTCAGTCGACTCGTCCGTGCTCCCCGGTGGTGGCGCACGATGGGAAGCGCGGTGCACGCGGTCCAAGTGCTCGTCCAACAGCGGGTACCGCCAGTCACCCGCCATAACTGCAAAATTATCTAAATGTAAATTTGTACACTACATTTTCTACAATAATACATGAAAAATAGTATACAAAATTTCGACACAACAATTTTCTACATTTAAATTTTCTTCATTTCAATTTTGTAAACTGCATCTACATTTATACATTGAATGATCTACAATAAATTTCTAAAGTAAATTTTCCACAATAATACATTACAAATATTATACAAAAAAACTATATTTTTCTACATTTAAATTTGTACATCTAAATTTGTAAACTGCATCTACGTTTCTAAATTTAATGTTCTAAACTAGATTTTCTAAACTAAATATCTAAACTAAATATCTAAGCTAATTTTCTAAACTAAATATCTCAACTAAATATCTAAACTAAATTTGTAAACTAAATATCTACACTACATTTTCTAAACTAAATTTATCTAAACAAATTTTCTAAAGTAAATTTTCCACAATAATGCATTACAAATATTATACAAAAAACTATATTTTTCTACATTTAAATTTGTACATCTAAATTTGTAAACTGCATCTACATTTCTAAATTTAATGTTCTAAACTAAATTTTCTAAACTAAATATCTAAACTAAATATCTAAGCTAATTTTCTAAACTAAATATCTCAACTAAATATCTAAACTAAATTTGTAAACTAAATATCTACACTAGATTTTCTAAACTAAATTTATCTAAACAAATTTTATAAAATAAATTTTCTAAAATTAGGAAAATACCTGCAAATCCCGCGGCTTCTCCTCCTCTCTCTCTCTCCTTCTCTTCTTCCCTCTCCTCCCCCTCTCCTTCTCTTCTTCCCTCTCCTCTCCCTCTCCTTCTCTTCTTCCTCTCTCCTCCTCCTCTTCCTTCCTCTCTTCTGCTTCTGTCTTCCTCGCGCGGCGGAGAGTGAATGGCGAGCAGGCGTGGGGAAGAAAAGGGGCTTGGCCGTCGGGCTGTATTCACATGCAGTCGTCCCCCCCGTTGGGCGACTCTTCTTCATGTCGCCGAACGGGGGAGCGATTCAATTGAATCGCTTAACGGGGAGGCAATTGCATTTAATCGCCCAACGGTTACCAGATTCTTTATAAGTCGCTTTTTGGTGGGGCGACAAGCGTAAATCGCCCAATGGTTTGGCGACTCGAGCCTATTTGTGTAAAAAAATTTGTTGCGGGTATATTTCTGTATTTTCGAATAAAAAATGGGTTATCCGTACAAAAAATTCGGGATGTGGGGGGTGCTTCAAGTCCTTTGTATGGTTGTAGGTCATTTTCAGGCATTGTTTTAGGAACCGTTAAGCCAATGGCATAACCAATGGCACAACGTTTATATTAGGTTTATAAGCAGATGTAGGTATATGTTTGTAAGTTATGTGCGAGATATTGTTGATTAAACACTAGATACAGGGTGGGTGGTTCAGACTTTGGCTTATTATTTTCTACTACATTAACTAGCTTTTAAACGGTGTTTTTGAAAGACGGGATTTATAGATAGATTGTAGTGGATACTATACTTTGTTCAAATATACTGGCAAAAATCGCATGTGACTATTTTTTCTATATACTATTTCTTATAAATAATTAGAATTCAAAAGTCACAACCTAAAAATAATCCACAACAATATAGAATTGAGCAAAATTCGGGTATTAACAGTGTAGCTATTTGACGTAGACATAGTTGTTGCTTGTGCCGCGGAGTTGACTGTATTTATGGACTGCTTATACATATGGTACTGCGTATTTTTTTCTTCAAATTTGGCATTTCAATATCCGTTTTTATAAATATAATCTAGTCCCCAAGCTCAATAGGTGCGGTAGACGACACGTATCACCTATCACGTCACCGGAGCTTGCTAGGAGCTAGCAACCACGACAAGCGAGGTGTGCGAGCGGGAGCCGATGAGGTCGACAAGCTTGCCGAGCTTCCTTGGTTCGACAAGTGTTACCGAGCTACCCTAGCTCGGTAGGTGATGATGCCGCAGATTGTGCACCCTGTTTAGCATTTTTGCTAACTAGCTGAATATCTGTGCTTAGGTAAGCATTAAAAAAATCATATTATCCTGACACGTCGGCTCGACATTATTGGAATTTACCTGTCCATCCCACGCGTTTGCCTGACATGCCTCTGCACCTCTACGCTCCTGGCTTTGCCGCGCACCCGATAGAGCTTTGTTTTTTTTGTTACAGAATTTGTAGGGTGATATAATTTGTTTTTATATTGCTTTTTTCTATATTAGGGTAGCAATTTTTAGGAAGGTGCAAATGGGAGTTCGGAGATGTAGATCAACCGCCATCACCAACTCACTATATTAAGTAGTAGAAATACGTTATTGTAAACAATTATCGTAATGGACCATGTCTAGCCTGATAGAACACATCGCAATGAAAGTGCGAATTACATAGCGCATAGAGTCTGATTAGGTGCGTATGTTTATCTCACTACTAGTAAGATACAAATGGTAACATGCATGAACCATCAACCCTAACTAAAGTTAAAATACATGTGCGTCCTTTGCAAGACATCCTTACAGTCATTCGTCTAATACATTTGGGTCCATTGGTATCTTTCCCTTGTCTCCTTTGCAGGCATTAGCCTTCGCGAGCCACGCCTAGTACTAGGTTTCCACAACTTCTATAGGTTTGTCCCAACTCAAAATAACTCACCATTCACCAGAGGCATCGGGGACCATCAATGTCTTTCCTTTGTCTTCTGCCATCCTAGCTTTTCTCTTGTCGTTTGGGGTGAAAGGCTTCTAGCGTGTGAAGTTCTCTGGCACCAATGGGTAGTTGAGCATGTATTTCTGCTCGATGAATGTTCTATCATACATCTCTGGGTCAATGATATATTGGAAGAAGTAGCAACGCTCTGTGGTCTGTCGTCGTGCATAGAGAAGGTTAGCGATGTGTGATATGAAACATGCAATGTGATTTATCAACTACGTGGCATTTGCTTACGATAATTTTGCCACACATATAGTGCACCCGGGCGGCGGTGGCTCGATGTATGGACTTAATGATATATGCTAGATAACCATAGTCACACTACGGCCGTGAAAACTCTAGCGGCACGGTTGCATCTTTGCAAGAATTATTAGGGTATGATCCTAATAATTATTAGGGATCATACCCACTTTTGCTTGCAAAGCATCTTTCTATAGTTCGACATCCCTAACAGCGGCACAGTGACGTCCTCTATGTGTACTCTCTTCTCCCTTGTCTCTTCCTCTAATTTTGAGATTCGCTTGGGTGGAGTGTTTGATTAAGTTGTGGAGTTCGGCCAGACTTTATAGGCGGTTCTTGCGTACTGTTCGGGAGTAAATTTTGCTAAATGGTAGTACACTCACGTTCGCGAAAGCAAATGTTGTGGGCACAAGATAGGTCACGTTGCTATCAATTCACCAAGAAAAGTTAGTACGTGTTGTCCATTCACTAGGAAAAATTGGTGCGTTCTATTAGATCACTGACAAAAGCTATTGCGTGCTATCAGTTCACTGAGAAAAGCTAGTACGTGTTGTCAATTCACATAGAAAGTTGATACGTATTGTGAAATCACTGGGGAAAGCTGATGCATGCTATCATATCACTGAGAAAACCTGTTGTGTGCTATCAATTCAATGAGAAAAGCTGGTACTTGTGTCAACTCATGGTGAAAAGTTGCTACGTGTTGTGAAATCACTAGGAGAAGCCGGTGCGTGTTGTCCACTCCATGAGAAAAGCTGTTGTGTGCTGTGAACTCACCATGACAAGTTGGCATGTCTTATCAACTGAATAATGAAAGCTGGTACATGTTGTCACAACACTAGGAAAAGCTGATGGTGCTATCAACTCAATGAGAAAACTTATTGTGTGCTGTCAACCCACTGAGACAAGCTAAATATAAGAAAGAGTTAATGTTATTAGACCATGCATACCCCTATTATATGATATACTACAATTACCGATCCACTTTTATTGCATTAAAGGAGGGGTATATGATGAAAATATTACGATAACTACACCTTTGGTTTTCATAATAGACTTATATTGTTGGATGACGCTTCCCAAAAATGAGGACTTATATTGCGGGACGGAGGTAGTAAATGAGAAAAGCTAGTGTGTACTGTCAATTCACTGAGAAAATCTAGCAGTTGTAAAATTGTACGGCACACATCGATAAGTTCCATATTGTAGTGGTACAACGGGGACAAAGCATTAACGAGTACACAGTTATGTTTGACACTTAGAGCGGAAATGCAAGGTTAGTGGAACAACATTTCAACATGCTCGGTACAAAGTGTCGATATCGGGCACAGTACCAGGTCAAGAGTGGTCCGCTGGCTGCTTCCTCGGGTGGTGAAGCTAGTCCTTTGGGAAAGTTTGCCTTAAGTGAATACCCAAAATTGTAGTCATTTTATTTCTATCTTTCCATAAATAACCAAAGCATGGAAAAAAAATTCTTCAAGAGTCTCGAGTCCCAGAAGCATGTGATAAATGCCACCGAAGCCTAAGACTGCGGGGGGAGTGTTGTAAGTTGTGTAAGTCGTATTGCGGTGGCCGAGTAGGAACCGGGGCACTAGACAACTAATTGGGCCCCATCTCTTGAGTGCTGAACATCTGCTGCACCTAGTCCTCTGTGTAACTGCTGGCATCTTGTGGAGGGAAACATGTTTCCTTAGGCTGATGGAAGGTACAACTACAGTGCAAACTCTAGTTAGACGAACCTGCACCTGTGCTCAGTGGCGAATGAACCCATAGCCCACTCTTGGAACTCTTGTCTTGAGATCCGCACGTTTGAACTGTTTGATTAGATGAAGAGTAATCATGGACCAACAAGAAAAATTATAACTATAAGCACTGGTGTCACGTGTTGCGTGGTTGCAGGGTACTCTAGTTTAGGGTAGTCCGTTGCAATATTGCCCGATGCCACGTAATCCATGCCGTACTGGTGGACTGTGTAACTGTTGTACGTTCGATCATACCACCGGTCATGCTCTTGGAGGCGTGAGTGGTTTGTAGTTGTTTACGTGCCGTATTGCACCTCGTAGTCTTAGATAAGCAAGTCGATGTCGCTACCTAGGGAAGCATGTGCCTTAGGCTGTCTTAGTGTCGAGGATGGGCGTGTTGTGCTCCATTGTCCCCCCAGCGAGGGAAGTCTGGTGTCGGGCTGACTCCATGACAGAGATGGAAGATGAGTCATGTCAACGTGAATGGCCTGCATGAAGACGACATGTATGAAGAACAATGGAACTAAGGTATCGTGCTAATTGTTGGAAAAATATGAAGCTGGCAAACCTGAACAGTGCGCTACACAGACGAGGAATAGCCAAGGCTAGGGTGGTTTGTCGAGAAGCTAGGACGTGTCGACAAAGCTACGGATGGATGATGTTGTGGATCGTCGCCCCCCAGGATAAACACATCGATATGATGGCCGTAATTGATGGCCCCAGTGCGTGTTTGGTGTCATCATACATATTATGGATGGATGCTTGGAACCATTGTGCTCGAACATCCGCGATGCAATGTGGCACCACCCATGAACACGATATGGCGAAGCCGATCGTACTGCAACGAAGAACGAAATCGGTTGTTCCTATATGCATGATCACTACAGTGCAAATACAAACTTGAAATCATTTACTGTCACGTTATGTCATGCTGCATGGTGTCGGTCTGGGCCTAGTGCCAACCTGCCGTTGTGTGTGGTCTCCAGCGGGGGCTGCGGATAGGCCCCATTAGTATGCAACAGGTGCACGACACATACCACCACAAGTATGTGGGGTATGTGTCCGGGTCATATGGCTGTCACTCCTACTCGACCTACGTCCTTGTGAACTGTTCCTAGGCTGTGGTCCACGGCAGCTGTGTATCCCTCTAGTCATTGCTCTTTTGTTTCTTCTTCATTTGCCTCGGAAAAAGGGGCATGGTACGAAACAGTAGTTTCAGTGCGGAAACAAAAAATAAACGAATTGTACATGACTTACAAGTTAAAGCAATGGATTGTATGAAAAATAGGCAACAAACAAATTTGCTTACAGGTGAATGGGTCTAGGTAGTGGTCGATCTGGTGCTAGTGGCACCTGCTGGTGAAGTTCGAACTGTCTCATGACTCATTGGGGGCATAGGGCTCCACCATATGGGAGAAGTCGAGACGACAAGTCGTAGCTAGTAGATGATCACAAGGCTTATATTTCTCCTCCTAACTTACTGAATAATAGTAATTGAGCAACAGTGGGTACAAAGGTACTCAGCAAGCCACCACACTGATTGCAGTAATAATAGATGAGAGGCTGAACAAAGGGAGGCTTAAGGTTCTTTTACTTGCGAAACGCCATCCTTTTGAGATACAGATATAAGAAATACCTAAGACTTAGCAATTTCAACTAAAATAGAGTTTTATAACATGTGTGAAAGATTGCAATAATAGTAGTACAGATTCCATCTACCTTTACGTGTACCTACACCATATGCTAGTTTTCAGTGTCATATCCACTTATTACCATCACTGGGATTGATCGCCCAGGGCAACACAAACCAGTTTCCACCTTGACCATGGGCATGGATGTTCGAATAGTTTTCACTCTGTAGAGGTTGCATACTTTACCCACAAGGGTCAACCCGTCTGTTATATTCTACATGTTTCCGTAGACATGCTGATCAAATAGGTTGCCACAAGGCCTATACAATGCTTCTCCCCAGTGATGTCACACCCGCTAAGGTTTCCACTTCTATAGGATACGATCATCCCTTGAGAAGCCCCCTCTCGCGCCATCACACAGAAGGGATACGACCATCACCTTTGCACGTGGTCATAGCTGTTCGAATAGTTTTCACTCTGTAGAGGTCGCATACTTTACCCACAACAGTCAACCCGTCTGTTATATTCTACATGTTTTCGTAGGCATGCTGATCAAATAGGTTGCCACGAGGCCTTTACAATGCATCTCCCCAGTGATGTCACACCTGCTAAGATTTCCACTTCTATATGATATGATCATCCCTTGAGAAGCCCCTTCTTACGCCGTCACACCGAAGGGATACAACCATCAACTTTACATGTGGTCACACCTATGGCGTAACCTACACTAGGTCGATGCAAATTAGTCAGCCTAGTCCACACTTTGCCGACTTGTGGTTGCGCTATTTTACACTGGGAGGTCGTACAAGATTCAGTCCTTAGAGTTATTTGGATGGTTCTACCACAACCCAACACCCTTGTGTATTCACTGCACCAGCCCCCCGTTCCATCCACCCATATATTTAAGCAAGTTGGGGTTTTTGAAAACATAAAATAACCATGTTACAACGTACCAGTCACTTTTCCACCAATGACTGCCCAAATCAAGTTTTTTTTGTTGAAATGATGCCAGAGAAAATTAATACCCCCAATATCTAAACAAGGCTAAGCATGGCGTTTAAATATAGACTTATCACTAGTGTATTCACCATTATTCCTAGGGTGACAAGGTTTTATATCCAAAGTTAAGGAGTGGGATGTAAGTAAGCAATTACTCATAAGGAATTAACTACGCACTAATGCGAATATAATTTGTATAATAAAGTAGAGCATGCAATTTGTACTTTCAAATAAAATTACTTGCATTCAAAAGGTAGGTGCAGTATGATCAAAGTGATGACTTGCCTTGCTCAATTTACTACAGTCTTGATCTTTACTTAAAGCCTTCTCAGTCGGTGGTCTCGAGTTCGAGGTCTTCTTTCCTTTGTAGATCTTGATCTCGCTCGATCCTTTACTTCTTCGAGACTTCAAATTTCTAATTATATGATAAACAACTGAATCCAAACAAATTCAAATGTCTCAAAAGTCTAAAAAATCCAAATGAAATTCAATTGAATTTTATTATGATTAAGTGCATGATTTGAGGCGGGATTTAACAAGTGTAGAATTTTGACGGAGTCAAATGGGGTTTGAGTGAAGTGGGGGGATGACAGAGGGAAATTCTGCTGAGAAGGATGTCAAGGTAGGATCATGATGAAGGAATATCCATGGGAATATTCCACATCGGGTTCGAAGCTAGTTGTTGAACACCATGGCTCTATCTTTAATTTAATAGTTTTTTATTATTTTATATTTATTAAGGAAATTCCATGAGTTAGGTTTGACCCATGGATAGATGTAAGAGTTTAGCCAAGGTACTGGGCATTATTTATTGAGTGCTAACATTCATGAATTAGGGCATGAGCTCCACACATGATGTGTATATTTTTGATTGGTCAAATTAACTTAATAATTCGAGGCATAATATTTTCAAATATTTTAATTGCCAATTAATTGAGCGATTGATTTGATAAAATAATTAAAATATGGAGTTGGTCCTTTAACCCACTATTTTCCTGGCAATAGTTGATTATTTTGCTAATTGGTGAAGTTATTATTGATGATCGATGGTTCGTGTGTTATTGACGAGTGATATTTTAACAAGATTTCCTTTTTAAGTTTGTGCCTTGAATTATCAATATCTTAGTTGTTCTTAATTATTATTGGTGATTTTAAATCCAGGGATAATAATTGGACGCTTATTATTTAAGCAAGATTGTATTCCAGCTTAACCCTTTTAAATTAGATGCGGATGGCAAGATTATATTTTAATCACAACCTTCTAAATTAAATGCATGTTTCATTTTAAGTGATTACGTCACATCAGTTAGTTAATACTACCTATATTAAACCTGGGGGGATTCGCCCTGGGGAGGCATGCCACCTCAACATCTATGCGAAAAGGCCCTCCAATTTATGTGAAATTACGTGCGAATCCTCAATTTTTGCAGGAAGGCCCCGCATCTTCAGCATTTTCATAGAAAACCTTCCAATTTTTCAAAATTGTGTATTGGTTCTCAATTTTTTCAAGGAGGCTTGCCTTTTATGCCATAAAGCCCCACAATTTTCTTGTTATTACGTGCAGCTCCTTGTTTTTTTGTGTAGAAGTCCTTCATTTTTCTCGAAATTATGTTTGGGCCCATGATTTTTCAGAAAAAACTCTCCCTGAATTGTCGGCTCTTTTGCTTCGGTCCATGTGATAGCTAGCACGGCATGGCACCACGGTTCCCGCTTCCGTAGCTAGTTAAATGAAGCAGCTTAATTTGTTATTCATCTCATTACCTTTGGGTTGGGATTTACATTGCAAGTGGTTGCAAGGGCTTTTAAATATTATTAGCTAATAAAATGGTCTTAAGTCACGATATTGATTTTTACCATGCTTCCCAATATTTAATCATGCAATACTGATTTCTAGCATTTAATTAGGTTGGCCAGATCCTGTTGTACAATTGGTCAATATTTGCTTTTCATGTATTTTGAATCTTTATTTTAATTTCCTCGTATAGTTGATCATTTTTATTTATACCGATTGCGTTTTAATATCGTGTTTATCTATGCGAGCCCTATATTTTGGTAGTGCCTCAAGTTAACATTTGAATCATTAGGATATTTGTTGATGGCATGCTAGTTTTTGGTATCTAATTAATATTCTGTACAATCCATCTTTATGTGGGAACTAGTTATACCTCTTGGTAAACTTTATTGAAAGTTTGCTATTTCTAACTAAATGTCAATTGCCATGCTTTTAAGGCATTTCATTACTTAGTTGAGAAAGGGGTTTCATGATATTTGAGGCATATGATTAGCATTAATTATTTTTACATGGCTCAATTTTAATCATTCTCATATTTTGGTTTAATAATTTTTGATGGCTTGGAAAATTACCAAGATTTAACCTTCAAATTTGACATAACTCCTTATTCTAATTTCCATAATTCAACTTTATTCTTGTTTTTAGATGTAAATCATGTTTTTATCAAATTTTCTCATTTGGATATTACTCAACAAATTTTCACTAGCGACATAGTGTTGGGTGGCGTGGTGCTAATTCGAGTGCATGGCCAGGCATGGCGCCAGGAGAGGCAGGATAGGGGAAAAAGGGAGGAGAAAGCTAGAGAGAGGAAGAAGAAAACGAAGGAAGAAAGAAAGGAAAAGGGTTGGGGCCATTGGCATGGAAAGGAAGGAAAGAGGAGAAAAAGAAAAGGGGGGAATGACTAGCAAAACTAAAAATTGGAATTTTGCTAAATTTACAAATCTAAGATTTGAATTTAAAATTTTAATTTGAAGTTGAATTCTCAGCTTAAATTATTTCATTGCAAAATTTTAATACTATTTTCTTATTGGTTCTGATTATTATTTATATCATTTTTGGCATTTCAATTTAAATTTAGGAGACATTTTGGAAATTAGTATATAATATATATTTTCTAGCTTTAAATTCACTTTCTAAATTAGCTTTCTTATTATAATTTTCCTTCCTTCGATTTTTCTGTTAAGCTTAGGTTTTGAGCTAACAAATTAGATTTTTATGTTTTGGGTTTTATTTTTTTCTAACCTAAATGTAAATTTAAGCTTTCATATTTTAAATTCATAATCCATTATCTTCAAGTTTTTTTGTATCTTCATTCTTATTATTATTATTATTATTATTATTATTATTATTATTATTATTATTATTATTATTATTATTATTATTATTATTACTACATGCACTTGGGAATTCTTCCCCAATTATTAGTTTGCTTACTGTGAAATTTGGAAAGACCAAGATAGAATTCCAAAAGAAATTCGAATGCCAATAGAATGTAATAAGAAGTTTTAAATTCTTCACATTTTCAAACATTCGATTTTCAAGATGTTAGACATAGTCTCCGAGATGAACTATGGGGTCCACACCATCCACACGATGCTACCCTCGTGCAACATCTTTACCATGTTGTGGAACTCTGGTTATGCTCATCATGGTCTCTCCTTGGACCATCCTAGTTCACTAGCAGTCCAATAAATATCCATGGTGGGTCCATCCACCGGGTCCACACCATCACTGAGATCGTAGAATCGTGCCTCCAACTGGTATGGGTGTACGTGCACCTGAAAGTATGGTCGACCAATAGTGAAGCACTCCAATGACCACCCCTGCAATAAGATGTAGCAGACAGTGAGGTTTGGCTCGCTAGTAGCATGTTGCGAGCCATTGTACAAACCCTTGTATGTCATGCACAGTACAACTGAGCCTCTACTGTGCATTAGGACCTCAGGAGGCTCGGTTTCTACCAGTGACTCAGCGAGGTGAACATAGCTAGGGTACACCCAATCTACCTGAGTCGTAGGAAACAGAACTCATCCGAATATGAAGAGTAAGTAAGCAACTAGGTGGAACCTCACAACCTCTGTAGAAGCTTCTGCTTGGCATTGCTTGTGCCATCACAACCACGAATGTTGCACTCCTTGGATCTTGTCTGAAACGGGATGACCAAATTGGTACAGCAGATGTGCCTTCCAATTAGCCGATCTGGGGGTGGAACCACGAGACAACCTCGTAGTGGCAAGTCGGTAAAGTAAGCAACATCCTGCAGAGTGATGGTAGAACTGGAATGTACCAATCATCGAGTGACCAGTCCTCCCTAGGACCCCAGAGAACAAAGAGGGCGGTCCATCACTGCTCTACCATGGCCAACAACGATGCTGGCCATCCTAAGATGGATCTAGTAACGTACCACGCTTGTGACCGTCACCAGTAGCCATTTCCTACCATACAGAAAAGAATGTGTGAGTGTCCGACGATGCTTAATACAACCTAGCATAACGCAAACTAAGCATAGACACGTACATAGCTGAGCTACCAATTATGCCTACGATCATGTGCTTATATGCATGTATACAGACACACATGTATATACATACATATGTATACACAGATACTACCACTAATAGTGCACAATTTTGTAATCCTGACATCATTCTCAACAATTTTTTTAATCGCACAAGAGCAATACATATATGTGCATAGTTACATATTTCCTAAATTACAAACACATCAGGAACACTAAAAATAACAGTGTGTATTTCTTCAATTATTTACAAAAATCATCATCGTCACGACTAATACGTCATAAACATGGCTAATTACAAAATACACATGTCAACTAAACATGATTACCAAGCGCATTCCACACTACCAAATTACCGTTATGCTAATGAAACGTTAATGACATATTAAGTTCATTGCTCGCATGCGAATGAAACATACTTTTTCTTGAAGGTCTTCACCGCCTATGCACTCCTTCCAACTACAAAATCTCCTAAATCATAACAAAACCACCTTGCAAAACTATTACAAATTGGCCTTCTACTCCCACTATCTTTTGCCTCACTGCTTTCTTGCTTGGCAGGAAGAAATGAAGTGTTCATATAAATGGCACTGTAGCCATTTTTTCAAATTTAATCCTCGAACACTCTTTTTTTATTTTTCGCAAATCTAGCCCTCTCCACGGACCTACCATGCCCGGTGAGGACCTGCCTAGGCAACCATGTGCAGCAGGCCATCATGCTCACAATTAGCACTTTAATTAGTGCTAATTAAATATAGTTAGTACTAATTAAATATGATTAGTGCTAATTAAATCACTATTTAAGATTGCCTAGTGTCCACATGATTGGTTGCCATGCATGGGTGCCTTGGCAGGCACCTTGCTGAGCCAGGGGAGCTCAGAAGGTGCCTACCAAGCTATTGGCTCGGTAGGTCTACGGAAGGGACTAGATTTGCAAAAATGGGAGTTTAGGGACTAATTTTTTTTAAAAAGTGGCTATAGTGCAATTTATATGAACAATTCAAAAGAAACCAAGGTGTGCAATTTTGGATGAGAGGGCAGAGAGTGACGTGACCTATTTTACGCGTACGGGAAGACATTCGCAACAGACATAGGCACGCGGGTGCACGCGGGAGTGGAGAGCCACAAATCCCTATCGAATGTGACGGGAATCAAGCATTGCGTCATGTTGATGCGTCATCACGGTTGACCACATGAGGGTGCCCCCTTCCCCCTGTCGAGCCTGCTCACCTATTGACCTCCCACTGCTTCGTAGGAGCTGACACACCTTGCCGAGCCAAGGGAGCTCAACAGGCCAGTGGGCCCCGATGACTCTTGCTCGCATGCCTTGCTTGTTGTGGTCGCCAGCTCTTGCCGAGCTCTGGTGGTGCGATAGGAGACACGTGTCACCTGCCAAGCTCGGACGGGGCTATATTTGCAAAAACCGGTGCCTGGGGGCCAAATTATTTAATATATGTTACAGTGCCAAATGTGTGAACAGTTATCTATTTAAAATTGATATACTCATGCTATAATAATCACTTCATGTCCCAGGTGTCACAGCACACAGCTAGAGATGTTTCATATGTACGGTTTTGCTATATATCGGTGAGTGATCTATCTGTTGAAATCATTCAATTATTGGTGCATTGGATCATCTTCACGAATCACAATTGATGCGGTCAGTCCGAATAATTAGGGCCCCTTTGTATTCTAGGATTTTTAAACGGCTTTATTTTTTTGGGAATTATACAATCTCTATGGGCCTATTTGGTTGCCTGCATGAGCTGATGCAGGCTGCATGAGCATGGCCAGGCTGAGGAGGAAAGCTCCTCAGCCGTGTTCCTCCGGCTCCAGTTGTTTTTTTACATCCGCTCGTGCAGGCTCTCTCCTCTCCGCAGCCAATGAAACACCATCTCCATGCATGCGCTGGTGTGAGCCACCCGCATGCAGGCAACCAAACAGGCCCTATAGGATTTTGGCATTGGTTCACTGTAGCATCATAAGTATTCCAACAGCTCTGTTTGCTCAGCTCCTGCTCGTCGGAGTCCCACGACACTTCACCTGAGGGAGTTGTCTTGAAAGATTGGAAATTTGATCCTGATGTCTTGCAGTGAGAGCTTGTGAAAATGATTGTTCTTCATGAACTACCATTTTCTTTGGTGGAGTATGATGGATTTAGTCTTTTCTGGCTAGCTTAAACCCACTATTCAAAATGGTTTCTAGAACAACTGCTCAAAGTGATTGTATTACAGCTTACAAGGAGAATAGGTTGGCCTTGAGAGATTTTTTTCAAGAACTGTAATGCTAGAGTATCTTTGACTGCAGACGTGTGAACCTCTAACCAAAATCTAGGATATTTATGTATTACATGTCATTTTGTCGACAATGAGTGGAATGTTCAAAAGAGAATCATAAGGTTCTGTCTCATGGAGACTCCCCATGATGCTTTGAACATGTATAATGTAATACTGAAGAGCATCCAGGATTGGCACATTTGAGGATAAAATCTTTAGTTTTACATTAGACAATGCATCAGTTAACACTACAATGATCAATTTCTTGAAAGAAAATTTACTAGAGAAGCGTCTTCTACATTGCCAAGGCAAATTGTTTCACATTCGGTGTGCTTCTCATGTCTTTAATATTATTTTCCAAGATGGTTTACAAGCAATGAATACTCTCATTGATAACATTAGAAACAGTGTCAAATATGTCAAGAGTTCGCAATCAAGGAAAGAGAAGTTTGAGGAGATCATTGAACAGGTGGAAGTATCCGAAAAGCACCCTTCACTTGACGTAGTCACAAGATGGAATTCAACTTTTCTTATGCTCATTTCATGCCCTAGGACAGCAAGACTGAAACTACAAATATGCTCCATCATCTCAAGAATGGAAAAGGGGCGAAGATATTGTTAATCTGTTGAGGGTTTTCTACCAGGCCACCAAAGTTGTTTCAGGTTCAAAATATCCAACATCCAATCGTTATTTCCACGTGGTATGGTTAGTTAAAAAAATCCTTGGAAAAAGAAGCTGAAAGTGGAAACTTTACCATTGTTCGCATGGTGAAAGAAATGCAAGAGAAATTTGACAAGTACTGGAGAGAGTCATACTTGACAAACTACATACTTGTCATACTTGATCCTAGGTACAAGTATGACTACATTAACTTTCGCTTGAAGATGACATTTGGAATTCATGCAGAAAAACATCTTGATGAGGTGAACAAAGCTGTCCGAGTCCTATTCGATGAATATGCTGCTAAAGTGGAAGACTCTCTTGACCAACCACAAGGAGGAAATGATGTTGATGATGTGGCAGCTGAAAGTGACCCACTTGCAAACTGGGATCAACATTTAAGTGGGAAAAAAAAGTCAAGCATGCAATGAGTTGGATAGATATTTGAAGGAAGAGTTATTCCCTCGCAAAGAAACTCTTAACATTTTACAGTGGTGGGCGATACAATCTCCAAAGTACCCCATCCTTTCTTGTATGGCACGTGACATGTTGGCTGTTCTTGCTTCCACTGTTGCATCCGAGTCGGCATTTAGCACCGGAGGAAGAGTTATCAGCGATTACAGAAGTAGGCTCTCTAGTGACACCGTCGAGGCATTGATTTGTCTTCAAGACTAGTTGAAATCGGCTAGTAAGTACATTTTTAATTCTCGTTAGTTTGCTTTACTGAAGAATCATGTCAATTTCTAATTTTCCAATGTTTCAGTCTCTTCTAACCGAAAGAACACACTAGAAGGGGATTTTGATGATGTTGATGACTCATGAGCAAGAATTCAAGGTGAAACAAGGCTCTTTTTCCTATGTCTTTTTTGATCGATTATTATGCGGTGTGATTTCTAATGGCTCGATCATTATAAAATATTTAAGTGCATTTGTGTACATAGAATCAGTACTGAACTGTGGGACTTGCATAAAATAAGTACTTCATAAACTACTATGGGATTTCATAAGCAAAAAAGTACTTCGTAAACACTTGCTCATGAATTTTCCTTGGCGGAAAGGCAAAAGTGACTAGACATAAGTGAATCACACTTACAAGAAAGAGCATACCGTAGTGCACCATAGTTATCTGTAGAATTTATTAGTTGTCACAGATGGTATACAGGTAAATAGGACTATTCGTAGTCTAGTATCTAGACAATAAAACGAATAGCTTGAAATTCCTTTACTTGTATTGTAATGTGTTATTGTTGCTATTTTTTTGCTTTCCAGTATATTTGCTTAGTAATGATTTATTCTTGCAATTCTAATTAGCAGGCAGCAGTGTTCAAGTTGAGAACCAATGAAATGGGACATTGTTGAAGTTCTGAAAGTGAACCGAGATTCCAATAATAGCTTCGTGGCATTCAGACTTTTTGACACCATAGTTTAGTAGTCAGTCTGATCTTAGCACACTGCATCTGCACGCAACGCAAGCTGTTACAAGCAGCCGGAGGACTCACCAATGCCAATTGCCTTTTGTTAGCATCAGAATATTCTGTACTCTTTACCGAACAAGCTAAATTGCCAAGTGTTGTTGGTACTGTAGCTACATACTAAGATAGCGATGTATGTTACTCATTCCTTTGCCATATTACAATTCTGTATTTACTGACTGAATCTTTCCCGAATAGTGAAATTCTAGCTTATTTGTGGCCTTGGTTATCCCCAACTTTTAGAGTTCACAACGATGTGACATCGAATTATGGAATTTCATCGCAGAAGATTAAAAGCAGCACGCATTTGACAGCCAATAGAGATACAATTCAGCAAGTAAAACATACTAGAGTTATAGCAGTAATTATCCCCAACCATCCGGCGTAAGGTTGTGGGCTAGCAATTGTCGCATATGCCCGTGTAAGGTTCAGTGGCCGTCGCATTTGCCCGCGAAACATCCGATAGCTGGTGCGAACATGTGCGGGCTAGCCGCAACTTGTCCCACTTGCACCCTGAATGACACTGCCACCGTCGAAACCAAATTCACCATCTCTTGAAGCTATCGCCGCCTCTTTGCGCTCCCTGCATGGCCCCTTGACATTGGCTGCAAGCCTGCAACATTGGTGCCATCTAAAACATCTGCGTGCACCTACAGAATCATCTAAAGTCCTCTACCTCCTAGTCCATCTATATACAGCCATTCCTGCATATGCATGCCCTTGTAAGTTGTAATTACCGGCAGAACTCGTAGGCCAAACACAACATCTAACCCTCTACATGATCTAAGCAATAAAACTGATAATCAAACTGATCCATACCGAACTAAATCAAGGATCGAGAAAGCTCTTACCAATCCGATCAAACTAGTAGTAATGAGGCGGTAGTGGAAATCAACCTACCATCGTCGCGGGCCATCCGATGGTGCTTATGATGTCTCTTTGTCACTAGGGATTTATTATTGGAAAAGTTCAACTGGATCTGAGTATGAATTTCAACCCATAGCCAAAACCGTCTAAAATACAACCTTTAACTATTAATATGAGGCCACATGATCTCCTTGCCCCAATCAAGTCTAGTTTTGATCCCCCGTGTCAGTGTTTTCAACATGTGGATGTTGACATTGCCATGAGTCATGCAACCGCATCTCTGCACCGCAATTCTCACCGCCGCGTGGTCGATTTGCCACCTACAACTCATGTCACTGTGTGCTGCGCTTCAGCTACTCGCCCTTGCCGTCATGTGTGTTACAAACCAGTTACAACAGTTATGCCCAATGTAAAGGTGCCTCAATGCACAAATGCCTATTCATACAGACGCCTTATGTTCCACCCCCTCATTATCTATAAATCATGTACAAATTCAGAATGGAAAGTGATGAAGCAATAGTTTTCTCTCAACACTTGTATTCTCTTACAATACGTTATCAGCACATTTTCACACATAAGTGAAAAACAGAGAAAGGTAATGGCACTATGTAAGAATCATCAAAAAATATTTCTGGAAATTCTTGCTTTGGTTGATTCCCTGCACAAAACATTGCACGCCCTTCTTGCTCCTCTCCATGAGGAGCCTCCACCACCACGTCCGGCGACCACCACTGTCATCGCCACCGGCCATGGCTCTAGGCCGGTTCGTCGTCGTCCATGGGAGGCGCACGGCATCTTCTCACCAGCGCAGGCTCCGCGCTATGGTCCTTACCGGCGACCGGCGCACGCCTCCGTGGCGGCTAACCACCGTCCCGGCCTCCGGATCTGCACTCCTCCACTGGCCTCCTCCGCAGAGGACGCCTTCTCCTCTACTTGAATCACAAAGAAGAGGGGAGGGGGAGGGAGCGCGATGTCACACGGCAGGGCCTGGCGCGGCCCGGCGCGGCCAACGCAGCCCATCGCGGCACGCGGCCCGGTGTGGCCAGTGCGCAACCCGGCCGGAGGCGACGGCGCGGCGCGAAGCACGGCCGGCGGGTGGTGGCGCGCGGTGGTGGAGGCAGCTGGGGGCGGCGGTGCCAACGGCGAGACGGCGGGGCGCGGCGGCCGGCGCGGCGCTCGAAGCAGCCCGAGGCGAGGCGGCGTTCGAGGCTGGCGGCGGCGCGGCGACAAGGCGCGGCTGGCGGCGGCTTGCGTCCGGCGGCCCGCAGCAGCGTGCCCGGCGGCGGGGAGGAGGCGGCCCGAGTCGGTGGCGGCGGCGTGCCGACGGCGGCCCAATGGGCAGGGCGGCGGTTGGCTAGGGTTTGGGGGGAAACCCTAATTCCCCCCTTTCATTTATATAGTGCTCCCTAAAAATGGGCTTTGGCCCATTAACTCCCACCATCCCACATGGGCCAAAAGGCCAAATGGGTTGCAGCCCAGGTTGCCGAAATTTTGCATTTCCCCCCTATATTTCATGGAAAATGTAGAATTTTTCTTTTAAATAATTTCCCTTTGTATTATTTACAGTATAGTCCTTGTGCTTGTTTATAATTGTACCCGTTAATTTGTATTGTTATAAATTAGCATTTCAGTCCCTACAGGACCTGAAAATTATGTAATTATTTCAATAAATGTGCAACCACATTTATATAATTTTTACATATGTAGGATTACTACTTTATTGCAATTTACTTACAATATAAATTGCGACCATATTTAAATTTGCTATCGTTAGCAAATTTAAAATTAAAATTCCCATTTAGTAAGTACCATTGTACTTAATAAATTGGAATTTTTGCAAAATATTATACCTACAAATACATACCATAATTACAATTTATGGCACTTTGCTACATTTATTTGTACGCTATGCCATACAATAAATTGGTGTTCACCACCAATATTGTGATTACACGGTATTATAAATATAACCACATGTTATATTTAATTTGGGTATATATATTCATTCAGATTACAATACTCATATTGTTTTCCACATATTTTACATTTTATTACAACATTACCATAGACATTAATTTAACTCATGTAAATTAATTATTTATGGTGTACTTTTCATGTAGGTTTTAAATGGTTACCAAAGATTTTGAGCCCCTCGCTCTCGATGGTACCAACTACCCTACATGGGCTATGGACCTCAAAATCAACCTAACCACACGTGGGTTGCAAAGGGTGATATTTGTTCCTCCAGATGATCAAATTCCTCCTGATATTGTGAAATATTCCGTTTTAAGCATAAAACGGAATCACATACATCCGGATTTGAAGGCTGAATATCTGTATGAGGAGAATCCACTTACATTATGGTTAGCCCTTAAAAATAGATATGAACAGCAGAGAGCTGTTATCTTACCTGAGGCTAATCATGAATGAGCACATTTTAGACTCCAAGATTTTAAATCTATTGGAGAATATAACCATGCCCTTTATACTATTTGCTCCAAATTACGATTTTGTGAAAAGGAACCAACGGATGCGGACAAAATAGAGAAGACTCTCTCGACTATGCTCCCATCTGACAGGGTCCTACAGCAACAATGGCGTGCTGCCAATTACCAAACTTATTTTGATCTTATGCATACTATGCTTCAGGCAGAGAAGCATGCTGAACTTCTTTTAAAGAACAATCAGCAACGTCCCATTGGAGCTGCTCCACTTCCTGAGGTTCATGCTAATCAAAATAACAACAAGTTCAGTGGTTCAAAAGACCACTCAAAGAACTTTAAAGGTAAATACAAACGCAATAAGAAGCAAAAACCAAGTGGATTCAAGAAAGGTAAAGGCAATTCTGGTAAGAGAATTGACAAAACTGAAATTTGTCAAAAATGTGGTTGCTACAACCATCCTATCAAGAAATACCGCACCCCGAAGCATCTTGTGAACCTCTACCTCCAGTCTTTGGCTCAAGGCAAGAATGCTCAAGAGAAGAGATTTGAAGCACACTTCAATCTCACATCCAACAATGATGAAGCCGGATGCTCTCAAAAGTTCCTTCAAGGACTCAAAGACACATGTGCTTCTACAAAGAAGGATGATCTCATGTGCACCGAGGACACCCTTGAAGAATTTAATTCTCAAGGCATGTTTGGAGATCTCAGTTAGACTCCTAGTCCCATAGCTAATAAGTACTATAGTGTTGTAATATAAATAATATTGTCATCTATATTGTAAGCTTGTATGCTGCAATCATATATCAAATATATTCAGTATTGTAAAATAAAGTTTGTATGTATTCTATATATACTACTATAAGAATTTCATTAAATTCTTCTTTTGTGTATATAGATTTTTGGAGTCGATCCAATGGAGGAGGAATTATGCCTTGTGGATAGTGGTACCACAAACTCTATACTTAGGGACACAAAATATTTTCTAATTCTTACTAGGAGGAAAGGAAATATTTTAACCATCGCTGGACGCGATGCAACAATAGTAGGCTCTGGTCGCGCCTCTATCACTCTCCCTATGGGTACACAATTGGAAATTGAGGATGCACTCTTGTATCCCGATTCAACACGTACCCTACTTAGTTATAGAGATATCTGTCAGAATGGTTTCCATGTTGAAACCCAAAATGACAACAAAGAGAAATATCTCCTCTTAACTAAACACAACGGATATGGCAAACAAGTACTAGAAAAAAATTCCATCTTTAAACTCCGGATTGTACTATACAATCAAACCCGTTCAACATATTGCGTACAAAGTAATTTTCCATAACACTAACACATTCCAAACATGGCATGATCGCCTTGGCCACCCAGGCATTGGAATGATGAGGAAAATTATTAGCAATTCAATTGGTCATACATACCTCAAAACAAAATTTCTGAAATCCTCAGATTTTGTGTGTACTTCATGTGCCACCGGAAAATTTATTTTAAGACCCTCTTATCTTAAAATCAGAACTGAACCACTTAAATTCCTTGAACGCATTCAAGGAGATATATGTGGTCCTATACAACCATTGTGTGGACCGTTTAGATACTTCATGGTTCTCATTGACGCATCTACTCGATGGTCACATGTGTGTCTTTTATCCACACGAAACCATGCATTTGCTAAGTTAATTGGTCAAAGTATCCAATTACGAGCGCATTATCCTGAATATCGAATTCAATCAATTCGAATGGACAATGCTGCTGAATTTTCATCCCATGCCTTCAATGACTATTGTATGGCTCTTGGGATACAAGTTCAACACTCTGTTCCATATGTCCATACACAAAATGGTTTAGCAGAATCTCTTATCAAGAGAATCAAGCTCATTGCAAGACCATTACTACAGAATTGCAACTTACCAACATCATGTTGGGGTCATGCAGTTTTACATGCTGCTGATTTAATACAATTGGGTCCAACTGCATATCATAGCACTTCCCCGCTACAATTAGTACGTGGAAATCCACCAGATATTTCCCATCTGCAAAAGTTCGGTTGCGCTACATACGTACCGATCTCTCCACCGCAGCGTACCTCAATGGGACCGCACAGAAAACTTGTGATCTATGTTGGGTATAAATCTCCGTCAATTATAAAATACCTCGAGCCCCTAACAGGGGACCTGTTTATGGCCCAGTACGCTGATTGCATATTCAATGAGGAACATTTTTCGGCATTAGGGGGAGACAACAAGTACCAAACTAAATGCCAGGAAATTGATTGGAATGTACAAGTGTAACATCCCGAAAAATATAAATAATAAGTTATGGAGTTTCTGGATTGTTTTATTTGCTTTTTATTTGAATTTGGAGTTTATTGGCTTTTTGTAAATATAAAGGAACTTCAAATATGAAAAGAGGAAAGAAATCAACACGTAAAATAATAAAACATGAGCATCAGATAACGAGTCTGAAAAGATGATCCATAAACTACAAGTTGAGAAATGAAAATAAGCATAAAATAATATCCCTAAAAATGTGGGCAAGCAAATTTTAGGAGGCTAGCATTTACACGTATGTGCAAACACATGTATACAATGTGAAAGAATAAATAAATAAATATATGTGTACATACACAAAAATCAGAGAAAAGTGAAAATATGTATATAGGTATATACCCCAGGATGTATGTGCAAATGTATATACATGTAAAATTCAAATGCAAAAGCCAAATAAAATAAAAAGAAAATAGAAATGAAAGAAATAAGAAAAGAAAAAGAAAAACCGGGCCGACTGTCACCCCCGGCCCAGTGCCTCTCTCCGCGCGCGGCCCAGCGCCCCGCTGCCCCGCTCCCGAGCGCGCCGCTCCCGCTGCGAGTGGACCCGCTCCCTCGCGCGCGTCGTCTCCCGCTGGCCGGTGGACCTGCCTCCACCCGCACCTCCCCCTCTGCTTCGCGGGCCCGCGACCCGCGCCACTCTTTCTCTGGCTGGTGGCCCCGCCCGCCTGCTCTCTTCTTCCTCCTCCCTCTTCTTCCTCCACGCGCCCGCACTCGCTCTCCCTTGCGCTCACTCCCTCTGCGTAGCAAATCCTCCTCCTTCTCTCTCTCACACCCGCGGGCAGAATTTAGTGCACCTCCTATTACCTCTCTCCTACAAAATCCCGACGAGATTTGGTTCACCTCCCCTCGTCGGCGTGAGCAGGGCGGAGACCGCCATCGCGTCGCCACGCGCCCCCTCTCCCGGCTATAAATACATCGCCTGGGAGCTCCAATCACGTCACAATACCCCCTTCTCTCTTCCCCTGCAAGTAATCGAGCCGTAACGCCCCCAATCGCCACCGGCCCTCCCCTTCTTCCCCAACTCCGGCGCCACCCTCCCCGCCGATTCCGGCCACTTCCGGGCGATCCCCAAGCTCCCAGAGCTTCGCGGGAGCATGGTGAAGCTAACCCCCTCCTTCCCCGGACCTCCCATCACCGGAGCAACGCCGGCGTCGATCGCCTTCCCGAGCTTCCGCCGGCGCACGCTGCCAGCCTTCTCCGGCCACCATCGTCCCCGGACGCCTACACCAGAAGCTTCGCCATCGCGCCAAAGTTATATTCTACGCAACCCCCGAGCCTTCCCGACAACCCTCGCCGCCGGCCACCGCCGTCTCCGACATTCCTCTGCCCGGCTCCCTCCCGAAGCTGCTTCAAAGGGAATTATTACCCTTATAGGGTAAGCATCGCTCGGCTTGACCGAGTGGCTTCCTGCGCCATCTCTCCCTCCCTCCTGCTCCCGCGTCGCGTGTTCGAGCCCGGCTCCGCGCGCGCGGTTGAGCATTTCTTTTGATTTTTCTCTCAGGCTGACAGGTAGGCCCCACTTGTCGGTCACTGTAACCAAAGCAGCCCGCTGACCCCTGGGTCCCACATGTCAGCGGCACAGGAAGTAAGAAATTAAAATAAAAAGATAATGAATTAAAAACTCCAGTAGGACCCACTGTCAGAAATGTAATAATTTTTGGAATTAACTGAACTGAAATATTCAAATGGACATAACTTATTCATTTTAACTCCAAATTGAGTGAAACAAATTTATAAATTCATCTAAATTCAAGATCTGTCCAATGGAACCGAAATCATGAATTGTAGAGCTCATTATAATTTTAGTGATATTTACTGTGGTTTGCATAATTGAATTAAAAGGCTAAAATGCAAATTAAGGGAAGTAATAAAAGAAATCTATCTTGGTTAAATGTTCAAATTTAAAGACTACTAATAATTATAATTAAAATCTATGCCCATATTTGACATGCCTCCATTACATAAAATTTTAGCCGTAGGTTTTGTTAGTTAATAAATATTGAAATACAACTTTGTACAGCAAGCCTTGTTAGACAGATACGTTTATATTAAAACTAGTAACAACTAAAATGTAGAGCCTTACTAAGCAAACGTATATATATATATATATATATATATATATATATATATATATATATATATATATATATATATATATATATATATATATATATATATATATATATATATATATATATATATATATATATATATATATATATATATATATATATATATATATATATATATATATATATATATATATATATATATATATATATATAAGCATCTATAAGTATATGTAAGTAAGCGGTTAAAGAAATATGGATAGCATGTATGCAACCCATTAGCAATTATGTTAGTACAATTTTTGTGCACCTTAGACCCTATTGAAAATATAAACCATAACGTTAGCATGCTGCCAACCATAAAATCTTAAATAGCAGCTAAAGTAGGAGCAAGCTAATAATAGTGCAATTAATTAGGTCTTGACACTAGCTTTGGTACACGGTACATAATAAACATTAAGTGCAATGGTATATAAAGCAAGCTGGGATTCGTACCAATGGATCTTAATTAAACTTAAATTAACGATAAAACATAAAGCATGATAATGGGATTATTGAAGATTTATAGAATAAGTACATATCTCATCCATCAGTCCAGTTTGCCTTTACCTAAGTTGCAAGGAATACTTACCTGAAGATAAAATTTATACATTAAACTCCTGCACCAGTCTATAGGTATAACCAACTCATGAAACTTCCTTGATAAATATAAAAATAATGAAAGAAACTATTAATAAAATGTCAAGACATCATTCTCTGCCGCCAGCCTTGCCTCAAATTACCCAAATCACCCAATAACTCATAATAATACAAAAGTTGAATTTACTTGGAGTTATTTGGATCTTTTCAGTAATTTGCTTTCTTTTGGATTTAGTCGTTTGTCGCGTAATTAGAAACTGAAGTTCGAAGATTCCACGGATCAGGCGTGATCAAGAGCGAATCGAAGGTTAAGCCCTAGAAGCACCAGAGAATCCGGATCCCGACCACTGTGCCCAAGGCGAGTCAATACGTACCTTGACCATGTTGATCCTATGTTTTCTGCAAATTACCTTGTCTTAAATTATCAAATTGCATGCTGTTAATTTATATACAAATACATGCTTAATTTGATATTCTAGTTATGTGCCCATTGTTTACCTTGAATAATATTACCCCTCCTTTGGAATATTTGAATATCTGAACCTTGTCACCCTAGCAAAGTTATAGTGTTATTATTTCGAAAATAAGTCCATAACTATACGCCATGCTTAGTACTGCTTAGACAATCGGGGGCATCAAAAATGCCCCAAAACATCACTTTGAAACATGAAAGACTGATTTGGGCAGTCATGGTGGGAATGACTGGTATACTTGGTTATGGATATTTTATGTCCCCAAAAACCCCAACATGCTTAAAGATCTGGGCGGACTAGTTCGAGAGTGTGAATATGTGGTGCAGTGGAAGCACAAAGTGGGTTAATGGTAGACCGCCCAGATAACCCTAAGGACCGAATCTTGTCATGTCACCCGTGTAAAACAGTACAACCACAAGTCTGTACAGTACAACTTGGCTAAGTAAATTTATCGAAACCCCCGGACTCATCTCACTATTAGGGGGAGGGAAGTAATTATGCAAGGGCAAGGGGAGGCCTAAAGGGACACCGAGTGGAGGGTGAAGTTTCCTAGTCGTGCTAGCGCAGAGGGGAGTGGAGCCCGTACGCTAGTAGCTGTGGGGAACATCCCGTGCAACATATGGGACCCACCGCAAGTGGGCAGTCTCCCATAGGGTGAGATGACAAAAGGGACTAGATACTTTGAAAAGTCACTGTGATGGTCTGCTCAACCACATTACTAAGGAATCGTGTGGGGCAACGGGTTGATCGTCTCTTGTGTACAAACTCTGCAGAGTCAAAACTATTCGAATAGCCGTGCCCACGGTCAAGGGCAGACATGGGAACTTAACCAGATATAGTTCTATTTCAAAAGGTTTTGTGGGATGGAAAAGTGGAAGGGCAGCGGAAAGCCCTGATTTGAGTTGTCCTGGGTGTCGTCCCAGTGGTAAGTTAAGCGGCTATAACGCTGAAAAATGTCATACGGTGTAATGCCGTATGTATGGGGAAATGATAGTGATATTAGGCATATGGTGTGATGCCATATGTATGGAAATTCATATTAATATTCCTTAAACATTATGTTTTGCTCAAAACTGCTAGGTCTCAGGAAATTTTATGTATTATATTTCAAATATTGGCATTCTTATTCTTACAAAATAAAATGTGGGTGGAATAAACAGGGTCGCGAGTAAAAGAGAGGAATGTTTGTAGAGTACACACGAAGGTATTGGTGGATTCATGTCGATCTTGAATAGGAAATGATAGTGTGGGTTCTAAGAGAGATAAATGGGTGAAGTCTAGCTAAATATATAGGCTATATAGATGATTTAAATGATAAATGATCCAATCGGATTTTCAGGTATTAGGAGAAATAATACAAGTATTGGAGTATAATTCTTGGTTAGTGATGTTCATGATGGATATATAGTAATGAATCGATTTTGGAGAATTATGAGATGCAAAGGTGAATCGCCGGATTACTACACTAATGAGTAATATAAATTAATGAGTAATATAAATTCTTGGAAGATATTGGCAATAATGAGAATTAATAGGAGTAATCAAGTACTAGAGGGACGAATTGAATTTATGAGAAGATGGGAGGATGCATAACAATTAATGGAGTATAATCTTGGTAAATTGAATTTTCGGTGGAGGTATAATTGAGGATTAGCTAGTAATAGATAGAAGAAAATGAGATAAATTATGGGTTGGAATCAATGACAAAAGAATTGAATACAAATGAGATCGGTGGATTAAAAGTAATTATGATAGAGAATTATTAGAGTTCAGAGGTAAGGGGCTGATGAATAGTAATTCAAAATACAAAGTATGATCGGTGGGTTAAATAAAGGACGATACTTGCTGTTTGGAGTTTTAGACAGCAGTCAATAAATAGAGTGCATTTTCAGTGGATTAAGTCGAGGTTGGTAATTGTAGAATGGAGTTAGGTAGTAATAATAAAACTTTGATTAAATAAGTATAATAATGCTGCTAAAAGCAATTTTTGGCAAATAAAATAACCCGAACCTTTCCTTTGTTATGCCATGCATACTATTTATTTGCATTCTGTGTATTGGCTCGCGGAGCACGGGGTCGGAGTGCTCACGCTCGCTTTTGCGGCAAAAATTCAGAATCAAGAGTCAGATCACCTCGCCTCAGCAACAAGAGTGGACAAGCTGGCAGATAAGATGAAGATGAAGATGTCAAGGGCTAGGTCGCGAACCTCCAGTTGGCTGCCTGTGGGCATGTCCTGAAGGTCCCACCTGTGTGCTTCGTTCTTCCGCTGCTGCAATTTATTGATTTCGGCCTAATCGGCCCATGAGTAAGTCTACTATTATATTTACGTTTCCGCATGATATGTACTTTGATATTCAGAACTGTAACTGTGTGCGCTATCTACTGATCCAGGGAATAGTGCAGTTAAACACAGCAGATTCCGGATTGTAAAATCTGGGTCTGACAGGCATGGTATCAGAGCATATCGACTGCAGGTCGTGACCTAGTTAGCCTGGTCGTTAGTCCATGACTAGAATTATTTTCTCAGTATCTATTTTCACAAAACTAAGTGGTATTGCTCAATCTCAACTCTCTTAGATGATTCCCCTCATCTATATGCTGCCCAGCCGCTTGTACTTCTAAAGCTCTCTTATCCCAAATTCAAAGTGATAAAAATCCAGTACTCATCTGGTAAACCCCCGTTGCAAGCATACTTTTGACTAAAGCCACCAAAAGCTTAAATTTGAAACTCGTTTCCAAAAATTGTTTTATTCCTGAGATGATTGATTATCCAAAATTATTTACAAAAGTACAATTCTCAAACTCATTCATTTTGACCAACCTGACCTTCCGAGGAAATTTTCATAAGTTCAATTACTTGCCAAAAATTTCTTCCACAAATTCATATTGGATCCTCAAATAGTTAAAGCAAAGTTATTTGTCGAAAACTTTTACCTAGAAAGACCGTGTATTTCAACAAAAAAAATCCATTTAGACCCCCTGGTTGTTCAATCTCTAGACAGGGATAAAGATCCATTTCAACAAAGCATATCCATCGAAAACCCCCTGGTTGTTCAATCTCTAGACAGGGATAAAGATCCATTTAGACCCCGAGATGACAATGAAGAGCTATTGGGACCCGAGGTTCCATATCTCAGTGCCATCGGAGCGCTTATGTACCTTGCAAATTGATGCGGACACAAACATGATTAGAACTTTTCAATCAAATACATTATTTCACTGGAAAGAAGTATTGAGCCGCATTAAATATTGTCAGGTGAATTTGTTTCTTAATGACTTTCTTTCTATTCGTGGGAACGATATACTACCTTATGCCAAATTCTTGTTTATTATTAGGTTTGAATATTATGATGATTCCGGGGCCAAAGCAATGGAGAAGCATAAGGAGGGTGATCATATTTGCTACCAAGAACGAAGAGCTCAAAGCCTATGGGAATGGAAAGGAGGAAACCAAGCAGCCCATGTAACTCATCAAGGTGGAAAGAAGCCCATGCAGTGGGAGAGCAAAAGGGAGGAGCCCAAGGACTTAAACTACAAGTTTTGGATAAGATTTTCAAGTCAAATTCAGACTTCCCACGTGCTCAATCCAATTCAAACTCGGATTCAACTCAGGATTCAACTCGGACTCGGTTCGGGACAGCCTGACAGGCAGTTACTAAAAAGGCCATAACTTTCACAAACGGAGTCCGATTCAGGTGTTCTTGTACTCGTTGGAAAGATAATTTCAAGGGCTACGCAATGGATCTGGTACCACCTCCAAATTCGTCACAGATAAAAAGTTATGACCGAAACAATGTGACGGGTGAAAAATATAGTTTCCTTTTTGTAAGAGTTTGTATCTAAAACCATATAGGGTTGAGTTGTATTTGGTTTGGGGACCATATGGACGTCCCAAGGGGCTATATAACCCTTGTATTGGCAGCCTTTAGGGCACAGACCACGTTTGATAATAAAATACTCTTGTTCTTTCTGTTGGCCGAACCAACATGAGGGAATTGGGAGTTCGCTGAGTTCATCGAAATCAAGATCGTTCAACCTTTCCGCTGGGAATTGGGAGCGCGATAGAACTTCATCTGGTGGTCGTGAAGTTCAACACGTGTGATTGGGCGAATTATAGAGTGCTAACTCTTGCATTGGCAACGGGGGATCACTACGATTCATCAATTCCACGTGAGTATCTTGATCCTACGTCGAGAAGATCGGGCGACCCCGTATCACAAATTGCACCCGGCCGGATATTGCATTTGCGGTAAATCTACTTGCTAGATATAGCGCTGCTCCAACCAAAAGACATTGGGTAGGAGTGAAGAATATCCTTAGATATCTTCAAGGCACTAAAGATCTCGGTCTATTCTTCCAGAAGAATAAAAATATGGATTTAATAGGATATACAGATGCTGGCTATTTATCAGATCCCCATAATGCCAAATCTCAAACAGGCTTTGTATTTTTATATGGTGGAACGGCCATCCCTTGGAAGTCTTCGAAACAGACTCTAGTGGCTACATCCACTAATCATTCTGAAATAATTGCATTATATGAAGCATCACATGAATGTGTATGGCTTCGCAGAATGATTAACCACATACAATAGTCATGTGGTATAGGTGCTATTACATCACCTACCATTATCTACGAAGATAATGCTGCTTGCGTTGTTCAAATGCAAATGGGTTACATAAAGAGTAATATCACAAAGCATATTGCACCTAAACTATTTTACCCACATGAATTGCAAGAGAGTGGGGAAATAAATATTCTGCAAACTAAGTCTTGTGATAATCTAGCAGACTTATTCACCAAGTCGTTACCAACTTCCACATTCCAAAAATGTGTTCATGGAATTGGTATGCGAATACAACGTGATTTGCATATGTCAGGGGGAGAAATCTCCTAAGACTTAACCCGTTCAAATATAAATATTGTACTCTTTTTCCCTTTATGAGTTTTCCCTCTAAGGTTTCTCATCAAGGTTTTTAATGAGGCAATATGACAACGTAATCATAAATATATCTCTATTTTCCCACAAGGGTTTTTAAAGAGATATAATCAAATATATACCATATCATTTTCTCCTTAAATTTTCCCACTGGGTTTTAAAGGAGTTTTTCATGGCATATCTACTCTATCGGTTCTCCTCATATTTTTCCCTACAGGGTTTTGGAGGAGTTTATCAAGATGATGAATCAAGGTGATCATATGAAGACACATTGGTCAAGGGGGAGTGTTACAAACCAGTTACAACAGTTATGCCCAATGTAAAGGTGCCTCAATGCACAGATGCCTATTCATACAGACACCTTATGTTCCACCCCCTCATCATCTATAAATCATGTACAAATTCAGAATGGAAAGTGATGAAGCAATAGTTTTCTCTCAACACTTGTATTCTCTTGCAATAATGTGGCCACTTTATTGAGTTGGGGCCTATGGTGTTGTAGCTGGCAAGCTCATGTGACAATGCTAATCGGAGGGGTACTGCTCGATGGCAAACTTGTGCGATAGTGCTCATTAGAGTCGACCATGGTACGGTGGATCAACCCTTGAGCCTACTGAACTGCTCTCCAGTGGTCTTTTTCTAAATTGGCAATATATCTATTGACAACTCTCAAAGCATGAGATAGGTCGGGGCAAGAGCATATCATGGCATATATAAGTGATCCGACTGTAGTTGCATATGGAACACTTGACATGTATTCAACTTTTTCAATTTTTTGTGGACTTGATATTGAAGAGAGTTTAAAGTGTGCGGCAAATGGAGTGCTGGTCAGTTTGGCCTTATGTATGTTGAAACAACAAAACACTTTTTCAATGTACCCTCTCTGACTCTGGTATAATTTTACAAACTGACGATCTATGAAGATTTTCATATCAAGAATCTTTTGTTGCACCGAGATCCTTCATCTCGAACTCACTGCTTAATTATGCCTTTAACTTTGATATTTCAGTATTATCTTTTGCCGCGATCAATATATTATCAACATATAGGAGCAAGTAGATAGCTGAACCATTGACAGTCTTTAAATAAACATAGCTATCATAGTCAGATCTCTTGAAGTCTTGAGAGATCATAAAAAAGTTAAATATCTTGTACCATTATCTGAGTAATTGCTTCAACTCAGAAAGAGACTTCTTCAATTTGCATGCAAAATTCTCCTTTCTAGGAACAACAAAACCATACGGCTGCTCCATATAGATGTCTTCTTTCAACTCCTCGTGCAAGAACACGATCTTAATATCTAGTTGCTCGAGCTCATAATCATGCATAGCTACCATACTAGTAAGGTTTGAATAGAACTATACTTCATCGCTGGGGAGAAAATATCTATAAAGTCAATACTTGGAATTTGGCTTGATCTTTTAGCAAAAAGCCTTGCCTTGTACCTAACGTGATTGGTTAGAGATATGCATTCCTTCTTATAAATCCACTTACAGTGTATACATTTGTTTTCAATTGGGAGCTCAATCAACTCCTAAGTGGAATTCTTCTCGAGAGATTCCAGTTCTTCAGGTATGGTAGTTAACCACTTCTCTACCTCATCAAAGTAGATGACGTCTGAATAAGTTGAAGATTCAACAATGCCTTCGGTGTCTTTTGCCATATTCAAACAATAAGCCATAATGTTTGTTTCTTCAATTAATCTTTTTGGAGGTTGGATTTTCCTCCTTTCCCAACCAGCTGCAATAGATTATTAGTTTTTTTTATCAGTTCTTGTTGGAAGATTACGGGTCGGAGCTTGAACAAGGATATCCTGTGTATTGTCCTTGTTGGCCTCCGGCGACAATCCTGAATCAATAATGAGCTCCACCTATACACTGGTCTTCTATGGCTTAATGGGAGCATCACTGGTCATAATTTCTTTCAACAGAGGAGACTTATCAAAATTAACACTTCTACTCACGACCACATTTCAAGTCTCAGGATTCCACAACTTATAGCCTTAACTCCAGGTTTACAACTGAGGAAGATGCACTTAATGGCTCTTGGCTCAAGTTTCCTTTATCAAAATGAGCATAAGCAGGACAACAAAAAATCCATATGCTCGAATAGTCTGCAGGAGAACCAAACTACATATCAATCGGAGTTTTCTTGTTAATGAAAGTGTTCAGTGATCGATTGATCAGATAACAAGCAGTGCAAGCGGCTTTAGCACCAAAACTCTCTGATAGACCAGATGTGGACGTGCAGTGCATCTTTTCTATGATGGTTCTGTTCATGCACTCGGCCACACCATTCTACTAAGGTTTGTTCGGTACTGTGTAATACCTTGCAATACCTTCCGATTGGTATAAGGCTTTAAATTCTCCCAAACAGAATTCTAGGCTATTATTTGCTCGGAGTTTCTTAACGTGCTTAGTGGTCTGTTTCTCAATTATAATCTTCCATTATTTGAATGTCTTGAACACATCAAACTTGTGCTTGATGAAGTATGCCCCAACTCTCAAGAGTAGTCATCAATAATAGACATCATATAATTAGCATATCAAATGGATGGAACATAGGACTTAATTACCCCATAAATTAGAGTGAACATTATCCAAAATGCCTTTTAAATAGTGATTTGCCGAGTTGAAGCTCATATTCTTCTGTTGCCTTTTGAATAGTGATTTGATAAGCTAAAACTCACATTCTTTTGTTTACCAAAGACACAGTGTCAATAAAACTTTAACTAGTGAACTCCTTGACCATCAAGCATACTTCTTTTGCATAGCTCCTTTAAGTCGGCTTCACTCATATGCCCAAGATGCATATGCCATAGACTTGTTTGGTCAGCATCGGACAACTTGGTTGAGGAAACAGTAGCCTTCTTGACCAGGGTAGTGCCTAAAAAATGATAGAGGTCTGCTACCTTAATATTACTATTCATCACAACAAGAGAGCCATTGAAAATCTTTAGAACTCTACATCTACCAAAAAACTCGTACCCTTCAGTATCAAGAGTACTTAATAAGATAAGGTTTCCCTTCAAATTTAGAATTTGTCAAACCTCCAACAAGGTTCTAATGATGCCATCAAATATCTTGATCTAGATGGAATTGATGGCTGCAATTTTGCGTGGAGTATTATATCTCATTTACACTAATCCACTCGGAATAGCCTCATAACTAATGAATCTATCATGGTTTGGGCTCATGTGGAAAGTGCAAACTAAATGAAGAATTGATTCATCGATGGTTTTGGAATCACTAGTAGAGATAACAAGAATCTCCCATTTGGAACTTTATTTTGTGATAATGGTGGCATTAGTTTCATCATCTTGTTGATCTTTCTGAAACTATCATTCCTCTTCTCCTTATTCTAGAGTTTCCAACACTCGGAGAAATCGTGTTCACTCTTCTTATTGCAGCAACATGACCTCTTGGTCCTTGACTTCAAATAACCTTTGTATCTACTCGAGCTTCTACCTTTAGAATCACTAGTTGGAGACCTCTCGACTGGTTTGTCCTAAACGGATAAACCTTCTGCATGCGAACTTGAGTTCTTACTCGAAACCATACTTTTCATTCTTTTTTTGGTATACAAAGCTTTATAAACCTCCTTCAGAGTAAAAGTATCTCAACTAAGAATTGTGTCTCTTATAGTAGAGAATGAAATAGGCAACGAATAGAGCAGAATAAGACCCAAATCTTCATCATCGTATTTGGCCTCCATGGCTTCAAGGTTGGTGACCACATCTTTAAATGTGATCAAATGATCTTGCACTGATTTGCCTTCTGCCAACTTGAGTGAAAAAACTTCGCTTTTTGATGCATCTTGCTAGTCAGTTATGGGTCTTACATATCTATTCCAACTTTAGCCATAACACATCAATGGTAGCCTTCTTCATAACTGTTGGTGCTGAACTCATCAACTCTGATAATATTGGGGCTGGACTCATCAACTTTGATCGCTACTCTCTGGGAGAAAATACACGCATGCTTTTCCCTTGGAATGACAAAAGCACATGAGTAGGGAGGACGAATGAACATAGGAGAGACTTCTTTTGTGGCGTTGCATGCCTTCTTTTCCTTCTCTATTATTCACTCACAACTCCTCAAATTGCTTGACAAGAAGTACATGGCTTAACTAGGCCTCACGCACCCACGCCTGCACTCCACGCACCCACTAACTCCACTAGCTAACAATCAGGACCTATTCTCATGCCACTGTCTGAGATCTTCTCCACGATTCGCATGAGTCAGCCAACTCATTGACTTACAACTATCACTCAGACACCCAGCCACAACTTATGATCACGACGCCTTGACCACGGCTGCTTGACTACGACTTCTCAACCACAGCTCTTCGACCACGGCATCTTGACCACGGCTCTTCAACCACGATGTCTCGATCATAGCATTTCAACCACTACGTCTCAACCATGGCTGCTAGTCGACTTACGAGTACTTTAACCATGGCTTCTCGACTGCAACTCCGGTAGTACCGCTCACAGAGCTGGTACTACCGATCATCGACCACGTAGGTCTTCAGAGCACGAACCGGGTACTGTAGCTCCGACTACCGACCATCTCTATAGCTTAGGACTACCAAACGGTTCAATGTAGCTATGACTAGTTCACTATACTCTGGAATCTCTGACTACTCTCCGACTCTGGGTCTTCAACTTGTACTCAAACACATGACTACTCAACATACGACTATAGAATACTCAACACGCAAGTACTCGACACACAATTATATAGTATTCAAACACACAAATACTCTACACATAGTACTAGAACATAGAGTACTATCGACAACAAGATTAGTTCCAATAGTAACTTCCTGAAGGATATTATTAGAAAGATAAAGATGATTTGAGAGAGAGCCTCATGATCTCTCCTTTGCTTCTCTTCAATGGACCATGTAGTGGATATCTTATCGATTCCTAATAACACATCATCCAAATCGAGCTGGGACAAAACACTTGCATATTGACTTGCTAGAGAGAAATTCTTGTGTAATGATATAGGAGTGGAAGATCATACTTCATTGACGCTATGATGAGTATACCTTAGATTGATCGAACAAAGAATCAAGCTTTGATACCACTTGTTATAAAACACATGCCAAGATATAAAACAACAAAGAATAATTAGGTGCATGAGACAAAGATTTAACATGAAAAACCTTTGCAGGAAAAAACCATGGACACATAATCGACGAATCACTATATGAAGGAGATGTTACAGAATGCTCTTGGTGTATTACATATGTAGATAACTCGTGTTGTGTATGCTATGTTTTATGAGGCTTATAGGGGTTATAAATAGCCTTGGAACAAGCATCCTAGACAATGAAAGTCATAGTCGGCAGTGGAAACATAAACCTACTTAGAAACTAGAATAGTAACCTACTCAAAGATGGAAACAGCACCCCACTCAGAGACGAAATAGTCCCAGAAGATAACTGTGAAGAGTTGTAGTTAGAAGCACCTCGAGTAGCCATGTCTAACTTCAATCGGCGCAAACACCTTTGGACACCACGTTTGGTGCAAATCGGTGCAGAGTCCATCACGAACACGAAGATGATCTCAATCATAATCTTCAACCAGTTCGCATTACCAACCATTCATACTAGTAGGAATATATCTTTGAGCAAAATCTAAGTGGATTCTTAAAGTGGTTGGACCTGACTGATTCAGATCATAAAATACAGCATGCACCTCATTTGGCATGGTTAAATGAGAGCCCTTCAAGCCTTTGATCATCGGCCGGCACAACAAAAGGATTCTTGACTTTGATCCAAATTGCGTCCCCTTGCGTCTTTATGTAGGATTTCTTATAAGCCTTCCAATTAGAGAAATCAACTCCATAAAAAATAAGTGGCTTGGTAAAATACTTGCCTGATGCCATGGCTCCTAAGGCCAGATAATATCTATGAGAAGAGCTAACCGGGCTCTGATACCACTTGTAGGACCAATATGGCAACAACAGGGGCTGAATAGCCCCTTCAAATTTTTCCTAAGTATTCACCGATTTTTCACTCCAATAGCTATAAGAATCTATGAAGATCAAGAAACCAAAATTCCAAAAAAAATCACTGTGCTACAGCAAACCAACTCAATGAATAGTAAAAAAATAGCACTTGAAACTTTAACCAAGGCTAGATCATTACCTTGAAAACCTATTCCACCAAATATCTTGAAAGAACTTAAGAGAATTGGGATCTTTTGGTTTGTGAAGCTTTACTGCATCAAAACCAGGCCGAAACCACAAATTGAGCAAACTCTCAAACAAAGGATCCAAATCACTTGAAATTTGGAATGAACATTCTCTAGGATGTCATGAAACTATTTCAACCAACAATTAAGAAAATCGTTGACAATGTTTTGACCTTTCTTCGTTTAAAGGAAGGTTGCATTAAAACTAGATAAAAACAAAAACGGTGAATATAAATTGCTCATGGGTGAATGATGACCAAGATGGCTTTAGACTACTTCCACATATCACAATAAGATAGTACACTAAAGGAATCAAGGCAAAAATAACTAGATCAAGATATCACTTGGAGAGGCTAAATCAAGTAAAAATAGAGCAACTTGAAGAACTTTCCATGCAGATTGATTTTCAAGGTATATCTCCATCACTTACTCATTCTTGGTATCCAACAAGATCAAGAATGGGGAGAGGCAAGATCAAAATCGGTCAAAATAAGAGCAAATCAACCAAAACAAAAAGAAATCAATGAGAGATGAACAAATTTAATATATTACTACTTAAGAATAAAGTTTTTATAGCCACTCAATCTATAGGACAAGAGAGCACACCGCAACATTCACACTTCTCAAACCCTAGCCCTAGAACACTTGGCTTCAATGGGTAAAGCTAGAATAGTTAGATAGTTAACTTGCAATTCTCTATCTCAACCCATTAAATAGATAAGGCAACCAACCCTATTTAATCCTAATGGATACTATCCACTTAATACAAATGAGAAAAAGTCGTTAACCGCACATAATACGAGTTTTACTCACACACTACACTTATGCATATTTTTCAAAACACATAATCCCGAATCCACTAAGTCCTTACCCTTTCATCCACTTGATCATCTCAGCTCCTCCTTGACCTAAAACGTCTTCCCAAACGTCGCAATTTTGATCCAAGATAGCTTTCAGTATTCGATCAACTTACCAAAATATCCTTTCTTGATCCGATCTTCATCTTTCCTTGCAAGCAATCGCCATGCTTGCCACATGTAGATGCAACACGGGCTTACAACACGTTGGTAAGTCTCTCCCGTTTTGGTACAATCGGACCACACCTCGCTTAGACCTATAAAGCCACATGGCACATCCTATCGCTCAAACTTTCTTTCAATATTTCCCGCCTTCTTTGTACCATGCTTGAGCTCAGTCATCTCACCCTGCATCCTTGATTGTTTTTAGTCTCGGCTCATTTATGAACGTAGCCCTAATCCTCGCCGTTGACTATGGTTGACTCCAAGCACTCCTACACATCTAAAGACTAAAAAATTATTTTTGGACACAAGTTCTTCATAATTTGACCCACATTAGCTTAATCATGCATCATGCCACACATATGCACAGACCTAGATTAAATTAAATCATCTCATAACTCAAATTTCTTAAAATCATCCATTTCGGCTGAAGCAACACAAGTTGACCGTTCAGACCATCGCCTTTGCAAGATGTTCAAAAAAAATATGTAAATTTACAAATTCCAAAATTCCACTCCTTTAAAATGATAATGGTTGATCACAATAAAACCCTGCACCTTCTCAAATGGTCTTTCAATTACACAACAGAATATTGTTTTTTCTATAATGGAAGTAACGTTCACAAACTTATTCTGCAGCTATCACTGTCGTCAGATTACTAGAAATAAGACAATTTGACAAAGAGAGATAATCAACAAAGAAGGGGAGCGAAACAAGTTAGTGAAGGAATATGCATTAAAAAATAGAGAAAAACTAGCTCACGCTATACCATTCGAACAATATAGCTTTGCTAGCTCTCCCCCACCCTCTCTCTCCTTCTCTCTCACTCGCCAGCCAAGCACCACGAGGACGACAACGGAGGTCTACCAATGGGAGTGCCATCACTGCTGATGATGGGTTCAACGTGCTCCTCGGTTGTAAAGGGAGGCTAGGGAAGTGGTGGCCCAACAGTGGGCGGCATTGGTGGGTGGCACGAGGAGCAGGTGGTGCGGTGAATTTTTGGTTGGGTGGGGTGGGGAAGTGGGGGAGGGAGAGAGGGCGGCACGTGAGGCTGTGGGTCACCGCCAACCGCTGGTGGTGGAGGGGATAGGGGGAGGCGGAGGAGGAGCGCGGAGCTGCGGCTGGTGGTGACACTACACCAGGAAGGAGCTATAGTAACACGTCTATGTGCTACTACATGTCAATAAAGATGTTACTAGTCTTTGCAGTAACACAATTTTTAAGTGTTCTTATAGCCCATGTTACTAGCTAGGTTTGAAGTAACACGTGATAAGTGCTACTACATGTCTGAAAACATGTTACTACCTTGCAACACATATCTTATCTATAAGAACACATATTATGTGCTACAACAAACTACACTGGTAACACAAATATGTGCTACAACAAGCTACGCCAGTAACACATTTTTGGAGCAATAGTAACACGATTGTAATATGAGTAGCAACACACTTTCTTACACCAAAACATTTTGTGGAAACTTATTTTAATATATATAAATATATATACACACAGATCTCGAGAGAGGAAAAAGTAATGATTTTTTTGAAATGACAATTAATTAATTGCAGAATTATTCTTTCACAAGAATCACATATTCCACAAAATTATAATCATCACCAACATTGCATTCCACAGGGAAATATATAAAATATGGTTCACATAATTTTATAACATACATGACAATCCATTTGAGAAAACAAGTCTTGGGAATAACAACACAAACTTTTCATCCTAGAATGACATAATGATATCTATCTATTCTTCTCAAAATCTTTGCCTGATGATCTATCCATGAGGTGAAACAAGTATGAGATTTCAACCATTAATCTTCCGAACCTGCATGTGGCAAACATTACTTAGCTTTAAGGATACATGAAAAAGTATATATGTAGTATTATATGGACCAAGGTTGAAATATCATACACATATTGAAGGCCAAGCAATCGGCATTCCTTTAGCATGGGCATCATCAATTGACTTGCAGCAGTCCAGTGGTCGTACAAGCGCCTCAGTTTTACGCAAAGAGTGATTGATTCTTACTTTCCAAAATTGGTTGCCTAGCTCAACACCACCTACTTTTGTAGATGGATTGCAGCTCAACAAACTAGCATAGGCCACCTGGTCTTTGTTTGGATATTTTGCACTCAAGAGTAATACTGTTGAACCAACCTATATTTATCACTTCATCAATAACTAGCATATAAGCAAATTAGCTGTAACATGAATCCAAACGTAGTGTTTTTTACCTCCATTGGTGAAGGTCGTGTCTTCTTTGAAGGCACATGATGTGGAGTCTTGTTTCGAATCACTTGATCTTGTATGTTGTTCATGCAATTTTGGAACTTTTCCTGCTATTGTTCAGTTAGTTACAGTGAAATACAGTAAAATTTATTGCATGCTATCAGTATAGATACTCAAAAGTCACACAACAATTTTTCTACTAAAAATATGTATATAAGATGCCATTATTTGGCTATCTTAAAACAATTTCTTTATACACATCGAACTGAAAAGTAGGGAATAGGTTAATTAGTTACTGAAAAAGGAGCAAGTTTGAAGGAAGCATTTTTTAGACTATGAAATATCCTTATTTATTCATAAAGGTAAGCTTGCATTCTAAAAGATTCCAAACCTTCCATTATATAGCTGTAATACAGTAGAAATAATTATAATTGAATTAAAGAAAACTGATTTATTAAATTTGGATGCATGCAACTCATTATATATGAGGTGTGCCATAAATTTTATTGTTGGTTCTTTAATTCCTTAATCCTCAAACAACCTAGTTAAAATGATATATCTTACTAGTACTGTAGAAAGTGATATATCTTACTATTTTCTTGCAAGTGCATCACATCAAATCATTTATCAAAACATTTACCTCTTGCTGTGGAAAAGAACGTGCAGACCATTGCGATGACGGTGCTTCATGACATTGTAATAGTTGTTGATTTGCATAGTTGTCGTGCTAGTTCAATCAAAAAATCATCTATCAAATCATTGTAGTATTTATATTGCTTAAAAATGTAGTGTTCATAAAAAAATGCATAAACAGTTCTGTTAACCTTTTTAGTAGAAAAAGACATGTCATCGTCCTCATATCTGTTCTGTTGGTCCAACACTCTTCCATTGTTCTATAGTTAAGTGCACAACCAACATTTAGTATATATTCATATGAAGTATAGAAAAAGATATTAATGCAGTAATAGAATTACCATTGATATATATCCTTGTTCACTCATGGAGTCTTCCAAATCAGCTACATCACACTGAACTCTCTGTAGATTTAAATACAGATAAATATAAAACTTGAAGAGAAATAACATTATATAGAAATAATAACACAAATACCTTTCTTTTATAATGTACTGCTTGTGATTGAGAATTGCTATGATATCCTTTTATTTGATTCACCTGGAAAAGGATATCAGTTTGGAATGAATTTTTATATGAAGGTTAAAGAAAAATCTTTACCTTTGTTGGTTTGTCTTTTTTTGAGAGCGTTTTTGCAGGTTTATTGTTCCCACGACATGACTTAGTTTTAAGCAATTCTTGAATGAGTAGATCTTGATTCTTCACATGCTCCTTTAACTTCTGCACTTTGTCAATAACATGCACCCCTACTTCCGATGGCGATCCCTCTATAGTAGTGATATTGATGTTCTTGAGACGTTGTGTTGTTTGTCCATAAACATGGCTTGGGACTGGAAGCAGTCCCATCCCATGCACTTGTCCAGGTTTCTCATCACCCAAAATTTGATGTAAGGCGTCACCTTTCCATGCAACTCTTCCCTCATCATCTTGAGCTAATTCTGGTTGTTCATCCATGAGGTTCTCTAACTCAGCCTAACAGTGAAGATAAATCCATGTTCTTTTAGTTAGATCAAATGATAACTTAGTATAGTACAGTAGAAACGTTGTGTATATGGCATACCACGTGTTCACTTCTATCTTTAGCCCTTCTTTTGTGAGTTGCTAAGTAGACCATGGCTCTATGTGGCTGCTTCTTTTGAGGATCATCTTGTTTCTGCACAAAATTAGAATGTCCAGAAAATATGATGCAAAACATAGAGGATATATAGCATTGAATAAAACAAGACTACTCACCATATCCTCAGCCCAACGAGCATAGCTCTTTGTTCCTGCTGTGTGTGTAGTTTTCTTCAAGGTACGACTATTTTTGTTCTTCTCACTAAGGGCCTGCTAGCAAAATGTCTACTATTAATGCATGTAAATGTATGAAATTCAAAATAAAACGGCAATGTAAATATGGTTGCATTGCTATGACCTTTCCTTCTTTTGACTTCCAAACTTTCACAAGTAAAACCCATTGATCATAATCTACATCTTCCGGACAAAGCTTATACAGAGCAGATCTTTTCTTCTTTGCATTAAAGTATGTTTTCTTTAGTGATGCTTTGTATCGCCTCCAATCTCTCCCTGTTGACTTCAGTATCCATTTCTCGCACAAATAAGGGTACAAAAACTTTGTCTGAAATCATTAAGATTTACTGAATCAATGTGCTATTTTCTAAGTTATCACATATATAGTCGTATGCAAATTAGATTCATAACGCCAGTAGGAAAAGAAAATATATGTAAGCCACACTTTTGTTAAGTTTGAGATAGGTATTGCAGACTAATTCAAATTTAACATGGTACAGATTTTTTAACAAATCCATGAACTTTAAAATTTTATAGCAGGTTGAATTAAGTAATGTTTTGAATACGAATTTAAAATAAAGATAATTTAAAAATAATCATATAGCAAATTTCAAATTCCATGGTAAGTAAAATTTTCTAGCATAATAATAATTTGGGTTGTATGTTACATTTGATTTGAAATATTCCTTTCAAAAAGAAAGGATATGAAATATATTCTTTCGTTGCACCTGGTGTATCCCGTATGTCATGGCCTCATGCGTGATTCTCCATAAATAACTTAATCTACAGTGTTAATGCAATTTTTTTAAAAGGAAATTGTTAACTGTAATGAGTTCCTTTCCTTGTAAACATTGACTATTTCCATTTAATATGGTGCAAAGACAGAGAATTAACCTTTTGATGGTCAAAGTGTCTCACCCCCTACATGGTAATAGGTCACTGTGGCTATTAGATCAAATAAATCTAACGTGCTCACGAAAAGTGGCGTACCACAAAAAAAATCCTCACATTATATATAGGTACCTTGCCAACTGCATGATGCATGTATACCAATCATATATAATGTGTGCATGCTATAAAGCCGTCGTCATGCATGCCAATAAAACTGATATCGATCATTGAAGCAACTCAATATATAGTTTACTACTACCTATGCATGGTGTAATTTTTTCAAGACTGATATGTATGGTGTGACTTGAAAAAATACGTACAAAATTAGGAAGGCTAAAGGAAAAAATCAAAGGCCACAAATTAGAGTATATATTCTGTCTACAATTTCTCAGCCATACATATATACCTCTACAAATTGAAGTATTGTTTCAGCTCCACCATCCTTTTTGATCATTCTCCGAAAGTTAAGTGAACAATAACTCCCATTTCTTGCTACCGTGCCCAAAAATTTCCCTAAAAGTCCACCTTCTGCTCCAATGGGTTGTCCAAGCTTATTGCATTTAACTACTATTCGATTTCCTACTGGTAGGTCCCAAATATGTGTTAAAGTAGTTCTTCCACGCTTTTTCTCTGTTGCATTCTCACCTGTAAATTAAACAAGAACAGTAATAGTTGATCCAAGGATTTCCATATATCAATCATTTAATTAGTCCATCTGACTAGCTAGCTTTAACTATCTTAATTGAAGATGTACCTGACATATTCAGAGAACCATTATCTTGCTGCTCGACATGTACCTCATTACCTTCCAATTCCTGTGACTCAAGAACTTCTTCAACTTGGTCCATGAAATGCTCACTGATATCACCATCTCCGTTGCTATAATAAGCACTGCTTTTTACTACATTCAACCTTTTCTTTCTTGCCATTTCACCTGGAAATTGTTGTGAAGTTTCTAAAAATATGACAAAATATGCAGTTAAAAACGGTCTCTATCTAGCTATGATTCTTCCGACACAAAAGGAGATAGCACTTTAAAAAAACAGAGGAGATAGAGAAAACTGAGAAAGGAATCGAACTACACATTGACCTTTATCTCCTTAGAACCCCAGTTCCTCAATTCTTCAAAATAATGTACAAATAACTGAGTGAGAGAAGGAAGCATATACATACATATTTCTCCCAGGAACAGCAGCCCGCGAAAGGTCTTGATGGTGGGAAGGCAGTTCGTGACTTGTGAGGACCGAGGGGTGAGGAGTGGGGACTTAGGAATTGTGACAGGTGATGTATACGAGGAGCCACTACTGAGTTATAGCGCATGGGAAGTCGAATGGAGAGATTTGCCTGGAAGATCCGGTCGTGCGTGCGGTCGCGTGCAGTGCCGTGCCGGTGGGCTCCACGCTGGCATCTTGTGTGCGCACTTGCGCTTGCCATCAGCCGAGTAAATGGTGTACTTGCCACGCCAGCATACGAGCCTACCAGCTTTCTGCATGTGTAAGGCACATCGGGGACACGGCAAGACCGGCAATTTATTGATGCCGAGGTTTTTTTTCATCCGTGGTGGTGGTCACATCGCCAAGTCGCCGGCCGGTGGCGATGCGCCGAGTTGTCCACGGGGAAGACGATTGAACAGCTAACTGGTCGTGCGTGCTTGCGCCCGTCTCACGTAGATCTGGACGGCTTTACGCGCTGGGGTTGGCCGCCGACTGCCCGGGAATCGTCCGCCTCTGGGCACAAACTCATCTGTCTTCGTGGGTCCAGGCAAAAAGGAGAAATGGTAAGAGATGACCGGACGATCAGAGCCACCTATCGATATGAAAAACGAAACATGTTGATTCCTTTGGGACCGTGGAATGCTACATGCTCTCTATGTGAAATTGGTGTCGCCACTGTCCTATGATTCTACCAACGGACGGTAATATAAGGCGATGCTTTTCTCTTTTAAAAAAGTAACATTAGTTTCAAAAATATATAAAGAGATAAATAATATATATCTACTATTTATCGTATTTTAAAATTTATTTAAATCGCTGTTGAGAAAGAAGCACCTTCCACTAAGTGGATAGTCTAAACAGTAGATATGCTTGTATATAAAAAATATATGCCTATATGATTTCCAGCTCAATTTCGTATACGTCCACGCTGTCCATCTGAAATGAGCATGCCTAAAAGTTGATTAAAGAGTTTCTAAACTTCTAATACAAAGATAATGTAATCAGGTACCAGTGCAAGGTGGAGGAAGAGAATTGGTGAGTTGGGGCATGGATTTCTTTGATTAGCTTCACTAAACCAATCATTTCCTTCTCGGCAGTCATCGGAGGAATGAAACTAAGCTGGATGATGGCATTATAGCATCATCATCCTCGGAAGGATATGAAAAACCGAGAATAATAATAGAGAGGGTGTATATTGCTTTTAAATTATTCTATAAGTATTTATCATGCTTCACTCCAATATTTACAAAGTTATGAAGATTAGCATGAAAAACTACCACAAGAAAAAACAAGAAAAACAAGAGAATGTGCTGAAATTTTAAAGAAAAATCAGTGAAATCGAAAGTACCTTTGTTTGGACTATGGTACTTTCCACTTTTGGAAGTACATCTGTTTGCACTGTCGTACTTCCTTTCCTCGGAGAACAGAAATTTCAGCCCAAGTTCAAAAACAAAAATTGACGAAACTTTTGAATTGAAGATCCAAATGACCTGAAATTTTGCAAGGATCTTCTCTATGCCATCAAGAACCTATTCCAATAAATAATTATAAAAACATGACCAAAGTTGAGATATTTTTCTGTTTGTTGGAAGGTTGCACGGAAATCGAGCCAAAACCCCAAACGGTGAATACAACTTGCTCGTGGGTTTAAGATGACCAAGATGAGTCTAAATATATTTTCACATGTCACAGTAAGTTAGAACACCGAAGAAACCAAACCAAAAGCCCTTAGATCAAAAAATAGACCAAATAGGCAAAAGGCAAGCAAAACCGGGGTTTCTCGTGAATCTTACTATCAAAGTGTCTAGATAGGTATAGAAGTATTCCCAAGAATTATCCTCATCTCATACATATTCTTGGCACAGCAAGATCACAAGAAGAAGAAAAAAGAGATCAAAGCCAACAAAAAATAATTGCGGAGGATTAAATGGCAATTTTTGTAAGTAAAACATTTAAGAAATCTTATTTGTAGTTAATTTTTTTGAAATAGAAGGACAGATAATGTCGTTTGATATAATTGTGATTTTGTAGATTGCGAATGTTGAGAAACATGTTAGACTCGTAATAACATTTTACAATCATCGTACGTTATTGTAGTACGAGAAATTTCTAAAAAAAATTGTAAAGACGATTAAGAGAGCAACAATTCATAAGTAAGAAGGTAAGTGATGTTGGTGGCCACCCGTACGACCCTATTTAGGCTTCCTCAACGCGGGGTGTTGAGGTTTGGGCCCCGAGGCCTCCGACGGGGTGAGGCGGTAAGAAGGTAGTATGTCTGTGTTTCGGACCGATCGAATGGGAACCATTGTGACTGCTCTGAGCCGGCCCGAACCTCCCAGGCCTTCTCTATTGGAGCGCCATCCTCGTCGGTGGCCTCCACCATCCGCGCGAGGGATAGAAGGCCGGTATCGCTCAGCCTACAAAGCACGAAAAGCTGAAGCCGAAACGATCACAGCCAGCACAAGTTACCGCCTTGGTGCCTGGGACCCGGGCATATGCTATCCTCGGATCTCTTCATGGGAGGAGCCTCACAGTGGACTAGTGGAGTATTAGTAAGTATCAACCCAAACGCTGCACTCCTCACTCGTCAGATCCACCGCCGCCCGTCGCCCATCGCCTGCCAGCACTCCTCACTCGTCAGATCCATCGCCGCCCGCCGCCCCTCCTCAGATCCGCCGCCGCCCCTCCTCAGATCCACTGCCACCCGCCAGCACTCTTCACTCGTCAGATTGCCTGCCGCCCGCCGCCCCTCCTCAGATCTGTCGCCGCCTGCCGCCCCTCCTCAGATTCGTCGCTGACATGCGTCATTTTTGCATATATTTACTCGTTATTTTACCCTCATATTCTTTGCATTTTGGGACCATTTATCATCATTAACACGCTTATCCATATTTAATTGCTCGAAATGGACCATTTTACATTTTTCTATATTTTTCTGCAGGCCGGCGCGATCGAGGCGCATAAACGATACATTTTGCATTATAGGGCTACTCCGTACAGTTGTACGTGTCGTCACGGATGCGTAGGATCTATCCGCGAAGAAATCGGAGCTCTGGAGGTCTAAAACAGAAGAAATCCCATGGGGGAAGAACTTATTTGCAATTTCTGAGGACCTGGTGGACTAAATCGCAAAACAACCAATTCCCAATCCCCTCATAACCCTACCGCCGCTGCCTGTGGAAGATCTTGAGCCCGGTTTATTCTTCTCTCCCCTTACCCCAAGTTTGCTTCCCCTCCTCCTCCACGTTCGGTCGCCGGCGAGCGCCAGGCCGCAGCTCGCCGGTACCACCTCCGCCGCTCCCTACCACACCTCCACCACATCCGCGCGCCGCCAACTTCTCCCCATCCGCGCTGCCTTCTTGCTCTCCCTCCACATCCGCGCCTTCTCACCTCGCTGCTCCGGTGCGCCCCTGTGCCCCCCTCCTTCTTCACCCGCGCCGCCTTCTCCATTAGCGCCTCCCATCTCGTCCGCCGTCACAGCTCCTTTTCTCCTTCCTCCAGCACCTCTACTCGCCGCTCCCCATCCGCGCCACCAGCGCCTCCCGTCTCCACTGCACCACCTTCTCCTCCCGCTATTCCCCTTGCGCCTTCTTCCCCCCATCACCGCGCCACCAAACCCCACCGGCCGCTCCTTCCTACCTCCTCCCGTCCCATCCCTTTCTTCTCCACCACCGCAGCTCCACCTCCGCATCTCCCATCTCCACCGCCTTCCTCTTCCTCCACCAGATCTGCCGGCGCGCCATCTCTCTCTACTCCGGCCGCCACTCCTCCATTCTCCCCCTGTTCTTCTTCCGGCCACCGACTCCAGATCCCGTAAGCCTCCCTTCCTCTGCACCGACACCGGCGGCAGCAATTTCTTCACCACGCCCCCCTCACCGCCACGTCTCCGTCGACATCATCGCTGATAGCCTGACCTCCTCTGCGCCCTCTGCTACTTCCTCCCATTCGGTTCATCCATTTACTATCTTGTTTAGTTTTTTTTCCTTGCTTACTATTACTACATAAATCTGTGTGTTAAACTGTGGATTGAAATGTATTGTTGAGCAGTCGCCGCCCGAAGTCCCCTCCTCAGAGCCGCCGCCGCCTGCCGGCCCTCCTCAGATCCGTCACCACCCAAAGTCCCCTCCTCAGAGCCGCCGCTGCCCATGATCTAATCCTGGCATGGAGACAAAAGCTACTGGATCCCAGTGTCAATCCTCCAGGTTTGATGTCCTCCATGTTTGATAAAAATGATATGAGTTCTTGATTTTAGTTTGTTTTGATTTCTGATTGGAAGTAGATGATGGTTTTCTCATTGTGCTCCATTTGAATAAATGCTACAACTTCTTTTTAACATAGGGAATGGGTGGATTTAGACGCCATTAAGAAGTTACTGCATTCCCCTAGACCAAGTGATGAATACTTGTCTGGGATATATGGTTTTCTTGACTTTGCATACAGGGGGAGAAGTCCTGTAGCAAAAATCAGATGCCCATGTGTCAAATGTGTTAATAGGTGGTTACTGCAGAGAGATGAAGTCTATAATCATCTAGTTTGTCATGGAATGCTACAAGGATATACAATTTGGGGTTGTCATGGTGAAACCGTAGCATTCATCTCTGCTAATAGGGAGTTACAACCAAAAGAAAGAACAGAAACTAATATGCACCGGTTAGTCAAAGATGCTTTTGGAATTATAGATAATGAACTTCCCTTGAATTCTTCTGCCAGCCCAAATTCCTCTGCAACTGGACCGGATTCTGAATCCCAAACTTTCTTTGAATTAATTAGAGAGGCTAGTCAGCCCTTATGGGAAGGATGTGAACTTTCAAAACTGTCATTTCTTGTACTTTTGTTTCATGCAAAATCTATTAACAAGTGGAGTAATAAATCATTAAATGATTTGTTGGCGATCTTGCAACAAGCAATCCCTAATGGTAAGAATATACCTAGAACATTTTCTGAGGCTAAAAAGATAATTGGAAAGCTTGGGCTTAATTATGAGAAAATTGATGTTTGCCCAAATAATTGCCAACTGTACCAGAAAGACAAGGCAAATGACGACTTTTGTTCCAAGTGTGGAACTTCAAGGTGGAAAAATAAAAAGGATAATACTAAATTGACTATCAAGGAAAGAAAGAAAGCAACCCCAAGGAAGGTGTTACGATACTTTCTAATTAAACCCAGGCTTAAGAGACTTTTTATGCACAAAGAAATAGCTATAGCAATGAGATGGCATGACGAGGGACGCACAAAGGATGGAGCATTACGTCATCCAGCTGATTCAGCGGCATGGAAGGCAATTGATTCTAGGTATCCTGACTTTGCATCAGATTCTCGAAATATTAGATTTGGAATGGCTAGTGATGGTTTCAATCCATTTGGGATGATGAGTTCAAGTTATAGTTGCTGGCCTATTGTCTTAGTACCTTATAATCTCCCTCCATGGTTATGCATGAAAGCTTCTTCTCTTATGCTTACACTAATAATTCCTGGCCCATCTTACCCTGGAAAAGATTTTCATGTATTTGCTGAGCCAGTTTATGAAGAACTATCTGAGTTATTTGAGTTTGGGACACCCACTTATGACGCGTCTCGAGATGAGATGTTTCAGCTTCGTGCTGTCATATTGTCCACTGTGAGTGACTATCCTGGGCTTGTAATATTTGCAGGATATAGTGTTAACAGTGAGTTTGCTTGTATGCCATGTGGTGAAGAAACTTGCTCTAAACGCTTAAAACATGGGCACAAGTACTGTTTTATGGGCCATCGTCGATTTCTACCTTTAGATCATGAATTCCGTTATGATGATATCTCTTTTGATGGAAATGAAGAACATAGGCCAGAGCCTATTGCATATTCTCAAATTTCAATTCTACAAAAGATAAAAGCAATTCCAAATTTTGAGAAGTCAAAAACTTGGAAGTGTGTTAGTGGTCTATTTTCTTTGCCTTACTGGGATTTTAATTTGCTCCGTCATAATCTTGATATAATGCATATTGAGAAGAATGTTTGTGATAATATATGTGGGACACTTTTAGGATTGGAGGGCAAGTCTAAGGATAATTTACAACAAAGACTAGACCTGCAAGAAATGAACATTAGACCAGAGCTGCTCCCCAAAAACGTGCTAATAACAAGTATTACTTACCCCCTGCATCCTATACCATGTCCAAAAAGGAGAAAGAACAATTTTGTAGAGTACTTTATGACATAAAGGTTCCAGATGGCTATTCAGGAAATATCTCCAGATGCGTAAATGTTGCCCAAGGAAAAATTTCTGGCCTTAAAAGTCATGACTGCCACATTCTAATACAACAACTGCTGCCTGTTGCTCTACGAGGTGTACTTCCAGATAATGTCATATCTGTTTTATTTGATTTATGTGGGTACTTTAGAGAACTGAATGCAAAAGTACTTTATATAAATGAGCTTGAGAAGTTGGAGGACAGAATTAAAATGACATTATGCCGTATGGAGATGATATTTCCACCAGGATTTTTCACTGTTATGGTACATTTGGTTATTCATTTAGCAAGTGAGGCAAAAATAGGAGGTCCTGTGTGTTATCGTTCTATGTACTTTGTGGAAAGGTATTTCTCCCTAACAAAGATAAGGTTGTATTTGTTTTGTATTGCAGCACTAGATATTTAACAGATTTCATTTTTCTTGCTTTGTGTTTATGTAGGTACCTTTGTGTGTTGAAGTCATATGTGCGTAACAAAGCTCATCCGGAGGGATCAATAGCTGAAGCATATTTGGCAGATGAGTGCATGACATTTTGTTCACGATATGTTGAAGGTTTTGAAACCAAGCATAACCGTCCTTCAAGGAATGATGATACCCATGAATCAGCTTGTCATCCTAATGTGACACAAGGGTCAACAATATTTTCTCATGTTGGAAAACCACTTGGAAAGCCCAGAAGTTATGTTATAAGGGGTCTAGCTAAAGTACAAGCACATCGATATGTGCTGTTCAATTGTCCGGATGTTAATAAATTCCTGAGGTATTACTTGCAGCTTATAGCATCTTTGTTTATTTATCCTTTGCATGACTTCAATTTTGATTATAAATTATTATGCAGAGCTCATGCTGATCAGCTTGCTAGTAAAAATCCTCGATATTGTGTTAACCCAAAAAATATTGAGCATGTGCAAAATGAGAAGTTCCATGACTGGTTTAGAGCTCATGTAAGTTCCCATTTTCACGTCTTTAACTTATACTACTCAAGTCATAATCTAAATGAGTTCTCACTATATAGATAATGGATTTGGAGCAGAAAAATGGTTTATGCAGTATCAAAGAAGATGTTAGATGGCTAGCAAGTGGCCCACTTGATGCAGCAAAAAGATATTGTGCTTTTAACACCTGGGGCTTCAGATTTAGGCCTAAACGTTTGGATAGAGTGACACAAAATAGTGGAGTGGTGCTGACTGCTAAAACATCTAGCTATGCTAAAGCAAATGATGCAAATCCAATTTTAGGTGATGTTACATACTATGGGAGGGTAATCGATATCATCGAGCTCAATTACTCTGGAAAATTTTCTGTAGTACTTTTAAAATGTGAATGGGTCAATGTTATTTCTGGAAAAGGAATTAAAAAGGACAAACATGGCTACACACTTGTCAACTTCTCACATCTTATACATACCGGAGAAAAGATTGAGCATGAGCCTTTTATTCTTCCTAACCAAGCTGATCAAGTGTTTTATGTGGAGGACCCAACAAACCCAGGGTGGTCTGTAGTAATGAAAATGAAGCCCAGAGATATATATGACACCGGCAATGAGGAATGGATAGATGATATAGAAGCTGAGCCTTTCCATGTTTCACACCTTGGGGAAATGTTCAATAATGCAAAGCATCAACACTGGGTTAGGACAGATGTTGAGGGGACAACAGTTGATGCTAATAATAATGGATTAGACACTGAAACATAGTAGAGAGCAATAATTGCATAATTTGTTTGCTCCATTCAAGGTATGTGTATTTTTCAGTGCAGCAGTACATGATAATTCTTTAATTAGTCTCATCTCAAGCCTACTTTTCTTATATTGAAAGTTGTATTTGTAATGCATAATTCCACCTGAAACTCTTATATGGAAGATGTTATTAAAATTGTGTCAACTACTCTTTCTATTTCTATACCATGATTTGAAATTTTTATATTGTAGTATTTATGCTCACTGGTACCTTATGCATGAACATTCTTCATGCTGATACAGAGGCATACATATGAGCCACAAATTTAGTCTAAATAGAATCATTTATTTCAATGCCACAAGCCAATCTGTCTTAACTTGAATACAGCAAGGAAACACTTGCTGTTATCCAATCTGTGTTTCTAGTTGACATCAAGATCAGTTTGAATGCATTGAGTTGTATGAGTAACAAGTCATGGCTTTTTTCTACTTTACTTTAATTAACACCAAAACATAACTCTATAACTCTATTGTTCTTTTTAAATACAATTAAACTGAGCACTGTTTTTCTTTTCAAGAGAGTAAAATGGATGCTCAGTCTGTGCGAACCAACATGCACCAAAAAGGATTAAACGCATGAGGTGTTTGAGCAGATCTGTAGAGATGGCATCGGTTCTCCATTATTGGCAAGACATTTATTGATGCTTCGTATGCACCCTTTAATTGTTGAGGGCTTGCTTCATGTGATGATGCTTGGATGCAAAGCTTCTTAATGCGCAACGATTTTAACCTCAATGTTAGATTGCTACTAGTGATGTTTTGGAATATTGGTAGCTGATTAAATGATTTTCAGACTGCTTCAATCGATGTCATCGATTAGTTTTTGCTCACCTAGTTGCAGCTGTTAATTTTTTGGCATGTACTATTGCCAAAGTCCCATTTTTATTTCCTTTTATCCCTCTAGCTTTGGTCTAGTTTTATTGAACTCATTTGGACTGTACATTCGTGGCCTGGGTACATGTTATCTGAGAGAGGAAAATTTCTGTTATCCAATGAATGCTTGTTCTTAAAGGATGTTCCAGGTTAACTACTTATGGGAAAATATAAATGCGATTAGAAAAGCTTGTCTGAAAGTTGCGTACACACTTATACAATGTATAATTATTTTGGACTATATGAATTTACAAATCTGGATTATTTTGTATGATGAACATGTTAGAACTTTTCGTCACAATTAAATTTTCAACTTTGCAAATAAATCTACCTTGTGGTTCTACAACCTGGAAATAGATTTTCTAACATGAAAAATAGCAGCGAGTTTCCACATATATTTATCTCCGCTTTACTAAATTTCTGGCATGTTTCCAAACCAAAAGCTAGGCTGCAGTTTTTTGTTTTAAAGGACAAAATTAGTGTAAATTTAAGAATTTCTACCTTTGCTACCTTTGCCCCCTCCAATTTCTATTAAATAAGATCAATATCTCCAATCCAGCAGTGGTGTTGTTTGTACAATCTATCAATGTTAGATAAGGTTATCCCTAGAGTAGCAAGTAACACATGTCCGTAACACATATATTATATGTTACCAGATGGCTTTGTAACATATGTTTATGTTGCTGCACTATATGCTTGTAACACGTTTATTGATCATATTGAGTATATGTTACAGAGTCTCCTGGGACACAAAGTATGTGTTGCTGAGTTTTTTCCCTGTAACATAAATTGTATTGTGTTACAGTCAAGTGTTACCATATCTATGTTCTGTTGTAGTGTGAAGAAGGCGCTGAGGGCAGCGGGCACAGAGAAGAGAGAGGAAGAGGAGCATGACGGCTAGTGCCGGAGAAGGAGGTAGGTGGAAGTATACCGTTGCGCAGCATCTTCTAAAAAAACAATCAATGATTGCTGTGATGCATGAAAAGGACTCGTCTCTTATTGTAGAAAGTTGCTGGGGATTGAGACACATGTACATCTAGCAACTTCAGGCACAGGAAAAAATTGCTTTGCTCGCCTCCAACAAAAGCTGACAAAGCAACCTCATCTGCAATATCCGACGGTGCGCACATGGGTCGTCGATTTTTGTTGGGCCCGGCCCCCCGTTTACGCGTGCCCTCATGGAAATGAACAGGTTAGAAAATACCTACTGCTTAAAAGTTGCAGTTCACATGTACTTAAATGACAGTGTTGACTTTTGCATAATTTATACTATTTTGAACTGAATTTTTTTAAAAGTTTTGAAGAAGCCCTTTAATATTTGTCCATTCATCTAAATAAGCTCAAATTCACTGAATTTATCTCCATAAAAATGTAAACAGGCAAGACTGCTCACAAAGCTTTTTCAATCCGTGTATTGTGTCCACTGTCCCATATCATATTCAGTGCCTATCTTGTATTCTCATATGGTACTGTATAATCTATTAGATTATGTGCAAGTGAAGTCATCAGAATTTGTTAAATGGATATGTCATCTTTTCGGCCGGAAGCAACTAGTAGAAAGATATCAGAATGTGCGTAATAGCCCATATAAAACAACCCAACTTAATCAGAAACTAGATAGCACAGCCCAATACAAAACAAAGGCCTAATATCATTAACGGGTCGAAATTCGAAACTTGCGGGCCTGTTAAATCCACAACCACAGACAACCCAAACACAGAAACTCGCGGTATCCATTGGTTCAAAATCCTACGGTTAAGAAAAATTTCATTCACCTGTCCAATAGGTAGTCCCTTAGCAAATTCCAATGCAAAAAACGTCCCAAGAAACACAAAAAAGTTGCTAGCAGGTCTCCCCCAATTTACAGGCACGGTCTTGGAAAGCTCGCTCGATAGCCCATACCATTTCTAGGCTCGTTTTTGTCCTTGAGTACCAGAGCCCAACGAAAAAAATGAAAATGAAACCTGATTAGTGGACGAGTAGAAATATTAAGGTTATATCTAAGTGTACGTGAATTTATAGGGTAGCACATTTAAAAGGCTGGGATATAATTCGAATGGTGATCTAAATTCATGTGGATCATGAGTTCCTAATAGGCCTCATGCTCGAGGCCGATCATGGATGCCTATATGTAGAGGAACGGTGGCATAGGGTTTCGGAGAGAGAATTTGAAATTTCTAAAACCTTAGTTGCCATACCTTCCTCATCCAATACCACGCAGCCGGTGCTAACACTCTAGCATGTGGTGTTCCTGCCCTGTACGTGTAGATACCTTGGAGGTATTGATGTGAATCTTCAGTACTAAGACGATCCACAACCTATGACGATCACAAGGAGCTGGAGGAGACGTGTGGCTAGTACGACTACCACCGCACCAACACGCTACATTGACTCTACTTTCGCTATGAGTCTGCGTGTCTAGTGATAATCCCATGATCTATTACTAATGAAGGCTCCTTATTTACGCGGTAGATTTTTGTAATTATGATTGCATAATCTACCCATGGCACAACACCTCTCGTGCTTGTTGAGTTGAATTTAGAAGATTGTTGAGTTCCTCTTGGTGTTTATGTTAAATCCTATTTGGATGTGTCTTAGAAGGACCATCTTTAGTGTGCTATCGGATTCCGACCGGCTAGGAGTGGTCCCCATCCTATCCACATGTGTTTTACTTGTCTCGCTTTGCCCCCACATGGTGGTGGATCAAAATGAAACACACAACAACGTATGCATACAAGTTTTGTGCTTATTAGTTATTTGATCCAAGTTTTGTGCTTATTAGTTGTTTGATCTTTAAATCATTGTGAGTGTCTAGTTTACATTTCGTTTGAATTATTGTGTTCCATACAAAAAGAAACTAAACAAAAAAGATACATATTGCATATGTTTTAGCAACATAGTGATAAACTAAATTATTAGTTGCAAACGCCTTAGAGTTGCTAATAGTCATGAACTAGAGTTGCTAGTTATCAGAACCTAAAATTGTTAGATATCAGCATCTAGATACTAACAACTATAATTTACTATCAAATGAGATTTGCTACTTACTAGTAGTTACTAGGTAAAAGCACCTAGAGTTACTATTTATCAACTATATATGTTTTTTTAAAAAACATCAATTATACATGTTACTTGACAGTGTTAGTTGCCACTCTATATGTTAGCACCTTAGAGGTGTCAAATTCTACATATTGCTAGCTACATTAGTTGCTATCGGTTCTACATGTTAGTTGCTAGCATCTCTCTGTTACCATATGATAATTATAAACAATTTTATGCAATAAACTATTAGTAGTGGCTTTACATTAGTTGCTAGCAACTCTATATTAATTGCCACCTCTACATGGAACTTACTATATTAGTTGTTAGCAACTCTATATTAGTTGCTAACTCTACATGTTACTTGCTAGTATATCTCTAAAACTTAATGATAGTTATAAACAAAATTTTGTAATCAACTACTAGTGGTGGATCTTCATTAGTTATTATCAACTCTACGTTAATTGCTAGCAAGTCTACATCTTACTTGTTATGTTAGTTACTATGAACACTACATGTTAGTTTCTACATTAGTTGCTAACTCTGTATATTACTAGTTGCCATCATCTAAGTAATGTGACCTATAATTACTACTTGCGGAGAATTATGACCTGCTAGCACCTAGAGTTATTTGTAGCGGACACTTGAACCTGCTAGCTGAGAAACAATATTATTAATGTCTCTAAAACATACTAGGCAATGCACTATGCAATAGCACGATGCTAAGCTATATTGTTGCATGTAACCCTTCTATTTTGGTTAAAAAATAGAGCGCACTGCTACAGACAGCCCTATCACAGACGGTTTGGAACTGTCATCACAGACGGTTCCTGAACCGTCAGTGTTTAGGTGTCAGTGATAGTTGGTGGTTATCACAGACGGTTCCCGAGCCGTCTGTGATAACTCACATTACAGGCGGTCTTTATTACTAACCGTCTGTGATAGGTGAGTATCACAGACGGTTGTTTATAAAAAACTGTCTGTGATAGTCTCGTATGCAGAGATGGTTTGAAATACGAAGCGTTTGCATGCGTTAATGCTTATATATGCGCGCCCTAATCCTTCTACACACTATGCTCTCCCTGATCGTCTTCTTCATCACCAGATTTCTCAATAATGACATCTAAAATTCTTTTGATCTCCTTCCTCTCATCTATCCATCATGAGTTGTTCGGACGCAACCTTACACAGGCGGCCAAAAATTTACGTCTGGAGCAGCTCCTCCGCTCACGCCTTGCTCTCCTTCCTCGACTCGCTTCCATCCGTCAGCTGGACCTCATCATCCGCCGTCAACGGAGGTGTCTCATTGCCACTCAGGATAGGGAAACCGCCCTCAGCCTCGTTCTTCTCTACAATGTGCGCAAAGCGGAGGAAGATCTTGCGGCACTGCAGACACACTTGGATAAACTTGCCGATCAAGCAGATTGGGCCGATAATGCGGAAGCGCATCTTGACATCCTGTTTCAGATTATGGAACATGCTAATGATCATTTGCCCATGCTTGAGGAGGAAGTCGAGAAAGCAAGGGCAATCTTGACGACATTCGAGAACACAGCGGCTGATCCTCCAACTCCAGAAGTCGACGAAGAAGCATATGAAGACTAGAAGATTCAAATTTGGGAATGTCTTTTTTTTTGCACTTTTGTAATAAAATTACCTTGAATTTGACTCTCGTCTCTATAGATTCTGTAGTTTAAACGATACCACAGACGGTTCGTATTACTAACCGTCTGTGAAATTTCACAGACGGTTAGTAATACAAACCGTCTGTGATCTCTAAAATTATCACAGACGGTTCCAGTTAATAACCGTCTGTGATATTTTCACAGACAGTTATTAACATAAACCGTCTGTGATAATTTTAGACATCACAGACGGTTCGTGTTAATAACCGTCTGTGAACTTTCACAGATGGTTAGTAAAACGAACCGTCTGTGATGTCTCATTTATCACAGACCGTTCGTGTTAATAACCGTCTGTGAAAATATCACCGACGGTTGCCAGTATAAACCGTCTGTGACAGTTTAATCACAGACGGTTCCGAATGAACCGTCTGTGATGTAGCCGTCCAGTATAGCCTCTTCTGTAGTAGTGGCGGAAAGTAGGAAGTATTTGAAGATTAGGTACAACAGAAATATGTATATATTCAAAAAAATCTCTATACATATATTCATATGAAATATCTATCTTGAATGATTAAAGCGGACAAATCAACCAACCGTACAATGACTTCTGTAACCTTTAATTATTTTGCTAGAAGAATTGTAAGGGAATAATTCTCAAAGCAATTCTTATTCTCACAGATCAAGATCATAATATATGAATTAAAAGATATGAAAACGTGAGCAATGAGATTGAAATCATGAGCATGATTTTGATATTCAATTATAAAAGAACCATCATTCCAGTCGAAGGTATTACTTTGCCCTTCTAAGAGGAAGCTATGGATCACAATATATTAAGAAGACACAATCACATCTTTTCTTATTCATTGCTTTTTCTAATTTGAAGAATTATTGCCAATAAAATACCAAGAGGCATTACCAAAGCAAGGCAAACAATATTTATGGTTCTATCGTTTATGTAGAAATTAACAAAATAGATTGTAAAGTTAGATATAAGGAATAAGTCTACTTTACCTCTAAACTCTTATGAAAAGTTAGATAGGAATAAGTCTACTTTACCTCTGAACTCTTACGATAATCTAACTTTTATCTTGGAAGTGCAAATCCAGGTATTTTACGCCCCCCCCCAACTATTAATACTGTTTATTTTATCCCCTGAGGCTGATGGAAAACGGTGTCAACTGATGTGGCATCTTCGTAGACAAGTTTTGTTGGCAGAGCATCCTCATCAGGTGCACATGTGCAACTGAGTCAAAAAATTCTTATATTTTCCCCTTTTCTTTTAATCTTTCTTTCCTTCTCCCCCCCCTCCCGAGCACTTGCTTTCTTTTCCTACGAATGGGCAATGAGCTCTTCATGGTGTCGATCGGTGACGAAGGAGGAGACCAAGGACGGCGTCAGTGGCTTGGCTTTTACTAGATCCATCCCTAGCAATGCACCACCTCCGGCTAAGAACGCCGGCGGTGGCGAGTAAATCTAGTCGGTGATGGTGTTAACGAAGATCATGGTGGCTGAGAACGCCGATGATGGTAGAGCTCGCAGCCGGTGGTAGTGCAATAAATCTAGAAAGCGCCGGTGGTGGCTGATTATGCAATGGCCAAGGATGACATTGACGGTGGAGATCACAACAGGTAGCGACACAATAGATCTAGCTGATGGTGGTGGTGGCGGAGCTCACGATGACCTCCTCAATGTGGCTAGGTGCACAGGAGGAAGGGGAAACTGGTTGGAGGTGCTCACCGACGAGCTTTGAAGATCAACAATGGTGATGGCGGTAGAGGCTTCAACTCCGATGAGATGAAAATGGCATGACGTAAGGAGGAGAAAAGAGAGAAGGAGAAAAGAGACTAAAGGAGGAAGGAGGAGGACGTGGAGCTGATATGGATATGAGAAGGATTTGGTGATCATGTTGACAGAGTTGTCATGTCATCTAGACAGGCTTATGTGTCTAAACCATTGCCACTGTCTACTTTTGCGAGGCTAAGTATGTAGACGAGAATCAAAGCATATGGTTGGACGAGTTCTTTTGTCGCAGGTCAGTATATGGAAACAGTGGTTGGCTGTGGGGACCGTCGGGGTCGGGAGCACCCATAGTCACTTTATGTGTTATGTATTAGTCTCATAATCAGTAGATAGTACACACATTCACATCATTGAGATCACATCCATACACATCGTACATAAATAGTTTACAACAAAAAAGATGATATATAAGCGAGATATAAAAGAGTATATACACATAAGGCCGACTGGCCAAATAAACATTAGAGTCTTGAAGAAAATGCAGCGGAAGTCTAATAACAAAGGTATACAGTGATTTGCCATTTTAGTCCGCAGGCAATCGATTGGAGTCAAACCTAGAAGGACCCCTCATCGAATTCCCTAGTGCCAGGGGTGAAATACGCATCGTTGGGCACGAAATCTTCATTCTCTAATCAACAATAATTTAAGCAATGTTGAGTAAATTGTGTACTCAGTAAGAGTTGCAGTGTATCGCAAAATTTTACATATATACAAGGCTGTCAAAGGATGAGACTCTATACTAAGTTATTTTCAGCATAAAGCAGATTTCATTTTGCAATATCACTAAGTAATAATTTGCAAACGGAGTTGTAAAGAGCATTTGACATATAATGAAATAATATTCAAATAACTTAGGTAACAGTAGATCAAACCTTTGCTATGAACACGTCCATTCGCAGCCCACCTTGGCCATGAACATCGCACAAATCTCACCCATGGGCATGGCACACGATTAGACATTCATGCCATCCCATATGTTTAGTGAAACAGTTTTGAAAAGGAAAACTGTACCATTTGTGGTTACATCCAAGCTTGCTCATGACCGCGAGCACATCTATTAAATAGTTGTTAACACTCTGTAGATGTTGTATGTCCTAACATTGCACTAGCCTGATGAATGGACAAGCCCTCACTTGGATGCGCCAAGTGAGCCGTCTGTCAGACCCTCACCCTAGTGTATTACGTCCCTTTGGTGAGGTATTCACCATTGTATTAGCAAGCTTTGATCCTAACACCTAGGTGAAGAGAGCCCCTATGAGCCAGATAGTTCCGCGAATGCCCTTACTACTTTAGTGCCTACCACAATTCATGGCTAGACTTAGACAACTTAGTTACCTAAATGCCAGAGCCCATATAGCACTTATGGTCATACGGTGTGACTTAGATGTGCGGCAATAGTATTCGGTCCTTAATTGACCCGGGTGAGATTCTCCCCCTATCTACATGTGAGGTTCCGCCTCACATTTGACAGTTTATCAAATAACTCGCCCGCGTCTGAAAACTATGTTTTTTAGTTTATCTTTATACCATACTAACAAAGGTTTCTCCTCTGGTCCAACATTTTGAAACCATCATTTCCGCATGTAAACTTGTTCAAAAGTTCAAACTTAGCCAAAAGCTAGTGCTTGACTAAGCATCTAGACCATATATAAATGTAGTATCCCCAATTTGACAGTATAACTTATCTAATCCATGTCCTAGATGCTTCAACAGTAAGGGTATCAAATTTACAAGGAAGGTTCGATGCATTCGATTGGTCGTAACTACCCTTACCGACAATATAGCAATTTTTACTAAAACATACATGCATGCATAATAGATTTTGCAAACAATGTACAATAATTGAAATACTGGGATCAATATGGTTAAAGTCGGTGCTTGCCTTGCTCTTGTTGCTTAGAGAATGTTTTTGATGCGTTCTCAGTGTTGTCTGGCGTGGAGTCTATCCAATAAAATCCCGATAAAAGGAAATAAGTGCCAAATAAATAGATATAAGACTTAAATATTTTTGTAAATTCAAGAAGATCATGATTTTAGAAGAATTTAGAAACAAAGATCACTAAATTTGGAGTTCGTATGCAAAAGTCATATGTGTTTGGGTTTTTGCTTAGTTTGAATTATTTCTTCTCGGTGAGTACAATACTATTTTAAACTACTAATGTTCTTCGGCCGCTACGGTGCTTGGATGCTTCGAATACCATCCACCGACCATGGCGCTATGACTACACAGGTCTTTGTCCTACCGCAACTTTGGTCGTGCGCTTACACAGAGCCAGTACTACTGGTCTTCGACCACAAAGGTCCTCCAAGCATCGAGCGGGTACTACTAACAACATTATGTAGTTTACGGCTACCGACTACGTTCTGCGACTTACAACTGATCTATTGTACGTACGACCAATCTAATGTATCTTACGACCGATATACTATACGTACGACCGATCTAATGTACCTCACAACCGATCTACTGTATGTACGATCAATTTAATGTATTTACGACTGATCTACTATGGGTTTCGACTACCAACTACCGTCTACGACTACCCTGCATCTTACGACTACCATCAAAGGTCGAAGATTACGACTACTACAGCGGTTGAAGGTTTTGACTATGGCAATGGTCAAAGGTCTCGACTACAGCTGCGGTCAAAAATTTTGACAATGGTGGCATCGGTTGTGGTCGAAGACAACATCAGCGGTCAAAGATACTGACTACGGTAGTGGTTGAATATTTCAACTACAGTTGCGGTCGAAGATTTTGACTACGGCTGCAATCGAATTTCTGACGATGGCCGCAGTCGAAGATTTTGACTACAGCTGGGATCAAAGATTTTGACTACAGTTGTGACTAAAGATTTTGACGCCCAACTATGGTCGAAGATAATGGCCAAGCCACCAGTCGAGGATCATGACCATGCTAGCGGTCAAAGATAACGACCATGCCAACGATAGAAGATCACGGCCAGGTCAACGGTCTAAGATTATGACCAAGGGGAAAGATATGCATCACGTTTGAGGTGACAGTTAGGCAGGGTTGGCAGCAGCAGAGGAAAACTATGGGCGTGACATGCGCTCGAGGTGGAAGATGATCTCTGTGATTGGGCTGTTGGGAAATAGTCCCACACGGATTGTGGGAAAGAAAAAAGCACAATGTATAAGTGTGAGGGAGTCTTCACCCATTAGACTAGTCTTTTGGGGGAGAAGGCCCAATACCACTTATATGGTTGTTACTTGAGGGGCTTGCTTGCGGGCAAGCTATGGGATTAGGTGCGTAGGGTGTGCAGCCCATTGAAAACCTAGGGACCAGGGAGTAAACCCAGTTGGACCTGGCGGGGTGCTAGGGTCCAGATCAAATAGTGGTATGCTGGAAATAATCCTGCCAAATCCGTCTCAGAGTCTGTATTGAGTTGAGTCTGAGTCAGTTTAGAAATAGAAATTCATATTTCAGAGTCGATTTCTGTATCCGAGTCATTGTCGGTGTTTAACTTGTAAATTGTGTATAAATTGTGGACAAAACCAAGAAAAAGGTGCAGTTGTTTATTCTATCGCTCTATTATTATCGGGTTATCATCACCATACTCAACGAACAGAGGAGTCTCGAGTACTCGAGTGGTCTTTTGAGTTCGACTAACAAAGCTAGGTGGATAGTTGAAGTTTGACTTCGAGCGAGAAGTTGAAGAGTATCGGATAGTGTTCAAGTAGGAGAGGAGTATTGGACGGCGTTTGAGCGGCTTCAGAGCATCGAACAGTGTTCAAGTGGTGTTGGAGTATCGGATGGTATTCGAAAGGTATTACTCAAGATTTGAGCAGAGTTGTAGGAAGCGTGGTCGAAACTAACATTCGGGCCAGTCCGATCGGCGTTAAAGATGTTCAGACCAGCCTGATCAGCAACTAGCTTGCATTCAGACTAGTCCGAAGGGAAACCTGCTTTATGACCATCACACCTGGTCGTACACAGAGTGATCATGTACAACACGGGCCCCACACGGCAGGGAGAGGGAAAGAGGTGAGGTGAGCTGAGAGGTTTAGGAATTTTAATTACTCATTAGATGTACTTGAAAAATTTAGGAAAATCTTTGCAAATGCTCCTGACATAGTTATTAATGATTGCGTATGCTTCTCAGAGTTTTATCCTCTCTTGATTTTTTTCTAGAAAACTCTGAGAAGACTTCTTGTTGAATTTAATTATACTTATTTGATTTGGATTCAATTTAATTTATATTTCATGCTCTTTTGATTTTTGAAAATCAAATTGTTCAAAGAAACTCTAATAAAGAGCCAAAGATACAAAATGCATTCAAAAGTTTAAAATTTTCCTCATTATTGCATGCCCTAAAATTTGGGATGTTACAGGTCTGCTCCCTTACAAAGAATCTCATCCTTGATATTCGATAGGTTCGATAAAGAGATTTGAAAAGTCGATTCTAAGTTGATCTTGTTGTTCCCATGTCGCTTCATCCTCAGTGTGATTACTTCATTGGATCTTTAACATCTTGATAGAGCGGTTTCAAGTTTATCGCTTGGCTTGGTCTAGAATGTGGATTGGTTGCTCCCGGTAAGAAAGATGTAGTTGCAAATCAATGTTATCCAATTGGGTGAGTTCACTTGGTGTGTGGAGGCACTTCTTAAGCTAGGAGACATGAAAGACGTCATGCACATCCGAAAGTTTAGGTGATGGCTCCAATTGTTATGCCACTTCACTTTTCTTTGCAACGATCTGGTACGGCCCGATGTACCGGGGTGCTAATTTTTCATGGACATGGAAATGATGAATGGCACAGAGCGGTGAAACCTTGAGATAGGCATAATCATCTATCTCGAAGCTCAGCTCATGACGGTAGTGGTCAGCATAGCTCTTTTGATGGGACTGCACTTCCCTCAGTCGGCTTCATATCGCATCAACTTGTTCTTGAGCTCTTGGATAACAAGAGGTCCAAAGAATTGCTTCTGACCGACCTCGGACCAGAAAGAGGGGTTCTACACTTTCTCCCATAAAGTGCTTCAAACAGAGATATTGGAGGCTTGATTGGAAACTATTGTCGTAAGAAAACTCGATGAACACCAAACATTTCTTCTAGTTTGTGCTATAGGACAGCACGTAGGCTCTTAACATGTCCTCCAGAATTTGATTTTTTCTTTTATTTTGGCCTCCCGTTTGTGGGTGGAACGTTATGCTAAAGAATAATTCGGTTCCCATAAGCTCATGTAAGCTTTCCCAAAATTGTGAGGTAAACTGAGGACCTCGATCAAAAGTTAATATCTTTGGCACTCCGTGCAATCGGACGATATGATTTGTGTAGAGCTTAGCGAGCTTAGCTACATGATATGATGTGTTCACTGGGATGAAATGAGCCAACTTAGTCAGGCGGTTGACAACAACCCAAATCGAATCATGCCCGTTTTGGGTTTTTGGCAAACTGGTAATGAAATCCACACCGATGTCATTCCATTTCTACTTGGGAACCTTCGAAGGTTGGAGCAATCCTGCTGGTCACTGGTGCTCTACTTTGATTATTTGACACACATCACGATTAGCAATGTGTGTGGTGATGTCCTTCTTCGTACCAGGCCACCAGAATCGTTCCGGAGATACTGATACATTTTTGTACTTCCCGGATGAATAGAGAGTGGTGAATCATGAGCCTCTTGGAGGATTAAGCCACTGCCCACGCATAATCATTCCACTCGCATTTTTGGAAAAATCTGATTCTTCACCACTCTGCATAACACTCTTAATTTTAGGAATCGCAGGGTCCTTCAGTTGGGGCGGCTTGGATCTGAGATTCAAAGGTAGGTTGTAGTACTAATGTAGCAAGAAATCCCTCCTCAACTTCCTTGAGGTTGAGTCTCCAATGCTCTCTACATGACGCTGGTTGACGGACTTCAACCGATGCATTAATGTAGTGAAAGCTTTCGGCCAAGTGCATTGCTTACAATATTGGCCTTGCCAGGGTGGTAATAAATATCAAGATCATAGTCTTTGATGAACATAAGCCATCTCCTTTGCCTTAGGTTCAGATTTGGTTGCATGAAGAAATACTTCAAGCTTTTGTGATCGGTGTACAACTCACACCGATTGCTGATGAGATAATATAACAATTTTGAGTGAAAATTTTATTATTATTTAAATTAAATTAGTTTAAAATAAATATCAATGTTGTGGTTGATTGAATTTTAAATTTGATTTCCCAAATGTTCTACTTTTAAAAAAGGCATTTCTCTGAAAAGTAATTTAGTAAAAAGCTAAAAATATTACTAAATAATATATATTTTTAATTTCTTTAAAAATCCTAATTCAAATTAATTGCTTGATTTTATTTGGCTTTTATTTCAATTTTTTGTGATTTTCTAGAGTTTAAAATCTAATTTCCAAAGTTAAAAAAGTATTTTAAGTATAAACATTTATTATGAAATTAAGTTGGAAATATTTTATTAAGCCCAAAATGACCCCAAAATTTTTTGCCAATTTTTCTGGAATTTATTTACTATTTTCTAAGCCTTTTTGAGTTTTCTTGGGTTTTCTGAAAATAAAAACCGAAAATTAAAATTTCCTTCCCTCTAACCTGGGCCGACGTGTGGCCAGCCCCGATTGCGCCACATTGCTGCCCAAGCCATCCCGGCCATCGCCCCCTCGCATCTCTCCTCCGCCCCTCATAGCCATCCGATCCTCATCTAGTAGCTGCTGCGAGCCCTCTCCTTCTCCCTTTGACGCTGGGCTCCACCTATCGGCACCCACTCCCTTCCTTTCTCTCTCCCTTCCCTCTCCCACCGACACCCCGGCCCCACCTGTCGGCCTCCCCTATCCCTTCTTCCCTGTGCCTTTCTTCTTCGTCGCGCAGTAACCGCCGCAACCATTTCTGCCGCCCCTTCTGCCCTACTTTTCTTTCCCCTTGGGCACTGCCGCCTTTCCTTTCCTCCCCTGCAAGCGCTGCACTGAACTCCTCTAATTCTGCACCGAATCCCACACCGCTCCCACCATTCCCACCACAAATCGCCGCCAACTCCTGTGGCGTCCAATGAGCAATTCACGCTGACTCTGCCCTCCCCACCCCTATAAATACCACCTTGGCGCCGCTACTCCTCAAACCACCTCCACCTTGCCTCCTCTCACCCTCCTAAGCCCTATAGAGCTCCCGCACCATTCACCCCATCACGCGAGCTTCGGCTTCCTCTCTAGCGAGGCATTGGCGCCCGCCTGAGCCCCTCAAGCCCTCCGTCAGCCGTGCAAGCACTGTCGAGGCACCCTCTAGCTCTTCTGCCGCTTCATCGTGCTTTCTAGCCGCTGGAGCTCGCCATCGCCGGGGTTTGAGGTGCGTCACTGCCTCTCACCGTCGGCCATTTCCGGTCATCACTCCACCCCATTGTAGGATCAAGGATACCGACTAGAGGGGGGTGAATAGGAGGTTTTTAAATTTTTCTTGTTTACTAAATTAATTCTCTACAATTTTAATTTCAAGAATGTAAAGCAATTAAGCCTACACAATTCTAGTCAAGCAAATAACTATACTAGCTCTAAATCAAGCAAATGATCACAATAAAGCGAACAAGTAAGAGCTAGAGTAAAGCAAGAGAGAAATGTACACAATCGATATTTTTACCGTGGTGTTCGGAAACTTGCCGGTTTCCCCTAATCCACGTTGAGGTTAGCCCGAACCAATCGGACCGGCTCCACGAATTAAGCCGAAACACCTCGATCACTAGTGGTAGCTCTTCCCCGCTCCGGGTAGGTGAGCTCCGACCTTCACAAGAATATCGGGTCTTCTCACAATCTCCTTTGAGAAGATCACCGATAACTCTTCCGCCCAATCGTCTAGGTGCCGGCAAGCACTAAGAGTAATAAACCAGGGCTTCACTTGATCACAAATGAGTGCCAATGGATCAACTAATGAATGGAATGCACTATTTACTCAACCACCTCAAATTTAATGCACAAAGTGAGAACAAGGGGTGGAGTAAATACTCTATGCTCAAGAAATGTTCAATGGGTCTCTACATACTGTCCTTGAGTAGTGGTACGGGTATTTATACCCTCCACCAACAAAAACTAGCCGTTTGGAACAAATTTCAGAAAAATTTAGGCCGAGCGGAACTACCGACGTTATAAGGCTGGTAGTCCCGCTCCCATTTCTGGCGCGGCCGAATGGCTATGTCAGCGCTCTGTAGTGACCGTTGGAATGTCAGCGCGGTCCTACTGCCGTTGAAAACTCTGGTACTACCGTTCGTCGGTAGTACCGCAAAGTCAGTGCGGTACTACCGCTTGAGCCGAACTTCCAAAAGTCCCAAATGTGGCGCTCTCCGGAAAAAAGGCTCCGCTTCCCCTCCAGAGCTTCTGGGCTCCGGAAGTACCGCTCTGGATAGCAGAACTACCGCACCCTGCGGTAGTTCCAGCATTGAAATCGTCGATACTTCCGCTCCGTGAAATCTCAGATTGCGTCCGGAGGGTGCTCTCTGGAAAAAAGGCTTCGCTCGGGATCCGGAGCTTCCGATCGCCGGTAGTTTTGATTTTACCGGTGGAACTACCGCCCTGCGGTAGTTCCGACGTTGAAATCTGCGATACTACCGCTCTTCCAGACAGAGCACGGTTTTTGTTTTAAATCTGATTTTTGATGAATGCATGCTTCTAATTTGATCCAAATGGCACATAAAATTTTCTATCAAGCTACTTGCTATGATCCCTCTTTATGGTACGATTATCTACCCTATAATCCGGTCTTCCACCTTATCTCCTTAAGACCGGTAAAAATTAAAAGGGATCCTATTCTAAGTGTACCTTTGCCTTGAGCCATTTTTGGGTCTTCACATTTGTCCTTTGGCTTGTATCTTGTCACCAATATATGGACTTAACTTTTGCATACTCATTAAACATGTTAGTCCCATATTCACATAAATTCATTAATTACCAAAACCATTTTTAGGGGCCTAGATGCTTTCAATCTCCCCCTTTTTGGTAATTGATGACAACACAAATTTTATGTGGAAAATAATGTTTTTAAATATACCACTTGTTTGACAACTAGTTGTATATTCCATTGACTTTAGATGGAAATAATTCTTGCAATAAACTTTCATTTTGGCATTTGGTGAATTATTTCCATTTTAAAGTCCAAGAGAGGAGAAACTCCCCCTAAACATGTGCATGTATATAAAAACATCACATTTGAGACAAGATGCACATGACAAAGAGATATCATATGAAGAAAATAAATGAGCATAATAAAAGCATGATAATCATCCATGAGCATAAAGTTATTACATCCAACCATTCAAAGGATAGATAAAGCATAGTTGAAAGCATCTAGGCCCCTAAAAAATTGGTTTTGGTAATTAATGAATTTATGTGAATATGAGACTAACATGTTTTAATGAGCATGCGAAGGTTTAGTCCATTTGTGAGCAACAAGATACAAGCCAAAGGATAAATGTGAAGACCCAAAATGGCTCAAGGCAAATGTATACTTAGAACAGGATCCCTTTTATTTTTACCGGTCTTAGGAGAATGGTGGAAGACCGGATTATAGGGTAAAATATCGTACCATAAAGAGGGATCATGGCAAGTAGCTTGATAGCAAATTTTATGTGCCATTTGGATCAATTTAGAAGCATGCATTCATCAAAAACTAGATTTAAAATCAAATCTGTGATCTGTCTGGATGAGCGGTAGTACCGTTGATTTGAACGTCGGAACTACCGGAGAGCGGTAGTTCCGCGCTTAGAATCAGTACTACCGGCGACCAGAAGCTCCGTTTCTTGAGCGGAGCCATTTTTTCAGAGATCACCCCCAGATGCATTTTAGTTTTTCTGGAAACAGAAGTGCCGGCGGTTTCAATGCCGGAACTACTGCAGTGAGCGGTAGTTCCGCATTTTCAAGCGGTACTTCCAGAGCCCGAAAGATCCGGAAGATGAGCGGAACGTTTTTTCCAGAGAGCTCCTCTGGATTAAATCTGGATTTTTGCGGAGCGGAAGTACCGGCGATTTCAACACCGGAACTACCGCAGGTTGCGGTAGTTCCGCTATCTAGAGCGGTACTTTCGGAGTCCGGAAGCTCCGGACCGAGAGCGGAGCCTTTTTTCCAGAGAGCGCAAAATTTAGGACTTTTGGATTTCCGAAGAGCGGTAGTACCGCGCTGACTTTGCGGAACTACCGGCGAGCGGTAGTACCGCAAATTACAACGGCGGTAGTACCACGCCACCAAATCCAATGGTCACAGCAGAGCTCTGACATAGCCGTTCTGTCGCGAAGATTTGGTAGCGGTAGTACCGGCCCATAAGGGCGGTAGTACCGCTCATCCTGAATTTTTCAGGAATTTATGCCAAACGGCTAGTTTTGGTTGGTGGAGGCTATAAATACCCCCACCACTGCTCAAGGACAGATGTTAGAGACCCATTGAACATTCTTTGAGCCCTAGAGCATTCATTCCACCCTCATACTCACTTTGTGCATTCAATTTGAGGTGGTTGAGCAAATAGTGCTAGAATTCATTAGTTGATCCATTTGGCACTCATTTGCATTCAAGTGAAGCCCAGGTTTATTACTCTTAGTGCTTGCCGGCACTTGGACGATTGGGTGGAGGTTTGATCGGTGATCTTCTCAAGGAGCTTGTGAGAAGACCTGGTAGTCTTGCGAAGGTCGGAGCTCACCTACCTGGAGCGGGGAAGAGTTACCACTAGTGATCGAGGTGTTTCGGCTTAATTCGTGGAGCTGGTCCGATTTGTTCGGGCTAACCTCAACGTGGACTAGGGGAAACCGGCAAGTTTCCGAACACCACGGTAAAAACATCGGTTGTGTTCATTTCTCCCTTAGCTCTTGTTTATTTACTTCATTGTGATCATTTGTTTGCTTAGAGTTAGGATTGCTATATTCTTGACTAGAATTGTGTAGGATTAATTACTTTATATTCTTGCTATTTAAATTGTGAAGAATTAATCAAGTTAATAAGAAAAATTTAAAAACCTCATATTCATCCCCCTAGTCGGTATCCTTGATCCTACAATAGTGTCATTACAACCAAAGCATTCAAAGATAAATAGTTCATTACATCCCAAGCAAAATAAGACTTATAACCATAAGGCCCCATCCTAGCCCATCTACCCACTCTTCTCCCCCTTTGGCATCAAGTACCAAAAAGATCAGTCCTGAGGTCTGAAAGGAGAAGGGTCGCGACAGGGACTGCTCTAAGGCTATAAAGATGAAGGCCAGGAATAAATTTGTGATCACACAAGATTCTTATTGAAAGGAAACTTGCTTGTGCATAAAGATAGACATCAGAATTTAAATCCTAGTGAGTAAAGTCGTAAAATATAATTTCCCCACTCCACTAAAATGTGGTTTCCAACAAAGCCTAACATTTCGAAACGGTGCGGTGGTGACTATTTTTTCGGAGGTAAAATGGAGCGGTAGTTGATTCCTTTTGAAAGGGGATTCGTGTCTACACCAACTGTACTACTAACGCGTAGTATGAAGGGGGGAAGATATTTCCTTTGTAACTATCTATTGCGAGATTGTAAGAGCATCTCCAAGAGACTCTTTATCTTGCACTTTTTCTCCAAATTAGATGACCCAAGGAAAAAAAACACCCTCCAACAGCTCTTTTATCTTGTTATCTATTTTGCAGTGGAGCCGAATTCCACCGTCTCGCTCGCGAAACCTGACGAGGCATCGCGGCTCGCTAGCTGCTTTCCTCCCGCTCATTTTTCCATTTTCCGCGCTAGTCGGTCGTCTTCCCACACGGAATCCCTCCCTCTCGCGCCCCCTCCCGCGCGGACCTCCCCCGCGTCGAACCCTCCCGCGGCGCCCTTTCCCCCCTCCCCCCTGCGGGCGCAGGATTGGAGGCGCCCGCACGCCTCTGCGTGGTCCCGGCGGCGCCCGGCCCTCCCCGCGCGCCCGGCGGTGCCCGGCCGGCCCCGCAAGCTCCCGGCAGGTCGCATCCCATTCTTTGTTTGCTCCACTGACATTCGTTTGCTCCGCAAGCTTGTGATGTGTAAAACACTACAGTACAGACCAATATAAACGGCACATATATTTTGCCCTTTATCTAAGTAAGTGCCTTGGAATGCTTTTCGAGGGCACATAGATAACCACGACAGTTATATGTGCCTTTATTTCCTAATGAAAGCCGGCATATGCTATGTGCCGCGATGACAATTCACGGCACATATATGTGCCCCTGTATTCAAAGATAGCTAAAATAGAGAGTCTGCTAGAGTTGGAGGAACAAAATATAAAAAAAAGGTTGTGATGACTCTTCAAAATACATTATGGGTGTCTCTATTTTAACAAGACTCTTGGAGTTGCTCTAACCCTGTTTATGATTAATGAAGATGAGATGCTGATTCGCGGTTATAAGAAAAGAGGCGCGCGCGAAGATGAGATGCTGATTCGCGGTTATAAGAAAAGAGGAGAGAAAATGAGATGCTGATTCGCGGTTATAAGAAAAGAGGAGAGAAAATGAGATGCTGATTCGCGGTATAAGAAAAGAGACGCGAAGATGATATGCTGATTCGATATTATAAGAAAAGAGGCGCGAAGATGAGATGCTCATTCGATATTATAAGAAAAGAGGCGCCAAGGCTAGAACAAGGAAATTGCATTTGCGTAACCATGTTCTACGGTAAGGACGATGGTGGACCTGAAAAGCGGGTCTAAGATTTAATTCACTAATTATTCGTGATTCCTTGTGTTCAGTGAAACGTGGATGAAAGATAACATTTACTAATTGATTGTAGTACATATTATAATAAATTTATTTATATCAATTAAAATTATATATGAGTATCTTTTTATAAACATCTCTATAAACCATTATTATTTATAAATTAAAGTTAAAAGTTAAAACCAAAAGACAATATTAAACTACATGCGAGGACTCCGTTGGCACGAAGTTGCGCCGTTCGATCATCAACGACGTCATCAATTCGACGTGGTGCAAAAATTCTTCCATAGATGTCCATATCATCATCCGTTTTGTACTTTTGTTAGTATATGGAACTTCTTCATGAATGATTCAAATAAGCTTTTCTAGAAAAAACAATCCAAAACAACCTTGTAATACGATCAGTAACCGTTGGTTACCGGATTTTTAGAATTTGTTGGGACAAAAATTTTGTATTGAATTTTAAAAGTTTGATTTTTTTTGATAATTTTAATGAATTTTAGGTAAATCTGAATTTTTTTTACCAGTTTAAAATTTCATCAGCACCCACCGAATGGCTGGTAACCACCGGTTACCAGCGAAATTTCGGCGATAGATTTGCCCTGCGTACCTCTTATACAACTGTTTGGACTCAGCATGATTTTGGGTTATTTTTGCGAAGTATCTAGATTGCACGTCGGTTTGCAATTTTGTCCGTGTTGTTTACAATAGAAGAAATCACACAAGCAATTTAATAAATCCTAGCCAGTTGTGTCATTGAAACAACAACTTGTTTTTTCCCCCCAGAAATCCCAACCACAACATGTGTTTTGCCCTTTGGATACGTACCGCATTCTTTTTTTTCGAGATTATAATATGGGGGATGTAGACTCATGCACATCATAAGGGTTCTGCTGGCCTGTCTGTTCTGCTGGCCTGAAGCTTACTTGTCGCAATACCCAGTAAATTTAATCTAATTATTTCCCCAGTCTACCGTCATCCTGGCTGCCGATGCGGCGCAGCTTCGCCCTATATGACACTGTAGTTCCTTGCTGCAACACGCACACATATCCTTGCTGCAACACACACACACACATCCGCTAAGAGCAAGCCATGGTGAGAGTCGCCACGGGGGTGCTGAGCCCCCTTTTCGGCAAGCTCTCAACCTTGCTAAGGAAGGAGTACGCCAGGTTCAAGGATGTGCACAAAGAGATTATCTCCCTAAAGGAGGAGCTCAGCAGCATGAACGCTATGCTCGAGAAGCTGGCTGCGGAGGACGATCCTGATGTCCAGCTGAAGGAGTGGAGGAACCAGATCCGAGACCTTTCATACGACATCGAGGACTGCATCGACGACTTCATGCTCCGTGTTGAGCATGGCCAGGACAAGCCTGACGAGGGTTTCTTCCAGAAGATCGTATCCAAGCTAAAGGCGCTAGGAGCTCACCACGACATCGCCGCCAAGATCCGAGAGCTAAAGGCTCGTGTTGACGACGTGAGCAAGCGGCGCAAGAGGTACCGCTTCGAAGGAGCCACTACTTCCAGTTTTACTGTTGCAGGGCCCATCGATCCTCGGCTGCATGCTGTATACGCCGAGAGAGAGAGCCTGGTTGGCATCGACCAACCAAGGGATGAGATCATCAAGTTGCTATTTGAAGAACAAGGTGAGACGGTGAAGAAGCTGAAGGTGTTTTCCATAGTTGGATTTGGAGGATTAGGCAAAACTACTCTTGCCAATGAGGTGCACCGTAAACTAGAACAGTTTGACTGCCGGGCTTTCGTATCAGTATCCCAAACCCCTGATATAATCAGGCTTCTCAGCAAGATTATATCACATGTTAAAGGGCAACCATCTATTCACATCTGCTATGAGCACGACGATGAGCAAGACCTAATCGACGAACTTAGAAGATATCTGCTGGACAAGAGGTACAACTTAGTTTTTTTTTTTGCAAATGTACATTCTACACTGTTGCTCTTATAATTTGCTATAGTTGTCACCGCCGTCGTCATATCTAAGCTAACCATCACTAGGAGAATGGCGGCCCGCACTCTAGGAAGGACGACGTGTGTGGTTGGAACGGACCTGACTCCTGTCAACAGAAAAAAAGGAGTACATATTTTTTCAATTTGTATATCTCTATATAGGGCCGGTACGACAATAGATGTAGTGAATGGTGTCTTTAAATTTTTTTTAAGTATTCGCTAATCCTTCACTTCAATAACTACAGAGCTGTGAAGATTTAGAATAGAATAACACAAAAGCCAGCAAATCAATAATCTAAAAATCTGAGACATGAACAATAAAGTTGGTATTACTACTATAGTAAAACCGACGGTACCGCTATAGTAAAATCAGCTCGATAAATAGAAAACATATCACATTTCAAACCTCAGAATCCATGTAAATTATGATCCATAAATCCAAATAACTTAAAACTTAGTATGCACCTTCTCTAGAATGTCACGAACCTATTCTAACTAATAATTAAGAGAATCATTGTCAATGTTATGACCTTTTTCGTTTGAAGGAATGTTGCACCAAAACAAGGGAAAAACCGAAAATGGTGAACATGACTTGCTCGTAGGTAAATGATGCCTAAGATGGCTCTATATGTATTTTCACATGTCACGGCAAGTTAGAACTCCCAAAGAATAGACACAAAAATAATTAGATCAAGAAATCACTTGGAGAGGCCAAATCAAGGAAAAAACTAGGCAACTTCGAGAACTTGATAAACCTGATGCCTATATAGATATGAATTGATTTTCAAGATAAGTCTCCATCACTTACTCATCCTTCGCAACCAACCTAACTAAGAGAACATCAAAACTAACCAAACTAAGAGCAAATCAACCAAAACAAGGGAGATCCATAAGAGAGACAAAATTGATATATTGCTACTTAAGGATAACGGTTTTATAGCTACTCCACTTGGAGGATAAGAAAGCACACTATAGCACTCACACTTCTCAAACCCTAACTCTAGGACACTTGGTTTCAATAAGGAAAGTTAGGATGGTTGGATAGTTAACTAGCAAGTTTTCATCCCAAACTGTTAACTAGACAAGGCAATCAGCCCTTTTTAACCCTAATGGATACTATCCACTTAGCGCAAATAGAAAAATCCGTTAATCCCACACAACATAGGTTTTACTTACTACACTTATACACACTTTTCAAAGCACATAAGCTTGAATCTGCTAAGTCTTTAACATTTAATCCAACTTGATCTTCTCAGCTTCTTCTTGACATAAACCGCTCTCCCAAGTGCCGCGGTTTTGATCTAAGGTAGTTTCTAGTATTTTGGGCAACTTACCAAAATGCATGTCGTCGATACGGGACCAGACAGTAAACTTGTAATCCCGATCGGATTCGAGGACAACACAAGATGTGGAGGGGCTCAATGAGAATCACACGAATGACCAAGTGTATTCAATATGGGTGTCTAGGGTTACCCATGGCCTCTGGATCCTATTTATAGAATTGGAGAGGGAGGTGAGTGAAGTTACAAGTTTACCCTCAAGGCCTAGCTTATCCCTAAGGGGTATTTTCATCCTTTGCGCCATGCGGACCCCGCCACATCCAGGTGGCCTCATCTAGACCATGTCCTAGGGCCCCCATCTAGACCACCTCCACGCTGTTCAGCCCGAACCGTCAATGGTCCCTTTGCCAAACTGGGTGGGGCAGACATCACTACTACAAAACAAGCTATACTGGACGACTCATCGCATACGGTTCATGTGGAGCCGTCTGTGCTTTGATTATTACAGACGGTTCATGACTAAAACCGTCTTTGAAACTATCACAGACGGTTGGGTTTAAAAGCTGCATGTGATATACACATTATCACAGATGGTTTTTAAATAGAACCGTCTATGAAACTATCACAGACAATTCGGATAACAAAGCATCTCTTATATGTGCATTATCATAGACGGTTCGTTTAACAAACGTATCTGATAATGACACGTCAACAATCCGTGGCGTATCCCCCAAAATTTCGATCTCACCCGTCCATTCTATCCACATCGGATGGCAAGCACCGGTTCCTCCCACCGCTTAGCCCTTGTTAATTACTCCCCATCTACCTTCCCACTGCTCGGCCCTTATTAATTACTCCCTATCTACCTTCCCACCGGCAATCACACGTGAGTTCATCCACTATATAGCTTCCTCCCTTCGACGATACCGATCGACTACCACCGTGAGCTAGCGCCTCCATTGTGACACCACGGTCGACTTCATAGCACACTCTTGTTATAAGTGTCATAAGAGTGTCTTATGCAGTCTCACCGTCATGCCACAAAGGTGGCGTTACCGCTGCCTCTTCATTGCCGGTGATATCCAGCCGCCATCCGACACATCCAGCTTGTTCCTTGACGATGCCGAATACTGCTGTGAGATAGCGCCTCCATTGTGACACCTCGGTTGAATGTAGAACACACTCTTGTCATAAGTGTCGTAAGAGTGTCTTCTTCATTCTCATTGTCGTGCCACAAAGGTGGGGCTACGCCATCTCTCCATTGCCGATGATATCCGGCCACCATCCAATCCATCCAGCTTGTTCCTCGACGATGCCGACTACCGCTGTGAGCTAGCACCTCCGTTGTGACACCTCGGTCGACTGCACAACACACCCTTGTCGTAAGTGTCATAAGAGTGTCTTGTCCAGTCTCACCGTCGTGCCACAAAAGTGTCGTTACCGCCTCCTCTCCATTGCCTGTGATATCCGGCCGCCATCCGATACATCCAACTTCTAGAGTCTGCTAGGATCTCTACTTCTTATATATCTTTGCCGTGGTTAAGAGTTGGGTTCATTATCTTGTTATGCTGTAATGGTGGATTCTAATCATAATGGAAATAGAATGTGTTGTTGTGTTTGCCACTGTATTTTCTTGTTTTCAAAGGTCATAGGTATAGGATGAACTATCACACACGGTTCGTGCTATAAACCATCTATGAAGGACTATCACAGACGATTCTATGTACCAACCGTCTGTGATACTCGCCAATCATGGATGGTTGGTAACTAGAACCGTCTGTGATGTGTGAGTATCACAAATGGTTTTTGCTTCGCGCCGTCTGTAATACTTTTCTTCATAGACAGTTCTAGTTACAAACCATCTATATTGTCTTTATCACAGACGACTCACAAACCGTCTGTGATAACACTCCTATTATCACTGACACATAAATACAGGCGATTCAGAAAACCGTCTGTGATGGCAATTCCGAACCGTCTGTGATGACCCTTTTTGTAGTAGTGCATCTCTTAGAAGGATGCCATAAGGCGAATGTGACAACCGTAGGAGAGGAAACCCTGGAAAATGTCACCTAGTGCTACTGCTACTTGGGCCCTTCCAATGTGATGAGGGGCCTTCTGGAACAATTAGAAAAGGAGGGCAATATTAAAATTGCTGACCTAGCTGTCTTTCTCAAAGCCAATGAGGTCCGCCTAGACCCAGGGCTAGAGATGCTCATCGTCTTCGTTGCCCAATTCACGGCCAGCCTTCGCATTCCTTCCGCTAGGCTGTTGAAAGACATGCTTGACATCTTCAATCTTGTGGTCTCCTATCTCAACCCAAGCTCCTTCATTTATCTCTCAGTGTTCGAGTGGGTGATGAGGAGTTTGCATGTGACATCTTTAATTAAGATTGGTTGATAACTACCAAGTACAAGGTTTGTAACAAATTAGAATGCATCATAATTTAAAATAAAATAATAATAGATATATTTAAAACAATAGGTTCAACATGATCAAGGTCATGACTTGCCTTAGCTTTACTCAATTACCACTTCTTGGTCTTTCATTCCTACTTGTACTCCTTCGAAGATGTTATATAACGAGAGAAAAAATGAACGAAACACAAATAAATGTAAATAAAATCCAAAAATAACAAAACTAGAATCAAAAGATATATAACAATTTTACATGAATTTAGAAAGAAGAATCAAGTCAATCAGAGTTTGAACGAAGGAGAACAGGCTCTCAGAAAATTTAAATCTAAGAAAAAGGAAAAGAACAATATTCTAGCATTTTATGGATTTTGTAGTTATATTTTTCTAAAGGAAATTAGATTTATGACATCAGTAAAGATTTTTTATTTTGGCCAAATTATTTTCTAAAGAGAATTGGCTTTGGTCACTAACAGGTGGGGTCACGGTCTATAGACCAGTTCCATGGATAGGGTTCCTGGGTCTACAGTGGATCGGTTGTACGAAATAGTTCACGGCGCATGGGGACCACATGCCAAAGTGGTGTCCATGTCGAAGACGGTGCCAGTGGCGAGGAGTCGAAAAGAATCTGGCTCGAAGACGAGAGGTAGAGAGATGAACAGTATACACTGCTGTTTATCTAACAAGTGGGGCCGTGCGTCAGCCAGACTGCTAGATGGGACTGAGCGGCAGAGACAGCTTGGAGATGGCAAATGCGGTAACGACACGTGGCAAGCGCGGACAAAATGCGGGGGTTGGGCTACGCTGGCTAGGCTACACGTGGGAGAAGATGGGATGCCGAGCTGTGTAACATCCCGTTTTGGAAAACTTTTGTGCTTTTGCAAACTTCAAATGAGTGATTTCAGTTTGCAAAAAGTTAAATTGAATTTGAATGCAACTTAATTGGAGGGAATTTTCAAATGTGTTTGCAATTCAAAAGTCCCCTCAGTCTCCAGCCACTTCCTCCTCTCCTGTCTCCCTATTCATCACTGACTTTGCAAGCCCCCCACGTACAGCCTTGTCCGATCTTGTCGACTCTGCCAACCTCTACCACGACAGCACCTTGTCTTCTATTCCCCTGCCGTGGGATCGTCGAGCCAAAGATTGCCATGTTGTGGTAGCACCTCGGTCTCCCGCCTCCCTCATGCGAGCACAGCACTGTCGTGGTCCAGCACCCCTGCACTCATGCCAGCCTCAGAAGATCGTGCCCTCTCCTCCGCTCGGCCGAAGCACGACGACGCAGCTAGGACCATACCATCCACCTTGGCTCCCGTGCAGCCCCCTATTCACGTTGACCCTCGTGCGATCGCAGCCTTGCCCCGACCGAGCTCTGCCTCGGCTCTGCCATACTACACCGTTGTGCCCCATCTTGGCTCCCCTGCCATTGGTGACTCCCCCTCGTGACCGTCGGGCCAAAGCACCCTGCCAGAGTTCTGCACGGCAGCCATCCCCTCAGCCTCACCTTTTGTTTCTCACCTGTGACCACCGGGCCAAGGCCTTCCCTGCCTCGACAGTGCCTCCTCCCTGGACTCCACCTCCCCCATACAAGCCACACCCTCCACCTCCCCGGTCATTCCGCACCACTGTTGCTAGCCTCGGCCGCGCCACCCTGTACTGCAACCACGTCAAGGCTCCGCGACACTAGTCTCCTCCGCCGCCTATAAAAGGTCACATGAGCCTCCTTTACCACCACTCCCACTCAATCTCCCCTTGTCATATCCTTCGTCGGTGTGAACTCACGCCACCTTTGCCGTAAGCTCTTCCACCTGCAATCTCCATCGCTAGCTCCACTCAGTGGACTTCAGGACCCTATAAGCCTCTCTACGAGTTCACCATCACTCCCTCTCCCTCCTCCCTCGTCTAATTGCTCCCTCTCCCTCTGCATGCCACCAGCGAGCATCTTCTTCTCCAATGCTGGCGCTGCGCCGCTCCATCACTCTACTGCATCTCTGGCCAATTATCTACACATGGAACTCCTCTGGGATGTCTCGAAGCTAACTCCAGCCATCGCCATTGTTAGCTCAACCCCAACCACCCCACGTTTAGTCGCCACTTTCGGTGAGCTTCCACTTGCCCCTAGTGGCTCCCCTCTAGATGAATTGGCCTTTTATTGAGTATAGCACCACCGGGTCTCCTCCCCTGTTCTGGTCGTGCTTCACTGCCGACAACCGTCGGGCTGATTTTAGCTGTGCCACTTCTCCGAGGGGTGTGTGCAAGGCTGGGGATTCCGTTTTGCTAATGCTATTGCACTGCCACGGTCGCCCTCGTCGCCAGCAGGCTTCGCCGCCCTCTCGGCAAGGATGATGCACGTTAGCACATCCCTATATATTTGTAATTAGCCGACTAAGTGCTGATTAATTAGTGCTTAATTATCATACTTAGTGTCAGGTTAATTTAGTTAATGACTAGTGGGCCCACACATGTCATTCACAAAGGCTAGAAATAATAAGATAATTTAGAAATTATTTAAGAAATTCCTGGGCCCACCTGTTAGAGAGATATTCTTCTCTCCTCTTTTACTTTGGGAAATTTCCCTGAGAATAAAACTTTGAGGAGCTCGTTCTCTCTCGTTGTAGCTCTAATTTGATAAAACTTGTTTCTAAATCTTTCTAAAATTGAGATATATCTATTGTTGTTGGTTTTGTTTAATTTGGAGTTTTGTTGAATTTTATTTAGCATTTATTTGTGATTTCTCATCTGTGGTTCATTTTTCGATACGTTCTCCTGAGAAGAGTATGAAGGTGCGAGTGAGCCCTCGGTTGAAGCAGTGCAAGACCATCAAGACCCCCAAGCTTTTGATTCAAGCGAGCTAATACTTTGATCATTTTGAGCCTATATTTCATGTGAAGTATGTTTGTTTAAATTAGCAAAACTGCATGTTTTATTTTCTATGCAAACGTATGTTACTCGTAAGGTAGTTAAACACCCACTTGTCGATCAAAGTATTACATTACTGCCATCCTTGATATCTGAACATCCATGAACCTTGTCACCCTAGGTAATATAATCTTGATAGCTATAAGTCAAGTTAAACGCCATGCAAAGGTGTTGTCTAAATCCAGGGCACTAGTCTGCCCTGATCATCAATTTTTAAACACGAAAACTGGTTCTGGGATAGTCACAGGATGTAAGTGACTAGTAATTTTGTGACAACTTAGTTTATACTTCTCAAAACTGTAACACAACTTGCTATACCTATTTAGGTGGATGGTAGGAGAGGTTGGTGCCGATGTCGCATGAGAAATTATGGTTTGTGGTATGCACCACCCAGACAAATTAAGGACTTAATCATGTGATGACCTCCCATTGAAAAATAGTACTAGCTGGCTGAATAATTTACTAGACCTTGGAGTCCTTCCACAGGTGGGGGAGTGAAGTTGTGCATGTGCGGACCAAAAATCCAGCATGAATGGGACAGTGTAAAGGTGATGTGTACCTGTTTCACCGGTGCTATGGAAAGATATGGTCCAGCTGTGCAAAGTGTTAAGGTTTGACTTCCTGCACTAACTTATGGGGGCTACCTCTAGTGGTTCTCCATAAGGGTGGACTAGTAATGGGGCGAGGTAGTGTAAAGGCCTCGTGACAATCCCTTGATCTACATGACTAAGGAATCATGTAGAGCTATTGGGTTGATTGTCTCTAGTGAGTAAAGATGTACAGTCTCTGCGGTGTAAAAACTATTCGAATAGCCGTGTCCACAGTCAAGGGCGGACATGGGATCTTGCTCGAGTTAGTTCCATTGCAAAATCTTTGTGGGAAGGAAGAAAACTGTCAGGTGGATGTAAACCTGACTTTGGTTTTTCCTTGAGAGATGTACTCCAGCGTTGTTAATAAGGTAGATGTAGCCTAATAATCAAAATCTAGCATAGGTGGATGGAATCATGTAATCAGTGTATGGAACCTACACCGCTATAAATATTGCATAATTTTAATCTCTTTAAAGCATGCTTGTTAAATTGCTAAGTCATACAAATTTCTAATTATGGTAATTGTAGATGTTGCTTTAAGAAAATAAAAGAACCCGAGCCATCATTGTTTAGCCTTGCATCAATAATTACATGCATTCTGTGGGTTAGCTCGCGAAGCACAGTTTTTTGTGCTCACCCTCACTCTCAATTCCCCCTTTAGAATCCATGAACCAAAGTCACTATGTCTACTACGAGGACCAGGGCGATCAAGGCAGCGAAGACAATGGAAACTAGATAGCCAATAGTAGTCTTGCCTCTCATCTCAGGCTAGCCGACCAGGCTAACTTGTGGGTGGTTCCAATATTAGTCAGGTTTGTGGTACCTATGTTGTCTCAGTCACTTGCCTATGGCGGGTTGCGACTTACCACGTTTGCCTCCACTTTCGCTTCCACACTTTATGTAATGTAAACATTTGGCCTGACGGCCCTATTGTTAACTCGACCTGATGCAGTCTATTTAAATTTTGGTATTGTAATGGTATAGTATTTATCGTGTATGAAATGATCTACCAATGTATCTGTGAGCACTATCTACTGATCCAGAGAATAGTGCAACGGAATCACAGAGGATTTTGGGTAGTGCGACGGAATCACAGAGGATTTTGGGTTGATAAAATCTGGGTCCGACAAGGCTGGTATCAGAGCATACGGCTGTAGAAATCTTAGTTAGACTGGTCGTGTCCTAAGGCCTAAGTCCTATTTTTGAAATTGAGAAAAAAAACTTTGATAAAATATAGCATATTACTTGCTGTACTTATCCCTCTTAGTTCTTTACTCTTCCGTACTCCCTTTTTATATTTTCACCTGTTCTATCCTCTTTGTGTTTGAAATTGTAGTTGGTCGGAGCTTCGTTAGTCAGTCCGTAGGATCACTTCTCCCTTGGAGAGGACGACGAGGAGTTTGTCGAGCTCCAGAGATAGCTCTTGTAGTACCTAAGGTACCGCCACTCGCCCATCTTTAGGGGCAGGAGGACCCGAGTCCAGAACTGAGACTTATCGACTATGGAGGTTTTCCTCTATGCATGAGACAGGGAGCTCAACTCCCACACCATCCTGGCTTGGCCCTCATGGACGCATTTCTCGGATGCCTTCCAGGACGCGGCACGTCTAGCAGCAGCCCACTTGTGAAAACTACATGAGGAGAGGCTACAATAGTCCCCTTTTTCCCACTTCCCTCGCATCCGCGATGGGGAGTATCTTCCGGAGTGCCTCGACACCAGGGTGGATGACCTATGACTGTCGCACCAGATCCAGCTAACATAGGCGATGGCGGTCACCTACGCCCACGCCTTACAGGAGATTGGGTAGCTACAGACGCTCCTGACCTCTAGCTACAAGCACTCAGACACCCTCCGTGCCCAGTTCACCCACTGCCAAGCCATCCTCCAGGTGGCAGAGCACGAGAGGATTACCGCCAAGGCCAGGCTGGAGCATCTTCAGTCTATGGTTGTGCACTCCCCATCCTCGCCACCACCAGTACAAATACTATCACCAACACTAGCCTCAGTACAAGTGCTAGCACCAGTACAAGCCGTAGCACCAGTGCCAACATCTGCTGCCGCCCAGAGGTCCTGTACTGACTCAACACCAGGGACCCCACACCATGCTCATGGCACGCAAGAGCACATGCCTAGCACCCAAGAATGACCTCAGGGGACCCAGTAGGAACCATCGTCTCTCCTATTCCTGTTCTTGCCCTCAGTCTCCCAGCTATGGCTCAAGCCCCTCCCATTCCCGTTCTCGCTCCCAGTCTCCCAACATCAATCGAAGCCATTCCTGCTCCCGCTTCCTAGGGGACTGCACTCTTTGTGGTAGGAGCCACCCCATGGAGGAATAGTCTATTGTAGGTTAGGTAGCAATGCTTGCTAGGTAGGCACTCCTTCTGTCTCCTCATCCTTATTGTACCCATTGTAGTCAATGCTGTGTACCGGATGTCGTGACTTGACATAGCCTATATGCCATGTCTAAACTCACATAACATTTGCCCACTACTGTAATGGACTATCTTAGGCCTTATGCTTTTTGTTGTATTGCTTGTCTTGTTTAATTGGTTCTTCCTACTGTGCCACTAGAGAGCTAGTGAACCCTCGTATATACTCCCTCCCCTCTTCTAGTCCTAAAAGCCTTAACAGAAGGTACCTAGGAAAGCTACTGTTTGTGCAAGAGGTCCTAGCCCGTGGAAGAGGCTATGGTCATGGTCAGAATCTACCACCAACCAGAACCCCCTGACCATGGCGCAAGTAATGGCTCAACAAACACAAATCCTTCATGCCATGTTTACCAGCCAACAAGCAGGGGCAACCAACCGCAACTCAAAGCTAGCTAATTTCCTGAGGACCAGATCATTGACCTTCTCCTCAGCCGATGAGCCTCTAGAAGAAGAAGACTGGCTGTGTGATACTGAGAAGAAGCTCACACTTGCCCGTTGCACCGAAGAAGATAAGGTGGACTTCGCCACCCACCAACTCAAGGGTGCCACAGCAACATGGTGGGAAAACTACCTTGCATGCCGTGGAAAAGATAGTCCCCTAGGCAAGGACTTGGAAGAAGAAGAAGAGGAGGAGGAAGAAGAGGCAGGAGAAGAGACCCTAGCAGCTGGCACTCAGCAAGCAGGTCAACAGAAAGAGCAAGCAACTGAAGAAGAAGAAGAGGAAGAGGAAGAAGAGGCAGGAGAAGAGACCCTAGCAGCTGGCACTCAGCAAGCAGGTCAACAGAAAGAGCAAGCAACTGAAGAAGAATGAGCAAGCAAGCACCAGCCAAGTCTGTCATGACCTGGGCTAAATTCAAGGTTGCCTTTTGGTAGAACTTTGTGCCAATAGGTATCATGAGGGTGGAGAAGAATGAGTTTCAAAACCTGAAGCAGGGAAACATGTCCATCAGTGAGTACCTCACATGATTTAATCAACTGGCTCGTTACGCCCCAAAAGATGTAGCTGATCAAGAAGAGAAGATTGATCACTTCTTGGAAGGGATGCATGAAGAAATGAGGGCACAACTAATCCTACACGATCATCCTAGCTTCCACCACCTGGTTAACAAAGCTCTCATCCTAGAAAATGAGAGGAGAATACTAGAAGACAGTCATAAAGAAAGTGGGCATCTCAACGACCCCAACCAGTGTCCAATCTAAGCCAGTATACCAGGGCAACCCCTCCTTCCACCAAGTGACAACTTCAGCGCCCAAGGCTCCAGCTGAACTGATTTTACCTTGTAAAATAAAAAAGAAAATTTAGGAAAATAAGTGCATACGGTTGATTGGGAAACCACAAGAAATTCGAAAAATGAAATACATACATTGAAAATACATTTCATGGAAATGCAAGTGCGCTTTCAGGATTGGAAAAATGTAACAAGATAATATGCTTTTGACTATTTAGGAACCTAGAATCTCTCACTCTTCCTCCCGACATCAAGTGTTTTTTCTAAAAAAATTCTTCAGTCCAAACTGGCTTCATGCAAAGTCCTCTTAAAATAAAGACACAGCCTATTATGTCCACCCAACTAGGGTGAAAACCGATGCGGTCAGGGCTAGCTTCAGGAAGCCAATTCAATATCCGACAGGATCTGTATAGTTCATCCTAAATATGAATTGTTTGGAGAACCTTATATCCGGCAGAAATGGATTTGGTACTAGATATCATGAATTTTTTAAAATAATCTATTTTTTATTTTAAATTACAGTACTATACTTGTATTTTTTTTAAATTTTACAGAAATGGCCATCTGTCGCCCCACAGTTGGGCGACATGGGCAAGTCGGCCAACCATTAGGCGACACGAGGCCAAGTCACCCAATGGTGAACTGTGAATTGCCCATGCCGCCCAACCATGGGGCGACTAGTGCCTCTAGTCATCCAACGGTAGAGCAACTACTTGCTGTTAGCTCTTCCTTTTCTCTTTGACACAACCCCTTCATATGCTCTCTCACCATTTCTCTTTCAAGATAACAAGAGGAGAAAAAACAAGGGAGAGAAGGAGAGGGGAAGTGAAGAGGGGGAGGAGGTCACGAGAGGAGGATAAGCAAAGAAGCTTGGGAGAGGAAGAGGAGACAGGAAGAAGTAGAGGAGCTCGGGAGAGGGAGTGAAGGAGAGAAGAGGAGCTCAGGAGAAAGAGACAAGAGCTCATGGTCTGTGAGCAGGTTGGTTGTCTTTGGTGTGTGCACGCAAGTAGACCTAAGTACGAGACTCACTGGATTGTCTCGAAAGTGGAGCCAGAAGCATAGCAACCTGATGTCCACCTTCATAGCCAATGTTATGTATGGTGAGATAGTGAAGAAGAAGGACCTAGAGGCCAAGCACATCATGCTGGCTATTAAGCAAAGATTCAAGTACAAGATTAGCTACACCAAGGCATGGTGTGCGAAGCAGAAGGCTTTGGAAAGGAGGTTTGATTCTTTCAAGGTGGCTTACGACAACCTTCCTTCTATGCTAAATGTGCTGTGGGACAAGAGCCCAGGCACCCTTGTATAATCCATGATTGGCACCCCGGAATGATGAATGCCATAAGAAAACTTCAGCAAGATCTGGAGGAGCCGTTCCCTTAGCCAGACATGAGGAACAGATGGTGCATTAGCCATGAGCTGGCTATGCAGAACCAACAGCCCAAATTTGATGAGTTGTGCGAGATGTTAGAGGAACACAACAAGAAGCATGTCATCTAGATGAACAAGCGGCCGGCCATTCTTGGGGCGGTGCAACCCGAATGCCTTACACCATTGCCGGAGCTTGACCCTTCCAGTGTGATGCGGAGGACCTTTAGGAATATCAAGTGTTACTCTCATTGGATTAAGACCGAGCCATTGGAGAAGTGGTCCTTGTTGCACAACATGGATGGTGCAAGGTATGGCATAATGACCACTAACCTTGAGGAGATGCACAGCCGGGTTGAAAGCATCTAGGCTCCTAAAAATGGTTTTGGTAATTAATGGATTTATGTGAATATGGGACTAACGTGTTTTATGAGCATGTGAGCTACAAGCTGCACGCCAAAGGATAATTAATGGATTTATGTGAATAGGGTTAGTCCACATGTGAGCTACAAGCTGCACGCCAAAGGATATATATGAAGACCCAATTTGGTTCAAGACAAAGGTATACTTAGAATAGGATCCCCTTTTGTATTTTACCAGTCATAGGAGAAAGGTGGAAGACCGGATTATAGGGTAGATAATCATACCATAAAGAGGGATCATGGAGAGTAGCTTGAAAGTAAATTTCTTGTGCCATTTGGATCAATATTGAAAGCATGCATTCATCAAAAATCCAATTTAAACCAAGTCTGTGCTCTGTCTGGTCGTGCGGTAGTACCGCCGATTTGAACGTTGGAACTACCGGAGAGCGGTAATTCCGCGCCCAAAAGCAATAGTACCGGCAAGCGGAAGCTCCGGATTTTGAGCGGAGCCTTTTTTCCAGAGAGCGCCCCTGATGCATTTTAGATTTTATGAGAACGGAAGTACCAGTGGTTTCAACGCCGGGACTACCGCAAGGAGCGGTAGTCCCGCATTTTGAAGCGGTACTTCCGGAGTTCGGTAGATCCGAAGGGTGAGCAAAACGTTTTTTCCAGAGAGCACCTCCGGATGATTTCTGGAATTTCGCGGAGCGGAAGTACCAGCGGTTTCAACGCCGGAACTACCGCAGGGAGCGGTAGTTCTGCTATCCAGAGCGGTACTTCCGGGGTCCGGTAGCTCTGGACTCAGAGCGGAATGTTTTTTCCAGAGAGCGCCAAATTTGGGACCTTTCGGATTTCGGCCAGAGTGGTAGTACCGCGCCGACTTTGCGGAACTACCGGAGAGCGGTAGTACCGCAAATTTCAACGGCGGTAGTACCGCGCCGCCAAATCCAACGGTCACTGCAGAGTTCTGACATAGCCGTTCTGCCGCGAAGATTTGGTAGCAGTAGTACCGGCCCATGAGGGGCGGTAGTACCGCTCATCCTGAATTTTTCAAGAATTTGTGCCAAACGGCTAGTTTTGGTTGGTGGATGCTATAAATACCCCCACCACTGCACAAGGGCCTAGGTTATAGACTCATTGCATATTTCTTGAGCCCTAGAGCATTCACTCCACCTTCATTCTCACTTTGTGCATTAAATTAGAGGTGGTTGAGCAAATAGTGCTAGAATTCATTAGTTGATCCAATTGGCACTAGTTTGCATTCAAGTGAAGCCCGGATTCATTACCCTTAGTGCTTGCCGGCACTTGGACGATTGGGTGGAGGTTCGATCGGTGATCTTCTCAAGAAGCTTGTGAGAAGACCCGGTGATTTGTGAAGGTCGGAGCTCACCTACCCGGAGCGGGGAAGAGCTACCACTAGTGATCGAGGTGCTTCGGCTTAATTCATGGAGCCGGTCCGATTCGTTCGGGCTAACCTCAACGTGGATTAGGGGAAACCGGCAAGTTTCCGAACACCACGGTAAAAACATCGGTTGTGTTCATCTCTTTCTTAGCTCTTGATTATTTGCTCCATTGTGATCGTTTGCTTGCTTAGAGCTAGGATTGTTATATTCTTGACTAGAATTGTGTAGGATTAATTGCTTTACATTCTTGCTATTTAAATTGTGAAGAATTAATCAAGTGAACAAAGAAAATTTAAAAACCTCCTAGTCACCCCCCTCTAGTCGGTATCCTTGATCCTACACGGGTTCTTAGGGGCATCCGTTCTCAGCCCCTCATCGCCATTGTCGAATGTGTTCTGCAAGGTACAATTGGATATTTTATGGAAAGACATGCAAATGCATCACTTCATGCAACCAACTCACATACACCGTACTGCTCGAAGATCACAGCGTACATGTAGGCCAAGACCGAGAAGGGTCAGTTACACACGATCTTCATGATGGGCTATACTGAGCATTGTTTTGACGTGCTCCTTTGGGACAAAACCGGATTTGTGACTGCTCGCTCTCTTGTTACCCACGAGGTGTGTCCTGGAGATCACGTAAATGAACCTAGCTACACATACAATAAGCCAAAGCTCCTTCACAAGCCATGTTCTCATGTCCTCGCCGCATGCAGGACTATCAACATGGAGCTATCAAACTTCATGTCTAAGTACTTCATGAAGGAGAGGGTGTTGCAGGCATGGTGTGGCAATCTAAGAGGTTTTAGGGTTGTGGGTAACTTTGCCATGTTGGATATTGCACAGAGGGCTTGGATTCCAGATCTGGACCTTTTTGAAGGGTGGGAAGGGCCGTTGGCAGAGTCATTGTATTAGGAACGATATGGATGAAGGAAAGCTAGAGCGGCGGGTAGACATTGTAGTCACTGTGTCCAGGAAGACCGCACTGTGAGAAGATGCAAGGCACCTGCCGACAAGTAGCAGCAACACTTCTTGTTGTGTATGTACTAGTATTAAGAGTAAAAATGCTATCATGTTGTAACTTTATTTGTAAACTTTAACTTCATTTATAGTGTCAATCCGTGAAGTGCAGCACGACTTATTGTTGTGTGTGTAGTGGCAATAAGAGTAAAAATGCTATCAGGCTGTAACTTCATTTGCAAACTTTAACTTTATTTGCTAGCCTTGCATAGTAACAAGACCAAAAGAGATAGCCTTACACAGTGACAAGACAAAATGAGAGAGCCTTGCGCAGTGATAAGACCAAATGAAACAGCCTTGCATAGTGATAAGACCAAACGAGATAGCCTTGCACAGTGACAAGACCAAACGGGGCAGATTTGTGTAGCGACGTGATACGCTAGTCCATGTATCATCTGGCGTGCCACTGCCTCGCAGACACGAATTTGCCTTAACCGAATTGGACTTGTGAAGCATACGCCACGTCGACTTAGCCTATAAGTACTACCCCTTCCACAGCGTGTTTTTCTATACCACGACCGGAACACTACATCGCTAGTATGGAGAAGCAAATGGAGGAGATTACCCGACTCGCAAGGGCTGCTATAGCCTGGGATGAACAAGCAGAGTGTGCCAAGAGGCCACCTCCCTGAAGTGAAGCCGCCTTACCTCCAACCCCTACCCATACCTCAATATTCCCATGGAGCATTCGTCGCAAGACCTGCCCATGGGGGAGATGCTCCCTCTACAGGTGTAGGAAACATATGCAAGTTCTTCAAGTCCAAGTAGCGGTTGAGCTTGGGCATGTGTTACTAGGGTTACAGTAACTACACCTGGGACTATCCCGACCGGCGTGGGACACGACCCACTATCGACAGCGATAAGAACGGGTTACAGTACATTTGCCTACCAGTTCTCTTGTGTGGCATGCACTAACAAACTCTCCTTCTTCTCATAGTCTCCGGATCCGTTATACGCCTACCATAAATAGATCGATCATGAGATCCACCCGCACGATCAGTGGACTCTGGATTGCAAGGAGTGGGACACCTAGATAGCACGCAAGAGAATGGAGGAGTGGCGAGCGCAGCAAAGAACGAAGCGAGCGTATCTGGCGAGAGATGCAAGCTTACCTAGAGGCATGCAGGCGTAGTGAGCGGGAGGTTTGTGAGGAGGAGCACGAGAGAAAGTGCGAATTGGTTGCCAAGGGCAGGGCCGTTAGCGAGGACTACAACGTTGACCTCCAGAGGAAGGGCAAATGGCCACGTTACATACAGTAGTTCAACCATCTTCATCCATATCCCATGTATTTCTAATTCTCCAAAGAAATGCGTGTACCATCCTTGGTTCATTAGCTTGTGTGCCATGTAACCCCTTGTCGGATCAACTGTCATGTTGTTTTCCTTGTGCCATTTTTCTGAAGTTCTCTTCCGTATATGAATTCCCTTTTGCATCACATATCACTTACCTTCTTACTTATGAATCATTGCTAGCTCAATCGCCGTCATAAAATTCTTCAGAAATTTATCATAATACAACAACATACAACGATCATAAAATGTTATTGTGAGTCTAATAAATTTCGTGCCTTTCAGAATCTACGAAAATCACAAATGGACCAACCGACATTATCTGCTCTTTTATTTTAAAAAATAACAATCCGCAAACAAAAAATGCTAAATATATTACCTATAAAAATTGTCATTTACTACCCCCACAATTATTTTCATAGGCTTAATAAAATTTAAAAAATTATTATTTTAGATAGCCAAACCGTGGGACGACTAGAGCTAAGTCGCTTAACCAAATTGAGTGACTAGGCACTAGTCGCCCAACCGTTGGGCGACATGGGCAAGTCGCCCAACTGTTGGGTGACTTGGCCTTGTGTTGCCCAATGGTTGGACGACTTGCCTATGTCGCCCAACCATAGAGCGACAGATGGCTATTTCTGTAAAATTATAAAACACGGGTATATTACTATAATTTGAAATAAAAATAGATTATTTAAAAAAAATCTAGATACCATCATGATAAAATCTTCACGGGCTATCTAGCAATGTATTTTAGTTGTTTTTAGGTGGTGGGATCAACTGACAAGTGTAATCATCTTAAGACTCACAACCCAAAGGTCACAGATATAAATCCTAGAAAATACTAGTGGAAAATCTATACAAATAACACACCCAACATGTGGTTAGTGGGAATCGAACTCTAGTCATCAGCGAGAGAGATGAGGTGCCACACTACTAAGCTATCCTACGGTTGATAGCAATGTATGTTAGTTGTACAAAAATTGTTTTCTTGAAAAATTTCCAAAAAAAATTAGGGATCCAAATTTATTCATTTGAACTCACATAAATTATTTTTGACTTTTGATCAACTTTTATTTTTCTCAAATTAAATAATTTTAAAATTCCAAAAGTATAAGAAGGATTAAATAATTTAAGAAAAGTTATGAAAATTCCTCAAAATTCATAATATAAAATAATAATATTAATTATTTTATACTTTTGCAATTTTTGGGATATTAAGTGACGTGTCATACTTTTGTCGTAGGTGGTGATCATTTGGGCTTTTTTTGTGGCTTATGGCTGAAAAACACTGTAGCTGGCTGAAAAAACACTGTAGCTGACAGAGGCTTATTTAGCATAATTAAATTTAAAAAAATTCAAAAATATAAAAAATGTGTTAGCACATTACGTATAATACAAACAAATACGGGAAAAAAGAACCGGCAAAAAAGCTCAACAAAAGGCCAAAAGTTTAGAAAAAGACGAAATTTATGAATAGTGAAAAATAAGCTGAAAGCTAAAAACTGAAGCCAAAACGATCACAACCTCGTGTTGAACTTATGTCATGTACTCATCTGGAAGCATACCTATTCTATTAATCTATTATGTACGAAATTATGTCATGTTCTCATGTTCAAGCAATATTCCTTTCTGTTTGTACATAATACATGCATGTTTATTTGTTACTAATACGATTCCGACTTTATTCATCATGTGTCCGTACCCCCGATGTATTTGGCCCTGAATTCAAGAAAAATATAGGTTAATTAGGACATGGGAAGACGTATGTCTACCTGTATCTGACCCGTGTTCACTCCACCCAATGAACCTATCTTTTGACATGTACAAGGTAGGCCCGTTCGGTTGGGCTGAAAAGCTGTGTCTTATGGCTGAAATTACACTGTAACGGTTAAAATTTCACTGTAGCTGAAGGTGACTTATTTGGCATAATTAAATTAAAAAATTTAAAAATAGAAAAAATATGCTAGCATATCACAGACATCGCAAACAAATACGGGAAAAAAGAACCAGCAAAAAAGCTCAAAAAAAGTCAATAGTTCAGAAAAAGATGAAATTTATGAATAGTGAAAAATAAGCCAGAAGTTAAAACTGACACGAGCGAGGGTATTTTTACAATATCATATCACATTTTTGCAACTACATCAGTATAAAATATTCTTGTGTTATACTTGCACAATCTCGTAGAATATTTTATAATGATATATTTGAAAAAATGCGATATGATATTACAAAAATACTCCTGATTGTTTAGCAAATATACTATTGTTGTTTTCTTATGATCAACTTAGTTACTTTTGTTTATATTAGTGGTGATGATACCATACATTTTTAAACAAACAGTAAACTTAATAGATCAGCAGCATTAAATTGGCTTGACTAACATCACCTGTGATACATGTTAACCCATGAATCCACTTCTAATTTTGTTCGAACAAAATTTCTTTCTCTTTCTGACTTTTGAAAATTATTCAAATGTATGAATGCTTCCCTTATGTCCCTCTTTTTAAGTGGCGGCATGAAGTCGCCATTTCATTGAGGAGATGCACATGACTAATACAAAATATGATCGACATGACACTGTTTGCTAGGTACTTCATAGTAATTGATGATTTGTGGGACACATCAGTTTGGGATGTTCTTAGATGTGCATTTCCAGATAATAATAATGGCAGCCGAGTAATAACAGCTACACGAGTTGAGAGTGGCTGCAACATGTTGCACCTATCGCCGCGAATGCATTTATAAGATGAATCCTCTCAACCAGGAAGACTCCAGAAGATTATTTTTCAACAGAATATTTGGCTCCGAAGATGATTGTCCTGGTGAACTCAATGATGTTTCATCTGAAATTTTAAGGAAGTGTTGCGGTCTGCCCCTTGCAATTATTACTGTTGCTAGCCTTTTAGCTACTCAGCCAGGCAGAGTAAAGGAAGATTGGGAGCATGTACGGGATTCCTTGGGCTCCGACACGTTCGGAACAGATCCCACCTTGGAGGGTATGAGACAAATACTGAACCTCAGTTACAAGAATCTTTCTCCTCATCTCAAGACCTGCTTTCTATATCTCGGGGCGTATCCAGAAGATTCTATAATCTGGAAGGATGATTTGGTCAGGCAATGGGTAGCTGAAGGTTTTGTGAGTAAAATGCATGGTCAGGCTGTGGATGTTGCAGTCAGCTGTTTCAATGAGCTTGTAAACAGAAGCATGATTCAACCAGTAGAAATTGGCTTCCATGATGAGGTTTTGTCCTGCAGAGTGCATGATATGATGCTTGATCTTATCATCCGTACGTACTGTGCACAAGAGAATTTCCTCACTACAGTAGACCATTCACGAGAGATCAAAGGAGCAATTCACAATGTCCGTCGACTGGTCCACCACTCTGATACTTCAAGGCATCACGCAATGCCAGAAATAACCATTAATATGCTTAATGTTCGATCACTTGCAACATGTGGGATCTCCATCCAAATGCTCCAGTTTCATAAATACAAGTTCCTCCGAGTTCTAGCCCTTGGCTTTGGTGTTGATAGTTTAGCGGAGACAACGCCAGTCGACCTTACTGCAATCTGCAAACTGTTTCTGCTGCGATATCTGAAGATCCACAGTGAAGTTCAACTTCAGCTACCTGCCCAGATTAGGTGGCTAAAATATTTGGAGACATTGGAAATAGTCAGCAACTTCCAATCAAGCATTGCCGTTCCATCAGATGTTGTTCAGTTGCCCCGCCTGTCTTACCTAAACATTCTGCCATACATGGAAAAGCTGCCAGACTGCATTGGCACCGTGAGATACCTTCGCTCTCTGGCATTCTTTGTTCAAGAGGAGAACTCGTTAGACAACATCAGGGGCCTGCAGCATCTGGCTAATCTGAAAGAGCTCTACATGTTAGAATGATCTCAGCAGGGCATTTGGCCCAACGGCCAAATACCCTCCCCTTGCTCGCGCCCTGATCGGGGGTGCCCAGCCCAATAGGCTGGTGGGCCCCTGTCGCCAGCGCCATATAAAAGAGAGGTGGGGGCCGGGGCGGCACGCACGACGAGGTTCGCCTGAGCCGTACAACCCCACCCGACAAAACCCTAACCGATCTAGAGGGGCGCAGCCAGCGGCGGGAAGCACCATCGCCGTCGACGTCGCCGGATCTACACGCTGCCGCCACCGTCCTCTTCCCCGACCGTCGCTGCCCGTGCGCAGACCTCACCGACGAACCCGAGATGGCCACCTCCTCCTCCACGCCGTCGGACGGTCAGTGCCCCTACTTCTTCCTCTCTCTCCCTCAGATCTAGAATCCCCAGGTGCGGAAAAGAAGAATCCAACAATTAGGGCTGAAAACGGTCGGAAACGATCGGTAGAAGGTCAAATCACTTTCAGTTTCACGTTATTTTTTCGAAAACGAAATCGATACGATATTGTCGGAAACGAGAACGACATCGATATTCCGGTAAATTCGGAAACGAAACTATTCGATCAAAAGTGCATCGATAACGATCGAAAATCATGAAAGCGACAGCTAAAATACGATATTCTCCACATCTAAGGAAGCCAAAACATGCAACCATAATCAATTCTAAGCCATGAACTCATATCATCATATCACAAATTCTCAACTAAATGAAGCAGGCATACTTCAGTTCGATCTCATCCATCACACGAACAACGAACTCATACTAACACAAAAGGTCCTTCCTTTCATTGCATAATACTTAAAGAAACTACTACTACGGTACTACCAAGAAGATCATAGGCATATCAAGAACGAAACGGAACCATGCTTCTTATAGCTGAACCTCCGGCATGTCATCATCATCTCCAAGCACATAATCACCGCCCATTTCTGAAAATTCATCCTACAAATTGCAATGGAAATAACGTGTTAGTACTTCAAATGAATTACATGCTACTGTAATACATAACAATATAATTATACCCCACCTAACGCTAACGCTACTAGTGTCTAATGATGATAAACTACTTCAAGGATGCAGTGCACAAATGTACAATCTTTAAAAAATAAAGCATGAAGCACAGTAACTGTGAATAGCCACACCAAGACCTTCACGAACAATTGCACATACAGACCGAACAGTTTGTATAGTCTCATGGAGAATTATCGTTAGCGACACGTTAGTCAATGTTAGCATACTAATCCTCATCTTTGTCAGCTCACTTCTGCCCATTCAATTTCAAGTGTAAAAACAGCACACTGTGCTTACTCTCAAACCAACAGCGAAGCAGAATTTTAGTGGTAGCTAGCTACTGTGACAGATCAAGCAATACCTCACTGATAGGGTCCCTCAGCGTCCTCCGCAACACCCTAAACCTGACGCCGAGCTTCTCGACGGTCCTCGACAGCACTCCTACGCCCGTCACCACGCCCCGCACGCTCTCCTCCACCTTCTCGACCCTCCCCACCAAATCCACACCCTCAGCCGCCGCTGCGCCGCCGCCGCCCACCCGCCGGCAAAGCCGCTCCCATTGCCTCCGCCGGATCAGGGCCCCGATTGCCAGGTCGCCCACCAAGAGAACGTACTGCACGACGAACAGCCTCCCACTCGCCAACGCGGCGAGCGGCCTGGCGGGCGCAGCGCCCGGCGGCGGGAAGACGAGGCAGATGGCGCAAACTGTTGCAGATCGACACCGCGCAAGAACAAAGAGGGAAGGGGAGGGAATGAATGGCGGAGGGGCATCTCACCTGCGGCGGCGGAAGAGGTAGGGGTCGGGGGCCGATCCGATCGAGGAGCGGAGGCGAGGCCCTTGCGGCCGTGCGGGAGACGGAAATGACCGTGCGGGAGCTGGGTCTGGGCCTCTGGGGAAATGGCTAAACGCCCAAACGGTAACGGAAATGCCTAACGGGCCTGGTCCGGCCGCTGGGCCCTGGCGTGGCGCGTGAGATCGGTAATTACCGACGGTAATTACCGGTTAAATACGGTATTTTTCGAAAACGATCGGAAGAGAGCTAAATCGTTTTCGTTTTCGTTATCGAATTGTTTTACCGTTCTCGTTTCCGTTTTATCGGTTACCGTCACCGTTTCCGTTTAGGAAAAAAAATCGGTAATTTCTCGAAAACGATTTTCGGTAACCGAGAATCACCGTTTTCATTTTCAGCCCTACCAACAATGGTATCAGAGCCTGTTGAAATAGTCCCAAGATCCCGAACCCTAAATCCCCAAATTGAAACCTCGGATCGGCAGAAATCCAATCAATCAAAAAAAAAAAAAAGAGGGATGGGGGTTCTTACCCGCGCCGCCTGCCGCCCCGTGAGCGCCGCTGCCGCCTCCCAGGGAGCAGCCGGGGCCGCCGCCTCCCGCGCCGTGGGCGCCGCCGCCGCTCTGCGCTGCTGCGCGCCGGGCCGCCGCCCCGTGCCGCCACCTTCCCCACCAACAAACCCTAAACCCGATCTGAGGGGGCGCTCCAGCGACGGGAGACATCCACCGCCGCCAGACCACGCCACCGAGAACACGCAGCCACCAGGGAGACCCCGCTCCTTCTCCACCGAACGTCGCTACCTAGCGCAGACTACCCCAACTAAAGGAGCGGGATGGCCAGGACATCGACGACTCCGGCGGCCGGCTTTGACGGAGGATACAACTTGATGAGTTGTATTAGAGAAATCCCCACTCTCAAAGGTGATAATTATGTAGAGTGGAAGAAAAAGATAGACTTAGCGTTTATCTTGGCTGAGGTGGACTGGGTCCTCACTACAGCACGTCCCACTGAGCCTTTGGCGCCAGTGAGGGAACAGAATGAGGATGACACTGCATGGCAGAAAGACAGAGGGATCATGCTCCCTTACAGATGTCTTATGACCTTGATCATAAGAAATGGACCACAGCCAACAAGAAATGTATGGCTGTGATAAAGAACACAATTGAGCCTGCGATTCTGGGCTCAATTGCAGAGTGTGACACTGTCACTGAATACCTTGATAAAATAAAGAGTCAGTTCACTGGCTCTTCAAAGACTTATGCTACACAGCTGATTAAGCAGCTGGTAACAGAAAGGTATTCTGGCAGTGGCAATGGCATAAGAGAGCACATTTTTAGAATGAGCAACTTGGCATCTAAACTTAAACCGATGGATTTGGCTCTCAAGGATGAGTTCCTTATTCATTTGGTTTTTGCTTCTTTGCCAAAAGAGTTTGACACTTTTGTTGTCAACTATAATATGCAGCCCGAGAAATGGGACATGTAAAAGTGCATAGCTATGTGCGTGCAAGAGGAGGAAAGAATCAAATCCTCACATAGTGGTTCTATCAATTATGTGAAGGATAACAAGAAAAAGAATTACAACAGTAACCCCTTCTCAAAGAACAAGGGCAAAGCCTCTGTACATCAGCCTCAACAGAATAAATTTGCTGTAGACAAAGACCAGTGCCTTCACTGCAAGAAGACAGGACACTACAAGAAGAACTGTCCTGATTATTTAAAGATGATAATGGCAAAGAAAGGTGAGAACATTATTACCTTTATTAATGAATGTCTATATATGAAATATTCGAAATCCACTTGGTGGATTGACTCAGGAGCAACTGTTCATGTTGCTAATTCATTACAGGGATTCCGTTCGACGAGGACTACGCAAAGAAAAGAAAGATGCATTAAAGTTGCAAATGGAGTCGAAGCTGAAGTTGAAGCCGTTGGCGATCTTTCATTAGAATTAGCTAATGGCTCCACTCTTTTACTTAGAGATGTCCTTTTTGTACCCTCTTTACAGAGGAATTTGATTAGTGTGTCAAATTTGGACAAAGATGGTTATGATTGCAATTTTGGAAATGGCAAGTGCGAAATAATGTTTAATAAAGAATGTGTTGGTATTGCAATATTACAAAATGAGCTTTATTTGTTATCATTGTGTGATGATGTGAATGTCGTATGCGATAATGAGAACGTTGCGTGCGAGAAAGTGATTGAATCCTCGTCTACGAATGTAAACAGAAAACGAAAGAGAACTCTAGATGAGTCGTCGAAATTATGGCACTGTCGTTTAGGCCATATTTCGAGGGGGAGAATAGAAAGACTAGTAAAGAATGATATTCTTCCTCCATTAGAGTTCTCAAACTTAGAACAATGCAGAGAATGCATTAAAGGAAAATATGTAAAGAAAATAAAAAAAGACGCTAAAAGAAGCACAGAAGTTCTACAAATTATTCACACAGATATTTGTGGTCCTTTTCCTGTGAAAAGTGTGGATGGATATGACTCGTTCATAACATTCACAGATGATTACTCTCGTTATGGATATATTTATCCAATCAAAGAAAGAAATGAAGCCTTGGATAAATTCAAGATAATTAAGGCTGAAATTGAAAACCAACACGATTTAAAGATTAAGATAGTCCGATCAGATCGTGGGGGGGAGTACTACGGTCGACATACCCCATATGGACAAGTTCCTGGACCTTTTGCGAGGTTTTTACAGGAAAATGGAATAGTGGCCCAGTATTCTATGCCGGGCGAACCTCAGCAAAATGGAGTAGCTGAAAGACGCAACCGTACCCTGATGGATATGGTGCGATGTATGATGAGCTACTCCACACTCCCATTGAGTTTATGGATGGAGGCGTTGAAAACCGCCATTCATATTCTCAACAAAGTGCCTAGTAAGTCGGTGCCCAAAACACCGTACGAGTTGTGGACAGGAAGAGTTCCCTCACTAAACCACTTACGTGTGTGGGGGAGTCCTGCTGAGGCTAAAGTATTTAACCCAAACCTTGGGAAACTTGATCCAAAAACAGTAAGTTGCCATTTCATTGGCTACCCTGAAAAGTCAAAAGGTTATCGTTTCTACTGTCCAGACAGATACACAAAGTTTGTAGAAACGAGACATGCTGTCTTCTTAGAGGATGAAATGATGAGGGGGAGCATGGTAGCTCGAGAGATTGACCTTGAAGAGAAGCGGGTGTTTGCGCCCACTCCGATGATTCAAGAGCCATTCTTCACACTACCTGCTGTCGCTGCACCGACGGTGCAAGACACTGTGGTGCCGGCACCTGTTATTGTTCCTCCCGTGGCAACAATGAATGAGAATGAAGAACCTGTTCTTCAGGATCATATAGAACCTATTGCCACAGATGAGGGGGGGCAACAGCAGCCTCAAACAGTAGATGTACCAAATGAGGAGGCCCCGAGGAGATCTCAAAGAGTAAGAAGATCAGCTATTTCTGATGATTATCAGATTTATCATACAGAGGAATTTCAAATGGAGGATGATCCCACCTCATTTGAAGATGCCATGAGAAGCGGAAATTCCTCAAAATGGCTTGAGGCCATGGAAGAGGAAATGAGGTCCATGAAGACTAATAAAGTCTGGGACTTGGAAATTATTCCTAAAGGAGCCAAAACAGTAGGCTGTAAATGGGTCTACAAGACAAAGCTTGACTCCCAAGGGAATATAGAAAGATACAAAGCGCGACTTGTGGCAAAAGGCTTTACGCAAAGAGAAGGGATTGATTACAATGAGACATTTTCTCCAGTCTCATGTAAAGATTCCTTCAGAATCATAATGGCATTAGTAGCACATTATGATTTAGAGTTACATCAGATGGATGTAAAGACGGCATTTCTTAATGGGGATTTGGAGGAAAATGTTTACATGGCACAACCGAAAGGTTTTGTCGTGGAAGGAAATGAAAGAATGAGATGCCGTCTAAAGAAATCGATTTATGGGTTAAAGCAAGCTTCAAGACAGTGGTACTTGAAGTTTGACAGTACAATAAGAAAATTTGGGTTTAAAGAGAATGTTGAGGACAACTGTGTTTATGCAAAGTTTAAAGATGGGAAGTTTATCTTCCTAATCCCGTATGTGGATGATATCCTACTAGCTAGTAGTGATGTTAGTCTGCTACTGGAAACAAAGAAGTTTTTGTCCTCAAACTTTGATATGAAAGATCTTGGTGAAACTTCATTCGTTCTAGGGATCGAAATTCACCGAGATAGAAACAAAGGGGTATTGGGATTGTCACAAAAGGCATACATAGAGAAAGTCTTAAAGAAATTTGGTATGCATAAAAGTAGTCCTTCACCTGCACCTATAGTCAAGGGCGACAGATATGGGGATTTTCAATGCCCCAGGAACCAGTATGAGATCGATCAAATGAAAGCGGTTCCATATGCTTCAGCTGTCGGAAGCTTACAGTATGCTCAAGTGTGCACACGCACTGACTTAGCATTTGTTACCGGGTTACTTGGCAGATTCCAAAGCAATCCTGGAATAGAACATTGGAAATTGATAAAGAAAGTCTTGCGTTATTTGCAAGGAACAAAAGGCCTCATGATGACATACAGAAGATCAGACTCACTCCATATAGTGGGGTATACAGATTCTGATTTTGCGGGAGATGATAGAAAGTCTACATCCGGATATGTGTTCACTCTCGCTAAAGGAGCTATATCGTGGAAAAGCTCAAAACAAACCGTCACTACATCGTCCACAATGTATGCCGAGTTTGTAGCATGTTATGAGGCTACGGGGCAGGTGAACTGGCTAAAGAAGTTCATACCCGGTTTAAAAGTGGTTGACGATATCAATAGACCACTTAAGTTGTACTGCGATAATGAACCCGCAGTAACGTATGCCCACAACAATAAGTCAAGTGGTGCTGCCAAACACATTGACATAAAGTACTATGTTGTGAAAGATAAAGTTCGGGATCAAATTATAAGTCTTGAGCACATAAGTACCGCAAAGATGTTAGCGGATCCGCTTACTAAAGGCTTACCACCCAACGTGTTCAGAGAACATGTAGCCGGCATGGGTTTAAGGGAAAGCCTATGATTCCTGGACTAAAAGATGGCCCAAAAGTTTAAAGTAACTATTTCAGAACAGAGAGGTGTATTGTAGCTGTTGAATCTATCGGCGATTGACCGTGACGATGAGACATGTTCTATGCACTAATCTATGATGGAATGTGTAAAGTCAAAAAGTAATTAAAGATAAAGTATAGATTGAGATCAAGGGGGAGAATGTTAGAATGATCTCAGCAGGGCATTTGGCCCAACGGCCAAATACCCTCCCCTTGCTCGCGCCCTGATCGGGGGCACCCAGCCCAATAGGCTGGTGGGCCCCTGTCGCCAGCGCCATATAAAAGAGAGGTGGGGGCCGGGGCGGCACGCACGACGAGGTTCGCCTGAGCCGTACAACCCCACCCGACAAAACCCTAACCGATCTAGAGGGGCGCAGCCAGCGGCGGGAAGCACCATCGCCGTCGACGTCGCCGGATCTACACCGCCGCCGCCACCGTCCTCTTCCCCGACCGTCGCTGCCCGTGCGCAGACCTCACCGACGAACCCGAGATGGCCACCTCCTCCTCCACGCCGTCGGACAGTCAGTGCCCCTACTTCTTCCTCTCTCTCCCTCAGATCTAGAATCCCCAGGTGCGGAAAAGAAGAACCCAACACTACATCCGTTGCTCAGAAGACAGCTCCGTCGACACGGCGGCACACGTGGACGTCTTGCACTCTTCGCTGTCTGAGCTTGGTGATTGCAAGCTCTATCTCACGGCGTGGTTTCCCTCCGCTTGGTTTCCCGGTGTTCCCCAGTGGGTTGGCCGGCTGAAGAATCTCTACAGCTTGGAGCTCGGTGTTGGGGAGCTGTCGAAAGACGGCATTTCTGTCCTTGCGGGGCTGCCCGCCCTTGTCCGCCTCGACCTGTGGATCCGGTGCGCCCCAGGAGAACGCACTGTCGTTTCCGGCGAGGGCTTCCTGCTCCTGAAGCACCTTATATTCACCTGCAGAACACTGTGCCTGACCTTTGAGGCGGGGGCAATGCCCAAGCTCCAGAAGCTTAATCTCGAATTCAATACAGATGGAACGGAGCAGGGTGGCAATGCACTCGTCGGCGTCGAGCACTTGTCTGGCCTCAAGGAAATCTCTGCATCTGTTGGGGGATTCGGTGCCGTCATCAATGAATCGGAGAGGGAGGCTGCCGTGTCTACGCTGACTGACGCCATCCATCTGCATCCGATGCGTCCTCGTGTTGATGTCACTTGCCGGCAGGGGAGGTTCGGTTTTTGATGACGTCAGGTAGCCATGGGCATCAAAGCTAGCTCAACGCCAAAGTACTGTAGGTATGATTGAATTCTTACACATATATATCCATTACTTCACAAATTCATCCTACGTTACTTCTTTGGTCCTTCAATGTAACCGGAATGCTAATTGGGTGGTTGTCAGAGCATTTCTGCCACAACGGGATAGCTTGATTGAGAGTTGCATGCAAATCACTGCATTGGAGGTTCCTAAGGTTGCTTCTGAAATGGTTAACCAAGGGTGACACTCTTCTGAAGTGGTTAACCAAGGGTGACACTGTTCGGATATGATGTTGTATTATGAACATTTCACGAGCCTTTCACCTAGTAGTTTTAATTCCCGTGCCGACAGAGCAGTAGATGCTTTTAGTTTAGTAAAATGTTTGCAGTGCTCGAGAGTGTATTTAAAAGACTTGAAATATTGTTCAGTTTCCACTGTGTGCCAAGTACTAGTTCCTGTTTGTTAAACCTTTCAGTTTATTGTCTTTGTGATGAGCATGCCTTGTACATGTATCAGGCATATGTGAGCTACAGTGGCATATATATCTTTGAGTCACCTGTTTTGATTTGGTGGTGCCAAAAAACAATCCAGGATCCCTAATCTCTTATACTTTGACAACATTACGCCCTAGTCTGCGGCTTCGTGAAGAAATCAACAAACTGTAACTCTAAGAGCACAAACTGTAAAGCGAGTACTCCCTCCTGCACCTGTGAGTGAGTGTATGAAGCAACCACACTAAAATACTTGGTGAGCCCATGCTTCATAGGGTCACAAGCAATACTGGTAGTACCTGTACTGTCAGATATAAGGGTCATAGGTCCCCTCAAAGGTACTCTAAAGTTTGCAAGTAGTCACCTCAACCAAGTAATCTCTGTTGTCACTGCTGCCATAGCTCTCAACTAAGCCTCTGCACTCAAACAGAAATCACAGTCAGATTCTTTGTCTTCCAGGCAATCAAGGAGAGCCAAGAAAAACGCAGTAAGTAGAAAGAGAACGACGATTAGAAAGATCACTAGCATAAGTCGTATCGGAATATGCCTGAAACTATAATGAGTTGGAACTAGGCAAAAACAAACAATGAGAGATTGCCCCATACAAGTAGCGAAGAACACGAAGAAGGTGATTGTAGTGAAGATGAATATGATGAGCCATGAACTGACTCAAGATATGAACAGCATGAACAATATTAGGACGAGTGTTTACAAGATACACTAAACTCCCAACAAGATGGCGATATCGAGTAGATTCCTCAAGAAGATTGCCATCAGTATATGCAGAACACAGGTGAGCAAAATGGGCGTCATATTACTTGGTTGTACTTTCAGTAAACAATGCTAGGAGGACATTGGAATTCACTGGACCTTATACTGATGCTAACACAAGCAAGACAAAATTTTGCAGGGCATTTTTTCATGGACATACTGATGCTAACACAAGCAAAGAAATGGAAAGTTTTTCCAGAACAAAAACGCCAACCAAAGCAGAATGGAAAAGGATGTTCAAGAAGGATATAACGCTACATATGTTTAGGGGTTAAAGAAGAGCTTATAGATGTTGGGTTGATCTCGGCTAACTACCCCGAGATTTCAGGGAGGCACGTCTCCACCTCGCGCCTTGATCGGAGGCGGTTACCAACAGACTTGGTTTTCGGTCCTGGTCACCCAGCGCCAAATAAAAACAGGATTTCGGCAGGCTTTGGTTTACGAGTTGTTCAAGGCCCCCAAAACCCTAATAGACCCGATCTCTCACGTGCGCTGTGGTGAACAAAGACCGAGCCCTCTTCGTCCCTCGTCGTCCCCGCCAGCCACCTCTGCTTCACCACACCAACCGAGCAACCCCATGGCCTCTTTGAGTTCGGGTACATCAACTAAAGCTTCCGCTCTAAGGATCGAGGTGTTCATGTTCTTGACCTAGGGTTAATGTTAATGTTTCATGATTAGACTTAGTTTAATCTCACATTTGGTATCAGAGCGCCCCTAGGATCCTTATGAACCCTAATTAGCCTTAACCGAACTCGGATTTTGGATTAGTGGGTCGTCTTAGCAATTAGAAGGAAGGGATCTAACAGATTTTAGCAAAAACCCTAAGAAAATCCCCAAATTCAGCCCACCCGAATCCCTAAAAACTCGAATGAAAGTTTAGATGGGCGACAAAAAAAAGACTTACGGTTTTCGCGCGCCGCTGCCATCGACTGCGGGGACGCAGCCTCACGCCGCCGCCAATGCCGTCGTCGCCGCGCTACGCTTTGCTCGGGGCCGCCGCCGCCTTGCTCCACGCGAGCGCCGCCGCCAACGCCATGTCGCTGCTGCCGCTTCGCCCAGGTGCGCTGCCGCCGCTCCGTGCGGGCGCTACAGCTCCGCCTGAGTGCACCGCCGTCGCTCTGCGCGAGCGCGCCGCCGTCGCCCGCCTGTGATTTTTGGAGGAAACGAGCGCAAATGTGAATTAGGTTTAGGGTTTCGGGATTTTATCCCCACCGCGCGTGCTATTAGCCGTCCGATTGCATTCGACGGTCATCGTTTTATGGGCCGAAATGTTTTTGGGCCAGCTGTTATTCTCAGCCGTCCGATCAGATCTGACGGCGCTCCTGGGCTGCGGGATTGTGAGCCATGCGCATGGCCGTCTGATCTCGATCCGACGGTGCGCATGAGATTCGGCCGCGCGCTTGATTTTCAGGCCACGTTGCTGCTGTTTTGGGCCGTAGTAATGAACAGGACCACGCGCATGTGTGCGGGAGTTTTGTGGGCCGCACCGGCGATTTTCGAGCCGAGCCGGATTTTCGGGCCATCCGTTTTTGGGCTGTTGTGCGCATTTTTCCCGTGCGCAATTTTTGAGCCGAATGCATGTTTTGGGCCGTTTTTTTTGGGCCGACTGGAGTAGTACTTTTCCCTTTTCTTTTCAATGCATTTTCTTATGCTTTATGTCTACTTTTTGTGCATTGTTTTTAATCATTTTCAGTGGCCCAAATTACAATGTATCATTACCATATTATTATGTTTTATCTCTGATTAAAATTGAACCAATGAGATATTTTAATTAGAGATTTTATGATTATTTTTGGCATTATGTATGCATATGATTACATTCTGACCAATGTTGTTTGTAATCATGTGTCGCCATATAAATTTGTTAAGTTCTTTTTCATTTTCTACCCAATGGTGATATGAATTAGAACTGTAATTTTGCATGTTATTAATCAGACCAACATAGAGTTAATTGCATGCAATATATGTCTTTATGATATTTCTAATTTTTGCCCTGTATTTTGATATTCAGCAATTAATGCATCAAACGTTACCGCCACAATTGATAACATTGAGCAGCTCACGGGGAGCAATTTTCCCACATGGAAAGAAAGAATTCATGTTGTCCTTGGAGTTTTGGATCTTGATTATGCCTTAAGGGTAGTCGTTCCCGTTCCCCCCACCGAAGGTGAGGAGAACTATGATGAGAAAAAGAAAATTTATGAAGCTAATGCTAAAAAATGGGAGCGGTCTAACCGCTTATCACTAATGATTATGAAGACCTCTATTTCAGTCAGGATTAGGGGAGCAATCCCCGATTCTGAAAATGCTAAGGAGTATTTGGCTTCAATAGAGGAGAAATTCAAAGGCTCCACTAAAGTTTATGTAAGTACTTTGATTCAGAGGCTCTTAACCACTAAGTATGATGGGTCCGGCAGCACAAGAGAGCATATCATGATGATGACCGATATGACAGAAAAGCTCAAGGGCATGGACATGGAGATATCTGATGGTTTCCTAGTCCATTTTATTATGACTTCTCTTCCTTCTGAGTACACGGCATTTAAGATTAATTATAATACTCAGAAAGAAAAATGGAGCATGAGCGATTTAATCGCCATGTGTGTACAGGAGGAAGAGAGAATAAGGACAGAAAAGAAGGATTTTGCTCTTCAAGTTGGTGGCTCTAACAAAAGGAAGTTCCAAGGAGACTTCAAATCCAAGAAGAAGCTGCAGTTCTCCCCTAATTCAGATAAGTTGGAGCCTAAAGTGCACAATACACCTAAGCCCCATGTTGCTCCCGCTGGAGTGCCTAAAGGGGGAATGCCACTTCTGCAAGCAGCCAGGGCATTTCCAGAAGGATTGTGTTGGTTTCCTAAAGTGGCTCACTAAAAAGGGTAATGATACAATAATGTTCATTGATGAAACTCTTTATGTTGATTTCTCTCTTAATTCTTGGTGAATTGACTCAGGTGCAACTGTGCACATTACCAACTCTTTACAGGGATTCCTTACCATGAAAACACTAAGAAAGGGGGGAGCGAAGTCTTAGAGTCGCGGATGGAAAGGAAGCCGAAGTAGAATCAGTTGGATCTGTTTCATTAGTTTTAGATAGCGGCTTCATTCTTTGTCTTAATAATGTAGTCTATGTTCCTTCCATCATGAGGAATTTGATTTCAGTTTCTTTATTGGACGATGAAGGCTTTAAATGTATTTTTGGTGACAATAAATGCATTATTAAGTTTAATTCAAGTGATGTTGGTCTTGCCTTTAGACAAGACAAGATCTATGTACTTTCCCTTAATGAATCTCTTGTATCTTTGAATGTGTGTGACGCTAAGCATAAAAAGAATGATAAGACTTCTTCGAAACTGTGGCACTGTTGTTTAGGCCACATTTCGAGGGGGAGAATGGAGCGTCTCATTAAAGAAGAAATTCTCCACCCATTAGATTTCTCTGACTCAGACCACTGCATTGATTGCATTAAAGGAAAATATGTTAAGCAAATCAAGAAGGGAGCCATACTGACATTTGTGGTCCTTTTCTTGTGACATCAATGGATGGTTTTGATACATTCATCACATTCACTGATGATTTCTCCTGTTATGGTTATATTTTCCCATTAAAGACCGATCTAAATCACTTGACAAATTTAAGATATTTAAGGCTAAAGTTGAAAATCAGCACAACCTAAGAATTAAAGTGGTAAGATCGAATCGTGGGGGAGAATATTATGGAAGATTATGCCTCTTATGGGCAAATTCCTGGCCCTTTCACTAAGTTTTTTCAGGAAAATGACATCATTGCCCAGTATTCTATGCCAGGTGAACCTCAGCAGAATGGTGTAGCTGCAAGACGCAACCGCACACTTATGGATATGGTACGGAGCATGCTTAGCCATTCTAGTTTACCAATTGCCATGTGGATGGAAGCACTAAAGACAGCCGCACATATACTTAATCGGTGTAACATCCCAAAATTTCCTTTCTTTAAAAATTTAATTTCAAATTAACTATTTTAAAGTATTCAAATTTTATTTCAAAATCTAAAGATAGAAAATTTATTTTAAATATTTTATTAAAGCCAAAAAAAGTTCATTTTATTTTTCCCAGCCTTCCCTGAATTTTATAGAATTTTTAAGAATTGTTTGGAATTAAAAATCAATTTTAACGGTTAAAATGTTATTTTATAAAATTATTAAAGGCAAATTTAAATTTAAAAATATTTTTGCTAAGTCTAAAATAGCTCCAGGAATATTCTATGAATTTTCTGAAATTTTTAGACATTATTTACTATTTTCTAAGTATTCATAAAATTATCTGGTATTTTCTGAAAATTTAATCCGAAAATTAAATCCGGATTAATCTCAGGCCGACACGTGTTTGGCCTGGATTCAATCCATCTCTCTCCCGGTTTGAATCTGAGCCTTTCATCCTCACTTAAACCCCAACGGCCGAGATTGTGCCATGTGTCACCCATCCGGCCACATACCCCTTCATCTCCTCCCCTCTCTCATCGACGGGTGGGCCCCACTTGTCATAACCTTCTTCTTCCTCCCTTTCTTCTTCCTCAAGCCCTATCTCTCCTCTCCACCATAGCCGGCCGCCAGAGCTCATTAATCGGCCGTTTCTTTCCCCCCTTAACTCCCGAGTGAGTGCGCGTTTGAATGCCCATCATCACTCCTCCAAACCGCCGACCGTTTCCCCTCTTTTAATCCCCTCCAATCCGTCGGCTGCATTTACTCCGGCGAGCCCAAACCGCCGGCCGTTACCCCCGCCCTCCGCCTATAAAAGCCTCTCCTCTCCCCGTAGCCCCCCTTTCCCCTTTCGGCCGAACGCCAAAGCCACCGGAGCCGCCACGCCTAGCGCCGCCGTCGAGCTCTCTCTCCTCCGCCGCCGCTCTACTCCGGCCACCCCAAGCCCGACGCCGGTAAGCCCGAGTTCCCTGCCGCCTGCTCTACCCCCACCGTCCCTCGCCGGTTGCCGCCTTTGTCAGAACCCGGAGTAACGACTCGTGGATCCTCTGTGTAAATCGCACTAGTCTAGGATCAGCGAGTGCACATAGTACAACAAAGATAAATACCAAGCACAAACGACTAATTATATTAAATAAAAGGTACAGCCTTATGGCCAAGTCTTACATCAACGCCCATTGGCAAAATAAATAAAGCAAAGAACCGCAGAAGCAAACTGATAAAAGTGAAGCCCAAGCCTGCCCACAGGCAAACGACAGTAAGATGCGGCCTATTCGTCCAGACCTTCTCCGTAGTCAACGACATGTTCCTCTATGTAGGGAGGGTGTAAGGTGAGTACAAACTTGTACTCCGCAAATCACACGGAGAAATGCAACATAATGATAAAGGCTTCAATGGAAGGCTTATAGGGTTAGTTTGCATAAAACAGCATTTAATGAAATACAGTAAATAGATTGAAATTGCTAAATTTAATACAGTAATTAAAAACAATACTTGTAACTGAAAATAATACCGTCAGTGCAGGCTCTGACCATACACCAACCTATCCATGGGCATCCCACCCGGACCATCTTTCCCAAAAGATCACGTATGGATTCTGTTGTGGCTACAGACCAAACAGAGAGAGAGATGGTAGTGGAGAGTGATGGAGATGAGTAATGGCCTTGGACCTCCCCATGGCCTGTATTCCATATATATATATATATATATATATATATATATATATATATATATATATATATATATATATACATGGGGAGTGCTTTTACAATAATACCCTTACAGCTGATCATCCCCTGCAGGGGTATTTATGTCATTACACGTGGCCTATTCTGGGCCTTACAACCTCCTATCAGGCCTGCTGGGTTTAGGTGGGGGCCACCCCTACAACAGGAGCCTCTCATGGAGAAGGGTTTCACAGGGCCGAAGCCATGTTGCCGAGTCCTTTGGCCCCCTCCGTCCCTGCGGCCTGTGAATTTTTCCGAACATGACCAGGGGCTGCGGCCTTGGCCGAGGTAGACGTGCGCGCGCTCCGTCCCCTACCCTTCGAACGGGTGGCAGCGGAGCTGGCGCCTGGCCAAAGTAGACGCGCGCGCTCCGTCCCCTACCCTTCGAACGGGTGGCAGCGGAGCTGGCGCCTGGCCGAAGTAGACGCGCGCGCTCCGTTCCCTACCCTTCGAACGGGTGGCAGCGGAGCTGGCACCCAGCTGAAGTAGACGCGCGCGCTCCGTCCCCTACGCTTCGAACGGGTGGCAGCGGAGCTGGCGCCCAGCCGAAGTAGACGCACGCGCTCCGTCCCCTACCCTTCGAACCGGTGGCAGCGGAGCTGGCGCCGAGCCGAAGTAGACGCGCGCGCTCCGTCCCCTACCCTTCGAACGGGTGGCAGCTGAGCTCGCGCCGAGCCGAAGTAGACGCGCGCGCTCCGTCCCCTACCCTTCCAACGGGTGGCAGCGGAGCTGGCGCCGAGCCGAAGTAGACGCGCGCGCTCCGTCCCCTACCCTTCCAACGGGTGGCAGCGGAGCTGGCGCCGAGCCGAAGTAGACGCGCGCGCTCCGTCCCCTACCCTTCCAACGGGTGGCAGCGGAGCTAGCGCCCAGCCCAAGTAGACGCGCGCGCTCCGTCTCCTACCCTTCGAACGGGTGGCAGCGGAGCTGGCGCCCAGCCGAAGTAGACGTGCGCGCTCCATCCCCTACCCTTCGAACGGGTGGCAGTGGAGCTGGCGCCCAGCCGAAGTAGACGCGCGCGCTCCGTCCCCTACCCTTCGAACGGGTGGCAGCGGAGCTGGCGCCTAGCCGAAGTAGACGCGCGCGCTTCGTCCCCTACCCTTCGAACGGGCCTTGCGCTACTGACGATGGGATGCCTCGGAACCGTTGTGACTCCACGACCTGGTAGTGCGCTTTTAATGGCGGCTGGAATCGTGCCGGCGCCTGGCCTGTCAGGGAAGGCTGTCGCGTCGTGCAGTCTGCCTTCCGTGGGTGGGGCACGCGGCGGTTTATGCCTGGTGCGTCGTGGGGTGTGAGCGGTTGCGTGAGCGCGGCCGTTCGCCTCTTCCCTAGGCAATCAGGACGCGTGTCGGGCGCGGTTTGGTGTTGCGCGCTGCCTGGCCACCTACCCGGTGCGCCTCTCCAAGTGCCGGCGGTTCTTCTTTCCAGTCGTGGGTAGTCAAACCGCTGGGGGTTTGAACCTGGCTGCGCTTCTAGTCGTGGCGAGCGGGCTTTATAAGGCGCCATTCGCTGTAGTGGGGGCGCTTATCTCGCCTGCCGCCTATTCCTGCTTTTTCGTGTTGATAGCCCTGGTGCCCTAATCTTAGAGCACAATGGCCAGGCGTGACGGTGCCTCCCGCCCTTCCGACGACAGCTCCTTGCCTGGGTGGGACGAGTCGTCCTTCCGCTCTGAGGATTACGAGTTGGTGCTGCGGGGGCGTCCGCATGGAGGCGAGCGGTGGGACGCCATGGAAAACTCGGGGGGTCACTGCTCCCGTGTGCTGGGGAAGAGCCGCACGACTGAAGAGATGCTGCAGTGGCTTGTGCTGGAGGGGAAGATCAAGGAACACGATGGGGCTCGCCTACCCCGTCGCGACGAAACGGAGCCGAAGCCCCAGGCAACGGAGGCGATCGTCTTCATCGCGTTTTTTGACGCTGGTCTTCGAATGCCCTCCACGACGTTTGTGGGCGAGGTCCTGCGGACCTATGGGTTGGAGCTAGCGCAGTTGACGCCCAACGCCCTAGTCCACCTAGCCGTCTTTACATGGGCTACACGGACGGAAGGACGGCGTCCCAGCGCGAGCCTGTTCGCCATCCTGCACGATGCGTGCTGCCGACCCAAGAATATTGAGGGGGCTGTATCCAACTTCAGTAGCGTTGACTTCGTGCTGCGAGGGTCCTGCACGACGCTGTTTCCCGCGCCGGCCAGCTTGGAAAGGTGGGAATCCGGCTGGACGCGGCGGTGGTTTTACTACGTCGTGACCAGCCGGAGCGGCCTGCTGTGCCGGGGTGGGCCAATCTCGTTCGACCGCTCGCCAAGCGTGACGCCGGAGGCTGACGACGCACGGAGGCTGTGGAGGCTTGCTGGCGTGGCACGCCGGCTAAGTATGCGCGACTTGGCTGAAGAGTTTACGATGTACGGGGTGGCTCCACTCTCCGCCCGGTGGAAGTACGGGCGACGGGGCGATGACCGAGAGGATGGGGTGCGCCCGTCATTGCCTTGCCTGCTTCCGCCCTCCGCCCCTTGTGAGTCTCGCAGCGCGTTGATGCGCACCCCTTTGCGACTGCGTAGCCCTTTCCCGACCAACTTGCTATGCTTTGTGCAGTGGCTCGGCTAGAGGATGCAGAGCGCGCGGCTGCGACGTTCTTGGGCCCGTACACGCTCAAGGAGCACAGGCTGTGCGAGGCTGCAACCCAAGCGGCGAAGCAGGGGCGGATAAACCGCACATGCGAGGTTCTGGGCATTGCTGTGCCCGAGCGCGCGGTGCCGACGGAGGCTCCCGCGGGGACTTCGAGCCGTCGCGGTGGCGGTAGCCAAGCGGGGGCGTGCTCCAAGGTCACCGCGTCCAATCCGCCAGCCAGCTCGGCGGCTGGCATCAGTGGGACAGGACGTGCGGCCGGTGATGAGGCCGGCCGGACCAGCTCGGGAGAGCGTAGCGCCCTGAGCCCATTGGTGGTATCCCCCGCCGGCGCTGTGGAGTCCGTGAAGACGCCCCCCGTTGCGCCGGATCCTGCCAACCCGGGGGAGGACACTACCCCTGGCGGTGCTCTACCACCCCCGGCGGCCGTCGAGGACGCGCCCGGGGCGGTAACGACCAAAGGCGCGGCGGGAACTACAGCAGTGGACGCCGCGGAAGAATCCCCTGTGGAGCCCCATGCGAAACGCCCTCACGTCCAGCCCCCTTCGCCTTCGAGGGGTCGGTATGTCGTTGCCGGCTCCGTGCTCGGAGGTGTGGCGCCCGACGCAGCCGGCGCGGCCGAAAGGTCTTCCCGATCGCCCACCGTGGTGCTCGCTCCCCGACTAGCGGTTGAACAAACGCTCCCTCCTGTGACAGTGGGCGGTGCAGAAGGTAGGCGCAGTTCCTTTTCCTCGTACGACTTCGCGAAACTCTCCCCGATTTGCTCGCTCATTCCGTCGACATCAGGCGCGACGAAGTCTCCCGGACGCGGTGAAGGATCGAGCAACGGGGGCGTGCGCGACGCGTCGGACCCTGAACAGGGTACCCTGCAGGCTGCTGCCGCCGTCGACGCAGCCGAAGTCTCCGCGGCCCCCGACGTGACGGGAGCGGAGCTTGCCCTTTCCGACTTCCTCCCGCGTCCGGAGACGCTTCGCACTTTTAATGCAGCCGCGGAGCGCGCCCGCGATGGTTTTGGACAAGAGATGCTGGCGTCGTGCGAGGGGGACCTCCTGGCGCTTGCACTGCGGGCCTCGGAGATAAAGGTAAGTATGTGCGCTCGCGGCTGTGGGAACACCGTCGAGCACGTGCTGACTTTTTCTGCCGTCTCCAGACGCTTGTCCTTGGCCACGCGCTAGATGAGGCCCGCATCCGGGAGCGGAGGGCCCTGGAGGTCGAGCTCCGTGCTGCGGATGACGCCCACGGTGCGAAGGACGAACAGCTTCATTTGCTGGAGGGCGCCCTGGCGGCCGCGCAGTAGGAGACCGCGGAGGTCTAGCATGCCGCGGCGGAGGAACGCGCCTCCTTTTTGCAGCAGATCGCTACTCTGGAAGCGGAGAAGGCCCAGTTGGTGGAGTCCCTTGCAGGGAAGACCCGTGTCTTGGACGATGCGTCCACGTCAGCCTGGGGGGCCATGGAGTCTCTGAACCGGGCCCTCCACGATCTGTGCGTTGACATGCCCGACACCACCCACGGGCCGGAGGATCTGATGGAGACGCTTGGGCTGATCGAGGAGGGGGCGGGCATCGCGCTTCGCAGCGCCACGACCTTCGGGGAGCACTGCGGCTACCTTGGCGCGTGCCTTGCCCTCGGCCTGCTTCACACCCGCGGGTGTAGGCACATGCAGGAGCTGGCGAACCCGAACCTGGATCTTCCTGGCCGGCCGGAGGCGCTGCCGGACGCTATTCGCTCCATCGAGCCTAGCCTTCAGAACTTCCACCGGCGGATCTGGGGTCGTTTCGGGGAGGATGCTGCGAGGGTTGCGGTACAGCAAACGCTGCATGGGGGAGGGGACTTCCTCCGCTGACTCGAAGGAGTTTCCCGAGGCCATAGCAGCGGCACGGACCCTTCGGCGCCGCGCGAAGGCTGAGGTGCTGATCATGTCAGGCGGAGGGGGGTTCGCACTTGCGCACCCATACCTGTAACCATTCCACCTCATACTTTTGTAATGGAACGGTGCACCATTTATTCTTACTGTTGTAAGCCGTGTTTTGGGCCGACGACGCCTTATTTATAGTCCGTGGACTGTCGCGTGCGGAGGCGAACCTCGACACTACGTCTTAGTTATAGTCCGTGGACTCTCACGTGCGGAGGCGGACCTCGGCGCTACATCTTATTTAGAGTCCGTGGACTGGTGCGTGCGGAGGCGAATCTCGACGCTACGTCTTATTTAAAGTCCACAGACTGGTTCGTGCGAAGGTGAACCTTGTAACATCCCAAAATTTGGGTGCCTAGAAAATATGATTATTTTTTAAAAAAAAAACTTTTATTGCAATTTACTGGCATTCCAAATTGCTTTTGAATGTTTATTTGAACCCTTTTGAGTTTTGAGAAATATAAATTAAGGTACTGAGAAGTAAAACCCAAAGTAAAAACAATATTGATGTTAAATAAAAGAAATAAAAATTTGAAATCTAAATTACTTAATTAAAAGAGAAGCAATGGCCAAAGGAGTATATAAAAGGAAACTCACATCTAAATAGTAAAAATTTAAATTGTTCATCAAGCAAAAATTGAAGTCAACAATCTTAAATGTGAAATAAAAATTTAAATTAAAAAATTCAAGAATCCAAAAATTGCTAAAAGCTTCTCATTCTTCCCTTATTCCTTAACCTTTTCCCTCTCTTACATGTGGGCCCGACCCCTACCCCTTCCCTCTCTCCTCTCTTTTCCCTTGCGCACAGGCCGGTCTCCTTCCTCCTCTGGCTGAGGATGCTCCACGTCTTCCTCCCTGTGCGCCCGCCGTGCCCGCGTCAGCGGCGCCTGCAGACGCACCCTGCCTCCCTCACGCCGCACGTCGCCCCCGCCCATGTCCTGCCTCCTTGCGGGAATTCCGCCGGCTCCCCGTCCTTACGCCCAACCCCGCAACCTGGTTTCCCATGCCGCCTGATCGGCCCCGCCCGGCGCTAGCACACCACGCCGCCTATAAGGCTTGACCAAGACCCCCAAACACATCGCTCACCTCCGCTCATCCTCCCCTCACGCCGAATTGAGCTTCCATGCCCCATTGCTCGCGCGCCGGCCATTCTTCCCCGAAACCGGCCAAAACCGCCGCTGCCGCCCCGTTTCTTGCCTGTTGGACGCCGGCCCAATTCCGTTCGCCGGGAGCATCACCTAGCCTCCACGGCCCTTCCCCGAGCACCGCCATGTCCTCCCCTTCACCGTAGCACGCCGGCCACGTTGACCTACATTGCGCCGCCGTGAGCTTCCGTTGCCGGCTCACCTCGGTGCCTCCCCGGCCGCGTCGTCGCGGTTGGTGAGTTCCTCCCGACCCCCTTATGCTCATGCGCAGGCCAATTTAGCCTTCCTCCCACCACGCCGCCGTCGCACCATGGCTACCCGCCTCCGGCCGCCGAGCCTCGCCGCCGGCCTACCTCGTCGCCGTCCCGAGCAGCGCCGACCCTCCACCATCTTTCTTACCTTCCCCTCAACGCGTTTTGCAGGTCCCCAGCAGCTCCCCGGCCATCCCTCGCCGGCGGCATCACTGCTGGCCGTGCGCCACTGCCTCCCCTGTCTCGGGCCGGTGGGTGCTCTGCTTCGAGTTTGGCTACAGTAGCTGGTTCATCAAATCTACGACCCCTTCAGAATCACAAAGCAAGCAGCGCTCAGTTGGTCAGCCGAGCAACTCCTGAGCACTGGTCACCTAGGTCTCCGGTTCAAATCCCCTCTGTGCACATTTTTGAATTTATTTTCCTTAGCGCATTTTAATTAAGAAATAATTAGGGAATAAAACAAGGGGGCTAGGATAATTGATTTAGGTTCAAATAAAATTTGTGTATACACCATAATACAGAAGTATAAGCATAAGAATAATTAATGCCGTTTGAATAAAAATTTAAAAGACTAATTATTAATTGGAGCAATAGAAACAGATGGTCTTGCTTAATGTCAAAATCTAATAAAGATCCTAATTAAAAGTGTATTCAAGTTAAAATTAAGGAAAATAAATTGGATGTCATGTTAAAACCATAAAGGCAAAACAAGGCTTGAATTAAAGATTACCCATAAGTACAATTAAATTATGTGCCCTAGCATTTAACATACCACCATTACATAAATCTTGGTGGTAGATTTAGTTAAGTAATAATATTGAAATGTTACCCTGTATAACAAACTCGACCCTAGGTGAATAGAAATTTAATTAAAGATGGGACTTTGTCAAATACTGAGTAAAGAGATATAATATCAATACCAGTAGTTCCCATAGCACCTCCAAATTAAAAGGGCATATTAATATATAATTACCAAAATATAATAGCTCTAGGACGCCATACATTAACATGACCTAACCAATATGTGTAAATACTCTGAAGTAAACATTTAACCAATAACACGAGTAATTATGGCCGTATAAAATGAAACATATCAAATTACTATTAATATGAATTAACCCAATAAGCTAAGAATTATATACATCGCATATAACATAAACCCTGAAAATGGGCGCTCGACAAAATAATGCTCCTCTAATCTTGTACACTGAATCCTAAATCTAACATAACTCATGGAACTTCCTTGATAAATACAAAAGTAATAAAAGGGATTATTAATAAAAAGATCGAGACATCGTATTCTACCACCAATCTTGCCCCAAATCACCCGAAACACCCATTAACTCATAATAAAACTAAATTAAGTTTATTCGGAGTTATATGGATCTTTTGAGTTATTTGCTTTCATTTGGAATCAGTCGTTCGTAGCGCAATTAGAAATTGGAAGTCGTGAAGATTCAATAGATCAAGCGAGATCAAGATCGAGGTGAAGAAAGGATCAAAGGCTCAAGACCATCAAACGAGAACGCTTTGCGTGAGCTCAAGACTGCGGTAAACCGCGCCAGGCGAGTCAATACTTTGATCATGTTGATCCTACATTTTCTGCAAATTACTTTTGTTTAAATTATCAAATTGCATGCTGCTACTTTATATGCAAATACATGTTAATTTAGAATTCCAGTTAAATGCCTATTATCTGACTTGATTAATACTGCTCCTCCTTTGGAATATTTGGATATGTGAACCTTGTCGCCCTGGCAAAATTATAATAGTAACCTTTTGAAAATAAGTCTATAATTATATGCCATGCTTAGTTTTGCTTAGATACTTGTGGGAGTAAGAACGTCCAAGCATCACTTTAATCATGAGAAAATTTGGTTGGGCAGTCATGGTGGTAATGACTGATATATGTTGGATATGATTATTTTATGCTCCCAAAAACCTCAAATTGCTTATTATCTGGGCGGATGGTTCGGGGGTATGGTGCAGGTGTGCACGAGAGTGTGGTTTGTGGTAGAACCGTCCAGATACCCTAAGGACTGAATCTTGTCATGACCTCCTGTGTAAAACAATTGCAACCACAAGTCTGTAAAGTACAACTTGGCCTAGTAAATTTACCGGACCCTGAAAGTCATCATCATGGCAGTAGTGCAAGGGGCTGTCTAGGTGGCGGACTTGAATTGGGGCACCTCAAGAGGCTGTCTAGGTGGCGGGCTTGAGGGTGATGTTCTTCTGCGGCGTGCTAGCAGTGTGGGTAACCAGCTGCTAGGCGCATAGGAGGGGAACATCCCGCACAACCTATGAGACCTGCCGCAAGCAGGACAAGCTCATAGGGGTGAGATGATGGAAGGGGCGAGGTACTTTGAACGGTTACTGTGATGGTTGGCTCAACTGCACGACTAAGGAATCGTGTGGGGCAACAAGTAAACTGTCTCTTGTGGGTAAAGTGTACAAACTCTGCAGAGTCAAAACTATTCGAATAGCCGTGCCCACAGTCAAGGGCGGACATGAGAACTTAACTAGATATAGTTCTATTTAAAAATATTTGGAAAATGGAATGGAAAAGTGGAGGGCAAGCGGAAAGCCCTGATTTGAGTTGTCCTGGGTGTCGTCCCAGTGGTAAGTTAAGCGGCTATAACACTGAAAGATGTCAAATGGTGTGATGCCATATGTATGGAAAAATTATGGTGATATTAGGCATATTGTGTGATGCCATATGTATGGAAAATCATGTTAATATTCCTTGAACATTATGTTTTGTTCCAAAGCTGCTAGGTCTCAGGAAATTTTATGTATTGTATTTCAAATAGTGGCATTTCTATTCCTACAAAATAAAATAGGGAAAGAATAAGCAGTGTCGTGAGTAAAGGAAATAGATGTTTGTAGTGTACACATAAAGGTATTGGTGGATTCATGTCGATCATAAATAGGAAATGATAGTGTGGGTTCTGGGAGAAATAAATTGGTGGAGTCTAGCTGAATAGATAGGCTAAATAGATGATCTAATTGAATTTTCGGGAGTTTGGAGTATTAATACAAGTATTGGATTATAGTTCTTGATTAGTGATTTACTTGGTAGGAGGATACTAGTGTATCGTAGAATTAATCAATGATATTCTTGGTGGATATATAATGGTGAATCGTAGAATTGATCAATGATATTCTTGGTGGATATATAATATTGAATCGTAGGCTTGATCAATGATATTCTTGGTGGATTTGAATCAATAATAAAAAGGATTGGATTATTAGAAAATCTTGATGAGAATGTTCGGTGGATTAATTAGGTGATGTCACTCGCTGTTTGAAGATTAGACAGCAATCAATTTGGAAAGAGTATGTTTGGTGGAATATCTAAATAATGTCATACGCTGTTTGGAGTTTTAGACAGCAATCAATATAAAATGTGTGTAGTCGGTGGATCATTTAAATGATGTCACTCGTTGTTTGGAGTCTTAGACAGCAACCATTACAGAAAGAATATGATCGATGGATTGAATAGAGGATGCCATATGCTGTTTGGAGTTTAGACAGCACTCAATAAAGAAAGTGTAATTTCGGTGGATTAAGTCAATTATGGCAATCGCTGTTGGGAGTCTTAGACAGCAGCTAATAAAGAGCGTGAGTCTTTGGTGGATTAAGTCAATGATGTCATTTGCGGTGAGGAGTCTTTAGGTCACAAAAATAACAATATGATATAATAATAGAAATGCTACTAAACGCGTTTTATGGCAAATAAAATAACCCGAGCCTCTCCTTTGTTTAGCCATGAATACTATTTATTTGCATTCTGTGTATTGGCTCGCGGAGCATGGGGTCGGAGTGCTCACGCTCGCTTTTGCGACAAAATACAGAATCAGGAATCAAATCACCTCGCCTCAGCAACAAGATTGGATAAGCTGGCAGAGAAGATAAAGAAGTCAAGGGCTAGGTCGCGATCCTCCAGTTGGCTGCCTGTGGGCATGTCCTGAAGGTCCCACCTGTGTGCTTCGTTTCCGCTGTTGCATTTTGTTGATTTCGGCCCAATCGGCTTGTGAGTAAGTTTACTATTATATTTACGCTTCCGCATGATATGTACTTTGATATTCAGAACTGTAATCTGTGAGCACTATCTACTGATCCAGGGAATAGTGCGGTGGAATCACAGAGGATTCCAGATTGTAATATCTGGGCCCCTACAAACCTCGACGCTACGTCTTATTTATAGTCTGTGGACTCTCGCGTGCGGAGGCGAACCTTGACGCTACGTCTTATTTAAAGTCCGCAGACTGGTGCGTGCGGAGGTGAACCTCGACGCTACGTCTTATTTATAGTCCGTGGACTCTCGCGTGCGGAGGCGAACCTCGACGCTACGTCTTATTTAAAGTCCGCAGACTCTCGCATGCGGAGGCGAACCTCGACGCTACGTCTTATTTAGAGTCCGTTACATATTGCGGCCGGACGATGATACTTTTGTAAACATCGAGCTTTATTGAACTCCCGTTTGCGCGGGCGAGCACCGTACAAGGAGGGGCTGATGCCCTTGTAACCTTTGTCCTGCTTCTAGGCGTAATATCGCCGCAGCTTGTCCACATTCCATGTGTGGCGGAGAGTTTTCCCCTCCAGTGTGGCGAGGCGGTACGCTCCCTTCTGCAATGCTTCGGCCACAATATATGGACCTTCCCACTTGGACTCCAGCTTGCCAACGGTCTCCGCGTGGAGTGCCGTTCTAAGGACGAGATCCCCGGCCTTGAACCTTCGCGGATACACGGACCGGTATTCAAAACTAAATTGAAATAATTGAATAAACATATGCATGCAGAATAATTTAAAAGCAACATAACTTTATTTTGAAATCTGGGATCAACATGATCAAGTAGTGTGACTTGCCTTGCTCTCAACTTGGCTTGAATCTTCGTCGAAGAATTTTCCCGAATCGTCGAAGTCTACACGTGAAAATAACCCACTAAATTCAAATAAATTCAAATTGACTTTAAATATTTGAATTGAGACTAGAAATGGATAGAGGGGAATTTTTGATGAATTTAGAAATTTGAATGGGCTCAATCGGAGCTAGGACAAAGGAGAACGGGCTCCGGGAAGTTTAAATTCAGAGAAAATGAAAAAACTGGATTTTTGGGAATTATTTTCCTAAAGGAAAATCTGAATTATTGCATCAACAGGGAATTTCTTTTCGGCCGAATTATTTTTCTACTGAAAAATGGGCTTTATATATGGCGCCAGCAGGCGTCAGCCCTGGGTTTGGGCCGACTGCTAGGTGGGCCTCGGTCCATGGACCGAGTCCACGGGTGGGTGAACCGGCTGAGGTGGCATGGGTTGACGGGGTGGCAGCCGGGCGCCTGCATGGCACCCGCGTGGCGGCCACGTCGGCTGCCACCTCGCCCTCGGTGCTGAGGTGGCGAGCGCCAACAGGGAGGGGCTCGGGCCTGGCAACGGTGGCGGCGCACCGGTGGCCGACGGCGGGCGGCGATGGTCGGAGGAGGGTGCGGCGGTCTCGGGGGTGGCTCGGGGCTTACTGCCTCTGAGGGGACCCCGGTTTTCCAAACCCGGACCCTCTGTGTATTACAGCATTAGTCCCAGATCAAAGTTAGTGCACACAGTAAACAGAAATGATTACATAACCAACATCGCTTTATTACAATAATAGAGAGTATTGACCGAAAGGTCTCATTATTACAAATGAGGTTTCAAGACCTCACACACTCAAAACACAGCGGAAGCAAAAAAAGATAACTCCAGCGAAGACCCATCAATACGCCACAGGCAATTGACTGGGGAAGCGCGACCTAGTACTCCAGGAATCCTTCATCAAATCCACACGCGAAGAAGTCGTAGTCGCCTTCTTGAGCTTCGTACTTCTCTGGTTATTATTTTTGAGTGTAGCATGTGAGTACATAAAGTACTCCGCAAGTCTTGGGAAAAATGCAATAGATGCAAGGCTTAACAAAGGAGGGTTATATGGTTCTTTTGCACAAAGCAATATTTTTTTTCAAATACTACTAAATATTTTCGAAGGCATGAAATTAATAAAGTAAATGTTTTAGCATAAACTATCATTAACTTTCTAGTGAAGGTTCCATCTACCAACACTAGCTAACCAATTACAATTGGTCAAGTTTAAACTGCGGGTTACATCCACCCTCTCTGGCTCCAACTGCCAGGATTCCCTTCCAAGAGTTCCCTCCACTCTCGGAATACAAAACTTTGATTTTTAAAACCAAAACCAGAAATCTACCATGTGAAAGCATTCCTTGCCCGCCCTTGACCGTGGGCACGGCTATTCGAATAGTTTTACACTCTGCAGAGGTTGTACAACTTTACCAACAAGAGATAAATTATCCTAAAAGTCAACACGCTTCCTTTGGCATGAGACCCAGATAAAATATCACAAAGCCTTTACCTTATTCTAATCTAGCTAGATACCACCCGCTGAGGTTTCACCACAGGTAGGCTAACTGCCCGAACCGAAGCCCCCTCTTGCGCCATATGAGTACAGTAAATCCCTGTCCCTCACTGTGAATAACCAGTCCATCCCTGGCACCCACTTTCCACTGGTGGCACCTAAACTAGACTATCATAAGTTAGTCAGCTAGGTCGTACCCATATAGACTTGTGGTTGTACGGTTAATGCTCAGTCTGGACAAACACAAGCGTCGGTCCTTAATTGACTAGGGTGGAACATACACTTAACAAGATCTCGTGCTTCCTGCACCAATCCAAACCAACCATCCACCCTAATCTAAACCAACTTTCACATTTTAGTTTATTTTAAAAGAGCAGTGGCAACTCCAATTACCACTAAATTTGTAAACACAAGGGTATTACAATAAATCATAATTTCCCATTTTCAAGAGTTTCTAAAGATATTAGATAGCATGACTACACATTATTCTACCATTCTAATATTCACAAATATTAATAGTAATCTCATTATTGAGACAAAGGAAGTTCTAGGGTGACAAGGTACATGGCAATCAATGTCAAATGAGGGCATAACAAAGTTGGAATAACTAATTCCTAAAGATTTGAACTAGTGATTTTATGTAAATAGCAATGCACATAATTCAAAATAAGTAAAACATTTCAAAATTATAGGCTCAAGATGATCAAAGGAGACTTGCCTTCTTGCAGGGTTTCTGGGTCTTCTTGCTGCTGTGAAGAGGGATTGTCGACAACGTTGGAATCTACACGGGAAAAGACGAAGCAACAAAATAAATAAATACAAACAAAAATTCAAATAGAGGCCATAGTTGAATAGATTATGATTTTAGACGAATTTAGGAGAAAGATTAAGCGGATTTGGGGTTCACACGAGGGAGAACCAATATCTGGAAGATCGGTTGGGAAACGAAATTACCGAGACAATATTTGGACCAAGAAATATAGAATGGATTTTATGGAGATTTGGCAAGATTTGAATTTGAATTTTGAAAGTGCACAGAAAATTTGGAATGGAACTGAGGCTTTGAAATTAACTAGGCATTGGAATTTGAAATTTAAATATTTGAAATATCAAATAAATTTCAAATATTTGAAAGGATGGAAGAAATGGATAGTTTGGAATTTTTGATGAATTTAGAAATTTGAATGGGCTCAAACTGAGTTAAAACGAGGGAGAACGGGTTCCGGGAAGTTTGAAAAGAGAGAAAATGGAAAAATCAGGTTTTTTGGAATTATTTTCCAAAAGGAAATTCTGAATTATTGCGTCAGCAGGGATTTTATTTTCGGATGAATTATTTTTCAACTGAAAAATGGGCTTTATGACGTCAGCATGACCTCAGCCCTGAGGTGGGCCGGCTGACAGGTGGGCCTCGGTCCATGTGGACCGAGTCCACGGGTGAAGGGAGGCGTTGAGGTGGCGGGGGGTTGAGGTGGCGCTGACGGGAGCGGGACGTGCCGAGGTCGCCGGGACGTGGCGCCAGGTCAGCCGCCACGTAGGCACGGGGAAAGCCGACGTGTGAGGCCGGCCGGAGGGTGCTCGGGGGCGGCGCACTCGCCGGCGAACGGCGGCACGACTGCCGGCGGCGAGTGTCGCAGGAGGGAAAGGAGCATCCAGGGGACTCAGGGGTGATGCGCGGGGTCACCGACGAAGTCGGCCTTCGGGCGGCGCTCGAGCCGGGCGAAGAGGCGGCCGAGGTCGAGGGCGGTGCGGCGAAGCCGAAGGCGGAGTCGGCTGGGCGCGGGGGTGAGCGGAGCGGCGGCGATTGCTCGCCGAGGTTCTAGACGGCGGCGGAGGCGGAGGCGCACGCTGCGGGGGAGCTCCGGCGCACAGGAAAGGACGGGGAGTGGATGGGGAGGTGGTGCGAGGAGAGGCAGAGCCGGTGGGGGGGTTATGTAGGGGCGGAGGGGAGCGGGGGCGCGAGGTTTTCTCGCCGGAGATGGCGGCGGTGGAAAGGAAAGAAAGGGGGAAGAAAGGAAGGGGAGGGGCGCGGAAGGAAAGAAGGGCGCGGGGATTGGGGAAGGAGACGAGCGCGCGACTTGCGGGGGAAGAAAGGAAAGGAATCGGCGTCGCGCGGGAGAGAGGGGGCGCGGAGGAGCGGTTGCGGGCGGCGGCGGCGCGAGGTAAAAGATGACCGCGTGGGGAAGACGGAGGCCCTGACGGGCGGGCCCGGGCGGCAGCGAGAGGGAGCGATGGGGCGGCTGACGGGCGGGGCCCGCGGAGCAGAGAGACGGAGAGAGGGGAGGCGCGCCGACAGGTGGGCCGGGGTGAGGAGAGAGAGGAGCGGGGCGCAGGTGGCGGGGATTTGGCCGCGTGGCCGAGAGCGGATCGAACGGCCGAGCGGGGGGAAAGGGCGGACAAGTGGATGGGCCGGCGCGCGGGGCAATCGGGCCATCCGGGCCGGACGCGTGGCGAGCGCGGGAGAGGGGAAGGCGGATCCGGGCGGCGACGTGGACAGTCATCTGGCCGTCCATGTGGGGCCGGAGGGAGGAGGAGGGGATTTGAATTTTTATTTTTGATTTAGGATTTTCAGAAAAGCCCAGAAAATTCATTAAAGCTCAGAAAAATATGAAATAAATTCCACAAATTCCAGAAAAATTCACAGAAGTTCCTGGATAAGTTTGGGACTTAATAAAAATACTTCCAACTAATGTTGGTATTTAATTTTCATACTTGAAATACTTTTTATTTTCAAAAATAGGTTTTAAACTCCAAGAAATCCAGGAAACCAAATAAAAGCCAAATAACTCCAAATAATTAATTTGAATTAGGATTTTTATAGAAATTCAAAATGTCTTTTTATTTAACAATATTTTTAGGTTTTACTAAAATACTTTTCAAACCTAGTTTTTCAACACAGAAATTTAGGGCAAATCCAAATAAAACTCAAATACTTTAAAATAATTAATTTGAATTTAAATTTTTCAGAAAGCAAATTTTTGGGATGTTACACCGGGGAAGGCCGGGAATGGGCCGGCGGCGAGCGGGCAGAGGCAGCGGCGGGCAACGCTCAGTGCGGTGGCGATGGAGAGGGCGGGAGAGAGGGAGGGATGGCGGGGGAGGATGAGCGAAGAGAGGCGGAGACAGGGGTGCCATTTATAGGCTTAGGGAGGGGGAGAGGCCGAGGGAATTCCTCGCCGGAGAGGGCGGGGTCGTGGCGGCGGTTGCGGGAGGCCGGCGCGGAAGAGTGGGCGCATGGGGCGCGGGCGTGCGGGAGAGGAGGTGGAGGAGTGCGGAGGGCGGCGGTTGGGCGCGGGGAAGTGGGGGTGGTGACCAGGGAGAGCGGGGCCGACGGTTGCGGCGGCGGGCGCGCGGAGGAGGACGAAGGCGCGGGGAGGGAGACGCACTCGACAGGTGGGGTCGGGGCGCAGAGAGAGAGGAGGGCGAGGGGTGGCTGATGGGTGGGCTGGGGAGAGGAGAGAGAGGAGCGGGGCTCGGGTGGCTAAGATGTGGCCGCGTGGTAGCACTACAACTTTGGTTAGTGCTTGCAGTTCCGTGCACAATGTTCAAGAAGCTTTGAATACCAATTCTGAGGTTTCTAATGTGCACAAAAGACATATTTGGAAAGTTAATGAAGTCTATTTTCCAACGAATCAAACGGCACTTGATTGGAGCTTCCTACACAAAGTTATGACAATTTCATTAGATGCTGCACAAGCTGTCCAGAGAGATACGCGAGATTTGTCAAACATAAAGAGTTCGAATATTGCAATGCAAGTAAGGATAAAATCCGACCACACCATGACTTTCTAAAGGTTGAGAAGGACTCCTTTTCAGGTTCCAAATGGATTTGGAAGCCCCTTGAACAAGAAAACAAAACATATAAAGATTTTAAACCGATTCGGACTCGGATTGGGATAGCTAGCAAGACCGATACTAAAACGTCCATAACTTTCACAAACGGAGTCCGATTTCGGCGTTCTTGGACTCGTTGAAAAGCTATTTCAAAGCCCCACACAATGGATAAGGTGCTAGCCACAAAATCCTTATAGTCAGATTGCAAAATAAGAGAGAATTCAGAGGTAATAGTTTAGGTATTTCCTTTTTAGTTCGTATTGGAGTTTGTTTCGGCCTTAGGCCAAGTTGTGCGTGAGTTTTAGTCAAGGTCATGCATTGTGCACCAATATAAGGCCAGGGCCTTAGCCCCATTGTAACTGAGGTTATGAATTGAGAAATAGAAACCAGAAAATCACCATGGTTTGATGACTATTGTTGGCGTGTTCTTGAGATTTCCATCGAGGAATTGCTCTTGGTGTGTTGAATCCAATTGTGGTGTTGGATTCTACTCGCTAAAACTTCGGTTTCTCTACCCTTCGTTCACGTGCTACGGTGTGCGTGAGAGAAGGCTTATCTTGGAGAGGGCATCCAACAAGGCGTATCGTGAAAGATCAGAGCCAAATCAATGTGGTTCAGCTAGCTTGCTAGGTGGATCCGCGTCAGGGGGTTAGGCGGGGCGGAGGGGCCAGATGGGCCGAGGGGCGACGTGGGCGTGATCCAGGCCACCCACGTGGCAGCCGAGTGGAGGGGGAAGGCCGGATCTGCCGAGCAACGTGGATGGTATCGGGCCGTCCACGTGGTGGCCGGAGGGGAGGGGAGGGATTTTATTTTATTTTCTGATTTTTTTGGTTTTTTTTCAGAAAAGCATAGGAATTTCATTGAGCCTTAGAAAAATATACAAATACTTCCAAAAATTCCAGAAAAATTCACAGAAGCTCCTGGACACTTTTTGGACTTAATAAAATTATTTCCATCTAATGTTGGTATTTAATTTTCATACTTAAAATACTTTTTATTTTCAAGATAGATTTTAAAACTCTAGAGAACTCAAAAAATCCAAATAACACCAAATAATTAATTTAAAGTAGGATTTTTTTATAGAACATCAAAATATCATTTTATTTAATAATGTTTTTAAGTTTTTCGTAAAATGTTTTTTTTTAAATCCAGCTTTTTCAAAAACAGAAATCCAGGCAAAACCAAATTAAAAATTTAGGCCACAAATTACTTATTAAATTTAAATTTTATTTTAATCAATTTTTTATTATCTATTTATTTATTTTTTTATTTTCATAAAAACCTGGGCTGTTACAAATATGAAGCTCAAGATGGAGATTACGACTACTTCACATGTGGATTCGATGAAAGTTTCTCGGAGTACTAGGCTACGTTTTCCCAGTCAATTGCCTATGGCGTATTGATGTGTCTTCACTAGATTTACTTTTGCTTCCGCTGTGTTTTGTGAGTTGTGAGGTCTTGAAACCTCAGTTGTAATAAAGAGGCCTTTCAGTCTGTACTCTTTACTATTGTAATAAAGCGTTGTTGGTTATGTAATTATCACTGTTTGACTGTGTGCACTAGCTTTGATCTAGGACTAGTGCTGTAATACACAGAGGGTCCGGATTCGGAAATCCAAGGTCCCGACAATCGGGTTCCCAGTAAATTAGTAACTAAAACACCTTATGAATTATGGACTGGGAGGAAACCGAGTATGAAATATTTACGAGTGTGGGGTTGTCGTGCTGAAGCTAAGTTATTTAATCCACACATTGGGAAATTAGACCCTAAGTCAGTAAGTTGCCATTTTATTGGGTACCCTGAGAGATCCAAAGGGTATCGCTTTTATTGTCTTGATAGGATAACTAAGTTTGTAGAAACAAGGCACGTTGTATTCTTAGAAAACAACGAGGACCTGGAGCCCAGGAAGATAGATCTTGAGGAGAAGTGGGTTTATGTCCTTCACCGCTCATCCCAGAAACCTTTATTCCTGTGCCTCAGGCGGTTGCACCTCCAGTAGAGAATACTGTTGTTGCACCCACTGTTGAGGTCTCTGAAATTCCTGATGTTATACCTAATGAAGAGCCTCAGCAGTCTCCTATAATAACTAATGAACCTATTAGAATATCACAGCGGGAGAGAAGATCTGCCATCCCAAATGATTATGTTGTCTATATGAATGAGGATGTTAATGATATAGGGAAGGTAGATGATCCCACATCTTATAAGGAGGCCATGATGAGTGAACATTCTTCTAAATGGCTTGAAGCCATGGAGGATGAACTAAAGTCTATGAGCATTAATGACGTATGGGACTTAGTAGAAATTCCTGACGAAGTCAAAACAGTAGGCTGTAAATGGGTCTACAAAACCAAGCATGACTCTAAGGGAAATATCGAAAGGTTCAAAACAAGACTTGTAGCAAAAGGCTTCTCACAAAGAGAGGGGATTAACTATAATGACACCTTTTCTCCTGTCTCAACTAAAGATTCATTCATAATTGTTATGGCACTCGTAGCTCATCATGATTTAGAGCTGCATCAGATGGATGTTAAGACGGCATTTCTTAATAGCGACTTGCAAGAGAATGTTTACATGGCTCAACCGGAAGGTTTTGTCGTGGAAGGCAAGGAGCATATGGGATGTCGACTTAAGAAATCCATTTATGGCTTAAAACAAGCGTCGAGGCAGTGGTACCTCAAATTTGATAAGATCATAAGGAGTTTTGGTTTTAAGGAAAATGAAGTTGATAACTGCATATATGTTAAGTTCAAAGGGAGTAAATTCATTATCTTAGTACTTTATGTGGATAATATCTTATTGGCCAGCAGCGATAAGGATATGCTGTTTGAGACCAAGAGAGTTTTTTCATCTAATTTTGGTATAAAGGATCTCAGTGATGCCTCTTATGTTCTTGGCATTGAAATTCACCGAGATAGGTCCAAAGGAATATTAGGTTTATCTCAGAATGCATACATTGACAGAGTACTGAAGAGATACAATATGCATAAGTGCTCTGGCTCGCCTGCTCCTATTGTTAAGGGCGATAAGTTTAGGATATTTCAATATCTAAGGAACCAATATGAAACTGATCAGATGAAGTCGGTTCCTTATGCTTCAGCTGTCGGAAGCATTATGTATGCTCAAGTATGCACGCAGCCTGATTTAGCTTTTGTAACCGAGATGCTTGGCAGATATCAGTCAAATCCAAGACCGGGCCACTGGAAGGCTGTTAAGAAAGTTTTGCGCTATATGCAAGCTACTAAGCATTTCATGCTCACATATAAGAATTCTGATAACCTTGAAGTTGTTGGTTATTCAGGTTCAAATTTTGCGGGATGTGTTGATACTAAGAAATCCACGTCAGGTTATATCTTCACACTCGCTGGAGGAGCTATCTCGTGGAAAAGTGGAAAAGCTCTAAACAAACTCTTACGGCATCTTCAATGATGCAAGCTGAGTTTGTGGCATGTTATGAGGCTACCGGGCAGGCTGTATGGCTTAAGAACTTTATCGCAGGACTTAGAGTGGTAGACAGCATCTCTAAACCACTCACCTTATATTGCGATAACGAACTCGTAGTCTTTTATGCAAATAACAACAAGTCAAGTGGTGCTGCCAAACACATTAACATTAAGTATCATGTTGTAAAAGATAGAATCCAGGATCAAACCATAAGTATCAAGCATATTAGTACTAAGTTAATGCTTACGGATCTGCTTACTAAAGGCTTACCACCCAATATTTTTCGTGATCATGTTGCCGGCATGGGTTTATTGGAAAGCCTCTGATTCTGGATAAAAGGACCTCTAGGCAAACCAACTCCCATTAAGTATAATGAATATCCATTCTAAGATAAAATAGTACACTATAGGTACTGGGGTTGTATGGCACTTCATTGGCCATGCAACACATTACCTTGGTATGCTGTTTTATCGAGAATGGGTTTATGATGTTAGCCTTATGATCAAAGGGGAGAATGTTGAGTTGATCTCGGCTAACTACCCCGAGATTTCAAGGAGGCACGCCTCCACCTCATGCCTTGATCGGAGGCGGTTACCAACAGACTTGGTTTTCAGTCCCGGTCACCTAGCGCCAAATAAAAACAGGGTTTCGACAGGCTTTGGTTTACGAGTTGTTCAAGGCCCCCCAAAACCCTAATAGACCCGATCTCTCACGTGCGCTATGGTGAACGAAGACCGAGCCCTCTTCGTCCCTCGTCGTCCCCGCCGGCCACCTTTGCTTCACCGCACCAACCGAGCAACCCCATGGCCTCTTCGAGTTCGGGTATGTCAACTAAAGCTTCCACTCTAAGGATCTAGGTGTTCATGTTCTTGACCTAGGGTTAATGTTAATGTTTCATGATTAGACTTAGTTTAATCTCACAATAGAGTTAGTTTGTAATTGGCTAGAAACTATTGTCTAATTCTTTAGCTTTGCCTGTACATTCCCCCTACTCCTTGTAAATTTTTCTTGTTTGTATTTTTAATATATATATATATATATAGTATAAATAATATGGACACCATGGTGCCCAGACTCTATTATATATATAATACAGTAGGAGGCTCTTCTGCTGTTTTTGGCCAAAAAAGTAACTGGCAATTTTCTGTTATTTTGAACGGACTTTCTTCTTGTTTTTCCTTTGTTTTTTACATGTTGATTGGTTACCAGTTCTGATATATATTCACAAAAACAAACCATAAATAACCTATTCCAGCCGGTTTTAGAAATATCAATCTTGGGCTGGGATGGCCGGACGGGAACCGGCTAGTTTCTGCCGGAATTTGAACTCCATGTATGGTTCCTCTGGCATGAAACGCCCAAATCCAATTTATTCCCACTAGTACTAGAAAACAAATCCAAGAAACAACTGTTCCCTCAAAGGATACTTCAAAACTGTATAAGGTACAGAACAGAACTATTAAAAAAGGCCAAGGAAGCAAATTTTAAGCTTGATAGTTTACTCTTTGAAGCCTGACAAGTTAATCAAGCCTGACATTACCATCCCTCCATCAATGGTAAGAACCTGCACATGACAGATAACACCACAATGTAAAAAGAGTTCAATAAGAATCCTTTTAAAGAATCCAAGGAGACAAAATGGGCACACAAACGGTAGCCGGACCTGTCCAGTGATGTAGCTTTCAGAAGGGCTGAGAGCTAAAAATTCCACCAGGCCGGCAACTTCCTCTTGCTGACTGTATCTCCCTGACAAGTTACATAGGGGCATTAGTGCTAGGAGGGTGATGTGCTAAGGTCATATTTAGATTGAAAAAAGGCCTTCATTTATTTATTTTTAAAGTTTAGTGTCACTGAACATGTAGGTCTTGGATACACATGTTAAGTGACACTGAGAGCTTCTTTCAGATCAGGGCTCAAAGTTTAGATTTTCTTTTTGGCCCATTCATAAAGCTGATGTCCTAGAGGAACCAAACTTCCCCAAATACATACATATACCCAGTCAAAAATAGAGATGGTACCCAGCAATATAACCCGTCATAAAAATAGCACAAAATAACTAAAAAGTATAGGGAGCAGATGAAGGAATTATTTGAGCTGACACAACAGACAGATCAATTAATAAAGAAACCTAAGCACGAATATTTATTTTTAATAGACTAGACAGTACAAAAATATTTTATCACAGTTCATGATGCCAATGCACAAGTAAATGAATACCTAAGTGAATAGTTGTCAGAATTTTCTTCTCAAGCTCTTCTCCAAGTTCAGCAGTCATATCTGATGCAATAAACCCAGGAGCAATAGCATTCACCTGAATAAGAATATCCAAAAACATTTCAGCAATCGGATCACTAGCTCAAAGCTTTCAACTGATAACCAAAATTATATGCTCACATTAATATTTCTGCTTGCATATTCTCTGGCAACTGTTTTTGTGAACCCAATAACCCCAGCCTTAGCAGCACTGTAATTAGCTTGGCCAACATTACCAGTAAGACCAACAACTGATGCTACATTGATAATTCTTCCCTGCATGGCGGTATTAAAACGAGAGGCTAGTACACATAATGAAAAAAATATGCATAACAATATAAAACAATCATCAAAGAGCAATCTGATGAAGAAAAATATTTTTTTCTCGAACGACGCAGGAGAGCTGCGTGTCATTTCATTAAGAGAGAAAAGTACAAAGTGTACAAAGCGTCGAGTCAACAAAACCCAACTCAAGAAGGGCCACCTCCCACACACCCCAAACACAAAAACTACTAAGAACTCCATGGGCTGGAGCAAAAAAGACATGACCAGAACAAGACCAAGGATCCCTAGAGCCTAAGCACCTTGGGGCAGCGATCTCATGCGTAGCTCATTGAGTTTAGAAGCACCGGCCATGCACCACGCAGCACATTCCTCTCCCACGGTCTGAAGAAGCAAATTACTATTAGGTGTCGCTCCTTCAAACACGCACAAATTTCGGTGTTTCCAAACCTCCCAGGATACTAAAATGATGAGCGAATTCAACCCTTTGTGTATCTCCTTAGGGACTCCTCTCATAGCCTTCCTCCACCAGCTAGAGAAGTGAACATCTGCTGGCAAGGGAGCGACAGCGTCCAGATTCAGACACTGCAGGAAAAATATTTCATACCTTTTTCTTCTTCATCATTACTTTAGTGGCAGCCTGAAAAGAACAAGTTACTGTAAGATGCATAACATAATTAAAGTAGCAAAATGGAGGAATGGAGAAAAGAAGTACCTGTGTACAAATGAAAACGCCTGTAAGATTCAGGTCAATTACATCTTGCCACTGTGATTTCTTCATTCTCATCAATAGCGTGTCCCGCGTGATCCCTGATATCAGTTTGGTATTTTAGCTGTTGAAAGTAAAACAAATTGGAGCATTGCAAAAAGGTAAAATTCCATCTGGCAGTACCTGCATTGTTTACCAGTACATCAATTGTTCCCCATGTATCAACAGCCTGGAAGATTTACGTAAATCAACTCCACTTACTGCTTTTATCATGGATTCAACAGCAGCTTCTTTGGAAACATCTCCTCCGAAGGTAATGGCCTGGCCTCCAGAAGTTTCAATCTGTACAATATAGCAACATATATCTGCTTGGATCTAGCTTAAGGCAGAACAAGATGAGAACAAAAACAAAAGTTTAACAAAAAAAATTCTAAATGTGTGCCCCCCTTGAAACATCATGGACGTGTATTTTCTGTTTGATATGTACACTTCTTGCTAACCCTTTAAAACATCAACAGATTATCCAGCGTTTATTGAAATTTTAAGTATCACTCATTAGTATTCCAGAGATATTTGGATATAATTGGACTGCAACATCTAACAAATCACCAATTTATTCACTTATAGTCCTTATCAGTTAATTGTTTAATGAAACATGATGAAACATTCCATGCTAGTACTCAATAACAAATTAATGAAATACTTGCATTTGTATATGTTCCTGAAACCAAACCTCAGTGGAATACATAATTCCTCTAAAGTGGAATGATCTATCATAAAGGGCACTAAGCACCTAGACATAAGGATTGAATGATGCTACTAAAGTGGAATGATCTGTCCTTCACAAAAACAGTTGCCAGAGAATATGCAAGCAGAAATATTAATGTGAGCATACAATTTTGGTTATCAGTTGAAAGCTTTGAGCTAGTGATCCGATTGCTGAAATGTTTTTGGATATTCCTATTCAGGTGAATGCTATTGCTCCTGGGTTTATTGCATCAGATATGACTGCTGAACTTGGAGAAGAGCTTGAGAAGAAAATTCTGACAACTATTCACTTAGGTATCCTCTATATCTTGTCTATACTTTAAGGACTGCCTTTTCTGATTTCCTTACCAGCTTCTCGCTTTTTAGCTTCGATTCAGGGGGAGTTCATTTGGAAACTTCTGAAGCTTAATATTGACATAACTCAACTTGAACTAAAAGTACATCAATGTTGAGGGGGAGCTGGACTTTCTTGCATTTCATTTCAGCATTCTGCATTGTAATATATCTACATGGAGCCTTGACTATTATCCTTTTTATGACATATTTACCATGCGTTACATCTTGCCATGATCTGTGATTAGTTGCTAAATTTATCATGACTTTACATGTGTCGTCAAGGCTTTGCCATGATAGGTTGATTAACATTGCACAACTTGAATTAAGACATGTCATGTTAGCTCTTGAGACTAGTCTGTCTTTAGTTATCCTTTTTATGATTCATGCCATGTCAAATAGGCTAAGTTGAGTCTTAAATCTTTATTGAGCTTTAGATTGAGCTATGCTAGTTTCTTGATGAAGCATGAGTAAATACAACTGTTTAAGAAAGCAAAAAGATCTCTTTTGTGTGCGAAAGAACTAATCTCACCAATTCTTTCTCATGAGACTGCTTGCCATTGCACTAGGCATGAACTCAGGGGAGTTTTGGATGACCAAGATCATCTCTTTAAACTTCTCGCTTAGAGTGGTCGCATAAGACTTGAGATCTAGCACATGACTAAAATTTTGGTTGGAAATGACCATGAGTTTCAAAGAAAAATATGCCCATTGTGCTAAATTTGCTTGATTACAAAATGACTAAAGTTTTTGAACAAATGATTCATTCTTGAACTTGTAGCACTGTAAATTGACTCAATACTAGCTTCTCGGTTCCACTTAGATTATTGACATGGCTTGCATCATCTTTGGATAACTTTAGCTAAACTACAATCTTGAATGGCTTGACATGCTAAGAAATTCATCTAAAATTCAGATTGTTACTTATGTGGCTTGGCTTGATTATGCATATTTTGTCATGATCTTGATAGCATTCATATGAGTTATGGCTTGGTGTAATATTCAAAAGTCAATTTGGATAATCTTTATGGCTCTAATTGCTTAGCTTGAATAAAATTCAGCCATGTCATCCATGTCATGATTTATTTTCCTCCAAGCATCTTGATGACTCTATTGCCAAAAGAGGGAGAATATTGGATAAAAAGCCATTTTTGGGAGCTTTTGAGGAAAACTTGCTCTTTCTGTTGCTCCTTTGTCGACATGGTCTTGCATCTTTGCTTCTCTTTTAGACCATGTATGACTTTCAAACAAACCCAACTTTATGCGCTTTTTCTGTGTTTGTCAATATACTCATCAAGGGGGAGATTGAGAGACCATGTGGAGGTATCCCCATGTTTGTGATGAGTAATTGACGGTTGTGTTAGAGAGTTTGAGTTTGTTTTGGGTATTCTAGGGTTGAGTACCTTTTACTAATACTATTATTGATTATACTGTTTCGTGCGGTACTATGTGATGGTTTGCTTGTCTGTGTAACTACAGGACTTAGGAGCTAGGTCATGGTGAGGCGAGGAGGACCAGAATTAGGCACAGGAGGTGTTGAGGTCCAAACGGTCGGTGATGCCGAAGATGATCGAAGATGCTGAGGTGGTTGCGAGTCGGGAGACGAGGAACCGCAGCTGGAGCTACCGGTGATGGACACGACGGGCAACGACGGGTGGACCGGGACTAGACTCAGGGAGGAGTCGGAGGTCCAGACGGTTGGATGTCGGTTGCGGTCGTGTGCGACGAAACATACTAGGACTAGATTCAAGTGGAGTCGGAGGTCTCGGTCGGAGTCAGGTGGACACGATGGGAAGTGGCGAGGTTGATCGGGACTAGGCTCAGGGAGGAGCTGAGGTCCAGATGATCAGGATGCCGGGTGCGGTCGTGTGCAGCGGAGCGGACCGGGATTAGACTCAAGAAGGAGTCGAGGTCCAGACGGTCAAGGTGCCGGTTGCGGGAAGCTTCCGGCTTGAGGGCAATTTGGAGAATTGACTCAAGTTTGGGAGAAATGGCTGGTTCCCTCCACTTCTCTACATGTGTTTGACTTTTGCCTCATGTGGGTGTGAGGTGAGGGAGTGGAGAGTGTATGCCACTTCTTGATTTGCTCTTTTGGGTGTGAGCTCCCTCCATATAGAGATGTGAGGGGTAGGCTGTAAAGCGCAAGAAAAGAGTGGGTGTGTTGATCTGTAAGCAAGCAATGTGAGCTCTCGTGTGCTTAGGATAGAGAGAGTGTAGACATTCCTTTTTAATTGCGTATGGGCCGTAGTGAGTGGTTGTAAACCTTATTTAATCATTCATCGCAATGAATCCAATTGAGTTGTCATGATTTTCAGGTTCTGTTTGCTCCTAATTTCTCTCTGTTGAGTTTTGCTCTTGAGTTGATTCTTTGTTCAAGTTGCAGCAAAATGTTTATCTCTGAACTGGGATAGAATCACCAGGCCATCTTGGCCAGCTATGTCCACTACAAGATAAACCCCCCTTTAGCAATGGACATGTGGCAACACATGATTTATTCGTTGCAAGAAATGATGTGGCAACATTTACTAACTGTTGCAAGCATTCCCCCGAGCTACACCTGGTGATCCCGTACTACAGGCGTAGGTGCTCTCGTACTGCAGGGCGTAGTAGGTGCTCTCGTACGCAGGTGCTGCTCTTTAATCATTATTAATTAAATTATAGTACACAGGTGCTGCTCTTTAATCATTAATTAAATTACAGACAAAAATACTCGTTTATAGGTTTCGAACCCGCAACCTGCCAAAACTAATACACTACGTACATACCACACTAACCAACCAAGCAGCTAGTCTTTTGTGATTGTTCTCCTCATAAACTTAGTTATATAACCACAACAGCCGCTGCGGCTCTGCCGTGGTGCCGTCCGCTCCCCAAATCCTCTCTCTGTCCGTGGCGCGTCGTCCCATCCTCTTCCATCTTCGCGACGCCTCCAGCCGCCTCCACGACTCCGCCGCGGCGCCGCCAGCCGCCCCCAGACCCCACCGCATCGGCGCATCCTCTCCCCCGCATCGCCGCCCCCCGCCCCCGCCTCCTCTCCGCCGCGCCCCCGCCTCCTCTCCGCCGCGGCCTAACCCTAGCGATCCCCAATCCCGCAGTCCCCTCCCAAGTGCCGACTCCCATCTCGCGACGCCTCCAGCCGCCTCTCCGCGACTCCGCCGTCGGCCGCCTCCAGTCCCCCCACCGCATCTCCCGCATCGCCACCCCCCACTACTAGATTCCGACCCTTTAGCCACAAAACGCATCGCAACGACACTAAATTAGTTGCAATAGGTATGTGCTATTGCAACGTTTTGCCAAAATCGTGGTGATATGTGCACAGTATTGCCTCTAAAATATTGCGTTGCGATAGTCATTGAATTCGTTGTAATAAGGTAGCTTTATCGCCACCATTTAGAAAATGGTTGCGAGTAGTATGACTTTATTGCCACGGTTGTCTTGCGTTGTGATAATATTGATTTTCGTTGTAATAGTTAGGAGGTATTGCCACCTTATAGAATTTCGTTGCGAGTGGGTGACAATATTGCCACAATTTTATTGCGTTGTCATAGTCATCAATTGCGTTGCAAAAGGTTCCTGTACAATGTGTATGAAATGAGTTTGTATTGCCACAAAATAAATGTGTTGCTATATATGATGATTGTTCGTGGCAATAATCTGTTATTACAACGCTTTGTTTTCGTGGGCCTAATTGCTCAACGCAAGGGCCGAATTGGTGTGGAGGAATTATATTATCTATAGTTATTAATTTCTAGAGGAGATAAAAAAATTGAAAAGTGACAACTAAAATGCAGTTGAGGAGGTCTCACTTGACAAAATAGGAGAGGATAAAAAATTAGAATAGAAAAAATAAAAACAAAAACCATGGGTTGTGGAGGAATCGAACTAGCAACCTCCTAGCTAGGAGGCCAAGGCGTTTACCACCAGACTATTGTACCCCACTGTCAATTATAATTATAAATTTATATTTATCTAAGCATGGTAAGCACCTGTCATATAAAACCTTGGGCACCTCCCACCGCACGCCCAGCAGTCACCCCGCCTCCACCATCCGTGGCCGCAGCGCAAACGCCGCTACCTAGCAGTCGCCCCGCCTCCACAGATGATGCGGATACGCTTATGTCTTGCACTTCTCAGTTAAATATATTATTTAAATGGAAAGAATTATTGAGCCGCATTAAATATTATCAGGTGAACTCTAATTTAATTGGGTCTTTAATTATTATATTTAGAGATACAGATTTACTACTATTTTATTTAATTATATACAGGCTCATACTCGATCTGTACAAGGCTAAAGTGAAGATGCGTTTAGAAGGTCTCGTCGACACTAGTCCATTGTCCATCATTTCGAGTGTACATGATAATGAGGACATTCTAATCGGACCGATTACGCGAGCACGAACTAAAAAGATTAATCTTTAATGGCTTGTTATATGGGTTCATGTCTTCATATAGTTATTAATTAAATCTACCAAGAGGTTTGTTTAATGGCAGTATGCTATATGTTAAAACATATATTTTAATTTTATGCAGGGGCAGTCTTTGTTAAATTTGGACATTTGGCGAAAGTCATAATGTCTTTAATTAATATTTAATCTTCTAGATAATTATTCAAATCATATTAATTAATCGTGTGAACTAATCCAAATTTACATCACAAATAATCTCATTTTCATCCTAGTTAAGTTTTATTAGCATATGATGATTACTCATGATTAAAATAGTTGAGAAGCTCATTTATATCCTAATAAAATTTATTAGTTGCTTTAAATTATTCTAAAATTTTCCTAAATTTTTACTAATTAAAATGGGTCACAAAAATTGGATTAAAAATAGGGTGGAAATAGTGCGGGTGGCTGTAATCGAACTCAAGACCTCACGGAAAGCGGATGTGTAGCTGGCGCTGGTGACCATCTGGGCAGAGGCCCAGGACTGATAAAGAAGGCGCACTTAATTAGTTATGCTTGGTAGTGGCTGGCTCAAAACAGAGTAATCGTCGCCGGTGGAGAGCAGTCTTGCCGGCGGCGAGCGGCGGCCGGAGGGTAGCTGGGGACCACCAAAATGGAGAGTGGGGGAGGTAGCCAATCTGTAGGAGGCGGCGTGTTGGCCGGAGCGGCGGCAGGGGAAGCGGGCGGCAGCCCGAAGCGACCGGCAGCGAGGGGGCTACGGGGCGGCGGCGCCAGCGTGGGGGAAGATGAAAATTGACGTGGGCGTGAGCTGGAGGAGGGCACGGGGAATCTTACCAAAGGGCTAGCCGTGCGGGAGGTGTGCCGAGGGGAGCTGGCGGCGGAGGCCGGGGTCGGGCGGCGGTGGCGCGTGGCGCTGGCGGTGCACCGGCGGCAATAGCCTCGGCCGGCAGTCGGAGGAGAATTGGGACGTTGAGTGGATGCTCTCAGGGCGGGGAATTGGTCCGGGAGTTGCCGAGGAGGGAGCGGCGGCGAGATTGGCAGCGGCGGCCGCTTTCGGGGAAGAGAGCCTCTCCGGCGATCTCGGAGCTTTGGGGGCGATTCGTCGCGGTGGGTGGATGAGGGAAACGCAAGGAGGACATTGCTGCGCTCCAATGGCTTTTATAAGCGACGGGCTTGGCGGGGAACCGGGCGGCGACAGGGCAGGCGGCGTGAGTCGACGGGGGCCGGCGGGGATCGCGCGGCGTGTGGGTGGCAACCGGGATTCGGGGGCGCGTGCCTCGTGGCCTTTGACAGGGCAGCGCGGAGGAGACGGGGGCGTCGTGCGCACGCGCAGGCGGGACGACGTGCGCACAGGAGCTGGGGTCGGAAATCAAAGAAGCAACGAGTGGGGGAGGAGGGAGAAAGAGGAAAGGAGAAGGGCGCCGTGCGGGGGTTCGTGCCCACTGGCAGGGAGAATGAGAGGGAAGGGAGAGAGAAGGAATGGGGATGAGGCCCACTTGGCAGTCACAGTGAAGATGAGAAATAGGAGAAAAGAATGAGAGATAAATAGACGACTTTATTATCTCTTGAATTTTTGAATTTCTAATTCAAATATGGGTTCAAATATCTAATTACAAATTTAATATTCCTCTACTTTCGATTTTTATTTTCCTTGATTAATTCTTGAAATTTTAAATTGCACTCTGATTATTTTGAGACTTAAGTCTATAATTGAGTTTTGAATTTTAAGTTTGAAAACCTCGAAGTTGCACCTGAGTTTGTGTGCACTTTTATTTAATTTGATTTTCCAGGTTTTGGTTCTTATTATTTTAACTCACATTTAAACTACTTTGTATCTTTTATCATCATAATTCTTATTTGTTTATCCATATATACATTTATGTCTGTATTTTATTCTTTTATTATTATTTTTACTATTTTTGTTATTATTTTCAAAGATGGCATTTTATATTTTCAAGTCAAATCTCTTCCTTCTATTTTGGATCATCTTTTCAGATTCTTATCTTTAAATTTTTAATTCCTTATTGTTCAAACATGTTTGTTACCTCTTGATTTCTTTTATTGTTTGGAACTTCCACCATATTTTCAGAAAAATCATCATAAACTCCAACTTCAATTGAAAAAAATTCAAAAATAATTCAAAAGCTCCATATATTTCAAATTTGAAATTTCAGGGTGTTACATCTTCCCCGTCATTCTTGTGATTCTTTGTGATTGGCCGGAGCGACGACGTGTCTACTTGATGGTCGGGTAGACGGGATCACGAGCGTATGGTTGGGCAAATTCTTTTGCCGCAGGTTACTGTTCTAACAGTGGTTGCGCCATCGATTCATCAGGTTGCACGAATCCAAACTATCTCCATCGATCCTACGCCATGAAGATCGGGCAACTTGGTTTGCTCTTGCACTAAACCTAATTAGTAGTAAATAATTACCTAAATCAAGTATCATAGTACTGTGCTATACTCCATATTTGGCCGGCTGATTATTCTTGCCCCTTTATAGAATTAGTGTGTTTTGTTATGCTGTGTGGTTGATAAGCTTTTTCTAATTCATTAATAAGCTTTTTAAATTGCGTATGTTGTGGTCATAGTAGTAGTCATAACCTATTCATCCCCCTAGAGGTAAAAATTAGGTTTATGTAACAAAAATCACCCTCCAACAGTCCCTGTGCAACCAGTGGTGGACCTAGAATTTCAAAGTTGGGTATGCCCAAACCAAAGAAAATAAATCATAAATTGAGCAAAGGTTAAAGGGGAATTTGAGATCTTACCTCTGAATTTGGTTAAGAAAGATATCAAATCAAGATATGCCCAGGCTTTTAACTACTAATTTGTTTGGCAAAATATTGGATATGCCTGGAATTACCTAGGCTGGATTCTGATTCACAAAGCAAGCGACAGAGATAGAAGGGTGGACAGAATGCGCCAGGAGACATGCGTCATTTTTACATACATTTACCCATCATTTTGCCCCATTATTTTTCGCATTTTGGGACCATTTATCATCATTTACATACTTTTCCCATATTTAATTGCTCAAAATGGACTATTTTACATTATCTATATTTTTCTGCAGGCCGGCGCGATTGAGGCGCATAAACGACAAATTCGGCATCCCGAGACTGCTCCATATAGATGTATGCGTCATCACGAGCGCGTAGGATCTATCCGCGAAGAAATCGGAGCTCCGGAGGTCTAAATCAGAAGAAATTACATTGGATAAGGACTTTATTGCAAACCCCAGAAATTTGGAGGGCTAAATCGAAAAACGGACAAAAATCCTCATCCCCTCAAAACCGTGCGCCGCCAGGGAAGTCACTGAGCCCGGCATCCTCTTCTTCCCTCAGCCCCTAGTGCTCCTCTCCTCCACCGATCCTTCTCCACGCCCGGCCGCCGGCGAGCGTCGGGCCGCAGCTCGCCGGTGCGCCCCCGCTGCTCCTCTACCGCGCCACCACACCACCTCCCTACTGCGCCACATCTCACTGCATCCACCGCCGCCCTCAACCGTGCGCCGCCGTCCTCTATCAGCGCCGCCACATCCCTTCTCCGCTGCGCCTCCTCCTGTGCGCCGCCGTCCTACTCCTCTGCTGCGCCTCCTTTCTTCTCCACCCTACTCACCGCGCTTCCCTACTCCGCCGCCTCTCCCTCCGGCGCGCTGCCCTCCAGATCCGCCGGCGCCGCCTTCTCCCATGTGCGCCCCCGCTCCCATTCTCCGCCTTCCTCTACCGCGCCGCCTACTCTCCTCCCGGTTCTTCTCTCTCCGCAACCTACCTTCTCCCGCCCCCCTTCTTCACATCCAGCGCCGACCTCTCCCATCTCGGCATCCACCTCTTCCCACCGGTTCGCCATCCCAACTCCCTCCTCTGCTTTGCCTTCACCGGCCACCACCCCACATCAGAACCGTCGCCCCAACTCCTTCCCTCCACTGCGACGACTTAGGCGACCACGACTACGGCGACCTCTTCTTCATCTTCTCCGACGTGTGCTCCTACGCCTGCTCTGCCTACTACACCGCCGGCAACCACCTCCTCTGCTTCCACGACTTCCCTCTGCAACTGCTCCCTCTCTCGGTTCACTCCCATCCCCTCTCTACTTCAGCGTTTCATCTATTTCTTTGCTTTCTTAATTACTGTTCACCTTAATTGCTTTTAGTAATTGTTATCTCTATTGTACTTTGCGATTGTGAAATTGAGGATTTATATCTTTCTACCATATGTATGAGATGTGATTGTGGTGATATGATCTTGTGTTAGTCATCTTATTGCTATCTGTGATCAGTATCTGTTGTCGAGTAATTAGTTGTAGTCTCTATTCAGTTTTCATGTGTTTTATGTGTAAGAATTTAAGTTCGTAATATTAGAAATCTATAATTTGACATGAGAGCACATGAACCTTTATAGGGAGCAGGGAGACATTACAAGTTTATGATCTTTAATAAAACATGAGACAAATAATAAGTTGCACAAGTGCATAATGTTACAATTCCACTGGCCTAATTGGCATTATCATTCCACATTACAATAAAGCCCACATTGATAGGAAAAATAAGAGATTGCAAGTCCATAACACTACACATCCACATCGATAGCAAAACAATCACCAAGAGTAGAAAACACAGATCATGTCTCATGTGACGGAGTCAATCAATTAGCAACTTCTTCCTTCGAGTCCCCATGGATGGGCTGTCTGGTGGTGGTCTCTTCCTGCTTCTAGTCCCCATGGATGGGCTGTCTGGTGGTGTAACTATGGGTTTCCTCTTGCATTTCCCCTTCCCATTGGCAGGTGGTGTGGTAGCTTGCACAACTGGGACAAGGGAAATTGAGGCACCTTCAAGTTGGTTTAAGCCACTAATTAGATGCAGACCTGCAAGAATTTTTTTTTCACTTTTTGTGTGTTTGAATTTACTAGAAGTCTGAATTGGTGTGTACCTCACTGATGCAGATTTAGGTTTTTGTGTCTAGAGTTTTTGTGAGAAATGGTCCTTTTTTTGCTGGATTAACATGCAAAGTGTGTTGCAAGTATGTTATAAGATAGCTGTTTTTTAGATGAATAACAAGCTGTCCTATGTTACCTCGGGCCAGGCAAAACTTGAGTTGATGATGCAGTAGCAGCATTACCATTACTTCTAATAGCACATGAACTTGAAGTAGTAATTGTTTTCTTTTTCTTTGGCCTACAAATTAATAAAAGAAAACTTTACAGTGAAGTGTTACACGCAGTGCTAAGGGATGCAGCATAGCTTATGGGATGTGTAATTCTGCTTTGCCAATATGGCATATGCTTCTTTGGCTTCTGGATCAGCTTCTTTGCAATTTGCCATCTATACCCATAACCCTTGCAAACAACCCTTGTGCTCTGATTCTTAGGCCTCCCTGCAGATCTCTTCAGTTTTGGTGGGTATAGAAAGAAGTCATGGGTCCATCCTGTGGATGCACACATCGTAGAAGTGGAAGTCAAGATATTAAGAACAAATATAGTTGATCAAAATTGTGTTTCCTCAATTAATAAAAAAACTATAGTTCAATCCTGCACACTTCTTATTTAGTGTTTCCTCAGTATTTAAATTAATTACCTTTAGTTTGGTTGGGAATCGAATGCCTACATATTAGTATTGGTTATCAGCACATAATAGTTTTAGATCCTGTCATTTATTTTCATTACAAATTTATTGTTTCCTTCTGATCATCTACTATTTTCCTCTCAGATTTTGCATAATGACAACTGCATTTTGACTATTTAACTTTTCTCTATGTAAACATACAGAACGAAACAAGGATGACTACAGGGATGAAACAATCAAAACATATAAGGAATGGTTAAGGAGGAAAGGCAATCTTGATGATATCTGTAATTTTCAAATCTTTCACTGAACTATGCAAGCATATTATTAGTTTTACAAACTCACATATATTTCTAAACTTGCACTATGATGTACTTAAGTATGTGCTGCTGCACAAAACTCATATTAAGGTCACTCTTTATTGTTCATGTTCTATCAGGATGAAATAATTTGATCAGAGCAAAAAGAGTCATGGCGTCGTCAAGTCAGGAAATTCAACATGGCAAAGAAGCAAGGACAAATGGAATGGAAGTGATAGTACTTTTGTTATTAGTTACAAACTTTGTAGTTTAAGTTTGGAGATTGATATGTAATTTCTGCATGAGTGGTGGCACTTTTAAATTATTATGTGTTGAATTAATATATGTGTTTTTGATCCAGTCGTGTTTCTAATTTGATTATTAATTTGCAACAACAAATTATAATAAAATATTATATGCTTAATATGCTATCACAAATTTTACCGTTGCGATAAACATGTATGCAATATTGGTATTTCGTTGTGATAGGCTGTTGCAACGCCGCAATGTTCGTTGCTATAGGATCTATTTGCCACAAAACATATTTCGTCGCAATAACTTTATGGCAATTAAACGCCTTTCGTGGCAATAAAATATATTGCAACGAAACACCTCCGGTGGCAATTAAACATGCTGCAACGAAACGTTTCTGTAGCAATATATCCTGTTGCAACGAAATGATCTCTGTGGCAATAGGTCTATTGCCACGAACCATTGGTGTGGCAATAGAATCTATTACCACGCAATATTTTCGTGGAAAATGATACTATTGCCACGACTAAACTTCGTGGCAAAAGAAGCTATTGCCACGGAGTCAGCTGTGGCAATAGCCTATATCGCCACGACATCATTCGTTGCAACAACAAACAATTGCCACAACACATTGCATGGCAATAACCATAGGTATTGCAACGAAACTACAATCCGTTGCACAATCTTTTAAGCACGCAAGTACTTACCACGCTTGCCAACGGAAGTGATGTGTTGCAATAGGTACATATTGCATCTATTTTGGTCCTATTGCAACGATTTTGCTCCGTTGTCCTAGACCTGAAAACTAGTAGTGCCCGCCTCCTCTCTGCCGCGCCCCCCGCGACCAAGCCGGCCAAGGCGCCCAGCAAGAAGAAGAAGGAGCCCGAGGATGCGGAGAGGCCGCAGGAGGACGACGCCTGCGCCGAGGAGCCAAGGTCGACGACACCATCTACTGCCTCAACGATGACATCTATGTCCCGCCTCCTCTCGGATCCCTGTAATTTTACTTTCTTAGCACCTTTGTACATGATATTGCACGATTGTTGCTTAATGTGGAATCAATTGCTAGTGAGGATATGCGTGCTTACGTAAATAGGTTGTATGTGATTGTTGTGGCTTCAGTTGGTAGTGTCTTGTATCCTCCTTAGTTTTGGGCCCAAGGCTCTAAGAAATCTTGGCTCCGCCACTGTTGAAGACCCCAGCTGCTTAAGCCAATCAACCTGCTAACCACACCATCTTTGTCATTGAGATCATGTTGTTTGACCCTGAATCATGAGTTGCGATCAATTAGCGCCATGTGTGCCTGCACTGACTTGAGTACTCTGTAGTCTGTTCTGTTAGTGCTTTACTGAAGCAGTAGTGTTAACCTTCAGTCACAGCATATTATCACCATAGTGTTTGTAACGCTCAAGTTGCTATATGAGATTTTCAGTATTGAAATCAATAGAATATCTAGCACAGATATGTGTGAGCCACAATATGTATGGATTTTTTTATTTAGTACTTCTCTGATTTGCTAAACTGGTGCGACCAGCCATATAACATGTTCTGATAGACTCACTTTCTGCTCTAGCTGGAGCAGTCTGCTAATTATCTAACTGAAACTGAAATAGCAATCTTCCTCCCTGGAAGCTAGAACTCTTGTTTCCTTTTGGTTAACCTTTTACAATAAGCTGCTTTATAATTTTCTGATCTTTATTGCCTTAGGCAAAATAGTTGTGATAATGTAACTTAAAGGGATCCAAATCATAATAATAATGTGGTTATGCTATTTATATGATGATAAATAAATATGAACTTACAGCTGCTATTTATTTATACAGCAATAGCTTTTTATGGTTTCACAATGGATTTAAAAATCATCAAGCTTCTTTTGGGCTATCCTAAAGATTCTACTCGGTACATAGCTGGTGTAGAAGGATTTGTTGAATTTGCATTTAAAGATAAGACCGAAGATACCAAGATTTATTGTCCATGTCATACATGCGTGCATACTAGTCTCCTATCCAGGGATGAAATATATGAACATTTGGTCTGCAATGGGATACTTGAGAATTATGAAGAATGGGATTTTCATAGTGACCCTTCAGTGCATGAAGAATGGGATTTTCATAGTGACCCTTCAGTGCAGCACACCGTTGATCAACAACCACAATCTCAGAAATGAAGAAAGGCATGATAACATGAGTCAGCTGCTTCATGATGCATTTTATCACATGTATGAAGACATACCTATGACAGATGCCGCAAATCTTCCGAATCCACCTGTCAGCGGGCCAAATTTAGAAGCACAAGAGTTCTATAAATTGGTTGAAGATTCCAAAAAGCCTTTATGGACAGGATGTGAATTAACGCAGCTAACTTTACTTGTGCTTTTGTTCAATATAAAATCCATGAACAAATGGTCAGATAAATCATTAGGTGATCTACTTGGTATTTTCAAAAGGCTATTCCAAATGGAAAGGAACTGCCCAAAAATTTTTATGAGGCTAAGAAAATTATTTCCAAATTTGGCTTGGGCTATGAAAATATTCATGCGTGCCCAAATGATTGCGAACTATTTTGGAAAGACAAGGAAAATGATGATTTTTGCTCAAAGTGCTAGGCTTCTAGGTGGAAAGGTATGGAACATGAAACCAAACTAACAAAGAAGCAAAGAAGGAAAGCAACGCCTAGTAAAGTATTAAGTACTTTCCTATTAAAGAGAGGCTAAAAAGACTGTTTATGTGCAAAGAAACAGCACCTCTCCTAAGATGGCATGATGAAGAGCGCATCAAGGATGGTGTGCTACGACATCCAGCTGACTCCCCAGCATGGACGGACTTCGATAAAAAGTTTCCACAAATTGAGTCAGATGCACGGAATATTCGATTTGGCTTAGCTACCGATGGGTTTAATCCATATGGGATGTTGAGTTCTAGATATAGCTGTTGGCCAGTTGTTTTGGTAATATATAACTTACCTCCATGGTTTTGCATGAAAGAGCATTATCTAATGTTGTCTTTAATAATTCCTGGTTCTACTAGTCCTGGGGATAGAATTCATGTGTTCCTTAAACCACTTTTGGAGGACCTAAAAGATTTATTTCAAAATGGTATGTCAACATATGATGCATCAAGAAACGAAACTTTTGATTTGAGAGGAGCAGTGCTAATGACCATTAGTGACCTACCAGGCTTGGGAATGCTTGCTTCTCATATGGTTCATGGAAATTTTGCATGTCCACCTTGTGGTGAAAATGCATGGTCCAAACGTCTGAAGAATGGTCGTAAATCTTGTTTTATGGGTCATCGTAGATTTCTTCCTCTTGACCATCCTTTTCGTTTGGATGGGAATTCATTTGATGGAACAGTGGAGCTTGGAACAGAGCCTCAAACTTATTATGACCGTCCAATTTTGGATGAAATCATTGCTTTAGGTGATTTCAAGGAGTCAAAAAACTTATAAGGCATTAAGTAGTCTTTTCACATTGCCTTACTAGGATGATAATATTCTTCGATACAATCTTGATGTGATGCATATAGAGAAGAATGTGTTTGAAAATTGTTATGGTACACTATGTGGTTTAGATGGAAAGTCAAAAGATAATTTACAAGCTCGTCAAGACCTCAAAGAGATGAACATTAGGGAGGACCTCCACCCACAAGAAAAACCTTCAGGCAAGTTCTACTTGCCACCTGCAAGGTTTGCTATGTCTAAAAGTGAGAGACAAACATTTTGTAAAGTGCTTCGAGACATAAAAGTTCCTGATGGCTACTCTGGAAACATATCAAAATCTGTAAATTGTGCTGAAGGAAAACTTATTGGTCTCAAAACACATGACTGCCATGTTCTACTTCAACAGCTGATGCCTATTGCTCTAAGGGGTATTATTCCAGATGATATCGCAGCAGTAATATTTGAGTTGTCTGCTTATTTTCGAGGAATATGTTTGAAAGTGCTTCGTGTTGATGACCTTGACCGTTTGAAACACTCAATTAAAGTTACACTATGCAAAATGGAGATGATATTTCCTCCTGGATTTTTTACAGTTATGGTTCACTTAGTAGTACATTTAGCAACTGAATGTAAGATGGGTGGACCAGTTTGTTATCGATGGATGTACTTCATTGAAAGGTACTGATTCTAACTAATACAAGTTCATTGTTTGGATCATTTATTATATATAACCTACTAAATTGATGCTTTTCCATATGTTGCAGGTACCTATGTAAACTGAAGTCATATGTTCGCAATAAAGCTCATCCAGAGGCTTCAATGGCAAATTCATTTTTGGCAGATGAGTGTGTGGTGTTTTGTTCTAGGTACCTGGAAGGTTTCTCCACAAAGCATAACAAACCATCAAGGAATGATGGGAACCAGGATCATCTTGAATCTAACTTATATGGACATGATTCCTCATTGTTTCCTCCTATAGGAAAACCATTGGGAAGACCATCCAGTTTCATTTTAACCGATCTAGAGAAACTGCAAGCACATAGATATGTACTATACAATTGTGAAGCTGTCATTCCGTACTTGAAGTAAGTGTTACTAACACCTATCAACATATTACATATGTTTCTTTAAAACTGAATCCATGTTAATTTCCATTTTAGAGAGCATGCCGCTGATCTCAAAAGAAGAAATCATCAACGTCGTCTATCTTTGAAAACAATTGAGAAGATACAGAATAAAGAGTTTCCTAATTGGTTCAGAGAACATGTAGGTATCATGGTTTGTTTTTTCTTCAAAAAAATAGGAAAATTTGACTTAAGTATATTTTGTGATGATACAGATCATGCAGTTGGAGCAAAAACATGGTAGCGATAGCATCGATGAGGACATTAGATGGTTGGCTCGCGGCCCATTGGATGCAGCAAGAAGACATAGAGCCTTTAACATCCGTGGTTTCAGATTTAGAGCTAAATGTTATGACAAGGCGACGCAAAATAGTGGAGTTGTTGTGACTGCAAAAACATCAAGTTATTCTTCTGGAGGGGATACTAACCCTATCCTTGGAGATATTACCTACTATGGAAGGATACTTAATATAGTTGAGTTAGACTATTATGGAAGATTCTCAGTGGTGTTGTTTAAATGTGAATGGGTTGATGTCACTCGAGGAAAGGGAGTGCAAACAGATAAGTTTGGTTGTACACTTGTGAATTTCTCACAGCAAATTCACAAGGGTGACAGGATTGAGCATGAGCCTTTTGTATTTGCCAATCTAGTTGACCAAGTGTTCTATGTCAAAGACGAGCATAACAACCCAGGATGGTCAGTTGCATTAAAGATGAAGCCTAGAGATGTATTTGAAATGGGAGAAGCATGGAATGATGTAGAATGTGAACCTTACCATGTCAGTACTCTTGGGGACCTTTTTGCTAATGCACATAATACTCATTCATGGACTAGAAGAGATGTAGAGGGTACAACTGTAGAGGGAACAAATGTAGATCCTAGTACAAGTTCTGATCAAGAAGATTAATAGCTCAACAAAATTAAAGGTCAGATATGTTTGATTTTTCTACTGTTCAATATTGTATAGTTGTACTAAGATTTTGTAACAGCTGACAAGATTCTTTTTAACTGTTTGTATTACTCAGGTCATGGTCCAGAATATGATGTTCAGTGTCCACACAATCCTTCTAATCCAAAAATGAATATCTCTGCCTTCACATATTAGATATGCTATGTAGAAAAGCTCTTTTGTGAAGCTTGTTTTTTCTGATGCTTTGCTTCAGCAAGCTGCAAACAGCAGTGCACGGGCTGCAATAGAGTCCTTGAAGCCAAAGTTAAAGGTCAGTACAAAGAGGCCAGTGATTCCAGTTCAACTGCACTGCACGTATTTATCATTCAGAGTTTTGCATTGTGATGTAAACAAATCGCTTTGCTCTTGGCGTGCAGAGAACTCCTCATCACCAGCTTCCCCCTCGCAAGCCGACCTGCGCGTCCAGCTGAGTGCAACAAGGTAGTCATAAAGCTTTGCACCTCTGCAACTCTGCAACTTATATGTTCTGAACCCTACAATTTATCTGAACAATCATTCTTATCTGATCATGTAGAGCTCACTGGAGAACCTGAAGTGCTCACAGGAGATGGATTTAGTTGATTGCCTATGTTAGGAGAAAAAACCAGGATTAAACCCTGCAACTGGCTTCTTGGTTCTTGCAGCCTAAAGAATAGGTTTGACATTTATTGCCATTTCTTGACATGATGTTCAGTGTGTGACAATTTTAGATTTGAGAATTCAGAATATAATTGTTTGGTGTCGCAAGTTGTATGGTGTCGGCAAAACAGAGATTACATTTGAAATTTGAGATTTCAGAATATAATTGTTTATATGTCCATCATAAATCCAGTGACAACAGGCCCATCATCTCTGTCGGCAGGAAATATTGAAAAACAAACTACAAAAATATTAACACTGTGAAGGTATAAGACTGAAATCAAATGGCTACAGGTGTGCCACAGCTTAGGTGCGATTTCTAAAAAACAAAAAAAATGTCTTTCAAGATTTGAACCCACAACCCTCAACAAACTGAACACCTCTTTACCATTAGACTACACATTCATTTGTTAGTATATGTAGGACATTATTTTTTTATCAACATTTCGTAACCTTGTTTTGAATATCATCGAGCTCTACAAAGTTTGAAGCCCCTAAATGATATCAAATGAAAAAGTTTCAACTACAAAGTTTTAAATCTTAACAAGCTCTACAATTTTGATCTTCATCCAAGATATTCAAGAGGCGGGCTCTTAGAATGCTCACTTCTCTTAATCGATTCTAGTGACCAACCTTTAGAATGTTCGTCTCAATTAATAGTCATTTTCAAAGGCATTCATTTTAAGAAGTGAGCCTCTGTTAATTGCTTAATAGAGGCAGCTGCCTTAGAATGTCCACCTATATTAATAGTCGATTAATAGTGGCGGCCACCTTAGAATGGCCGCATATGAAAATGGTTAACAAAAGCGGGCATATGCCTAGAGCCCTCTTGACCATGTACAGAAGCCGGCGAGGGTGGAGGCCGAGGGTTTCCCACAGGAGATGAACGAAACCGAGAAGAGGGTTAAGTGTAATAAATTAAGGAGTAACTGAAATATCTCGCAACAAAAACATTTGAATAAAGAATTACTATGTAGCATTAGCACCGAAACAATTAACAAAGACGGACAAAAGACGTTTTTAGAGGCTCTGTTAATTAGAGATTGCACAGACGAGCACAATGCCTGCCTCTGTAAATCAGGGAAAAAGAACATGCTAGGCAATTCGGCAGGATAGCAGAATCACAAGAGGTCCTACCTTGATATCAAGTCGGCGCAACCAAAACAGTCTGGACAACAAAGAGATTTTTTTTGGTTTTATGTGGATACAACGAATAAGCAACGCAAAGGGACACAGAATGAACTATGGCGGCGAATTGCAATGGCGTGTCAGCGGTGCAGGTGGGAGTCCAGCGTGAAATTTTCAGCTCATTTGGAGAACGACTGCTCGCTTGTATATGTTGATACAGCCAAATGGTGTACTCACTACCTTCCATGATTTCTCATGCGCTGTACAGAATGAACTATGGCGGCGAATTGCAATGGCATGTCAACGGTGCAGGTGGAAGTCTAGCGTGAAATTTTCAGCTCATTCGAAGAACGACTGCTCGCTTGTATATGTTGATACAGCCAAATGGTGTACTCACTACCTTCCATGATTTCTCATGCGCTGTACAGAATGAACTATGGCGGTGAATTGCAATGGCATGTCAACGGTGCAGGTGGAAGTCTAGCGTGAAATTTTCAGCTCATTCGGAGAACGACTGCTCGCTTGTATATGTTGATACAGCCAAATGGTGTACTCACTACCTTCCATGATTTCTCATGCGCTGTACAGAATGAACTATGGCGGCGAATTGCAATGGCGTGTCAACGGTGCAGGTGGAAGTCTAGCGTGAAATTTTCAGCTCATTCGGAGAACGACTGCTCGCTTGTATATGTTGATACAGCCAAATGGTGTACTCACTACCTTCCATGATTTCTCATGCGCTGTACAGAATGAACTATGGCGGCGAATTGCAATGGCGTGTCAACGGTGCAGGTGGAAGTCTAGCGTGAAATTTTCAGCTCATTCGGAGAACGACTGCTCGCTTGTATATGTTGATACAGCCAAATGGTGTACTCACTACCTTCCATGATTTCTCATGCGCTGTACAGAATGAACTATGGCGGCGAATTGCAATGGCGTGTCAACGGTGCAGGTGGAAGTCTAGTGTGGAATTTTCAGCTCATTCGGAGAACGACTGCTCGCTTGTATATGTTGATACAGCCAAATGGTGTACTCACTACCTTCCATGATTTCTCATGCGCTATACAGAATGAACTATGGCGGCAAATTGCAATGGCGTGTCAACGGTGCAGGTGGAAGTCTAGCGTGAAATTTTCAGCTCATTCGGAGAACGACTGCTCGCTTGTATATGTTGATACAGCCAAATGGTGTACTCACTACCTTCCATGATTTCTCATGCGCTATACAGAATGAACTATGGCGGCGAATTGCAATGGCGTGTCAGCGGTGCAGGTGGGAGTCCAGCGTGAAAGTTTCAGCTCATTCGGAGAACGACTGCTCGCTTGTATATGTTGATACAGCCAAACGGTGTATTCACTACCTACTGTAAAATGGGAAATCGACCGGCGAGGTGAGAAGCTAAGCTTCATCCTAATAAACCAATAAATCCATCTGAAAAACTGAGCTATAATATTTTTGCTTTGTGGGATAGATTTTGAATCATATAAGCACTTACTTTACGAGACGGAGGTAGGAAACCAAAATTTTGACTCTAAAAGGTTAGATAGAGGAACTATAGGAGATGTCCTTAAATAGTCCATCCAAAAAACTATATTTGGACTAACCAATAAATCCCTTAATTTTCTATTACTTTAATTAGTTGATGACTCGCTTCAATTCTAATGCAAGGTATAATAGTAATATAATATCATCATATTCTTTTTTTTGCCCTTTTAACTCCCGCCTTTCTTTACCTCAGTTTCTTTGGCTTCCCTCCATTTTTTTCTCACACAAATCTGTTTCTCCCCATTTTTTGGCTGCCACAAATTGCAAGCCGCAGTAATAGTTGGGGTGCCTCACAGTGACCCCACCTTCCATAGAGATTAAAGAGGAGCCGTGTAACAAAAATAGTATTTCACCATTTTGCTAACTGAATCCCATCAACTCCTTATTCCACGCAATTAGATCGTGGGTTCCTTCTTCCCATCGCACAGCTCCACATCTCCCTGCATCTGCCCTGCTCGGCCATTCCCCAACCCGGCAACCCAGCCCCAGCCGTCCATCTCCAGATCTGACTCGAGCGCGCGCCGCCGCGCCCCCACCGCCGGCCGTCGCCTTGCCTGCGCCGCGCGCGCCTCCATTACCGGCTGCGCGCCTCTCCTGCGCCGCGCGCGCCCGGCGCCTCCACCGAGTACGCGAGACGGCGACCCCTCCTGCGCGGCTGCGCGGGGAGCACGGAGAGCGCCAGAGCGGGGACGCGGGGGAGGACTGGAGGAGGGTGAGCGCCGCGCGGAGTGAGCCGAGGGGCGAGGGCCGGCCGACTGGCGACTGCCGAGGGCTGAACGCCTGAACTGGCTCTGAAGTCTGAACCGAACTGAGGAAATCAGGAAATTCCAACTCTCTCCGACTCAGCTGGTCTACTCTAATTTATGATGTGTTTGTACCCATCTATTTCTGAATACAACAGGGCTAATTCCTAATATTAGTAATGTTCTAGATTTCCATGGTCTTTGCTTGCCAAATGAAATTGTATTTGATCATCCACTGAAACAAGTAGATCTATTAGGTCCAATCTGTTTCTACTCTAAGTTTGTTTGTATTTCTGCTGAGAACTGAGATGCCTATCGATGTGAATATTTCGAGGAATGGTTGAAGGTTGTTTTACTATTTTCTCTGTTCCATTTTTTTGCTAGAAACTATTTGGTGACTATTTTTACTTCATTAATGATGTTGTGCAATGGCTATGGCAAGGGGTAGAAGAAAACTCATAATTCAGAGCCATGATGAATATATGTCAGAAGAGCATATTGGACAAGAGAGCCATGGACAAAATACTGAGGCATCTGAACTTCATCCAAGTGCTAGAGGAGATCAGATCGATAGTGATGGTGATATTGAGGTTAATTTCCACGGTACTTACTAACCTACTTTAAATTATTTTTATTACTAACATAACGTGTTATCTGTAAAAGTGTTTATCATTGAATATTTTGTGCAATGTAACACTGCATAGATGAAACTGAGGACAGAGTAAAGCGTGGAAAGACAAAATTGAAAGATATTTGGAACCTTCCAAGAGGTCATAGAATCGTGGTTAGATGCAATGAGTTCAATCAACCAATTGGATTAGAGGCTGGATTTCTAGGAAAATTTCTTGGCATGGTGGCTAGGAATGGTTGTTTGTGTAGCTTGAGCTACAAGGATTGGAGACTTCTAATAGGAAAGAAAGAAAAAAACACTGATGAACAAAAAAATAAGAAGGATATACTTAAGCAAGTGAAGGTACATAGTTCAGCTAGACACCGTATAACCTTGTTGGTAACTTTTGATACTTTACTTTCCTTTTTACTTATGTCTTTTGTTATTGGTATATGCAGATGAGATTCCTGTACCCTTCTCGCATGGAAAAATGGATACTTCAAACCATTGGAGAGAGATGGAGGCAGCACAAGTCTAATCTGAAATCAATATATTTTGATGAGCATAAGAGCACAAAAGTTAACCACAGTATTTGTTCCTAACGGTATAATTCCTGATCAGTGGATTGCGCTTGTTGATAATTGGACGACACAAAAAGCACTGGTACATGGATATTGTTGGATTTATATTTATGTGTTTTCGATACCCAGTAGATTTTGTAAACATTTGTGGAACTTAAATGCTTTTCTCTATTTCATCATTATATGATAGGATATAAGTAAGAAAAACAGAATAAACTGTACAAAGAAGAAGTCAACACATACAGCTGGAACAAAGAGTTTTGCTCGGAACAGAGAGGAGTTGGTAAATTTTTTTACAACTCTAACTGTGTACTCTTGCTGCATCTATATGGTAGTGATTATTAAGTTCTTTATATCCATTTTCATGTTCACAGAGGGAAAAAGATCCTGAAAAGAAATACCCTCACAGGGTTGTTTTGTATATCCATACACACCAGACTAAAAGCGAGAAGAACACAAATGCACATGTGGTACATTATTTGTGAATGCTTGACTTTGCTTGTGTTTTTTTGAAACTGACTTTGATTGTTTACATCACTATATTTTTCATGTTATTTTAATTCATATTGGTGCTATGTATAGGGGGATTTGAAGGAACTTATAGTGCAGCAGCCAGGTTTAGCGGAGACCAATCAAGGAAAGGTTGCATGGAAAGGAGATGCACTTAGTAAAATATTAGGAGAAGAAAAGCCTGGCCATGTACATGGCTTGGTACTTGTTCCAAATCCTAATCAAGTGTTTGACCTATCTACTTCGAAGCGCCTTAAGAATGTAAATCTGACTTCACTAGATGAAACATCAAGTGAGGATGTAGTATCTTTGAGACTTCAACTGGAGAAGCTTGGGCACCGTGTCCGGAATCAAGATGCTACTATACTACAGCTGCAACAGAAGACAAGAACCTTGGAACAAAAACAAATCAAACAGGTAAATTTTAAAAACTTGAATTCTAAGCATTTCCTACACTAAACTTCTGATTCGTTGATATAGGGATGTTTACATGATCCTGTCTATGCACCTAAAGATGGCTATTGTGCTGATGTGCCAAATATGAAACGAAAAGTATGTACCTCTATGGAATATTAAAAAATAGTAATCTACTGCAAATTTATTTTTTTAATAGCTGGTTCTAATTTATAGTCTTTTGTCTATCAACAGCGAGTATATAGTGACCCTCAAAGTCAAGATTCCAGCATGGATGAACAACTAAATGATACAATGGTACAATTGAATTGGCAATTTTTCATACCAGATTTATGTCAAATATTTATTTGTTTTAGTTCACTACAGAATCGGCAAGGTGACAATGTGGAGGATGATGATCTGCAGCCACATTACAAATACCTTAGTCTTGCAGAGAAGGTATGCACACTAATATGGATGAGAGCTTTTTTTACTATGGTCGGCACTGGAAAGCTAGTAATGGTTGTCGCTTCAACTAGAATTTTATGCTGTCATTTAACTGTGACCTGTGCCTTGTGCTTGCAGAGGCAGAATGTTATGGAGCAGAGAATAATAGATGCTGTTAGCTCAAAGAAACAGGTAATGACAATTATTTTTCAGTGATTAATCATTGTAAGGTATTTTTGGTTAAAGATTCTTTTGGTTCCTCTGTAAAGAAGGTGGCTGAGCACTCATATGAAGCCACAAATCTGGACTCATCTACCCTAGCCACAATAAATTTTAGCTTACAGGTAACTATTCATAAAGCACCTGTTGTAGATTTTCTTTCAGACAAGTTTCTGTGATCCTTGTTTCAACTTTAGTCATTAGTGTTTACTTCATGCTTTTCTCGTGACTGCTATCTGGTGTGCTTGTCTTGTTGACCTGATCGATTACTTGGAAAAAAATTGAGGAATTTTCGTTAGGCTAACTGATTATGTAATACCTTATTTATTTATATACGTGTTATGGCACATGGCATGAATAACCTATCTCAGTTTTGTTACCTTCACTAGGAATAACCTTCATAAAAGGTGAATTATGACATAATTTTAGATATTATGACATAAATGATATGTCAAAAAATGGCACTTCTCTTGTAGTGTACCGTGTCTTATTGTTGTGCCCATTTCCCTGCATTTGCTCAGCATATAGGAATTTAATTTCTTTCCCACCACACTTCTCATGAAATATTTCACTTTGGCATTGTCATTTCTCATACTCGTGTATTTGTGAGGGTTTGACTTCATTGCTTTAGAGAGTAAATGTGAGTACCTTGTTGTAACTATGGCAAATAGTTAAATAAAGTAAACATATCAAACTTCAGGGATTTATAGGGCCAGTGGCTCTGGGATTATTTAATTGTTTGATTCTCCCTGCAAAAAAGAAATATAATTGTCTGATTCCATTTTGTCAGTGAAAGACAATATTAATTTATTCTTATTCACTATAGGCAGAGCAAGATAATTATGTGGAGCACGAGGATCTGCAGGCACAGTACAAATATAATTGTACTAAAGATAAGGTTTGCACACAAAACTGAACACATGGATGCAAAGCAATATATTATGTTCATTTTACTGGATACCATTATTGCCACTACTTTTCAACTTTCTTGACATGTGTTTCTTTCTAGAACAAAGACAGTCTATACACTATATACTATGCTAAATAATTTCTACTATTGAGAATTTACTATTTTCATTCAAATAAATTATAAATTATGACCACTGTATAGTGTTGTAAGTCACCCATTGTAATTGTGTGTTGCATATATAACTGGAGATCAAGACATCTAATTCCCAAGATAAAAAAAAGTGATGCATACCAACAGGCTTCCTACTGCACAGAAGGTTAAATTTTATCATATCTTTAGTAAGCGGATCATTTCTACTAGACCATACCTTTTCCACAAATTGATTAGTAATTTCTACTTAATTACAGGAAAAACATATCCACAATGATGTTATGTTGGATAAAAGCAAGTGTACTAATGCAATCAAGGTGATCTGTGTAAATAACTCTCTATTCTATGAAGTTTATCAAATTGTTGAGCAAAGTGTTGTATTTAAACTAGCACATATTACAGGTTGTGGCAAAGGAAACATCTGCTGCTCCCTCAAATCTTGAAGCATCTCACTACCAAGTAAATATTGTTTTAGCAATGATATTTTTGTTAAATGCTTATTTTCCATTACTAAGTTATCTGTTTTGACTTGTTCCTGCAGAACAAGATCTCAACAAGGCCTAGTGCAACAGTACGTTCTAGTGTATAAGACACATCTCTTAAAACTAAATAATATCCTTTTCTTAGTTGTTCTTACAGCTGGAGACTAAGAATCCCCATATATACTTTTGTAGAAACATCATCGTGGCACAACAAATTGGTCAACTGCCAATTCAATGATGGTATGATTATTGTTTAATTTCTTGCAAGTAGTGTGATCTATTATGTACTTATTTTTTGCACACTTATATATGTGAACCAGGTTGGCACCACAGTATTCTTACAGAGCTGGAAAAATCAAAATAAGTCTGTTGCATTGGCTACAATAGTAAGTTGTGATCCAACACAGAAACTTGATGGTATTCAGCTAGGCAAAGAATTTTGGATGGTGCATGTTAGTATTGCAATCGTAGATGATGAACCATTAATACGACCATACAAAGGCTACAAGGTTATTGGAGACATAGGAGTTACTATTGCATGGCCTTCAACTTTTGTACGGTCTTTTCTATAACCCAATATGATTTTAGTTCTCGTATGTGTCATATTAAATTAATCCAACTTTCATCTGTAGATCAAGAAGATAAATGCATCATCACATCAGTGGAACGCTAGACTAAACTGAAGGAAGGAGAAAGGAGGGCTGCTGGCATACTAAGGGGATCCCTTAATGTTTTATATTTTGCTCACATAGGAACTTGTACTCTGAACAAAAATTATGTCATGAGTTATGTGGATGGTACTCATTGTAATGCAACAAATCCTTTATACTATATATATATAGCTAAGTGTGCTTATTTTATATGTGTTGGATGGTCTTGCATTTCTCAATAAATTGTACATGGATTATCTCTATATTTTGTCTCAAAATTAAATAATTATATGATATTAATGGCTGAATGGTTTATTCCTTACAACACATATAAGTGTTGCAACAAACTAAATCTACATGTTGCAACAAACCATAGAGGCCCGTTCACCCATGGTTTGTACAAACACATATAAGCGTTGCCATGATCCATCATTATGCGTTGCAACTTTGCAACGGTTATTAGTAAGTTTTACCAACACATAAATAAGTGTTGCAATAGATCCTTGCAACGCCACTTTAGGCAACGCATATTAGATGCGTTGGTATAGACACTATCAACGTATATATGGACTTTTAGCAACATATATTTGCGTTGCAAAAGGGGGGGTCATTTTGTAGTGGTCCCGAGAGAAAAGATTTCAATTCTATTTTGCTTGTATTTGGTCCCCGACTGCATTTCCTCTGTTGTGTAAAAGTTAGGGTTTGGAGGCAGGGAATGTGTGAAACTTTGGTTTCTCTCCAAAAGATGGCTTGAGACTTATGTCTTCTAGTCCTGAGATCATGTCATGCTAAAATGCAAAATCTCATAAGCAAAGGATTGAAGGACCATGAGAAATCTGAATATTTGTCTCTCTGCTGTCTGTTTTCAGCAAGAATCTGAATTCACTCTTGTGATTAAGTCTTGCTCTTTTGGTCTGAGAAGAACAGAAGTATTTCACAAATTTACTTGATTTCAGCAAGGATCTGTATTTTCAGCTTTTCAGTCGCTTGATGTCTTCTCTATTTCCAGGCCATTGGTCAGATCGCTAGGGTTTGCCCCGGTCAGACCGGTCCGTGGCTAGCGGTCAGACCGGCCAATACAAGGCAGTCAGACCGGTTGCAGCCTGGCGGTCTGACCGGCCGAGAGTCTGTGGTCAGGCCGGCTTTTTTTGTGCGGTCAGACAGGCCCCCCTCTGGACTAATGGTTCCCTTTGATTTATTTTCCGTTCTTTGCTTCGTTTTTCCAGAGAGATTTTCTTTTCTTACTTCATAGCTTCCATAGCTATAGGAGAAGTTTTTGAGTGGATACTTTGGGGGTAAATTTTAAAAAGCATCATTCACCCCCCCCCCCTCTGTTGCCATTTCCGATCCTACATTAGGACGCTTGTTCTCTTTCTCGATCAGTTGTTCGGGCTTTTCGTGCTTGAGTACCTTTCTCTAATGCAATTGTTTGTATATACTATTTCGTGTGGTGCTATGTGATGTTTTCTTATCTGTGATGGCTGCAAGACTTTGAGGTGGAAGTCGTGGTGAGAGCATGGATGGCCGGACTAGGCACGAGCGGTGCTGAGGTCAAAGCGGTCGGGAGATGCCGAAGACGACGAGGACTCGAAGTGGTTGCGAGGCGTGGACAACAAGAAAAGAGGAAGCTTCCAGGAAGGTGCAGCAGGGGCATTTCGGTAAAATACACGAGGCTGCAAAATGGAAGCGGATTCAGTTGAAGGTAACGGGTTGGAGACTCGTTAGTGGAAAAGAGGGTTTAGGGTTTGGAGGAGACATGCTTGCTTTCCCTCCAATCCTAATGAGTGTTTTTGGCTATTACCTCTTTTGTGTGGAGAGTTTGGAAGTGAGAGTTGGTCTGCACTTCTTGAATTTCCTTTTGAGAGTGTGTGCTCCTTCTATTTAGTTAGTGGGAGTTGGCAGTGCAGTGTGTGAGATATGGAGAGTAGATGCCTGTCTGAGTGAGTGGAGTGTTCTCAGTTCTTGTGTGCTTGAGCCTCCTCTCGTCTAAGTTGCCACGATGAGAATCATGTAGTGAGATGGTCTGTGTGTGAGTTCTTGTTCTCCATTTGGATGTGTTGTCTAGAATGGGAGAATGGGGATGAACTGGAGCAACTCTTTATGTAATTGCCCATGTCTCTGATCAATATGAAATAGACTGTGGTTGAGCTGTTCTAGCTATTTTTCTTTGTGTGTTCTGCTGCCATTTTCTTTTCTGGGTTGTTCTCTGTTCTTTGCTCCTCTCGATTCATTTCTCTCTGAGTTGGATTCTTGAAGGAATAAATGCAAAATGGGTTGCTCTGAACTGGGAGATACTCCAAAGCCATTTGGCTAGCCATTCCTGAGAGCAAACCTTCTTTTATTGCAGTTTTCTTTCAGAGATTTGGTAGCTCAAACTTCCTCTGTTTTCTCTCTCCTAGGTTTGAAGGCAGAGTAAGTTTGTATTCCTAGTTTCTTGGCTAGAAAATTGGCTTTATGTTTTTCCCTTCTGATATCATTTCTCCGCTGAATTCCAAGTTTCATTGGGAAAGGTTTCAAGTCTCTCAAGCAATTTGTCTTTTTGTCTCTTCTGCTGATTTCTTTTGGGAAACTTAGTGTTGGCTGTCTTATTTTGTTTATGGGCTGCATCTTCATCTCCCTGAGGTCTCCATGTTGTTTGATTTGTAGTCCTAATGGTTTATCCGGAGAAGAGCAGCACACTTTAGTGAATTCCCTAGTTTTCGGTTGATTTCAGTATTTTCTGTTCAATTTTTTGGCCTGCGCGTTTGTCTGCTGTTTCCACTCTCTCACTGGAGATATGCCTGGTCAGACCGACCGTTAAGTGGCGGTCAGACCGGAGGGGAGCCGGTGGTCAGACCAGCCGCTCTCGGGCGGTCTGACCGACCTAGACACGGCGGTCTGACCGGCCGAAGCACTGCGGTCTGACCGGTTTGGCTGTTCTTAGTTTTGCTTTGCTGTCTTGTGTCCTCTCTGCTATGTGGTCTTTTCTTCTGCTCCAGTGGACTTGTCTCCTCTTCCTTCATAGCTTCAATAGCTATTGGAGAAGAAAATAGTGTGGATACTTGGGGGCATTTTTGAAGGCACCATTCACCCCCCCCCCTCTATTGCCATTTCCGATCCTACAGTTGGGTAGGGAAGCTCCTAGGATCAAGTCAATTTGATATTCAATACTCCTAATTGGTGGCAGCCCTGGGGGTATCTCAACGGGAAACACATCATGAAACTCCTACAAAAGGTTAGTGGTACCAGGAGGCAAAGGAGCAAGAAGATCCTCAAGTGAAAACAAAGCATCTTTGCATAAAAGAGCATAGCAAAAAGAAGTATTCACTTCCAACTCATTCAGATCAGATTTGGTAGCTAATAGAACAGTCCCTTTCAATCTAATTTCATTATTCCTAACACTTGTTCCTTTTGCATCTTTCTTTTTAGATGGAAAGCATTCTTTAGCTACAATCTGATTTTAACTCTTTTCTTTTTCCTTATTTACTCGTTCAGCACGTTCAATTTCATCTTTTAAAATAGTTTCAGGAGACATTAGAAGTAATACAATTTTCTTGCTGTTATGCATGAGAGTTTATTGGTTAGTCCTACCATGATGTGTAGTGTCCTTATTATATTGTCATGGTCTACCTAACAATAATGAATATGCTTGCATAGGTACGATATCGCAATCAGCATAATCATGGTATGAACCAATAAAAAATGAACTCTCACAATGCGAGTTAATTCAGCTTATCACATGAATTAAACCATTGAATGTAGTAAGGACGAGGGTGCTGTTGTGTGGTCAACAAAAGCTTCTCAACCATATCAATGCTAGCCAAATTGTTGCAACTTTCTCCATCAATAATCACTTGACAAGAACGCTCATTGATCACAAATTTTGTTTGAAATAGATTGTGGTGTTGATGCTGTTCGACACGGTCTATTTGAGCACTAAGAATATGTTTCACAATTATGCTAAAAAATATATCAGTTGCTTCAGCTGTCAAACATTCTTCGTCATGTTCAAATTCATCTTGCTCACCTGCGTGGTCAGTTACAAGCAAGGCATGTTCTTCATCAATATCACTAGCTGAAGTGTATTCACCATCTTCTCTCACAATGAGAGCTCGCTAACTTGCGTAATCGTGCATGAAGTGTCTGAATCCTTTGCACTTATGACATTGGACATTCTTTGTATGTCTAGTGGAAGCAACTAAAGATACACTTTTTGTTGGAGCAGATTTGGTGAAAGTTTGAATGTTGTCGCCTTACTTGCTTCGGGTGCACGTGGGGAAATGGAAGTAGAAGTTGAGTGCCCTCAAATTAGTGTAGATGGAAAGGGCATCCTTGTTGTTCTGGCACTTTGTTTGGAGGAAAAAGAGCTCCCAAATGACTCCTTGTTCTCATGTGTCACCCTTGTACTTCCCTTTCAGCTTTGCATGTAAGATAAAATAAACAGGTGATAGAATTATATTTCTCATAGTTAAGTATGTCCTGAATTTTCTAGTTAAACCCTCCAAAAAAACCATTTTAGCTTCCTCTGTTCTTCTAAACTACAACGCAATAAACTAGTTTGCTATTTTTGATAGTATTCCTCTACTGGCCTAATGCCCTGTTTTAAGCATTGCAATTTATTTAACCTGTCACGTGCAAAGTATGAAGGAACAAATCTAACTCTCATAACTCTTTTCAAAGCATCCCAAGTTCTAGATATGTGTTATTCATTATGGCACCATTCATTCCACCAAATAGATACAAAATCAGTGAACTCACTAGTAGCAGCCCTAACCCTTTTATTTCTAGGAAATTCATGGCATGCAAATTTTTATTCTATGGCTAACTCACATGTAACATAAGCATTAGGATCATATTTACCAGCAAAAGGAGGCATAGTAAATTTAGTTTTACCAAGTACATCATTACGATCACGTACCTCACGTGGTGGGTCTCTTCTCATACCTTGTTGATTGAAGCATCATTGCTGATGATCACGATCATTGTTGGGATTAAAATCACCCTCGGGCTCCATATCAGAAATGTATGGGCTCTCTTCATCTTCTATCTCATCAGCCCATGAGCGAGCAACGAATGGGTTACAGTGCGGTTATGCAATGCCGACAATAGCGGGGGTGACAGCAAGAGGTGGAGCTCTCTCTAGTTGCTCCACATGTGCAGCAATCATAGTAAGATCGTTATTGGTGCAATCTAGAACCCACTCAAGATGCTCCAAATGTTGACTCAACAAGCGTGAAAAATTCTGCATGATGGCTCCCGTGCAAGGTGTGAGAGGTGCATCTTCCTCAACATTGGGCCTGCTATTCTCCCATTGTAACCCTGAACATACAATTGTTAGTATCAACAAGAAAAATGCATGAGTGTATAAAATTCCTTATGAATTAATAGGCGCTGGTCAGGTCGAATCGAGTCACTCTCTCACAGTGACTTACCAAGTTCTTACAAGCCCTTACCAAGGTAGCAAGGGTGTGGTACAATTGATGGCTGGTTTGTGATACTCTCACTTGTGAATAGCCCAATGATTGCGAGGAACGATACCTGCTGAGTTAGTAGGAAGTGAAGCTCGGTAGGCTTCAGTATGGTAGTAAGGATTAGCAACAATCAAATCAGTAATTACAAGTTGAATAATTGTTTGAAGTGCTAGTCAATGTTGCTGATCCTAGCCAAGAAAAAACTAGCTAGTAAGCCTAGTGTATGAACGCACATGCAACAATTAATGTGACTTGATGTAAGCAAAGGAAAATCTCACACCAAGTGCTAGGAGAGACACTAGCCCACTACTCAAACTTCTGTCTAAGAGCACAAGATTGTTCACAAGATGTAGAGCACAAGACAGGAATAACTGCAATGTAAACAACCCTCTAGTATGAGCAGAAACAACAGCTAGTCTCATAGATTAAAGGGGCAAAGTTGTATATGGCTTATATATGCTCGTTTGAAAGGTTTTGATGAGATCTACAACTTTGTAGTTAAGGTGAAACCCAAATTCCGAAGTGAAGTCTAAGAAAAAGTGCAAAAATAGAAACTGAAAACTTGCAACGCAAATTCAGGTCAAAAGATGGCCAATTTTGGGGGTCTTAGAGGGTGAACAATAGGAGTTGATCATTTTTTATATGCATTGTCATTAGCTTTCCAACAAGTATAAGAACATCGAAATCGGATACTATATGCAAAAGTTATGCATGTTTTACTAAAGGTGTCTAGGAATCAGATTCCTACCCAGACTAGAAGCTGACTCGGGCTCAACTTGAAACTACTATATCTTTAATCCCGTGGGCCAAGCTTGCTAAAATTTTTTCGAAAAGTTGTGGACATATGTAGAAGGTCTCCACCAATTTTGACATGCTTTTCTTGTCTCTTTTTTTTTACTTTTTTCTGCCGTGGCTTTTGTTTTCTGTGGTTGCCTTTTTCTCCTTCTGGTTTGGCCAACCCTATGGTTTGCCGCAAGTCACAAATAACGGCAAAGGGTGGATGCTGGACTCGGACACCAATTCACCAAAAATATCACATCAAACCTCTTGATTTCGTGGTAATGAAGCGGAAACAAATATGAACTCTTTCGAAGTGCTTTTTGTGCAGATTAGAAAAATTCTAATCCACGAATTTTTCTATTTTTGGTGCAGATTAGAGAAATTCTAACCCATGAATTTTTTTTGTTTTAGAAGTAAAAACTAAGAACCCTAAAAGAATGATCAAGCAACGCAAACTAGAAATAGAAATCAGCAACTAGACATGACTATGCAACCAAAAATTCAACAAGCAAAATACCAAAAGAAAAATTGCAAGGCATACATTGGTTTGGATAGGATAAACTAACCCTAATAATATTTTTGGCTTTTTCTGAACTTTCAGAATTAAGCAATCTAACTATGAAAGATAGTAAACTCTCACCGAGCAACCTTAAGCTCTGATACCACTAGATAAACTGGTGTTTTCCCGATTTTTTGATGAGAATGATTTTTTGATTGGGTGCTCTCACAATCTAGGCTACGAATGCAACACGTATGAACCAAGTAATCACTGAACTAATCACCAAGTCATTATCAACCGTGCCAAAGACTCAATTGACCTGATCACGAGGATCAATTCCTGCAAGCAATTGAAGAATATGCAAGAACAAAATAACAAGTAATCTAAATTGCAAATATATGATTGAGTTCAAAAGGTGGGATTCCGCAAAGTTCTTTACAGTTAGTTTAGTCGATACAAGCGAAGAATAAGAGTTTTAATAATAGAAAATCTAAGTAAACGAAATCCAAAACACTGAGATTATGTGATGATGATGGCTAGAGGTGGTGGCCAGGGAGATGGGCGCATACCCCTAAGGTTACAAGGCCCATGGCCCAAGTGGAGGTGGCGTAGCACCAGCCCGGTTAGGAATTAGAGATAGTAGCGAACTATTTTGCAGATTGTGTCGCGCTAAAAAAGAATTGGAGGTAAGGTTAGATTCATTAGAAAGAGGACGATATAAGCTTTCCATCAAGTACTCATGGAGCTCAAACGGAATCCGTATATGAAAGTTATACTCGTTTGAAGTCGGTGCTATCTCCAGAGACCACATTGAATTGCACATATTTTTCTTCATGATCAGCTTCTAAGTTTCTAATTAAAAGAACATCATATGTATTAG